>OZ007497.1:204784506-206032738 GCA_963931805.1 Microdon myrmicae
GATGAGGGATTAATCCTATTTTACTAAACTTCCCACCGATGAGAGGTAAGACTCAATTTGAACGACCCAACGATGAGAGATTAGACCCAATCTATATAAATAAAAGAAAGAAGAAGACAAAAATCTGAAAAGAGAACACTAAAACAGTGGAAAATATTTGGGTAAGCTATCTCTAATTTTTCTTCCCAACGTTGATTTCGTCCTCTTTCCTGTAATTGGAAAACGAAATGAAGAAAAGGAGAAACAATATTTTTATTTATGTTTTTTATTTTTTTTTTTTTTTTGTTATTACGGATTGTTTTTCTTTTAACCTAGCCGCTAGTTCCGCTAGTCGGCGTAGGGACGTTAGAGCCTCGGGGCTCTTCCACCACTGGATTTATATCCCCGACGGCTTCGATATAAATTCCAGCTGGTGGTTACCGGCTGCGCCAATTTGTTATGGTTATTTGTATAACAATTTGATAATATATTTGTATTAATAATATATTTAATATTTATTAATATATGTATGAAGTTTAAATGGACTTACTTGTATATTTATTTTTGAGCGGTCGCTGCAGTTGCTGGTTGTCTGCGACAGGTTGCAGGGGGCGTTGAAGGTCGTGCTGCCCTGTTCAGCTTGCTCCAATCGCTGTTCCGTCGATATTTGGTTTTTAGTTTTGATTCTTAATGATATATTTTTTATTTAGATTTCATTTGTTTAGAGCAATATGGTATGATTCTCCTTTATACACTTGTATTCCCTGATATGCAAATATCATATGAATTTAAGTGCTCATTATTAACTAATTGCCAATCTTAGATATAAATATTTATGTGTATTTCTTACTCATCCTCTTGTTTTCCAAGGTAAGGCTTGTTGCTATATTGAATATTTATGTGTATTTCTTACTCATCCTCTTGTTTTCCAAGGTAAGGCTTGTTGCGGTATTGAATATTTTATTTTATACCAAGAAATATTCGTCCAGTTCGCAAGTTCCTTTTTAAAATCTAGTTTTTATATTTTCCGTTATATATCTTTCGAGTTTTGAAGTTTACGGCGAATTGTCATTTTTTGCGAATTTATTTTCGTTGACGTCTTTTTTTATTATTTATTTTTTTATTAATTTCTCCGCCAAGTAGAATTTGCATAAAGTAGTTTACTTTTACAGGTAAAGAGGGGAATCAAAGGGGGATTAGTGGAGTCTGGGGGGACCTGGACTCAATGTCGGTCCGTAACACAACTTCAATATTACATTGAACGAAAAACTGCACCAACTCTCTCTCCCCACTGAAAGGAACCTAACGACGGTTGAGATAAATAAAGCTGCAACTCGACTTCACGAGATTCTAGTTGAAACTTCCCGAAGTACAAACTTGAAAAGACATCAGATTCCCCTTGACGACCTCACTCTTCGTCTCATCCGGGAGCGTAAAAAGCTCTGCAGAATGAGATATCGTCACCGCTTTACGCAAGGGGAGCCATTATTGTGAGCCATTACTCACAATATTGGCACACTGAAAAAACAAAGAATCCAAAACAATCGCACCCGACAATTGGAAGACAAACTGAAGGGTATTCAGATGGACCAGAACATTTATAAAAATGTTAAAAAGATATGTGGCACTTCTCGTATCACTGGGCCAATCATGCACAGCGGTCTTGTTGTCAATAATGATGCCAATAAAAGAAACATCATCGGAGAGACCTTTCAAAATAATCACAAGCTCACTCTCGAGGATGGCGACCCGGACACTAATGCAATAATTAGTTCAGGGATTCACAATAAATTAGACAACTTTAACGAGCCAATAGTTGTCTTTAACTCAGCTAACAGTGCATACTTCGACGACACACGTCATAATGATCACGGTTTCATGACACCAAATACCCCACAGAACCTAGTTAAATCTCGAAACCCCGAGAAGTCACCCGGTATCGACAACATGTCGTACTACTCGTTACGAAGGCTTTTTGCTTTATTCTTTATAAAACTCTCCATTCTATTCAACCATGCCTACAACATGAGGTATTTTCCCCAAACTTGAAAGCATGTTATTGTTTGTCCAATAGCAAAAGTTGGGAAACCAACGTATCACACCTCAAGCTTTCGTCCTATTCCGCTCCTCACTTGCGTCAGCAAAATATATGAAAAATTCATATACGAGAAGCTAAACAACTTTGTCAGTGCCAGAAATCGAACACCTGATTTCCAATTTGTATTTAGAAGAGCGTACAGCACCACCATGGCTCTCAACATATTTCAAAACCACGTCTGCGTGCCGCTCTTTAATAAGGAACCCACTATTCGGTGAGCCTGGGCGTGGGTCGAAGGTCTCGCCTTTAAATTATTGAACACTGGGCTTAGTAGGACGCTGTGTGGTATCATCTACCAGTTCGTTCTAAGCAAAACCTTCCAAGTTCGAGTGAATGGAAAGCTTTCCCAAATTTTCAACGCCGCTGCAGGCGTACCACAGGGCTCCATACTAGGCTCCTTCTTATTTAATATCTCAGATATTCCTCGCCCTGTGGATGGTAGAGTAAACCAGATATACTATGCGGATGACGTCCTAGTGTACACGTCATCTAAAAGCCCAAAACTCGCAACAAATCGACTCAACCGTCACCTAGACGAATTGTATCAGTATTACAGTCGATGGAAAATACGACTTAACCCATCCAAAGCAGTAGCTATAATTCTGAGTAGAACACACTCCTAACCTACTTCTCGATATTCACAGAATATTCTAATACAAATAGGAGGTACTACGATTAGACTACGGAACAGGATGAAATATCTTGGAGTCATCTATACCCCAAAAATGAATTTCAACATGTGACCTACATTCTTCAAAGGGGCCTTGGTCGGTCTAAGCAACTGCACAACATTTTGAAGTGGAGCAAAAAAGTTGACACCAAAGTTAAGTTTCTCTGGTATAAGCAGGTAATTCTTCTTCAGTACAAAACTGAAGAAAGCACCCTTTCCAACAACATTCTCCTTTATAATAGAGGATTCGTGGACCCATCCCATAGGGTTTACTGCTGACACACTATAAACACGCACGCACAGTACAAGCCAGCACAAACACACACACACACACACACACACACACACACACCGACCAAAGCGCAGATTATCAGACGCCAAAGACGTGATCTGCGTTTACTGCCGCACTCAAACCTACCGATCTTGTACGATTTCTTTCCCACCACCCCCCCATCAAAGTAGTTAGAGAACAATTGAACTAACCCTGTCCACACTATCCTTAGATACGCCCTTCCCCTTTCTTTTCAGATATCTTGTGACCGAGCCCAACATCTTCACGGATGTGGGTGATTCTGGTTATCGTAAGATGACCAGAAGCCAGAGAGAAGATGAAGGACACATTTGTCCTTGTCTCCCTAAAGTCGGCCTCTCGCCACGCCATTTTTTTTCAGGAAGTAAGTAACGAGTAAGCGGTCAAAGACGCGATAAGTACGGAAGCGATAAGTCAAGAAAGCGTTAAGTGTACGGTAAAAGTAACGGTTGTTATTAACATACTGTAGCGAGCTTAGGGTTCGCTGGATTAATTAGTTTTAATAAATAAGAGCCGTTAAATCGATTTTGAATTCATGTAACACTTTATTTGTCCGTTAAGGCCTCCTACGACAGCATAGCTAGGGTAGAACTATATAACGCCATGAGAGAATTCGGCATTCCAAACAAATTGATACGACTTTGTAGGTTGACCATGACCAACGTAACTAGTCAGGTAAAAGTAGCGGGATTGCTGTCCAAACCAATAAACATCTATAATGGACTCCGACGAGGGGACGGTTTGGCCTGCCTCCTCTTCAACCTGGCGTTGGAGAAAGCAATCCGTGACCCTGGCGTTACAACAAGAGGGACTATTGTCACCAAGTCCAGCCAGATACTTGCCTACGCAGATGACATCGACATCATCGGTAGAACGGAATCGGCGGTACAGGAATCCTTCACCCAGATCGAGCAGGCGGCACAAAAACTGGGACTGCACATTAATGAGGGAAAAACTAAGTACATGGTGGCAACTTCTGCGAAGAGAAGACCTAACGTTGGTCAAACTATCGGGGTAGTGGAGCACGAATTTGAAGTAGTGCAATCCTTTAACTACCTTGGGTCAATAGTATCAGCCGATAATAATATGGAAGAAGAAATACGCGAACGGCGGATTAAATCCAACAAAGCGTACTATGGTATATCAAGGCTCTTTAAATCCCGAAATTTATCCAGAACATCCAAGCTACTACTGTACAAGACCATGGTCTTACCAGTACTCATGTATGGATCCGAGACCTGGGTGCTTAATAAAAGGCACTCTGAAATCTTAGGCGCGTTCGAGAGAAAGGTCTTAAGGAGAATTGTTGGCCCCGTATGTGAGGGAAGACGATTCCGGAGACGCTACAACCATGAGTTGTACGCCATCTACCTTGAAGTTAATATTGTAAGAAAAATCAAGCTCGGTAGACTCCGGTGGGCGGGACACCTAGCTCGAAAAAGCGAAAAGGAACCTGCCCCTAAAGACCTTTGTGGCAGGATGTATGGAGGGAGACAGCGCGGCAGACCTTGTCTGCGAAAGAGGGATGGCGTGGCAGGACGCCCAGAGTCTGGGAGTGCCAAACTGAATGACATCGGCTCGAAATCGGGACCGGTGGAGAGATTTGTTAAATAAGACCAAGACCGGATCCCGGTTGTACTGCCGATGATGATGAAGTTATTTGTCCGTTAATAACAACCGTAACTCTTACCGTACAGTTGACGATTTCTTGACTTATCGCTCCCTTACTTATCGCGTCTTTTAATGCTTACTTCTCACTTTTTACTTCTTACTTCTTACTTGTCTTCATGATCTGTGTGCGACGTATTTATATCGTTTCCTCATTCTGATTCGGTGTTTCGCTTCCGTCCGTTCCATGGCCTTGAATGCTCTACTGGTCATGGTCTCCAGTTTTCCATTACTTTCTAGAATATTCTAGTACTTTGTTTCGGACTCTTTAGAATATTCTAGTACTGATTGTCATATTCGTCACAATACTAATAAAGTGTTTACATTAATTCAAAATCTATTTAACGGCTCTTATTTATTAAAATAATTAATCTAACGAAACCTAAGCTCGCTACATTATTATATAGGGTGGCGCAAAATTAATCACCATATCGGAAGATGTTATAATCTTTGCAAATGGCGTCGTACGTCAATCATATTTGACATTTGTGAACTCTCTTTTTGGCCTAAGGGTAATAACCTTGCCCGGAAAAACAAATTTTTATGGAAAATTTAGCAAATTTTACTTTCGAAATTAGGCCAAGACCGGATCCCGCTTGTAGTGCCGATGATGAACTCTCTTTACTTAACAGAAAAAATTATAAAGATCCAAATAAAGATTTCGCTTACTCAAAATAATTTTTTTTTATTTAGTACTCCAAAAACAAAATTGGATAATTAATTTTGTGCCACCTATATAAAGAAGTATTATATCAGTTTCTATATCCATTAAAAACAGGTATGTACATCTAAGAAAATCTATTACATATATTCTTAATGAACTCGAAAAAGACAAACCAAAATCAAAACAATCTGATCTATCTGAATATAGTTGCTGGACGGATCTTATTCTCATTATGAAGCGATGCCACAATCCAACCAATGAACAAGTTAGAAAGCTGAATGCGAAACATGTGAACACATTCCGCAGAATTGCCGAAGAAAGTCGCCTGAAACGAGAAACCCATTTCGTGTGATAAACTGAACGAACTAAACGAAAACAAGTACGCCGCCATTTTCTCTCTTGTGCATTTTATGTCAATAGTTTACTAAATATTTTTGTGTCTATTTAGTGCACCGCATTAATTATGTTTTGATTAAAAAACTGTTTTGAGATGTGCTACAACACCATTCGTTGTGCTCTAAATAAAAAAACCGCTGGCCGATTGATTATTTTCTAAGTGTATCAACGTCAAGTGTTACATACACCACAAACTACCGAGAATTCATTCAAGCAGCAAAGCAGGAATCAAAAGGAAAAAAAAAAGAAACGGAACGAAAGAAGAAACTATAAGTGACCATCTTACAATCGCTAGAAAAGCCGAGTTTTTTTTATTTTGCTTCCTAAATGGTTTCCCTAAAATACAAATCGGAATATTTTCAACAATAAGAGAAAAACCAACAACAACGAAAAAGAAAATTCGTGAAAACCTGTGAATCGCCTGTAGTTTTTTTTTTTTTTTGTTTTTTTTTTATACAGTATACCTTCCTTCCCCCTCATTCTTTTTGTTTTATCATCATTTTGTCTTTTATTCTTTCCTGTTTCCAACTTTTACGTTCTCGTTGTACTACATCGCAAAACTCGACGAGTGAATTGCACACGATTTAATTCCACTTCCCTCGTCGAGCAACGTCGTTCCTTCATGTTCAGCAACACTGTTATTATTCACCATAAGTAGTAGCCGCTGAAGCAGGAGTACCAGCAGCAACAACGACACCAAACAGCAACATTCGCTCCCCCCACAAGTGGTAAGTACTGCTTTGTATGTTTGGCATAAATTCTTGTTCTCGGTATTTGCAAATTCGATGCCCGTGCCCGTCTCTAGGGGTGTCTTCTCTTGCTAGTGGTGACCAGCCGATGTGGCTGTTGGGGTTGTGATTTCATTGAGTAGTCAGTTGCTAAGAATCCAATTGGGACGCGGGCAACGCTGTCACTTAACTGACACACAGAACTACAACTGTAGTCCGATCCAATTGCTAGCATCTCAGTGCTTTGTTGTGCAAATCCTATGAAAAACAAGCGCGTCTAAATCATAAATAATAAAATCATTTCGATTCCAATTGACAAGTGATGCCTCTCTGCCAATTTCCAAATGGAAGCATCATAACAAACTCGATTGGTAGCGAATCTAAACCGGAATGGAGTTGCGGGAACGCGAGCCGCACACGACCTAAGGGTGAACCTTTGTTAATGTTTTGTGTGTTTTGTAAAGTGATATTTTATTGTTTTATGGTCGCGGGTGATAATTGTTGTTTTATGGTCGCGAGTGACAATTGTGCGGCGAGTTAGTCAGATTTTTTTTTCTTTTCAAATTTTTACCTTTTTTCCATTATTTTGGTGCATTATCTGCTGTCGGGGGTTAGTGACGAGTGCGCGTTGTTTCAGGCAAACGGTATCAAATTTCGTTTCCCAGTTCGGCCACCTGTCTCTCGAGAAGTTGATATCACTTGTTGATTGGGTGTTTTTATTACAATTCCACCTTAGATGTGATACGTTTTCGCATTCATTGTTATATTGTTGGTTGTAATCGAATTAGAAAGCCGATTTGTTCGTTACAGTCTTTAATCGGGCGGATTATACACGTCTTCATCTTTGGTAGTGCAGTGTCATTTGACTTTGATTGGATTCATGTGGAGCAATGTGTGTGTATGTATATCCTTTACTTTGTCCCTCTTTCATACGCAACCAAATATTCGTGGGAGGATTGAAAGGATTAAGATTTTTAGATGTCGTAGGGGAAAGTCATCCATCCACGAAAACAAAGAACTTAAAAGGTATCTCCTATTTTTCGCGAAGGTATATATGTGAATATATCACGCTGTGAAACGTACAGTAGTGTTAGGAAACTTGTCCGTTAGAAACTCGTATTACAATGTTCAAACAATCACTTAGCATGTGCAAGTTTACATTTTCCAAATCTTTTGTTGCTTGTGCCTCAACAGTTAAGGGAAATTCGAAATGTCTTTAATGTGCATTCGTTCTCAAAAAAGAGCGCGACAAACAGCAAACAAATGCCGATCCTGTCCTCCCTTTGATTTGACTTGGTCCACCTGCAGTTAACAATACCTTTGATGGTGCTTATGTATTTCCCGCACCAAGTGTGTTTGGTCTGAGGACGAGAAACATCATAGGGGTTCTAATGTGTAACATGACAACATCCCAAATTCGAGTCTAAAATTACCCTGGTTATGGGTTATTCCAATGGTTGCTAAACATTTAGAAGAGAGCGAAATATATGATGGGCATACTTGTCCTTGTATCCGAATGTATAATTATGAATAGAAATGGTAGAAGCCAAAGGATGTGTAATCCTCTGAAGATTGCATCGGCCCGAGTTTCTGTCATTCATAATTCACAGTGTTACATGTAACAACCAGGGCTGTGGAGTCGAAAGAAAATAACAAGACTCCGACTCCTATATTTACCAACAACACTACTCCACGACTCCGTGACTCCGTCTCCAACTCCGACTCCGACTCCAAAAAACTCAATTTTATCAGCTTGTTTCCTACCTTTGCATATAGCCATTTTTTTCGTTATATGGATAAAAATAAAACAAGATCAAACTTTAATAATTATTTATTAGAATTTATTCTTAAAAACAACATTGCTTCTATTAAATCTGTATTCGTAGAGGCTCTCAAATCGGAATTCAGAATTTTAAGAGCGGAAAATAACCGCTCTAGGGATACTTGGGTTGCCGGTAATACTGTAACGATCAATGCCGACTCTTTTACGATTTCTGGATACTGCTGTATTGCAAAAAAAAAAAAAATGGGTGGCGAGAGGGCCGACTTTAGCGAGACAAGGAGAGACGTGTCCCTCATCTTGTCTCTGACTTCTGGTCATCTTGCGATAACCAGAATCACCCACATCCGTGAGGATGTTGGGCTCGGTCTCGCGATATCCAGGGATAGTTTTTTTTTTTTTTTTTTATATATATATATATATATATATATATATATATATATATATATATATATATATATATATATATATATATATATATATATATATATATATATATATATATATATATATATATATAAGACCTCTCGGGAGAGGCGAACTTATAGCGCCGAGTGGGCGCCCCGAAATGCCATCAAATAACTGTTGCAGTTCTTTTTGAACAGTTGCAGGTTGTAACGCTCCGGGAACACTCGCGTGGGAAGGCAGTTCCACAGCTTCCCCGCTCTGTAACGGAACGAGTTCTGATACAGGGATGTTCGCGCCGTCGGGAAATGAACCACAAACGGGTGCGATCCGTCGGATTGTCTTGTGGAGCGCATATAAACCGAATTGCGTGGAACAATACCAAGAATCTCCGAAGAACAGTACCCGTGATAATATTTGTAAAACAGACAGAGGTCGGCCACGCGCCTTCGATGTGATAGCGACTGTAGTCCCGACGTCAGCGCCGAGTCCCCGATCAGGCGGATCGCTCGTCTCTGTATGCTCTCAAGTAGGTCGAGGGTATGTTTAGGAGCAGAGCTCCAAACATGAGAGCAATATTCGAGCGTGGGTCTAATTTGGGATTTATATAGGAGGAGAAGTTGGGCCGGGGTAAAATATTTCTTGGCTCTAAAAAGATAACTCAGTTTTCCTGAGGCAGACCTGGCGATGTTCGACACGTGTTTGTGCCATGATACATTCCCACAGACCGTGACGCCGAGCAATTTCAAACTTTCCCCAGCCTCGAGGGCCCGGCCATTCATCATCAGCTGTGGAACCGATGATCCAGTTTTCTTTGTGAATGTAGTATACTGGGTCTTCGTTGCGTTGAAGTCGACAAGATTGGCCTTTCCCCACTGCAGGACTTTATCCAGATCCTGATTCAGAGAGTCAATCTGTCTACATCTCAGCTGGTGCGACGTAGATGCACCAATCGACCGATCACTCGAAAAGGAGGAAACAAGCGTACTATCATCCGCAAAACTGAACACTTTGTTATCCGTTGTCTCCAACAAATCATTTATGTGAAGCAAGAACAAGGTTGGAGCCAAAATAGAGCCTTGGGGAACCCCCGAATCAACAGGATTCAGATCCGAACACTCGCCGTCCACAACAACCCGGATCGATCGATTCTCGAGGAAGCTTCTCGTCCAGTCGCAAAGCTGTTGGGAAAGTCCATATGAGCGAAGTTTGCTCAGCAATGCCCCGTGCCAGACGCGGTCAAAAGCCTTGGAGATATCCAATGCGACCGCCCTTGACTCACCATGCCGTTCAATCGCAGATGTCCATATATCGGTTATAAGTGTCAAAAGGTCTCCTGTGGACCGCCTGCCACGGAATCCGTATTGGCGATCATTCAGAAGTCCGTTGCACTCCAAATACTTAACCAACTCTGTATTGATGACTTTTCCCATTACCTTAGATAAAATAGACAGTAATGCTATCGGACGATAATTTTGTGGGAGACACTTTTTTCCTGTCTTTGGCATTGGCTGAACTCGAGCGATTTTCCAACAGGCAGGAAAGGTCCTCCATGCATAAGATAAACGGAAGAGTCTGCCAAGAACCGGCGATAGTTCTGGAGCACAGTTCTCAACGACTATTGCTGGTATTCCGTCTGGGCCGGTTGCCTTCCTACAATCCAGTTCACATAGAATGCGTTGAATACTGCGCGGACGAAATCTCACATCCCGCATGCAAGACTGTACCGGCGAGATCACAGGTGGCTCCAAAAGGCCGGGATCGAGGTTTTAATTCGCCGAAAATAAATTCGCGAACACATTAGCTTTATCCTTTGGATTCGTGACTAACGTCCCGCTGTCTGTCACCAACGGAGGGAAAGAGGAGGATGCGAAGTTACCGCTGACAGCCTTTGCCGTTGACCAGAAAGACCGCGAACCAGTTGGGCACCGAAGGAGCTTATTGATTACCCTGTCGTTGTGAGCCTTCTTCGCGGTATCAATCGCCTGGTTGCACGGGTTTCTGATTCTAACAAAATTCGTTCTGTTAACATCGGTGGGATTAGAGCGCCATTGCTTAAAAGCTCTATTTTTTGCCACTGTAATCAGCTCGCATCCCTTATCAAACAAAGGTTTATCAGACGAACTTCGTTTGATGGAATGTGGAATATACATCTCCATCCCCAGAAGAATAATCTCTGATACCGACTCCGCGCAAGCGTTAACATCGGAGTTTCCGAAGCACAGCTCCGACCATGGAAAGGATGCGAAGAAATCCCGCAAATCGTCCCAGTTAGCAGCCCATACTTCCATACATGGCGAAGCTGCCTAGGCCGGTTATTCGCTTGATATGCAAGTGCTTGCGCAACAGATACCAACCAGTGATCTGAGTTTCCCAGTGGCGCAGAAACCTCTACGGTATAAATACTCTGTTCGGATGTCAAAAACAGATCCAGGGTGTTCGCATAATCGCCTCGGCCATCCGGCACTTGCGTTGGCTCCTCCACGAGTTGAGTCAAGTTGTGGCTTACAGCAAACATCTCCGCCAGCCTCCCAGCCTCGTCGGTTCTGTTAGAATGTAACAACCAGTCGGAATTGTGCACATTAAAATCACCAAGGACAACAATTTCAGAAGCTGGGTGGTTGTGTGCGAAGAGAAGACCTAACGTTGGTCAAACTATCAGGGTACTGGAGCACGAATTTGAAGTAGTGCAATCCTCTAACTACCTTGGGTCAATAGTATCAGCCGATAACAATACGGAAGAAGAAATACGCGAACGGCGGATTAAATCTAACAAAGCCTACTATGGTCTATCAAGGCTCTTTAAATCCCGAAATTTATCCAGAACATCCAAGCTACTACTGTACAAGACCATGGTCTCACTAGTACTATGTATGGATCCGAGACCTGGGTGCTTAATAAAAGGCACTCTGAACTCTTGGCCGCGTTCGAGAGAAAGGTCTTAAGGAGAATTGTTGGCCCCATATGTGAGGGAGGACGATTCCGGAGACGCTACAACCATGAGTTGTACGCCATCTACCTTGAAGCTAATATTGTAAGAAAAATCAAGCTCGGTAGATTCCGGTGGGCGGGACACCTAGCTCGAATGAGCGAAGAGGAGCCTGCCCGGAAAGTCCTTTGTGGCAGGATGCATGGAAGGAGACACCGCGGCATACCTTGTCTGCGATGGAGGGATGGCGTAGACCAGGACGCCCAGAGCCTGGGAGTGACAATCTGGATGACATCGGCTCGAAATCGGGACCGGTGGAGAGATTTGTTAAATAAGGCCAAGACCGGATCCCGGTTGTAGTGCCGATGGTGATGATGATGATGGGTGGTTGATCTGTATCCAGTCGACGGTATATGAAAGATGTTCGAAAAATGTCGCCGGTCGATCGTCATTCGGGGAGCGGTAAAGACAACAAAGAAATTTAACAGAATTCTTCAGCACGACCCTCAACCATATGATATCCATATTATTGGGTTCCAACGCCTCCATCCTCTGGCAAGCCAGATTGGACCGCGCGAAGACGCAGACTCCGCCCTTAAAACGGAATCTCGAATGCAAGTCGTATCCTGAGCAACGAAAATATGTCGATTCAGTTGACGAATCGACATGCGTTTCTGTTAGGGCAAGGATATCAGGTTTCGTTGTTTGCAAATATTGGTGGACGGCGTTTACATTCGTATTGGTGAAACCGATGCCCCTGATGTTACAAAATGCCGTCACCAGTCGAGCGTGGGCCGAGCCTCGAGAGCGAGCCCGGTTATGCGATGACGAACCTCTCAAAGTTCCGTTATTTATCATGATATCTGCATGATGTGTGGACAGTGTTAGTCCAGGTGTTCTCAAACTACTTGTATAGAGGGATGGTGGGAAAGAAATCGTACAAGACCGGTAGGTCTTGGGTGCGGTAGTAAACGCAGATCACGTCTTTGGCGTTATACCGCTGTATTGCCATTTCAACATTTTACTTATAAGTTCGGTAAATTTTTCCATTTTCTGTCATTCTGTCTCCTTCATCTATATTGGGACTGTAATTCAAACGAGGACGTTTTAGTTTATCTTGTTCATTGAGATATTTTTCAAAATCGTCTTCCGATTCACCGGTGTCGAGTGAAGATGATGGTACTTCATGTACGCTGCCTCCTGTCGTCTCTTTTTCTAGTCGAAGGCATTTCATGCGAAGGGTTAATTCAAACAGAGCGTTTTTAGCTCTATTTATTTGTTCTTTCGCCAATAGGGATCGAACCATGGGGTCAACATAGATACCAGCCAACAGAATATCGTTGTCCAGCAAATGTTTTTCTCTACATAGCATGGCGTTTTTAATTCTACCAGCAAGAGTATTATTTAGAATCTTCGACAAACGAAAAATTATGTTAACTTAGAACGGAGAAGTTAAAATCGCCAATACAGACTGTTTCCACTCCTTGAAAAATACACCAGGAGTCAAATCTTCCGCTTGCATTACTTTTGTAGCGATATAAGGATGGCGAAGCACGGGCTCAAGATCCTCCACGTCTTTCCATTGAATTTCAGTCATATTCACGATCGGGCTGGCCATGTCCTCAAGATAAAATTTCAGTTCAAGAAGTCGCCGTATTATTAAGTATGTACTACTCCATCTTGTAGCTTGATCCAAAATCGTTCCCTTTCCAGCTCTTCGTTTGATTATGGCATGTATTTTTGGTGTTTGAAGTTTCGTACATTTTCACAAATTCTCGTTGCGTGCACTTCTCTTAAGCCATCACGGATTGCCAATTGCAACGTATGTACTGCACATCGCATATGATGGATCTTTAAAAAATCAGAAGCGGCAGCACAAACTGTATCATCTAAAATACTAGAGTAATCATCAATATCGTCTTCCGCCTCAATAGTACTTAATTTTTCGACAAAACTCAGCATATTACGAGCGTTTTCTGTCACAATGGATACAATTTGTTCTAGATTAATATTAAACTCTTTCCGAACATCCATCACAACCATTTTTAAATAATCGCTTGACTGGTCAGATTTAGTGTCTTTGATTGCCAGTGAACGTGTTACTATTCTTTTATTATTATCAACGAATTGAACATTAATTCTCAAGTAATTAACCCGATAACGTGTACAGGTGTCCATTTTGAAATAAATAAACTTTCCGTGTAAGAGATTTTTAAGTTCATTCTTCTGTTTTTCAGCGTCCTCTATTACTAAATTACGTACACTGCTTCTTTCTAAAGATACTCCGACTTTAGAATAATTAAAAAAAAAAGTATTTTAAATTTTAACGAAAAAGTAGTCGGAGTCGCTCGTTTTTTACGACTCTGATTCCAGCCCAAACGCCGCGACTCCACAGCCCTGGTAACAACTCTTCATCATCATCATCGGAACTACAACAGGGATCCCATCTTCGCCTTATTTAGCAAGTCTCGAGGCTTGTTAAACTTCCATAATAATTTACTTTTACGGGCAAGATTATTAGCCTTGTGCTACGTAACAGTTCTTCGCCAGTGTAATAAAGCACACCTTTGAATTTCCTACCACTCTGTCCACATGACTGACTTTGCATTTTTCTTCGTGGTCAGTCCGTTAGGTGTTCCTCCGCAGTTCTAGTCACCCCTTTAGGTGGTTGGTCTCCCATTACTTACTGTGATTTCTCGTCTTGCTCTTTCGAGCTCGCGTAGCTTATTCCAGAGACAGTATAGATTTCTGTCCAACATTTAGAAGAGAGCGAAATCTATGGCATACGTGTCCTTGCATCCGATTTATAATCATGAATAGAAATGTTTTTTATGGTCACGCCAAAGTATGTGTTTGGTCCTGTGTGGTGCCGTGGTGTAAAGTGGACTGTATTTGTGTGGAGTATGGTTCCAGCCTCCCGATAAAATGAAAGCCGGATGTATTGTCTATCCAATGTTTATTATAACGTTGTACACAATCCAAAAGAAATACCGTAATGCGGCTGGAATTCCCGCCAATCAATTGTTCGTACGATTCTACTATCCGTGTTGTGTTTATTCGATGTTTCTCCAGCGTTGTTATCCTCGATTTGGGGTGATTTCTCGTCTTGCTCTTTCGAGCTTGTGGGGGTTCTTTTTAGCTTACCCGGAGAACACCCCATACCTACAACCTAACTTCAATAGTTTCCCGCGAATGCAATTGCATTAGCACCTGTAAATCCTTCACGCCTCAAGGTTATCTAACGCATAACCTGAAAGCTCCTGGAAGAGAATTCTTACCTTCATGCACCAATTCGCATTCAAAATTCCATACAAGAATTCCTCCATCTTATCGGATCATAAATCCAAAACCCAATTCGGCACCTTAGGTTGCCAGGCAAATCCCAATCTTACCATGTGCATTTTCCGTAGATGAATTCCTGTAAAGAAACAATTCGGTTCACATATAATGTAACCATCATAACCAGGGATAACGATCATTGCGTCGCCTACTCCCAGCCTCACCATGTGTACAATAAATTTCCTTACATACACATTGGCTGGCGACCTTTGTCCAAGGGACAAAAGCAAATACACGGATCTTGCGTCTAAAGGCATAAACCAAATCCTATAGCATAAGCAAACGCAAATAGGAATTGTGTACTTACCCTTGGCAGCGATGCCATAAACAACAATTCTCAGTGAATATCCTAAAACCAATTAGCACCATGTCCACGATGCATTGCGGTCTATCAATACAGCTGCAATGCACATCATAGACAATGATCTACACGATCTCTTTGTCTTTAAATATTCCTTGATCCGCTTCTCATGACCTTGCGGCATGAGCAAACAGAAATCCATTAGTACCCAATGAGATACGGCTTGTTTACTTAGCCGAACTCACATCTCATTGATGCCCATTATCCCCTTTGATTTTTCAGCTTCGTTCTCATGGCCTTGTCCCATTAAAGAACCGATGTTCACACATACATGAATACCACCGTGATCTCCTCCATGAGATCCGGTTACCTACCCCAAAGACTTCACGTTTCTCTTGTAAAAGGAAACACACCCTAAATTAAAAGAGCCCGTACCTCCACCCGAATTTCCTTTCCTAGCGAATTGACATCGCTGAGTCATTTTCCATCACCCGACCGAGCCGGTCGGTCCATCTCCCGCTCCCCGCCGAGCTCAAGGGGGTGCGTATATTGTCGAGTCGCGTTTCATACACGGGGGAGTGCAAGCCGCTGGGCTTAAACAAAGTCGAGTTTTTAGTCAGTTTTCACCAGTTTTCCGTTTCACTATTGTTCGCCGCGTCATTTTGCTCTGTGTTTTTTAACCAGTTAATTAAATTTGTAATAAGGATTAAGAAGGACAAAATTCATTGTAAACGAGTGTACTTAAATTGCCCCATAATAAAGGAACCTTAAACAATAAAAACAAATTTCGAAATAACATTTCCGTGCTTTTTATTTCGTGTTGGTGAACGATTGCCCAAATGATTTTAGATGAGAAATTCATATATTTCTGTTGGCGATACATCATTTTCGTAAAGTGTTCGGCGGAACTATCCAGTGCCGTACGCCGGCGCACCATACTTCATACCCCCACAAGCTCGCGTAGCTTATTCCAGAGACAGTATAGATTTCTGTCCAACATTTAGAAGAGCGCGAAATCTATGACATACGTGTTCTTTCATCCGATTTATAATCATGAATAGAAATGTTTTTTATGGTCACGCCAAAGTATGTGTTGAGTCCTGTGTGGCGCCGTGGTGTAAAGTGGACTGTATTTGTGTGGAGTATGGTTCCAGCTTCCCGATAAAATGAAAGCCGAGTGTACTGTCTATCCAATGTTTATTATAACGTTGTACCCAATCCAGTATTCAGTAATTTTAAAATGAGACCTTCGATCCATGTCGTGTCAAAAGCCTTTTCAATGTCCAGGCTCACCGCAATGGTGGGTTCGTTATTAAAGAGGCGCACGCAGACGTGGTATTGAAATATGTTGAGAGCCATGGTGGTGCTGTACGCTCTTCTAAATCCAAATTGGAAATCAGGTATTCGATTTCTGGCACTGATAAAGTTGTTTAGCTTCTCGTATATGCATTTTTCATATATTTGGCTGATGCAAGTGAGGAGCGGAATAGGACGAAAGCTTGAGGGGTGATACGTTGGTTTCCCAACTTTTGCTATTGGACAAACAATAACATGCTTCCGAGTTTGGGGAAAATACCTCTGACGCAAGAATAATGACCTTGCCCGGAAAAAACAAATCATTATGGATAATTTAACAAGCTTCAGAACTTGCTAAATAGGGCCAAGACCGGTCCCAGGTTGTAGTGCCGATTATGACGATGTAGGCATGGTTGAACAGAATGGAGAGTTTTATAAAGAATAAAGCAGAAAGCCTTCGCAACGAGTGGTACGACATGTTGTCGATACCGGGTGACTTCTTGGGGTTTCGAGATTTAACTAGGTTCTGTAGGGTATTTGGTGTGATGAAACCCTGATCGTTATGATGTGTGTCGACGAAGTATGCACTGTTAGCTGAGTTAAAGACAACTATTGGTTCGTTAAAGTTGTCTAATTTATTGTGAACCTCTGAACTAATTATTGCATTAGTGTCCGGGTCGTCATCCTCGAGAGTGAGCTTGTGATTATTTTCGAAGGTCTCTCCGATGATTGTTGCTTTATTGGCATCATTATTAACAACAAAACTGTTTTGCCTAATCCCGAATCCAAAATGCGCTGGCCTTTTAAACTTTGCTTCTACAGAGATTTGCTTTAAAATGTGTATAAAAATTCCGGGAAGCACAAACAATATTTTGTGTGTACTTCAATCGGAGTGAAATTCTAGGAAGTGAATGGGAATGTGGTTGAACAAATTCCCGGAAGGAAAAATCATGAAATGCATTTGAAATGGGCATTTCATGATGTTAGGCTTATTGAGAATTGACTCAATGTGCGGCAAATGGACTTTCGGTTTAATTTGTCCCGCATATGATCCACTTGGGGAAGATGATTGGGATTATGGATAAGGGTAGGCTAATTGGGTATGGTTATATATTTATGATGAAATAATGAGGGATTGGATGAGGGTAGTGATTTAGGATCACTACACAGCACTAACTTATATCCTCTCGAAGGTAATGGAATCGTTTATCAACCGCCAACTTTTGAAATTTCTGGAATCAAATGACCTCCTCAGTGACCGCCAATATGGCTTTCGTATCAAAAGGTCCACAGGAAATTTGATGGCGTACCTTACCGAAAAGTGGGGCCAATCCATCCACTACCTCGGCGAAAGGAAGGTTGTCGCATTGGATATTTCAAAAGCTTTCGACAAAGTTTGGCTTCCAGCCCTTTTGTAAAAATTGCATTCATATGGAGTGGACAATTCCCTGATCAAATGGATAAGAGACTATCTCTCTGGCCGTTCAATTCAAGTGGTTCTTGACGGTGTCAAATCTGCCTCCCATCAAATTAATGCAGGTGTTCCCCAGGGCTCTGTAATCTCACCCGCTCTCGTCCTCATCTTTATAAATGATCTTTTGTCCATTGCCTACAATACATTTCACTCATTTCCTGATGATAGTAAGAGTTGAGTTTCTGCTACTCATATGAACATCCCCAACTTAACTCTTCGAACTGTATTGCCAATCAGCAGGTTATGTTTAATACATTGAATTCCAACCTGAAGAAGACATATCAATGGATATTATCTAACCGAGTTAAATTCAATGCCCCAAAAACTCAGTGCCGCCTCTTGCCGTCAAAGCCGAAACCCAAAATAAATATACTGTTAAAGAACGGCACTTTACTATACTCATTTCGTCTGGCAGGTCTTTAGTTGCCACCAGAACTGCTAAGGTTGTTTTTTAACCTCACTTTGATCTCTGTGAGATATTGCCCTACTGTACCACACACTTCATCTGTGTGTGCGACTTCCCGCCCATAATCTATCCGCTTATCTGCGGTCGATAGACACATCTGGACCACCAACGGTATTCCGGATTCGTCCTAATTGAGCCCAATAATACAAGGTAAAGAAATGCCTCTGGTGGAACAAATCCATTGCGGCGAACTCTCTCATAAATTGTCATATTTTGGTAATAGGCCCCAAAAATGTAATCGTTGGATGAACTTATTGCTCTCGCAACATGTCCTCTGTTCAATTTGATCATAAAATTATTCAGCCCGATTATGTTGGCTCCATTATATAAAGCTTCATTGGGATAGTATTCTTTGTTGTCGGATTCCGGAGTCCGACATAAACCAAGGCAAGTTCTGAGGCATTGCCTGTCGAAAACCCGAATCTTCTCCAATATATTTGGACCAACATTGAACTACACTGGGCACCCATAGGTAACCATTGGCCTGAGGAGGGCCATGTAGCATATGACTTTAACTCGACTGTCAAGTTGGCTACTGTGAAATAGCTTCTTTTTCATATCAAACATTTTCTTTGCTTTGGCCAAAGCAGCCTCAATGTATCGGGTTTTCCAATAGGGACTAGACAACTTTTTTTTTTTTTTTTAAATAAAACGCAAACCATTTGAGATATTTCAAAAACTTATTATCGCCTTGAAGTACAATCAAAACATTTATGAATGGAACTCGACTTCGTTCATATGGCCACCACGGGCACGTTTGCAGTGGTCGATTCGTTGGACCCAATTTCCGATGAGTCGGCCACACATTTCGGCCGCTATTTCGCGTTCAATGTTGGCTCTGAGCTCTTCCAACGTCGTCGGCTTGTTGGCATAGACCAATGACGACGTATCCCCAAAGAAAATAGTCTAGAGGTGTTAAATCGCACGAACGAGGCGGCCAACCGACTGACCCATTTCTTGAGATGACATGCTCATTAAACTTACTCTTCAATAAATCGATTGTATCGTGTGCTGTGTGGCTTGTGGCACCGTCCTGTTGAAACCACATGTCGCCCAAGTCCATATCTTCCAATTCGGGCCAAAAATAATCGGTAATCATGGCGCGATAACGATGGCCATTCACAGTAACGGGACGATCGTTATCGTTGACGAAAAAATGTGGCCCAATGACGCCGCCGGCATGCAAACCGCACCAAACAGTTATTTTTTGTGGATGAAGTGGTGATTCATGAAGCAATAATGCATGTTTGCTTATTGACGAACCCATTGAGCCAAAAATGAGCTTCGTCACTGAAGATGATTTTGCGATAAAATTCATCATCTTGGCGCATCTTTTCCATAGCCCAATCGGAGAACGTACTTCGCTTCAAATGGTCCATCGGCTTCAATTCTTGAGTCAGCTTGATCTTGTATGGGTGTAAATCAAGATCCTTACGCAAAATTCGCCATAAAGTGGTCTGGGCGATGCCCAATTCTTGAGAACGCCGTGGAATTGACTGATTTGGACCAACCCGTTGTCTCACTGGCACGGCAACATCACACAACGAATATGTAGACTCAAATTTTTGCACTAAACTTGTTATTGCCTGTCTACTAGGGCGAGAATTACGACTGAAAATTGGAGTTAACGCTCTTAAAGTTGCGCTCACGGACTCCAAATTTCGGTGGTAAATTTTTATAATTTGCAGACGTTGTTCGTTCGTGTACTTAACCATGATGAAAATGTTGAGTTTACTGAATAAATTGACAGTGACGGTTCGATGATTAGTGAAAGGGTGCGTTCACAAATTAAATTTAAAGTCCCTATTGGAAAGCCCAAATGGCCAAATGCCCATTTGACTACATTTTTAGTCCCTTTTGTCTGTTGGTAAAACCCCATGATAACGAATTTTCGCCAATTTGTTTTTGTGTCCGTAGTAGCCCGATGCATCGGTGTTCTAAACAGGATAGCTTTGCATTTCTGGACATTGTTTTTGAATTTTCAGTCGTCGCAGTAGTCATGAACTTCGTTACTTAATGATCTCGATTTTCGAGGTTAATCTGTAGATTATGAGATCTGCATACGCAATGGCTTGATCAAGAGTATTAAGTTTATAGCGATTGCGACGATAGTGAAGAACGTGTGATTTGAACCGACGCTATGACGGTTAGAATCACTAAAAGGCTGAACCAATGCTCAAGACATCGGGCCACTGCCGCGTGTATGAATTCAATTTCTAAACTCAAGTACACTCAACTGATTTGGAATTGCTTTCCGTTTGCTTATCCGATTTTTTTTCTGTGCTGTTCTTCACTATTTGCTTGTGTACTGTGTTGTATCTCTTAGAAACGCCACAAAGTCGCTATAGTACATGCTGAAAATAATTGGAGGTAGTGCCGCCCCCTGCTACAGGCCATTCTTTGTTTTAAAAACAACGTTGTATGTCACGCTGCCGCTTTTGATAATAAATTTTCTATCATTTAATGTGCTATAAAGAATATATAGTAGGGATTTATGAAGGCCCAGTTTGTGTAACTTGTAAAATAGTCTTTCGATCCACACACTGTCGAAGGCCTCCTTCATGTCAGTCAGACAGGCACCTGTGCATTTGTTCTTGCATTTAATCAATTGAATATCCGACAACAGTTTGGCTGCAGGATGGGAGGTTTTCGTGTCCTACCTTAAAACCAAACTGATTATTTGGAATAATGCGATTCTCCATTTTCTCTTTTACTTGTGATATTAAT
The DNA here is from genome assembly GCA_963931805.1 of Microdon myrmicae. NCBI lineage: Eukaryota > Metazoa > Arthropoda > Insecta > Diptera > Syrphidae > Microdon > Microdon myrmicae. The sequence goes on from OZ007497.1 coordinate 204,805,737, forward strand.
GGGACTTAAATCCTGCGAAGCTAATTAAAAATTTTTCCTAGAATTTTAGCGGAGCTTTATTTACACTATTATTATTATTATTACTAATTATTACTATTTATTGGCCTATAGGAACCCGTAAGTTGATGACCTCACCGACTCGGCTGCGCCATCGTTCCCAGTCCTGTGCACTCTCCTTCCACGCTTGACCATCTGATCCGATTTTTTTTGTTTACACTTCTATCGCGAGAGGCGAACCTATAGCGCCGAGTGAGCGTCCCGAGATGCCACCAAATAACTGTTGCAGTTCTTTTTGAACAGCTGCAGGTTGTAACCGTAAACTGGTGCGATCCGTCAAAGGTCAAACCTAACATTGTTCTCCCATCTTCGTCGCGGCCGTCCTACTGGTCTATTTTCCCATGGTCTTCCGTCAAGAATTCTACCCACGGTCCTATCGCTGCCCATTCTCGTCACATGTCCGGGTCATCTTAATCTTCGCGGCCTGATTACTCTCACTATTGTAGGTTTGCGGTATAGTTCTTCCAATTCGTGGATATGGAGTTTCCTCCATTATCCTGCCTCTTGTTGTTGTTATGTTTAGTGAGGGCAGAATCCCCATTTATTTGGCTTAATGCAAGCTTAAATTAAATTAACATAAAACCTTACAGACTTTCTTAAAATCTAGAGTAGTAATTAAGATATTATTAAATCGAAAAAAAAGAGAAAAAAAACCAAGAAGTTGAAGATGACTGGGCGATAGGGGAGGTAGGAGGCTAGGGAAGAGCGAGTGTATGTGGGGGTGGTAAATGCGTCATATTAATCGCCTTAAAACCTTTTTCTCAAATACGCGAAATTTGTTTTCTTCCCGTTTTGTGAGAGCCCATGTTTCGCATCCGTATACAACGATCGGCATGATTATGGTTCTGTAGACACGGAGCTTTATATTCCGTGATAGCAGTTTGGATTTCAGCAGTTTACTGACTGCATGCCAACTAGCGTTGCCGGAGTGTAGTCTTTTGTTAATTTCCTTCGACGTTTCGTTACTGGCCGCCAGTATCGTTCTCAGATATTTAATTTCTTTAACTTTTTCAAATATCTTGCCTCTGACGTTTATATGTGTTCCCTGAGGTCCACCTGCTCTCGCCGTAATCATGTATTTTGTTTTGTCTTCATTTATTTCTAGGTCCACCTCTTCTGCCGCTTGCATAATGATTTCACAGTTTCTAGATTATCGCCCAGAACGGCTATGTCATTGCATATGCGAGCACTTGTGTGACCCCGTTCAGGGATAATCCGGCCATGTTGTTGTTTTCTACCTTTCTGAGAACATACTCGAGGACAAGGTTAAAAAGACATGGTGAGAGGTCGTCCCCCTGTTTTAGTGCGTCCCGGATTTCAAATGGTTCTGAGAGGTGGTTTTCTATTCTAACTTGCCCTTTGTTTTCGTTCATGCAAATGAATGAGGGTGGCATATTTTTTCGGGATTCCCAGCTCAACTACAATATGGTAGAGTCTGCCTTGCGACTGTATCGTCGGTTTTTTTGAAGTCAAGAAAAAGTTGGTGAACCGTCTCCGTGTTCCCACGTCTTTTCCAGCAGTGTCCTTACTGTCGTCAACATTTGGTCGCACGTTGACCGGTTCCTGCGGAATCCGCACTGGTAGTCTCCCTCTATTTCTTCTGCGTACGGCGTGATTCTCGTCAATATGACATTTGTTATTATTTTTTATGAGCTTGGGAGCAATGATATTCCTCTGTAATTTTCGCAGTCAGACCTGTCGCCTTTTTTGAAAATGGGGACGACTATTGATGTTTTCCATTCTTCCCGAGGGACTTCCTGATCCCATATTGTTTTGATGGGTTGGTGGATCTTTCGAGCGGTTGCCTCTCCTCCGTGCTTTACAAGCTCTGCCGGTATGCAGTCAACTCCGGGAGTCTTGTTGTTTTTCAATCGATTTATTGGGTCTGTAGCTTTGTTGAAAGAGGGCTCTTGGATCTGAGGCTCGGCTGTATGTACGTCTAGTGCGTTTATTTGTGGTTGATGGGTGCGCACATTGGGCAGGTTTTCAAAGTACTGCTTCCATCTTGTCACGATATTGTTTGTTTCTGTGGCCAGACAGCCGCTTGCGTCTCGAATTATTTTGGCTCTCCCACGGTAGCCATTTCTAATTGCGGTTATGGCGGCATACATACCTCTGCTCTTCTTTGCTCTCGCATTTTCTAGGATTTTTTCGATCCGAGTCCTCCCATTTGCGTTTTTTGCGTTTGAAAAGTCTCGTTGTCTCTTTCCGAATCGGCGCGTATCTTTCTGCGCTGACTTCATCATATCTTTGTAAGTGGATCACTCTGAGGCATTTACGTTGCTCGATCTTCGCCCCACACTCATGGTCAAACCAAGGTTGGAACTTAATTGTTTTCTTAGATCCTAATACCTTTTGGGCTGTTTGTTTGATTGTGTCTCTGATCGATCCCCATTTAGTTGCCACATTATTGGTTTCCCCTTCCTCACTACTACCATTCTCTAGGATGCTAAATCTATTCGTTAGTTTCGTCTTAATATTCAGCCCTTTTGCGCAGGTCTTTTAGTTTATCAGTGTCGAACTTTTTGCTCATTTCGCGTGACTGCCCTTGTGGGTTTGCTGCAAGCCGACTCCTAATTTTTCATACCACTAGACCATTATCGAAATCGCAATCTGCTCCTCTATATGATCTGACACCAAGGATATTCGGGTGGTGTCTTTTGTATGTGAGAATGATGTGTTTCACCGGGCGACAGGGGATTGGGACCCCACCTACCACTCGGCCTTTAGCCGCCTCTTACGACAAGCCTGCCTAGCTCTGGGTATATTCTAACGCCCTACTCACAGGGCCGATTTCTAGTTCCACCAAATGTTTTTGATTGTAATCTTCAACCGGCTCCTGTCCATTCGCCTTTCGTACTTGTCCAACCGCCTTTCGTAGGTGTCCTAATATTTACGCACGATCTGAACCATTACCCAGTGGTAGTTTTGCTTTTCAATCTATTCTGAAATTTTGAAGGTTATTAGTACTATACGCATCTCAAATTGATGCGGAGTTAATTGCATTTCAAATATCATACTTAAAATAACAATTGTTTTAATCGGTGTAGGCTGGATGGGATCTTCCCTCAAAGTCTTAAATGTGATTACGTTATTCGTCTTTCTTTCTTCTCCTCTCCCGCTGTAGAAGTCGGTATATATAACCCCATCTCAAGTCTCTCAGGTTTTAGTAAAATTTTTGAAAAACTTTTGTTAAATCAGAATAATGAAATTTCACTGGGTTGATCAATCCAGTACAATTTGGTGTACTTATAAGTAAATGCCCTAAGGATGCGCTCCTGCAGTATTGTTTCCAGTATGGAGCAACACATCCCGCATTCCACCAACCAAAGTCACAAAAAAAAAACCTTGGTTTCATAAAAAGTACGATCAGATTACGGCAGTATAAATAGAACTTTTTTTAAACAATGGCACTCAAATCCCACGGAGGTCAACAGAACGAATTTTGTCAGAATCAGAGACACATGCGATTGAAATCCCGAAAGAGGTTCACAATGACAAAGTGACCAATAAAATGCTAACTAAAAACCCAATGGATTTAATTCTAGTAACACCATCTATACGTCAGCCTACGAGCTTTTCAGCCAACCTGATAGGAGAGGATATCTCCTTATTCTGAAAAGAACAAAGTTTATTATACTCCTCCTTAACACGGTGCGATAACCGCCGTGCTTCCTCTAAATAGAGGGAAGAGTGGTGACCGACCGGTGTTTAGGGCAAGTGCACACCGACCAAAGTCCCGATTGCCCAACTCCCTTTGGACATGGGCTGTAGAATCACTACGCGCCTAATTGTCGATATCGGCGCTGAGATCAGCCTCTTAAAGGCGAAGGCACTCCAGTCGGCATATCTTGTGTATGCCCAAATATCGATGACCCTCCAGACGCTTTCTGTCAAAGGTAAGTCTAAGGGATGCTGCTATGGAAATTTCAAGTTGTCCTGTACCTTCGAAGTAATAGACTCCCTGCCAGGGTTGTCGGAGACGGGCTATTCGGTAACAACTTCCTGTCGAAGGTCAATGGACCGGGTGGTTTTTTGGAATTTCCCCAAACAAACGTAAATCCTAAACGTTTTTCTCTTGACTTTGCAAATAATAATGCAGGAAGCGTTGGGCGTAAGGCAGCCGATCGGGAAACCGTGCCAAGGAGACCCGGGAAGGTTCAGACCGCTGTCGGCATTCACCCAGAGACCGTACCCACACAGGATAGGGCCACAAAAATCTGCCGGACCCTCCAACAAAGCCGCACCCCGAAAGCCTAAAGGACTTTAAAGAAGGGAAGACCTTGGTAAAGCGCCCACCAACCAACCCTTCGCAGGGCGAAATCTTTCTGGGCAACCCGGCCAGACTCAGACTTCTCTTCAATATTAAATAAGTTCTTCGCCTTTTATTAAGGACTTCCGTCGAGAGGACCAACTAAATAAGTTTAAATGAAAATTGTTTAAGGCCGGGCCAAACTATAGGCGCAAACCAAGGCGCTCACAAAAGATAATTTTACAAGTGGAGTTGCCCGCATCCAGGGAATATTCCGCAATTCCCCTGGAGTTGCGAGTTAACAGGTCAACGGGACTGACTTCTGATGACGAATCGAGTGATCCCGTATCCGAGAACAAACCTTCGGAGGAACCTCCAATACATTAAACCTCTGTTATCGGATGGTAAACTACACACCTTAAAGGCTACCTGACGTGCACCAGTGCTACCTCGCAAGGACTATCTTTAAAATTTACGTCGTCATACAAATGCCACCAAGCATTTTAGACCAAAAAGGGAACGTTAGTGTCGCTGCCAAAGAAGATCTACCCAAACCATATCAAACATCTTTATTCTGACCACAGACGCGAGCAAATAAACATTCAGAGCCATGCAATCTCAGGGCAAAATAGACAAAGAACTGTCTCTATCCTATGCCAGTCGCACCTTGAATAAACTGGATGGAAACTTCTTCCCTATCGCGAAGGATGTATTAGCCAAATTGTGTGGGCGGCTGAGACTTTCCGCTGTTATTCAGAAGGCCGTAGATGCACGGTACACTCCGCCATGAAAATAGGAAAAATGGCGGGGACAATTCAAGATTATCTGTCTAAAACCCTATGGTGTTCACGCCCTACGGAGTGCAAGGTGGTGAATGAAATGGAGGTGGTCTTATTCCTCTTTTCCCGGGAGAGGTTTCCACTGGGTCTTAGGACAAAGTCGCTAGGAATAGGTTCGAGAGAAAATACCGATTATTATTTTTTTTTCTTAATTTCCCCTTTTTATAATAACATTCTGGCGCAAGGCTAATAACCTTGCCCAGAAAAACAAATTATTATGGAAAATTTAACAAGCCTCATACTTGTTAAATAAGGCCAAGACCGGATCCCGGTTGTAGTGCCGATGATGATGATGATGATGATAATAACATTACAAACAACCCACCACCATCAGCAGCAACAATAATAACAAGGCCACAAATATTGTAACGCCCGATGCGAATCCCCTGGCTCAACTATCTGCGTGTCATTCCTTTTCCAAGAATGACACGCATCTTCGTGACACTGGCTCGTGTTCCTACTGGTCAATGACAAAGGCTATCAGCGATTACCTCACTTCGTCCTCTTTTCCTCCGCCCAGCGGGACACTAGTGAGGAATTCAAAAGATAAAGCCAATGTTCTCGCAAATTTGTTTTCTGCGGATTCAACCTTCGATGCCGGTCTTTTGGAGCCATCTGCGATCGCGTCGTTGCAATCCTCAAGGCCAGATGTGAAGTTCCACCCGCTTGCTATTAAACGTATTCTACGTGGCCCGAACAATAAAAAAGCAACCGCCCTGGATGGAATATCAGTAATTGTTCTTAAACAGGGTGCTCCAAAACAGTTGCTGGTTCTTAGCAAACTCTTTTTTATGTACAGAGAATCTCCCTACCTATTGGAAAATCGGTCGATTTAACCAATCCCAGAGAAATGGAAAAAATGTCTCTCGCGAAATTGCCGTTCGATGGCATTGTGGCGTTTCTAACAGCCACCCACACAATCCGCAAGCAAATAGTTAAGAGCAACACCGAACGAAAATCGAATAAGCAAAAACATCAGCCGTATACCAAGCAATAACATAGCAATTCCACATCAGTTGAGTGTACTTGAGATTAGAAATCGAATTCTTACACGCAGCGGTGGCCTGATGTGTTGAGCATTGGTTCAATCTTATAGCATCGGTTCGAATCACACGTTCTTCACTATCGTCGCAAACGCTATAGCTGTCTATGTTGTCCCAAGTGTTGGAAAAGGTCATCAATGCTGGGTTGATTATATATTTGGAATGTAATGGACTTCTAAATGATCGTCAATCGGATTGCATAGCAGGCGGTCCATGTGAGACATTTTTAACCCTTGTAACTGACATTTGGACATCTGCGATTGAAAAACATGGGGAATGAAGAGCTGTCGCATTGGATATCCCCAAGGCCTTTGTCCGCGTTTGCCTTTATTAAGGAACCTTCGTTCATGTGCACTTTCCCAACAACCTTACGACTGGATGAACAGCTTCCTCGAGATGTCTTTGACTCTGTATTCTATAGATTCGGGGTGCCTCAGGGTTATATTTTGATCCCGACATTGTTTTTGCTTCATAATAATGATTTATTAGAATCAGCAGGTAACAAAATATTCAGGTTTAGGGATTATAGTACACTTTTTCCTCATTTTCGTATAGTATGCTAATTAATGCATCAATTTGCATGTCGCACCAGCTAAGAAGAGACGACTCTCGGAATCGGGAATTGATTAAAGTCCTACGGTGGGGGAAAGCCGATCTCGTCGACTTCAGCGCAACGAAGACGGAAAATTCAACATTCATAAGAAAAAATGTATCGTTGGTTCCAAAGCTGATGATGAATGGACACGTTCTTGAATCTAAGGAAAACATATATTTGCTCGGCATCACCGCCTGCGGGAATATATTGTGGCATAAATATCTGTCAACATCGCTGGGTCTGAACCTGGAAAACTTTGTTATCTTTTTAGAACCAAAAAATATTTTATTCTGACTCAACTTTTTCTCTGCAAATCTCAATTTAGACCCGCGATCGAATATTGTTCCGATGTTTAGAGCTCTACTCCCAAGTATACCCTCGACCTACTTAATACCATGCTGAGGCGGGCGATCAGACGCGGCCCTGACATTGGGACTGTAATCGCTATCACGTCGAAGGCGCGTTACGGACCTCTGTCTGTTTTACAGATTTTATTAAGAGCACTATCCCCCGGAGATTCGTGTTACTATCCCGCGACGCGAAATTTGGTTTATTTGCGCTCCACAAGACAACCCGACGAATCCCACCAATTTGCGGTTCATCTCCCGTGTGTACGTAAAACTCTGTACCAAAACTCATTCTGTTACAGAACGGGAAAACTATAGACTTCCCTACTCGCCCCGAGCGTTACACCCTTCAACTGTTCAAGAAGAACTTATTGAGTGGAAGTTCCATGAGAAAATGCTCAAGTCTTTTAGCCATTTTCATTTCCGTGGTCTGTGGGGTTCTTTAAGCCATTTCCCAAGAACCACCCATCCCTTTTCACCAGTCTCCCACTTCCCAAGCAAGTCTATGTAGTTACCTGCAAAGGGGCAGCATAAGCTCCCCTGCAGCATCTGCCACCTGAAAGCAACCTGGCATGTATATTGGCGAATTGTTCTGGTTCATGATACTTGAACCATTCAATACCCCCCTATCGGCTCAGCTTGTCAGCGTATCTGTTGACATAGCAGTAGCCGATATTCTTTCCACAGTTCACAATTGTATATCGCGCCTATACCCATAGGTCCGCGACAGTTGCGACAATTCCCCGTTATCGCCTATCACCCAATCATGGAATTTGGGCATGGATATGATCATTGTTTAGGCGATCTTACCTATGCCATGCCCTATGATGACCCACCAGCAAATCAAAGCAAACACACAGTACCTCACTGCGTTTGCTTTGTTTACTAACCGCTGGTCCATGGTTCCCCTGGGTAAGACGTTTGCTTGCACATCTGCAGGTCAAATCCCTCACCACCATACCCATGCAGCAGCCATTAACCTAACCATATAGCCTCCGTCGCTGAGGTTTCTGTTGACTTAAAGTCTATGAATAATTTCCCTCCTTGTGCTCCAGAGCCATACGGCTAAAGCAAACATAACCCAAATCTCCGGTTGAACTACCATCACCAGTATGTATCGCCTACAACGGCATTTCCCTTGAACTCATAGATAAATACCATGACGATCCCATGCAACATCGGCAGACCATGAACGTTGTACATCTCATCATTTGACGCTTGAAATAGCGTTTTTGTTTACTTTGAAGCAAAAACCTATTTCGTTTTCAGGCGTGGATCATCGATGTTTTATGACCACATTGCCTGGAGCCCATGATGCTCGTACATTTGTTTGATCGGGTGTCGGCCGATCGTTGTCTGTATTCCAGGCAAAAAGGGCATTGTACGCGTCTCTATGCAGATTTGGATGAACCTTGGGGAAGAACAGTGTGCGTCGCAACAAGTCAGGACATTTCTTGGTGATCAATCAGTGGTGTTGTGCTCAACCTGCGTCCGTGCCGACGCCCCTAGCAAAATACACCCACAGGTCTAAATCTAATATGGAGGTATATAAGTTTATATGCGCCCCGTGGAGTTATAATGCATTTCCAAAGTGCCCCGCAAGCTCATTTGGTTTGGCGACCCCTGATCTAGGGTTTACTCTCGACTCAAGGATTCATTTTTTGCATCACCCAAATACCTAAACAGATACATATTTCCACCACTTATTTTGTATGTAACGTTTACTTCACTAAGTTTTTATGGGTAATTTATTACAGTATATTCCATCCTAACTTACAAGACATCCTGGGGAAGTGGGTATAGGAATAAAGTACAACCACTTTTAGTCTTGCAGAAATTAATCCTCAGAAAAATTTGTCGAAAGCCGGCTAGAAACCCTGGCATCCTTTGTTTACTATCCTGAATATTCTACCTATAAGAGATTTGTATTGTTTTAACATATTAGAGAGGCCTGGAAATCTTAATTCTAGCTTAATCTATAATTATAGTCTTAGGGGAAACTATTTAAATATGATATCTGTACTTACATTCTGTACAACAGCCCATCGGGATTTTCTTGCCGTGCTGTCATATCGATTGGCCGATGAGCTTGTGACGGTTCAACACCCCACTGTCTACTTACCCGAAGAACCCCCATAACTACGACCCAACCTTCATTAAGTTTTCGCTAATGCAATCGCATTAGCACCTGTAAATGCTTCACGCAACAAATGACTAAATGTATTTAGCTAAAAGCTTCTGGAAAAGGATTCTTACCTTCGTTCATTAATTCGAATTAAAAATTCCCTATAAGAATTCTCTCCACCCTTATCGTAAATTCCCTGAAAGAAAACTCATCGGTTCACATATAATGCAACCGCATAATCACGGATTCTTAACCTTGAGTTGGCTATTCCCAGCCTCAACATGTGTACAATAAATTTACCTACATACACATTGGCTGGCGACCCTTTTACCCAACGATAAACAGTCCAACGCAGCTGCATATAATTAGCGCAATAGACGCTGAAACTAATTCCCTAGCATGTACCATGTACAAACAAAAGAACGCTGTCCTTCAGCAGGCATTCTGGCCACACGGCAAACAATTCAAATCATTCAAGTATTCCAAATGCATCTACCATCTAATGAGTTGCAACTTGTTTACTCAGTTGAACTCTCAGATCATAAATTCCCTTTGTCCTACATATTCCTGGATCCGTTTACCATTGACCTTCTCACATAAGCAAACACAAACCCAATTAGCATCCAATGAGATTCGGCTTGTTTGCTTAGCTGAACTCACATCTCATGGATGCACATTATGCCCTTTCTTTGTTTCAGTTTCTTTCTCATGGCTTTGTCCAATGAATGAACCAATGTACACACATACATGTGTACCACCACGATCTTCCCGATTCCTTTGTCCTTGCCGCCTGCCTGCTTCGTTTTTCCATTGCCTTCGCGCATGAGTAAACAACACAGATCTAAACGATCACACGCATACCACCACGATCTCCATTCCGAGATCTGGTTTTCTATTTCACCAAGAGAGACTTTACGTTTCTTTGGTGGTAAGTAAAGACATATCCTTAGTGGAGACTTATCTACCACCACACCACCAAACTCACCCCAAACGAGGGTTGAATTATGAAGTCGTATTCCAACCACCGATCCGCTCGGTGCGTCTTCCGCTTGCCGTGGCGTCCGGGGACGCGTACATCCAGAAGTCGGGATTAATTAAATACCAAACATATCTAGTTAATAGTAATAGTCGGACTTATAGTGCGGAGCGTTTAGATAGTCTGTGTTGTGTACGTTTGAACGATGGCAATGAGAATGTTTTAATTAATATATTCGAAGGGTTTCAAGTGACTTTTAATTTATGTTTTTTTCCATTTAGTTAATCAAAAAAATAACTATCAATATCAATAAAATAAAAAAACATTGAAACGGTGCGTTTCATTAACCTTCGCTGCGGTGTCGTGTGTTTATGCTTTTCCTTTGGCGCTAGGAGGTGGAACATTAAGTGAAGAGTTATGGGGAAGAAGTGAATCAGCGCCGTACGCCGGTGCAACCTACTTCTCTTTCCCACAAGCTCCCTATATCAACCAGGACGCTAGCCAGATCTGGTGCTTTTCTAAAAGGTGTGATGAAGTGGCTCTTCAGCTTAGATTATGCTGCTATATTTTTGATTTTGGTGAGGGCAGAACCCTCATATATTTAGCTTTTAGTACAAGCAATATATAACAATATATGTGATTATCTTCACAACTAACTTAAAACTAGGGCATGGTGAACCTAAGAAAGTGGCTAAACGGTGGTATAAGTGGCGGGTAAAGGGTAGGAAGAGGACATGCCGGAAACTTATGATATAAGGACTAGCATGCGTGCGAGTTGTGTGAGTGTAAGAGGTGTGTGTATGTGCTTTTTTTTTTTTTGGTTTCGGTAGGAAGGTGGAAATCTTCAAAACATAGCTCTGGACCGATCCAGGGGCATGCCGAGTTTTTACCGACGAAAACCACCTCTCGCCAGGCACATATTCCCGTTGATCCCCGCCGAACTTTCTTTTAGATATTCCATCGCGAGGCGGGACGCAGTTTACCTGTTCCTCCGCTCGTCGCGTCGCAACTGCTGCATCATGTCACATAGATTATCATTTACTACGGACCATTCCTGTTTTCAACTCAGCATGTATTCTATTACTTCTCTCGAAGTAACTGTCCGTCTCATATGTCTCCCAAAATCGTTCGTGCGGTCTCGAATCTCACACACTCTGTGAGTACGTGTGTGGCATTTTCTATTTTGCCCTCGCAGAAGAAGCAGTATGGGTGATTCACATGCTTATACTTGTGCAAATATTGCCGAAAACATACATGTCCTGATATCAGCTGAGTCAAGTAGTAGTTCAGCTTCCCATGTTTTCTTTTCACCCAGGTTTCCACATCAGGTATCATCTTCCCTTGGTGGAATAATCCCACCTTCGTTGCCATTCTCTTCGACGTAAGAACTCTAATTGTGACAGCATTTGCCGGCGATTCTCTTGGGAGACCTCATGCAACGCAACGTTTTCTTTAATTGCAATGTCAAGTGGTGTCCACCCAGCTAAAACATTTATGGCATCTTCGGATACCATTCGGAATGCGCAGCATACTCTTAATAATGCCAGCCTACCAGGTGTACCGGCATGAAGTGAGCTTTTTTTTTTTAATTTTAAATAATTTTAAATGGGAAAGTAAAAAACATTTTATTCGAAGTCTTGGGCATTGCTTTCTACACATTTCGACCACCTTTCTGGCAATTTGTGGGTACCACGCCAATAAAACGGGTCGTCTTTTGAGGGAAACCATTCGGAGACCCAATTTTCGACTTCTTCGTAGGAATTGAAATGCTGCTCAGCCAATGCGTGTCCCATCGATGAAAACAAATGGTAGTCGGAAGGAGCCAAGTCTGTTGAATACGCCGGGTGGGGTAACACTTCCCAGCCGAGAGCTTTTATTGTTTCTGTGACGGGTTTTGCTGTATGACTCGGAGCATTATCATGCAACAAAATTACCTTTCCGTATCTTGCGACCCATTCTGGTCGTTTTTCGATCAATACATGGTTCAAATTGATCATTTGTTGTCGGTAGCGTTGCGCATCAACAGTTTCACCAGGTTTTAGAACTTCATGATACACCACCCTCTTCTGGTCCCACAAACACAGAGCATTGTCTTTTTTCCCACCCGATCGGGCTTTGCAGTCGATGTTGACGCTTCTCCTGGATGTACCCATGATTTTTTGCGTTTAGGATTTATAAAATAAATCCATTTTCCATCACCAGTCACAATTCGATGCAATGCTGACTTCCTTTCGTGTCGTAGAAGCAACGTTTCACATATGGTGTTTCACTTTTCCTTCTGCTTGTCATTCAATTTATGTGGCACCCACTTTCCACACTTTTGGATCTTTCCTATAGCTTTTAAACGGTCAGAAATTGTTTGTTGTGCAACATTTAACATTTTTGCCATTTGTTTTTGGCTGAAATTGTCATCTTGATCCAATATTGCTTGCAATTCGGCGTCTTCAAACTTTTTTGTCGATCTTCCACGTTCTTCATTTCGCACATCGAAATCATTATCTCTGAACCGCTTAAACCATCTTTTGCATGTTGCTTCCGATAGAGCATGATCACTATAAGCCTCGACAAGCATTCGATGCGACTCTGCAGCACTTTTCTTCAAATGCTTTCCGCAAATCATCATTTTCTGATACAAAATTCGACATTTTTAACAGGATTAAAAAAAAAGATGTTGTTTGTACAATGACTTGATGTATACTAAATATGTTTGACAGATGTCATAGCAACCAAATAAAAAAACATAAGGGCTCGTTCACAACAAACGTTCCCTATCGATACATTTGTATCTTGACCCTCACTTCACACCGGTACACCTGGTTTGTGCTGAGTTCACTCCCCTCATGTACGTCTTAAACCTTGCGTCTCCTGTCCATATCTAAGTTCCATACATTATAATGGAGGTGTTGACGCTGGTTATCATCTTCCTTTTGTGGCGGCCGGGATTCTCCAACATTGGGTTGCAGTCTCGCTAAAACATTACATACTCTTACTTTTTTGTTACTCGTTTTCCGCAGGTGTTCCTTGAAGATCAACCTGTTGTCAAGGGTAACGTCAAGATATATTATAGAGAGACCTGATCCGATGGTGTATTCCTCTGTTTCCAAATAAGGTATTCAACTTTCTAGTGACCGCTTCTTAAAATAGCTTCCTTTATATGTACGGCTAGTTTCAATCCGGCCATATATAGCCAGCATTTAATGCTCTGGATGGTATGGGAACAAATATTCGCCAGGTCATCTAGATGTTTAGCTGCGGCCACTATCGCCAAATCATCTGCATTCTCAATGATTATCACCCCTTCTGGCACACCATCATACATGATATTCCATAACAGCGGACCCAACACACATCCCTGGGGTATACCCGTTGTTATTTTATATTCTGGGCCTTCATCGGTGCCGTAGAGCAGTCCTCTATCCGAGCGATAGGTTGCTAGTATACGCGCCATGTAGGGTGAGACTTATAGATTGCCCAACGCTTCTAGAATCCGACTCCAGTTCACCGAGTTAAAAAAAATCCATTTTTAACAGCTAGTAACACCATTTTTTGCTTCCTCCTAGCTATCGTGCTCCGGCTATCGCGTTGCGGGCGATGTCACACACAACAGATAGGACTTTACCGATTGACCTACTTTTCCTGAATCCGTGCTGCCATTCAGAGAGCCCCGGTGTGCGCTCGGTAAATTGTTCCAGGCGTGTGGCAATTACTCATTCAAGCAGTTTCCCTGTTGCGTCCAGCATGTTCAGCGGACGATAGGGCGACATCGCTTCTGATTCCTTGACTCCTTTTGGCTTAAGCACAGCCCAATATTTTTTGCTTCCTCCTCGCCACCGTGCTTCAGCTCTCGCATTGCGAGCGATGTCTCACACCACAGATAGTGCCTTACCGGTTGATCTACCTTTCCGAAACCCATACTGCCATTCAGCGAGCCACATCATGCGAGGAACATCATGCAAATATTTTGATAAATAACCGAGCTTTAAGAAATTCGCCATCGCATCGACTGATAACGGCATTTTGTAACATCAGGGGCATCGATTTCACCAATACGAATGTAAACGCGGTCCACCAATATTAGCAAACAGCGAAACCTGATATCCTTGCCCTAACTGACATCCAAGTCGATTCTTCAACTAATTCGACATATCTTTGTCGCTCAGGATACGACTTACATTCTAGATTCCGGTTTAAGGGTGGAGTCTGCGTCTTCGCGCGGTCCAATCTGGCCTGCAAGAGGATGGAAGCGTTGGAACCCAATAACATGGACATTATGTGGTTCCGGGTCGTGCTGAGGAATTCTTACTTCTTTTTTTTTTTACCGCTCCCCGAATGACAATCGACCAGCGACATTTTTCGAACATCTTTCACATACTGTCGACTGGATACAGATCAACCACCCGGCTTCTGAAATTGTTGTCCTTGGCGATTTTAATGTACACAATTCCGGGTGCTGGGTGTATTCTAATAGAACCAACGACGCTGGGAGGTTGTCGAAGATATAACTCGTTGATTCAACTCGTGGAGGAACCTACACGAGTGCCTGATACCCGAGGTGATTATGTGAACACCCTCGATTTGTTTTTGACATCCAAGCCGTACATTTATACCCTGGAGATTGCTGCGCCACTGGAAAACTCAGATCACTGCTTAGTATCAGTCGCACAACCACTTGCATTTCAAACGAATAACCGACTTAAGCAGTTCCGGCATGTATGGAGACATGGAGCTGCTAACTGCTTTGGAGACTCCGATGTTAACGTTTGCTCGGAGTTGGTCACAGAGATTATTCTTCTCGGCATGGAGATCTACATTCCACGTTCCATCAAACGAAGTTCATCTGATAAACCGTGGTTTGATAAAAAATGCGAGTAGATTACAGCAACAAAAAATAGAGCTTTTAAACCATGGCGATCTAATTCCATCGAGGTGAACAGAACGAATTTTGTTATAATCAAAAACGCATGCAACCGGACGATTGATATCACGAAAAAGGCCTACAACGATAGTGAGACTAATAAATTCCATGAATGTCCAATTGATTCTCTTCCCTTCTGGTCAATGACGAGGGCTGTCAGCAGTAACTTTCCTTCTGCCTCTTTTCCTCCGTTACTGACGCACAACGCGACGTTAGTCACGAATTCAAACGATAAAGCTAATGTGTTTGCGCATTTATTTTCCGCGAACTTAAACCTCGATGTCGGTTTTTTGGAACCACCTGTGATCGCGGCGGTACGGTCTTCAATGTGGGATGTGAAGTTCCGCCCGCGTACTATTCAACGCATTATACGTGGACTAGACTGTAGGAAGGGAACCGGCCCGGACGGAATACCAGCAATAGTCCTTAAGAACTGTGCTCCAGAATTTCTTAGCAGACTCTTTTGCTTTTCTTGTGCACGGAGGAACTTTCCTACCTGCTGGAAAATCGCTCGAGTTCAGCCAATCCCAAAGACGGGAAAAAAATGTCTCCCACAAAATTATCTGTCGATAGCATTACTGTCTATGATATATTATCTAAGTTGATGAAAATGGTCATCAATGCCGAGTTAATTAGTGCCTGGAATGCAACGGACTTCTGAATGATCGTCAATACGGATACCATGATAGGCGGTCCATGGCAGATCTTTTGACCCTTATAACCGTTATATGGACAGCTGCAATTGAGTGGCATGGTGAGTCAAGACCGGTCGCATTTGATATCTCCCAGGCTTTTGGCCTCGTCTGGCACGGGGTATTGCTGAGCAAACTTCATTCATATGGACTTTCCCAGCAGCTTTGCGACTGGATAAGAGCTTCCTCGAAAATAGATCAATCCGGGTTGTTGTTTGACGGCGAGTCTTCGGATCTGTAACCTGTTAATTCCGGGGTGTCTCAAAGTTCTATTTTGGCTCCAATCTTGTTTTTGCTGCACATGAAGGATTTGTTGGAGTCAACGGACAAGAAAGTGTTCAGTTTTGCGGATGATAGTACGTTGTTTCGCCTTTTTCGAGTGATCGACAGATTGGTGCATCAACGTCGCATCAGCTGAGATGTATCCAGATCGACTCTCTGAATCGGGATCTGTATAAGATCCTGGCCAACTTCGTCGACTTCAATTCAGCGAAGACACAATACGCGCAGCATTCACAAAGAAAAATGGATCATCGGTTCCACAGCTGATGATGAATGGCCAGTCCCTCGAATCTGGGGAAAGCTTGAAATTGCTCGGCGTCACCGTCTGTGGGAATGTATCAGGGCATAAACACGTGTCGATCATCGCCAAGTCAGCCTCAGGTAAACTGAGCTATCTTTTTAGAGCCAAGAAATATTTTACTCCGTCCCAACTTCTTCTCCTGTATAAATCCCAAATTAGACCCGCGCTCGAATATTGCTCTCCTGTTTGTAGCTCGGCTCCTAAAAATACCTTCGGCCTACTTGAGAGCATTCGGCGCTGACGTCGGAACTACATCACTATCACATCGAAGGTGCGTAGCCGACCTCTGTCTGCTTTACAGATATTATCACGGGTACTGTTCGAAGATTCGTGGTATTGTTCTACGCAATTCGATTTATATACGCTCCAGAAGACAATCCGACGGGTCGCACCAGTTTGTGGTTCATCTCCGGCGCGAACATCCCTGTATCAGAACTTGTTCCGTTACAGAGCGGGGAAGCTGTGGAACTCCTTTCCCGCGCGAGTGTTCCCGGAGCAATACAATCTACAGCTGTCCAAGAGGAACTGCAACCGTTTTTTGGTGGCATCTCGGGGCACCGTGTCGGCGCTATAGGATCGCATCTCCCGAGAGAAGTGTGATAAAAAAAAAATTGCGCACGAGCTTCTCTACTTCTACATTACTTTCGACTTTTCTTTCTTCAAGTGATTCCTTCAAAGACGCAAACAAAAAGTAGTCGCAGGGAGACACGTCTGGGCTATAAGGAGGGTGTTCGAAGGTTTCCCAGTCCATTTCTCCCAATGTTTCCCTTGTCTAGGACGCAGTGTGAGGCCTGGCGTTGTCATGAAGAATGGCACTTTTGCCACCAATTTGTATGATTTAATATCCCTTGTTCATAGAAAAATTTAGGGCGAGTTGTTAGCCAATTGCGCACGTGCTCCTCGACTTCTTCATTACTTTCGATTTTTTTCCTCTGGGCGCGAACAAAAAATATTTACAGGGAGACAAGTCTGGGCTATAAGGAGGGTGTTCGAAGGTTTCCCAGCCCATTTCTCCCAATGTATCCTTTGTCAAGGACGCAGTGTGAGGCCTGGCGTTGTCTTGAAGAAGGGTGACATGTCGATTGGGCATACCTCATCTTTTGTTTCGATATGCGTCTTTTGCCCACTGTAACTACTGACAGTAGTAAGCTGCATTCACTGTTCGTTGTTCGTGAAGAAAATCAATCATTAAAACTCCCTTTGAGTCGAAAAAAGTCGTTGCAAGAACTTTTCCGGCTGAGGGACGAATTCTGGTCTTCACTGGGCAGCGTTCATCCTTCTTTCGCCACTCCTTAATTGCCATTTTCATCTCTGGAGTATAATGATGTACCCACGTCTCATCACATATGATGATACTCTTCAAAAACCCCTCCCCTACTTCTCGAAATCGATCCAGAAGTCTTCCACTGATCTCTGACCGGACCTGTTTTTGATTTACAGTTAATAACCTCGGAACCCATCGAGTAGTGATTTTTTTAAGCTAAGATTATAAGTGATGACGGATTGAACACTTCCATAGCTGATACCCATTTTTCACGAGATTTCTCCAACAGTTCAACGGCGATCACTTTCAATAAGCTCTCGAACGGCACGGATGTTGTCATCTGTACGACTTGTCCTTGGGCGTCGATCATGACTATCGTCGTCGATACGTTCTCGCCCACTTTTAAATTCTCTGGCCCACGTATACACACTATTCTGAGACAGTGTATCATAACTCAACTGTGGTTTCAATTGAGAAAAAATTACCGAGGGTTTAACGACTTCATTTATTAAAATTTTTATAATTATCCGTTGCCCAACAGCCATATGTATCTCTTACTCGTTCATGGCTGTACTGACTACAAAGTCGAGCGCGACCGCTAGCCAAGCCGATTTCTCTATTCTTCATAAACCAAACAACAGCCACGCACAAGATTATCTAGCTCGCAATTTTTTGCTAAGAAAAAAAGTAAAATTACCGTTTATGTTTGATTCACCCGCATACTTTTGAAATGTGTAAAAAACGATTTTTTGAAATTTGAAAGAAGAAAAGTAGGAACAAAAATGAAGGAAGCGCAATCACAATAAACTGCTTTCAATGGAGGAATCCAATAAAATATAAGTAGATGCCAATCCATCGGTTGTGTGAAGTTCCCACTGAGTTCTTCCTTGGAGAGAATAGTCGAAGAGACAATGTTGTGCTTTAGTATACTACGTTGGGGCACACGTGGCTCACCCAGTTATGCGAATCATCTATAATAGTTATCAGACCTACTGCCATCTTTGAAATTATTTGTTCTTCGACATTGTTCGGTTGTTGAGGCTATACCTATAAATTATTTGAATAAATGCTTATACACAAACCTTTAATGGTCAAAGAATCTCTTAAGTTGACATTTAAACTTAAAAAAAAAAGTGTGAGCTCGTGTTTTCAAAAATGTGTTGCAAATAGGAATTTGTGATTTTGCCCAGACCTCACGATACTAATAATTCGTTAATTATGTTAAAGCCTCATCATTATAAAACACTACGCCCTCATTTTGACAAAAATTACGAGACAGAAATAGTACCGACACAAAGCCTTAAATATTTCACTATACACCACGACATATATCAAGTTCATTTGTTCCAAAAAACGAGAAACTTTTGACTCTGAATTATACACTCCCATTTGCCTAATAGTCCTATTCGTAAAATAAAAACATTTTGTTCAACCTCTAATCAAGAAATATTAGAGCGCTGATATTGAATTTATATTGTAATAGCGATCTTAAATGGCGAGTGGAGTTTAAAGAACACACGCACACTTTTTGGCTCGTTTATGCTTAAAATTAATATCCCACTAAAGAACACGTGTTAATATTTAAAAAAAAGCTTTTTAAAAATCAAAGCAACTGCTTTGCGGCTGAACAAACAATTCACATATATGCAAATAAGTTTCAGTTGCAATTGACATTAGAGTAAATTGAGTCTAATTTTTTTTTGTGTTTTGTTTTCTACAGATTCTATTGCAGAATCTACGTTCTCATATATCCAATTTGCAATTCAATATTGGATAATTAAATTTAAAGTATATATTCAATATTATCTGGTTATGAATATCACTGCTATGTACTATCAAAGCAAAGTCCAAATGCAAAGTCCACTGGACGACATTTGCAATGAAGTAAAACACAATCCACAAACAATTACGAGGGTTGCCTTTTATATTTCGGGATTAGAGAACAAAAACAAATATTGATCATCGAAAATCACTTTATTGTTTTTCAAAATATTCCCCATGAAGATCTATACACTTTTGCATGCGTTTGAACCAATTGTCGAAGCACTTTTGCCACTCTGATTGAGGTATCTCCAACACATGCGTTCTGAATGCAGCAGCCGCTTCTTCAGGTGTCGAAAAACGTTGACCTCTCAGTTTGTTTTTTACGTACGGGAATAAAAAGAAGTCATTCGGTGCCAAGTCAGGACTATACGGCGGATGACCCATCAAATCGATGTTTTGGGTGCTCAAAAATGCAGTTGTCGCAGCCGATGTGTGAGAGCTCGCATTGTCGTGGTGAAGAGTGATCCGTCTTCGGCGGTTGGTTTTCCTGATTTCTTGGAAGACAACTGGCAAACAAATGGTTGTGTACCACTCAGAATTGACTGTTCTGCGTTGTTCTAGTGGTACGGTTGCGACATGTCCAGTTTTTCCGAAAAAACAGGCGACCATTTGCTTGGAAGTGCTTCGTGCGCAAACAACTTTTGTTGGATTTGGCTCATCTTGAAACACCCAGACAGTCGACTGCTGTTTACTTTCGGGCTCATACGCATAAATCCACGATTCATCACCTGTCACGATGTCATAGACGTGTTTCGAAGCACCGCGACCGTATTTTTTGAACATTTCTTTCGACCAATTGACACGAGCCTTTTTTTGGGCGATTGACAAATTGTGTGGGATCCAACGCGAACAAATTTTTTTGACGGTCATATGTTTATGCAATATTGAATGTATGCTGGTCCCACTAACGCCTAAGGTTGTCTCAATCTCACGATAGGTCACATGACGATCTTCCAATATCAGTTCGCGCGCAGCATCAATGGTTTTCGGAACAACAACTGATTTTGGACGACCTTCACGAAATTCATCTTGGAGTGAACTACGACCAAGTTTGAATTCACCATACCATCGATAAACACTGGTCCTTGATGGAGCTTCATCGCCAAAAATTGAATGAAGTTCATCCATGCACTGTTGCTGAGTTAATCCACGCCGAAAGTTGTAAAAAATAATCGCACGAAAATGTTGACGATTTAATTCCATTTTTGGGCCGAGATGAATCTTTTAAGTTACTGTAAACAACACAAATAGCGCTCGTATGTCAAAACGTTCCGAGTGCGTATAACCTCAAAAATGTCCAACTTTACAACAGAGCTGTCAATTGCCGGATTGCAACACTAGGTTGCCAAATCCCGAAACATAAGAGGCAACCCTCGTAAAAAAGAAATTGCGTAGATTTGAGCTCTTATAAATTGTTTGTTTTTTCTAAAAGATTTTTGCATTCTTTGGGTCTCTGTATTGAAAATACATAAGATATGATTTGTGTATTCAATAAAACGCCTACAAACTGTTTAAGTTCAAAAGCTCAAATTTTGGCAAATTTTTATTTTTATATTGGGTTGCACCACATGAAATGTCCGATTTTATAGTAAAAATTTAAAAGCCGATATTATTTTTCTGTAAATTTTTATTCAATCAAAATAGAATGCGTTGGCATCTATGACATTCTTCCAACGTGATACAAGGTCAAATATTCCTTCTTCGTAGAAGTGCTGACGTTTTGAGGCTATGAAATCTTCAAAGGCTTTTATGACCGCTGCTCGGTTGCGTAAGAGCTTCTGCCGGCAAAATGAATCCAGATTGCGAAAATGGTGGGAATCCGTTGGTGTCAGGAGAGTACGGTCGATGCGGAAAAATTCCAAATCCCAACTGCAACCGTTTTTGCACCGTTACTTGTGAGATATGGGGTCTAGCATTGTCATGCAAAGAATCGGGCCGTGTCTATTAACCAACGGAGCTTGCTTTCCAGCCAATTTGACATGCAATATGTCGATTTCCTCACAATATTTGATAGCGTTTATCGTTTCTCCTCCCCCGCATGGTAGAAACCTTGACATGGTGCGGGGGCTTAAACTACAATGAATCACTCAGGCTATGCTGACGGAAGGATACGCTTCCAGTAGGGCCACCCATGTCAGACAGGCTAGCGAGGAGTAACACACAAAGATCTACCACCCCTAATCCAGGGTGTTACGCGTCACCGTGCCCATTGGATGGTTTGCAGCCAGGGGTATACCGGCTGTATTATAACGGCGCCTCTCTGACACCGGGTCGAATCAGAGCAGTAAGCAGACCTTACCATATCAAAGAGGGGCTCTGATATGGCGGACCATTTGAAACCCCAGAGTGATCCAATGAAATGAATGATCAATACACAAAAAACCCGGTAGACGTAGGTGTGATGAGCCGACACTACCATAAGGGAAAAAATCATCAAGAAACACCGACTCGGCAAAAAGAAGATGTAGGGAAAAACGTAAAAAGCGGGATATACGCGTCGGCACGTGGAATGTTCGAACGTTATATAAACCAGGCGCGATACAGACGGTCGTAGAAAACACGAAACAATATAAAATGGACATCGTCGCGCTTCAGGAAGTCCGACTCCCACATCAAGTAATCGAAACCAACGGATTTACACTGGTGTGTGGAGGTACCGTTACACATAACCTCGGAACCGGCTTCATCATAAGCAAGAAGATTACGCCCCATGTAAAAGATGTGAAAATTATTAATGACCGAATGTCGGTGCTAAAAATACAGGGCCGATGGTACAATTATATGTATTTATAAACGTACACGCCCCAACAGAATCTGCGGACGAAGAAACGAAGGACGCGTTCTACAAGACCCTAGAGGATGTATTTGATGGGATCTCATCATTCGATGTTAAAATCCTCCTCGGGGACCTCAATGCGAAAATTGGAAAGGAAGATATCTTCCAACCAACTATAGGTAAAGAAAGTCTACACGACGTTTCAAATGATAATGGAATTTGAATTATCACGTTCGCGGCCTCAAAAGATCTGGTAGTGAAGAGCACGATGTTCAAGCACAAGGAAATTCATAAAACCACATGGATATCACCCGACGACGTAACGCGTAACCAAATAGACCACTTCCTCATAGACAAAAGACACCACTCGAACATCCTTGACGTAAGATCATATAGAGGAGCAGATTGCGACTCCTATCATCTTCTAGTGATGGGCAAAATCAGGAGTCGCCTCGCAGCAATCCCACATGGGCAGTCACGGGAGACAAGCAAAAAGTTCGACACTGATAAACTGAAAGACTTACGCAAAAGGGCTGAATATCAAGACGAACTAACGAATAGATTTAGCATTCTAGAGAATGTGAGCAGTGAGGAAGAGGAAGCTAATATTGTGGACACTAAATGGGCATCGATCAGAGACACAATCAAACTAACAGCCCAAAAGGTATTAGGATTTAAGAACACAATGAAGTCCAAACCTTGGTTTGAACATGAGTGTGTGGCGGTTTCGCCAAACCCCACGGTTCACTTACCTAAAAAAAGCCCCATAACTTCCATCCAATCATATTATTTCGCTAATGCAATCGCATTAGCACCTTAAATGCTTTACGCATCTAGGATTATCTAAGGTATAATCTAAAAAGTCCCTGTAAAAGAAAACTTACCTTCATACATCTCTTCGCATATAATTTCCTGTAAGATTTATTTTCTACCTTTTCAGGAATTCCCAAACCTATTCGGTTCCCAGGCAATTTTCAATTTCCCACACCTGCACCGCAATCTCCACCAAGCATGCCTGAAACATATCCTTTTCCAAAGACATTTAATGCATATAACGCGTTAGATAAAATTCCTAGAAATAATTCTTTAAAGTGCATATGGCATCATGAATCCCAAGCCAGTCGGCACCCTTTGTCTGTGTTAAAATCCTTGTTTTTACAGATGCCATAATCCATATTTCTACGCAGGTAAACATGCATAAGGTCCAACTCGTCGTTTTTTTTTCCACTAACAAACAATCTTCAATTTCGTTCATACCTGGCATATACAAAGGATTGCAAGGGATTCGTTCGGCCACCAATCCCATTAGCACCTTTTTTTCCCAACGTCGATAATAGCGACGACGTATCGCGTAAATTATGAACCGCATTACCAACGGCGTATTTGGTCATATCTCCCTTTTGTCTTTGCCGCCTGTCTGCTTCGTTTACCCATTGCCCTCGAGCACGTGGAAACAACTCAGATCTGAACGATCGCACACATACCACCATGATCTTCATTACAAGATCTGGTTTCCTATTCCGCCAAGAGAGACAACGTTTCTCTGGTGGCAGGTAAAAACGATATCCTTAGTGGAGAGGATATCTACCACGACACCACAAACTCACCCCACTCTGCACGAGTTGATTAGCGCTGAGTCCTTTACCATCCGCTGACCGCCACGGTCATGCCGCTACCGCTGTTTGTAGCGCTGCAGACACGTGAATATAATATAACCGGGGTCGAGAGTGTTCGAAGATTGTGTTTTTATTGACTTCACATTGTAACTTTCACGCAGTGCTACTGTAAAATGTTAGTACCCAATAAGAAAATGAAACGGAAACAATAATCCACGAATTCAAACAAGTTATTCCAATAATAGCGTTTTTTTTTTTTGATATAGAAATAAAACTAAACTGTTTAATTTTTCCGCGTTGTCTTGGCGAAGAGTTTTATTTCTCCTGTTTGTGCTTTTCTTTGGTGCACGTTAGAACTTTATTTTTGTGATGCTGGTGGAAGAAATTGAACCGAGTGCCCGAGCCTGGCACAATACTTCCTTCCCCACAAGTGCAGGGCGAAGATCGAAGAACGTAAACGCCTCAGAGTGATTCACGTAGAACGATATGATGAAGTCAAAGCGGGAAAGATACGCGACAATTCGGAAAGAGACATTGAGGTTCTTCATACGCAAAAAACGCGAATGGGAGAAGACTCGGATCAAAAAAATCCTAGAAAATGTCAGAGCAAAGAACATCAGAAGTATGTATGCCGGCATAAATTCAATTAGAAATGGCTACCAAGGGAGAGCCAAAATAATTCGAGGCGCAAACGGCGGTCTTGGGACAGAAACAAACAATATCGTGAAGAGATGGAAGCAGTACTTTGAAAACCTGTTCAATGTGCGCACCCATTAACCACAAATAAACGCACTAGGCGTACATACAGCCGAGCCTCAGATCCCAGAGCCCTCTTTCAACGAAGTAGATGGAATAAATCGGTTGAAAAACAACAAGGCGCCCGGAGTCGACTGCTCACCGGCAGAGCTTGTGAAGCATGGGGGAGAGGCAACCCCTTGAAAGATCTATAGCATTTGGGATGATAGTGAAGAACGTGTGATTCGAACTGACGCTATGACTATGAGTTAGAATCACCAAAAATTGAACCAATGCGTAACACATCAGGTTACTGACCGTGTTTGGGAACTCGATTTTTAAACTCAAGTATATTCCACTGATGTGGATTGTTATGTTATCGCTATGGTATACGGCTCTGATGCATTTTCTTATTCGATTTTCGTTCGGTGTTCTTCACTATTTGCTTGTGTATTGTGTGTGTATCTGTTTTACAAACGCCACAGATCCACCAACTGATTAAAACAATACGGGATAAGGAAGTCAAAAAAAGGCCACAGATCTGACTGCAAAAACTACAGAGGAATATCATTGCTCCCAACCACATACAAAGTACTAATAAATGTCATACTGGCGAGAATCACACCGTGCGCAGAAGAGACGTGGGAGACTACCAATGTGGATTCCGTAGGAACCGGTATACAGGCGATCAAATGTTCACAGTAAGGCAATTCGTAGAAAAGAAGTGGAAATACGGAGAGACGGTTCACCAACTTTTCGTTGACTTCAAAAAAGCCTACGACTCAGTCGCAAGGGAAAGACTTTACCATACTGTAGTTGAGCTGGGAGTCCCGAAAAAGTATCCCATTCTCATTCAGATCTGTATGAAAAAAAAAAAAAAACAAAGGGCGAGTTAGAATAGAAAACCACCTCTCAGAGCCATTTGAAATCCGCGACGGACTAAAACAACGGGATGGCCTCTCACCATGTCTTTTTTTGCCATGTGCTCGAGTATGTCATCAGAAAGGTACAAGACGACGGCATGGCTGGATCAGCCCTGAGCTGGGTCACACAGTGCTCGCATATGCAGATGACATCGCCGTTATCTGCGATAATCTAGAAACTGTAAGTAAAGACAGTGAAATCATCATGCAAACGACAGAAGAGGTGGGTCTAGAAATAAATGAAGACAAAACAAAATACATGATTTACGGAGAGAGCAGGTGGACCTCAGGGAACACATATAAACGTCAGAGGCAAGATATTTGAAAAAGTTAAAGAAATTAAATATCTGGGAACGATGCCGGTGGCCAGTAACGAAATGTCGAAGGAAATCAACAAAAGACTGCATTCCGGCAACGATAGTTGGCACGCAGTCAGTAAACTGCTGAAATCCAAACTGCTATCACGTAACATAAAGCTCTGTGTCTATAGAACCATAATCATGCCGATTGTTCTATACGGATGCGAAACATAGGCCCTCACAAAACGGGAAGAAAACAAACTCCGCGTATTCGAGAATAAAGTGTTAAGGTGTATCGTTGACGGTAAATATGACGAGGAGGCAGGACAATGGAGAAAACTCCACAACCACGAATTGGAAGAACTATACCGCCAACCTACAATAGTGAGAGTAATCAAGTCGCGAAGATTAAGATGGGCCGGACATGTGGCGCGAATGGGCAACGATAGGACCGTGGGTAGAATTCTTGACGGTAGACCAACGGGAAAGAAACCGGTAGGACGGCCGTGACGAAGGTGGGAGGACAATGTTAGGTTTGACCTTGAGGAGATCAGATCGGCTGGTTAACCGTAGAAGAAGAGTGCACAGGACAGGGAACGATGGCGGAGTCGAGACGGTGAGGCTCTGGGGGATGTTTGTCTTGTAGGAAGAAATGTTTGCAGCTGTTTGTGTTCCGCCGAACACTGCTGCCACAAGGAATTCCACAGCGACACAGCACAACGACAGCATCGAGAATTGTCACAAATGAAACAGAGTATGGTTGTTTATTCGGATCCTTTTATTGTCACAATTTTTTGTTTTTTTATGTTAAAAAAAAAAACGCACTAAATTTGCTATACGCGTTACAGGTGTTCGCTAGTTTTCTTCGGAAATAAGTGACGAGGAATTATTGGACACCGGGATTGTTCTTATTGTTTCTACGACATCCGGTAGGCGACAATGATTAATGGAAACTCGAATTGCACCTAATAATTCTTGCACGCACGTAATTACCGCAAAACACAACTCTGAAGTCCTGAGCGAGGATCTTGGGTCGGCGCGCGTGGAAAAACCGAATATATGTTTTTGATGTTGCCGTCGGTGGCAGTTCGGACAAATACTTTGTTCACTCGCGTACCTTAGTGTACGTTGCACCTCGTTATTTTTCACTCTCTGGCACGGAGCGGATTTACTTCCTCTAAGGTATTCTGTAGCTGTACTAACTCGTAGGCTGAAAATTTTCATCCCCATCTCGAATTTTTCCTCCCCTCATCTGCAAAAGCAAATTTCCCATCCAATCTGCAAACAAAATTTCCCATCATAATGATCATTCTCCTTTCCGTCTTCTTATCGGAATCTTGTTCCTTTGTTTGGAAGATCGAGCATACCGCCACTTATTTTCCGATCTTTTCGTGGGATTTGTTTGTGTTACCCATTTGGTTTAAGACAACAAGGTTCTTGTGCGCTTCAGATGGGCAACAAAGGAACCGTGGGATTGGTATAGGTTTCTAATTGCATTTCCAAATCATGAACATCTAGCGTGAGATCTACGTTAGGATGTTTATGATTGCATGGACTGTTGGTCGGCGGCGAATCGCTATCCTTTGTTTGCACAAGTGTGCCTTTTAGGTTTTGGGTCATGCTAGGAATTTAGGTGCTAATTGCTATTAGCTGCAAGCGGAGATGTTCGTTGTTCGGGTTGTTTACCGAAGAACGCGTTTAATGGATGCATTGCATTGATGCCCTGAATTGGATGCGTTGGATTGGATGCCTCGAATTCAATATTAGAACTTTTGAACGTTTAGATCGATTGATTTTCACTATTGAATTCGATGTTGGTGTATGTAATGTTACCTTTTGTTTCAGGTTGGAGTAAGGACTTTTGGGACACGTGTAATGGATAAAGGTGAGTATGTTCCTAGGTGGAAAGGACATCTCAACCTATAGTGGTTTGTGTGGTTCGTAGAACCGCCACAAGGTCATGAACTTTTTGCTCAAGGTATTATACCACTAAAGGCTCCTCGATAGTATAGTGGTTAGTAGAGCCTCTGGCGCAAGACTAATGACCTTGCCCGGAAAAAACATATTATGGAAAATTTAACAAGCCTCATCATCATCATCGGCACTACAACCGGGATCCGGTCTTGGCCTTATCTAACAAGTCTCTTTATCGTTCCCGATTTCGAGCCGATGTCATCCAGTTTGGCACTCCCAAGCTCTGGGCGTCCTGGTCTACGCCATCCCTCCATCGCAAACGAGGTCTGACGCGCTGTCTCCTCCCATACATCCTGCCACAAAGGACTTTCCAGGCAGGTTCCTCTTCGCTCATTCGAGCTAGGTGTCCCGCCCACCGGAATCTACCGAGCTTGATTTTTCTTACAACATTAGCTTCAAGGTAGATTGCGTACAATACATGGTTGTAGCGTCTCCGGAATCGTCCTCCCTCACATATGGGGCCAACAATTCTCCTTAAGACCTTCCTCTCGAACGGGGCTAAGAGTTCATAGTGCCTTTTATTGAGCACTCAGGTCTCAGATCCATACATGAGTACTGGTAAGACCATGGTCTTGCATAGTAGTAGCTTGGATTTCGGGATTTAAAGAGCCTTGATAGACCATGGTAGGCTTTGTTGGATTTGATCAGCCGTTCGCGTATTTCTTCTTCCATATTGTTATCGGCTGATACTATTGACCCAAGGTAGTTAAAGGATTGTACTACTTCAAATTCGTGCTCCACTACCCTGATAGTTTGACCAACGTTAGGTCTTCTCTTCGCAGAGTTTGCCACCATGTACTTAGTTTTTCCCTCATTAATGTGCAGTCCCAGTTTTTGTGCCGCCTGCTCGATCTGGGTGAAGGATTCCTGTACCGCCGATTCGGTTCTACCGATGATGTCGATGTCATCTGCGTAGGCAAGTATATGGCTGGACTTGGTGACAATAGTCCCTCTTGTTGTAACGCCAGAGTCACGGATTGCTTTCTCCAACGCCAGGTTGAAGAGGAGGCAGGCCAGACCGTCCCCTTGTCGAAGTCCATTAAAGATGTTTATTGGTTTGAACAGCAATCCCACTCTTTTCACTTGGCTAGTTACGTAGGTCATGATCAACCTACAAAGAAGTATCAATTTGTTTGGAATGCCGAATTCCCTCATGGCATTATATAGTTCTGCCCTGACTAAGGCGGCCTTAAAGTCTATGAATAGATGATATAACGGAGCCTTAAATTCCAGACTTTTTCCATCGTCTGCCTAAGGGTGAATATCTGATCAATCGACTATCCGATCTTGTAGGATAGTGGAGAGTATCTTATTGCCGGTACTCAGCAATTTTATACTCCTATAGTTGCTGCACACTGTGATACCTCCCTTCTTATGTATGGGGCAAATTATTTCACGACGCCAATCTTCCGACATCTCCTCTTGCTCCCATACGTGTACGACGATCTCATGAATTGCGTGATGTAACGCTGTCCCTCCCTGTTTGATCAGCTCAGCTGGTATGCCATCAGCTCCAGGGGTTTTATTTGATTTTAGCTGTCTAATGGCTTTTAATGTTTCCTCATTGCTTGGTGGCGGCAGCATTTGGTCTTGGTCTTGCATTGGTGGAGCCTCCAATTCTTCTGTGAGCTGACCATTGAAGTGCACTTCCCATCGCTCCAGTATGCCTTCAGGATCGGTGATCAGATTACCCTCTTTATCCTTGCAGTAAGTGCAGCGTTGTGTGTACCGTGTCATATTGCGGATTATTTGGTAGAACTTCCGCGCCCGGTGCGGACCTCGCTCTCTACTTTTCTCTATTTCACAGACCAGACTTTTTTCCCAGGCACTTTTCTTTTGTCTGTGGCGTCTTTTATCAGATCTTCTGAGCTGTTTGTATTTCTCCTTGTGTACCCGCGTCCTATGAGACTGCTGCATTCCTCTGTATGCATCTTTCTTACGTTCAGACGCCAGTTTGCACTCATCATCAAACCAGTCGTTCCGATCTATACGACTACTGCCTAAGATGGAGTTGGCAGTACTAATGACAGTATTCTTAAGGCGTGACCATTTCTCTTCTACGCCCGGCATTCTGGCCCCAGGACTTACTCTCCCTCCGTCGAGCTCTTCGGAGGCGAGTCTTAACGCGTGACCAAAGGTGTTACTGGTATTCTCATTGCGTAAGACAGTCGTGGTTATTCGAACCTGATCCGCGGATGCAATACGTCTCCGTAAGGCAATCCGCGCTCGGAAAACTATACCAACAAGATAGTGATCCAAGCCGACGTTGGCACTTCGGTACGTTCGTACCGTCATCAGGCTCGAGGAGTGGCGGCGATCTATCAACACGTGGTCAATTTGGTTGCGAGTGGCTCCATCAGGTGATACCCTGGTGGCTTTGTGGATATCCTTACGCGGAAACCTGGCACTCGCAACGACCAAGTTTTTTGATGCTGCCAGTTCGATGACTCGTAGTCCATTGTCATTAGTGTTCTCATGCAAACTATGGAAACCTGTGTAGTGCCTGAAAACCGGCTCCCGACCTATTTTTGCATTCAAATCACCAAGAACGATTTTCACATCGTATCTTGGGCGGGCATTGAGGGCCCGTTCGACGGTCTCGTAGTATTCTTCTTTTTCGTCATCAGGGGACTCCCCTGTAGGTCAGTGAACGTTTATGAGGCTTATGTTCTTAAACTTGCCTCGCACGCGAAGAGTGCTTAGCCTTTCGTTTACTGCATTAAAGCCGATAATGGCAGGGTTCAGTTTTTGGCTGACTAGAAAGCCTACCCTGAGCACATGTTGTTTCACATGACAGCTGTAATAAATATCATACTTGTTTCTTTGAATAACACCACTCCCCGTCCATCTTATTTCTTGTAATGCTGTTATGTCAGCCTTATATTCGGACAGGGCATCGGCTAGCTGCTGTGCAGGTCGAGCTCTGTATAGTGAGCGGACGTTCCATGAAAAAATTCTTAAATCGTTTAGCCATTTTCGTCTCCGTGGTCGTCGTCGTGTTGAGGTGCTATATTTTGAATTAAGAACTTTAGCTTACCTCCTTTTGTGTGTGTTGTTGGGTCATCTCCTTTGGGGTGATCTATTGGGGGCCGTTTATCGGTTGGAGTGGACGGCGTGAAAGGTGTGCCCTCGCAACTTCCTTCGGTCGGGCGTGGGGGCTTCCGGACGTGGGGCTCGGTCTTCGTAAGCTCCTTGGCAGGGAAGGCGGATTATCCTGTTATGTTACCAATGGGCACTCCGGGTGTGAGTACATTATTTTCCCCTGGTCACCGCTTACTCTGTCATTGGGGGTCCCCGTACTAGGGTCCGCAATAAAGTGTCAAGATCTCTTTACTTTGTAGAAGATGTTTCGACTAGATACATCCGCGCACCGGGAGCACGAGCTTCCCATCGATAGAATATTCCGCGGAAATGAAAAGATCCGGCTTTAACTTGAAGTTAGACTGTCTTTTTATTTTACCTTTATCGATTAAGTTTCTTTTAGTTTGATACATTGAATTTCGCATTTGGCGTGACTGAACATTACACCAGGGGTTCGGCTTTCTAGAACTTAACTCATCGTGAAATTGAAATGTACCGCCCTTTTATTGTTTTAGTCGTTGGGATTTGTCAAAATTTTTATTGTTAAAAATTCCAAGAAGCTCACACAGGTTTTGTGTGCTTCAGTTGGAATAGGGTTCTGGGAAGTGACCAGGAATTTATTTGAATAAATTCCCTTGAAGGGAAATTATGAAATGCATTTTGAGTTAAGCATTTCATGATGTCAGGATTATTGGGGATTGGATCAATGCACGACAAATGGACTTTGGTTTAAATTTATCGTGCATATGATTCAATTGGATTGGGATATGAGTTAATGTGAAATTGAATCAATGTGCGACAAATTAATGTTTGGTTTCATTTATTGCTCATATGGTTCAATATGGAGTTTAGATTTGGATTATTGGAAGTATTAGGGATTTGGATGGGATTATTGGCAGTATTGGGGATTTGGATGGGAGTAGTGATTTAGGATCACTACAGTCGTGTATCCGGTCCATATCCGACGCTGGTTAAATTTGCCATAATAATTCATTTTTACGGGCCTGGTTATTAGCCTTGCGCCAACCTTTCTCAGGATGTCGCTGCATGCATTGGTTCACTACTTGGCGGGTGCCATGTCCACGTGGAGACAGCATGTCAACTTGGATTGAACAGGGACAAGGATCGTTCTGGCCTTCGCCGGGTTGAAAGCAATCAGTAACTTTGCCCTGTATGTTCGCACCCATCCCCCCTTAACAAGCCTCAGGACTTGCTAAATGAGGCCAAGACCGGCTCCCGGTTGTAGTGCCGTTGATGATGATTATACCACTAAGTAAAACCCTTTAAAAAAAAGTCTTAAAAATCCAATGCTGCCTCTTATCGTCGAAGACAAATTCCGAATCTGTCTATACACGACGTTAGCGCATCCGCATAATTTTTAATAATAATAAATAATAATAATTTCCAAGTTTTGACACTTAATACAAGATAGACATTTTTCAGTTTTTTTTTTCTAAGAGACTACATAAAGCATGTGGTATGTTTAGTCACAGTAACTGAACCGTAACGATTCTTTACAGGACAGCAATCAAATTTGTTTATTAAAATTTGTTTAACATAAAAATATAATGTAGTTGACAGACAAATCCGACAATAGAAATGCCCAATTGTATGTTATAGAAAGTTGTTCACAGTTCACGATCGTAATTCTAATTTTTAAGAAAATTTATTTCTATTAGTTTTCTGAAAATATGCTTTGCTTATTAATAATAGCGAAATTAATAACATAATTAAATTGAACTTCCAGAAACAAACATCAAAAATTCTTGTTTTAAAACACCTAAGCTCCATTTGATTGTTCAATCTTCACATTACAAAAACTGCAAAGATTACCACGAAAACCTTTTAACCAATTACTCACTGTTTACCCTGAAATTATTTAATTTGTAGCACATTACTGCGAAATCTCCGTATACCGGAAATAGAAAAATATTTTGCGATATTGTACAGTAGATCTGAGTTTCGTTTGCTATTGATATAAATACATTTTATCTATTAGCCGGAGTGCTCATGTAATCATTTTAATGTAAAGATATTCATATTTGATTGTGATCCATATTTTCCTCACGTTTGTTTGTTTCATAAATAATTTTGTCTACATTGAGGGCACAAAAAGACTACACCAAAAAAAAAAAAAAAAAGATCCACAGTGAATCAGAAGATGAGCACGATGCACAATTAATCGGTTTTCCTTCTGTCACATATTCGCTGCAATAATCAATTCAGTCCCGTGTGAGCCTTTTCTTTTTTAACCAACAAAATAGGTGTATGTATACCGCGAAGAAAAAATGCTTGGGATCAGCAAATTAAAGTGTTCCACGGTTACTATGCTGGATTTCTGATCACGGAAGAGTTTACGTATGAATTGTATTTTACAAGGTTATGCCGGGAGTTCCAAATAAAGATGTCTAGGTGGAGTGGATTCGGTATCTCTCTTCATTAATTGCCGATAATTAATTAGTTTAAATGAATAAATAGTGAACAATAAGTAGAAAAAGGTAGACGTGCTTATGTTAGTTGCAAATTTTCAATAGCGTCTCAACATGTTTCAATTAATTTTAACAGCCATCTACATTCATGTAGAACCTAATTAGAACTAGGTTAATCCTATTATTATCATTTTAGTACACTGGAATGCTATAAAAATTCGTTAAAGGGTTTTCGTGGTAATATTTGCTATACGTCGATTGTAATTAATTAAATTTATATATGGCTTCTCTATCTGTTGAAAGTATTGTTATCAATCGCACTCACTTGAACTGATGATGTCGACCTTTTGGGACTGATGTTATTGCTTGGAATCTTCCAAATTTGCTGTATTTGCTCCGAGAATTAAAATACAGGGTATTCGTTATCGCAGCTCCTCGATAGTATAGTCGTTAGTATACCCGCCTGTCACGCGCGAGACCGGGGTTCGATTCCCCGTCGGGGAGCCTCTGGCGCAAGACTAATGACCTTGCCCGGAATAAACAAATCATTATGAAAAATTTAACAAGCCTCAGGACTTGCTAAATAAGGCCAAGACCGGTTCCCGGTTGTAGTGCCGATGATGATGATGATTCGTTATCGCAGCAATCATTTCTATCATTCTGTTTTCTGTTTCGAGAAAACTCGTCACAAGTAACATTCAATATTTCTAAACCACTTTATTTTATTCCATAAACAACATTTAATTTAAACTCTTCAATCCATATTCCCCTAACTTATTTCTGCCCTGTGAGTAGGGCGTTAGAATATACTCACAGCTAGGCCGGCTTGTCGTAAAATGCGACTAAAGGCCGAGTGGTAGCCGGGGTCCCAACGCCCTCTGCGCCCGGTGAAATACCACCCCATCAAGCTTTAGGCTCCGTGAAATGGTCGGGAGAAATCCCTGGTCATCTTACGGAGCTTGGCTGATGGACCGGTTCGAGAAAAGGTTGGCTAGGTGGTAGTCGGTCTCAAGGTGAGATACCACCCCGTCACGCTATACATTCCGCGATGTCGCCGAGAGAACTCTTCGACGGTGTTTCGGATGTGTGGCTGATGGCCCGGACTGACACGGAGATAAGTCATGATGGTACCTTCTGATATAAAGCATTCCGGAGGTAAACTAGTCTCCCATTCGGATCTCCGGGGGGACTGTGGCGACTCTAACAGATACACACACAATTCACAAGCAAAATAGTGAAGAGCACCGAACGAAAAATCGAATAAGAAAATACACCAGAGCCGTATACCTTAGCGATAACATAACAATTCACATCAGTGGAGTATAGTCGAGTTTAAAAATCAAATTCTAAAAAAAAATCCGCCAGTAGCCTGATGGGTAACGCCTAGGTTCAATTTTTGATGATTCAAACTGTCATAGCGTCAGTTCGAATCACACGTTCTTTTTCACTATTATTACAAACGCTATAATTGGTGACTACGACGTGATCTGTACACACAGCATACACTCCCATCGTAAACAGAACTTCACACACGATCACGACTTTCGCATAGAGCACAG
Source organism: Microdon myrmicae (assembly GCA_963931805.1). Classification (NCBI taxonomy): domain Eukaryota; kingdom Metazoa; phylum Arthropoda; class Insecta; order Diptera; family Syrphidae; genus Microdon; species Microdon myrmicae. The sequence goes on from OZ007497.1 coordinate 204,840,641, forward strand.
CCTCCGACGTTCTCTCGTTCGCTCCGTCGTTCGCATACGAATCTGATCATAACGAAGTTACTGCGGAGGGAGTGATGTGCCGACTCTAACAGATACACACACAATTCACAAGCAAAATAGTGAAGAGCACCGAACAAAAAATCGAATAAGAAAATACATCAGAGCCGCATACCTTAGCGATAACATAACAATTCACATCAGTGAAGTATAGTCGAGTTTAAAAATCGAATTCTAAAAAAAAAAAAAAATCGGCCAGTAGCCTGATGGGTAACGGTTAGGTTCAATTTTTGGTGATTCAAACTGTCATAGCGTCAGTTCGAATCACACGTTCTTCTTCACTATTATTACAAAAGCTATAGGACTATGTCAGGGGGAACATCATACAGATATCATGATAAATAATGGAACTTTGAGAGGTTCGTCATCGCATAACCGGGCTCGCTCTCGAGGCTCTGCCCACGCTCGACTGGTGACGGCATTTTGTAACATCAGGGGCATCGGTTTCACCAATACGAATGTAAACGCCGTCCACCAATATTTGCAACCAACGAAAACTGATATCCTTGCCCTAACTGAGACCCAGCTCGATTCGTCAACTGATTCGACATATCCTCGTTGCTCGGGATACGATTTACATTCGAGATTTCGTTTTAAGGGCGGAGTCTGCGTCTTCGCGTGGTCCGATCTGGCTTGCTAGAAGATGGAGGCGTTGGAGCCCAATAATATGGACATCATATGGTTGAGGGTCGTGCTGAGGAATTCTAACAAAACCAACGATGCTGGGACGCTGGCGGAGATGTTTGCTATAAGCCACAAGTGGACTCAACTCCTGGGGGAGCCAACGCAAGTGCCGGATGCCCGAGGCGATTTTGCGAACACCCTGGATCTGTTTTTGACATCCGAACGCAGTATTTATACCGTAGAAGTTTCTGCGCCACTGGGAAACTCAGATCACCGCTTAGTATCTGTCGCGCAAGCACTTGCATATCAAGCGAATAACCGGCCTAGGCAGCTTCACCATGTGTGGAAGTATGGGGCTGCTAACTGGGACGATTTGCGAGATTTCTTCGCATCCTTTCCATGGTCCGATGTGTGCTTCGGAAACTCCGATGTTAACGCTTGCGCGGAATCGGTATCAGAGATTATTCTTCTGGGGATGGAGATGTATATTCCACATTCCATCAAACGAAATTCGTCTGATAGACCTTGGTTTGATAAAAAATGCGAGCTGATTACAGTGGCAAAAAATAGAGCTTTTAAGCAAAGGCGCTCCAACCCCATCTGTGTTAACAGAACAAATTTTGTTAGAATCAGAAACGCGTGTGTTAACACCCCTAAAATATAAGATAGCTAACAATCCTAAAAGATTAAGATAGGTAACAATCAAAACATAAAACAGAGATACTTCAAAATCTGTTCAACCTAATGTCATTCCCAAAACACGTACGAAAGAAAACGTGAACCACTGTATTTTAATAATAGAAACACAGATACTTCAAAACGTAAAACACAGGTACTTCAAAACCTAATAGATTCGAAAGATATAAATAGGGTTAAGTTCGAAATGAAAAACAAGAGGTCCTGTCTGACTACGGACCCGAATATACGAGCTGCTCAGAGGAGAAAAATAATAAAACGGAAACATAATTTCTAAATAAAAACAAAGAAAAAGGTCTTTTCATTTGTAAATCTTTTCTCCAAGAACAGCACAAAAATAATTCGTGCAACCAGGCGATTGATACCGCGAAGAAAGCTCACAACGACAGGGTGATCGATAAGCTCCTTCGGTGCTCAACTGGTTCGCGCTCCTTCTGGTCAATGGCAAAAGCTGTCAGTGGTAACTTCGCATCCTCCTCTTTCCCTCCGTTGATGACAGACAGTGGGACGTTAGTCACGAATTCAAAGGATAAAGCTAATGTGTTCGCGAATTTATTTTCCGCGAATTCAAACCTCGATCCCGGCCTTTTGGACCCACCTGTGATTTCGCCGGTGCGATCTTCGATGCGGGATGTGAGATTTCGTCCGCGCACTATTCGAAGCATTCTACGTGAACTGGATTGTAGGAAGGCAACTGGCCCGGACGGAATACCAGCAATAGTCCTTAAGAACTGTGCTTCAGAACTATCGCCGGTTCTTGGCAGACTCTTCCGCTTATCTTATGCACGGAGGACCTTTCCTGCCTGTTGGAAAATCGCCCGAGTTCAGCCAATCCCAAAGACGGGAAAAAAGTGTCTCCCACAAATTATCGTCCGATAGCATTACTGTCTATTTTATCTAAACTAATGGAAAAAGTTATCAATACAGAGTTAGTTAAGTATTTGGAGTGCAACGGACTTCTGAATGATCGTCAATACGGATTCCGTGGCAGGCGGTCCACAGGAGACCTTTTGACACTTATAACCGATATATGGACATCTGCGATTGAACGGCATGGTGAGTCAAGGGTGGTCGCATTGGATATCTCCAAGGCTTTTGACCGCGTCTGGCACGGGGCATTGCTGAGCAAACTCGGAGCTTCCTCGAGAATTGTGTGTTCGTATCTGTATCCTGTTAATTCGGGGTTGCCCCAAGGTTCTATTTTGGCTCCAACCTTTTTCTTGCTTCACATAAATGATTTGTTGGAGACAACGGATAACAAAGTGTTCAGTTTTGCGGATGCTTGTTTCCTCCTTTTCAAGTGTACGGCCGATTAGTGCATCAACGTCGCATCAGCTGAGATGTAGACAGATTGACTCTCTGAATCGGGATCTAGATAGGGTCCTGCAGTGGAGAAGGGCCAATCTCGTCTACTTCAATGCAGCGAAGACACAATACACAACATTCACAAAGAAAAGTGGATCATCGGTTCAACAGCTGATGATGATTTGCCAGGCCCTCGAGGCTGGGGAAAGTTTGAAATTGCTCGGCGTCACGGTCTGTGGGAATGTATCATGGCATAAACACGTGTCGAGTATCGCCAGGTCAGCCTCAGGAAAACTGAGCTATCTTTCTAGACCCAAGAAATATTTTACTCCGGCCCAACTTCTTCTCCTATATAAATCCCAAATTAGACCCGCGCTCGAATATTGCTCTCATGTTTGGAGCTCGGCTCCTAAACATTCTCTCGACCTACTTGAGAGCATACAGAGACAAGCCATCCGCCTGATCCGGAACTCGGCGCTGACGTCGGGACTACAGGCGCTATCACATCGAAGGTGCGTAGCCGACCTCTGTCTGTTTTACAAATATTATCACGGGTACTGTTCTTCGGAGATTCTTGGTATTGTTCCACGCAATTCGGTTTATATGCGCTCCACAAGACAATCCGACGGATCGCACCCGTTTGTGGTTCATCTCCCGACGGCGCGAACATCCCTGCTTCAGAACTCGTTCCGTTACAGAGCGGGGAAGCTGTGGAACTCACTTCCCACGCGAGTGTTCCCGGAGCGTTACAACCTGCAACTGTTCAAAAAGAACTGCAACAGTTATTTTATGGCATCCCGGGGCGCCCAATCGGCGCTATAGGTTCGTCTCTCCCGAGAGAAGTCTAATAAAACAAAAATTAAAAAAAATCAGCACTACAACCGGGAGCGTTATTTAGCAATTCTCTCCACTGGCATCGGGTTCTCATCCGAGACTTGTTAAATTGTCCATAGTAATTTGCTTTTTCCATAATTCATTTTTACGGGCCTGGTTATTAGCCTTGCGTCAACCTTTCTCAGGATGTCGCTGCATGCATGGTTTCACTACTTGTCGTGTGCCAAAGTAGCTATCCAGGTGTGTCACGTGGAGACTGCATGCCAACTTGGATTGAACAGGGACAAGGATCGTCCTGACCTTTGCCGGGTAGAAAGCACAGACTTCACCCTATATGTTCGCTCCCATCCCCCCAGATAAGCTTTCACTGTTATATTATTGGCAAGATTGCCAATAACTGCGAGCGGTGGAATTGATGATGGGGTGGTATTTATGTCCTTGGCAAATTTTCAGAAATGTCCGCTCCCTGAGTGACAAAGTGACTTTTGTTTTCTGCTGAAGGTAGAATTTGTATGCGGAATATACGAATTGTAGTTATTCCCTGCCCTCTTAAAGATGGGCTTCTGGTTTTTCTCTGTATTGTTTGATTTGACCTTCCCCACTATTTTCTTATACTTGAATTTAGACCACATGTTCGGACTAGGTTTGCTATTTTGCATTCTATGCGAGTTGATATACCTGATCCAAGACGAATAGTGTTTCTTATTACAGCAACTGAAACGTTAATGTCCTTATTGAGGAAAAATGAAGACTAATTTAACTGCTAAGAAAGTGGTTCAGATGGTGGCAGACGGTCTGCTTTCTCATAGATCTATGTTGTTCGTTTTAGATTTTCTTCGGTATCTTTTCATTAATCAACCGAGATTTATCTGACACAACAAAGAAATCTGACAAATCTGAAAGCAAGGAGACCTTCGTTGTGTAGTTATTAGGGAGGAAGTGATGAGCAAATCTTCTGGGTTTGGTCGAATGACCACCAGTGTCTGGAGTTCGTTTTTAGTTATTGATGAGCTGAGTTATTTATCTCGACGAAGAGCTGATCGCGCTTGCTAGGATACAAAAACGAGTAGTGGTATGTAAAAGGAGGTCAGATGTAAGTCCTTGAATTCCATCGTTGAAACATGGGCGTATCTGTTTTCTATGATAAATATGCTACAAGAGCCGCTGCTCAATTAAAAATGATGAATACATTTTAAAACTTGTAGATAAATACGGAGAATCCATTTTCTACTAAACTACACAACGCGAAACCACTATTTCAATCTTCGGGTATTCGGGGTTATTTTACATGGCGAGTTCATTCCTCCATCCGGATTAATTTTTTCCGTCCGCATTGTGTTTTAACATTAAGGGTATAGTGAAATCCTGTTTGTGCACGTGTGATAACTATCCTTACTACAGATTGGCCGTAAACCCATAATCATTATTATATGTTAAATATTTTCCTTCCTTTTGCTTTTGTTACGTTGTCTTTCCCTAAATAATTATATCTACTTTATGGCAAAATTTTTTAATTAAAATGTCTATGTTTATTTTCAGCGTGTGGCGTATCGGGGTCGACAACTGAATGAATTAATCAAGCATTTTTATTTTGTGGTTCTTGCTGTTGACGCTGGTGATTAGGAACAATCCAATACAAAAATGGCCACAAGCGACGATGAGCCAATGCATCTTTATGAAGTATTTCAAAATTGTTTTAATAAAATCGCAAACAAACAATCAGTTCCAAATGATCGAAATGGGTATCAATCACCTTATGGCGGTGGGGGCGGTTTAGATAATGGGATTTATACGGCAGATGATTTTGTGCATGATAATCCAACTGGAAGCGGTCGTTTTGCGGTTGCGAAAGACACAAGTGGGGGCTTATATCAAACAGAACAGTATTTCGATGCGACTGGTAGTCACTGGTATGCATCACCGGTCGGTGGTTATGCGCCGCAGACGCCATACCAAAATGCAATGGGCCATAATGAACAGGATCATCATCATAATCTCCACCATCAACAACAGACACACACAATAACTGCGAGTATGGTGCATATGGATGGTAGTCAACAGCATACACCTGCTGCGACGTCACTGCCCCCTATGAGTACATTTCGAGGCAATAATACAGTGCAACAAATGGGCACACCAAGTGGATCACAAGGCTCGGCAACTGGTTCACCGGCTACGCTTTATAGTCCACCACCTCATTTAGCACACCAGCAACAGCAGCACCCACATAATATCCCTCACACCCAACATACGCTCCATCACCAACAGCATAGCCCTGCATTACAAAATTCAGTGGCTGCTGCTTCGGCCGCTCTCCGCACAACAGCTATGTATATTGCCCCAGATCAAAGTATTAGCAGTTTCAGTTCGAATCCATCAACACCGGTCAACTCCCCACCCCCTCTAACCACGGCATCAAATCCCCAATCAACAGCAGCTCATTTACTCTTATCAGATAAATCTGTGGTGGCAGCGTCCGGCAATGCATCATGGCAGCACTTGGCAGCGGCAGCAAATCCGGTATTAAGTGACGCTGGCCCTGGGCCAGGTTCATCTGTAGGTCATAATGCTGGAAATGCATACACGAATGACTTGGTGCCATCAAACCTTCAAATGTCTTTTCAAGGAACTCGCATGGAAGAACGCCTTGATGATGCTCTCAATGTTTTACGTAATCATTGTGAACCACAGCTTGGAGGTCTCCCATCAATCGTAGATGGACTAGACTCGAGCGCAGCCGCTGCAGCTTTATCAACATTTGTGCCAACTTCTCCAACATCGCATATCGGTTCCAACAATATGACATCGCCGGGAGATGTAATGAGTGGTGGAGTTAACTTAGGTCCTGATGCTAGTGCAACTACTATAAAAATAGAAAGAAACCATCCTGTTGTGCCACCATCTGCTACAGCTGTGAAAACAGCTAAAAAGAGAAAAGAGCCCTCAGACGCTGATAGCAAACCAACTAGTTCAATGGAGGCTAATACAAATGGTCCTGGTAGTAAAAATAAAAGGGCACGTCGTTACTGCTCTAGTGCCGATGAAGACGATGCGGAGCCAGTCGTTAAAGCACTACGCGAAAAAGAACGTCGACAAGCTAATAATGCCCGCGAGCGGATACGTATAAGAGATATAAATGAAGCTCTGAAAGAGCTCGGTCGTATGTGTATGACACACTTAAAATCAGATAAGCCACAAACGAAACTCGGAATCCTAAATATGGCAGTTGAAGTTATCATGACTTTAGAGCAACAAGTCCGTGAACGTAATTTAAATCCAAAGGCAGCTTGTCTGAAAAGACGTGAAGAAGAAAAAGCTGAAGATGGACCAAAAATGTCACAACACCATATGCTACCACAACCACCACCTTATCCGCCAATGCCTGGACCACCACAGCCAACGAATTTACCACCACACAATCCGGTGCAACACCATCAATAGCAGTTGAGTTTATTTCGCCATCATCTTTAATTTTATTTTTTTTATTTTTACATTTTTATAAACAATATTTTAATTGTTTTTAAATTTTTACATCGTCTTAATATTTTTTTCTCCGGTTTTTAATTGTACATATTCTACAAATCTTTATTATTATTTAAAGACATCTGATAGTTCTAAATTTCTTCCACTAAACCTATCTAAAAAAAATTTTTTCTTCAGAGTGTGTCTCTTCACTACACTCACCTCAAGCAAAAGAAGAAAAATAAAATCAAATTTCTTAAACTAAATAACAAAAAGCAAAAAAAATAAATAAATAAATAATATTAAACATAAAATAATTGCATAGAACGAACACAACACCCCGATAGTAAAGTAATTTAAGTAAATTGATAAAAAAAAAAAGTTGAACTATCTACTTAGAAAAGAAAATCAACAAAAAACAAATAATAATTATAATTATAAAAAAATAAAAAAGAAAAGAAAACGTTCACAAAACAAAAGTACAGCATTAGATTATATTATGTTTGTATAAAAGCAAAAGTATAAAGAATATATATACATATAAATATTATGAAAACAAAAATTATATATATATATATATATATGTACAAGAGCAGATGAATATTAAGTGAATGAAATTTTAGTTCAAAATAATCAAAAGGCAGCCATATTTATATAATTAAACTATATACAAACAAACAAAAATAAGGAAAAAGATAAGTAAATAAACAAAATGCTAAAGAGAGAAACAAAATGTAATAGAGAATTGAGCGGCTTATACGACTCAAAACGGCTCAAAAAAAACTGTATTAAGTTTAATAATAATTAGTATTAGAATTAGTGTTTGCAGTGAAACAAGGACAACAAACAACATTTTTAGCACACGAAGCTTGATGCGCGAAATTATTGTAATTCCAATCCAAAATCATCAGCAGTGAACAAATTCGAGAACGATATTAATTTTTAATTTCTTATTTTGTCTTTAATATTATTTCCTTATTCTTCTCTCTCAATTCAAATGATTATATATTCATCCGTCCCTGTCCGCTTAATAATTTGATAACATTTTAAATACTTAACTGAACATTTTTTCAAGTGTATTTGAAGCATACGATTTCATATCATTCCGAAGAAGTACTTTTTTTTTTCAGTGTATAGTTAGTATATTACGTTGCAAGTTGAATCGTTTGAGAGCATTTTCTTCTTTTTTTTTTTTTTTGGGTAAAATTTATTTCATGGATGGGTTGAGGAAAATAGGAGTATTATCTATAGACCTAACCCCTTGAAATATATAATAAATAGTGTTGGTAGTTTAAAATAAGCAAACGTTCAGTGAACTTTACTGTGACGTCTACAAGTCATTAGCTGTCAAAAGGCGTAGCCACCAGATGTGAATGTAGAACTTTCATGAATCTAATCATCTAAGAATATTACCTAATTGATTTTCCTGGCATAAATGTGCTTAGATTTTGTCACGATTACTGGAATTTTTATGGCTACCCTAACAATGTCAACCCCTACACGTTTACTTCAATCAATCTGATTTATTTACTGAGTAAGTTAATTTATCTTTGGTTAACAAATTTAATGCCCTGTAAAGTAGTTGTTACTTACCGTCTTTAGTATTTCAAGAACGTTTGTAACAATTTGTTATTAATTTACGACAATGGGATGGAAAGTTTTCAGTCTGGTAGTGCAGGAGGGAAATTTATATTTTAAAACTTTTTTTTTGATGTCGTCTCCCTTTAATTCAATGAATTCTGTCCAACCTTTTCCATAATTGGATTCTATTCCTCAATTAGGATGCCATAATAGCTTGAAATCATTTAATTGCAGCTATCACTTCTTCCAAATTATTATGGAAAATTTAACAAGTCTTGGGACTTGCTAAATAAGGCCAAGACCGGATCCCGGTTGTAGTGCCGATGATGATAATGACCTAGACTTTTTTCTAATCATAAATTTCTTACGATTTGTGAGAAGCTGGAAGTCAAAGGTTACCTACATTTGTCGATAGGGAGGATGATAGAATAATTCATAATTCTAATGCGGTTACCAAAGTACCCTTGTTAGCCGTCGAATAGGGAGGATGTTCCAATATTTCATAATTCTAATCCGGTAACCAAAGCACCTTTGTTAGCCATCGAAAGGATTTTTTTTTTCTTTTGCAAAAACGCTATTTTCTCATTTTATATCTAGCAGGTCTAAGAATATGTGTGTAAAAGTTAAACTTAATTATTTTAAGGGATGGCAGGTATTTTATTAAAGCAGTCCACAAAAAGGTAGAGGAGGAAAATGTGACATCATCATCATCATCGGCTCTACAACCGGGATCCGGTCTTGGCCTTATTTAGCAAGTAAAATTTGATAAATTTCCATAATAATTTGTTTTGGAGGAAAATGTGTACTTCTTCTTAAAGCTTATCGAATCGGTTTTCAATATTTAATTATTCTTTTTACTCAAATTATAAAATTGAAAGTTCCTTAGTATTTTGTTTTTTGTTTGCTTTTAACACGTAACTGACAATAGGACCGTGCATAGAATTCTTGACGGTAGACCAACGGGAAAGAGACCGACAGCATGGACGCGATGGAGATGGGAGGACATTGTTAGGTTTGACCTTGAGGAGATCGGATTGGATGGTCAAGCGTGGAAGGAGAGCGCACATGACAGGGAACAGTTGGCGGAATCTTCCGGTTCCTGCAGGCCAATAAATAGTAATAGTTTAACACGTAACTAATTTTTTTAAGTAATCGCAAGCTAGAACAAGAGAGTTACAACACAGTAATAGTAATTCCATTCGCCAAAAATGAAACAAATACGAATCTTTTTCAAAAGGTGTGATTCAATCACCTATTCAGAAATCACTAGAATTCAGCGAGTCATTGAGCCTGTGATATAGCAATACTTGAGCTAGAACAGAACAATATGTTACAACATTTGGTCGTACCCTGACCCAAGTGGAACGTGGCTATAAATCTGCTGTTATCCAAATTTGCTAATGAAAAACGATTTGTTAATATACATCTGACTGCCCCCATTGAAGAGGATTATCGTCGGTGGATAAATGTACCTAGAGCCAAAGCAATAAGTTTCAAAAGAAGAGATCTAATAGTTAGCATCCTTCTCCAATATCATCATCATCATCGGCACTACAACCGGGATCCGGTCTTGGCCTTATTTAGCAAGTCTCGAGTCTTGTTAAATTTTCCATAATAATTTTTTTTACGGCAAGGTTATTAGCCTTGCGCCATCTCCAATATACATGATATTATCTATTGCAATTGTACAGACTTTCTTGTAACTTTTCCTATAAATGGGCAATGCTTCGTTCAATTTTCGTCCACTACGTTTCACTTACTGAACCTGAATTTCGTATCCAAGTTGAGTTTAAGGGGGTATTCTAGTCTAGACGCACGAATTTAACGCAATTTTTGAAGTGCTGTAAAAAAAAGCAATCAATATTTTCACTATTCATTTTTTTATAAGTTGTTTATTAATATTTCAAGAATAAAGTAAAAAAAATTGAAAGTAAAAAATTCAAAATTCAAAAAGTTAGCAGCTGATGAAGTGGGGGATCTCAAAAAGTTGGCACGCGACCATACCCCCGATTCAACCCTTCTAGCAATCTGAAAAAAAAAAAAGATTATTAATTTACAGAAATGCGCCTCTATCGTTGGAACTAAAAATAACAATGGCGTCTACTTGAAAAAAAAATTTTATTTTTGTACCACTTTTTTTTAGTTTTTCGAATTTTTTAAAAATAGTTAACATTGAATTTTTGGGATGAGGATAGTTCATGCAATAGAAAAGCATATAAAGAAGACATATACTAAATTTGAAGTAAATCGGTTAAGTAGAACTTGAAAAATCGTGGGTGTTGTTTTAGAAAAGACAGTTTCGAAAAAAACGCGTAAAGTTCATGTAAAGTTTCTCGCGGTCTAATTCATGAAATGATATTTTAGGCTTACGTTTATTCAATCTGCCATTCCTGCTGCATACATTGGACCTTCCTCGACTTCGAAATAAGCATCTTTCGCGCTTCTCTCTTCCATCCGAGCAGTTCTGGCCTCCTTTGATGCGTTAGACGCTCGTATCTCTGAGCGGCCAATCCAGGCATTGTCTCGTTTCCCAGCGAATGAATAAGCTTCTGGACTCCCATAAGCATCATTATTTTTAAAAGAGTAATGTAGCATTCATTGAATATGCAAACACCTTTTTTTACTTCGATCCGGACGCGTAATCCTTTTCGCTGAAGATTTTCGATCCATTTCACTTGAAATCACTTAAAATATTTTTATTTTACTCACAGCACATGCGTTCACTTGGCTTGATGTTTAGAATTCAACTGTTCACAACTGGATGTAAGCTCACACTAAATATAAAAGATAATTTACAAATACATAAAGGTTAGCTTCGGTTATTGTATTTCAATATATATATAAAAATCTTACGAGGAAACAGGGTCGCAGGTTGATAGTAAGTCCCTAATGTCTTTTGTTCGATTCGTTCCGGCCGAGCCGGTTTAGACGGCGCGTCAGCAAAACAACCATACCTCCGTAAATAATTTGAATTTTCTAAAATCCTCTTAAAGACATATTCTTAGAGGGTTAAGCTTTCAAAATATGAAGAAAAAAAAAGATTTTTTCAAATTTCTAGACCAGAATACCCCCTTAAACTAATTAAATGCTCCAAACTCGTGAACACAATTGTGATTACTAAAGCAGTTGAATTGACTGAAGAAGGGTGTTCTTAAGAGAACGTAACTCCTCCGCGATAGTTACCTTTTTTATTCTGACCACCCATGCGGGCAAAATAATTACCTGCAGAAGATAAAATTAAAAATATGTCAAAAACGACTATTACTCTAATACGTGTCACACGAAGGTTTCCATTTTAAAAATTATTTCTAGAAAAGTCCTCAAGTTGAAAACATGGCCTACTGGAAGAGGACCCTTTAATAAAGCTTTCAATACGATGGTTATTCGGAATATCTAATGACGGTACTACTCTCGAAATTCAAGTTTCAGTAGTAATAGACCCAGTCAAAACTATCTATCAAGGCGTTCTATTGATTTCCCATTGTTGAAAATACCGTCTGGTCCACAATATCCGATCATTTACTGCAGTTTTACTAGAACATTCAATATCAATCGCTTATCGGAAGCATCCATTGCTGATTATGGTCTTGTAGTTCAAATTTCAGTAGTAAAAGACCCAGATCCGTATTCAAAATTATCTATCGAGAGGTTCTCTTGATCCCCAAATGTTGAAAATACCGTCAGGTACACAAGACCCAATCTTTTGCTACAATTTTACTAAACCATTCAATATTTTACTTATCGCGAGCATCCGCTGGTGATTATTGTTTCGAATGTTAAGTTTCAATAATAATATACCGAAATCTTTCTTCAAAATTATTTGCAGAGGCTTCAGTTGTTGAAAACATTATCCGGTAGGGGGGTCTGATATTCCTTTCCATTTTTTGTTTTAACTTTCAATATGATACTTCTTCCGAATGACCGTATCTGTCGTAAAGCTCAAATTTCAGTAGTATAGACCCAGATCCTTATTTCAAATTATCTATCTAGGGGTTACGTTGATTTAAAATTGTTGAAAATACCATACACAATATGCGATCTTTTGCTACAATTTTACTAAAACATTCGATATATTGCTTATCGTGAACATCCGTTGGTGGTTATAGTCTCGAAGTTCAAGTATCAGTAGTATTATGCCTATATTCTTCATCAAAATTAACATATCTACCGAAGAGTTCTCTTAACCCTAAACCGGTAAACTGGGGGTATTTACACCCCAGACGTTTTTAAATCTCCCGCCGAGAGAACGATTCGCTTTTACAACATGGGACCCTGATCATAATTCACTTGCATCATTAATGAGTAGGCTCCTCGATAGTATAGTGGTTAGTATACCCGCCTGTCACCCGGGAGAACGGAGTTCGTTTCCCCGTCGGGGAGCCTCTGTCGGAAAAAAACAAATCGTTATGGAAAATTTAACAAGCCTCAGGACTTGCTAAATAAGGCCAAGACCGATTCCCGCTTGTAGTGCCGATGATGATGATGATAAAAGTGTAGGGAGACACACTTTTAGCCCCAGATTAAAAGTACAAGTGGGGCAATGCCAGTTTACCGGTTTAGGTTTAATACCCATTTTTTGGAAAACAACCCACTTTAGACAAAGTAGGATATCCTCCTACATTTTTGGTTGAAACTTTTTTGGGTTCAACGTCCGCATTTTCTTCTAAAGTTTTACTGAAGCTTTCCATATTCTTCTTGTCCCGATCATTCAACAGCGATCATGGTCCCGAATTTTTTGTGGAAACTTTCAAAATCACCCTTTATTCAAGCATCTAATGGCAATTATAGGTTTATAGCATTTGAATTAATAGTGAAGAAGGTCGTTTCGTCACGAAAAAAATTTTACCTAAGCATTACACATCAGGCTACTGACCGTGTTTAGAATTTGATTTCCAAACGACTATATTCCACTGATGTCAATTATGTTTATTTATCGCTTGGTATACGGTTCTGATGTATTTTTCTTATTCGATTTTTCGTTCGGTGTTCTTCACTATTTTTGCTTGTGAATTGTGTGTATCTGTTAGAGTTGCCACACCACCCCCGTCCCAGAAACTTCGTTACGATCAGATTCGGTGCGAGCGACGAGCCAGCGAACGAGAGAATGTCGGAGCAAGCCAAGCGAGTGTGCCTTGGTGCTCTAAGCAGAAGTCATGATTGCGTATGTGAAGTTCTGTTTACTACGGGGAGTGTGTGTGTTTTGCGTCGTGTACAGATCACGCCGTAGTCACCAATTATAGCGTTTGAAATAATAGTAAAGAAGGTCGTGTGATTCGAATTGACGCTATGACAATTCGAATCACGAAAAAAATGTTACCTAAGCGTTACACATCAGGCTACTGACCGTGTTTAGAATTTGATTTCCAAACTCGACTATATTCCACTGATGTGAATTATTTTTATTTATCGCTTGGTATACGGTTCTGATGTATTTTTCTTATTCGATTTTTCGTTCGGTGTTCTTCACTATTTTTGCTTGTGAATTGTGTGTATCTGTTAGAGTTGCCACAGGTTCAACATTCCATTTCCTTCTAAAGTTTTACTGAAACTTTTCATATTCTTCTTGTCCCGATCATTCTGTGTGTGTGAATAGTAACAAACTTAAACCCACTTTCGCCACTATACGTTTAGTAGTCCTCTTAATTTCCCATTGCTGAAAACAGCAATATATTTTTAATGGAAACCTTCAATATTCTGTTTATTGCGAGCAATCTCTTCTTAATGTCCATCTTCTCAAATTTATCCCCGGACGAGATATTGTCAGTCGCAAACGAAGTATATTTGTACTGAAAATTCACAGCATTTATATTTTCTGGCACAAGTAATTTTGAAGGGCTTCCACGATATTCATCCCGGAGCGAACGTCGGCCACGATTGAATTCGTTATACCAGTTTTTCACAATACTGGAGGATGGTGTTCAATTGCCATATAAAGAATTACGTCCTTGTCTTGACAACCAACGTCGGCCATCATTATCAAAACCCTGTACCAGCTTTTCATTGTGTTGTAGGATGAATCTTAATGACAATATAAAGAATTAAGTTTATCGATGTACTCTTGTCGTCGAAAGTTTTGAAAAATAACTGCACGATAATGTTCATAGTTAATTACATTTCTTAGCCGAAATGCATTTTTCAAGTCATTGTAAAGAAAATAATAATGGTATACTTTCCACCAAAAGAATAATGGTAAATTTTCCATCAAAAGAATAATGGTACACTTTCCACCAACATGCAATGGTGTATTTCCATCAAAGGAATAATGGTATACGTTCCACCAAAAGGATAATGGTATACTTTCCACCAAAAGAATAATGGTATACTTTCCACGAATGTAATAATGGTATACTTTCCACCAAAAGAATAATGGTATACTTTCCACCAAAGGAATAATGGTATACCTTCCGCCAAAAGAATATTGGTATACTTTCCACCAAAGGAATAATGGTATACTTTCCACCAAAGGAATAATGGTATACTTTCCACCAAAAGAATAATGGCATACTTCCCACCAACGTGCAATGGAATGGAAACGTAAGAATGCACATGACAACCCATAGTGTTATGAAGCCAGAAATATAAGTAGCAATCCTCGTCGTATATATCTGCCAAAAAAGCACCTAGAGTTATGTTGAAGAAAGTCTGCTACAGAAACTGTATATTGCCTATATCCACCGCCAATTTGTTGAACAGCTCGGTTTCCTGCGATTAACGTTATTAAATTCATATAAGAAACACGTTAGAATTGAACGTTTGCAAATCCCATTGTCGAAAATGGTAAATGTTTTATTGATAATATTCTACAATGTTTTTCTAAATATAGTATTTCGTTTTTTTTTTCCGAAGAAAGATGCAAATTCTCAAAAAATGATTCTGTATCGCGTTCTTAATGATGTGAGTATGAGCCTCTTTATCCCCTAATACCATCTACCATCTGTAAATTAACTCAGTTAAGATTGCAGCAGCCATATCTATTTATTTATTTATTTATTATTAACAAGTAATTCAAAAAGCCATATCTAGTATCTTAAAATGGCGAGTAGTGTCACTTCTTCTCCTTCCGCTCGTCCTGTGCTCTGAAATTTAGGGGACTTCAAAATCCCCTCTTGTGCGCACGTTTGTGTAAAAAAAAAATAAACTTGTAACATTTTTCTTAAATGTATTTTGAAAAAAAAACATCACACTATGTTTTGGGGTATTCCGCGTGTATCCCCTTGGGCTAGCGATGATGATTTTCTAACGCTTGCATAAAGAATCGTTTCACAATTTATTGTTGGTCATTTGTGGCTTCACGATCTATATATTCAGAAACAATTTGTTGCCTCTTCTCCAGAGTTTTGTTCTTATTATCAATCTCGTATCCAACGTCGTCTATCCGCATTATGTTTGTTGTAAGGATATTAATATTAACGCTGCAGTTGTAGGGCGAAAGTCTTATTGAAGTTGAAGCGGCCGGTAAAAAAAAAATAAAAAACAAGAACAACAATGGGATCACGTCAAGTGTACGCACTTGATTTCCTCATATTAACTCTTTGTACCATTTCGGACATTACCTACCAGAAATTCAACGACACTCTGCCGCGAAAACGTACACCAAGGAATTGTGATATATAGTACAACTTTAGAACCAAGTAAGGTACTGTATTGGAATTTGGGTTACAGAAATCTGTGCTGGGGGCTCCAGCTGCTAGAACTGCTGCTCTCGCTGGGCATAAAACTCTTCCCGCCTACCTGAGAAAAGAAAAAGCAAATTTCTAAATCCACATTTATTTCCAATACAATTACAGATTTTACTTAAGACTAAATGATGCAGTCTATTTTTTTACGCATTTATTTGCAAAAGAAAAAGAAGTACATATAAGATTTTTTACAATATTAGACTAAATACTAAACCTATTTTAAATATTACATTTTGATGTAATTTACTGGCTTTATGTGAGCACTCTAAATTATTCTACGTACATTTATTTTATTTTCTATACAAAGTTACCTTTCGGTGTACAGTATTATTATTTTTTTATTGTTTTACTTTAAACAAAATTTACAAATATGTTAAATTCGATTTTATATATATCATTCTTACATTAACTTACTAGCTCTTCGCAATGACTCTAAATTATAGAATATCTATTTTTTTATCGTATGCCTTTCGGCGTACAATTAGCTTCGTTTCTTTATAACATATGATAACAATCCATATGTAATAGGTATTCCTCTTTTAAATTTTAGCCTCCTCTTCAAACTCATATGACAATTTAGTCAACTCTTCCATGCTAGTATCCAAGCACTTGATCTCCATTATTGGATCTGTAAGCAGAAATTTATTTGAAGATTCTATTGGTTTGTCAACTAGTCGGTGTAATGATTTTTCGGGAACGGTCGTGTTAAGTAGTACAATTTTCAGAGGTGATTGTTGTTAACGGAGGGACTGAACAGATAAAAACGAGTGGACTTACTGCGAAAGATCCGATATCTACTATACAAATATGGGTGTATCTGTAACCGGCAAGAATCAGGTATTCCAATTAAAGCTAGACCAGTGAAAATCAGGTTATATCAACGTTCTTTATGTCTGGACCAAAGCATTGCTGGAAGCCCGTAATTGGAGGACCTCTAACAGATACTAACCAGTGGTTACTATACATAGATAAAGATAGTGAATCAGGTGTATTATGTAAAAACCTTAGTTGGCAATGTGATCCAATATCTGAAGGAGATACTGTCTCAATAACCATAGATGGAATACAGTCATGTGGGGAAAGATCTACCTGCAGTATCAGGTTTTGACACTTTTTATCTAATCTGTCGTACCACCTGGATACAGCTAAGTGTGTGTTGGCCCGACCCATCGGCGATTGGTGTTGTCCACTATAATGAATGGATATGGAATATCAATAACCGCTGTTGGCAATCTGTGGCTCCTCGATAGTATAGTGGTTAGTATACCCGCCTGTCACGCCGGAGACCGGGGGTCGATTCCCCGTCAGGGAGCCTCTGGCGCAAGACTAATAACCTTGCCCGAAAAAAAAAAATCATTATGGAAAATTTAACAAGACTCAGGACTTGCTAAATAAGGCCAAGACCGGCTCCCGGTTGTAGTGCCGATGATGATGATGTTGGCAATCTGTGATTCTTTGTAGTATTGACAACGGATAAAGATGATTTAGGTATAAATGGTACCGAGGCGATGTTCCAATACAAAAATTAGGTTCTCCGTATAAATGATGCACTGGTCATGATCGGACTTTGCCACTGCCACTGCCACTATGCTGGTATCTAAGGATCCCATGTGTTGCCAAGGAGTGGGGATCATCATGGATATTGTATTCGTACGTTAGATGGTTTCTAGTCTCTTTTGAAGTTCTACTATTGATAGCAGTTCACGGTCCAGTTACTGACTCTGAATAGACGCTTTAAGATTCCAGGTGTTGCCAAGGAGTGGGGATCATAGATATTGTAATAGAACGTTCGATGGTTCCTAGTCTCTTTTGTAGTTCTACTACTGATAGAAGTTCATGGTCCAGTTACTGACTCTGCAAAGACGCTTTAAGATTCCTGTAGCACGTCATCAAAGTTCTCATCTCAGATGAATGAAATTTATGTAATTGATCAGAGTGTTGAAAGAAGTCTTAATATATTGCAATTTTCGATCAGGAAGTGCTAGCTGATCTTGCTTACCACTTCTTCTTTATGGGGTAACGCCACTCTGGGTTTTTAAAGAAATCGATTTTTGTTTGTTTGCTTAATTGATGCTTTAGAGTCTTAAAATTGATGTACACTTGGTTCCAAGACCCAAATAAAATTCTAATTACTTTAGAATCCAGTCTGCCGAAGGCTGGTGCAACGTCACCGCACGGGCGATAATCCGGTTGAGTGCTCCTCCCATTTCTTTTAACTGCCGAAATTACTGAGAGCTAGAGAGCACAGAATGTCCAACAGATCATTCCGGAAGGGATTTTTGAAATATTGATTCTTTTTTTATTTTTTTATAAGCAATGTGTCGATGAATTTTTGAGAAAAATTTTTTTTTTTTCAAAACCGCCATTTTAATATTTTGGAAAAATCCTACGTCACCATATGTATTTTGATCTTAAGCTTAAAAAACACCGATTTTTGAAATATTGATAGTTTTTTTATTTTATAAAAAATATATCGAATTTTTTTGTAAAAAAATATTTTTTCAAAATACCGCCATTTTGTTAGAAATTAATATGTTGAAAAAATCCTACGTCACCTTATGTATTTTGATCTTTACCTTAAAAAACACCGATTTTTGAAATGTTGATTGGTTTTTTATTTTATGAAAATTTATCGAAGAAGATTGAAAGTCCGTAGCCGACCACGCACACTCCTCAGCAGTGTGCTTCTACATCACGGGATATGGCTAATTCACGTGCTTCGTTACAGCCGCATCAAGTTGAACCTGGATTCCAGTTGCTTCAAGTTGAAACTCAACTCATGAATGATTTCGATAACGTTTTAGATGATATGCACCCTGAAGGAACAATAGACGACAACAACGGACTTCCTTCGGCAGATGTGCCTAGTGCGGGATTAAATATGTATAATTCCATAAATGGATCTAGCAGTCCCAACACCGGGAATACTATCCCAAACGTAAACAATATCGAGGATTCTAGCGTTCCATCCGCAGTCGCCGATCAGCTTGTTGTAAGTAGTACTACTAACTTTATTCTTAATAATATAGACGCCACCGAAGGACCATCATCGCCAACTGTATCAAACAGCTTTACTAACTTCGTCTTCGATGCAGCAAACGTCGTCGAAAGACCAGCGTTTCTGCTTATCGTAAACAACATTATCCTTAATACAACGAACGTCCTCGCACCGCAATCGTTACCGGTTATCATAACCAGCACAACTAATTTTGTCTTCCATGATGCAAACTCCGCCGTAATACCATCGACACAGCTTGCCTTAAGGAATACTAATAACCATACGGACGTCGTCGTAGGACCGTCGGTGGTGCTTGTTTTAAGTGGCACTAGTGACAATACCCTCTATGATGCGAACCCGTCGAAGGACCTTCGCCCCACCGTTAAATCCAATAATGCTTTAAGGGCTGAGTCTTATTGACCGACGCTCCAACTCAGACGTTCAGATCGCCAGATAATGTCGAGTTATCCTTCTTTTACAGGGGTACGTTTTGTGACCTATAAAAACAATTCATCTCAATCATATAACATATGAATCATATGTTATATGATTGAGGTGAATTGATTTTATAGGTCACAAAACGTACCTCTGTCTTACTGGCCGAACTGTAAAAGAAGGATAACTCGACATTATCTGGCGATCTGAATGTCTGAGTTGGAGCGTCGGTCAATAAGACTCAGCCCTTAAAGCATTATTGGATTTAACGGTGGGGCGAAGGTCCTTCGACGG
Source organism: Microdon myrmicae (assembly GCA_963931805.1). Taxonomy (NCBI): domain Eukaryota; kingdom Metazoa; phylum Arthropoda; class Insecta; order Diptera; family Syrphidae; genus Microdon; species Microdon myrmicae. Next base: position 204,860,606 of record OZ007497.1, read on the forward strand.
GTTCGCATCATAGAGGGTATTGTCACTAGTGCCGCTTAAAACAAGCACCACCGACGGTCCTACGACGACGTCCGTATGGTTATTAGTATTCCTTAAGGCAAGCTGTGTCGATGGTATTACGGCGGAGTTTGCATCATGGAAGACAAAATTAGTTGTGCTGGTTATGATAACCGGTAACGATTGCGGTGCGAGGACGTTCGTTGTATTAAGGATAATGTTGTTTACGATAAGCAGAAACGCTGGTCTTTCGACGACGTTTGCTGCATCGAAGACGAAGTTAGTAAAGCTGTTTGATACAGTTGGTGATGATGGTCCTTCGGTGGCGTCTATATTATTAAGAATAAAGTTAGTAGTACTACTTACAACAAGCTGATCGGCGACTGCGGATGGAACGCTAGAATCCTCGATATCGTTTACGTTTGGGATAGTATTCCCAGTGTTGGGACTGCTAGATCCATTTATGGAATTATACATATTAAATCCAGCACTAGGAATATCTGCTGAAGGAAGTCGGTTGTTGTCATCTATTGTTCCTTCAGGGTACATACCATCTAAAACGTTATCGAAATCAACTGGAATCCAGGTTCAACTTGATGCGGCTGTAACGAAGCAGGTGAATTAGCCATATCCCGTGATGGCACACTGCGGAGGAATATGCGTGGTCGGCTCCGGACTTTCAATCTTTGGGGATGATGTGGCCAAAGGTTTAAAGTTGCGTAGTAATCCCGTCATTTCAAAACATTATTTGTTTATTCAAACCAAAACCTTGTATCGTTATTATGGACACTCACTGAATTCCCCGAATATTCAAATTCATTAAAAAGTTTTCGTATTTGTTCTTAGTTAGTCAACACTCTGCTTGCCGATCGCGTGAACAGAACTTATTACACAACTATGCAGGACCCCTGCCTATGCGAATATACAAAACTAATTTTGATCTTTAGCTTTAAAAACTCCGAATTTGGAAATATTGAATGGTTGTTTATTTTATAAAAATGTATCGATGAATTTTTTAGAAAAAATTGATCGATGAATCTTTGGTAAACAATTTTTTTTTTCAAAACAGCGCCATTTAGAAATTAATACAGGTATTCCCCGACTTACGACCGAGATAGGTTCCTGGTCATCGGTCGTAAGTCGATTAAGTCGCAAGTCGAATTTCATATAAAAAAAATTCCGACTTAGCTAATCTAATGTATTATTTGTACTGAAATATGTATGTAAATCGAATTTTTTTACTTTGTTTTTTTTTTTTTAATTTTTCTCATATATTTTAGGGATTCCCCGCAACTACATGGAAACTACTATGAAAAAAATTGGAAAAAAATGGTCGTAAGTGCGAATAGTCGTAAGTCGAACGGTCGTAAGTCGGGGACTACCTGTATGTTGGAAAAATCCTATGTCACCCTATGTATTTTGATCTTTAGCTTAAAAAACACCGAATTTGGAAATATTGAATGGTTTTTTATTTTGTAAAAATGTATCGATACATTTTTTATAAAAGAATTGATCGATGAATTTTTGGTAAATTTTTTTTTTTAAAACCGCCATTTTGATAGAAATTAATATTTTGGAAAAATCCTACGTACCCTATGTATTCTAATCTTAAGCTTAAAAAACACCGATTTTTGAGATATTGATTGGTTTTTTATTTTATAAAAAAAATTTCGATGAATTTTTTGTAAATTTTTTTTTCAAAACACCGCCATTTTGTTAGGAATCAATATTTTTGAAATATCTACGTCACCTTATGTATTTTGGACTTAAGGTCAAAAAGAAATTTTTTTTTTCAATTTTTTTTTTTTTTTTTTAATTTTTAGATTATTATGAGTACAGTCGCTATTTTGTATGAAAATGCCAATAAAAAAAAAATGTGCATTCTAAAAATATGCTTTTATAACACCTTATTAACAGTTTTCCTACCAACCTCATTTCTGCACAAAAATTACGAAAGAAAACCTCATTTTTGAGCGGGACAGAGTCCTATTACCCTTTAATTAAAGTAGTTTGTAAACTTACGATCTGCAATGCTTTTTCAACTCTCAGAAGACCAGTATCTAATGCATTATCCACCACTTTTTGAGCTATCATGGTCTCATTAATCGTCTGAGCCTTAATGAAATCTGATTTCTTGCCCGAGATCAATAAAATTAAATCCACTTTAGTCGCCATTCCGTAAGCCCAGAACATTACGACCACCAAAATTACACAATGCTCTTGAGTAGCGAGCGTGGTTTTTGCGAGGTAGTGATCTATGTGCAGTAACATAGTGACTAGTGGATGTTTTAGTGACACGATCGATTTTGGTGGGTTCAGATCCTATGTGACAAACACGGATCTCCATGTCCTCGTGTCGTGTGGATATGTACGGTGGCATACATTTATAGAGCCAATCGGACATTGTGTCTCGGGGCCCGTCATCGAACAAACCATTACATTGTTCTTCTGTCAAGTTTCGTCTATTGTGATCATCAGGTTTATGGGGCGAATAGTCCTCCGGTTGGCAAGGTTTATCATCCGGCTTTGATCGACGAGTTTTCGACTAGCTTAGCCAGCGGTAATGCGGTCTCACATTGGAGTAATTCTCATCATCATCATAAGAACTTTTGTTTACAGATGGTAATTTAGGAGGGAATTTGATAATGGAGAGGCAACGGCGGGACTACAAGATGGGGTTTTATTGAATGTTGGTATAAGTATAGTGTGTTTACGTTTTGAATTTCTATGAATATCTGATGAGATTGACGTACACTGTTTTATATCTAGGAGTCAAAGGAACATAGGATATCGGGAGTCTACAAGGAAGATCTCGACATCAGGGGTTTGACAAGTCGTTTGATCAATTAAATAACCAACACTAAACAAAAGTTTCAGAAAGATGGTTGAGCACTGCTTTTTTCGTGAAACATCTGTAAGTCGAGGGAAAATGTTTTTTTTTATCACTCCACTAGCAAACACAACATGTATTTGCCGCTAGTAATTGGTGTTAGCTCTGTGTGGGGTTGGCGCCGAAGCATAGGATTAACTAACAGATCGACAGGAGCAAAACTTCCTGTTATTAAATAAATATTTTTATCTTTAAACTTACAGTAAGTTGTGGTCCTCTATGAACTATGCAATAAATAGCGGGCGGTGTCTAGAAACAGTGTATTTTCACGAGACGTCCGGTAAATCCTTTAACTATGTGATTTAACAATCCAGCGTTAACTGCTTCTCCTCCTTTGGGCATTGTCGTAAAAATATTACATTGAACATTAATACAAAATAATTTGTATAGATGAAATTGAAATTTTTAAGTTGTTGACAATTTTATTCACTCGTTTGATATAATTGATAGTAATGAACTTCCATGAGAAACCTATAACTTTGATAACGATATCTAGAAGAAGACAACACAAGAATTATAGATTGAGAAATTAATTGTTTTTTATCGGATTTTCGAGGTTCGTCTAATATGGTCGAGGAGTTTGTAGTAGAATATTTAAAAACTTTGATACTTTTATGATAGACGAAAAACTTTTACTCGTGGCACGTCAAACAAAAAGTAAAATATTTTTATGATGCCTATCTTTTCGTTGTTAAAACCAACAAGACCTGTTATGGTTTTTTTTTTTAACTTTGATAGTCTTATGATAATCGAAGAAAATGTTTGTTTATATTTTTTTTAACTTTGATACTGTTATGATGGCGAAAATCTTTTACTCGTGGTACGCCAAACAAAAAGTTAAATAGCTTTATGATGCCTATCTTTTCGTTGGTAAAACTAACGATACCTCTTATTTTTTAACAATAAAATCGGTAATTAATCATTTTATAAAAAACAAGAATTTTTTATAAACGTCAGTTATGTATTGGGATAAAAAGATCTGTTAAATGATCTAAATCCAAAACAGCTTTTCTCCATTAAGGGGTTATATCTAGTTGGAAGAAAAAATGGGAGGGGTTTTTCTGACTTGGCTAATGACTCGATCGGGTGCAAGAAAAACAACTTGTTTGTTTTAATTTTTATTTCAAATGGCGGTGGCGGTGGCGCTGTTACACAGAACGTCTGTTGATTTTTTGAGACGTTGCTCCGCTATTAAACACGTCTTTTACGAACGTACCTCGAACAAAAACAAAATTCATAATCTACACGAGTAGAGCTACTGAAGTACACATGTATATGGATCGGTCCAGAAATATTTTTTTGAAGATTTCCATCTTCCTACCAAAATTAACAAAATTAATATTAAAAAAAAAAACTTTGATTTTTGCAAATCGCCCTTCATTTGTTTATAAAACTCATTTGTTTTACAATTTCAGAAATTATGTGTATTTCTGAAGGTAGTCTATCTAACTTGCTACGGTTAAAGTTTCAAGTCAATCGTATGAAAATTACTGGAGTTCTACTGCTGGCCATTTTTTTAAAATGTGGTTTAAAGTTGTACAATGTGTTTACTACATGAAATCTTTAAGGCACAGGCTTGCTGATTTTTTGACCTCCACCATAAGACTGGTCTGCATCACGACGTTCTGGTTTTGACGCGGTCGGACACTAAGCGCTCGACGAATTGAATCCGGGACAAGTCGGTAATGAAAAAAATGAATGACTAAATTTTTTGAAAGCCTTCGGAGATGCTTCGAAAATTCGTTTTTCACGAAATTTTTTTTTCTTGTATTTTTTTGTTATTGTATTTTTTTTTCTTATTGTATTTTTTTTTATTATATTTTTTTTCTCATTGTAATTTTTCCCTTATTGTATTTTTTCCTTATATATATATATATATATATATATACATATGTATATATATATATTTTTTTTTGTTAATTGAATGATGTCAAACATTATTCCTGCCATGTTGGTACGTCATTATGGCAAAAATAAAATTTCGGACTAGGAATAACCCCTTAAAAATCTTTAATCCTTTTTTTCATTTTTAAGTTCTATCACATTTTTTTTTTGTTTTTAATCAATAGTTGCATTGACTCTGTTCAAATATTAACCGAAAATTTTGATTTGATTTATTCGTCTAATAGATCTATAGATCTAATATATATAAATAAAAAACCTTTACGAGCTACAGAAAAATGTTCGACTCCTTCATTGACATTTATCTATAAACAAAATGATTTCTACAAGCTTTCTAATGTTTATTAAATATAATTTAAAATACCGAAGATTAAAAATATAAAAGGTCATTAAAATTATTAAACTGATTAGCTTTAAAAACAAAAACTGTGATGTACAGCCAACCCTTCAAAGCATTAAATCAACTTATTAAGTTTATGGACTTCTTAATAAATTACCACATTAATTACAATATTATAAGATGACTTTGTAATTAATGTCGTAATTTTTAAAGTAAAATGGATCAAATTGTGTTGTAGCTAAAAGTTCTGTAACAAGAAACTTCTAATTTATTCCTATTTAAAGATATTTTGATATATTATTTATGATAATGTGATGTTTGACGCTCAGTCAAAGTTTCGATTAATTGTAAATAATTAATGTGATTAATACAAGTTAACCCATTCATTGCCAGGCAAATTTCCAGTGTCTTGCACTGGGTGCCAAGATTTTGTGTTGAAGAAAACATGGATTTTCACAAAATCTAATTATTTATTACTATTTAGAAAATAAAACGTAATATTAAATGTGTTTTAAAAAGAAAAATTCATTAGATAATATTCTCATTCATCCTTACTACTAATTCCTAACTCAAACAACAATAAACTTATTCTGTGATCAATTGCAATCAGTCCAAGTTTGTAACGCAAACTAGGAGATAATCGTTTACTACGAGATATCTCCTAGTTGGCAGTAAATGGGTTAATCCTATACTTTTTTTTTTCTTTTAATTTTGAATGACGTAAACAAAAATGATTGTTGGAATTCGGTTTTAAAAAACCTAGTATAAAAGTTACTATAATTATTTATTATATATGTTATTCGTATAACTTTTGTTTTTGTTCTTTCTCTCTTAACGGCAGCTTCTCATCCCGGCACCCAAAAAAAGGTCATTATCCCGAACTTTTTTTCTCACAGAAGGAAATGAATAAAAGAGCCAGACTTTTCAGTCATTTATTTATTTACTTTTAGGGAGAAAAAACAATTTTTTTTTTTATTACAACTTGTCACAAAAATTTCTGACCTTCTTTGTGACCGTCTCAAAAAATATTGGGTTTCGTTATTATGCCATAACTTTTTTTCTAAATTATTTTCGATTGAACGATTTTGGGAATACGTTCTACATATAAAAAGTCATTGAAGAATGAAAGAAAAAAATCGATTTTTTTTTTGTCAGTCGGGATGAAAACCTGCCCTTAATTGATTTTCGAGTTATAGGACAAATAAAATTTTATCTTATAAAATAGAACCATCATATAAAATAGTGAAGTAACGTTATTGTAATAAGTACTATTTCAAAAATTTCCCTTGATATTTGAACAATTGCTTTAATTTAAAGCTTATAATTTCATGAGTCCTTGCAACTGAAAATGGTTACATTCATTTTACATGGTTACTTTATATATCAGTCTGTCCTATAGTGTTCTTGTAATAAAGCATATGTATAATTGTGGCAGTAACAACGGAAATTGACAAAGGAATTATTTACCTTATTGAAAGTTAAAACGAAGACCGACGTTTATGATAAGAGGGTGAATTATTTCCTGGAATTTAATATAATTAAAAAAAAAAATGACAGTGTTACAATATCCAGAGATTATTACTGGCTTTGATATTCACCACACTTAGTTTAGTGGGGCTACCACCCCATTCATTGGCTTAAGGGGGTATTCTGGTCTAGACGCACGAATTTAACGTAATTTTTGAAGTGCTGTAAAAAAAGCAATCAATATTTTCACTATTCATTTTTTTTATAGGATGTTTATTAATATTTCAAGAATACAGTAAAAAAAATTGAAAGTGGAAAATTCAAAATTCAAAAAGTTAGCAGCTGATGAAGTGGGGGATCTCAAAAAGTTGGCACGCGACCATACCCACGATTCAACCCTCCTAGCAATCTGAAAAAAAAAAAGATTATTAATTTACAGAAATGCCTCTATCGTTGGAACTAAAAAAGTTGAAAAAAAATGGTGACTGCTTGAAAAAAAAATTTATTTTTGTACCACCTTTTTTTATTTTTTCGAATTTTTTAAAGATAGTTAACATTGGAATTTGGGGATGAGGATAGTTCATGCAATAGAAAAGCCTATAAAGAAGACATATACTAAATTTGGCGTAAATCGGTTTAGTAGAACTTGAAAAATCGTGGGTATTGTTTTAAAACAGACAGTTTCGAGAAAAACGCTTTTAACCCTTATGTCAATGGCCAACTTTACCGATAGTAATCATTTCGTCGCAATTTCACGATTGCTCGGCCTAGTAGACGAATTTCGGTCCCATGTCTTAGATCATCTCCATTCAATCGTTTCTGAATGATAATTACGAAATTTCAATGAAAAAAATTTTTTTTTTACTTTCAAATTGACATTTTAAAAAATCGAAATGGGTACCCGGGTAACCGGTCATTGACATAAGAGTTAAAATTTTCAGCGTATAGTAGCTTCAAGTGACATAATATTGCTAAAGCAGCTGCAACTTCGCCAATTATTGGAATTTTAAAATTTCCTTTGGCCAGCATATTCTTAAAACTACAAACTATAAGAACATATAAAGAGAAAAATTTCCTTTTTTTTTTCAAAATTCTAGACCAGAATACCCCCTTAATACAAGCAACATAATTACATCTAAAGTATATATATAATAACAAACCAGAGAGCTTAAGACCTATCAGTCTTTTTTTTTAATAATACAATGCGCGCATAAAATAGATAGCCTAACAAAAAAATGTAGTGCTCCAGAAAGCCCTATAATTTCCTTACCCCATAGAAAAAATCTCCTTCCCCCACATACAAATCCCTACACCCAAATCAACATTGAATTCAATGTCAACCAAATCGAACTAAACGTTCAAACTCTCAAGCATTGAATTCAATTCAATTCAAATTCCTACAAGATCCAAATCCCAAAATGTGCATGTGTCTAAACAACGGCATATCTATTTTCCGCCGACACACAATTCAAGCAATCATAAACAAAAAGGTAGTAAGTGCATTTTTCGGCCGCTTCAATTTAGACAAAACTGCAACACCTTTAGCTCTTGTATCTGACATATTTCCTACACTGCCAATGAATGTATTGGTTTTTTTTTTCTCTATTAAAAACGGAATAATGCAAAACAATTTTCATTCGCGCGGCAAAAGTTGGCTTCATAAAGGTTTCATTTTGGTATTATAGTCACATTTGTGAGATAAAACTTTTAAAAACCTTAAATTTAGAATATTCATTTTTAATTTCACACAGTGGATCATAACAGTCAATTTGTAAAAACAACTGGAAGTTCGATATATTTTGAGAGTTGTTCGTGAATTACGAAGTATTTTATTTCAATACTAGACGGCTGTCGTCCCCTATGATCTATCGCCCCCCAACACCAGTGGTATCTTTACGCTCCACCACATGATTTTATTCGAATACATTTTTTTATCTCATTACAATTTCATTTTTAATAACCTTCGTTGGAATTTTAAAACTGCCAAACTAAACTTAATTTAATTCCCTATTTGGTTCACACATTGCGTCATCACTTTCGATTGCTTTTGTACTTTCGCAATATGTTTTATAATTTACAGTTTGTTGATACAAAGTATATCACAAATGTCCCAATGAGGTCCAATGCTGTCCCAGAATGCTATTACTATTTATTGGCCTATAAGAACCCGGAAGTTCATGATCTCACTGACTCGACTACGCCATCGTTCTCTGTCCTGTACACCCTTCTTCCACGCTTGACCATCTGATCCGATCTCCTTTAACGTTTAACCTTACATTGTACTCCCATCCCCGTTGCGGTCGTCCTGCCGCTCTCTTTCCCATTGATCTTGCGTCAAAAATTCTACGCACGACGGTCCTATCGTTGCCCAATCTTGCCACTTGTCCGGCCCATCTTAATCCTCGCGTAGAATATACAATCTTCTGTCGTAGAATATACAATATTTGGTCCCCCCGAGAAAATTTTTTTGTAAATAAAAGATAGATTTCATATTTTTTCTATTTAAAAAAAAATCAAAGTGAAAAATGTCACAGAAGAGACAAATACAATTTGTGGCAATTATACATAGAAACTTTTTTTGGCGCAAAGTAAGTGAAACGTGGTGGACGAAAATTGAACGAAGCATTGCCCATTTATAGGAAGAAATACACAAGAAACTCTGTACAATTGCAATAGATAATATCCTTGCCTTGCCCGGAAAAACAAATTATTATGGAAAATTTAACAAGACTCAGACTTGTCAAAAAAGGCCAATACCGGATCCCGGTTGTAGTGCCGATAATGATGATGATGATGATACAGAGAAACTTTAACTTAGATTTTAATAGAGAGTCCTGACACTCATTAACTATATCGTTTTCGCCATCGAAAAACCACTTGAAAAGCAATACTATCTTTCTATGCATATCGATCAATCATAAACAGAGACAGAATTCAATCAATCATAGATCATCAATGTAATTTCGATCAAAACATAATGGCAGTGGGTTAAGCTATTTTGGAAAGTGATGCTGGTTTGTGATCGGGTCCTTATTTTGTGCAAAAGTGGCGAACTGAGTAGAAGATAGCACCCCAATGCCCACCTATCCAGTGAAATATCGCCCCATTAAGCTATAAGCTCCGCGATGTGGTGGGGAGAAATCCTTCATCATCGTTCGGAGGTTGACTGATGGACCCGGTCGAGTAAAAATAGCCCCTAAAGTTCCTACACGGCATTACAAGCTGACCTTTTCTGAGACAAATAAAATTTAAAAAAAAAGTCTACAAACAGTGGATAATATATTAGCACAAGCAATCCGTGATTTTCAATTGACCATCATCATCATCGGCACTACACCCAGGATCCGTTCTTGGCCTTATTTAACTTAAATCTTGTGGTCGTCGTCGTGTATCCGGTCCACCTCCGAGGTTTGTTAAATTTTTCATAACATTTTGTTTTTCCAGGCAAGGTTATTAGCCTTGCGCCAAATTTTCAATTGATAACGTTGATAAATATTATTCTCCCTATCGACAAGGACACCGCCGACATGGTAGCCATAAGGCAAGCCCATCATAAGGTTTTAGTACTGGGTGAATGCGCTATTTGAAGGTTGTTCGGGAAAGTAATGAATCTATTTAGATACAATATCAGGCACAGTTCCAGTGGTTCCACACAAACCTGTCTTGAACAAAAAAGCCGGGTTTTGTTTTATTATTTTACTTCCCCCAGAAAAAGCGAACCTATAGCGCTGAGTCAGCGCCCTCAGATGGTATTTTTTCTCGACCAGTTCCATCAGCCAAGCTCCGAAAGATGGTGAAGGATTTCTACTTAGTTTAGAATAGTAAATTGTGTACGTAAATCGGTGTTCCCCATGATCGGGACCAACGTATCTATGATGTTTTTATTTTACACATTTCTTCTAGAATGATCACAATTAAGGTATACACTTTCAATTCTGTTTTGTATCGAATCACACGTTGTAAATTAACCTTTCAGAATCTTGTTGGTTCCATAAAGGTTTTGATCATTTAAACTCCATAGAAACCCCAATCCCTAGGAGTTAGAACCTTTTTTGGACAAATTGGTCAAAAAGAAATTGGTTGCTTCACAATCTACATAAGCTCAAAATATCCCGAAATTAGTTTGTACCTTGCCATGTGTTTTGTATAAATAAATAGTGTGCTTATAGCCCAATCTACCCAGTAGCACTAACTCGTCTGTTCGTACGCCCAGTAGCAAATGTGTCGCAATCTCCTCATCATCTTTGATACTGGGACTGATACTTGGATAAGAGCTGCCAGATATATCAGTCTTCGATAAACCATCTAACGCTTTTTTGTCATTTATTCCGGAATAAGTTGCTCGCTTTTAAAAATACCTAATGTTTTTAGTATTGTTCATCATCTTTTTACAAAAGTGATTTTATATCAATGTCCCCATTGATTCTTCAAACACATAGGGCTACCGTTGATCGACAGATTGGAATGACTGATTTTATATCAATATCGTTATTGATTCTTCAAACACATAGAGCTACCGTTGATCGACAAATTGGAATGACTGATTTTATATCAATATCGTCATAGGTTCTTCAAATACATAGAGCTACCGTTGATCAACAGATTGGAATGACTGATTTTTATCAATATCGTCATTGATTTTTCAAACACATAGAGCTACCGTTGATCGACAGATTGAAATGACTCCCATGTTTGTAAGTAGAGTTGCCATTTTTGTACTAAGGACTCTATCACAGCCAAAAGCTGCCAGTTATTCCGGAATAACTTGCGTGCGTGCTTGCTTTTCGTTTTCGAGGTAGCCTCCTCTAGGTACTCTTCATAACGCTCGGAAAAAAGTGATTTCCGATGAAATAGCACTCTATTAAGTTATACGCTCCATGCGAAAAATCCTTCATCATTTTTCGGAGCCTGACTGACGGACTCGGTCAAGAAAAATATTCTCTTAGGGCGCCAACTCATCGATGTAGGTTCTGCTTTCGTGAGAGAATTTAAATGCTGCTAAGCATACCCTCGACCTACTTGAGAGCATACCGAGATGGATGATCTGCCTGATCGGGGACACGGCGCTGGCGTCGGGACTGTTCTTTGAAAGATTGGCGCATTTCAGTTTATTTGTGCTCCACATCATCTCCCGACGGCGCGAACATGTCTGCATCAGAACTCTTTCCGTTACAGAGTGGGAAACCTGTAGAATTCTCTCTCCACACGAGTGTTTCCGGAGCGTTACAACCTGCAACTGTTCAAGAAGTACTGCAACAGTTATTTAATGGCATCTCATGACGCCGACTCGGCGCTATAGTTTCACCTTTCCAGAGAGGAGTGTGGTCGATGTGTTGCGGAGTTTGTGGGTTTTTTTTTTTTTTTTTTTTTTTTTTTTTTTTTTAATATGAACAGTTGCTGCGGTGGAACTTACTTCTCCTGCCCACAGAAGTATAATAGAAAAGAGTTGAATCTCGTCCTGTGGTGTTTCATCAACTCATAAATGTCAGTCACCATTTCATGTATTCATCTTTCTGCGGTAGCATTGTCCCATTGATATTGCTATTGGCTAATGCTCTGCCTTGCATTTCCTGGATTCATGTTGATGTTTTTTTGAAAAACGTGGTATATTTTATCCTTGCTCTAGTTTCCAATTCCATCGGCAAACGCCCCGCAATCTACGCAATTGCTTCGTTGGAGATTCGTGGTATTGTTCAGCGCATTTCGGTTTATTTGTGCGCCACGTCATCTCCCGACGACGCGAACATATCTGCATCAGAACTCTTTCCGTTCCAGAGCGGAAAACCTGTAGAATTCCCTCCCCGCACGAGTATTTCTGGAGCGTTACAATCTGCAACTGTTCAGGAAGAACTGCAACGGTTACTTAGTGGCGTCTCAGGGTGCCGACTCAGCGCTATAGGTTCACCTCTCCTGGGAGAAGTATAATTGAAAAAAAGATTTCAATCTCGCCCTGTGGTGTATTCATAAACTGATAAATGTCAGGCAACATTTTATGTATTCATCTTCTTTCGGTAGCAATGTCCCATTGATATTGCTATTGGCTAATGTTCTGTCTTGCATTTCCTGAATACATGCTATCTTTTTTGGAAAACCTGGTATATTTCATCCGTTGCTCCAGTTTCCAATTCCATCGACAAACGACAAGCAATCTACACAATAACTTCGGTGGGCACTGTTCTGTCCAATTCATTTCCTCAATTTTTTCCTTCTGTGGGCAGATGCCATTATTTCATCCGTTGCTCCAGTTTCCAATTCCATCGACGAACGCCAAGCAATCTACACAATAACTTCGCTGGGCACTGTTCTGTCCAATTCAATTCCTCAATTTTTTCCTTCTGTGGACAGATGACATGGGGTCGATTTATAAATTATTTTTTTTTTTTTTTTTTTTTTTTTTTTAAGACCGGGAGAGGCGAACCTATAGCGCCAAGTGGGCGCCCCGAAATGCCATCAAATAACTGTTGCAGTTCTTTTTGAACAGTTGCAGGTTGTAACGCCTTCCTGGAACACTCGCGTGGGAAGGGAGTTCCACAGCTTCCCCGCTCTGTAACGGAACGAGTTCTGATGCAGGGATGTTCGCGCCGTTGGGAGATGAACCACAAACGGGTGCGATCCGTCGGATTGTCTTGTGGAGCGCATGTCCATGTAACAGTTGCTTATAAGACAATCGATATGATTTTCGGGTAAAATTGCCGTTGCTCAATCAAGTGTTGTTCTACAGTCGAATATTTGGAACAAAGTTCCTGGATATTTTTAAATAAGTTGCTGCCGTTAGCATTCTTTATCGTACTTGAAGAAAAATGGACAAATATTCCAATCAAAGTCGTCAGTTAAATTGCCAAACTGGCTATAGCGTCTGTTGGTCAATATGGGGTTTGTCCTTCATCGCAAATATAACGGTTTTTGAAAATTGAAAAATTGCGTTTTGTACAGAGTAATTCTACTTTTTATCTTCTAATGAAACTTATGTCTTTCCTATCTAGAGTCACACCGTTCTTCTTATCTTGTCGTACCCGTCTAGACTCTCCTATAAAACACTCCTTCTGAGTAGATTTTCATGGAATAATCCAAGGACATGAATAGTCAAAGTAATGATCCTCATTCAAGTTTCCGCGATGTTATTATCCAAAACTCATGCGAATTGAATTGCAATAAATGCCCGAATTTTTAGATTTTCCATATCAGACAATGAGGTTCCTGTTTATTGTTGAATTGTCAGTACTCGTGGAGTCCTTAACCAGGGGTGATATAAAATTTATCATTAACTGCAGCTCGTAGATTTAATTTTGCCCAACCTCTTGCAAAGTGTACTATAGAACGGAGTGCTTGTATTTGTTATTATTTTTTGTCACTTTGGAATCCTTTTATAGCTATCTTTTCTTATCTCTCAAATGATTCGTTTGCAACATCCAAATTGTTATGAAATCGTTTGCTTACATCCTATTACTCACGAGCCCTCAAAATTTAAATGTTGTCGCTTCAAGTTACAAAAGGCAAAAAACTAATAAAAAAGAAGAAAAAACAAACACACTCAGCTTATCTAACCTGATAAAAGCAATCGATTATCTTCCCCTACCCACTTAGTTAGATATAATTTCTTTTTAAGTTGCTAACTTTAGTTGCGCTTTTTTTCGTTCATTACTTAAACGTATTGTTTTAGACTTAGACTTATTTAATATAACATAAAATTATTCATGTATAGTTAAAAACAGTAATAACACAAAAAGCGTCTAGAGTAAACAATTGGATATCAGAATTAATTAATTAACGATGAGACAAAAACAAAAAAAATGAAAGAGCATGTACGTTGACATTCAGACGAAATTCGGTTTTTTTTTGTTTTTAATTATTAATGTTAATTTAAATCGCTTATACAATTGAATAGATTTGACAAGAAAAAAAAAACGGAAACAAATAAAACTTAAATTAAGCAAAAATGAGAGGCGCAAAATGTTATTTTACCAAGTAATTGCGTATATACATAAAAACCAACATGTATATATTTATTTAGCAATGTTTAAATAACACAACAAAAGCAGTATTTTTTTAATTTTCTTTCTTCGTTTGTTTGTTTTTTTATCTTCTTTTTATTTTGCTTTTAAATCGTTTTTAGAGAATCTAAGTACTTCTTATCCTGGGATTCTCCAATGTATTACTGAACTACTTTAAAACAAAACAACAAATAGTTAAAGTTATTCACAAATATAAAAATTATAAATATATACAAAATAAACTTGTATTATGACATTATTTCGTTTTTTTTTATATACATATAGAAATATATAATGTAAAATGATGATTGGAAAGTTTGTTACAATTTTTTTTCCTTTCATCAAGCCCGTATGCCGTTTTATTTAATAAATAATTTTATATCTGTCATAAAAATAATTGAAACTTATTTGGTTTTGCGTATCTTTATAAAGAAGCTATTTTTTGCCTTACTTTATAAAACTTAAGCGAGCGAGTAAAAATGGAATAAAACAAGAAAAACAAAGCTGAAACTGATCTTAATACAACAATTACAATATAAACGAAAAGTATAATATATCGCATATGTATATTATATGTACTTAATTTTATAATGTGGTGCTGTTTTTATTTAACTTTAAGTGGTGTTCTCTTTCCATTATTGACTTTTGAGATGATGTAACTTGTGGTCTTGCATATGGTAGACGGTTCTGCTAAAATTTATTGCTTATCAGGTTACTTTCAAGACTATAACTATATCTCCGATATAATTAAAGAAACGTTCTACTCCTTTCCTTTGTCTATCGATCAATATGCAGCTATCTTTCCGAATTTAATCCACAATCGTATATACACTTTTTCCAAGACCCGTCGATCTTGTTTTGTTTTACAGTAACACCCACACAAAAAGGGATTCTGAAGTACCCTTAAATGTCAGAGCACAGTGCGAGCGGAAGGAGAGGAAGTGGATAAGGAAAGGAGGTATCGATGCACACTGGTCTTAAATGCCCGAACACTACAGCGACGAGGAAACATGATCAGGTGGAGCATTCCACATTCGTGTGGTTCGGCTAAAGAATGATTCTTTATGTTTATTTCTGCGCTTGAAGTTGACTTTCAACTTGAATTGATTCGCATTCTCAAATTGACAGGTATCAGCGGACAATGTCTGAAGGAGTGGAACACATTCAGCAAGTTCAGTTGAGCAACGACCGTGGTAATAATATGTTACGCATATGTTCTAACGACGAAATTGAACGACTTACAGGTGAGTTTACAATATGTATCACTGTCGTTTTTGCATCTTATCGAGCACGTGCAGTGCAGTTTAGGATGCGCCTGACCATATATGAGAGTTGAACTCCATTTTGGAACGAATATACGCCTTGTAAATAATGGCCAGGTTGGATCCAGTGAAGAATTTTTTGCATCTCTTAAGGAACCCCAGTTAAGCTATACTGCAAACCTCCAATAGTGAGAGTAATCAAGGTTAAGATGGGCCGGACACGTGGCGCGAATGGGCAACGATAGGACCGTGCATAGAATTCTTGACGGTAAGCCAACGGGAAAGAGACCGAGAGGACGGCCGCGACGGAGATGGGAGGACAATGTTAGGTTTAGCCTTGAGGAAATCGGATCGGTTGGTCGAACGTGGAAGGAGAGCGCACAAGACAGGGAACAATGTCGGAGTCGAGTCGGTAAGGTCATAAGCTTCCGGGTTCGTACAGGTCAATAAATAATAAAATAATAATAATAACAATAACGAACGCCATACATTTGGCTGCACTTTTCGCAGCTTCAAATGTGTGGTCATTCCAATTAATTCGAGTGCCGAGGACTGATAGTACCCGGGCTTCGTCGATGGCAGTACCATTCATCGACAGTATATTTACTTTGGGGTTTGCCTTAGACGACAAGAGGCACCACTGAGTTGTTGAGGCATTGATTAGATAATCCCCATCGATATATCTTGTGGTCGGAATTCAATGTATTAAGCATAACCTGCTGATTGGTAATGACCTTCGAAGAGTTTGTCGGGAATGTTCGTCTGAGTATGAGAAACTCAACGTGCTATCATAAGCAAACGAATGAATTGGGTTTTGCGTAATGGACAAGAGATAATTTATAAAGATCAGGAAGAGAGTGGATGAGAGTACAGAGCGTTGCATTAATTTGATGGGAGGCGGGTTTAACATCATCAAGAACTACTTCAATTGGGCGGCCAGAAAGATAGCCTCTTTTCCATCGGATCAGGGAATTGTCCACTCCATAGGAATACAATTTTGACAAAAGGGCTGGATGTCAAACTCTGTCGAAAGCTTTTGAAATATCCAATCCGACTACCTTGCTTTCACCAAGGTAGTGGATGGAATGGCTCCACTTTTCGGTAAGGTACGCCATCAAATCTCCTGTGGGCCGGTTGCTACGAAAGCCATATTGGCGGTCATTTGATTCCAGATATTTCGAAAGTGTACGGTTAATCACTGATTCTATTACCTTCGAGAGAATAGAAGTGAGTGCTATGGGCCGATAAAAAGAGAGGGACGATTTGTCACCATTTTTGGGAATTGGCTGAATGTTCGCTGAAGTCCATCTATTAGAGAAACAGCCAGCAGAATAAGACAAATGGAAGTGTTTTCGCAGTGATTTACCGAGTAAAGAGGAAAATTTTTTCAAGAGAATTTGAGGGAATGCCATTAGGAGCAGCGGATTTGTTTGCGTTTACCTCCTTAATTGTGCGGGCAACAGTACGTGTTTGGAAGCGAATCTGGTTCATGTTGGGCTGCTTATGCTCGAGTTGAGGTGGAACTGTGGGGATAACGTAGTAGGCGTACCTGCACGGGAACTGGTTCACTACTACCCCACTAATAAGTTCACTAGATGAAACACCGGAGAAGATGGTACGGCAGTTGATCCAAATGCGGAGCGAACACAGCAGAACAAACAAAATAAACACTCAGATTTGTTTTTTTATTGTTAATCAAGAACATTTATTTTACACTTAAAATTTACACACTTAAGGAAGCGCAATTAATCAACTATTTGTATGTTGGTTGACTATGGTTCGTTATTATTCTTATACAGGGTCTGTTAATTCACTGGGTTCGGTACTACAGCATAAGTTAGCTACGGTAATTCACTTTGATATTACTCGAGTTATTACTCCAAAGAGTAAACTCGACGGCCTCTGTCCGCAACCCCGGTTCGAGATCGACTAAAGATTCAACCTTCAGTTCGGGGTGAGTTTATGGCGTGGTAAAAAGAAAGTGAAATTTTCCTTTGGATAGTGACCAATGGAAGAGGATCTCTCGTAAATTGGTCCTAGCGAAGAGGCGGTTACTTACGCGGAGATCACTTTGTTTACCCATGCCGCGAGCCCATGGGTAGAAGAGCCGTAGAAAAGAAATTCGAACAAAGGGTATTAGATGAGCATGCAGCTGTATAAATAGTTGCATGTCATTAGGAAGACTCAGTGCCTAAGGCAAATTAGATGCTTACACAATGGCGATTGTGTATAGCATCTATGCCGGCGAAAAGGGTCGAATTCTTGTGTGAATATTTACACTACCAGAGAATTCGGTTCTTGGCTGCTAGACGCGAGTTGCGATATGCTTTACCGGTTGGACAAAAGGCCGCCGTGAATGCATATAAGCCAGGAAAATCTTCTGCGCACGTGTGTGACAGAATACGTTGGCATACATGGGCGCCGATACTGTTTCCATGATTTATTGCGGTTATTTGGTACGGTAACCGAATTGGTTTTTTTTTCAGGAAAATGATGAGATGCATTGATGCATGCGACAATGCCCTTGGGGGAGAAGTGTTTGCAGGTGCTAATGCAATTGCATTAGCGAAAAACAATGGGGTTTTTGGAGCTTTAGGACAGGGAGTTTTTGGGGTAATTGAAAAGGTAAGTAGTGGCGTTAGTGGAACCCCAACAGAACTGATGTGGTATTAGATGGCGTTGAGTTGCCTGCAAAATGTGTACCAAGTAGATTCGCCTTCACTATTGCACTAGTGAGTCATCGACTATAAGCTATGGAATGGATGACGAGACCGAGTTTAGATGTTTTTCACGAATGCCCAGAAGTTTCTACTACCTGTGAGAGAGTGAAATTTTTTTCATCTCACTCTGTGGTCATGCAAGAACTTTGTGCGTTGAATATGCGCATTGCAGTCATTTCCAGCTCTCTTAAATCTTTTCCGGTTTTCCTCAGTATTGTTTGATTTATACAACCGGAAGCTCAACTCTAGCCTTAATGGCTTCTCTGCACCCGGAATCGAACCACATATTTCTCTTGGGTTTGATACTCTTTACTCTGTGCGGAATAAAGGTTCGCATGCCAAACAGAATCGTGTCCGTCAATGTGTCCGCTATAGAGTCAACATCATTATTGAGGAAAAATAACGACAAATTTAACTTCCCAAAAAACTCGTTCAGACCTTCCCAGTTGGCTTTCTCATAGAACCATGATGTCCTTTTGTGAGTTTTCTCGAGAGCGTTGCTGTTGGTTAGAGGAAATTTAGCTGACACGACACAGTGGTTAGAAGTGCCTAAGGACGAAGAAACTTCGATTGTGTATTTGTTCGGGTGGGAGGTTAGAAACAGGTCCAGTGTATTGGCGGAATGGCCATCTATATCTGGTACCCGTGTTGGGTCATTGACGAGTTGAGTTAAATTATTTAACTCGGCAAAGAGCTGAACATACTGACCTTCAGGTGTCGTGTGTCCGGATTGGCGAAGCCACTGAGAGTTATGCATATTGAAATCACCCGCAATTTCAGTGTGCGGATACAGAGTCAAGATCCTATCTATAGAATCGGACAGAACATCAAATTCGTTAATGCGTTTCTCTCCATTCAACAGCTAATGTTCGAACGATAGGGATTGTCCTATCGTCCTATACCGTGTCTTTTTAGTGTGTGCGAAAGTGTGAAGTATACAAACAGTGTGGCTGTCACTGAGAACGGCTGCATAGTTTATTCGAAAGATTGAAATGTGTACTGTATACGTGTTCAATGTGTGTACGTGGGTGCATTAAACGCACAGTCTGGCCGTCACTGACATTAAGTGCTCGGACGCACATGTGAGTGTGTGTGTTATCACACAGTGTGGCCGTCATCAGGAACGATCGTAAAAAGCAAACAAAAATGTAAACAAAAGCTCTCCGTACAAAGGGCGGAAATTAAAGCGGCGTCGCGAAGGCAACTAAATATACAGCTGAATCTCATTGTCAAGCGGCAAAAAACAATTTGAAAACATGAAAATTCCGACAAATGCGTAATTCTAAAGAGTGATTATTACTCTGGAGTGGGAAACAAGTTTAAAGAATTAGCGGCAAATGACAATACCTTCCAAGAAATGGAAGAACAAAAAAAAATGTATCGATGAACTCATCCGAAGGAGAGATGAGATACAAAAAAAAATAAATGAGACTCGCAATAGAAAAAAGAGAAAAAAACAGCGGCAAGAGGAAGAAGATAACGGACCCTAGATACAGCAGGGACAAGAAACAACGGACCGACAACATGAACACCAACAGCAGCAACAAGGACACATGGAGCAACAAATCAAAAAAAGAGGAGAAGGTACCTCACATAGTTATTAGCACAATGGAAGCTAAAGACCTACTACAACTTGGTGAGTTAACTTGTAAAAGTTTTAAAACTAAACGTATTAGTAATGGTAAGATAAGTTTAATATGTGATAACTTGGAAGATTACAAACAAATGAAATTAGTGTTTGATTTGATTTGATTTGGTGAGGGCAGAACCCTCATTTATTACGCTTAGTACAAGCGGTACAAGAATATATAAAAATAAACTTATGAACTAACTTAAAAACTGGGGATTAACAATAAATGAATTAAATTAATTCAAGGGGGGAAGAGAGGGGCAAGACAGGGTACAAAAATAGGCCGGGCGCTTGGAAACGGGAATGAGGATGGGTTTAGGGTTTAAGTGTGGACAAAGCCCTCATTCATTCAGCCCAATACAAGCATAGGTGCGGGCTAAGAAGAGAAAGTAAGGAGACAGGGTTTGAGAGCAGGGGAGGCGACGTTGAACTCAAAGGAGGTGGGGTAAGAGTTGACGTTGCGTAGCATACGTGAGATTGGTTCGTTAAGGTCATACGAGGTGTGGTGGGCTGGTAGGTAAAACAGTTCGTAGGTTACGGGGATTGGAATAGAACGGTACGGTAGAGAGAAGGCTAGGACAGTCGATTGATCCTGACAGAAGACGGTGGATGAAGAGGATGTCAGCGTGAATTCTTCGCTCTTATAGAGTGGTTAGGTTAATTAGTTTGAAACGAATGGTGTAGGGGGGGGGGGGGGGGGGATTCTCCCAACACAATCCTCCTGAATGCTTTCAATTCTGCGGATATGGGATACTTGATATGGTGGCCAAACCTGGCTACAAGATTCAATAAAAGGCTGAACGTAAGTAATGTAGAGCGATTGGGTCACGTAAGGGTTAGAAAATTCCTTAGACCAGCGTTTCACAAAGCCGAGGGCTGAATTGGCCCTGAGAATCATGCCGTCAATATGTATAAGGAAGTTTAGCTGACTATCACATAAGATGCCGAGATCTCGAATCGAGTTAACAGAGGATAAAGCTGGGTTGAATAAGAGAAAGGAGCGGTGAGGAGTAGGAGTGCGCTTCCATGAAAACGTAATTGATTGACATTAAGCTCCAGAAAATTCTTTTGGCACCATAACGAAAAGTTGTCAAGGTCTGTCTAGAGGAGGAAAGAATCAAGCGGAGAACAAATAGTGTTAGGGCAAGCGCCCAGCGAGTTCTATGCGTACACCCCAAAATCAGAGAAAGTGGTCTCCATGCTTCTGAAAGGATTTGAACCTTCGTTTTCACCCAAGGAAATACTCGAGGAACTGAAAACGGTTGAAACCGAAAGTCTAACTGTTACGGATGTTAAACCCTTTTCCACAGCAAAGTCCTGAAATCGTAAGCGCCAATTACCTTTTTTCATTGTATCGCTAAGTCCCAGCAGTAAAGTTGACGGCCTTCGACATATTAAGATTCTCCCTCGCCAAACTATAAGTTGGGAGAAAATATGAAAATCAGATCGTGACTTGCAGTGCATGCGCTGTCAACAATTTGGGCATGTTGCACCGAACTGCAATGTGCAGTTTAGGTGCATAAACCGTCTAAATAATCAAAATATTAGGAAATGCCCTTTGGGTAAAGATCTGCTCCCGGATAGGAAGAAGTTATCCTGCGTACTATGTAAGAATACAGGCCACACTACTAGCTTTAGAGGTTGTCCTAAATTTCAACATAAAATAAAAATTGGAATTTAGAAAAAAAGAAGTTGATGAAAAGAGAATGAAAAATCGTTCGTACAACAACTTCGTAGCACCTAGTGTATCATACGCACAAATGGCTGCTGGTGCAAAGACTCCACCACAAGTGGAACAACCACGCAAAACCATAATCTCGCCTGCACCAGAGGCAAATGCAGACACCAAAGCAATTTTACTTTCCATGCAAGGACAATTTGCTAACTCTAACAAACTAAGAAAACATAGCCAACTAATAAGTAGATAAACCCAGTAATCAAATCGCCCCCCCCCCCCCCCCCCCCCGCTCTCATTTTTTTTTTTTTATACTTCAGTTTTAAGATAGTTGTTGAGTTATCGCTTGTATTAAGCTAAATATATGTCGAGTCTGCCCTCACTAAATTAAATTAAATATAAAAGATACGCATAGATATTCTCTATTCCACTTTGTTCTCACAAGACTCTACAAATCAAGATCTTCAATCCTCCGTTGGAATTACAATTAAAAATTATTGCCGTGAATGTAAATTCGCTAATTCGCGTCGAGAGAAGGAATAATTTGGGCAACTTGTTCGAAGCCAAACGCCCAGATGTACTTTTGGCTAGTGAAACTAAGCTAAACCAAAGGCACAAAGTGGGCTACAAAAGTTACAAAGTAATTAGACGTGATCGCCCACACTCTGACCCCGAACACAAGAGGCAAGGCACTATTCGATTGGTGGCAAACAAATGCTATAGAGCGTAAACTCGAATTGTACGCTACAAATACACCGTCTTATCTGAGAGGAAATTCGTTCCAGGATTTACTTATGATAGACGATCGAATCCAATTACCAGACACGTATCTAACAACTCGAAACTGTCTTCGCACAATCGACTACGATAGCGCGATCACTACGGTTTCAGCGCCGTACTATGCGTCTCCAAAGAACATTATTCACTCGATCAGTATGAACAGATTTATCCGTTCGATTTCCGGAAGGCACATTGTTCATGTTTTGATCGGATAATAAAAAGAAAACTACGCAACAATGGCACAGATCCACCGACCAATAGAAACCTTGGTAATGATGAAATCGATCATTACCTATCAACTATGGACAACATTGTTACCAACACAATGAATCGTTCGATCCCCAAAGTAGTTCACTCGGATGGCTATAATAACAGATACAGAAACCCAACTATCGAGGCTCTGTATAGACAAAAGATCACCCTGCTGTCAAAGCTGAAACTGTTTTATAGACAGTTCAGGAATCCCAATAGCCAGGAGATAAAAACGCTATAGTTCCTGATCAAAAATCTTCAAAAAATGATTCATGATAACTATCGATCAACAATAAATCAAGAATGGAACAACAGAATTCGAGCCATTCAAGCCAGTGGAACGAATATGTTCCCACAAATTAATAAAACATTCAGACGAAAGAGTCACAATGACAACCCATGCTTGAGAGTCCCGCGGATTCCCGAGAATTGTCAAATACTGCTGAACGCAGGACTTTCCCCTGAGCACATTAACTCCTACGAAGAGCTAATATTAGTCGAAGAACCGCAAGAAAAAGCGAACTCAATTGGTGCTTGTTTCCAGGCAGTGTACAGGGCGAATGAATCCACACGCTCGAGCACTGATCTCGAAAACAGTGCCCTCCAAGCTCATAGTGCGCTGCGCAATCAACTTCATAACTCATGATCATCATCATCGGCACTACAACCGGGATCCGGTCTTGCCCTTACTTAGCAAGTCTCTCCACCGGTATCCGGTCCATATCCGAGACTTGTTAAATTGTCCATAATAATTCGTTTTTCAGGCAAGGTTATTAGTCTTGCGCCAAAACAACTTCATAACTGGCGTCTCGAAAACCGCAGTTTCACCGCTTTCAGTGAAAACAATAGAGTGGACTCCTCCGTTAGAAATGAAAATACGCATAGGTTCTGGCGCAAGGACGAACTTAAGGGCATCCTTCGATCAACTAAAACAAAAATTTTCTGGAATAGATAACATTCCCAATGTTGTTCTAAAGCACTTGCCTCTTGAAGCAGTGAAGATTTACACCACTCTCTTCAATAACGCTCTAAACAACGCATACTATCCATCTCGTTGGAAAACTGCCGTTGTCCACCCGATACCCAAAAAGAAAAAGACAAGAGCAACCTAGCCATACTTCGCTCGATCAGCTTCCTGCCCAACATCGGTAAAGTTTTCGAAAAAAAAGTATAAACAAAGCACTAATAAACTGGTGCGATGAAAATGAGGTTTTGGCGGATAGAGTATTTCCGCTTTGTATACTCTTTTGGAAGTGTTCCGCCGAACACTTTAAACGCGACTCCAATAACAACCGACACAAGTCCTCAAAAAAGAAAAACACAACTTGTTTACTTTTATTCTTAATTTATTAAAACCAATTTCTTTCCTATAGGAGATGTCACGACTCACACGATTGTTCTCTTTTTCTCGTGATTCTCTCTTAATCGAGAATCTCTCCCCTAGATGAGATCACACCTTCTATCTGTGTCCTGCGATTTTCTGTTTGGCCTCAGGCCAGATGTACAGTCATACCCACACACACAGACGCGGATGTTGCTGCCTGTTTGGCCGCAGATCTTCCTAGGATCGCCAGAATTTTCACACCCTCTGCGAAATCGCTTTTGTGTATATTCCGCTGTGTGGGTTATTATTCTTGGTGATCTCTGGGATCGTGGTAATTATCGTAGGTTACGATAATTGTATTTATTTTGTCCTATGGGAACAGTGTTAACTAGTTTATTGCTGTTCCTCCGCCATGGCCTTTGTTTAGGTGAAGTGCATTGGGGTTGGGTCAAAGGTTTAGCCAATTAATTGTTTTACGGCAATTTGCTTATCGCCGGGTATTTGATGTTTGTCGACATCTGGCGCAGCTGTATCAACCACTTGTGTTTATCCAGCTAATGGATCGATGCACAATTTCCATAGTGGGTCGTGTCTTTCGATCGCCGTGCAGGCGTTATGAAATGTTCGAGGCTTGGGGGCCCACGTATCCAAGGATACGTGGGATTGTTGACACCAGTATGAATGTCACCTTTGGCTAGGCGAAAGGGTGGACCATGGGGGCACGGCCCTGTGGACACGTGAGGTTTAGGCTAAGGTGAGTATGTTCTTTGGTAGAACGCCAGGTGTTTCAGCCTACTGTGGTTTGTGCGGTTCGTAGAATCGCCACAAGGTCATTCCCAACAACCAGTTTGGCTTTAGAGCACGCCATCACACGGTTCATGCTGCAACAAAACTTGTTTCAGATATACAGTGGAACAAAGCAAAGCGACAATGTACAGGCGCCTGCTTTGTTGACTTTGAAAAGACCTCGACACGCATGGTTAGAAGGACTTGTTTATAAGTTAACAAACCTGGGTATAGCTGAATATCTGCTGTACATTACCTACAATATGAGAATGGACAACAAATTTGCGGAAAATGTGGAGGCATACTCTCCAACAAAACCTTCCACATTAAAAACGGCTTACAGCAAGGAGCAGTGAATTCTCCCGTTGTCTTTAACATTTACACTAGCGATCTAGTGGGTTCTCTCAACAATGCCATACAATACAATATGCAGATGACATTGGGGAAAGGAAAGGGGAAAAACGTAAACGTCACCAACAGACTCCATCAAGATGACTTCAATCATATAAAACATTATTGTGGCGACTGGAATGTAGATCTTCAACCATAGCTATCTGCAATAAAGTGGAGGAAGACAAATAAAATTAATGCTTGTGCCGCTCATGAACAGGGGCACTGTGTAAAAGGTTAGGTGGCGGTAATTGGTTACCTTGTTTATAGTTAATTCTATTAGTTGGTTTTAAATCGTAAAATATAATTGGTTATGGTCGCAGTATTGCATTATTCATGTTATCAGTGTTTTTTTTTCGGTTTCGGTAGGAAGGTGGAAATCTTCAAAAGATACCTCTGGACCAATCCAGAGGCATGCCGGGTTTTTACCGACTACAACCACCTCCCGCCAGGCTCATATTCCCGTTGATCCCCGCGGAACTTTCTTTTAGATATTCCATCGCGGGGCGGGACGGAGTTTACTTGTTACTCCGCTCGTGGCAACTGCTGCATCATGTCACAGAGAATACCATTTGTTGCGGACCATGCCTGTTTTGAACTAAGCATGTATTTATTACATTTGTCAGTGTGTGTGTGTGTTTTTTTTTTGATGCACCAACGGATGTGGAATTTTCATAGATACTAGCAGGCCGTGCTACTAGCATGCACGATTCGTGTAACTGGAACGACGGTTCCAAGTCGCACGCCTGCGTACTAAAGCACACCCCCGCTCCCGTCAACCATCTCCTCGCGGGACTGGTTAGCTTTATGTTTTTTCTTAAGCTGCTCTCCCCATGTCGACTATTTGTGCTTGCCTTACTTTCTCGATTCTACTAAGTTCGAGTTGCACTTTAGTCACATATGCTCTTATCTCCATCCAGTTATCCTCGGAGCATAGCATCTGCTCTATGAGGTCTTGCGGGCCCGGGAGATTGGGCCTTCCTTCGTTGAAGCGTCTACAGTGGAATACCACATGCTCCGTATGTTCCTCTTGGTTTGGTCACGCTGGACACAACGGTGAGCTGCTGTGTCCAAAACGGTGAAGATATTTGCGATATCCACCATGGCCGATCAGGAACTGGGTAAGATGGTAGTTGCAGGCACCGTGGTCTCTCTTCATCCAGGTGACGATAGATGGGATTAATTTGTACGTCCATCGGCCTTTCGTAGTGTTGTCCCACCGAGTTTGCCATATGGTTAATGAGGTTGCTTTCTCTTCCTCCTTGATCTCCTTGACTGCTGTTGGTTCCAGTGGCCTTGACGTTCTCCTGTTGTGGATTCTTAACATCTCGTCCGCAAGGATATCAATTGGAACCATTTCGGCTACGACAAAAGCAGCTTCGTCCGAGATGGTTCGGAAACCGCTGATGGTTCTTGAGGCACAGAGTCTATAGACTGACGTCAGCTTTCTCCTCGCTTCCTTCGTCGTCAGAATACTGGCCCAAACAGAGGCGGCGTATAGTAGGACCGAGGTCACTACTCTAGACATCAAAATTCTTCGTGGATATCCAGGTCCTCCGCTGTTTGGTAGTATTCGAGCAAGTGCTGCTTGCAGCATTGACGCTTTTTTGCTAGAATACTTGACATGCTCTTTGAATTGTAGCCTGTTGTTGATCATAACTCCTAGATATCTTATTGTGTCTTTCGATTTAATAATTTGATCTCCGACCCTTATATTCATATATTCCACCTTTTTTCGGCTAGTTATTAAAACCGCCTCTGTTTTGTGGTCTGCTACCTCGAGACCAGCGGATACCAGCCATTCTTTGACTTTCACCACTGCCTCGTTAGTAGCTGCCTCTATCTCATGAATATGTTTTGCCACTGTCACAAGGGCAATGTCGTCCGAAAAACCTATCAACTGGACCTGTTGTGGCAACACCAATCGCAAAACGCCATCGTACATGATGTTCCATAAGAGGGGTCCCAGAACTGATCCTCGTGGGACTCCTGCTGAGACGTTGTGGTATTTTACACCATCGTCTGTTGCATACCTCAGCTTCCTGTTAGTGAAGTAGCTGAAAATTATTCTCTGGTAATGTGGGGTGCCCATTCTGTGAAGCGCTCTATTTATGACTGGCCATTTTGCCGAGTTAAAGGCATTCTTTATGTCCAGTGTTACAACTGCACAGTATCCCTTTGTGCCCCAGCGCCATCTCTCTCCACTTATTGCTTCCGTCGCAATGTCCACCACTCTCTTTATGGCGTCGACGGTGGAGTTCTAAACCCATATTGTTGGTTCGATAGGGCTGCTTTTTCTTCTGTTACGGTGAGCAGTCTTTCGTATATCACTCTTTCCAATATCTTTCCCATAGTGTCTAGTGACATAGTGTGTGTGTGTGTGTGTATGTGTGTATGACAGAAGGCCAAGTTGGCCATTGGATGCTAACGTTGTAGAATTTCTGTTAGCAGCATGTTATCACATCCCCCGGGATATTTTGTAGTTTCCTGAAAGGGGAAAGTCATCTTTGCATACATCATTATTATCGCTGATAGAATTTCATTTCCACGGCCTTCTGTTTGGACAGAACATCTGGCGTCCAGACCAGAGATATTCGGCGATTGTTTTGACGCGCAGTCGATGGGTCTTATTTGAACTTGGTACCCGGAAACGAAATCCATTAGATCTTTATAATGGTGCGAAATTCTAGCGTGGCCGTGGGACCGGAGTATTGCCTTTGTTGGCTTAACTCCTCATAAATTATCGGATATCTCGTTGAGATATATTCGATTGCGATAGGTCGTGGCTGCCTTCTGTTGTTCAACGGATTTGGGTGGTCCTTGCGTTAGATTACACGCACTTGCATCCGTTGATCGGCTCATTCTTTGATGATAGCAATTCTTTTGTATTGAATTTCGGAATTGCCAGTTCGATGAGATGTTCCTGGGCACAGGCAGCATGTATGGCATTTTGGGAATTGTTTTTTTTTTTTTTTAGGAATAGAACGCATGGATGTTTATACCTTTGTTTCAGGCATGAAGAGTTATAATTGTTGAGCTTGACCTAAAAAGCTTTGGGGACGTTCAGTTCCTTGCTTTTTGTTGTCGGTCTCAACGTTGGCTGCGAGTTGCGGGCCCTATCGTGGGACTTTGGGGCACGCGTCTGTGGGCGCGTGCAACGCTCTCAGGTAAGTAAGTTCTTTGAAGGTAGGAACCTTACCTGCGCAGAATTGTGCGTTCGTAGAACGCTTCATCACCCCCCCCCCCCCCCCCCACCCCCTAGTGACGTAGTCACGATATGAAGTAGTTAGTTGCTTGGAGGGTGTAGTTGAGTTCTATGGGCGTGCTCCCTTCCGTAATGGGCGGTGTTTGGGTGGTAGAGGAGCTAAAGCTATCGCGTTCGTTGTTCTTTTTCGCTTGTCAGTGGGTGGGGTTTGAGGTTGCCGTACCTTGAGAATCCTCGCAGCGTCTTCTTGTGCGCGCAGATCTCGGGGGCGCTGCCGCGTTATCGGTCCGTGTAGGATGTACGACGACCCGCGCGCGACCATTTCGCGAGGGTTTGGTTGATTCTCAACATTTGACGTGCCTGGCGTTTCGTGGGAGTCTGCTGGGTGGCGTACGGGGCAGGTTTCGGCTGCCGCCGCTGGTTGTTGCTGCACTTCTCCCAGTACGGTATCTGACGGTGTACGGCTTGCCGTCGATGTCAACGGAGAAAACTCGGTCGTTTATTCGATCCAGCACCTTGTATGGCCCTTCGTAGGGCGGTTCTAGAGGTTTCCTAACTTTGTCCACCCTGATGAAGACGTGCGTGCAGCTGTCCATCTCTGGGTGAACAAATATCCTCTTGGAACCGTGTCTGGCGACAGGTGTTGCCCTGACCTTTCGCATGAGTTTGCGTAGGTTTTCCAAATTTGGCAACTGTTCGAGCGGTGGTTCTCCATCGGCGAAGAACTCTCCTGGGAGGCGCAGATTGGTTCCGTAAGTCAGATCTGCTGCTGAGGCTCCCAGGTCTTCTTTTATGCTTGTGCGCAAGCCTAAAAGAACTGTCGGTAGTGCGTCCAGCCATTGATTATCGTCATGACACATCAGTGAAGCTTTAAAGGAGCGATGCCATCGTTCAATCATCCCATTGGACTGGGGGTGATAAGCTGTCGTGTGGCTTTGTTGACAGCCGAGTAGATCGGTCAGCTGCCTGAAAATCGCTGCCTCGAACTGTGGTCCTCGATCGGCTGTGGGAGTAGCTGGGACGCCGGAACGTGTGACCCAAGTCGAATAGAATGCTTTGGCTACATTCTCTGCGGTCACTGTTCGTAGTGGCACTGCTTCTGGCCACCGAGTGAAGCGATCGATCATCGTCAGGAGGTACATGTAACCTCTCGACGGCGTAAGCGGTCCCACAATGTCGATGTGTACATGGGCGAATCGTGCCTCGGGGAGCTTAAACTGTGCTGGTTGTAGCACGTTGTGTCGATCGACTTTGCAACGCTGACATTGCAAACAATTGCGTGCCCAATTTGTGATGTCTTTGGCCATATGTGGCCAGACGAATTTACGTCGGACGGCCGCAGCGGTTGCGCGTCCGCTTGGGTGGGCTGGGTTATGGAATGTTTCGTACACATTCCTTCGAAACTTTTCTGGGATGTAGGGTCGAGCTGCCCCTGTCGATACATCACATCAGACTTCATCGTTTGAGTCGTTGAAAGGGAGTTTACGCAAAACTAGTGCTGTCTCCGCTTTCAATAGGGACTCGAGTTGATGGTCCTCTCCTTGCGCTTGTGCCAAGTCGGCATCATCGATTTGCGCACGGAGTTTAATTGCATCGATACGCGAAAAAGCGTCTGCAATTACGTTGTTTGCACCTGGAACATATTCGATTCGCGTGCTAAATTGCCCGATGAAATCCAGGTGCCGCTCCTGTCGTGGGGTTGAACTTTCCGCTTTCTTTCGGAAAGCGTACACCAGTGGTTTGTGACCAGTTTTGATCGTTAACTGGCGTCCTTCGACCATGTGCCGGAAGTACTTTACTGCGGAGTAAATCGCTAGTAACTCCCTGTCGTAGGCACTGTAGCGTCGCTGGGTCGGGTTCAATTTTTTTGAGAAGAAGCCCAGCGGTTCCCATTTACCATCGCACTCTTGTTCGAGTACGGCCCCAATTGCAGTGTCGGAAGCGTCACACTGTATGGACAATGGGGCTCCTTCGATGGGATGTCGAAGTAAAGTTGCATTCGCCAGCTGTTCTTTTGATAAGCGAAAAGCTTGATCAGCTGACTCGGTCCATTGAATCGGTCGTTTGTCGTTTCGTTTGGCTCCTACAAGGTATTCGTTCAGAGGAGCCTGGACCTGTGCGGCGTTTCGAAGCGTTGGGCGATAAAAGTTTAACATGCCCAGATAACGCCTAAGTTCTCGCACATTCTTGGGGCGAGGAAACTGCATCAGTGCATCCACCCTGTCTTGTAATGGGCGGACGCCTTGGCCATTTATGCAATAGCCAAGGTACTTGACTTCCGATTCTCCGAGGTGGCACTTGTCTGGATTGATTACCAGGCCGAAATCTCGGAGGCGCTCGAACACTTGCTTCAAATGGGAGCGATGTTCGGTCATGTTTTTCGATGCTATGAGTATATCATCGATATACGCATAGCAGAAGTCAAGTCCGCGGAGAGCTGAGTCTATGTAGCGCTGGAACGTTTGCGCTGCATTTCGGAGACCGAATGTCATCACCTTGAACTCGAATAGTCCAAAAGGTGTGGTTACCGCGGTTTTCGGTATATCTTCGGGAGCCACCGGGATTTGGTGGTACGCCCTCGTGAGGTCGAGGGTCGAGAAAACTTCGCACCCCTGCAGCTTATAAGAAAAGTCGTGCAGGTTTGCTATCGAATATCGGTCGGGTGTCGTTACTGCGTTCAGCATTCGATAATCGCCACATGGACGCCACTCGTCGTTACTCTTTTTGACGAGATGAAGTGGGCTCGCCCATGGGCTGTCGGACGGCTGGCAGATTCCTAAGTCGAGCATATACTCGAATTCTGCACGAGCCTCGCGCAATTTTTCGGGACCCAATCGGCGCGGGCGTTGGCTCACTGGGGGGCTGCGCGTTTCAATGTGATGGAAAACGCCGGCTTTTGCGCGTCGGGGATTGCTAAGCGGAACTGTTATATCCGCAAATTCTCGCAACAGATCGCTGAATGGTCCGTTTGCGACAGTGCACGTTAACGTCAATGCCTCTCCCGCCTTTGCGTTTACTGGCTGAGAAAGAGACGTTAACGGGTCCATCAGTCTGTTGCTGGCTACGTCCACTACTAGTTTGTAGTGTCGCAGCAGGTCCGAACCTATTAGAGGTTCGATCACATCGGCCACTACGAAGTACCATCGAATTGGTCGACGTAGGCCTATTTTTAAAGTTATTAATTTTCGTCCGTAGGTTTTAATTGGACTATTGTTCGCGGCGAACAATCTCAATTTACCCGGTAACCGATTTGCAGGTGCGTATGAGCGCGGAAGAACGGAAATATCCGCACCTGTGTCAATAATGAAGTCCACATTTAACTTCACATCGTAAATTGACAAGCGACTTAATTGGGGGTTGCCGGCCGTTTGCGCTTTTTCTACGGTCGGCAGTTCTAGTTTAAAGAACTAGCCTGTATTGCTGGCACATGTGACCAGTTGCAGGGTTGCCTGCACTTCCTGGCTTATGCCCCGAAACGATGGTGGAAGTAACACCTGCCCAAGGTGTTTTCGTTGGTTGGCGTGCGCGATCTGCCACGCCCGCGTCTAAAGTTTTCGCGCGACCTGCTTCGGCGCCGTGATCTGTCACGGCCAGGCCATGAATTGTTCCCCACGCTGAGGTTATTCAGTTGCGCTTGCAACTGCTGGACCTGCCTGCCTAAGCGTTCTATCTCATTGCTCGTCTGTGTTGCATGAGTGCACGTTACCGTGGAGGTTCGTGGTTGGGGCAGAGGTAGATTTTGCGCGGGGTTCGTTGCCGGAAGGAATTGGAGATCCGTTCGGGATCTGTCCGTGGCCATTACTGCCTCGGCGTGTCGCGCTAGCTCATCGAGATCAGATTCGGCTAAAGGCGCGACGATTGCCTGAACGTATTCTGGCAAAGACTCTCTAAATATAGCCGTTAAGGCTGTTTCGGACATGTCCGTGCCGGCCAGCGCACGGAAATAGGTGGCGCGCTGGGATGGTGGCATCCCAGAGGTGTCGGTCGACCGTAATAAACGTCGCAAGCGATTTTGCGGCGTTTCGCTATAGGCGTTAGTCACCATCTCTTTAAACGCCGTGTACGGTTGCGGAGATGGAGTTTTTATTAGACACTTCGCATATGGAAGTAATTTTGGGTCTTGTACCCGTGTTACTACGAGGAATTTCACCTCCTCGTCGGTGATTCCTTCCACGCTGAAAACTTTTTCGGCGTAACCGAACCAGCAGTCTGGGTCGTCGGACGTGAAGTCCGGTAATATTGCGTTACGCAGTTGTGGGCGGTGGTCCGCCTGGAATGGGATGTCGGCTTCTTGACGGAGGGTAGGAGCCTGTGATGTCGTTGGCGAAGGTCGGGCGTCGTTTGCCATTTGCGTTTTTTGAACCGCGGTTTTCGACCTGGTGGTTAATGTCGACTTGGGAAGGCCTCGCGTTAATTTTCTCTGTGGGAGAGCGATTATATTTCCCCTCAACGTTTTCGCTTTCTGTATCGAAGCTTGCGACCTTGTGGTTGGCATCTACTTTCACAAGTTTCGCGTCGTAAATCCGTCGCTCGGTGCGCGGATCGCTTGTTAACGAGAGGTTCGCGTTTACTTCTATCTATTTTCCAAAGATAGTAAAAGGGTGGGCCTACACCAGAGGATCCTACGTGTTGTTCGACTGTGCTGGGGGCGGACAGAGAGAAACTTTTTCGTTCGGAGGAGGACAACAAGTACGAGGAGGAGAGAACTATCGAGGTTTTTCGCGGATGCGCAACTGTTTCTTCGTTGCCTTTATTGCGGCGATCAATTTCGCTTTATTTCCCGGTCGTTACAAGAAAGTCATGTCAAGTGTGTCGTCGGTTCGCGAGTGTGTCTCTGGCTCTGAAGGAGCTTACAATTTTTCTTTCAATTCGTACTTATATATAATACCTGTAACAAATGTTTCTATTTATTGGAAACTCAGAAGGAGCTAAATTTTCGTGTTTTATAATTTCGTAGGGCTTGGATGGAGCTTCGCAAGGGGTTACAAAGGAAAATATGTCTCGCACTTTACTTAATATAATACGGTGAAAGAATGAGGAAAAAGGTCATGTAATTATATATAAACATTTAAACTGGAGGCTATAATTTTCCTTCGTCGTCGTGTGTCGATTTCAATTATACAAACATTACTATTTGACACAGTCTCTTAACGGCCGGACGTGTAGTGTTTAGTACATACAGCATTTTAACACAATATTTGGAAACGAAACTATACTTACAAACATCACAAAAAAAAAAACGAAATTTTGATATATGGCCTTGATTGTGATTTCTTACAGTTAAATTTGTTGTGCTACGAATAGTTACTATTATTGAGTTTTCAGTAAAAAAGGTTTTGGTAGAATTCTTATTGGCACAAGGAAAAAGAAATATAATAAATTTAAATTATTGCATAGACAAAAAACGTTTTGTACTCTAAATGCCCAATTTTTTCATTAATTTTATGTAAGTATTTGGGATTCTATGTGTGCTATTATTTGTTTTAAATTCTTGCTCTGAAGGAGCTTTATGGTTTTGCACTAATTTTTCACTTTTCGGAGCTTGTACAAGAAAAGAATTATAAAGGAATAAATATTTTGAGATTTATTTAACGAAATACAGAAATCAAAAAAGAATATATTTAAAAGGAAATTGCTTTTTAAGATATGGTAAAAAAAAAATAAAAAATAATAAAATACGATAAATGACTTGCGGCTTTTTTCCTTCCTGTTGTCCTGCGTCCGTGATGAGTCCTGATTCGTGGCTGAAGGTGTGCTGCAATCGGTGTTTTGGTTACTTCACTTTCACTGGAACTCACTGTTTGTTTTAATTGGTGATATCACTGATTAAGTGTTGCGTTTCGGAAACTGTTCGAATTGTTTGTCCGTTTTCTCTCGAGTGTTCACGTTTTAATTTTCGCGCGTGTTCATTTTTTGTATTTGGTGCGTGTTCTTTTTACTCGCGTCGCGGTCACCACTTTGGCGGATCGTTGGTCTATAATCGATGATGCAGTGTTCCGCCGAACACTGTTCGCAGGAAAACAAAACGAAATCGGAGCAAATGATAGCGACGATTAAAACACTTGTATTCCTTGTTCATTTTCAGTGGTTTTTATTTTACTGTTGGAATTCGTCCTTTTGTTGCACAATTATATTTTGTTATAACATAAATGACTCGTAAGTTCTAATCGAATCTACGATAACACTAAAGTTCCGACACACTCTAAACGTTTCTTTACTTCGTCAAGCTCGCGTATCTTTCTCTCCGCCCTTACCGCTGCTCCTTGACGAAAACTCGTCTCGGTGACGATCAAAATCAGACTAACTATCTGCCCTCAACAATATCCTGCTCACACAGATACCCAGATTCAAACTGGTATCTGTATCTATCCGGAAAATATTCCCTATTTGCTCTGCTAACAGAACTTCCGAATTTCTGTTAGCAGCATGTTATCACATCCCCCGGGATATTTTGTAGTTTCCTGAAAGGGGAAAGTCATCTTTGCATACATCATTATTATCGCTGATAGAATTTCATTTCCACGGCCTTCTGTTTGGACAGAACATCTGGCGTCCAGACCAGAGATATTCGGCGATTGTTTTGACGCGCAGTCGATGGGTCTTATTTGAACTTGGTACCCGGAAACGAAATCCATTAGATCTTTATAATGGTGCGAAATTCTAGCGTGGCCGTGGGACCGGAGTATTGCCTTTGTTGGCTTAACTCCTCATAAATTATCGGATATCTCGTTGAGATATATTCGATTGCGATAGGTCGTGGCTGCCTTCTGTTGTTCAACGGATTTGGGTGGTCCTTGCGTTAGATTACACGCACTTGCATCCGTTGATCGGCTCATTCTTTGATGATAGCAATTCTTTTGTATTGAATTTCGGAATTGCCAGTTCGATGAGATGTTCCTGGGCACAGGCAGCATGTATGGCATTTTGGGAATTGTTTTTTTTTTTTTTTAGGAATAGAACGCATGGATGTTTATACCTTTGTTTCAGGCATGAAGAGTTATAATTGTTGAGCTTGACCTAAAAAGCTTTGGGGACGTTCAGTTCCTTGCTTTTTGTTGTCGGTCTCAACGTTGGCTGCGAGTTGCGGGCCCTATCGTGGGACTTTGGGGCACGCGTCTGTGGGCGCGTGCAACGCTCTCAGGTAAGTAAGTTCTTTGAAGGTAGGAACCTTACCTGCGCAGAATTGTGCGTTCGTAGAACGCTACAAGGTCATTGGATGCCAGTGTATTCCTGGAATCGTCTTGTTGTAGTGATTGTGTATGTTGCATCTGCTCATCACCATCCATAAAATCATCATCGTCTACCAAAATGCCGCTGAACTCCATCATATTCCCGAACTCAAATTTTGTATGTGCCACTGGTGGTGAAGATGCTTCTTGATTAGTAGGTATCGGTGTTAAAGTGGTAGCTGTTGAATTACTAACAGAATTAGAATATGTAGTTTGAAGGGATGCCACCGCCATTGTCGTTAAGGGCATCAATAAGATGAAAGAATTCGTTGATACAGCCACAAGAGGGGGATTTGTTTGTCCCCTGCTTTTACACGGCTTCGGTTTCCACGTCCTAATCTCGTGTATGGGGAATTCGTGCGTCCTTGTTTGTAATTGTGGAACTCATCCGCTGGTGTGACATTGCTGGTGCGCTTTGGTCTTGACATCACATTTCGCAGACTAACTGGCGTAGAAATTCTAGCCGTTTCATGGGTAACTGACTGGACCGATTGGGGTTGAAGAGGGACTGCTGGTGAAGCTGTGGCGTTTCCACTAAACGCCACTACTCACCTTCCCAATTACCCCCAAAGCTCCCTGTCCTGAAGCTCCTAAACCCCCATGGTTTTTCGCTAATGCAACTGCATTAGCACCTGCAAACATTTTCTTCATCAAAAATATTTCCGTTCTCAAGGACATTCAATTTATTCAACGCATTATCTAAAAATTGCTGATAAGAATTCTCCCATCATGCACGCAAATTTCCTAAAAGAATTCTCTAGCATTCATAATTCAATGCATCTTACCAATTTTCCGTACATGCACATTGGTCGCCGACCTTTTGTCCAACGACAAAGCAACGCCAAGCAGCTTGTTGACTCAGCTGCCAGACTAGTTCCATGATCTGTTTGTCCAACTGACAAACAATCACCAACTTCCTGCTTAGCCACCAAACGAATTCTTCAGCATATATCTACAAATGCAGACAAGAATTCAGATTTTCCCGTCAACCAAAGATCCGATATAGAATTTCCATTGTGTATCCCAAATCCATTAGCACCCGATGGGTTGCAGCGTATTTGCTCAGCCGCACCCCTCATTACACACGATGCCCTTGGTCGATTTTTTGTTTGAATTCCTTTCAACGTTTCGGATTTCGTTTCTCATGACCTTCGTCGCATGAGCAAACAGTGATCCATTAGCACATCGCTAAGATCACCACACACACACCCCGATCTACGTACCAGAGATCGTCTCCCATTGGTCACTGGACGAAAGGGAAAATTCATTTCCTTTTGACCACACCATAGAGAGAAGTTTTCTTTGGATGTATTGGGCTGGCATAATAGCTGCAGTTGTCGACATTTGTAAATCTCCAAGTGCCTGAAAGGCGATATCTGCCGCTTCAGCCGTGGCAGCTATATGGTGAATATTTGTGCTATTCAATTGGTTGAAATTAATATTCTGGTTGATTTGATTAAATCCCGATAAGATCCATTGAAACTGCGTTGGCAGTTGTGGAAGGACCGGTCCATTGAGACCATTTGGCATTTGTATTTCGGAGAGGTAGTTGCCGTTGAGTTGCAGACCTTGTAATTGTGCAGCCATACCTTGACTTAGAGTGTGGCTGTTCATAAATTGTTGAGATAGAAATGCAGCCGATGAGGTGATGAATGAAGTCCACTTAATTGAGTTATAACCGGTCGTGTAATATTGTTCTTGGCCGTTTGTAAGTTCGCCATCTGCTTAGTACGATTAGCCTGTGTTGAAACTAGAAATGTTGGAGTAGTCGCCAACTGCATAGCACCGTCTGCATTTGGAATTCGAAGTGATTGCTGTGGCTGATGCCGTTGCATTTGGGGACGTGTCCCACTTACGCTGCTAGTGCCATGGTCTGGCTTTGTGCGATTTTTTCGATGGGAACTGAAATTTATGTCGGCAGCATTACCTGAAGGAGAATTCGATCCACTGGTCGAGTGATGGTGTTGAACATGATCATTTCGGTCATTATTATGATGGTCACCATAGGGATAACCTTGCTGGCCTTAAGGACTAGAAGAAGTCGATTTGCTTCTTGAATTACTAGAATTCACTGAATTCCCCATAAGACCAGAATTACTTGTATTATTCCCTTGATACTGGTTCGTGGAAATTAATTCTCCAGTATTGTTGGATACTCTGGAATTTGACCCGTAGTTGCCATCAGCCGATTCGTATTTCCGACGTCGAAGCCGCTGAACGCAATTCTTATTTGAGGAACCCGGACTATGGCCATGAGGCGCAGTCATTGTTTGTGGAGCTACATTATCTTCATGATGATTTTCATTACAATGTACATGCTGCTGCTGCGATTGTTGCTGTTGCAGGTGCTGTGACAGCATATGATGCCCATCAGGAACTGCATTGTTGTTTAGATCTTGCTGAACTAAAACTGGCATTTGATTGAGCTAGAGAGGTTGCGTATTTAGGTTGCTAGTAGGAAGAATAATCTGCTGATCAATAGGAGTATGGGCTGAATATTGCACTGCTGGATGAGATAGTCCTGACACTGGGCACATTCCTTCCTTAACTGATGGGTGAAGCATATGTTCATGGTTCGCTTGCCGCTGATGTGATTTACAGGAAGGCGAGGCCATCCTTACTTGTTCCTCGTTCACCACTTCACCGATTCTTGTCAACCGAGAGTCCAGCTCAGAAACCTTCGTCCTTATATGAAAGGATGTTACCGACGACTGATTGTCAGAAATGCCACAGGAGAGCACCCATCCTAATTCGGTTCGTTGTGCCATGGGGGTGTGGGGCGCTCCCTTGATCATTCCGTCCAGAAGAATCGCCGAGTAAACATCGCCCCGAAGAAAGATGTCAATTTTGCCTGGCCTGTAATATGTCGGATCAGCCAGCTCCATGCCATTAAGATGGTCCCAGTTAACGCATTGGAGATTGGGCATGGAAAGTACCCCGGTAAGCTTAGGTAAAACAAAGGCTTCAACCTGCAATGTGAAGGTTTCGTTGATTTTAGAGTGAATGATGAGTGATACCTTGTGCCTTGATGCACTCATCCATGTGTTGTACGTCCGCCGCCGTGCTTCCTCGGATGAGGGAAGAGCGTGGACCTTTTACTTTTAATCTATTAATAGTAATTAATACTCAGGATTCTTCTTTTACTCTTCTGTGAGTTTTCTTTGTTGTTTTTCTTATTTTTATTTAATCTTGGTTTGTAATTCTACAATTGGCAAAGAATACAAACGTTCGATTGCTTACCAGAATGTTCTGATTCTTATTTTCTCCAAATTACGAATTTAATAATTTTAATTCTTTATTGCTATTCTAATATCTTCTTCTATATTAATCTATTCTTTTTCTCTCTGTATCCTTTTCTCTGAACTGTATATTCTTTTCTGAACTTCTTTTTTTTGTCTGAACTGAACTGTCCGAACTGAATTTTTTCTATTTCTATTTTTTCTCTCTGTGACTTTTCACATGAATCAATTTGGAAGAAAATCCAAGTTACTATGTTTTGAATAAATAAAAAGGTGCAGGTTATTATCATCATCATCGGCACTACAACCGGGAACCGGTCTTCACCTTATTTAGCAAGTCCTGAGGCTTGTTAAATTTTCCATAATGATTTGTTTTTTCCGGGCAAGGTCATTAGTCTTGCGCCGGGGGCTCCCCGACGGGGAATCGAACCCCGGTCTCCCGCGTGACAGGCGGGTATACTAACCACTATACTATCGAGGAGCCAGCAGGTTATTAAGTGTGCTGTAACTGGTAATATTGTGAATGTTTATGAATGGTATGTATTAAGTGAGAATGTAATATATGTTAAGTGAAGTTTTTAAGGATGTGTTAGGAGATTCAGTGTTAAATTTAATAAGGGTAGTATTCTGGAATACAACATCCCACCCTTCTTCTAGAAAGAAAATTATCCTTGAAGAGAATAATTTTCTAGTAACTATAGGTTAGATTAAGATTAATTAAGCGCTTGGATTTTCGTTCAATTACATTACAATGGTTTTCAAAATTAATCTTTCATCAAAGGTTACAATAATCAAAAAGTTCTTAATACTAGAAAATTAATCTATTTACATTATATATTAGCTAAATTTTTCCAATAATCAAAGAGTTCTTAACACTAGAAAAATAGTCCAAAATAGTCTATTTACATTATATATTAACCAAATTTAAATATTTCTCCTTGGAACCTTTTCTTTTCTTATCCAAAAATCATTATTACTTATTATATTAATTATATAATATTAATATTATTGTTTCAAAATTCTCATTTCCGTATATATATTAATTCCAAAATTTCTAATATATATATTACCAATAACATTTTCTTTCTTTCCTTTTCCGTTCGAATATATATTAATTCCAAAATTTCCAATACATATTACCTCTAAAATTTTTTTCTTTCGTCCCCCTCATTAACTTTTTTTTTTTTTTTTTTTCGTCATTTCCTACAATTGTTAGATTATTTCATATATATTGAATAATAAAACAAAGGCCATTTGTTATGTGTTTATCTTTTCCTTAAATTTATGGAAAATTTTCCAAAACCTTTCTGGGCCTATTATTATGATGATTCTATAGAAATGCATAATACCAAAAATCTTCTTAAGAAATGATTTCAAATGTCCTAAATGACTGTGTAACTTTTTATTTTTTTGTATTTTGTGTTTGAATAATTGTTTATCGTTGAAAAAGAAAATTTGTAATGTACTTATATGGTTTTCCTTTTCCGTACCTATTTTAGATAAATTATTATTTTCATTATTTATTATATCGTGTTTGAGTAAGTGTTTGTGTTTGTTTTCGTTGTTTAAAATATTTATTGTTTTCGGCTTAGTGTTGTCATTGTCCATAGCTTTAACTGCTGTCGGAACGTCTACCTTTTCAGTCTTACTCACTGCTGATGGATCGTTTAGTTTCTCAGTCTCATTTACTGATTCATATATTATTATTATTATTATTATTTATTACAATGTAATTAATTACACAATAACTTAATTCTAAATAGCGCTAGCTGCTAGGGCTTTCGGCTAATATCGAGTTACTTTAAATTTTGTTATGAAGGTTAGTAAGTGTTAGTAACTGACTGCCTGTTAGTAAGTGTTAGTAACAGACTGCCCAAAAGTCCAAACCATCGCAAACCAACTATTTGGAAACGACACCTTCAGCAACATTCTGGCAAAACCATCAGAACAGAATATCAACTACACATACTGATTCATATAGTTCTTCAGGCTTATTAGCTGTCAGAACATCTTGGTTCCCAGTCCTATTTGCTGTTTGAACTATTTCTTCAGTTATATCAGCTGTAGAAACATTTAATCCTTCAGTCTTTGCTGCTGAAAAGATTTGTTCATCAGTACTAGCTGCTGAACTGACTTGGGTTTCGAATTTTATTGCAACTATTGGGTCTTCAGTCTTTAACACTGCTGAATTTACAGTCTTTGTTGCTGAAGTGTCGGGGTTGTCTATTGGGAAGGCCGATATATAAGGTGTTTTTGGTTGTATATTTTCTGAAATTTCCGAATTTTCAGTCTTTATTACTGCTGAGTTCTCAGTCTTGGTTGCTGAAGTGTCTGGGTAATCAATTGGGATAGCTGAAATATTAAGGATATCAGTCTTTAATACTGCTGAAAATTTCGAATTTTCAGTCTTAGTTGCTGAATTATTTTCCAGAATTGCAGTCTGAATCGGAGTCATTATATTAGGGTTTGGTTTAACTTCTTTTATATTTGTATTCATATGGTTAGGATAATCATAAGCTGGCTCAAGGTAAATTTGGGTAGGAGTTTCATTAAATTTGTCGTTATCTATTTCCAAAGATCTAATGCTGTAAATAGAAAAATTTTGTTTGTCTTCCATAATTTTTGGTTGGCGTCAGGCCTCGTTTTCCGACTCTTGCACCCGAGAAAAGTGAACATTTTGCCGATCGTTTTGTCTATTGGTGGTCCTAGAATTTTCACCAAAACGATTTTCAGAGTTTGTAGGATTGTTTCGGAATGGGTTACGCGTTGTGGTACCTTGTTGGTAATTTGTTGAAGACGCTCCATTCCTAGATATCTTGTATCTACACTCATTCTCTGTGTGATTATTCCGACCACAGAAATTGCATAAAATGTTATATTCCCTTTTTATGGGTTGTCTATTCGGAAAATAGTTGGATTGCATGTTCCGATAACATGTGTCCTGAGAATGCCCTGGCTTACCACATGTTTGGCAGACTATACGATTTAATGTAGGTTTTTCGTTATATTGATATGACCTGGGAGAGTTGTCCATGCGAGCCGCATGTGACACTACATGTGCAATCGACTGTTTTAAATTGTTTCCCCCATGGACTTTAGCTAGTATCTTTAGCTTTTCGTTGTTTAGTCCATCCTCAAATGTTTGTACGGCCAATTTTATGTTTTCTTCTATTAAATATTCCCTAACCACCGCATCTGCTGTTATTTCACACGTGGCAGAGTTTAGAGTCCTTAGAGCATTCGCGACTCTATCGCCATATTCCCGGACGGTTTCTCTGTAGCGTTGTTTCAGAGAAATCAACTCATTGTGTGCCGTCGACCGAGATTGCTCCTCTTTATATTCCGATTCTAATTTTTCTTTTAAATCCTCCCACTTAGCGATTTGGCTATACCTAATCAGATCGTAAGCATGACCCTCTAGTCTATTTTTGACTAGCTCTAAAAATGTCTCGTATATATCCGGGTCTGCCTTCTTTATGGATCTAAATAAAACGTCTCCCCCGGAAATAAATTTACCTAAGTCGCAGGGTTTCCCGTCAAAGGTAGGGACGATTCTGAAAACATCAGAAATTCCGACAGAAAGAGCCATTTCAGGGGGTTTAATGTGTATCGGTTGATAGTGGATTTGTTCTTCCCCCTGCCTAGCCGCCTGTCTCGTGTAATATGGACTCGTAATAGTGAAAGTTTAAAATAAAAGGCGAAAATTCGTTATCAATTCTTAAAAATATGGTTAACTTAAAAATATGGTTATGGAAAAATTGGCCTTTCTTTTTGTTATTCAATATATATATATATATATAGGAAAGAAAAATAAATTGGTTCCAAAGCTGTAAAGAAAGAAAATTCGACGAGAAAGAAAGAAAAAAAAACGGAAATGTCTTCGAAATACTGAAATGAGAATTTGCAAAGAATATAGATAGAAATTTCTATCCAAAAAATATTCTATTGGGATAAGGAGAGCTTCCAAGTAGAAAATATTCAAATATTCCTAAAAAGTAAAGAGAAAAAGTCGCTAGTAAAAAAAAAATCTTACTCTAGTAATTGTTGTCGTTGTACTGTCTTTGTCTTGAGTGTTGCTGTTTTTTTTTTTTTTTCTTCAGGTTTCCTTAGTTGTTTCCTTTGTGTTTTTTTTTTTCTTTTTAGATTTTTTTTTTTCATTTCCGCCAGGCAGACTTCACGTCCTAAAGTTGATTTGCTTATCCTGGTCTTGGCTGCTTTCCTTTTTTTTTCTTTTTTTTTTTTTCTTTTTTTTCGTTGTTTTATGTTTACTTTGTTTTTCGTTGTTTTATGTTTACTTTTT
The DNA here is from genome assembly GCA_963931805.1 of Microdon myrmicae. NCBI lineage: Eukaryota > Metazoa > Arthropoda > Insecta > Diptera > Syrphidae > Microdon > Microdon myrmicae. Next base: position 204,903,985 of record OZ007497.1, read on the forward strand.
TTTTTCTTCTTCTTATTTGGTTATTTCTCTTGTGTTCTCTTTTCTTCTTATAAACATTTTTTTTTTTGTTGTTTTAAATTTTGTTTTCTGTTTTAATTTTTTTTTCTTCTCTTGTTTCTACGTCATCATTATTATCGAGATCATCATCGGGATCCCGTTATCTGGGCATCCCACCGCTGCCACCAGTGTTGTACGTCCGCCGCCGTGCTTCCTCGGATGAGGGAAGAGCGTGGACCTTTTACTTTTAATCTATTAATATTAATTAAAACTCAGGATTCTTCTTTTACTCTTCTGTGAGTTTTCTTTGTTGTTTTTCTTATTTTTATTTAATCTTGGTTTGTAATTCTACAATTGGCAAAGAATACAAACGTTCGATTGCTTACCAGAATGTTCTGATTCTTATTTTCTCCAAATTACGAATTTAATAATTTTAATTCTTTATTGCTATTCTAATATCTTCTTCTATATTAATCTATTCTTTTTCTCTCTGTATCCTTTTCTCTGAACTGTATATTCTTTTCTGAACTTCTTTTTTTTGTCTGAACTGAACTGTCCGAACTGAATTTTTTCTATTTCTATTTTTTCTCTCTGTGACTTTTCACATGAATCAATTTGGACGAAAATCCAAGTTACTATGTTTTGAATAAATAAAAAGGTGCAGGTTATTAAGTGTGCTGTAACTGGTAATATTGTGAATGTTTATGAATGGTATGTATTAAGTGAGAATGTAATATATGTTAAGTGAAGTTTTTAAGGATGTGTTAGGAGATTCAGTGTTAAATTTAATAAGGGTAGTATTCTGGAATACAACACTTGTTTCTCCGATGCCATAGACGGACAAGGGGCCTTTCTCCCTTTTGAGCTTCAATAACCGTGATGTTGACTCAGTAATGAAGAATGCTTCCGATTCAGGGTCAAATATAGAACGCATATAAGATGCAGCGCTTCCCTTTCCCATTGCCCTTTTGTTTGTTCTTATCCTTCGCCTTTCTCTTAATTTCCTTATTGTTTTATTGGTTTTTCGTTTGATTTTAATTCGTTTGCTTGTTGACTTCCCTAGAACGATCGTGGAGAAAAAACTTTTCATTTTACGTAATAGATATACGAATAAGTAAAAATGTAAGAGGACTTTCTCTTATACACAGTTATGTTATATAATTTGAGTTAATTATAAACATAATCACAAACAAACAAAAAAAAACCGAAAGGCAAACACTTTGATGCATTAAAATTGTATAACTTAGAGTGCCCGCGAAGAGCCAGTAAGCTTGTAGGGGTTTACGTATAGGTGCCGACGTACGACACGGGTTCACCATTACCCACCGACGGGCCCTTCACAAAACTGTCATTCGAAATCCGAGCACCAAGGTGAGAGTAAATGAAAGGCACTGTGGGAAATTCTGTTGCACAAAGATCTCTTTATTTAATTGTAAAAATATTGTCTGTGTTCCTTTTATTTATCTTATTTTACATTGACTTTTTTGCTCGGAACTATTCAGCAGGGACACACCCGCGATTTGAGTTATATTTGTTGCAACTGGATCCGCTTACGAAAGCGCTCTAAAGGCTAAGACACTTAAGACTTAAGTACACTTAAGTTCAATTGTCAAACCGCGAAATCACCCTTAAACGACGATATTGGCATCCGGCCGTATTGATCCGAACTCGACAGGAGACGCCCCGGGGAAGCTACGCGCTCGACTCTTGGTTTCGCCATCCTGGTTATTACTCGACAATGTTGCTTATGCGGCGTTTGGCAGATGATTAGCGACTGACTGATTGCCGGCGAGGAAAAGTTCGTCGCGTCGCGGCAGTGGAGTCATAGCTAAAATCGACTCGCTGCCATTTACCAGGAACTTCGAAAACAGTTGCTATGCCTGTATAGGGAATGCAGTTGCGGGGAATCATTGCCGTATAAGCTGGGTTGGATTCGTTGGTTGCGTGTAGCGGGAAATTGGTTTCGGCGGCATATCCAAATATGATCAAGGGTCTTGATCGTTGCGATGATCGTTTCGTGGAAGGCATCATGCTGTTGGCTTGCCAGTAAAAGGGAATTGTGTGGTTCTACATGGTTTAGGTGGAATGGGAACTGAAATGGTTTTCGGGGGAAATTGGAATTGCTTGGTTGCAAGCAATGGATATGATTTAGATAGGGAATTAACCGAAGCAATTTCGGGGAAATGTATGCGGCTCGGTGTAGTTGATGGAGATGGTGAGTATTCCGTTGTAAATTTGAATATGCGTTTATTACGGAGTTGATTTTCGGGGGAAATTAGAATTGCTTGGTTGCAAACAAGGAATGTAATTTAAATAGGAAGTTAACCGAGGTGGTTTTTCGGAAATATTATGTGAGGTGATGTAATTGAGGCAGATGATTAATATTCTGTTGTAAATTGGAATATGCATTTATTACAGCTTGGGAAATTGATTCTTGGTAAGTATGGGGATGTATGCAACTGCGGATTTGGGGACGGATGCTGTTGCATATTGGGATGTGTTTTTGCATGTTGGGAAATGGGTTACAGGTTAGGTTAGGGTGAGGCGCTGTTAGCGGTCAAAATTGGTTGGTATTGTGGGTTGGTTCTCCATGTGGTATAGCGAATAGTTAAATAGTATATAGGTATAGAGCTAATTAAAAAATATGTATTTTTATAAATATGATTTAGCATTCATTTAATACTAAATAATAAGACAAAATGTAATTTAAACAAAGAAATAAATGCGTTTTTAAAGTAAAAGTAAAAATGCGTTTCTCTCCAAGTTTGGGCTTCTTTAAAAAAAAAAAAAAGCAGTAATGTATGATATGCTTACGAACGTGAAGTTTCAGCCACGAGAAATTAAGTTCTGGATTGGAGCAGAGGCTATAATGGGGCAGAAACTGATAAGCAATATCACTTCCTATGTATGTGGGAACAATGGCGGAGTCGAGTCGGCGAGGTCATGAACTTCCGGGTTCCTACAGGCCAATAAATAGTATGTATGTGGCTAGGCAAAGACGTGAAAAGTATAGACGCACTAAGTTATATCCAAGTAGATTAAAATCAGAAATATCTCTATTTGTTAATACCTTAGTTTCGCTAGGTGCAATGATAGTTGGTTTTTGGTTAGGAACATGGGAAAACACAGAGGAGAAATTACATCTCAGGCGGCGAATGTTGCAAAGATCAACGCGAAATTCTCGTCCCATTGAAATGGCTCTACAAAGAAAACATATACCACCTGAGATGCCAAAACATCAGTTACATCTTTATTATATTTATCAAACGCGCAACGTTTGGAAATTATTAAAAATTGTTCCGGAATTATTAAAAATTGTTCCATCCTGAGTCGATGATGGTAACTTTAAGACCGTTTCCTCTTTATTTCACATCTAATAATGGTCCCACCAGACACACTGTGCATGCTTTAGTGGAAAAATTTCAGTCAAAATACTCACTATTGGATGTTCCTCTGTCAGCTAGATAACGAATTGATGGCAGTACCGAAAACTTCGTAGCGACAAGTGCTTCAATTCAAAAAGCCAAATCGGTCTATTACACACAATTCACTGGAATTGGGAGTCTCTCAAACCACATTGCTGCGAGTTTTACATAAAGATTTTGGTCAGCACCCTTACAAGATCCAGGAATTCAAGAACTAAATACCCTTGCTTATTTGCAGTGCAATTATCTATTTATAAACGTACACGCCCCAACAGAAACTATCGCCGAAGAACCGAAGAACACATTCTACGAGACCCTAGAGGAAGTATTCGATGGGATTTCATCATTTGATGTTAAAATCCTCCTCGGGAACGTCAATGCGAAAATTGGAAAAGAAGATATCTTCCAACCATTTATAGGTAAAGAAAGTCTACACGACATTTCAAGTGATAATGGAATTCCAGTTATTACGAAAGGATCTGGTAATGAAAAGCACAATGCTCAAGCACAAGCAAATTCATAAAGCCACATTGATATCACCTGACGGCGTAACGCGTAACCAAATAGACCACTTCCTCATAGACAAAAGACACCACTCGAATATTCTTGACGTAAGATCATATAGAGGAGCAGATTGCGACTCGGATCCAAAATCAAGAGTCGGCTAGCAGCAAACCCACATGGGCAGTCACGGGAGACGAGCAAAAAGTTCGACATTGATAAACTAAAAGACCGACGCAAAAGAGCTGAATATCAAGACGAACTAACGAATAGATTTAGCATCCTAGAGAATGGGAGTAGTGAGAAGAGGAAACCAATAGTGTGGACACTAAATGGACATCGATCAGAGACACAATCAAACAAACGGCCCAAAAGGTATTAGGATCTAAGAAAACATTTAAGTCTAAACCTTTGGTTTGACGATGAGTGCAGGGCGAATATCGAAGAACGTAAACGCCTCAGAGTGATCCACTTAGAAAGATATGATAAAGTCAACGCAGAAAGATACGTGACAATTCGGAAAGAGACAATGAGACTTTTCAAACGCAAAAAACGCAAATGGAAGAAGACTTAGATCGAAAAAATCCTAGAAAATGCCAGAGCAAGAACATCAGAGGTATGTGTGGGGAGGAAGTAGGGTACCGAACACGGGCACACGGTTCACTTCCTCCTCCATCCAATTGTCACTAATTGTTCCGTCAAACACCGAAAAGAAACTGCAGCACAGGAGAGCAAAACACAAGGGATTGTTGGCGGTGATTGTTTTTATTGTTTTTCTATTATTTAATTTTAATGAAACTATCATAATTCCCGATTTACTTTAAAGGCACCACGCACTGCAACACAACCGATTAAAAATAAGACGTTAAAACCTTAGCACGCACTTGACACCGAGGTTTATCGCTGATTATCGCTTCCCTGTGCGCACCAGGGTAGCGATAGGAGACACGACCTAGTCCGGTCGAAGGATGGAATTTGACTCAGCGATCGTCATCTCATGCAGAGATGATTTCGCTAAGGAAAAAAAGGAAGAGAGAGAAAAACTCTTCTCTTAAGGGTGTGAATATATCCTTGCCAAGGATATGTTTTATCTCCCACAAGTGTAACGTAGAGTCTCTCTTATGGGAACAAGAAAACCAGATCTCGTAATAAAGGTCATGGTGGTATGTGTGGGATCGTTCAGATAGATGCGATTCACACGTGCAGTGGAACGACGAAACAGGCAGGCGGCAAAGAGAATAGGGAAAAATGACCAAATGCGCCGTTGGTAATGCGGGTCATCGTTTACACGATGCCTCGTCGCTATTTTCGGCGTTAGGAGAAAAAGGTGCTAAAAGCAAATTGGATGTTTATGGCATCTCTGGCTGCAGTAGAAACCGGGTTCATATTTACATTAGGAAATGCTGGAGTATTTGGTTTCAGCGTCTATTGCGCTAATTATATGCAGCTGCTTGGGTTATTTGTTGATAAGACAAACAAAAAAGGTTGCCAGGCAATGTGTATGAAAAGATACATGACGCGGCTGGAGAAATAGACGGCGCAATGTTTATGGTCCCTGTCATGACGGTTACAATGAATGCAATCCGAATTATTTTGTTTACAGGAATTTGTCTAAGGAATTTTGACTGGCGACCTAGATGCCGAAATTGATTGGAAATTCCTGGTAACTTAATAAAGAAATCTTAAGGAGCAATGGTATGCGAAGAGAATGCATGAAAGTAAGTTTTCGTTATAGGGATTTTAGGGTTATAATAATTGGATCTGTTTGATGCGTGAAGCATTTAAGATGCTAATGCGAATTGCATTAGCGAAAGCTGGTGCAGATCCGGGTTGTGGTTATGGGGGTTTTTTCAGGAAGGCGAGCCGTGGGATCTGGCGGAACCGCCACATATGTATGCCGGCATAAATTCAATTAGAAATGTCTACCCAGGGAGAGCCTAAATAATTCGAGACGCAAACGGTTGTCTGGTCACAGAAACAAACAATATCGTGACAAGATGGAAGCTGTACTTTGAAAACCTGCTCAATGTGCGCACACATCAACCACAAATAAACGAATATACAGCCGAGCCCCAGCCACCAGAGCCCTCTTTCGACGATTTTGTAGACGCAAGAAATCGATTGAAAAACAACAAGGCTCCCGGAGTTGAATGCATACCGGCAGAGCTTGCATGAAGCATGGGAGAGAGGCAACCGCTGGAAAAATCCACCAACTCATCAACCCAATATGGGATAAGGAAGTCATTCCGGAAGAATGGAAAACCTCAATAGTCGTCCCCATTTTCAAAAAAGGCGACAACCACATACAAACCACATACAAAATACTAACAAATGTCATACTGGCGAGAATCACACTGTACGCAGAAGACATACTGGGAGACTACCAATGCGGATTCCATAGGAACCGGTCAACAACCGACCAAATGTTCGCAATAAGGCAACTACTGGAAAAGAAGTGGGAATACGGAGAGACGGTTCACCAACTGTTCGTTGAGTTCAAAAAAGCCTACGACCCAGTCGCAAGGGAAAGCCTCTACCATATTGTAGTTGATCTGGGAATCCCGAAAAAATATGCCGCCCTCATTCAAATCTGCATAAACGAAAACAAGGGGCGAGTTAGAATAGAAAACTGCAATCATGCCAATTGTTCTATGTGGATGAAGAATAGCAGAGGTATGTAGGCTGGCATAAATTCAATTAGAAATGGCTACCGAGGGAGAGCGAAAATAATTCGAGACGGAAACCACAAGTAAACACACCAGACATACATACACACGAGCCCCAGATCCCAGAGCCATCTTTCGACGAAGTTGTAGACGCAATAAACGATTGAAAAAAAAAACAAGTCTCCCGGAGTCGACTGCATACCGGCCGAGCTTGTAAAGCATGGAGGAGAGGCAACCGCTTGAAAGATCCACCAGCTCATCCAAACAATATGGGATAAGGAAGTCACTCCGGAAGAATGGAAAACCTCAATAGTCGTCCCCATTTTCAAAAAAGGTGACAGATCTGACTGCGAAAACTACGGATATACAATATCATTGCTCCCAACCAGATACAAAATATTAACAAATGTCATACTGGCGAGAATCACACCGTACGCAGAAGACATTGGGAGACTACCAATGCGGATTCCATAGGAACCGGTCAACAAGGGCCAAATGTTCATAATAAGGCAACTGCTGGAAAAGAAGTGAGAATACGGGGAGACGGTTCACCGACTGTTCGTTGACTTTAAAAAAGCCTACGACTCAGTCGCAAGGCAAATACTTTACCATGTTGTAGTTGAGCTACGAGTCCCGAAAAAATATGCTGCCTTCATTCAAATTTGCATGAACGAAAACAAAGGGCGAGTTGGAACAGAAAACCACCTGTCAGAACCGTTTGAAATCCGGGACGGAATAAGACAGGGGGATGGCCTCTCACCATATCTTTTAACCTTGTGCTCGAGTATGTCATCAGAAAGATACAAGACAACATGGCCGGATCATCCCTTAACGGGGTCACACCAGTGCTCGCATATGCGGATGACATCGCCGTTCTGGGCGATAATCTAGAAACAGTAAGTAAAAACAGTGAAATTATCATGTAAGCAGCAGAAGAGGTGGGCCTAGAAATAAATGAAGACAAAACAAAATACATGATTACGGAGAGAGCAGGTGGACCCCAGGGAACACATATAAACGTCAGCGGCAAGATATTCGTAAAAGTTCAAGAATTTAAATATCTGGGAACAATAATGACGGGCAGTAACGAAATGTCGAAGGAAATTAACAAAAGATTGCAACGCTAGTTGGCACGCAGTCAGTAAACTGCTGAAATCCAAACTGCTATCACGTAACATAAAGCTTCGTGTCTATAGAACCTTAATCATGCCGATTGCTCTATACGGATGCGAAACATGGGCTCTCACAAAACGGGAAGAAAACAAATTCCGCGTATTCGAGAATAAAGTTTTGAGGGGCATCTTTGGAGGTAAATATGACGAGGAGGCAGGACAATGGAGAAAACTCCACAACCACCAATTGGAAGAGCATACCGCAAACCTACAATAGTGAGAGTAATCAGGTCACGGCGATTAAGATGGGCCGGACATGTGGCGCGGAAGGCGAACGATGGGACCGTGCGTAGAATTCTTGACGGTAGACGAACGGGAAAGAGACCGGTAGAACGGCCGCGACGTGTAAATACAAGCTAATGAAACATTGTTTTGTAGAATACAAAAAATTTGACCTGCTGTTGCTATCTGTAGGTCAGGCCGGAAACTTTTCACCCCACCCTGGTATATCTAGATAGATAATAATTGTAGCAATTCCGATCTATGGCATTGCTACAATTATTTGCATTTTGATATTTCACAAGTACTTCCTCATTCGGACAGAATATTGAGCTACGCACATCAAAAACATTATTATAATGTTCGACTTTTTCATAGTGTGCACCCGTTAAAGTGTCTACTCAAACCCCTACAGTACCAAAAGATTCAGAACAAGCATCAAAGTATGAAAAGGGTTGTAATGGTAGGAAGGTTATCAAAAATAATATAACAGGATAGAACGAAGCAGTGAGCGACGCGGTACAATACTTTGGTTCTTCAGAGTAGCGTTGGGTAAAGAAACATGTTTCTGGTATATTTATTAAAAATGCTCGTTACAACAACGAACAATCAGACATAACCGTGGTACCACACCATTAAACAATGACGAGGATAAACATCTCGTACAGTTTTTCAAACACAAATTTTGTCTGGGTTGTACGACAAAGGGCGTCAATCCTATTTTGTTCATATGACTAATGTTATTCGCGTTGTTTTTTCCTTGCAGACAAATTGTCTAACCATATGTGCGTACCGTCTTTTCCTCTACAAGGCAGTAATGTAGGTGATTGAGTGAAATCCAGCCCATTAGCTACACCCTTTCTGGGAGCGTCTTGATGTTGGAGCTATCGGCCTTCAGCTCGAGGGGTTACAATATCGCCATCAGTATCAAATTTCTGTAGCTGCTGCTACCGTTCAGTATTAATTTTCCTTAAAATATATTTCTTATTAAAAACACAAATGAAAATAAAAGTGTTCCGTGAAAAGCAAGTTAATATGCAGCATAATCCAATGACTTCATGGAAAACGTAGAAGAATATCGTCTGGTACATAGAAAACATTGGCATTGTTTGTCAGAGCTGCTTGAGTACTGAGAATCCAATATTCGGATCGAACAAGCGTATATTCTGTAGATTCCAATCCTTACTAAAAACTACCACTGCTCTAAACTCGTGAATACAATTTGATAATTACAGAATAGTTAGTGAGAATAATAATATTTAGTAATAATAATAATATTTCAGATATCTGTTTATATATTAAATATAAACAAGCACGTATTACATCCCATATTGTCTAGTGGTTAGGATACCTGGCTCTCACCCAGGAGGCCCGGGTTCGATTCCCGGTATGGGAAACATGTAACATCTGTTGCGATTCTTTTTTTTTTTAAACTAAGATATTTTTAACTAAACAGAAAATTATATCTGACAGTAGATCATTTAATGACAAATGCATTAAAAAATCGACAGGTTCTCTTTTCTGTATGAAGTCAACGGCTAATACAACGAAACAGCACGTGCGTTGCTATCTCGACATTATATTTCGGGTTTTGATTGACCAACCCATCATAATTTTCTTGAACAAATACTCAGGTTCGTTTATCTGCTCGTGCGGATACTATGCTGACTTTCAGATCGGAAATCACACAATCAAAGAAGCTGTTAAGTACGTTCGACAATAAAAAGCGAGTAAAAACACCCACAGACGTATAGTCAACCCTTTCCGATATAGTGAGAGAATTATCATGTCTATGGTAGTCACATCAGTGGAATGCGGATGTGGCTAGACACAAAAGCTGAAAAGAATGATGAGAGCAACATACAGGTTTTGTGCGTTAAGGACTATATGGGGTTTCAGGACGATATCCGATGAAGTGGCATTTGCTATAATCGGACTACTCCCCATAGACATCCTAGCTGAGAAGATGCTTCAGATCCATACAAGGGGTAAACCATCTAGTTGAATGGCAACTATAAAACTAGAAGAAGGACTTCTGTTACTATAAGGCAGGCCAAATGGAACACAAGCTCAAAGGATATGGACATTTAAACTGAATGGATATTTTTTTAATGTTCATATTTTTCACTTAAACTCTATTACACTATTCTTAGTCTAAATAAACCTAAAAAGCTATACATCCGTGCGTATAAAGCCATTCTGGCAGGCGATACTTAATTAATTGTTATTGTTACGAGGGCAGTCAGGAGGTGGAACTTGTATACTGGTTAATAGCGGACTTCGCCATGAACCTATTGACCTCCCACACCTAGACTCCATAGAGGTATCTGGAGTTGAACTGCATCTGGCTAGTAATGGTAGAGTGAATATATACTCCGTATACCACTCGCATAAAACCAATAATGGCCCCATTAATCCCGAAGATATCGGCAAACTAATAAGGACCTCGGGGCATACACCCTTCATCATAGGCGGCGACTTTAATTCCAGACATCCACACTGGAACAACTCTGTCTCTTGCCCAAATGGCACAAAACTGTACCAATGGTACACCACAAACAGGTATGCCCTCAACTTCGAAATAGTTGCACCTACGGATGGTACTCGAGGTAACTCAATTCTGGACATATTTATTGTGTCCAAAGACTTACTTCCACAAATCACTCCTCCTCAAGTTTCAGCGGGTGTATCTGACCACAATGCTGTGACCACATTCATTCGCGGCTATCGAGCATCCCGGGCTCATATCAGATACATATCCGATTATGGGCGGACAAACTGGGACAACTTCAATATTACATTGAACGATAAACTCCACCATTTCTCTCTTCCCACTGACAGGAATCTAACGACGGTTGAGATAAACAACGTTGCAAAACGACTTCACGAGATTCTAGTTGAAACTTCGGAGACTCATGTCCCGAAGTATAAACTTGAAAAGACCTATCAGATTCCCCATGACGACATCACTCTTCGTCTCATCCGGGAGCGTAAAAAGCTCTGCAGAATGAGATATCGTCACCGCTTTACGCAAAGGGAGCCATTATTGCGATCCATTATTCACAATATTGGTACACTGATAAAACAGAGAATCCAAAACAATCGTACCCGACAATTGGAAGACAAGCTGAAGGGTATCCAGATGGACCAGAACGTTTATAAAAATGTTAAAAAGATATGTGGCAATTCCCGCATCACTGGGCCAATTATGCACAATGGTGTTGTTGTCAATAACGACACCAATAAAGCAAATATCATCGGAGAGACCTTCGCAAACAATCACAAACTCACTTCCCAAGATGGCGACCCGGAAACTAATGCAATCGTTAGTTCAGAGGTCCACAGTAAGTTGGACGACTTCAACGAGCCAATTGTTGTCTTTAACCCAACTAACAGTGCATACTTCGATGACACACGTGATAATGGTCACGGTTTCATCACACCAAATACCCTACAGAGTCTGGTTAAATCTCGACACCCTAAGAAGTCACCTGGTATCGACAACATGTCATACCACTCGTTGCGAAGGCTTTCTGCCTTATTCTTTATAAAGCTCTCCATTCTGTTCAACCATGCATACAACATGGGGTACTTTCCCCAAGCTTGGAGGCACGCTATTATTTGTCCAATAGCAAAAGTTGGGAAACCAACGTATCACCCCTCAAGCTTTCGCCCTATCTCGCTTCTCACTTGCATCAGCAAAATATATGAAAAATTCATATACGAGAAGCTAAATAACTTTGTCAGTGCCAGGCACCTAATACCTGATTTCCAATTCGGATTTCGAAGAGCGCACAGCACCACTATGGCTCTCAATTTATTTCAAAACCACGTCTGCGTGCGGCTCTTTAATAAGGAACCCACCGTTGCGGTAAGCCTAGACATTGAAAAAGCTTTTGATACGACTTGGATCGAAGGTCTCGCTTTTAAACTACTGAATACTGGCCTCAGTAGAACGCTATATAGTATCATCTACCAGTTCGTTCTAAACAGAACCTTCCAAGTTAGAATGAATGGAAAGCTTTCCCGAACTTTTTACGCCGCTGCAGGCGTACCACAGGGCTCCATTCTAGGCCCCATCTTATTCAATATTTACACCTCCGATATTCCCCGCCCTGTGGACGGGAGAGTAAACCAAATATGCTATGCGGATGACGTCCTGGTGTACACGTCAACCAAAGGCCCTAACCTCGCAACAAATCGACTCAACCGTCACTTGGACGAACTGTATCAGTATTACAGTCGATAGAAAATACGACTTAATCCATCCAAAGCAGTAGCCATAATTCTGAGTAGTAAACACTCCCAACCTACTTCTCGATATTCACAGAATATTCGAATAAAAATGGGAGATACTACGATTAGACCACAGGACAAGATGAAATATCTCGGGGTCACTTATACCCCAAAAATGAATTTCATCAAACATGTGACCCACATTCTCCAAAGGGGCCTTGGTCGGTCTAAGCAACTGCACAACATCTTGAAGTGGAGCAACAAAGTTGACACCAAAGTTAAGCTTCTCTGCTATAAGCAGCTAATCCGATCTGGAATATCGTACGCCTTTCCCATATGGTCCTGCATATCTTCGGCTCAAATGGAAAGACTTCGGGTTTTCGAAAGGAAACTCCTCAGAAGATGCACCAATCATTCTAGAAGGCCTGACGGTCGTCATTACCCCAACTCTCACCTATACGAAGGCGCCTCCATTACCCCTATCGACGAGTACTTGCTTCAATTAGCATATAAGTACCTCGAAAACATTCAGAACAGCGAGAACCTACTTGTACGGGACTCTTGCGTTCTTGACCCTATTCTCTCTCGATCTCTTCGGATCAAACCCCCACAATTTCTTCTTCAGTACAAAACTGAAGAAAGCACCCTTCGCAACAACATTCCCCTCTATAATAGAGGATTCCTGGACCCATCCCATAGGGTCTACAATTAACAAACCAAACACACGAACGCACAGTACAAGACGGCACAAACACAAACATACACACCGACCAAAGAGCAGATTATCAGACGCCAAAGACGTGATCTGCGTTTACTACCGCACCCAAGACCCACCGGTCTTGTAAGATTTCTTTCCCACCATCCCTCTATAAAAGTAGTTAGAGAACACTTGGACTAACACTGTCCACACTATCCTTGGATACCCACCCTTTTTTCTTCTCTTTTCAGATGCCGCGAGACCGAGCCCAATATTCTCACGGATGTGGGTGATTCTGGTTATCGCAAGATGACCAGAAGTCAGAGACAAGATGAAGGACACATATGTCCTGTCTCGCCAAATTCGGCCTTCTCGCCACATTTTTTTTTTTTTTTTTTTTTTTTACGAGGGCAGTATGAAAAGTCAGTGACTTTTTGAACAAACGATTTTTTTTCGGTAAATAAGCATTTAATGAGGGTGGCCTGAAATGTTTCCGACCTCATCGTGAAGATAGCAGCACTCACCAATAAAAGCTAGTGAATGTAGTTGTGCGCCTTCTGACAGTTACTCATTAAAATTTCAGCAATTTTGGACGCGTAGTTTTTATTTGACAGTCGTTTGAGTGAGTCGATGTGAGTGTTTTTGTGAAAATGGACAAAACTGAGTATCGAACTGTCATTAAATTTTTGTTTTTGAAAAGCAATACCCCTACGCAAATCAAAGATGAGTTGGACTCTGTGTATGGGGACTCTGTACCATCATTTACCACAGTGAAATTTTGGGCAGCTGCATTTAAACGTGCCCGCGAGAGCTTGGGAGACGATAAACGTTCGGGACGTCCAAAAACTGCAACAACTGACGATAACATCGCTAAAGTTCACCAAATGATGCTAGACGGCCACCGAATTAAAGTGAGAGAGTTAGTAGGGGCTATGAACACGTCAAAAGAACGTATTTTTCACATATTAAATCAAGATTTAGGTATGAGAAAGCTCTCCGTGCGTTGGGTGCTGCGTTTGCTCACGTTATACCAAAAACGTGTTCGAATGAACATTTCCAACGTTCTGTTGGCGCAGTTTAGGCGCAATAAATTCGAGTTTTGGCGCCAATTAATTACTGTCGACGGAATTAGGATACACCATTATACGCCCGAAACAAAAATACAGTCGAAACAGTGGATTGCAAGTTGCAAGAATCGGCTCTAAAAAAAGCAAAAACTATTTTTTCGGCTGGGAAAGTGATGGCGACTGTTTTTTTTATTTTGGATAGTCATAGAGTTATCATAATCGACTATCTTCAAAAAGAAAAAAAAACCATTACATGAGCATGTGGGTGTAAAAGAAGAGATGCCAAAACACGGACACTTATTTTCTTTCACTCCCAACGATTGTTCGAGGAATAAAACGCAAAAAAAACAGCACAACGTTCTCCGAAAGAGGAAATTAAACTCAGGTGGCTAATTGCAGCAAAACGTTCTTTATTTTTTATTGTTTTTACGACTTTAATATTAATGTTTTTTTATTAACGACTACAACACTGTTTTTAATATTAAGATTTCCATTCGCGACTACACATTGTTTTTAATATTAAGATTTCCATTCGCGACTTGGCACACACTCGCTGCCTCCAAGGAAACAGGCTAACTTTTTGCGCAACGACAGTGACGCGGTTGACTCCTTCAACGGTAAAATCTGACTAATGACTCCAGCTCACCAAAGAAACGGAAAACCCTCAAAAGAAACTAAAAAGGAGGCGGAGTTACACGATTAACTTGAAGTAGTTAATCGTGATTGGACCGGACGGGGTAGTCATACATTACGCATGTGTGGGTATGCCATGCATACGATCGTTCGGCGACCGTGGTGGATGGAGGTACATCGCTAGTGCATTTTCTAAGAAAGTAAACACTAGCATGTGGGGTGTGAAAACCCGAAACCGATGATTTGGTCATCCTAATGGAAGGCCATAAATCATCACTTCGGTTGCCGATGATTAAACATTGCAACGAACATAGGGTGCAGCCATTGCCAGATGTTGTAAGTAAACATTTTCTGGCTGCTGGTGATCGTTGTTTGAATGCTATCTCTGAACATGGGGACCGACAATTGGAAGCCAGCGATTGCTGGTAATCAGGGACATGTTTGGTTTGCTTCAGCAGAAACCTTGTCGGCGGTAGCAAATCAATAGGGGCAAATAGCCGCATGCATGTTATGCCGAGGGTAAACAAATACAACGAGTCACAAGGAACTCTTGTTGATTGTTGTTTCCATAGCTTAAGGCTATGGAAACGAGATGCCCTGGCAGAATGTATGCCTAAAGATATGATTTCAGATGCCATGGCAATGTGATGATTTTGCCATGGACTTATGTTTTTTTTTAGGAAATGATGTACGCCTCGAGGGTGAATTTTCGATGCCACGGTAAGGTGATAAGCTTTGCCGTGGGCTTAATGTTTCTTAGGGAATATGGTCTGGCCGAGGGTAAGTTTTCGATGCCACGGCAAGGTGATAAGCTTTGCCGTGGATTTAATGTTTTCAGTGGTGGTGATGGAGAAAAAGGGGTTTGGAAGGAAATCCCCTACAGAATAGGTAAGCTGCCTAACAGAAATTCAAAACGGTTATCCGATTGGGTAACCGTATTAATTCCGGCGATTTGGCTGGGGGTAAATGCCGTAGCAAGGTTACGCAACCTTGCTGAAGTTCGACCGAGAGGTAAGTCGTTCGCCTGGAATAGTGGGGATCGAGCGATGCGTGGCTCTTCGGGCCCTGAAAAGCCCCACAAGCATACTAGGCATCATACGCATCATTACTTGACCAACTGAAGGCAGAAATTGCGGAAAAACGGCCACATTTGCAGAAAGAGAAAATCCCTTTTCACCAAGATGACGCTCTCCGTTTCACACCTCAGCGGTGCCATGGCGAAAAAACACGAATTGCGGTTTGAACTCCTTCACCATCTGCCTTAATCACCAGATCTAGCCCCGAGCAACTTCTTTTTGTTCCCTAATCTAAAAGTTGCGCTCACAGGACAGAGACGTTCGTCAAATGAGGAGGAAATCACAAACGTGAACTGTTATTTTGTAGAGAAAAACGTCGAGTACTTTTTGGGCGGGTTAGAGAGAAGGAAGCACCGCTGGGAGAAGTGTGTAGAATTACAAGGAGACTATGTAGAAAAATAAAAATCGATTTTAAGAAAAAATGTCTTGTATATTTGGTAGGTCGGAAAGTACAAGATCATCGAGTCACCTCTTGATTCTGCACTGCTGCAATCAGACCTCGACAGCTTCTCGGCTTGGTGTGACTAAAATTACTTTGTACTTAACATCGCCAAATGCCAATCTATAACCTTTTCCCGTAAGCGTATCCACTCATAGGTTAGTTAGTTTAGTTTTAAACCACATTTATTTTCCTAATTCTTTTTACATGTTATGTATAATATTAGGGGTAAATGTTAAACCCTATTTTACAATTACAGTCCTTAAATTAACTTACTGGCTCTATGCGAGCTCTCTAAATTACGCAGTATAAATTGATTTTCATTTATGCCTTTCGGCGTATATATATATTTTTTTAATTTTTATTCATCCATTCATCCTCACGTTCACATTCCCTTCATAACCAACCCCTGACCATTGTCCAATCTGTTCGAGACCTTGGGGTCCTTTGCGATAGGGAGCTTAACTTCCTCCCTCACATTGTTGAGACGACGCGGAAAGCCAATCCTGCCCTCGGATTCATGAAACCATGGTCTAAGGAATTCTCCGACCCTTACGTAACTGGACCCGTTTACCTTACCCCCGTCCGCCCACTGCTTGAATATGCTAGCCAGGTATGGTCTCCTTATCACAAAATCCATATCCGTAGAATCGAAAGTATTCAACGTCGCTTCCTTCGGTTCGCTTTCCGAAGGCTAGGGTGGGAAAACCACTTACTGTCCCTGTACATTAACCGCCTCAAATTATTCAACCCCAGAACCCTTGAAGCGCATAGTGTTCTGGCTGCTATAGTGTTCATGCATCGGGTCCTCTCCGGCTCAATCGACTGCGCCTACCTCCTTAACTTAATTCCTCTGAACACAAACCCTCGAAATACCCGTAATCCCCGCCTTACCAACATTCCCCTTCATCGCACCTCTTATGGTTTCAACGAACCCTTTTCGCCGATGCTGAGAAATGTCAACTCCAACTCCACCTTGTTCGACTTTGATCTCTCTACCCATATCCTCAAGCACAGCCTCCTAAACCATTCTCACCATTAATCTTAAGCGGCGTTTTGTACACTTTCCTATCTAATCTGCCCCCATCTCCTGCCCCTACTCATGCCTTCATAATATGTCCTATTTTTAGAAGTGGGCTCATCATTATCATCATCGCCACTACAACCGGTATCCGGTCTAGGCCTTGTTTAACAAATCTCGTGGTCGTCGTCGTGTATCCGGCCAATATCCGAGGCTTGTTAAATTTTCCATATTTTGTTTTTCCGGGCAAGGTAATTAGCCTTGCACCGAAGTGAACTCATCCGAAATAAAAAAAAAAAGGAATGCCGGGAGGCCGACTTAAGTGAGACAAGCACAAATATGTCCTTCATCTTGTCTCTGGATAACCAGAATCACCCACATCCCTGAGGATTTTAGGCTCGATCTCAAGATATGTATATGAATAAGAACGGGAAGGTACCTGAGGATAGTGTGGACAGGGTTAGTTCGAATGTTCTCTATCTACTTGGATGAAGGGATGGTTGGAAAGAGATTATGTAAAACCGGTAGGTCTTGAGTGCCGTTCTAAACGCCGATTCCTTTTTTTCCGCCCTGATAGTTATCCGAAATCAAACATGTGCCTCCCTTTTTTACTGTTTTTTGTTTTTTTTTTGTTTTTCGTATCTTCAAAAGATACATCTGGACCGATCCAGAGGCATGCCGGACGTTTACCGACTAAAACCATCTCCCGCCAGGCTTATATTCCCATTGATCCCCGCGAAACTTTCTTGTAGATATTCCATCGCGGGGCGGGATGGAGTTTACCTGTTACTCTGTAGCTAGAGAGATTTGATAGGAAAAAAAAATACAAAAATTCCAAGAAGCACAAGCAAGATTTTGTGTGTGCTTCAAATGGAATGGGGGGTCTAGGAAAGATATGGAAATTTGTTTGAACAAATTCCCGGAAGTTAAAATCATGAAATGCATTTGGAAATAGGCATTTCATGATGTTGGGATTATTGGGAATTGAATCAATGTACGACAAACGAATGTTTGGTTCAATTTGTCGCGTAAGTTAACGCCTCCCAAATATCATATTATAAATCTCCATTGTACTATAAAAATAGATTAACCTTTGTAATCGCAAATATTATATTATACCATAAATATACGTTAACCTTTGTAAACCCAAAAATCATATTACAAATCTCAATTATACTATAACCTTTGTAACCCTAAATATTATAAATCTCTATTATCAAATCCTGGCGCAAGGCTAATAACCTTGCCCGGAAAAACAAATTTTTTTGGAAAATTTAACAAATTTTACTTGCTAAATAAGGCCAAGACCGGACCCCGGATATAATGCCGATGATGATGATGATCATGAAATACTGATCAACCTTTGATACATCTTAAATATTGTAATCCCAAATACTGTACTTTGTTACATCTCAAATAGTGTAATCATCCAAACTAATAATCGCAGGCCAACAACAACCAGTATCACCAAAAATATATACCAATTACCCAAAGCCAATCATAAACACACACGACTCCACCCAGCTGTACATATTGCCAAACCGCATTATCAGCGGGGAGTGCATTAACAAGAAACCCTTATCAGAAGGCTGGACTCCGGACACAATCTTATCTCTCTATTCGTGGTATAAATGGATCTGCCAAAGGAAACACAAAGGACCCTCTGCACTCGTTTGAGGACTGACCCACATCACCCACGATTATAAGTACTGAGTTAAACAAAACATATTCTTAAATTTAATATAAGTGTTTGTTAACTAAGTATCGAGTTGAATAAAACATATTGTAGCGAGCTTAGGGTTCGCTGGATTAATTATTTTTAATAAATAAGAGCCGTTAAATCGATTTTGAATTAATGTAACACTTTATTAGTCCGTTAATAACAGCCGTTACTTTTACCGTAGACTTAACGATTACTTAACTTATCGCTACCGTACTTATCGCGTTTTATTGCTCACTTCTTACTTATCTTCCCGATCTGCGTGCGACGTATTTATACCGTTTTTCCTCCATATGATTCGGTGTTTCGTTTCCGCTCGTTCCATAGCCTCGAATTTTCTACTGCTCGTAGTCTCCAGTTTTCCAGTACTTTCTAGAATATTCTAGTAGAGTAACTTCGGGTAATGTGATATAGGTATTTGTTTTCTAACAATTATTCGTAATTTTTACTACATAGCTTTTGCCGCACTATTCATTATAGCTCTTTGATACATTGCGAATTATATTTCGTTTTCAGAACCCTGCAGCGTAAGCCAATCTGCAGCTATTTACAACAAAATAAAAAAATCTCTGTAACCCCCCTTATTAAAATTGGCGGATAATGTGATATGGCTTTTAAAACAATCAAGAGATTTTTTTAAAAATGCACTTCACTGAATTAAAAACTCACCCAATATACTGTCAGCTCTATTCACACACAAACAAAATGTATTACTTCAGTTTTTAATTTTGCTCCAATTTTTGCTGAAATATAACATAAAGCTCACACAAAAAAACTGTCGACTGTACACCTTAAACAATTTCAATGCACTGACATACAACGCAATGAGCACGAGCGCGCCTAAAACTGCAGCACGTGTTCTTTTCCATTGCCGTCATGTAGACAAGAAAATTCGTGTTGAGAATTGATTATTTCGGAAAATATGATAGTATATCACATTTCCCAACCATATCACAATACCCGACGTTACTCTACTTTGTTTATGACTTTCTAGAATATTCTAGTCAGTACTAGACTATTCGCGAAAGTCCGAAACAAAGTACTAGAATATTCTATAAAGTACTGGAAAACTGGAGACTATGGACAATAGAACATTCAAGGCTATGGCACGGACGGAAACGACACAGATTCAGAATCAGAATGTGAGGAAACGGTATAAATACGTCGCACACAGATCATGGAGACAAGTAATAAGCAAGAAAGTGAAGCAAGCGATAAGTAAGAAGTAAAAGACGCGATAAGTACGGAAGCGATAAGTCAAGAAATCGTTGTGTACGGTAAAAGTAACGGTTGTGATTAGCGGACTAATAAAGTGTTATATTAAATCAAAATCAATTTAACGGCTCTTATTTATTCAAAATAATTAATCCAGCGAACCCTAAGCTCGCTACAATATTTTAAAATTAAAGATATATGCGTGTTTTGTTAACTCGCATATGATTCAATTGGGGCTAATGATTGAGATATTGGATAGGGGTAGGCTATTCGGGTATATGGATGTTTTTTTTTTTTCATAATAATGAGAGATTGGATGAGAGTGGTGATTTAGGATCACCACAATGCTTTCCTCCTGAGAGTGGTCAAAACTAGACTAAACCAGCCCAGCATATGACCATTTTCAATATAAGGGTATTTAATTCCGTTTTTTTATTCGTATTGGCCGTCCCTGCTAATAGTGTTTGCTTTAACTCTGTGTGAGAGTACACAAGCAATTGACAAAACTATTCTCGCAAGCGCGGATCCAAAATAACAGCAGTGATTTCATAACTTCTTATGTGTTACATGAAATACCCAATTAATAATATATTGTTAATAACTAGTAAAAAAATGATTTTACTTCACTTAAGGGGACATTCCGGTTTGTCGGGTCAAAAAATAGGTTATTTTCATGATTTTTTTTAAGAGAAAGTATTAAGGATGTAACAACAATTTTTTTTTAAACATTTTATTCATCTTTCGACTACGTTTGCAAATTTTGTCGAGTCACTCCGGAGCCGGAACCCCCCCCCCCCTCCCCGCCCGCCTCCGGGTGTTCAAAGTTAGTCATCCGTTCTGCTCGTGTAAGGGTTATTTTCGTCCCCGGTGAAAAAATATGAAATATGCAAAAAGTTTATTGAACTTAAATACATTTAGTCCAATGTGAGTGAAAAAAATTTTAAAATTGATAAAAAACAACAAAATGGCGGACTATTGAAAAAAAATTGATTTTAGTTATAACTAAAAAAATAAATAAATAAATAAAAAAGTAATTCACTCACAATTTACGTGTGCTTGTTAAAAATATGTGTGCGAACTTTCATAAGAATCGCTGCACCGTTTTTATATTATCGCTTACATCGCACTCAAAAAAGTCGTTTCGAGAAAAACGAATTCAAAGTTTGGAGATAAATTAGACAAAAGATAAAAGTGATTTTTTTTTGAAATCATCGGGATTTTTTATACTAACAGCTAGACATCTATTCCTGGACCATAAACAATTCCTTTCACGACTTCGAATTGGTCCTCCAGTTGCATTTTCGCCTTGTTCCCCACTGTTCGTGCCTCGTGCGAGTTGTATAGTAGGCTGCGGTCAGCGTCTTGCGGCCGATCTCTGTCCCCCTCGTTCGCAAACGCTCTCGCAGCGTACCAAATTTTGATACCCATGGCTTGCATTATTAGCAATGCGCGTGAAAACCCCTCATTAAACATACAAGCTGCGGTAAGAGCGGCAACTTCAATGATTTTCTTACCACTATATGTGTGTTTTGCCGCCATTTGCCCGATAGTAGCATTGAAACTTTCGTTGTTATTTTGCGTGAAACCTCCCTCGCATTTTTTTTTTTAACAATTCGGGATCTGTCAGTTTTGCGTAAACTGGGTAAATGTTACGGGCCGACATTGAGTCCAGGTCCCCCCAACATCCACTAATCCCCTTTCGTTAGTTTCCCCTCTTTACCTTTAAACGGAGAACAACTCGCCAAGTGGTAGAATTTGCATAAAGTAGTTTATGCAAATTAACTACTTGGCGAGTTGTTCTCCGTTTAGAGGTAAAGAGGGGAAACTAACGAAAGGGGATTAGTGGATGTTGGGGGACCTGGACTCAAGGTATGGCCGTAACATAAATAGCTGTTCGTACTTTAGGATCCAAGGGAGGTTTGTCGTGGTGGAACTTTGACAGCTCATTCGCAGCTACCGCGCGTTTCCATTTGCACCATGACTCCGGACCCTCTGGACAGTTTTGATGTTGCGGATTTTTATCGGTTGATATTTTGTGGTAGCATGTTGCCCAAATTTCTTTCGCCATTCCTTCAGCAGAGTGAGCATTGCGTCTAATCGCAAGTTCGTAATAAGTCGTCAGTTCTGTTATCTTGTTTCCCGTAAGTTTGCCAGGACCAGCTCCTCCTAATTGGTCTGTTTTTTTTTTTTTTTTGCTTTTTTTATGACACCGCGTAATTGCGAACCGATTCGCTTTCCCACGTGATTGATACACTCGGCCTTTACAACATTTGGAAATGATTTTTGCAACGCATTTATTATTTTTACATTTCCGTCTCCAACGTACCTTTCGTAAATGCGGCCGTGCAGATCAAAAGCGCGCTCGAACATCTCTAACATTCCGTCAGGCTCCATTTTACCCGAACTTCCATTGTGATCCAATGTGCAAACTGGTTCGTGCTCATCCTAACAAGTATCATATTCAGGGGTGCCTTTCTTTGTTTTCATAAGGTTGCAGCCTTGGCAATAACGCGATTTCACAGTAAGATCGAGAACTTTGTTTGTTTTGTTGCCGATCAATGTCACAACGCTATAATTAGCAGTATGACCCCTTTTGCTCCAACCACCATCTCCAGAAGCAGTAAATTTTTTATCTTCACTTTCATAAGTTTTTTCTTTTTCTTCTTTGCTAGCCTTTTTTATCACGGAAGAAAAAACGCCGATACAATCGGTGTGTGCATTATCGAGAGCAGCGTAGTAGATGTGTTTCGTAAATTCGCCAATATTCATCAGTGAAGTGAAACAATGTAATCCATCTAACCCGACACCCAAGATGTGCATTACGAATATTATTCTACGATTAATTTTGTAAGCTTTGTTGGCGATTCGTGGACAGGACTGGATGACCCTCTCACCACAGTTGCATTCGACGATCAGTTTGAATCCTAGGCCTTTCTCAGATTTTTTTGAAAAGTTTATCGAACCGTCACAGTTTTTACACTTTATAATGTTTGAAAGTTCGGAAAAAACTGAAAAAAAAAAAATTTAACATCACGTATGCTGCCGTCACTGTGACCGTTGGAGCGAAGTCGGGCGATGTAGCCAATTTTTGTGCCGATGTATTCGCATACTCCGTTTTCAGTTCATTTACGGTTCCCATAAATCCTTTTCGTTTTTTATATCGACTCCCTGGACGCAACCCTGACTTATGCGAACCTTTAACGTTTTTAAACATTATGTTAGAAAAATTTACCGTTGAAAAACGTATGAAACGGACGCCTAAACGCGAGCAGGTTTACACTAAATACTTTTTCCTCCTCACCCGCAGTACGCCCGAATGTAAAAACAACATACACAGGAGCGGCTATCCATTACCGCTTATGAACATGTTGTTCAGTCGCACAAGATTCCGACATATTCAAAGAAGTGGCAGTTGGCCCAATCCAACAGCGAAGCAAATTAATGCCCATAAATGGATAGTCTGCATCTTTCTAAATACATAGTAGTTGCCACCTATGATACGAATTTGTATCCGCGAGAGACCCGACCCTTTAATGACCTATAACTTTGGAAACGCCTAAGATTTCGTTTCCAAATTTTAACATATTATTTTTGAAGGATAAAACTATCGATTAAGCAAAAAAAAAAAGTGGTTTTTTGAACCGAACAAACCGGAATGTCCCCTTAAGCGTTTTTATAATACTTTTACATTCAATAAAAAATGATTATATTTTAGTTTAACTTATATTTTATCCTTAGATTTAAATTAAGACTATATACATAATTCATTTATATCAAATACAAAGTCAATTTGTATGATTATAATCGGTTTTTTCGCTCCAAGTCTTTGGCAAACTCTGCAAAATCTGCCTCTGTAAAGCACGATTCTGGTTCGTTATTCTGCTCTTCGACGACTATAACGTATTTGCCATTGTGTGCTCTTTGAATAATCTGAAATAACAAAAAATTTATTTAAAAAAATTCCTTAATACTAACAATACATACTTTCTCTGCGTTAGGTATTTTAACCGCATGTTTCGAAATAGTCAGCAATTTCTTTATATTCTCATCAGCTAAATTCTGATTCGAAGCCAACTCGGATCGTATATCTTCAATGGTTTTTTTCGGCACTGAAAAACAAAAACACACACTTAGCTAATGTGGGATGATTTTATCGTTTAGTCTCTAAAAACTAGAATTAGAAAAAAGTTGTTCAATAATATATACACACAAGAGGATTTTGAGGTACCCTTAAATGTCAGAGCACAGCACGAGCGGAAGGAGAGGAAGTGGATAAGGAAAGGCGGTATCGATGTACATTCGTCTTAAATGCTTGGATACTACAACACATGATCGGCTTGAGCATTATACATTCGTGTGATTCGGCTAAAGAACGACTCTATATGTTTATTTGTGCGTGTCTGAAGTTGACTTTTAACGTGAAGCGATTCACGTTCTCAGATTGGGGGGTATCACGGGAAAATATCTGGCGAGGCGAAACACATTCAGCAAGTTCAGTGGAACAACGGCCATGATAATTACTATTTATTGGCCTGTAGGAACCCGGAAGTTCCTGATCTCACCGACTCGACTCCGCCATGGTTCCCTGTCCTGTGTACTCTCCTTCCACACTTGACCTGCCGATCCGATCTCCTCAAGGTCAAACCTAACATTGTCCTGCCATCTCCGTCGCGGCCGTCCTATCGGTTTCTTTCCCGTTGGCTTACCGTCAAGAATTCTATGCACGGTCCTATCGTTGCCCATTCGCGCCACGTGTCCGGCCCATCTTAATCTTCGCGGCCTGATTACTCTCACTATTGTAGGTTTGCGGTATAGTTCTTCCAATTCGTGGTTGTGGAGTTTCCTCCATTACGTGGCACCTCGTCATATTTACCGACAAAGATACCCCTTAAAACTTTATTCTCGAATATCCGGAATTTGTTTTCTTACAGTTTTGTGAGAGCCCATGTTTCGCATCCATATAGAACAATCGGCATGATTATGGTTCTATAGACAGGGAGGTTTATGTTACGTGATAGCAGTTTGAATATCAGCAGTTTACTGTCTGCGTGGCAACTAGCGTTGCCGGAATGCAGTCTCTTGTTAATTTCCTTCGACATTTCATCACTGGCCGTCAGTATCGTTCCCAGATATTTAAATTCTTTAACTTTTTCAAATGTCTTGCCTCTGACGTTTATATGTGTTCCCTGAGGTCCACCTGCTCCCGCCGTAATCATGTATTTTGTTTTGTCTTTGTTTATTTCTAGGCCCACCTCTTCTGTCGCTTGTATGATGATTTCACCGTCTCTACTTACAGTTTCTAGATTGTCACCCAGAACGGCGATGTCATCCGCATATGCGAGCACTTGTGTGACCCCGTTCAGGGATGATTCGGCCATGTTGTCGTCTTGTACCTTTTTGATGACATACTCGAACACAAGGTTAAAAAGACACGGTGAGAGACCACCCCCCTGTATTAATCCGACCCGGATTTCAAATGGTTTTGAGAGGTGTTTTTCTATTCAAGGCGATATATCTTTTTTATTATATTTCTCTAGGGAGAGGCGAACCTATAGCGCCGAGTCGGCGCCCCGGATACCACCAAATAACGGTTGCAGGTTGTAACATTCCGAAAACATTTGCGCGGGTAGGGAATTCCACAGCTTCCCCGCTCTGTAACGGGACGAGTTCTGATGCAGAGATGTTCGCGCCAACGGGAGATGAACCACAAACTGGCGTGGAAACCCGATTGCGCGGAACAATACCACGAATCTCCAAAGAATAGCACCCGTGATAATATCTGTACAACAGATAGAGGTCAGTGTTATATCGAAGTTTGACCTCCGATATAAACATTTAAATAATTGATTATCAGAAGGTAGTTTTTGTTTATAATGTTTTATGGTTATTACAATCTGAGCGTAACCCCAGATATTAACATTTATTAGCTAATTATTAAAATGTTGCACCTGAGCGTAACCCCAGATGCTATCACTTGTATTTTGTTATTGAAAAGTGAAGTCAGGTGGACAGGGTCCGGAGAAGTGTTATAGTCCTTACTCGGGAGCCACTGTAACACTGTTAGCTGAAAAGTAATTTTTACCTGTAGGGCTGGCTTCTCCTTCCCTGTGTTGCGGCTTCTTTAATTGTTGGCTTCGGCAGAAAAACTAGAAACACTTTTTAATTTGGATATTTTTATTTGTAAACGCACTACTGACACCCTATTAACACAAGTTTGCTTTATGTTAAAGCACACTGCTAACACACTGCACTGTTCGACCCTATAGTAATTTACTAGCAAGAAGACCCGCTCTACTTACGGATGGGCGCAGTCTTCTTGCTTTCAATTACTGAGCCACTTGCAACTCACCTGCAGCCACTTTATATACCATTTTAATTGCTAACAATTGCAGATGGAGCATTTTTCTTACCCAGCGCGTGTAGCCTATTTGGGGGTTAATTGCCTGTCATTCTTAATTCGCAATTTTCAATAGTCGCTTAATTGTTCTGCAAAAATTGTAGCAGAAGCAATTAATATATTGATTCGATTTGCAGCAGCAATGACCGAACCAATTTCAGTGCATTGCTCTGCGTGCAAATCGTATCATACGTTCAATTTGCGACTTATCGCTGCGTCCGCCATTTTCGCTGCGATCAGCATTTCGTTGCCGCTGCGCTAACGTCTTTGAGAGTACCGCTTGTGTCCCATATCATGTAAGACATCGTGTTAACATGTGTACCTGTAATCTAAAACCGTTTAGGTCTGGTTTTGCTTTTCGTAATGCGAAACGAAAGGCAAGGTCAAGTGCACGATGGATATGCTTTGGATAATTTTCGCCAAGTATGCTATATGTTTAAATTTGGGGAAGTCTTTACTTCTGAATGAACGCGGGTTTGTATATTTTGCATGGTATGCAAAAAACGAGTTTTAAATGGCTGGAGAAGCGAATATGTGCTGCACGCAGAATTCTTTGATTATTAGATTTCTATTATGTGAGGATGGTTGTTTGAGAAAATATCTGAGATGGCGTGAGGATGCTTGTGATATTGATTGTTTTGTTTATTAGTGGGTGTGTAGTGAGGTGTAACATCAGCCTCGCACGTTCAATGTAATAGCGACTGTAGTCCCGACGTCAGTGCCATGTCCCTGATTAGGCGGACCGCTCGTTTCCGTATGCTCTCAAGTAGGTCGAGGGTATACTTAGGAACAGAGCTCCAAACACGAGAGCAATATTCGAGCGCGAGTCTAATTCCGGATATATACAGGGATAAAATTTGGGCCGGAGTAAAATATTTCTTGGCTTTAAAAAGATAACTCAGTTTCCCAGACGCGGATCTGGCGGACCAATATATTCCCACAAGCCGTGACGCCCAGCAATTCCATGCTTTCCCCAGATTTGAGGACCTAGCCATTTACCATTAGCTGTGGAACTAATGATCGACTATTCTTTGTGAATGTTGTATATTGGGTCTTCATTACATTGAAGTCGACGTTCACCTTTCCTGGGAGAAATATAGTAAAAACAAAATAGAAAAAACAAAAATCACAAACCCCACTGACGGTGCTACTATACTCACGGTTTATTACAACCCTCCTTTTCGTGGACGTCAGAGCGTCACCACATCGTACAATAAAATACGGCCAAGATACTGCTGGCTGTCCATGATCTCCGACATTAGGAGATATAAACAGCAATGCGAGAAATTCCGATGGTTGAGGGTAACCACACATACCGGAAACGAAACGAAACTGTAGCGTTTCTAACAAATACACACAATACACAAGGAAACGGTGAAGAGCAACACAAAAAAAAATTAAAGAAGTAAACCATCAGAGCCGTAGACCACACTTATTAACACAGCAATTCTATATTAGTTGAGTGTTCTTGAGAACAATGATCGAATTCATGCACGTGGCCGTTACTCTGATGCTACAATTTTTTTTTAATATACTTCTCTCGGGAGAGGCGAACCTATAGCACCGACACGCTCTGTAACGGGACGAATTCTGATGCAGGGATGTTCGCACCGTCGAAAGATGAACCGCAAATTGGTGCGCTCCGTCGGATTGCCTTGTGGAGCGCATAAAAACCGAATTGCGCGGAACAATACCACGAATCTCCGAAGAACAGTACTCGTAATGATATCGGTAAGACAGACAGACGTCGGCTACGCGCCTTCGATATGATTGCGGCTGTAGTCCCAACGTCAGCATCCTGTCCCCAGTCAAGCGGATCGCTCGCCTCTGTACGCTCTTAAGTAGGTCGAGAGTGTGTTTAGGAGCAGAGCTCCAAAGATGAGAACAATATTTAAGAGCCGGTCTAATTTAGGACTTACCCAGGAGGAAAAGTTGAACCGGGGTAAAATATTGCTTGGCTCTAAAAAGATAACTCAGATTACCTGGGGCGAACCTGGCGAAGCTCAACACCACAGATTGTGACGCCCAGCAACTGCAAGTTTTCTCCAGATTCGAGGGTCTGGCCATTCATCATCAGCTGTGGAACCGATGATCCACTTTTCTTTGTGAATGTCGTATATTGTGTCTTCGCTGCATTGAAGTCGACGAGATTGGCGCTTCCCCACTGCATGACCTTATCCGGATCCCGATTCAGAGAGTGAATCTGTCTACATCTCAGCTGGTGCGACGTTGATGCACCAATCGGCCGATCACTCGAAAAGGAGGAAACAAGCATAGTATCATCCGCAAAACTGAACACCTTGTTATCCGTTGTCTCTAACAAATCATTTATGTGAAGCAAACATAAGGTCGGAGCCAAAATAGAACCTTGAGGCACCCCAGAATTAATGGGATGTAGATCCGAAGACTGGCCGCCCACAACAAACCAGATCGGAAACTCTTTGTCTAGTCGCAAAGCAGCTGGGAAAGGCCGTATGAACGAAGCTTGCTCATCAATGCTCCGTGCCAAACACGAACAAAAGACCTGGAGATATTCAATGCGGCCGATTTTGAGTAACCATTCTCCTCAATCGCAGATGTCCACATAGCGGTTATAAGGGCCAAAGGTCTCCCGTGGACCGCCTGTCAGGGAATTCATATTGACGATCATTCCGCTGCATTCTAAAAATTTAATCAACTCGGCGTAACTCGATGACGTTTTCCATCACCTTAGATAACATAAACAATAATGCCATCGGTCGGTAATTTCGTGGGAGACCCCTTTTTCCAGTCTTTGGGATTGGCTGCACTCCAGCGATCTTCCAGTAGGTATAAGATAAGCATATGTTGACGTCCGGCGCCGTGCTTCCTCGGTTGAGGGAAGAGCGGGGACCTTTTATTTATTTCTTTTACTTCTTTTAAGAAACTTCTGTACACGCAACAATCTTATTAGATATCTTGATTCTAGATTTGTTGTGATGGCTTTGGAATCAGATAACGCATATCCAGCTTCCAATCTCAACTCAAAACTAACTGAACTGAACTGAACTGATTTTACAATTGAATTTTTTCTCTACTTATAGAACATTGTGTTCTAATTTACTGTAAATTATAATATGAACAAAACAAATTTTCTCAAAGTATTCCTTTAGTTTCTGGGACTTTTAAATTGAATAAAATTTGAACGAAAATCAAAGTGCTCTGTTTTGAAATAAAAAGGGGCAAGTTATGAAAAGGGGCATGTTATTAAATGTGCTGTAACTGGCAATAGTGCGAATGTTTATGAATGGTATGTATTAAGTGAGAATGTAATATATGTTAAGGGAAGTTTTTAAGGATGTGTAAGGAGATTCAGTGTTAAATATAATAAAGGGTAGTATTCTGGATTACAACACATACGATAAGCAAAGGAGCTTTCCAAGAACCGGCGACAGTTCTGGAGCACTGTTCTTAAAGACTATTGCAGGTATTCCGTTTGGGCCGGTTGCCTTTCTACAGTCCAGTTCACGTAGAATGCGTTGAATAGTACGCGAGTGAAATCTCACATCCCGTATCGAAGACCGTACCGACATGATCACATGTGGCTCCAAAAGACCGGGATCGAGGTTCGAATTCGCGAACACATTAGCTTTATCTTTTGAATTTGTGACTAACGACCCGCTGTCTGTCACCAACGGAGGAAAAGAGGAGGAAGCGAAGTTACTGCTGACAGACCTTGCCATTGCCCAAAAGGAGCGCGAACCAGTCGGGCACTGAAGAAGTGTATTGGTCATTCTGTCGTTGTGAGTTTGCTTCCCGGTATCAATCGCCTGGTTGCACGCGTTTCTGATTCTAACAAAGTTCGTTCTGTTAATGTCGGTGGGATTGGAGCGTCATTGTTTAAAAGCTCTATTTTTTGCGGCTGTAATATGCTCGCATTTTTTATCAAACCAAGGATTATCAGATGAACTTCGTTTGATGGAATGTAGAATGTAGATCTCCATCCCGAGAAGAATAATCTCTATGGCCGACTCCGAACAAGCGTTAACATCGGAGTCTCCGAAGCATACCTCCGACCATGGAAAAGTTGCGAAGAAATCTCGCAAATCATCCCAGTTAGCAGCCCCATATCTCCATACATGGCGAAGCTGTCTAGGCCGGGTATTCGCTTGAAAAGTAAGTAGTAGCGCGACCAAGCAGTGATCTGAGTTGCAACCTCCACGGTATAAGTGCTCGGTTCGGATGTCAAAAACAGATCCAGGGTGTTTGCATAATTACTTCGGGCATCTGGCACTCGCGTGGATTCCTCTACGAGTTGAGTCAAGTTGTGGCTAACAGCAAACATCTCCGCCAGCCTCCCAGCCTCGTCGGTTCTGTTAGAATGCACCAGAATTGTGCACATTAAAATCGCCAAGGACGATAATTTTAGGACCGAGGTGATTGATCTGCGTTCAGTCGATGGTAAATGAAAGATGTTCGAAAAATGTCGCTGATCGATCGTCGTTCGGGGAGCGGCAAAGACAACAAAAAAATTTAACGGAATTCCTCAGCACCAGCCTCAACCATATGATGTCCATGTTATTGGGTTCCAACGCCTCCATCCTCTGGCAAGCCACATCGGACCGCGTGAAGACGCAGACTCCGTCCTTAAAACGGAATCTAGAATTAAGTCGTATTACGAGCAACGAAGATATGTCGAATCAGTTGACGAATTGAACTGGGTCCCGGTTAGGGTAAGGATATCAGGTTTCGCTGTTTGCAAATATTGGTGGACGGCGTTTACATTCGTATTGTTGAAACCAATGCCCCTAATGTTACAAAATGCCGTTACAAGTCGAGCATGGACAGAGCTTCGAGAGCGAGCCCGATTATGCGATGACGAATTTCTTAAAGTTCAGTTATTTATCATTATTCATTTTACAAAATAAAATCGTCTTTTTGACATAATATTTCAACAGCGAAACGTATTCTGTGTTTGACGACTATATTGTGACGCATATGACAATCAGTACTAGAATATTCGAGAAAGTCCGAAACAAAGTACTAGAATATTCTATAAAGTACTGGAAAACTGGAGACTAGGAACAGTAGAACATTCAAGGCCATGGAACGGACGGAAACGAAACGCCGAATCAGAATGAGGAAACGGTATAAATACGTCGCACACAGATCATGGAGTAAGAAGTGGAAAGTGAGGCAAGCGATAAGTAAGAAGTAATAAGTGAGAAGTAAGCAGTGAAGAAGTAAGCAGTGAAGAAGTAAAAGACGCGATAAGTTAAGAAATCGTTAAGTGTACGTTAAAAGTAACGGTTGTTATTAACGGACTAATAAAGTGTTACAGTAATTCAAAATCGATTCAACGGCTCTTATTTATTAAAAATAATTAATCCAGCGAACCCTAAGCTCGCTACAATATCCTTAATCACATGATTCTCGCGACCACCACAAGTGCTCGTTATGCAATGAGATAGCTGACTGGTTAATGAAAGCGGATTCTGAGCCTTGATGTTTAGCTGTCGGCTATCATCATCATCATCAGCACTACAACCGGGAACCGGTCTTGGCCTTATTTGGCAAGTCCTGAGACTTGTTAAATTTTTCCAAAATGATTTGTTTTTTCCGGGCAAGGTCATTAGATAGCTGTCTGCTATCATCGCTTGATTAACCGACTATTTTGTGTATAATATACGGTGGGCCATACATTTTTGCGAATGGCAACACTTGATTTCTTAAAAACCGTTAGAGGGAGGGGCGCGTTCACAAAAGGGGAGTATTGAGATCCTTCTAAATATCAAAGCGCATTGCGATCAAGGGAAGAGGAACGGAGGTGTCGTTTTGAATGCCTAAGACACTCATGAATAGGTAATACTTTTTTTCCTTAAACAATGTGGTAAGTTCGAACATAAAGGATTTTGTAGTACCTTTAATGCTCAATCCTGATATAAAATACAGAGGAGGCATTGATATTGTGACGCATATGACAATCAACTGGACATCTGGCAGGTCTCCAAAACATAGTACTTGAAAACTGGAGACTATGACCAGTAAAAACGATATGTCGCCAGTGAGAGAAGTGTCACCGGGAAGGAGAAACAAAAAGTCAGGAGAGAAATGAAGTAACAGTTGTCATTAGCGGACGAATAAAGATTTAAATAGCAGATTGATTCTACGGCTATTTCCCGAGAATAATTAATTCAGCGAACCCTAAGCTCACTACAATATGCACTTTCGGCGCAAGGCTAATAACCTTGCCCGTAAAAATAAATTATTATGGACAATTTAACAAGTCTCGGATATGGATCGGATACCGGTGGAGAGACTTGCTAAATAACGCAAAGACCGGATCCCGGTTGTAGTGCCGATTATGATGATGATTGTATGCATTGTTTGCATAATGGATGTAGTGACGAGGAAACACTTTTTCTTATAACCTCGTATTTTGAATTATCATCAATACTTTATATATGCAATTCCTAGCTGAAACGTATTCCAAAAAATCTTTTATCATATTCCACAAAATAATTCAGTATAACATGAATCAACCGATTATATACGTAGAAGAAATTGACACACATATGTTTCTTACCACTGTCTCGAACGGCTTCACGTGGTCTAGCTCGATTGTGTTTATGGATTCCTCTCTTCTTTTTGTCCGATTTATTTTCTAGATAAAATAACTCGACGTTATTAGTCTTTTAAGCAGGGTAGGGCAACGTACCTTTTAGTTTCCGATCACAGTCTTGATTTTTTTCTACTATTGCTATGCTTTTCCTCAGAAGAGACAGCGACATTTTGTTTTTTTTTGCTTATAACAGAACAAAACTTCGGGAAATATTTTCGCGGGAACAAACACAAAAGCCTTGCGCCACCAAATTTGATTGTTAATGTTATGAATTGATAATTTTAAGTTGTTTTGTTTTAGCACGCTTATATGTTGACAGATAAGAGGTCATCGCCTGTCTGTGGTGTCGAAGCGAATTTAATGGTAAATCGTTATACGAATGAAAGCAAAAATGTAGTAGAATTACAACATTGTTATCTAGACAGTATAGTTGGATCCAAGCATATTTACTTTATATGATATACTTCCTGAATAAAATCAACTCAAATGACAATTTTTGTATGTATATATTTGCATAGATAATCTATATATTCAAATTCAATATTATATTCAATTTGTCCATTACACGTTATGAGATTGTAGTAAAGTCAGTTTTCCCTTTTTATACCAATCCATTGTCAACTGTCAAATTATTTAGTGATGGAAATTTTCACGCACACAATTCTCTACGAATAAGTCCTTAATTTTTTTGGTTATTATTATTTCCTGTGTGTTATTTCAATTAAGTTCTATCTTTCAATATTTAATCAAAAGAAAATAACAATTCTAAACTACTCTTTAATTAGATTCTTTATTTAAAATTATTATCAATAAGAAATTATTAGAGAAAAATATAACAACAAAATATTCTTATTCACATACACATACACAAAAGGATCTAAGGCAAGTAAATAGATATATATGCATACAAAAAATTCCTTCTAGCTTTCATTGTCTCATTGTACAGCCTCAAAACGAAACGGCCATCGGACCGTCGACGGACGGCACAGTCTCATCACATAACTTACTCTAAAAATAATTAAAATAATTTTTTACATTTCTAACACACTGCACTATGTTCTATATTTAGTACGTCGCACATACGTACTGGCAACAACAATAAATCTGAGAAGGAAAATAACCAAATAATAATCATTATCTAGAATTAAAATGTCTTCCAAAAGTGAACTGAAGAAACTGTCAGAGGAGAGTCTCCTTCAACCACCAGAAAAAGTCTTCGACATTATATGTAAACTGGGTGAAGGAAGCTATGGGTCTGTGTATAAAGCTCTCCACAAAGAGAGCAGCTCAATAGTGGCCATTAAACTAGTGCCAGTGGAATCTGATCTCCACGAAATTATCAAAGAAATCTCAATAATGCAACAATGTGATTCACCTTATGTTGTCCGATATTATGGAAGCTACTTTAAGCAATACGATCTGTGGATCTGTATGGAATATTGCGGTGCTGGGAGTGTGTCTGATATAATGCGACTGCGGAAGAAGACACTGACAGAAGATGAGATTGCCACAATTCTAAGTGATACACTGAAGGGTCTGGAATATTTGCATTTGAGGCGTAAAATTCATCGAGATATTAAGGCTGGAAATATATTACTCAACACCGAGGGTTATGCCAAATTAGCTGATTTCGGCGTTGCTGGTCAACTCACGGACACAATGGCAAAGCGGAACACTGTCATAGGGACGCCGTTTTGGATGGCACCGGAAGTGATCGAAGAAATTGGCTATGATTGTGTCGCAGATATATGGTCCTTAGGAATAACAGCTCTTGAAATGGCTGAAGGGAAACCACCCTACGGTGATATACACCCCATGAGGGCAATTTTCATGATACCCACTAAACCTCCACCATCATTCCGCGAGCCAGACCGGTGGAGCACAGAATTTATTGATTTCGCAAGCTTGTGTTTGGTAAAGAATCCGGAGGAAAGGGCAACAGCCACAGATCTGTTAAAACATGAATTCATTCAAAATGCCAAAAGTCGAGCGATCCTGAAGCAAATGATCGAGGAGGCCTGTGAAATTCGGGAAAATCAACGAATAAATCGACCTGCGGGTGGAACAAGTCAAGCAAAAAGTTTGTTGACCCAGCAAGACGAAGAGGACGAGGAGGCGGCAAACTCTGCTACAATAAAAGAATTCCCAGCCGATGATGGAACCCTGGTGCCTGGAAAGAATGACACAAATCCGCGTGCCCAGGCTGACTGCAATACAATGGTGCCGGACAATGGCACACTAGTGGAATTAGAATCAAATCTAGGGACAATGGTTATAAATAGTGACTCCGAAGACTCGACTATGAAGAAGCACGACACAAATCCAGAGATTCCTAAATACCGGCCACAATTTCTGGAGCATTTCGATCGAAAGAGTACTGACATCCCAGCCAATCCAGAAAAGCCAATTATGAAAAAACCTACTGCCGGGGATTTATATCCGGATATTCAACCTGATGGACACATCACGCAATCACCGGCTCAACAACAGCATCATCATCACCGCCCGCAGTATCAGCAGCCACAGCAACAGCAGCAGTGGCAGCAACAACACCCTCATATGGAGATGCAGTTCAATCAAATCTCCGCTATCAATCAGTACGGCATGCCACAGCACATGTATCATGCCAATGCAGCCGCGGCGGCGGCAGCTGCCGCTGTTGTGTCACCTGCTGCACCAAACCAACCCATGACGACTAATGTTCTCGGCGTACATCATCAGCAGCAACAACAGCCGGCGGTGGCTGCTGCAGCGGTGCCACACCCCCAACAACAGAATAACAATAACAAATTACATCACTACAACAATTATGTAGACGGGGAATTTGAATTCCTTAAATTCCTTACGTTCGATGATCTGAATCAGCGCCTGAATAACATTGATTCAGAAATGGAGAGAGAAATCGAAGAATTGAATCGGAAGTACAATGCCAAACGACAGCCGATCGTCGATGCCATGAATGCCAAACGGAAACGCCAGCAAAACATAAATAATAATCTCATTAAAATCTGAGACTAGGTTTAGAAACATTTTTACTTAAGAAGTGAGCACTAGAAGTTTGTATTGTTTTTTTTTTATTATATATTAAAGATTTGATATTAAATAAGAAGGTTAAATGAGGAGATTAATAAAAGGAGAATGCACTTTTAACCTTCTCTTTTATAATAATTGCCCCTTACAGTTCTCGTTTTACACATTTTTTTACTAACAGCCTTTCGTCGATTTGTGGAGTACTGTTGCGAGTTAGTCTGCCACAAAGCAAAGGTTTTTTTTTGGTTTCGGTAGGAAGGTGGAAATCTTCAAAAGATACCTCTGGACCGATTCGGAGGCATGCCGGGCTTTTACCGACAAAAACCACCTCCCGCTAGACACATATTCCCTTTGATCCCCGCGGAACTTTCTTTTAGATCTTCCATCGCAAGGCAGGAGTGACAAAGCAAAGGTAGCCGATGTCCTTTGTAGATGAAATAGTTATTTTTTTGTACACTGCATTTTTCATATCATTTTTTATTTCTTGCTCTTATTCTATTTTGCATACTGGCTAGACAAACATGATTAAACTCTAGCTTATGGTATCTTATTTTCCTTATTTCCTAACTTACTGGTCCCTTGCGGATTCTCTAAGTTACATGCATACGCTTGAAGCGTGAAAAATTGTCTTTCGATATAAAGATTGTTTTGTTTACATGCATTTTTTTTATTACACTTCTCTCGGGAGAGACGAACCTATAGCGCCGAGTGGGCACCCCGAGATGCCATCAAATAACTGTTGCAGTTCTTTTTGAACAGTTGCAGGTTGTAACGCTCCGGGTACACTCGGGTGGGAAGGGTGTTCCACAGCTTCCCGGCTCTGTAACGGAGCGAGTTCTGATGCAGGGATGTTCGTCCGGTCGGGAGATGAATCGCAAACTGGTGCGATCCGTCGGATTGTCTTGTGGAGCGCATATAAGCTGAATTACGTGGAACAATACCACGAATCTTCGAAGAACAGTACTCGTGTTAATATCTGTAAAACAGACAGGTCGGCTACGCGCCTTCGATGTGATAGCGACTGTAGTCCCGACGTTAGCGCTGGGTCCCCGATCAGGCGGATCGCTCGTCTCTGTATGCTCTCAAATAGGTCAACGGTATGTTTAGCAGCCGAGCTCCAAACATGAGAACAATATTCGAACGCGGCTCTGGGGATTTATATAGGAGAAGAAGTTGGGCCGGAGTAAAATATTTCTTGGTTCTAAAAAGATAGCTCAGTTTTCCTGAGGCGGATCTGGCGATGTTCGACACATGTTGTGGGGTGGAAGTCGTGGCACCGGCATGGGTGCGAGTTCTACTTCCTCCTCCGATATTATTTTAAAGTTCCTCCGTGAAATTGTTCGCCGAGTAAAAGAACGAAACGCAGCCACGTTTGTCCACAACTTTGGGTAAAACACCAGGGAAACGACGATCAAGGAAACACATCCAGGAACCGCTGCCGGAAAATGAAACACACTGTCTATTGGTGATCACCGTTTTTATTACTTTAATTATAACTTTGAAAATACTACACACTGAAACACATGTGGTTAAAAATCAGCAATTGTACATTAGCACACCCGATTCCGCGAAGGGGCACACTCAGGGGTGTACACTTTCGTGCACACCCAACAAGGGATGATGACGGCTCGACCGATACGTTCAGTGGTTAGGATAAGACTCAACGATATTTTGCTCGTTCAGAGCTCACTCGCACATCGTGGTCATGATGGTATGTGTGAGAGAAGATCACATTGGTTTATTTTTCGTAAACAAGGCCATAGGAATAAACCTGAAACTCAAGGACGGCGCATAATGGGCATCCAGGAGATGTGTGTTTGTTGAAACAAACGAATCGCATCTCGTCGGATGCTAATGGCTTTGTATTTGTTTATGTATCTAGTTCGTAAGGGACAAGATTCGGCGAATCAAAGGACAAGGGAAATATGACCTAATGCATAGTTCGGTAATGAGGGTCGGCTAGATAAATAGCAGCCGCTCATTAAATAGAAAATGTGATTCGGATACCTAAACGATGTGAATTGTCTATGGTATGCATTGCAGCTGTTACGATAGCCGCAATGCCGATGCACATGGTGCTAATAGGTTTCAGACGCGAGATGCGTATTTGCTTTGGTTTGCACATTGTGCGAGTCAGAGAATTTTATTGCTGGAAGAAAAACGTCGCCAGCTAAATGTATACATAAGGAAGTTTATCGTATATATGAATGAAGCTGGGAATAGGCGACGCAATGCTAATTATCCCTGGCTGGAATGGTTACATGATATGTGAACCGAGGGTTTTTCCTTTTCAGGGTATTTATGATGAGGAAATTAAGAACTCTTACAGGGGATTTGTAAGCGAAGGAATGCTTGAAAAGGTAAGAATTCTTTTGCAGGTACTTTTGGGTTATAATTATTGGATCTGTTTGATGCGTGAAGCATTTAAGATGCTAATGCGAATTGCATTAGCGAAAGCTGGTGCAGACCGGGTTGTGGTTATGGGGGTTTTTTCAGGAAGGCGAGCCGTGGGATCTGGCGGAATCGCCACAGTACTCCTCCCCCCCCCCAGTGACGTAGTCACGAAAAAAAAGATAGGGGCGAAGGAATGCTCGATGGTGGGTGCTGTGATGATAGGGAGCTTGCTTCGGAATGCGCTGTGGTAATGTTAAGGGACTGTCGTGGTGACCAGTTCCTGGTTATTGTTTGGGCCTTTATCGATAAGATGGACACAGTTGTTACCGCTTGATGCCATCAAGGGCAAAGGTGTGCGGCGTGGTCCATAGGCTTGTTATGGGTCTCATGGACCAACAGGCTTATCGTCCGTACAGGTCGGAACCCATCGGAAATCCGCTCACATCCGCAGTGACGAAGTAGCATGTGCGGGAAGATGCAGATACAGGCACTGAGGGTATTGATCTGGTGTTGGCGGTATCTGCCAACAGGTTATATCTATCTAATAGGTATAATTTCATTAGGAGCTCGCCGCCATCGTGGTAATGGTGCCAGGAGATGGGACCTATTGGTGACTCACTGACATCGTGCTACGACGTGTCAGTGGATAAATTTAAGGAAACCAAGTCCAGAGTCGGTGCCTTTCGTCCATACGTTTGTATGACGAATTGTTTGCCGCTGGGACTGGTAAAAGAGGGCGGGCACTCCAGTTGCGCGGCTTACCGATCGAGGGAGGTACGATACACCTGCTCCGGTGTCGACCCCGGAGCTTGATAAACGGCAGCCGCGACCTCGACCAAGCGGCGCTTTGTTGGGAGGGCCGGCCACTCGCGCTCGGTTAAGTTGGGCGATTTAGGTTATGGGGCTCCTGGGATATGGTTGGTTGTGTCTAACCACAAGGCGGCCTAGCGTAACTGCTGCACTCTCCGAAGTATTATGCACCTAGGTATTTGAGGCGGCGCAGAGGGGCGTGTATAGCCTTTAGTTGTCGCTAAGGGTGAGCCATAGTGGCTAAAGATTGGGGAACCGGGTATATTGTCTCAGTCCGGTGGTATCGGTTTGATTTGAGGACCGGTGTTGCTGAGACATTTGGGAGACGTTAGGGGATCTAAGGACGAAAGTCCTGAAGTTTAAATAAAGGGGCAAAACCAGGTGTCTTGCTGGGTGTTGCTACGCGTAGTAGCTGTGTTACGAGGGAAGCTGGCTTGCTGAAATCGGGTAGAAAAGTCGAGCATTGATGAACGGTTTCGCGTGATAACTGTCTTTGGCGTGCATGGGCGCCAATATTTGAACAGGGGCAGAACAAGTTGTTAGCGGTCAAGGAAAGTCGAGAAGGGTTGCATGGGGTTGTGTGAAGGCTATGGTTGGTGAGCGTGAGCGCCAACCTTCAGAAAAGAGACGGAAAAGGTTGAGATGTTTCACGCGAGACAAAACCGGGCGTCCTATAGATTATATGCTACGCGTAGTAGCTGTTGTTACATAAGGGGCCGGTTTGCAGAAAATGGGTGTTGAGTAATGGCGAGCGTGTGCGCCAATATTTAGAAAAGGAGCCTTAAAAGGGTGGATAGAGGCGAGTTTTGTCAGTATTTAAAGAAGGCCAAAGGTCATCACTTTGAACTCGAAGAGTCCGAAGGGTGTGATGAGGAGCCGGTTAAAGAAGTTCAATTGAGCCGATGTGGGGTCAAGTCAGGTTGGGTGGGGTCGAGTGCTTAAGGGGCATTGTGTCCCGATGTAAAAGACGAGCTGTTAAAAGAGGAGTTGGTTGTGGAGGAATGAATGGAGTCGAGAGGAGTCGAAAAGTCGAGAGAAGTAGTAAGCGGAGTCGAGTGGATTGGACAAATGGAGTCGAAGAGTCGAGTGGTTGCGTGTGAGTAAACGGAGCCGTGTGCGTGCTGGAAAGGGTTGTGCGCTACTTAATACCCTGAAGGGGCTTACAATATTTGTTATTTTGTTGTTAAAATGTATAAAATTGCAGCAACCATTTCTATTCGATTAGATTAACAGAATATTTAATATGCGAAACATTAAATTAGACGAAAGAAAAACAATAAGTGTATTTTAAATGGGTGTGAATGTTTATTTCGTGTCACTTGTCGATATATGGGATTGTATTTCGATATATGTTTTACAAGTTTTGAGAACAGACACACTTTCTTAGGCTATTACATTAGTTTTGTTTTTCTTTGAATTGAATGTATTCTAATATATTCATATAGGACAAAGTCTAAGCTATTTAGTAGATATAAACATTTTGTTTGTTTGTTGGTGTTGGTGATAATTACT
The DNA here is from genome assembly GCA_963931805.1 of Microdon myrmicae. NCBI lineage: Eukaryota > Metazoa > Arthropoda > Insecta > Diptera > Syrphidae > Microdon > Microdon myrmicae. The sequence continues at coordinate 204,944,792 of OZ007497.1, forward strand.
GGTGTACGTTTCAAATAACATTGAAAATAAAGATAATTAAATGACAAATGTGTTTCCCTTACTTTCTGATGACGTCGAAGTGATTACTGAGGACCAGCATTTGAAGTAGTGGAAGTTAGCGAATCCCGCGTCCGTGTCGACGCACTGACTAACCACACCACAATGTTATGCCACGATACATTTCCACAGACCGTGACGCCGAGCAATTTCATGCTTTCCCCAGATTCGAGGGCCTGGCCATTCGTCATCAGCTCTGGAACCGATGATCCACTTTTCTTTGTGAATGTTGTATATTGTGTCTTCGCTGCATTGAAGTCGAGGAGATTGGCCCTCCCCACTGCAGGATTTTATCCAGATCCTGATTCAGAGAGTCGATCGAGCAATGTGGGGGTTCTTTAAGGCTTGCCCGAAGAACCACCCATCGTCCTAACCCAACTCCCCGTTCCCAACCTGCAATAAATTACGGATCATAGCCTCTTACCTGCATAAAAGCAGTACAAAGCTCTCGGTCAATCATTTCTTACCTGAAATAGAAATCCACGGCAAGATCATCATCTTGCCATGGCATCATACGAAATCATATCAATCAAACCATTTCGGTTCATCTTACATGAATCATTTATGAACCTGATCGGTTCCTCTGGGCGGCAACATGTCCATCAACCACACTCCAATCCACCTGTGTTTACTTGTTCCAACAATCCGTTGGTCCAAAAAGACAAGTCGGGCAACTTGCTTACTTGCACATCTGCAAGCCAAATTTCCGATGATCGATCGCCTAAACCCATAACCGATCATCGAGTTGGACACGACTATAATTGTTGTCCAAACGATTAAATCAACGGCCGTGTCCCACGATCCGTTTTTCTAAATCAAACACACAGTAATCTCACTGTGTGTATTTTTTCCTACCATCCGTTGGTCCCTAGTCAAGCTGGGTAAGTCGTATGGTTGCACATCTGCAAGTCAAATTTCCCATGATCGGTCGCACAAGGGATAAACGATCACCGATTTGCACACGACCCATGATTGTTACCCTAATAATCATACCAATGACCATGCCCTATGATTAGTTCCTTAAACAAAAATGCACCCAATCATTCTAGACCCTCGCCATCGTAGGCGAAGTTCTGTTGACTTAACATCAACAGAAAAATCTACCCTCAATCGTTTATGATGGGAATACAGCCAGCCTCCTCATATTTGACCAGCTACATGTTTGGATTCTCTTTTGATCACCCTTCGCATTTTCGTTTGTCCTGGCTTCTAGCGAATGGGCATTGCAGCCAGACCTCTACGGTCACAATGGAAATACTTCCAACAAAACTCAAATCGATCGTTCATTGGTCGTCACCAAAGAAAATATCGGATTTGCTCCTCACACATCGGTGGAAATCCAGCCCCAGTTGCGACTGGTGGTATGTTCCGCACAACAGCACCAGAGGAGTCAGATCTTAACCACCGCCGCGTGCACACACGCACGAGGCAGATTCTAGCTGGGGAGTCAGATTTCGTTCCCTTAAGCGGACACACGCACAATAGGAGTCGAGTTTTAACCCACCAGAGTTGTCGATCGCGAGTCCTATGGATGTACAATTTAATAAAGACAGTTTCAAGTGTTCCTGTAGATGTAAAAGTTTAATTATGAGTTCCTGTGGATGTTAAATATTAATATAGACTAACGATTAGCACTCGCGTCAAAACAATTCCAAATGTATATCGGTGAAGGTCGGAACGTCTAAACCTTTCTCAAGACATTTTCAAGTATTTCTGTGGACTTCAAATTGTAATTTAATAAAGACGGACCTTTAGCGTTTACGCCAAAACCATCTCAATGTATTTCAGTGAATGTTAAGTTACTGATAGATAACAATGAAGGTAACAATAAACAATACAAATTAAACAGAACGACAGCTCCTGCGTTTCTTTCATTTCCTACATTCTTCGTGGTGACGATTTTTTTGTGAACTATCTGTGGTGTTTTTACTGAACCCGCGTCCTTGGCGATGCTCCTGGTAAAAACCTCGCCCACAGCTACATCTCAGCTGGTGTGACGTAGATGCAGCAATCAGCCGAACACTCGAAAAGAAGGAAACAAGCATACTATCATCTGCAAAACTGAACACCTTGTTATCCGTTGTCTCCAACAAATCATTTCTGTGAAACAAACACAAGGTCGAACCCAAAATAGAACCTCGGGGCACCCCCGAATCAACAGGATACAAATCCGAACATTCGCCGTCCACAACAACCCGGATCGGTCGATTTCCGAGGAAGCACTTCGTCCAGTCGCAAAGCTGCTGGAAAAGTACATATGAACGAAGTTTGCTCAACAATGCCCCGTGGCAGATGCGGTCAAAAGTCTTGGAGATATTCAATGCGACCGCCTTTGACTTGCGATGCCGCTCAATCGCAGATGTCCATATATCGGTTATAAGTGTCAAAAGGTCTCCACTGGACCATTGGCGGATTTTTTTAAAACGACTGAGGTGTTCCGCCGAAACTTTCTATGAATAAAACACGAATTTCACTTTTTCTTCTACTTTATTTTCCGTGGTTTATTCTCGTTCTTACTTTACACTGATTTATTAATTTCATTTCATCCGAACTCGCGCCGACACACTCTAGGTTAATTTTATTTTATGCGACCTCGCACCGACACACTCGACACTACCTTCTTTCTTTTGCGGATTTTCTTCGACTGAATAAAAATTCCCCTCAGGGGATGTCCCGACTCACCCGTCTGTTCTCTTTTCCTTCGATTCTCCCTTAATCGAGAATCTCTCCCCTAGCGGAGAACACACCATCTATCCGTGTCCTGCGATTTCCTGTTTGGTCGCAGGCCAGATGTGCGGTCACAACCACACACAAAGACGCGGATGCTGCTGCCTGTGTGGCCGGAGATCTTCGTAGGATCCCGGAGTTCACACCTTCTGTCGAATCGATCTGTGTATCTTTGGTGTTGTTTATTATTCCTGCCGATCCCTTTTTGGCCGCAATAATTATCTTCGGTTGCGATAATTATATTTGCTTTGCCTTTTGGGAACAGCGTTTTAGTTTATTGCTGTTTCTCCGCAATGGCTTTGTTTGGTGAAGTGCATTGCGGTAGGGTCAAAGGGTCAGCTGACGGTTTATTTTACGGGAATTTGCTTGTCACCGGGGATTTGATGTTTGTCGACATCTGCCACAGCTGTGCCATCCACTTGTGTTTATCCCGTTAAAGGATCGATACACATTTTCCATACTGGTTGTGTCCTTCGATCGCCGTGCAGCCATCGGGAAATTGTTCGGGACTTGGGGCCCACGTATCTGTGGATACGTGGGGTTGTTGACGCCAGTATGGATGTCAACTTTGGTCAGATGAAAAGGTGGATTTTGGGGGCACGTGTCTGTGGACACGTGAAATTTCGAAGGTGTCTCAGCCTATGGTGATTTGTGCGTTTCGTGGAACCGCCACAGTCCGTATTGACGATCATTTCGAAGTCTGATTCCATCCAAATACTTGATTAACTCAGTATTGATGACATTTTCGATCACCTTAGATAACATAGACAGTAATGCTTTCGGTCGGTAATTTTGTGGGGGACACTTTTTTCCCGTCTTTGGGATTGGCTGAACTCGAGCGATTTTCCAGCAGGCAGGAAATGCCCTCTGTGCATAAGATAAGCGGAAGAGTCTGCCAAGAACCGGCGATAGTTCTGGAGCACAGTTCTTAAGGACTATTGCTTATACTCCGTCCGGCCTAGTTGCCTCCCTACAGTCTAGTTCACGTAGAATGCGTTGAATAGTGCGCGGGTGAAATCTCACATCCCGCGTGGAATACCGTACCCACGCGAACACAGGTGGCTTCAAAAGACCGGGTTCGAGGTTTGAATTCGCGGAAAATAAATTCGCGAAGACACCAGCTTTATCCCTTGAATTTGTGATTAACGTCCCGCTGTCTGTCACCAACGGAGGGAAAGAGGAGGAAGCAAAGTCAATGCTGACAGTCCTTGCCATTGACCAGAAGGAGCGCGAACCAGTTGGGCACCGAAGGAGTTTATTGTTCACTCTGTCGTTGTGAGTTTATTTCGCGGTATCAATCGCCTGGTTTCACGCGTTTCTGATTCTAACAAAAATCGTTCTGTTAGCACCGGCGGGATTGGAGCGCCATTGTTTAAAAGCTCTATTTTTTGCTACTGTAATCTGCTCGCATTTTTTATCAAACCACGGCTTATGAGATGAACTTCGTTTGATGGAATGTGGAATGTAGATCTCCATCCCGAGAAGAACAATCTCTGTTACCGACTCCGCGCAAGCGTTAACATCGGAGTCTCCGACACACACCTCCTACCATGGAAAGGATGCGAAGAAATCTCGCAAATTGTCCCAGTTAGCAGCCCCATAGTTCCATACATGGGGAAGCTGCCTAGGGCGGTTTTTCGCTTGAAATGCATTTACTTCCGCGACAGATACCAAGCAGTGATCTGAGTTTCCTAGTGGTGCAGAAACCTCTACGGTATAAATACTCAGTTCGGATGTCAAAAACAGATCCAGGGTGTTCGCATAATCGCCTCGGGCATCCGGCACTTGCGTGGGTTCCTCCACGAGTTGAGAAAAGTTGTAGCTAACAGCAAACATCTCCGCCAGCCTCCCAGACTCGTCGGTTCTGTTAAAATCTACCAATCAGCCACCATTTTTCACATTAAAATCGCCAAGGACAACAATTTCAGAAGCTGGGTGGTTGATCTGTATCCAGTCGACGGTATGTGAAAGATGTTCGAAAAATGTCCCCGGTCTATCGTCATTCGGGGAGCAGTAAACCAACAATGAAATTTCACAGAATTCCTCGGCACGACCCTCAACCATATGATGTCCATGTTATTGGGTTCCAATGCCTCCATGCTCTGGCAACCCAGATCGGACCGCGCGAAGACGCAGATTCCGGCCTTAAAACGGAATTTCGAATGTAAGTCGTATCCTGAGCAACCAAGATATGTCGAATCAGTTGAAGAATCGACCTGGGTTTCAGTTAGGGCAAGGATATTAGGTTTCGTTGTTTGTAAATATCGGTAGACGGCGTTTACATTCGTATTGGTGAAACCGATGCCCCTGATGTTACATAATGCCGTTACCGTGGGCAGAGTCTAGAGAGGGAGCCCGATTATGCGATGACAAATCTCTTAAAGTTCGATTATTTATCATAATATCTGCATGATGTCCCCCCCGAGATAGCCCCCCCCCCGGATATCCGAATGGGAAAATAGTTAACTTCGGCATTCTTTATATCAGAATCATCATGACTTATCTTCGTGTCAGTCCGGGCCACCCGAAACACCGTCGAATTTTTCTCTCGACAGCGTGACTGGGTGTTATCTCACGTTGGAACCGACTACCATTTAAACCAACTTTTTCTCGAACCTGCCCATCAGCCAAGCTCCGCAAGATGACCAGGGATTTCTCCCGACCAATTCACGAAGCCTATAGCTTGATGGGGTGGTATTTCACCGGGCGACAGGGCGTTGGTACCCCACTTACCACTCGGCCTATAGTCGCCTCTTACGACAAGCCGGCCTAGCTGTGAGTATATTCTTACGCCCAGGGCATAAATAATAAATTGTAACCAATTTCATGAATTTAATGAAGAACAGAAAAAACCTTATTTTTGTTATTGTTTTTACCTTATATCTAACTTAAATACTAAACTAACTAAAACTTTTTTTTTAAATTTTATCCTAAACCTAAACCTAACATCTAAACTCAATCTTCGAAATGCTTAATCTATGTAAGCTTTCCATAGTTAATGGGCTTCCTTTTGTAATATCATTATTATTATTATTATTTGGGGTAACGCTAATAACCTTGCCCGGAATATCAAATTATTATGGACAATTTAACAAGTCTCTGAAAAAGACCGGATACCGTAGGCGAGACTTGCTAAATAAGGCCAAGACCGGATTTCGGTTGTAGTGCCGATGATGATGATGATTATTATTTCTATTACTTTTTTCCAGTTATATGGAAACAGGTTTTTAATTGCCTCTCGGCTACCAAAATCTCTGGTGTTGCTTATTCGTGTCTCCTCGGTCTTTCTGTGCTACTGCCCTACTGAACTGCAGGCGCTCTTCATCTGTGTGGACAACCTCTCGATTATAACATATTCGTTTATCTATGCCCGACCAACGCACGTAATAAATCAACGGTATAGTGGATTCATTTTGTATGAGGCCGTTCATGTCGAAGACTGAGGAATGTTTCTGGTGAAATAAAGCCATTGTGACGTACCCCCTCATAATACATATTGTTTGGATAATATTGTGGTGATCCTAACTCACTACTCCCATCCAATCCCCATTATTACCTATAATCCCAATCTTATTCCCATAGTGAATCATATGAGCGACAAATTAAACCAAAAGTTAATTTTTCGCACATTGATTCAATCCTCAATTATCTTACCCTTACCCATAATCCAAACCATGTTCCCCAATTGAATCATATGCAAGACAAAGTTAACCCAAAGTCCATTTGTTGCACATTGATTCAATTCCTATTAATTCTAACATCATGAAACGCCTAACTCCAAATGCATTTCATGATGTTACCTTCCGGGAATTTGCTTGAACAAATTCTTTTGACTTCCCAGAATCAAATTCCAACTGAAGCACACAAAATCATGTTTGTGCTTCTTGGAATTTTTAAGTAAACCTTTTGACAAATCTCTGTCGCCACAGAGTATAAAAGGGCGGCACATTTTAGCTTGGCGGTGAGTGATGACACACGTGATAATGGTCACGGTTTCGTCACACCAAATACCCCACAAAATCTAATTAAATCTCGAAACCCTAAGAATTCACCCGGTATCGACATGTCGTACCACTCGTTGTGAAGGCTTTCTGCTTTATTCTTTATAAAGCTCTCCATTCTGTTCAACCATGCCTACAACATGGGGTACTTCCCCAAGCTTGGAAGCATGCTGTAGTCTGCCCAATAGCAAAAGCTGGGAAACCAACATATCACCCCTAAAGCATTCGTCCTATTTCGCTCCTCACCTGCATCAGCAATTCTCATATACGAGAAGCTAAATAAATTTATCAGTGTCAGGAACCTAATACCTGATTCCCAATTAGGATTTAGAAGAGCGCACAGCACCACCATGGCTCTCAACATATTTCAAAGCCACGTCTGCGTGCACCTCTTTAATAAGGAACCCACTATTGCGGTGAGCCTGGTCATTGAAAAGGCTTTTGACACAACGCTGTGTAGTATCATTCCAGTTCGTTCTAAACAGAACCTTTCAAGTTCGAATGAATGGAAAGCTTTCCCGAACCTTCAACGCCGCTGCAGGCGTACCACAGGGCTTCATTCTAGGGCCCATCTTATTTAATATCTACACCTCAGATATTCCTCGCCCTGTGGACGGGAGAGTAAACCAGATATTCTATGCGGATGGCCTCTTAGTGTATACGTCATCTAAAAGTACAAAACTCGCAACAAACCGACTCAACAGTCATCTAGACGAACTGTATCAGTACTACAGTCGATGGAAAATTCGACTTAACCCATCCAAAACAGTAGCTATAATTCTGAGTAGTAAACACTCCCAACCTACTTCTCGATATTCACAGAATATCTGAATACAAATAGTAGGTACTACGATTAGACCACAGGACAGGATAAAATATCTTGGTGTCATCTATACCCCAAAAATGAATTTCATCAAACATGTGAACCACATTCTTCAAAGGGGCCTCGATCGGTCTAAGCAACTGCACAACATCTTGAAGTGGAACAGCAAAGTTGACACCAAAGTTAAGCTTCTCTGCTATAAGCAGCTAATTCGATCTGGAATATCATACGCCTTTCCCATATTATTATTATTTATTGGCCTGTAGGAACCCGGAAGTTCATGACCGCCATCGTTCCCTGTCCTGGGCACTCTCCTTCCACGCTTGACCATTCGATCCGATCTCCTCAAGGTCAAACCTAACATTGTCCTCCCATCTCCGTCGCGGCCGTCCTACCGGTCTCTTTCCCGTTGGTCTACCGTCAAGAATTCTATGCACGGTCCTATCGTTCCCCATTCGCGCCACGTGTCCGGCCCATCTTAATCTTCGCGACTTGATTACTCTCACTATTGTAGGTTTGCGATATAGCTCTTCCAATTCGTGGTTATGGAGTTTCCTCCATTGTCCTGCCTCCTCGTCATATTTACCTCCAAAGATGCCCCTCAAAACTTTATTCTCGAATACGCGGAATTTGTTTTCTTCCCGTTTTGTGAGAGTCCACGTTTCGCATCCATATAGAACAATCGGCATGATTATGGTTCTATAGACACGGAGCTTTATGTTACGTGATAGCAGTCTGGATTTCAGCAGTTTACTGACTGCATGCCAACTCGCGTTGCCGGAATGCAGTCTCTTGTTAATTTCCTTCGACATTTCGTTACTGGTCGTCAGTATCGTTCCCAGATATTTAAATTCTTTAACTTTTTCAAATATCTTACCTCTGACGTTTATATGTGTTCTCTGAGGTCCACCTGCTCTCGCCGTAATCATGTATTTTGTTTTGTCTTCATTTATTTCTAGGCCCACCTCTTCTGCCGCTTGCATGATGATTTCACAGTTTTTACTAACAGTTTCTAGATTATCGCCCAGAACGGCGATGTCATCCGCATATGCGAGCACTTGTGTGACCCCGTTCAAGGATGACCCGGCCATGTTGTCGTCTTGTACCTTTCTGATGACATACTCGAGCACAAGGTTAAAAAGACACGGTGATAGACCATCTCCCTGCTTTAGTCCGTCCCGGATTTCAAATGGTTCTGAGAGGTGGTTTTCTATTCTGACTCGCCCTTTGTTTTCGTTCATGCAAATTTGAATGAGGGCGGCATATTTTTTTGGGACTCCCAGCTCAACTAGAATATGGTAGAGTTGCGACTGAGTCGTGGGCTTTTTTGAAGTCAACGAACAGTTGGTGAACCGTCTCTCCGTATTCCCACTTCTTTTCCAGCAGTTGTCTTATTGTGAACATTTGGTCGCTTCTTGACCGGTTCCTACGGAATCCGCATTGGTAGTCTCCCAGTATCTCTTCTGCGTACGGTGTGATTCTCGCCAGAATGACATTTGTTAATATTTTGTATGTGGTTGGGAGCAATGATATTCCTCTGTAGTTTTCGCAGTCAGATCTGTCGCCTTTTTTGAAAATGGGGATGGCTATTGAGGTTTTCCATTCTTCCGGAGTGACTTCCTTATCCCATATTGTTTGGATGAGCTGGTGGATCTTTCGAGCGATTGCCTCTCCTCCATGCTTCACAAGCTCTGCCGGTATGCAGTCGACTCCGGGAGCCTTGTTGTTTTTCAATCGATTTCTTGCGTCTACAAAATCGTCGAAAGAGGGCTCTGGCGCCTGGGGCTCGGCTGTATATTGAAAAACAAATCGATTTATTGCGTCTACAACTTCGTTGAGAGACGGCTCTGGGATCTGAGGCTCAGCTGTATGTACCCTTGGTGCATTTATCTGTGGTTGATGGGTGCGCACATTGAGCAAGTTTTCAAAGTACTGCTTCTTGTTTCTGTGACCAGACAGCCGTTTGCGTCTCGAATTATTTTGACTCTTCCTCGGTAGCCATTTCTAATTGAATTTATACCGACTTACATACCTCTGATGTTCTTTGCCTTAGAATTTTCTAGGATTTTTTCGATCCGAGTCTTCTCCCATTCGCGTTTTTTGCGTTTGAAGAGCCTCATTGTCTCTCTCCGAATTGTCGCGTATCTTTCTGCGTTGACTTTCTAAGTGGATCACTCTGAGGCGTTTACGTTCTTAGATCTTCGCCCTGCACTCATCGTCAAACCAAGGTTTGGACTTAATTGTTTTCTTAAATCCTAATACCTTTTGGGCTGTTAGTTTGATTGTGTCTCTGATCGATGTCCATTTAGTGTTCACACTATTAGTTTCCTCTTCCTCACTGCTCACATTCTCTAGAATGCTAAATCTATTCGTTAGTTCGTCTTGATATTCAGCCCTTTTGCGTAGGTCTTTCAGTTTATCAGTGTCGAACTTTTTGCTTGTCTCCCGTGACTGCCCATGTGGGATTGCTGCGAGGCGACTCCTGATTTTGCCAATCAGTAGAAGATGATCGGAGTCGCAATCTGCTCCTCTATATGATCTTACGTCAAGGATATTCGAGTGGTGTCTTTTGTCTATGAGGAAGTGGTCTATTTGGTTACGCGTTACGCCGTCGGGTGATATCCATGTGGCTTTATGAATTTCCTTGTGCTTGAACATCGTGCTTTTTACTAACAGATATTTTGACGCTGCGAACGTGATAATTCGAATTCCATTATCATTTGAGACGTCGTGTAAACTTTCTTTACCTATAGTTGGTTGGAAAATATCTTCCTTTCCAATTTCCGCATTGAGGTCCCCGAGGAGGATTTTAACATCGAATGATGAGATCCCATGAAATACATCCTCTAGGGTCTCGTAGAACGTGTCCTTCGTTTCTTCGTCCGCAGATTCAGTTGGGGCGTGTACGTTTATAAATTCATAATTGTACCATCGGCCCTGTATTTTTAGCACAGACATTCGGTCATTAACAAATTTCACATCTTTTACATGGGGCGTAATCTTCTTGCTTATGATGAAGCCGGTTCCGAGGTTATGTGTATCGGTACCTCCACACACGAGTGTAAATCCGTTGGTTTCGATTACTTGATGTGGGAGTCGGACTTCCTGAAGCGCGACGATGTCCATTTTATATTGTTTCGTGTTTTCTACGACCGTCTGTATGACGCCTGGTTTATATAACGTTCGAACATTCCACGTGCCGAAGCGTATATCCCGCTTTTTACGTTTTTCCCTACGTCTTCTTTTTGCCGATTCGGTGTTTTCCTGATTTGTTCGCTTATGGTAGTGTTGGCTCATCACACCTACGCCTACCGGGTTTTTTGTGAGATTGTTTTTTGTGTATTGATCATTCATTTCATTGGATCACTCTGGGGTTTCAAATGGTCCGCCATATCAGAGCCCCTCTTTGATATGGTATGGTCTGCTTACTGCTCTGATTCGACCCGGCGTCAGAGAGGCGCCGTTATAATACAGCCGGTATACCCCTGGCTGCAAACCATCCAATGGGCACGGTGTCGCGTAACACCCTGGATTAGGGGCGGTAGATCTTTGTGTGTTACTCCTCGCTAGCCTGTCTGACATGGGTGGCCCTACTGGAAGCGTATGCTTCCGTCAGCATAGCCTGAGCGATTCATCGTTGTTTAAGCCCCCGCACCACGTCAAGGTTTCTACCAAGCGGGGGACGCCTTTCCCATATGGTCTTACATATCTTCGGCCCAAATGGAAAGACTTCGAGTTTTCGAAAGAAAACTCCTCAGAAGATGCACCAACCACTTTAGAAGGCCTGACGGTCGCCATTACCCCAACTCTCACCTATACGAAGGTGCCACCATTATCCCTATCGACGAGTACTTGCTACAATTAACTTATAAGTACCTCGAGAGCATTCAGAACAGCGAGAACCCACTTGTACGGTAATCTTGCGTTCTTGACCCTTCTCTCTTTCGTTTCCTCGGATCAGACCACCACAATTTCTTCTTCAGTACAAAACTGAAGAAAGCACCCTTCCCAACAACATTCTCCTTTATAATAGAGGATTCCTGGACCCATCCGATAGGGTCTACTGCTGGCTCACTATAAACACGCACGCACAGTGCAAGCCAGCACAAGCACCCCCCCACACACACACACACACCGACCAAAGCGCAGATTATCAGACGCCAAAGACGTGATCTGCGTTTACTACCGCACTCAAGACCCACCGGTCTTGTACGATTTTTTTCCCACAATCTCCCATCCAAGTAGTTAGAGAACATTTGAACTAACCCTGTCCACACTATCCATAGATACCTCCTTCCCTCTTTCTTTTCAGATATCTCGAGACCGAGCCCAACTTCCTCACGGATGTGGGTGATTCTGGTTATCGCAAGATGAAGGCAAATAAAATAAAATAAAGTACAAACTTTGAATTGAAACTCATTGCTTTTTTTTATTGCCTCGTTCGCCGTAAAACCCAAAATCCGGAAAAAGCTCTGAACAACCGCCCTCAGTTGGACTCTCACTCTTCATCAAATGGTAAGATTTAACCATCTCAATATGCACCAAAAATTAAATCGTTTGGCGAGCTCATAGATCTCACAAGATGCCCTCGGATCAACCTGATTATAAAGTTGTCCACTCTGTTTATATTGGCCCCACTGTACAGCGCTTCATTGGGATAGTATTTTTTGTGATCGGATTCAGGAGTCCGATGTAAGTTAAGGCACGTTCTGAGGCATTGTCTCTCAAAAATCCGAATCTTTTCCATTAAGCTAGGTCCCACATTAAACCACGCTGGACATCCATATATGATAATCGGCCTGATGAGAGCCATGTAGCATATAACTTTAACTCTGCTGTCAAGTTGACTACTATGAAACAGTCTTCTAGTCATAGCATACGTTTTCTTTGCCCTGGCCAGCGCAGCCCCTTCTTGTTTGTTAAAAATATAGATACTGATCCAGCCATATTCCCAAGTATTTGACTACATTTTTGGTTTCCAGTGTTTGTTGGTGTGGTCCCATAATAGCTAGCTTTCGCCAGTTTTTCCTGGTGTCTCTGGTAGCTCAGCCAGTGGTGTTCTAAAGAGGATGGTTTCACACTTCTGGATAATGATTTCGAGTCTCCACTTGTTGAATTATCGCTGAACATCATTGAAATCCCTTTGTAATAGTCTGTTAATGATTTCAATTGTTTGTGCTGTTCTATATATTATCAGATCGTCTGCTTACACAATAGCCTGATGAAGAGACCCTATGAAGTCGCTAGTGTAAATATTAAAAAGGATCGGGGATAACACCGCTCCCTGATGCAGACCGTTTTTTATTTTGTAAGTAATGTCTGAGATCACATTGTCACTTTTGACGATGAATTTCCTTTCATTCAACATGTCGTATAGTATATACAGTAGTGGTTTATGAATGCCTAGTCTCATAAGCTTGTAGTATAACCCTTCTAGCCAAACGGTGTCGAAGGCCCTCTCCAATCAATCAAACAGGCACCTGTGCACTGTTTCAGATTTTATTCCATTGAATGTCTGAAACGAGTTTAGCTGCGGCATGTGTGATTTCTTGACCAACAAAAACAAACTAGAATACTTTACTGATACTCGGTAACAAAATGATCGATCGCAGATTTTTCTGGGTTTGTTCTTTCTTTCCCTTTTTTGGTAACGGTTGGATGATGGCTGTTTTCCAACGTACTGGTGGAAGTAGTGTGCCTTGTTTAGCGCGTTGTTAAACTAGACGCCATATATGTTCATTGCGATTGGACGAAGATGTTTGAGTACGATATTGGGTACTCCATCGATACCAACTGATTTTTTGTTTCTTAATGATGAAAGACGCCATGGATTTCTTCACTAGTGATCAAAAGGCTGATAGCGCTTTCAAAAGTGATCTCGGCGTTTGCCGTATTTCCATTACTAAATTCGATAAAACCATGGTTTTCTGATCGCCACTGTGAAATGTCATTTCGAAGGTGATGATAATTCAGTAGAACTCTATCGTCCAAGTCATGGTTGCAGCAAATTACTTCATTTAGCTTGTACAGTTCTTGAAAGACGGCCCCCACAACATTCAATTTTTCCAAGGGATCCTCAAACACAACAAGTTCATCATTTAGGATGGCGTTGCTTGTGTCTATGCCTATATTTGTCAGCATTTGTTGGTTTTCGTCAGTTCGTGGTATTTGGAGACACTGAATCTCATTTTCATTACTCCGTCTAAATATTTTATTAATTTGCGGGTACATACGAGGTTGAGGCTGTAAAGTTTCCGTGATGAACGTGAAGATAGCAGCACTTGGCAATAAAAGCTAGTGAATATAGTTATGCATCTTTTGACAGTTACTCACCAAAATTTCAGCCATTTTGGACGCGTAGTTTTTATTTGACAGCCGTTTGAGTGAGTCGATGTGACTGTTTTTGTGAAAATGGACAAAATTGAGTATTGAGCTGCCATCAATTTTGTTTTTGAAAGGCAATACTCCTACGCAAATCAAATATGAGTTGGACTCTGTGTATAGGAACTGTGGCGATTCTAACAGATACAGATAAAAATAGTGAAGAACACCGAGCGAAAAATCGAATAAGAGAAATACATCAGAACCGTATACCAAGCGATAAAAAAAAATAATTCACATCAGTGGATTATAGTCGAGTTTGGAAATTAAATTCTAAACACGGTCAGTAGCCTGATGTGTAAGCTTAGGTAAACATTTTTTCGTGATTCGAGCTGTCATAGCGTCAGTTCGAATCACACGATCTTCTTCACTATTATTTCAAAACGCTAAATTGGTGACTACGACGTGATCTGTATACACAGCATACACTTCCCATAGTAAAGCAGAACTTCACACACGGTCACGACTTCCGCATAGAGCACAGCCTCCGACGTTTTCTCGTTTCTCTCGTTCGTCCGTCGTCCGCATACGAATCTGATCGTAACGAAGTTACTGCGGCGGGAGTGGTGTGGCGATTCTAACAGATACACACACAATTTACAAGCAAAAATAGTGAAGAACACTGAACGAAAAATCGAATAAGAAAAATACATCAGAACCGTATACCAAGCGATAATAAAAATAATTCACATCAGTGGAGTATAGTCGAGTCTGGAAATCAAATTCTAAACACGGTCAGTAGTCTGATGCTTCACTGCTTCGCTTTTCAACCGTTTCATCGTGTGTTCAATTCACCTTCTTCTCACTATCCTTGCTTAACGGTATAGAACTCTGCACCATCATTTACTATAGTGAAATTTTGGCCAGCTTAATTTAAACGTAACCGTGAGAGCTTGGGAGACGATGCACGTTCGGGATGTCCAAAAACTGCAAGAACTGACGATAACATCGCTAAAGTTCACCAAATGGTGCTAGACGACCACCGAATTAAAGTGATAGAGATAGCAGAGGGTATGAAAATGTCCAAAGAACGTATTTGTCACATATTAATTCAAGATTTAGGCATGAAAAAGTTGTCCACGCGTTGGGTGCCGAGTTTGCTCATGTTAGACCAAAAATGTGTTCGAATGAACGTTTCCAACGTTCTGCTGGCGCAGTTTAAGCGCAATAAATCCGAGTTTTGGCGCCGATTAATTACTGTCGATGAAACTTGGGTACACCATTATACGCCCGAAACAAAAATACAGCCAAAATAGTGGACGACAAGGGGGAAATCGGCTCCAAAAAAAGCAAAAACTGTTTTTTCGGCTGGGAAAGTGATGGCGACTGTTTTTTTGGGATAGTCATGGAGTTATCATAATCGATTATCTTCAAAAAGAAAAAACCATAACAGGAGTATACTAGGCATCATTACATGGCCAACTTAAGGCAGAAATTGCGGGAAAACGGCCACATTTGCAGAAAAATAAAATCCTGTTTCACTAAGCCAACGCGCAGTCTCACACCACAGCGGTTGCCATGGCGAACATCCAATAATTACGGTTTGAACTGCTTGACCATCCGCCTTACTCACCAGATCTACCCCCAAGCGATTTTGTTTTGTTCCCTAATCTAAAAATTGCGCTCGGAGGACAGAGATTTTCGTCAAATGAGGAGGAAATCACATTCGTGAACTGTTATTTTGTAGAGAAAAACGCCGAGTACTATTTGGACGGGTTAGAGAGATGGGAGCATCGCTGGGTGAAATGTGTAGAGTTACAAGACTATGTAGAAAAATAAAAATAAATTCTAAGAAAAAATGTCTTGTATCTTTGTTAGGTCGGAAACTTTCCCTCGTACTAGGGTTGTTGGATTTTACCGACCGAACTTTGTTGTTCCAACACAAATTTGCTATTATATTAAGAATAAATAAAAGAAAATGTAAGCTGAAAGGCATAAATTAAGCATATAATATTGTATAATTTAGAGTGCTTGTGAAGGGCCAGTAAATTACATTATGTAGTAAAAATTATTAAGATAGGTTTAGCATTTAGACTAAAATTGTAAAACATAAAAAAGACTTTGTGAATAAATGCGCCTGCAAACAAACAAAACAAACACAAATTTGCTGCTAACCTATAGTTGGATTTTATCAGCTGTTGGAGATTTGTTAATCTAGACGTCAGTGATATTATCTCCTGGTCGTGCCTGTCAGTAAGTCGTCGGTACCGTAGTTTTAGTTGAGACAGAAGTTTACTATTTTTTCTGTGGAGTGCGTTGACTGTTGCGTTTCGGTACATGTTCATGTTGTCCGTAAGTGTGATTTTTGGTATTGTTTTGTCCATAGTTTGTTTTATGGTTTCGTCCATTTTTTGTATGTATTTGTCGATGTCATCGTTGGATACGTTTCTGTTGGTAGGAGGGTTATTATCTTTTAAGCGAATTTTCATTGTTAAGGTTCTCGTGAAACGCGTCCATCGCATACCCCCATAGTTATAGGGTTGTGGTATCATACATTCACGGAGTTCCATAACTTCGCTTGGCGCTATTATCACGATTGATAATACACAATGGTCGCTGTCATACTCAATTGCGCCTAAGCAGTTTCTATTTTGTCTGTTGGTATGTGTATGTTAAAGTTGTGTGTCAATAAGCATATCTAGGAACGATCCCCATCTGAGGAAGGAAGGATATCCTGTAGCTAGCAGGTCAGCGTTATATTCAATGTGATGTTGATCTAGCCATCCAGGTAGTTGATTTCCTCTCGTGTTGGACATGCTATTTCCCCAATTTGGGTTTTTAGTATTCAAATCACCACCTACGATGTAATAGTTCTGTGGCGTTTCTAACAGATACACACAATACACAAGCAAATAGTAAAGAACACAGAAAGAAAATCGAATAAGCAAAGCATCAGAGCACATGTGACAGTAGTCTGGCGCTTCAATGCTTCCCTTTTCACCCGTTTCATCGTATGTTCAAATCACCGTCTTCACTATCCTTGCTTAACACAACAATCCGACGTGATCTGTGTACAGTGCGGCGTTTCTAACAGATACACACACTACACAAGCAAATAGTGAAGAACACAGAAAGAAAATCGAATAAGCAAAGCATCATAGTACACGTGGCAGTAGCTTGATGCTTCAATGCTTCGCTTTTCACCCGTATGTTGAGAACACCGTCTTCACTATCCTTGCCTTATGCAACAATCCCAACGTGTGATCCTTACACACAGCACATACTCTCCCATAGTAAACAGGACTTTAAACTACGATCCCGACTTCGGCATAGAGTACCGGCACATTCCCCTGTTGCGACGTCCTCTCGCTCGCACGTTCCTCGCTCCGTCGTTCGCACACGAAGTTGATCGTAACAAAGTTACTGAGGAGGGAGTAACAGATACACACAATATACAAGCAAATAGTATAGTACATCGAAAGAAAATCGAATAAGAAAATACATCAGCCGTATAGCAAAAAATAACATAACAATTCCACATCAATTGAATGTACTTGAGTTTAAAAATCGAATTCGTACACGCGGCAGTGGCCTGATATGTTGAGCATTGGTTCAATTTTTAGTGATTCTAACCGCCATAGCGTCGGTTCGAATAACACGTTCTTCACTATTGTCGCAATACGCTATAGTTCTCTTCAAAGTGAAGTCGTAAGCGTCGGAAAAGAGTATCTAGCTCCACTATAAATAGATTTTGTTGATGTGCTTCTGGTGCGTAGGCAGATATCACATACATTCCCCTACCTTGTCGGAGGGGTATGCGGATGCGCGCTTCAAGCACCCGGAATCTGCGCATCTCACCACAATATATTACCTTATGTTGAAGTTCCTTTTTAACAAAGATTGCCATCCATCCTCCTTGTGTGGAATTGGGTCGGTCTCTTCGTATAATGTCGTAGTTTGTGTGACATAGTTTATGCCTCTGATTCAGCTTAGTTTCGCTAGTCAGAAGCACGTCAGGACTTTCGTCTTTCAACAATTTAAAGAGAGCGGCTCTTCTCTCGATTCTGATAAGTGAATTTACATTCACGTCTAAAGCCTTAATTGTGCTTTCTGTTTGGGGGTTTATATTGACGGCTGGCTAGACAACTGCGAATAGACCCAGTCTAGTCTAGTGTCCTGCTCCTTTATTTGTTTTTGGATTTGTGTCATCTGCGTCTGAAGAGCGAGCAAGCTTGTGAGGACATCTGCTAGTGTTACTGTTTCTGGAGGCACCATATGTTGCGACGGTTCCCGTGTGGTAGGTTGTGGCGTGTTTCTCCTACCGGCTGCTACTTGAGCATACGAGAACTGGAGTGTTACGTTTAGTACTAGTCGGGCTTGAACTATCGGGCATTCTATTTTTCGTTGCAGTGAAAACTTTTTTTCCTGTAGTTCGCGGAATTTAGGACAGCCTCGATAATTAGCGGGGTGTGTCTCGCTCTCACAGACTGCACACTTTAGAAGAGATCTGTCGTCTTTCTTTACCTAACGTGCATTGTTCTGCGATGTGGTCCTGTCCGCATTTTACGCATCGATACTGCATTTCGCAATCTGTTACTGAGTGCCCGAACCTTTGGTTGCGGAGACACTGGATTATATCTCTGCCTTTTTTCAATTTGTTCTATGTGACAATTTGATGGTTCAGGATAGTGATTTTCCGAAATCCACCAATTTTGCTAACGGGGCTCAACTGCACCAGATAGATTGGTAGTTTACGATTCTCCCGCCTAGCCCTAGATGTATTTAAGGGTTTTACCGCCATAAACTCTAGATCATTACAGTTAAGCTTTCGTAGCGTTTGTAGTAGAACTTCTGGTTCTAGTTCAGGGTCGACACCTTTAGTAGAATCGTTATATTCGTTATTGCTTTCGGGGTGTACGAATAAATTCTGTGGTGACCCATTTTAGCACATTTTTCAGTTCCTCGAAGTCTTCAACCCAATCTGTTTGTATGGCAAACCTGTTTCCTGTCAGTGTTTTAATTGAAAAATCCTCCTCAATAGAAAGCTTACATAGACTTACCAGTTCGTTACAATCCATATCTGTAATATTGAAGGGTGGCATCTTCATGTTCCTTTTTGCTGCATCTTGCTCTTGTTGTGGTTACTGTTGTGTAATATGTTGCGGAGAACATCCTTTTTGTTGGCTAGGCTTTTGTTTTGCACATTTTTGCTGTTTTTTCTGCTACTGTTGATTCGCCATTAGCTGTTCCTTTTCAGCCAATTCCTTCTTTTTGCGACGCTTCTCAGCTAATTGCGCCCTTGCTCGGGATAGCCTTGCTTCAAGGTCGCTGATTTCTTCCTCCTCATCCTCAGTCTCAGTAGTCGTTAAACATGCAAACCTGTTATTGGTCACATTGCCGTCATTATATGGAACCGGAGGGAATGTATTGTCCTCTTCTATTTGTTGCCCCTTTTCAAGCTCCTTTTCTGTTATTGCCTCGTTTGGCTTGTTGATTTTTGTTTCGCTAGTATCAGTGGGGAGCTTGCAGGGCGTATTATTAACGCAGACTTTGGTTTTAATTTTTTAATTATTTGTTTTTTCTCTTCCATTTTGCAGTTTAACTTTTTTGTTTTTTGCTAAACACGTGCTCACGTGCACTCTCACGGGTGGTGAGTATTAATCTGTATTATTTGTTTTGACTGTTGCACAACACGTGGCTTCGTTCTCTTTTATTTAATTATATTTATATATATTAACTTTGTTTTGACTGTTTGTGGAGATAGCGACCTTACCGACAAGTAGAAACGTCGACCTTACCGACAAGTAGAACTATCGCGTTTCGTTACCACCAAGCCAATGGCGGGAGACAGAGGAATGAATCAGTTGCATAGCACCATCCATACAGAACAGACGTTTATTATACATACTCTACATTTGTAATAAGACAAATATATATATCCTCGTGTTTTAACCGTTGTTCTTAATTATTGACTTGCCACTCACTTCCAACAATGGTTATGGGCCCAGTGATACGCAAGTAAAGTGAACAGTTACACGCGTGGCAATCAATAGACGAATCGTTTTTTGGTGATAGTGAGTGAAAGGTTCCAGCGCTTCGCAATACAATCGAAAAGGTATCGAGGAGAATATTATGAGCAAGGTGGGAACGGATCAGAAGTCTTCGATCGATAAATTAAATGGATCGATTTATGCCACCTGGTCATATCAGATGCAGATGACACTGATGGAAGCTGATTTATGGTCCGTTATAGAACCAGGAGAAGACTCACCAGCGGACAATGCAACCGAAGCTCAAAAGAAGCAATACGTATCCAGACAGAGCAGGGCTCACGCCAAGATTGCGCTTGCGATTTGCGACGAACAGCAAATGCACATTCGCAACAAAGGATCGGCGAAGGAAGTCTGGGACGAACTGCAGAACCTCTACGCACCGAGGGACAGCAAGTTTCGTACAGTGCAACTGAGAAGAGAACTCTACAATCACAAGATGAGCGACAGTGGAAAATTACTTGGGACAGATCAACAAAACTATAGGCAATTTGTCTAGTGTTGGAGATGTCATAGACGACAGCGACATAGCGATGATAATACTGTACGGCTTATCCACCGATTACGACAACGTAGCGTCGAATTTGTGTAATCTTCCCGCAGATGAGTTCAAGAGTGCAACTGTAAAAATGAGGCTACTTGCTGAGGAAGCAAGACGCCGAGAAAGCGGTGCAAATAAAGAAACGGTATTAATGGCCTTTAGCAAAAAGAAACATACGAAGGCAGAACGGAAACACGGGGCCAAGCCTGAGAAGAATAAGGAACCGTTTGATAAGAAGAAAGCCAACCCGAAAACTGTATGTTATGTGTGCCAGAAACCTGGACATATTGCTAGATTCTGTCCAGAACGAAAGAAAAAGCAAAACGAGCCTGCAAACTCGAACATAGTGGTATTAATAACGTCATGCGGCCCAATGGGGATAGGGCGAGACAGCTGGATCATTGACTCCGGCGGGACGCACCACATGACAC
Source organism: Microdon myrmicae (assembly GCA_963931805.1). NCBI lineage: Eukaryota > Metazoa > Arthropoda > Insecta > Diptera > Syrphidae > Microdon > Microdon myrmicae. The sequence goes on from OZ007497.1 coordinate 204,965,743, forward strand.
CGAACGAGAATTATTTCTCAAAAGTAAGTAAGAGTGACGATGTTGAAATCACAATGGCAGACGGGACTACAATGCCAACTTTGGGTCGAGGAACTGCGAGCATAAGGATAAAGAATGCTCCTACTAAGATCACTGAGTTCGAAGCTAGAAACACAATTTTAGCTCCGGGACTGGACTATGGTGTCTTGTCAGTGAAAAGTCTAATCGAAAATGAGAAGAAAGTCATCTTCGACGAAGACGGATGTTCCATTCTGAGCAAAGAAGGCAAGCCACTGATCAAGGCACGACTACAGGGAAGGCTGTACACAGTGGACACTGAACCAGGACGAAAAAGCGCATCGTTGAATGCCATATCAAAGGAAGTCAACGTGAAAACCTTAGCACTTGACAAATGGCACCGGAAAATGATGCACGTGAGCAAAAACAAAATCCTGGAGATGGCCAAGAAAGAAGTGGTGATCGGTATGAAAGTAAGCAATGAGAATCCGACGCAATGCGATGATTGCTTAGCCGACAAATCGACCAGACAACCATTCCCGAAACGCAATTTGGCAAGGGACGAAAATGGCAAGGCAAACCTCATACTCGACTTGGTACATGCAGATTTGATGGGACCAGTGGATGAGGCAAGTTGGGGAGGAAACAGATACATGATAAGCATCATAGACGATGCAAGCAGATACGCATACGTGAGTTTCCTACAATACAAAAGCCGAACTTTTGTGAAATTCAAGAAATGGTTAACTGAAGAGGAAAACGAGACGAACAAGAAGTTAAAGCGACTTAGAACTGACAATGGTCTAGAGTTTTGTTCAAACATTTGGAAACAATATTGTCAGGAAAAGGGTATCATCCATGAGACAACGATGATACATACACCACAGCAAAACGGAGTAGCAGAGAGGCTCAATAGGACGATACTTGACCTATTACGAGCAACGCTACACGACACAGGATTGCCAAAGGCGGCATGGGCTGAACTGGCGGACACAGCTGTATATAAAAGAAACAGAGTTACAAATTCTCACGACAACCAGAGGACGCCCTACGAAATTTGGACTGAGAAGAAGCCGAACGTGAGTTACTTCCGTCAGATTGGATGTGAGGTATTCGTGCACATACCCAAAGCAAAGAGAAAATCCAAACTCAGCCCCAGAGCGAAGAGAGGAAGACTCATTGGTTACACTAAGAGAGGACGTGGATACCGCGTGTGGCTAGAAGACGAACAACGGATCGAGGAATCGAGAGACTGCGTCTTCAAGGAAGCACACTACCACGACGAGTCCAAAGTAGCTAACCCGGACGAGGGAACAAAAGAAAATTGCCCAGAAACAGTCCAAATCGAGGAGCCAAGGGAAAATGAGAGTGAAGGAGAACTCGACGGAGTTGAGGAGGACACAGTCGCGGAATCATCTACAACGGAGGTAATACAGCTGGACGAAGACGATAATGAACCAGTACCGTCAACACCGAACGTGATCGAAATCGATACCGAGGGGCGAGCGACACGAACAAGGCGAGGAAGACCAAGGAAAGGTCCCGAACACGAAAAAGAACGACTATCGCACAAAATGAATTTGAGGCCACGAATAAGGGACCAAAACTATTCAGAAATCGAGATTGCTGATAATGCAGAGGAAACGGACGGAGCGGAAACCGTACGCCCAGCATTAGAACTTGATCCAGGAGAACTTCGGAAACAGATAAGGACAAAGCTGAACCGAGAAACCCCAGACTATAAAGCGAACTTATCACCCGTCAACGGAAAGGAGATACCATCGTCTTATATAGAAGCAATTGAATCTCCAGAATCAGCACACTGGCAGGAAGCGATGAACGGTGAATGTGACTCACTGATAAAATACAATTCTTGGAAACTCGTGGATCCGCCAAGCGGAGTGACACCGATAAAGTGCAGATGGGTTTACGCAAAGAAAACAATGGGTGACGCACTGAGGTGGAAAGCGAGACTCGTGGCTAAAGGATGTTCGCAAAGAAAAGGCATCGATTACGACGAAGTATACGCACCCGTATCAAACTTCGAGACAATACGCTTGCTGATAGCGGCTGGAGTTGAAAAGTGCTGGATTATTGACCAATACGACGTAAGGAGCGCTTAACTCCACAGCAAGCTGGAACGAGATGTATACATGTTACAACCAGAGGGCATCGTCAAAAAGGGTGACGAAAACAAAATGTGTTGGTTGAAGAAATCAATCTACGGATTGAAACAAAGTGGAAGGTGCTGGAACGAGCACATGAACGAAACACTGATTGAAAAGGGATTCATCAGAAACAAGGTAGACCCGTGCGTTTACGAACTAAAGACTACCAAAGGACGAGCATTGCTGACAGTTTAAGTCGACGATATGGTGACAATTGTCGAAAACGAGGCTACCAGGAAACACGTAGGAGACTTGTTAAACAAATGCTTTGATTGTCAAACACTTGGGGAAGTTGACAAACCTATTGAACGAAGCATATTGCAATCAAACACCACTACGTGAGGGAAAATGTTGCAAATGGAAGAATTAAACTGAAATACGTGACTACGGATCAAAATATGGCAGATATTTTGACAAAATCACTCGGAAGGAATCAACATGAGATTCACCAGTCCAAGACGCTTCAAGGGCTATCCATGCGAAAAGATCCAAGCTCGGGAGGAGATCTTTCCGAGGGGGAGATTGTGGAGATAGTGACCTTACCGACAAGTAGAACTATCGCGTTTCGTTACCACCAAGCCAAAGGCGGGAGACAGAGGAATGAATCAGTTGCATAGCACCATCCATACAGAACAGACGTTTATTATACATACTCTACATTTGTAATAAGACAAATATATATATCCTCGTGTTTTAACCGTTGTTCTTAATTATTGACTTGCCACCCACTTCCAACACTGTTTTTATCAAAGGAATTTATTTATTTATAAATTGTCTTTATATTTCAACCACTCGCGACTCATAAAAGCAACTCGATCAACTCGATCGCCGAATTAAAAACATGTCCGCACTCGGTCACTGTGTATCATTGAATGATTTTTTTGTACACTGCATGCAGTTTAGAACTACCCATAGAATACGAGGCGTACCACACTAGCCCTATGATTTGTTAGATGTTAGATTTGATGTGAAAGATCCTACGTCACGTTTAGTAAGATTCTGACACAAGCTATCAGAGTTCGACTACCAAATCGAATACAAACCCGGTAAATATAACACCAATGCGGATACTTTGAGCCATGTCCCGCAAAATTGTGATGAGACTCCCACACTACAAAGATGCAATGTAATAACTCGCGCCCAAGCTAAGAAGTTAAGGGGAAGCCAAGGAACTCAGGAAAGTCCAAAAGACGACAAGTCTTCTCTTCACAGAGATCCCATTCCGGCCTGCACCGAAACGAGAATGGAGATAACAAATCTGACGACATCCAGCATTTACTACGGCATTACCATGACCATCCATTAAGTGGACTCCAAGGGGTGATAATTATGGAAAATTTAACAAGCCTCGGATATGGACCGGATACACGACGACGGCCACGGAAACGAAAATGGCAGCCCAAGATACGCCTAAGATACGATGTGAAAATCGTTCTTGGTGATTTGAATGCGAAAATAGGTCGGGAGTCGGTTTTCAGGTATTACGCAGGTTCACGTGGTCGTTGCGAGTATAAGGTTTCGGCGTAAAGATATCCACAAAGCCACCAGGATATCACCTGATGGAGCCACTCACAACCAAATTGACCACGTGTTGATATATCGCCGCCACTCCTCAAGCTTGATGACGGTACGAATGTACCGTGGCGCCAACGTCGACATAAATCACTATCTTGTTGGTATAGTTTTCCGAGCGCAGATTGCCTTAGGGAGACGTATTGCATCCGCGGATCAGCTTCGAATCAACACGGCTGCCATATCGGGCAATGCAGCAATCTCATAGGACGCGGGTACACGAGGAGAAATATAAAGAGCTCAAAAGATCTGAAAAAAAAGACTTCACAGACGAAAGAAAAGTGCCTGGAAAAAAAACCTTATCTGTGAAATAGAGAAAAGCAGAGAGCGACGTCCACTCCAGGCGCGGAAGTTTTACCAAATAATCCGCAGTATGACGTGGTCCGGGGGGAGTGGGGGCGAACATAGAGGGCAAAGTCTCTGCTTTCAATCCGGCGAAGGCCAGGACGATCCTTGTCCCTGTTCAATCCTTGTTGACATGCAGTCTCCACGTGACACCCCTCGATAGCTACTTTGGCACCCGCCAATAGTGAACCAATCCATGTAGCGACATCCTGAGAAAGGTTGGCGCAAGCCTAATAACCTTGCCCGGAAAAACAAATTATTATGGACAATTTAACAAGTCTCGGATATTGACCGGATACCGGTGTAGAGACTTGCTAAATAAGGCCAAGAACGGATCTAGATTGTAGTGCCGATGAAGATGATGATGATAATGATGATGTTGATGATGATGATGATAATGACGCAGTACACACCACACTGCAATTACTCCAAGGATAAAGAGAGTAATCTGTTTACCGATACTGAAGGCATTGTGGAGCGGTGGGAAGTGGACTTCAATGAATTGCTAAATGCTCAGTTAACAGAAGAATTGGAGGCTCCACCAATGCAAAATCAAGACCAAATGCTGCCGTCACCAAGCTTTGAGGAAACATTAAAAGCCATAAGCCATAAGACAGCTCAAATCAAATAAAGCCCCCGGAGCTGATGGCATACCAGCTGAGCTGATCAAACAAGGAGGGACAGCGTTACATCACGCAATTCATGAGATCGTCGTACACGTATGGGAGCAAGAGGAGATGCCGGAAGATTGGCGTCGTGAAATAATTTGTCCCATACATAAGAAGGGAGGTATCACAGTGTGCAGCAACTATAGGGGTATAAAATTGCTGAGTACCGCCTATAAGATACTCTCCACTATTCTACAAGATCGGATAGCCCCATACGCTAAAGTCATCATTGGTCAATATCAGTGTGGCGTCATCCCAGGCAAATCAGCGATTGATTAGATATTCACCTTTAGGCGGGCGATGGAAAAATGTCTGGAATTTAATATCCCATTATATCACATATTTATAGACTTTAAGGCCGTCTACAATAGCATAGCCAGGGTAGAACTATATAATGCCATGAGAGAGTTCGGCATTCCAAACAATTTGATACAACTTTGTAGGTTGACCATGACCAACGATGACAATACCCAATCTAAAAAAGTGGAAAACGAAAAGAGAGAAAGGAGAAGACAAAAACATGGAAATAGACACAAGAAACAACGGAAAATGTTTGGGTATAATAATTTAGTTATTATCCAATCAAACGTTGATTCTTTCCTTCCTCCTCTCTCCTGTAAATTGAGAAAAAGAAAATCCATTTTTTAAATATTTTATTTAGTTATAACGGCTTATCAATTTTTTAATGCTAGCCGCTAGTTCCGCTAGTCGGCGTAGGGACGTTAGAGCATCGGGGCTCTTCCCACCACTGGGTTTGTATTCCCGACGGATCCGACACAAACCTCAGCTGGTGGTCACCGGCTGCCCCAAAATTGTTGTATAAAGTAACAATTTAATTTAAAAGATAAATAAAAGGGAACGGAAAAGGGAAGTGACTTACTTGTGACATCGACGTCATCGGTAGATCCGATCCGGCTGTACAGGATTTCTTCACCTAGATCGAGCAAGCGGCACAAAAACTGGGATTGCACATTAATGAGGGGAAAACTAAGTACATGGTGATGTAGTATAAATTAACAATTTAATAAAATATAAATAAAAGGGAACGGTAAAGAAAGTGATATACTTGTGCGGACCGTGGAGCGGTCGTTGTTGCTGGTCACTGGTATGCAGGTTGCAGGGGGCGTTGAGCTCTTGACTCCCCTTGTTCAGCTGGCTAGTCTATTGATGATGTTGATAATGTTGACAATAATTGATCCTGATTTTTGTTATGAATTGCAGTGGAACCGGTGCGGTCGCACTTCTGATACTGATTTGCCCAACTGTTACAGTCGTTCTTGCAATAGAAGTACGTCGACTATTTTTTAATTCAATTTTATTATGTTTTTTCTCTTGTGCTCCTTTTTTTTGCTGACGGAAAATCTCTAGCCTTCTGTCTAATTGATTATTATTTTGCCGTTGATGATTTTATTTTTTATTCGGCGCCAACGCCTTTTTTTATTATTTTTTTTGCCAAGTAGAATTTGCATAAAGTAGTTTATGCAAATTCGCTACTTGACGATATTTATTTCATTTACAGGTACAGAGGCGAAATTTGAGGAAATTAGTGGGTGTTGGGCGAGGTTTGACCTTGAGGAGATCGGATCGAATGGCCAAGCGTGGAAGGAGAGTGCCCAGGACAGGGAACGATGGCTAAGCCGAGTCGGTTATGTCATGAACTTCTGGGTTCTTACAGGCCAATAAATAATAATATTAATAATAAGTTGGGCGAGGACATGGACGCGAGGTCCATAACAGTGGCAACTTTTGCGAAGCGAAGACCTAACTTTGGTCAAACTATCAGGGTAGTGGAGCATGCATTTGAAGTAGTGCAATCCTTGGGTCAATTGTATCAGAAAATAACAATATCTGGAATCAAACGACCTCCTCAATGGCCGCCAATATGGCGTTCGTAGCAACAGATCCACAGGAGATCTGGTGGCGTACCTTACCGAAAAGTGGAGCCCTTCCACCCACTACCTCGGTGAAAGCAAGGTAGTCGCATTGGATATTTCAAAAGCTTTCGACAGAATTTGGCATCCAGGCCTTTTGTCAAAATTGTACTCCTATGGAGTGGACAATTCCCTGATCCAATGGATACGAGACTATCTTTAGTCCAAGTTATTCTCTCCAAGGTAATGGAAACTCTTATCAACCGTCAACTTTCGAAATATCTGGAATCAAATGACCACCTCAATGGCCGCCAATATGGCTTTCGTAGCAACAGGTCCACAGTAGATCTGATGGCATACCTTACCGAAAAGTGGAGCCCTCCCATCCACTACCTCGGTGAAAGCAAAGTAGTCGCATTGGATATTTCAAAAGTCTTAGACAGAATTTGGCATCCAGCCCTTTTGTCAAAATTGTATTCCTATGGAGTGGACAATTCCCTGATCCAATGGATAAGAGAATATCTTTCTGGTCGTTCAATCCAAATGGTTCTTGATGGTGTCAAATCTGTCTCCCATCAGATTAATGCTGGTGCTCCCCAGGGTTCGGTACTCTCACCCACTCTCTTCCTCATCTTTATAAATGATCTCTTGTCAATTACTCACAACCCAATTCACTCGTTTGCTGATGAAAGCACGTTGAGTTTCTCATACTCATACGAACACTCCCGTCCAAACTCTTCGAGCGTTACTACCAATCAGCAACTTATGCTTGATACATTAAATTCAGACCTCAACAAGATATATCAGCGGGGATTATATAACCGAGTAGAATTCAATGCCCTAAAAACTCAGTGCTGTCTCTTGTCGTCAAAGATAAGCCCCAAAGTAAATATACTGTCTATGAACGGCACTTGCATCGACGAAGTCAAGGAGTTATCAATACTCGGTACTCGAATTAATTCGACTCTTAATTGGAGCGACCACATATTTGAATCTGCGAAAAGTGCAGCCAAATGTATGGGATTCCTTAAGAGATGCAAAAGATACTTCACTCCATCCAACCTGGCCACTATTTACAAGGCGTATATTCGTCCAAAAATGGAGTTCAACTCCCATATTTGGTCAGGCGCATCCAAAACTGCACTACACGTGCTCGACAGGATGCAAAAACGAGCAGTGAAACTTATTGATGACTCAGCCGTAAGTCGGTCAATTCCGCCCTTAGAACACAGGCGCAACGTAGCACGCCTATCTCTATTCTACAGGTATTACCACGGTCGTTGCTCAACTGAACTTGCTGAATGTGTTCTGCCCCTTCAGACATTTTCTCGCGATACCCGTCAATCTGTGAATGCGCATCAGTTCACGTTGAAAGTGGTCTTCAGGCGCATAAATAAACATAGAGAGTCATTCTTTAGCCGAACCACACGAATGTGGAATGTTCTTCCTGATCATGTGTTTCCTGGCCGTTGTGATGTCCAGACATTCAAGACCAATATACATCGACAGCTCCTTCCCTTATCCACTTCCTCTCCATCCGCTCGCACTGTGCTCTGACATTTAAGGGTACCTCAAAATACCCTTTTGTGCGCGCGTTAGTGTAAAAAAAGGTCTATCAAGGCTCTTTAAATTCCGAAATTTATCGAGAACATCTAAGCTTCTACTGTACAAGGCCATAGTTTTACCAGTACTCATGTATGGATTCGAGACCCGTGTGCTCAATAAAAGGCACTCTGAACTCTTAGCGGCGTTCGAGAGGAAGGTCTTAAGGAGTTGTGGCGTCTCTAACAGATGCACACACAATACACAAGCGAATAGTGAAGAACACCGAATGAAAATCGAATATGAAAATACATCAGAGCCCTATTCCATAGCGATAACATAACAATTCACATCAGTGGAATATACTTGAGTTTAAAAATCGAATTCTAAACACGGCCAGTAGCCTGACGTGTTACGCATTGGTACAATTTTTTGTGATTCTAACTGTCATAACGTCCGTTCGAATCACACGTTCTTCACTAACATTCCAAACGCTACAATTGATGACTCACCGACGTGATCTGTACACGCACAGCACACATTTCCCCATAGTAAACAGAATTTCACGACACGATCACGTCTTCCGCATAGAGCACTGGCACACTCGTCTGCTCCGGCGTTCTCTCGTTCGCTCCGTCATTCGCACACGAAGGTGATCGTAACAAAGTTACTGAAGCGGGAGTAGTACGGCGTCTCTAACAGATGCACACACAATACACAAGCAAATAGTGAAGAACATCGAACGAAAATCGAATAAGAAAATGCATCAGAGCCGTATTCCATAGCGATAACATAACAATTCACATCAGTGGAATATACTTGAGTTTAAAAATCGAATTCTAAACACGGCCAGTAGCCTGACGTGTTACGCATTGGTACAATTTTTTGTGATTCTAACTGTCATAACGTCCGTTCGAATCACACGTTCTTCACTAACAATCCAAACGCTACAATTGATGACTCACCGACGTGATCTGTACACGCACAGCACACACTTCCCCATAGTAAACAGAACTTCACGACACGATCACGTCTTCCGCATAGAGCACCGGCACACTAATCTGCTCCGACGTTCTCTCATTCGCTCCGTCATTCGCACACGAAGGTGATCGTAACAAAGTTACTGAAGCGGGAGTAGTGCGGCGTCTCTAACAGATGCACACACAATACACAAGCAAATAGTGAAGAACATCGAACGAAAATCGAATAAGAAAATGCATCAGAGCCGTATTCCATAGCGATAACATAACAATTCACATCAGTGGAATATACTTGAGTTTAAAAATCGAATTCTAAACACGGCCAGTAGCCTGACGTGTTACGCATTGGTACAATTTTTGGTGATTCTAACTGTCATAGCGTCAGTTCGAATCACACGTTCTTCACTAACATTCCAAACGCTACAATTGGTGACTCACCGACGTGATCTGTACACGCACAGCACACACTTCCCCATAGTAAACAGAACTTCACGACACGATCACGTCTTCCACATAGAGCACTGACACACTAATCTGCTCCGACGTTCTCTCGTTCGCTCCGTCATTCGCACACGAAGGTGATCGTAACAAATTTACTGAAGCGGGGGTAGTTCGGCGTCTCTAACAGATGCACACACAATACACAAGCAAATAGTGAAGAACATCGAACGAAAATCGAATAAGAAAATGCATCAGGGCCGTATTCCATAGCGATAACATAACAATTCACATCAGTGGAATATACTTGAGTTTAAAATTCGAATTCTAAACACGGCCAGTAGCCTGATGTGCTACGCATTGGTTCCATTTTTGGTGATTCTAACTGTCATAGCGTCAGTTCGAATCACACGTTCTTCACTATCATTCCAAACGCTACAAAATATTGCTGGCCCCATATGTGAGGGAGGACGATTCCGGAGACGTTACAATCATGAGTTGCACGCGATCTACCTTGAAGTTAATGTTGTAAGAAAAATCAAGCTCGGTAGACTCCGGTGGGCGGGACACCTATCTCGAATGAGCGAAGAGGGGCCTGCTCGGAAAGTTCTTTGTGGCAGGATGTATGGAAGGAGACAGTACGGCAGACTTTGTCTGGAATGGAGGGAAGGCATAGACCAGAACGCCTAGAGCCTGGGAGTGCCAAACTGGATGACGTCTGCTCGAAATCGGGACCGGTGGAGAGATTTGTTAAATAAGGCCAAGACTGGATCCCAGTTGTAGTGCCGATGATGATAATGATGATGATGTTTACCTGAAAAAATAGTGGAATTATTTTGTATACAATACTCTGTTAGTGATAAAATCTACCTAATAAATAACCTGGAATACTCGTACAAATTGATCGCAATTTTTCGAAGCTGTGGAGTGGAGTTACGGAGTTTTTCTGTGGCTGTTGTCGTTTCAAGTGGACGAAATTTTCCAACATAGATAGGTGAGCTGGTTTGCCGAATGTTAAACGTAGAAAGGAGAAACGAGCTGATTAGCGGTGGAAGCGTAAAGTTCATCAGAAAGTGACCAAACTAGCACAAAACCCGGGAGGATCTACAGAAATTCTTATTAAGTTAAAATTAGCTGTACAAAGAATAGTCATAAATTCATTTGCAGTTAACAATCAATAAACCAAATGCCTAATTGATTGCGGATACTGAGGTGACTGCAAAAGCACCGAAATCCAAGCACTCGTCGACTTCGCGACCACCGTTACCAGGAGTAGCCAGAAGAGGTTCCTCAGGTGATTCATCGCCAGCCTCAAGTAGGACACGCCTGCAAACGTGAGTACCTCTTTTGGCTAACATTATTAGATTGTAGACATAACACTGATCTATTATCTTTGAAACAAAACAAAAAAAAAGCTCAATTCAAGAACATTTTAATTTTTCCACTCAAATAATTGTTAGTACGCAGAAAATAAAATTGTACACATTTTTTTTCCTGAAATTGAAATATGAATTTAAATCCGACTAAAAATCAAATTTTAATTCCAATTCCTTTTACAAAAAATTGCATTTAAATGCGGACAAACAGTTCACTTGCTATTGTAAATTCTCCAAATATTTTCTTCTAAACTCCAAAAAATTCGTCGGTTGGAATGTAGTAAGCTTGCGCACAAATACTGGAATGGTCGTGGACTGGAAAGCAGGACAAATTCCGTAACAAACAGTCCAGCAGAGAATTCCACCCTCGTTTTGAATTAGTACATTTCTGCATCGTAGTGGGAGGGTAGTGTCGCATCCGTGTACTGTGATCAAGTTGTGAAATATTAATTTTGTGCTAATTAACGGGACATACTACTCAATTCGGACAAATATCTTCAACCGGATTTCGAATTATATTTTACTTGGTCATCTCTTCCTACAGTAACTGAGTCCAGGTATTTAAAATTATTTGTTTTATTTTTAAAAGGAATAAGCTTTAAAATAATTCTCAGTGGATGGGGCACAGTACTTTGGGAAGGATATCATTTACTATTTGCTGATTGTACAGGAGGCAGCTCGTTTATCGATTTTAGTAGCTGCTGCTGTTGTGTAGTTTTTATATTGTTCGCCGTACTTGGCTCATCTTCCGGGTTCAATTCATAAAAAACAAGAGGATACATCACGTCTAGAAAAAAGTTAGAATGGGTTGAACAAAGTGAATCCTTTTCAGCACCCTTAGAGTTTGTTGAGTCATTCAGTAAAATGGCTGAGTTGGAGGCAACCATAGCAAGCACGTACATCTACAGGACTTGTGCCGTAGATGTATACAATGCTTTGAATTGCTCGTTTCATACACGCATATATAGTTGCGGCATCATTAAGCATAACCTTCGGGAATTTATGAGAGGTTCTCTGCGCGTTTATCTACTGTTGAACTGAGAAAAGGATTGGGAAAGCTGGTTTTCATGTCTGAAAGGATTAGGAAAGCTGGTTTTCATGGCTGAAGGAACATACCAATAACCATGAGATTTACATGGCTGTGTGAATAAGTAAAAGGAAATCACACATATGCCATTAAGTGGACTTAAATTGCTGGTATTTTTTTCGAGCTTGGATTGTTAGGCTTGTCGCCGAAGCACTATACACCGATAGCATTATATATGTATATACAAGGGTGCATTTGGAGAATTAGGTCGAACAATTTTTTGTTTTGTGGTCGAATACTGGCGCAAGTTTGGTTAATTCCATCGTTTTTTATTATTATGTACATTTCTTGTTAAATTATTTCCTTCTTATTGCGATTCTTATGTATGAGGTTAATGGCCAAGGTTGAGATGTCTGAGGGTTATTCGATCCTTCCTATGTTGTTCTTAATCGTTCTTGAAGAATTTCTAATACTTTCCGCCCTTAGCAACCAAAGCACAAAACGATTCTATTACGGGAGTCAAATCATTTAAATGTTATGCTTATATAGCTGTTAACTGGTAAAGTTATTTTCGTTCGTCTATTCACCACCTTCTCTAAATACATGTGTATGTCACTACATTTATCGAGAAATATAGTTTGAACATTCTCACACAATTTTCCGTAGTCTTATTCCGGAGTTTTTACGCACGCGCGACCTAGAATCCTTGTTGGGATCCTGCTTTGTTTCACATTTAAGAATTATGATCCGGAAATTACTCAAATCTGTTATCTGATTTACTTATATCTTTATTTTATCGTTAATTACTTCTCCACCATTTACCTTATATTTCAATCATACCTTGGGTGTAATGTTACAACTATTGCTTTGTATTGAATAATTTACTAAATATAGTATAACTTAATTTAATATGTTATATATACTTTAGCTTATAATTACTTACATTGCTTGAATTAAGCCAATAAACGGGGTGGTAGCCCCACTGAACTAACGACTTCACTCAATAAATTTCCGGTCAAATTTAGAAAAACATTTTTTTTTTAAATTGACTTTTTTCATCTCTCATACTCTCTTTTAAGAGTGATACATTTATTCCAAAGCTCTTCTAACTTTTCGACGCCTTTTTGTGTAGAACGATTTCTCTCAAAACGGCCTCAGTTTCGGCAATCACTTCTTCATTTTAGCCAAATTTGTTTCCCTTGACCATTTTTTTTTTTGGGGTTTGCCAAAGACCAGTAGTCACTGGCTGGCAGATGTGGAAAATGCGGGCGGTGGAGAAGCAATTCGAAGCGTTATTCATTTCATTTGACAATTGGCTTCATTGACTTGGGACACGGTGCATTGTCTTTGTTACTGTTCTGGGGACGGCACCTTCTCCGGCAACGTTTCAGCTTCCTTCTCTTCGTATGGACCGTATTCTGGCGCTGGCCGGCCAAACGATTTATTTGCTACCGTACTGTGGCGGTTCCGCCAAACCCCACGGCCCACTTACCTGAAAAAACCCCATAACTGCTACCCAACTTCCTTAAGTTCGCTAATGCAATCACATTAGCACCTTAAATGCTTCACGCATTAAATAGAGCAAATTTATAATCTAAAAGTCCCTGTAAAGAATCCTTACGTTTCATGCATCTCTTCGCATACAAATTCCGTGTAAGAATTCTTTCCTAACTTATCAGGAATCCCAATCTCACCAAGTGCATTTCCCCCTAGACGAATTCCTGAGAACAAAAGGATTTGGTTTACATACAATGTAACCATCATAACAGGCACAAAAACAAATATACGCATCTTGTGTCTTAAGGCATCAACTAAATCCTACAGCATAGGCAAACGCAAATAGGAATTGAATACCTACCCGTACCAGCGATGCCATAAACCCCATTTCCCGGTAAACAAGCTAAAACCAATTAGCACAATGTTCATGATGCATTGCGGCTGTCAATACAGCTGCTATGCATACGAGGGTTGCCTCTTATGTTTCGGGATTTGGCAACCCTAGTGTTGCAATCCGGCAATTGACAGCTCTGTCGGAAAGTTGGACATTTTTGAGGTTATACGCACTCAGAACGTTTTAACATACGAGCGCTATTTGTGTTGTTTACAGTAACTTAAAAGATTCATCTCGGCCCAAAAATGGAATTAAATCGTCAACATTTTCGTGCGATTATTTTTTACAACTTTCGGCATGGATTAACTCAGCAACAGTGCATGGATGAACTTAATTCAATTTTTGGTGATGAAGCTCCATCAAGGACCAGTGTTTATCGATGGTATGGTGAATTCCATCGTGGTCGTAGTTCACTCCAAGATGAATTTCGTGAAGGTCGTCCAAAATCAGTTGTTGTTCCGAAAACCATTGATGCTGTGCGCGAACTGATGTTGGAAGATCGTGAGATTGAGACAACCTTAGGCGTTAGTGGGACCAGCCTACATTCAATATTGCATAAACATTTGACTGTTATAAACATTTGTTCGCGTTGGATCCCACACAATTTGTCAATCGCCCAAAAAAAGGCTCGTGTCAATTGGTCGAAAGAAATGCTCAAAAAATACGGTCGCGGTGCTTCGAAAGACGTCTATGACATCGTGACAAGTGATGAATCGTGGATTTACGCGTATGAGCCCGAAAGTAAACAGCAGTCGACTGTCTGGGTGTTTCAAGATGAGCCAAATCCAACAAAAGTTGTTCACGCACGAAGCACTTCCAAGCAAATGGTCGCCTATTTTTTTTCGGAAAAAGTGGACATGTCGCAACCGTACCACTAGAACAACGCAGAACAGTCAATTCTGAGTGGTACACAACCATTTGTTTGCCAGTTGTCTTCCAAGAAATCAGGAAAACCAACCGCCGAAGACGGATCACTCTTCACCACGACAATGCGAGCTCTCACACATCGGCTTCGACAATTGCATTTTTGAGCACCCAAAACATCGATTTGATGGGTCATCCGCCGTATAGTCCTGACTTGGCACCGAATGACTTCTTTTTATTCCCGTACGTAAAAAACAAACTGAGAGGTCAACGTTTTTCGACACCTGAAGATGCGGTTGCTGCATTCAGAATGCATGTGTTGGAGATACCTCAATCAGAGTGGCAAAAGTGCTTCGACAATTGGTTCAAACGCATGCAAAAGTGTGTAGATCTTCATGGGGAATATTTTGAAAAACAATAAAGTGATTTTCGATGATCAATATTTGTTTTTGTTCTCTAATCCCGAAATGTAAAAGGCAACCCTCGTATTATAGCATCTCCCATCTAATGAGTTACAACTTCTTTACTCAGTTGAACTCTCAGATCATAAATTCATTTGTCTTACATATTCCTGGGTCCGTTTACCATTGACCTTCTCACATAAGCAAACACAAACCCAATTAGCATCCAATGAGATGCGACTTGTTTGCTTAGCCGAACACATCTCATGGATGCACATTTCCCCTTTCTTTGTTTTAGATTCGTTCCCATGGCTTTGATCCATAAAAGATCCAATGTACACACATACACGTGTACCGTGACGATCTTCTCTATGAGATCTGTTTGGTTACCCCAAAGAGCGACTTTACGTCTCTCTTGGAATAGGAAAATGCACCCTCTAATTAAGAGAGCCAGTTTCACTGGCCGAATTTCTATTGATAGCGATTTAATATCGTTGAGTCTTATTACATCCGCCGACCACCACGATCGTGCTACCTTCTGCTCCCCGTCCCGCTGCGGAGAAGCGTAGTAATACCGAAGTCGTGTCGAGAAAGAAGTGTTTCATATCCTATAAAATTTATAAAAATCAATTCATTACAGTTCACGTAGATAAAAAAAAACAACATAATAAACTACATCCATACAATAAAAGAACATTTACTTTTAAAGCAGTTCGTTTCATTCCTTTACTTTGGAACATTCTCCTGGTATTTTTCTCTTTCCTCGGCGATCAATTAATGGACAGTGTACTGTGGAACATTTAGAGGAAGTAGTGGATGGTTGGTAGAATCAGCGTCTATGCCGACGTACAGACCATCGCTCCCCACAGTACTTCCAGAGCCCGGCTCTGCTCTGGACGAAGGGCGTTATTGTCTTGCCCAGTACGATTCTTGTATTCTTCAAATAAAACACCCCTGCTACAATTGCTTAATCTTTATTACTCTGTCAAGACTCTTTGGAACTCGGAGCTCTCGTGGCAACTTCTGCTGCTCTGCCGATGTGCCTGCTTTATATAGGCCCACAGTCGTCCTCTCGCTCGTTTTCTGGGTGCTGCTTTCATGTCAGCTAAATGAGAAAATAAAAGAAAATCGTTCACGTTTTCCAAAGACTTATTGACCTGCGCTCGTAGCTTTATCGTTCTTAATACGGATACCATAACCTTGCCAGCTAGTTTTTGAGTGTTTTTTCGATTTGGACAACTTTTATCGCCTCTTATCCATTTAGCTTGCGATGATTTTGATTCCGATGTGTAGCAGTGGATGCCTGTGTCATCCATTGTCGCATACTGACGCCAGAAATCTTTTTTAGCTTTCTTCAACAGCTTCAAAGAGCGCTCTGAATGTTCAGCACGTTCCTGTTTTTGCTCCACTGTGAGCAACCGCGACACCCACTTCGAAGCTTACGAATGCTCAAATTTTCGTGTAAATTGTGAACACACTACTTTCCAATATCTTTAAGACGTCAGCTATTTCAAATTCAGTTTGCGATCGTCCGAAACTTTTTTGTAGACTGTTTATGTTTTTTAAAACAACTGCCAATTTCGGGGGAAGTGGTTGCCGGGATTTTGGCGCAAGGATAATAACCTTGCCCGTAAAAACAAATTATTGTGGAAAATTTAACGAGCCTCAGACTTGTTAAATAATGCCAAGACCGGATCCCGGTTGTAGTGCTGATGATGATGATGGTTGCCGGGATTATCAGTGTTTGTACGATCACGGTTAGATTTAGCTTACCAGTCAATAATAGACGATTTACATCGTTTAGAGTCTCCATAATACAATGTTCGAGCAACACACGAAATTGCTTTTTTATCCATTGTTTTGAAAATAGCAAAAGTAATTTGAAAATGAAATCTCAGATTGTCATGAAATTACGACACGTATCGTTTGAAGGTTCGTACTATCCATAAATAATATGGGTTTGTCGGCAGTGGTGTCACCTGTGTGTCAAATCGGAAACTTATTAAGTGGGGTGTTACGTTAATACGTTTTACATTTCCGTAGGATCTTTGACTTTAAAGTTACTACTACCGTGCGATTGTTAGTCTCGGTCTTGGGGAGGTTATCTACAGTGATATTTTCTACCAGGTTATTTCGTGCGGTCTTTAACTACAAATACGGAGGAATAGTAGGAAGATACAATCTCGTTTCCAGCTATTTTGTTCTGGTGTCTGTAGTATTTGCTGTTTAATAAATAAAACACGCGCACTTTGCACATTTGCTATTCCTGATTAAATACACTTTCATCTCGCTACTCTCTATTCCATCTACTCTGCAAATCAAATTAAAATCTATACAAGATTTCAATCCTAAAATCGGTGGTGAGTAGCCTGCAACCACAAGATATTCTATGTCAATTACCTTATTTTTATGTTCCGTACGCAATATTATTGAACCCACAGTATGTATTTGAAACCCACCATACGCTTCTAATTTCATTGAGACGGGCGGGATATCATTGATCTTATCTAATATCTCTACCAAGTTCTTTGCTATTAAATTCACCACTATTCAATTTGAACTCAATACTTAAATTCATAACTTGTAATTGTTGGAACCAACTCTTTTGTTAAATTTGAGGCAAAATTAAACACATTCGTAGTACTCATGTATATCACCGAATCATTTTTAGATCAGCGAAATAATCTTCAGTATCATCGTCATTGTTACTAACCTCGTTGATGAATCTTCGACTATTTGTATTTTCACGCTCATTGCACACAATTGTGATTGAACTTTCCACACAACATACACCTTTTACCCTCAGCTGGACATTTCCCTAAGACGTGAAACCGATTATATCTGAAGCATGGTATATTCGGTTTTCTACTGGTTTGGTAACCCGTGTATTTCTGCTGATCTCCTCCCCTTTTCTCGAGTCTGAAATTAGAATTAGAATTAATAGCATCGACATTTAACATTTTAACATCTTGATCACTCGCATTCATTAGTGTTGCCACCATCGCTGCACGTTTATTCTTCATCCGTTTTGCCTGCATTCTGGCCTCTTCTGCCACACGACAGATCTCCTCTGCTTTTACCAAAGTCAAACTGTCTTGTTTTAATAGTTGTAGTCGCGCGTTGTGATCTGCTACACCAATGATTATGCGATCTCTGATCATGTGTTCTTTTTCGGTATTAAATTCACAATTTTCCGCTAGCTTGGTAATTTCCTATATGAATTGCTCGAATAGTTCTTCCTCATGTTGATGACCTGAAAAAAAAGTATCGATCATACACTACATTGCTTCGTGGTACGCAATATGCTTGAAAGGCTCCGATGTCATCTTTGATCGATTTCTTGTTGTCCTTTGTGAGTCCCAATGTCCCGAAAATTTCAATCGCCCGTTCACCCGCACATAATAAAAATGTAGCCACAGAATGATCGGACTCTCGCAGCTCGTTTTAGTGGCAACCGTGTGGACGTTCCACATAACTTTAAATTTCCTCCAGTTCTCTTTAACATTGCCGTCCATTGACAATGGGCCTGGCTTTTGATAACACATTTCAATCATTGTTCCCGCCAAATTGTTTTATTTTTATTTTATTCTATTTACTCCTTTATTAATTTTTTTTGCACTTCTTAAACCGGCTGCGCCATGTTGTGTTTGTTGTTTAATAAATAAAACAGGTGCACTTTACACATTATATTGTACATATAACTTTTATTTCATGTTCATGCACTTCAGTTATCTAAATACGCATACACTTCCATGTCAGATAAACTAGCGAGGAGTAACACACAAAGATCTGCCACCCCTAATCCAGGGTTTTACACGTTACTGTGCCCATTGGATGGTTTGAAGCCAGGGGTATATGGGCTGTATTTAACGGCGCCTCCTTGACACCGGGTCGAATCATATTTTTAATAAATTCGAGCCGCTAAATTGATTTTGAATTAATCTAACACTTTATTAGTCCGATTCTGATTCGGCGTTTCGTTTCCGTCCGTTCCATAGCCTTGAATGTGCTACACTTCATAGTCTCCGATTTTCCAGTACTTTCTAGAATATTCTAGTACTTTGTTTCGGACTTTCTAGAATATTCTAGTACTGATTGTCATATGCGTCACAATATAAAAAACAATCCCACAAACAAACCCGGTCAGCGCAAGTGTGATGAGCCGACACTACATAAGGGAACAAATCATCAAGAAAACACCAACTGGGAAGGTCTGAACGACTTTTTTGGGAGGATAAATTGGTTGTTATTTTTCCTCAATAACGATGTTGACTCTATATCGGACACATTGACATGCACGATTCTACTTGGCATGCGGACCTTTATTCCACACAGAATAAAGAGTATAAAACACAAGAGAAATATGTGGTTCGATTTCGGGTCCAGAGAAGCCGTTAAGGCTGAAAAATTGAGCTTCCGGTTGTATAAATCAAACAATACTGAGGAAACCGGAAAAGATTTAAGAGAGCTAGAAATGACTTCAATGCGTATATTCAACCCGCAAAGTTCTTGCATAACCAGAGAATGAGACAAAAAATACTACACCCTCCCACAGATAGTAGAAACTTCTGGGCATTTGTGGAAAACATCCAAAACTCGGTCTCCTGATCCATTCCTTCGCTAATAGTCGATGACAGACCAGTCACTAGTGCAATAGAGAAAGCGAATCTACTTGCTGCACATTTTGCAGCCAACTCAACGCTACCTAATACCACACCAGTTCCACCTCAACTTGAGCATAAGCAGCACACCATGAGCCAGATTCGCTTCTGAACGCGTACTGTTGCTCGCGCACTCAAAGAGCTAAACGCACACAAATCCGCTGGTCCGGATGACTTCCCCCAATCCTCTTGAAGAGATGTTTCTCTTCACTCGCTAAACCACTGCGGAAACCCTTCCATTTATCTTATTCTACTGGCCGTTTCCCAAATAGATGGAAGTCAGCGAACATTCAGCCAATTCTCAAAAAGAGTGACAAATCATCCCTTTCTTCTTATCGACCCATAGCACTAACTTCTATTCTCTCCAAGGTAATGGAATCACTTGTCAACCGTCAACTTTCGAAATATCTGGAATGAAATGACCTCCTCAATGACCGCCAATATGGCTTTCGTAGCAACAGATCCACAGGAGATCTGACGGCGTACCTTACCGAAAAGTGGAGCCATTCCATCCACTACCTCGGTGAAAGCAAAATAGTCGCATTGGATATTTCAAAAGTCTTAGACAGAATTTGACATCCAGGCCTTTTGTCAAAATTGTATTCCTATGGAGTGGACAATTCCCTGATCCAATGGATACGAGACTATCTTTCTGGCCGTTCAACCCAAGTGGTCCTTGATGGTGTCAAATCTGTCTCCCATCAAATTAATGCAGGTGTTCCCCAGGGTTCGGTACTTTCACCCACTCTCTTTCTGATCTTTATAAATGATCTCTTGTCAATTACTCACAACCCAATCCACTCGTTTGCTGATGAAAGCACTATGAGTGTCTTATACTCATACGAACACTCCCGTCCAAACTCTTCGAACGTCACTACCAACCTGCAACTTATGTTTGATACATTGAATTCAGAACTCAACAAGATATATCAGCGGGGATTATCTAACCGAGTAGAATTCAATGTCCAAAAACCTCAGTGCTGTCTCTTGTCGTCAAAGACGAGCCCCAAAGTTAATATACTGTCTATGAACGGCACTGGCATCGACGAAGCCAAGGAACTCTCAATCCTCGGCACTCGAATTAATTCGGCTCTTAACTGGAATGATCACATATTTGAAGCTGCAAACAGGGCAGCCAAGTGTATGGGGGTCCTTAAGAGATGCAAAAGATACTTCACTCCATCCAACCTGGCCACTATTTACAAGGCGTATATTCGTCCGAAAATGGAGTTCAACTCCCATATTTGATCAGGCGCATCCAAAACTGCACTACATGTGCTCGACAGGATGCAAAAACGAGCAGTGAAACTTATTGGGGACTCAGCCGTAAGTCGATCAATTCCGTCGTTAGAACATAGGCGCAAGATATCATGCCTATCTCTTTTCTATAGGTATTACCACGGTCGTTGCTCAACTGAACTTGCTGAATGTGTTCCGCCCCTTCAGACATTTTCTCACGATACCAGTCAATCTGTGAATGCGCATCAGTTCACGATGAAAGCGGACTTCAGGTGCAGAAATAAACATAGAGAGCCATTCTTTAGCCGAACCACACGAATGTGGAATGTTCTGCCTGATCATATGTTTCCTGGCCGTTGTGATGTCCAGACATTCAAGACCAATATACATCGACACCTCCTTTCCTTATCCACTTTCTCTCCACCCGCTCGCACTGTGCTCTGACATTTAAGGGTACTTCAAATTCCCCTTTTGTGCGCGCGTTAGTGTAAAAAAAACCGACTCGGCAAAAAGAAGACGTAGGGAAAAACGGAAAAAGCGGGATATACGCTTCGGCACGTGGAATGTTCGAACGTTATATAAACCAGGCGCGAAACAGCCAGTCGTAGAAAACGCGAAACAATATAAAATGGAGATCGTCGCACTTCAGGAAGTCCGACTCCTACGTAATCAAAACTAACGGGTCTACACTGGCGTGTGGAAGTACCGACGTACATAACCACGGAACCGGCTTCATCATAAGCAAAAAGATTACGCCCCATGTAAAACATGTGAAATTTATTAATGACCGAATGTCGGTTCGAAAAATACAGGGCCCATGGTACAAATATGTACCTATAATCGTACACGCCTTAAGAGAATCTACTGACGAAGAAACGAAAGACACTATAGCGTTTGGGATTGATAGTTAAGAACGTGTGATTCGAACTGACGCTATTACAGTTAGAATCACCAAAAATTGAACCAATGCGTAACACATCAGGCTACTGGCCGTGCTTAGAATTCGATTTTCAAACGCAAGTATATTCCACTGTTGTGAATTGCTATGTTATCGCTATGCTATACGGCTCTGATGCATTTTCTTATTCGATTTTAGTTCGGTGTTCTTCACTATTTGTTTGTGTATTGTGTGTGTGTATCTGTTAGAGACGCTACACACCCATGGTGACCACCAAGCCCTGATGTACGAAATATTACCGCACAGGAAGAGTAAACTATAGTGTAGACACTAAATGGTCATCGATCAGCGGCACAATTAAACAAACAGCCTAAAAGGTATTAGGATTCAGAGAACAATTAAGTCCAAACGTTGGTTTGACGACGAGTGCAGACCGAAGATGCTACGCAAACGCCTCAGAGTGATCCACGTAGAAAGATATGATGAAGTCAACCCAGAAAGATACGCGACAATTCGGAAAGAGACAATGAGACTCTTCAAGCGCAAAAAACGCAAATGGGAGAAGACTCGGATCGAAATAATCCTAGAAAATGCCAGAAAGAAGTTAAAGATACATCAAATTAGATTTTATCCAAAGACATCCGTACCATAGCAAAGCTATAACTCCTGTAGACCGAGGCCAGCTGACCAACATACAGACCAACAATAAAATCCGATGTCATCGATTTTTCTATACAGTTTTAAAGGAATGACGTTCCGCTGTTGTTTTA
Organism: Microdon myrmicae; assembly: GCA_963931805.1. Taxonomy (NCBI): domain Eukaryota; kingdom Metazoa; phylum Arthropoda; class Insecta; order Diptera; family Syrphidae; genus Microdon; species Microdon myrmicae. The sequence continues at coordinate 204,988,451 of OZ007497.1, forward strand.
CTTCCGCAGTTTACTCATAAATGTTCGTAAACTGTCGAGAATCTACGAGTGCCATCGTCTAGGGAGACCTCTCTTTGAAAATTTACGGTTGCGTAAAATTGAATGGGAATGTTTTTAAACTCAAATGCGAAGTAATTTCGAGCCGCCACAAGGTCACCATTTTTGCTAGAATAGTCTTTCACCCCATGGTCCACTGATGTTTTGCATTTTAAATAGAGCTGCTCATAATCTTCCAATATGTTTGATCAAATACTGTGTGAGTCTGTTGACCAGCACTCCCAAGTAAAAGTATGGAAGAGATATTCTAATATAATGGGTACGGTACCCATAACTGATGGGAAAACAAACTCTGCTGCTTGGTCGGCGGTTGCTCTGATAATGTGCTCATCTATATAAAGTGCTTATTTACTTTCTTGGTTGAATTCTTCTTAACTGCTGTACCTGCGGCGCTATACCGAGTATAAATCTTGCAATTGTGCGTATTTATTTATTTATTGGCTGCCATAAGATAAAAGACTAATTTATTTTTAAATTTTCGAAACCCATGCATGAAAAATGTGTCAGATTCGATCACACTCCAACAGAGCCCAAAATTGTCTAATAGGGCAGTATATATTTTGAACACCCAACGGCTCCGTTGAATTCTTAGAGCCCAACACCCTCTTCATTGTTTTAGAACGTAGCATTTAAATACGCTACGGAAAAACAATTCTAAATTTATTTAACTAAAGCACGCAATTCTACGTAATACATCGATTTTAGTTTTCGCGAATTGTTTGCAGACAAATATGAAATAAATTTTAACAGTTAAGCCTAATTGGGTTTAAATAAAACTGTTCTTGCCCGAGTTCCGCCAATAAGACTAAATGTATTGAAATTCGGTTCGAGGCATAAAAAGTCAGCAAATACCCAATCATTGTCCTTCCCGAATAGCCACATATTTAATGACCTTTTCGGAACAATCCTTTACACAAGGCCTCCAATGCTCCACAGACGATCATTACAATATTGCCAAACTAATATTCCCACATTGATTTCAATGAGAAAAGGCAACGGACAAAATCACAGACGACGGCACAAAAGCAAATGTGCTATTGGGAAGAGACTACACTGCCTCCTACTAGGGTGAACGACGTCTACGTAGGGGCAAGAACAGCACATTGAATGTCAATAGCAATACGACTATTGAGGACTTCACGCGTGGTGGGCGGCATTATATTGAACTTGGCTAGCGCCACCCTCCGACGTGAAAATGGGAGCAACACAAAAAGCTGCTTTACAAACTGCTCTGTGGGGTGTACATACACACATGTCTCATAACATTCCACCAAGAACTCATAACAAGCCACAGAAAGAGATCCCCTTTCGCCTTACCTTCAGTCACTTGCAAAAAAATGAAATTACTTTACACATCCACATACACGAAAACGTGTCGTTGCGTTATCGATGTAAATTTAGTCGTTGTAGATCGTATTACAAACTAAAATTAAATGAATGACCAACTCAAAAACAGTTGATAGGTCACTTGGTTTGGGCTACGAAACGTCGGTTTGTAAATTATGCTCGTTTAGTGGGGTTAAATACAATATTTGAATTGGGTGCACTTTTCTGCTTCGTCAGTGGAAAACGAGAGCAATTAAATTAAATACTTGTTTTGGTTAATTAATTACAAATGAAATAACGATCTCAAATACTTTCTTTCGTTTCTGTGATGTTTGTAAATGAGCAGTTTTAAATTGAAAAAATGTCACTGCGTTAACATCAGCTGGAAAGGTTATGGATACTGTGTTTTGGGATGCACGTGGTATTATCTTCATTGACGATTTGAAAGAGGGATAGACGATAACTAGCCAATATTATGCGTCATTATTAGGTTAGCTAAATGAGAAAATAAAAGAAAATCGTCGTCATTTTCTAAAGACTTATTGACCTGCCCTCGTATTTTCCTTACATTAAGGTTTAATTAAATGTTCTCGTTATATAAGTTTGCGGAAATAGAAAGCCATTATTTTTACGTTTATTTTAAGATTTATGGTAATTTAACATTATTCAGATTGTCCGTTTTGGGTCAAACATGCTTCATATTGTTTTATAATTGGTTGCCATTTTAAAGGCAGCTACATAATGTCTTCATAATAGAAGTCTTGTTCCCTATTGGTGAAAAAGACAGTTAAGCTATATTCGCAGCCAATTTAAATTTAGTGGGGCTATTGTGGGGGTTCTTTAACCCACTTCCAAAGAACCACCCATTCCCTTTTAACTGTCTCCTACTTACCAGGCAAGTCTTTCTACTTACCTGTAAATGAGCAGCGTAAGCTACTCCGCATTACCTTCCATCGGAAAACATAAGTCCACGCAAGACTATCATCTAGCCGTGATGTGGGTAAATGTTTTGCCTGTGCGCCGACATGGATACAGGTTCTGCAAAAACATTTGTTTGTACGCCGAAAGTGTTCACGAAAGTCAAAGGTTCGCAACACACTGTGCACTTGCAGAAAAGGAAAATAAAACACACAGCGTATCCAAGTAAAGAAAAACAATCACTCTGGTATCGTTTAGTACAATTTGTTTCTTTATTGTTCCTGTTAACACTCACTACAGCTTTGGTGTTAGGCTCACCAACATTGTTTATTATTTTGTTAATCATTTAAAATCAAGATTCAAGGTCTTATCTTCACAATCACCTTTTTTTTCTTTTACTAATCCTTCACTCAATTTTGTTTTGTCTTTACAACCACCATACATAACCGAACGAATATTCTCGAATTGAATTCTGTTACGTTTAAAACTACCCACCCATAAATATATACCTCTTTGGAGCCAGTCTCCACCAATGAATTGCGCTACACGCAAAATCATCCACTAAAAGGATGAAACACTCCCCAAACCCTAGCATTGCCCCATACACTAAACGGGCCAATACCAAATTTAATATCAATGAAATTGAACTAAACGTTCAATTTTTCCATATTGAATTCCATATAAAACCAAAACGTGATATATGAACCAGATGTTCAACACGTAAATTCCCCTGGTTCCAAATCTGCGGACCAGATGACCAACTCTTAAGTAAAGTTGGTTAAAAGCATAAAATGCACGGCGACACCGTCCCCTTAAATCCTATTCAAGGAAACATTTCCTATACGGAAAAAAGGACGGCGATCGTAAAAACAGTCGCTGAACAACAATACCCATAAGATACAAAATATCTTTGACTCCGATGTTCAGTAAAAAAGAAATTGCCAAGTCTGGGCACTGTGAGAAATCCCAGGTAATACTTAAGGGATTCCAGATGGTTGTCGATCCAAGGTACAATACCTTGGGATCAGACAAAGCATGTGCGGGCTCACAAAAGAGATCCTAATACAATGGATCTCGAGTGCGATCATCGCAACACGTTGCCTTGTGTTAGCGAACAAAAAAAAAAGAAGGTTTTCCTGCGATCGAACGATCGGAAAAGGAAACGAGTTGGTATTTAGTTATACACCGAGACGGTCGTGATTCTGAGCTGTTGTGTGGGTAGTTTCGCGGATGTTTGAAGTGATAGTCGCTTTGCGAAGACGGGATTGGTGCGTGTAGACTTAAAATAAATGTACAACACAGTGTAGACTTACGATAAATGAACAACACAGTGTAAAATTAAATTAAAAGAGTAAATAAAAAAACAACACCGAACAAGAAAAGTGTTTCCTTTTGGATCTTAAGGAGGCCTGTGGAGTACACCTTGTCAGCTAAGGGACTCAACAGTAAACAAAAGAAAAAAAGGAGTTTGTTTAACATCCAAGGTTGGGCATATTTCGCGCCTCCACATAGAGACAGTTGTCTAGTGTGGGATCCATAGAGTCGCCACTTATTTCCCAGCGTACTATTTCAATGAGGATTAACACCAAAATATGGACATGAGATTCACTTGCAGTCTTTGAAGCAGCCGCCTAGAATCAACCACTAGGTCCAGTAAGCCGGAAACCACCCCTAGAGACCTGGAAACATCCATTGTAAAGACCGTAAGTCAGATATAGTTTACAGTTTTATTAATTTATACAACAATTCTCGCACATCACATTCTTCTGGGTATATTTAACTTCTAGTGGCTGTCTTGAATGGTTTAATTTATAACACCGAACCAAACACAAAAGTAAACGATTTTCCAACGCAGATCCTAACTCCACTGGCGTTGTCCTCGACCGCGTTCCTCGGACGTACAATTTTGACTCCTGACTCCTTGGGCGAATAAAATCTGACTCTTCGATGCAACTCACATCCATAAGATTCAATGGCCGTGAATTGCAACGATAGGGGAGGAGCAAAACGGACCCACTTGACTGAGTAGGGCAGGTTCGATACCCTGCGACGAAGACGATGATCGGCGGACACCTGATGGCATCTTCAACGTAGAGGTGATCGTAGTGGAACAAAAGGCGGCCTAGGTAGTCGTTGATGAGGTGAAAGCTTCATGGAAATCGTAGACGTAGTAATTGGAAGGAGTGACGGACGGTGGCGAGTGGACTCGGAAGAAGGTAACGATACGGGTGGGGGAGGGGGGTGGTGGTGGTATATAGATGTAAGGATGAGGTTTAGGTTTAGTTGCCTACCCAAGAAGTTTCGAACGTTGCTGATCTAACAGAGACAAGATTCATTCAGTCGATCAATGAAGAGATTTTCCTTGGCCGAGATGGGATGGGGGGTGATGTGTGAATGATCGTCAGATAAAGCCCAATTGAGTTGTGGAAGATTAAAATCTCCGAAGATGATGATGTCATCCTCGGAATTACTCAGCTTGATTATATGGTCGATAGCATTGAGTGCTAGCTCGTAAACTTCAATAGGCTGGGATGGCAAGATATAAAAGCAGATGACAAAGATTGATTTTCGAGAAAGAGTGATCTTGGCACTATGCACAGTCCAGCTTGAAGGGGGTAGGGAAAGCGACAAGTGACGACTCGAGGCTCTTGTGGACAGCGATGAACACTCCTGAAAAGTCAGTAGTGTGATTGAGGCCATCGCGGAAGATGGTAAAGGTGCGGGGGGGGGGGGGGGGGGGCAGTTCCAGGTTATGAATACTGGGGATTAAGTTCGTCTCACTTAAAGTGAAAATGTCGACAGGTGGGATATGGGAGTTTTTCAGAATGGATTGGGTGTTTGAGCGAAGACCTCTTAGGTTCTGATAATAGAGGGTAGGGGGTGTTATACAGTCGGTTGGGGGGGGGGGTAGGACTTTAGGAACGAAAAAATTTGTTGAGGGCGGCCTTAGTCCATAGAAGATGTGATATCGTTCTGAAGTGAACGAAGTGGCCGAAAGCTTTTAAGTCATTCGCCCCTTTATGAGAGGATAAATTGAAAAGTACGTGGAATTTTACGAATAATTTGTGGAGACGGAACGTCAGTGGGTAAACCTTCCCGTTGAGTAGAGAGTTTCACACTGGTTTTGCCTTCATAGCAGACAGATACAGATTTGTCATGGGGATACGCTAGAAAGAGACGAATATTTTCATAAGTATTTCTATCTCTAAGTTTGGACAGTGCGTAGCGGCAATTAGATGTTTGGCTTGTGATTTTTACTGCAGGAGGGAAGATGGGGTAAAAACGGGTTGAGAACGAGGGCTTGGGGTGACGGGGCGGTTTCCAGTGGGGGGAGGGGGGGGGGGGGTTGAGTGGCTGGAATAAATGGGGCGGTAGATAGTTGGGTAGAGCTGGGGGAGTAACAGGACTTGGAAAATGACTGGTTTTATTAATGTGTGGTTAAGGGGGTATTCTGGTCTAGACGCACGAATTTAACGCAATTTTTGAAGTGCTGTAAAAAAAGGCAATCAATATTTTTACTATTCATTTTTTTATAGGATAATATTTCAAGAATACAGTAAAAAAAATTGAAAGTAAAAAATTCAAAATTCAAAAAGTTAGCAGTTGACACGCGACCATACCCACGATTCAACCCTCCTAGCAATCTGAAAAAAAAATGGCGACTTCTTGAAAAAAAAATTTAACATATAAAAAGAGTTAACATTGAAATTTGGGGATGAGGATAGTTCATGCAATAGAAAAGCCTATAAAGAAGACATATACTAAATTTGAAGTAAATCGGTTCAGTAGAACTAGAACAATCGTGGGTATTGTTTTAAAAAAGACAGTTTCGAGAAAAACGAACTTTTTGAATTCTGTATTCTTTAAATACTAATAAACATCCTATAAAAAAATGAAAAGTAAAAATAGTGATTGCTTTTTTTTACAGCACTTCAAAAATTGCGTTAAATTTGTGCGTCTAGACCAGAATACCCCCTTAATAGAATGGGCTTTGATGCAATTGTGATATTTGTTTGATGTTATTGTGGTGAGGGGTGTTATGGGATGAGCAGGGAGAGTCTGGCTTAGGGGATTTGAGGCGTTGGAAAGGGTGGGATTAGGTTATATGACACTTATAAGCCAGAGACCTTGGAATATTTGGAAGCCAACATTAGACGTGTCCCCCGCTTGGTAGAAACCTTGACGTGGTGCGGGGGCTTAAACTACGATGAATCACTCATGTCAGACAGGCTAGCGAGGAGTAACACACAAAGATCTACCGCCCCTAATCCAGGGTGTTACGCGTCACCGTGCCCATTGGATGGTTTGCAGTCAGGGGTATACCGGCTGTATTATAACGGCGCCTCTCTGACACCGGGTCGAATCAGAGCAGTAAGCAAACTTTACCATATCAAAGAGGGACTCTGATATGGCGGACCATTTGAAACCCCAGAGTGATCTAATGAAATGAATGATCGTAGGTGTGATGAGCCAACACTACCATAAGGGAACAAATCATCAGGAAAACACCGACTCGGCAAAAAGAAGACGTAGGGAAAAACGTAAAAAGCGGGATATACGCGTCGACACGTGGAATGTTCGAACGTTATATAAACCAGGCGCGATCCAGACGGTCGTAGAAAACACGAAACAATATAAAATGGACGTCGTCGCGCTTCAGGAAGTCCGACTCCCACATCAAGTAATCGAAACCAACGGATTTACACTGGTGTGTGGAGGTACCGATACACATAACCTCGGAACTGGTTTCATCATAAGCAAGAAGATTACGCCCCATGTAAAAGATGTGAAAATTATTAATGACCGAATGTCTGTGCTAAAAATACAGGGCCGATGGTACAATTATGTATTTATAAACGTACACGCCTCAACAGAATCTGCGGACGAAGAAACGAAGGACAGGTTCTACGAGACCCTAGAGGATGTGTAGCGATTCTAACAGATACACACAATTCACAAGCAAAAATAGTGAGGAACACCGAACGAAAGAAATCGAATAAGAAAAATACATCAGAACCGTATACCAAGCGATAAATAAAAATAATTCACATCAGTGGAATATACTCGAGTTTGGAAATCAAATTCAAAACACGGTCAGTAGCCTGGTGTGTAACGCTTAGGTAAAATTTTTTTCGTGATTCGAGCTGTCATAGCGTCAGTTCGAATCACACGATCTTCCTCACTATTATTTCAAACGCTATAGATGTATTTCATGGGATCTCATCATTCGATGTTAAAATCCTCCTCGGGGATCTCAATGCGAAAATTGGAAAGGAAGATATCTTCCAACCAACTATAGGTAAAGAAAGTCTACACGACGTTTCAAATGATAATGGAATTCGAATTATCACGTTCGCAGCGTCAAAAGATCTGTTAGTAAAAAGCACGATGTTCAAACACAAGGAAATTCATAAAGCCACCTGGATATCACCCGACGGCGTAAGGCGTAACCAAATAGACCACTTCCTCATAGACAAAAGACACCACTCGAATATCCTTGACGTAAGATCATATAGAGGAGCAGATTGCGACTCCGAGCATCTTCTAGTGATTGGCAAAATCAGGAGTCGCCTCGCAGCAATCCCACATGGGCAGTCACGGGAGATAAGCAAAAAGTTCGACACTGATAAACTGAAAGACCTACGCAAAAGGGCTGAATACCAAGACGAACTAACGAATAGATTTAGCATTCTAAAGAATGTGAGCAGTGAGGAAGAGGAAGCTAATAGTGTGGACACTAAATGGACATCGATCAGAGACACAATCAAACAAACAGCCCAAGAGGTATTAGGATTTAAGAAAACAATTAAGTCCAAACCTTGGTGTGACGATGAGTGCAGGGCGAATATGGAAGAACGTAAACGCCTCAGAGTGATCCACTTAGAAAGATATGATGAAGTCAACGCAGAAAGATACGCGACAATTCGGAGGGAGACAATGAGGCTCTTCAAACGCAAAAAACGCGAATGGGAGAAGACTCGGATCGAAAAAATCCTAGAAAATTCTAGGGCAAAGAACATCAGGGGTATGTATGTCGGCATAAATTCAATTAGAAATGGGTACCTAGGGAGAACCAAAATAATTCGAGACGCAAACGGCTGTCTGGTCACAGAAACAAACAATGTCGTGACAAGATGGAAGCAGTACTTTGAAAACCTGCTCAATGTACGCACCCATGAACCACAGATAAATGCACCAAGCGTACATACAGCTGAGCCTCAGATCCCAGAGCCGTCTCTCAACGAAGTTGTAGACGTAATAAAGCGATTGAAAAACAACAAGGCTCCCGGAGTCGACTGCATACCGGCAGAGCTTGTGAAGCATGGAGGAGAGGCAACCGCTCGAAAGATCCACCAGCTCATCCAAACAATATGGGATAAGGAAGTCACTCCGGAAGAATGGAAAACCTCAACAGTCATCCCCATTTTCAAAAAAGGCGACAGATCTAACTGCGAAAAATACAGAGGAATATCATTGCTCCCAACCGCATACAATATATCAACAAATGTCATTCTGGCGAGAATCACACCGTACGCAGAAGAGTTACTGGGAGACTACTGTGGGGAGGAGTAAGTGCACCGGCGTACGGCGCTGATTAACTTCCTCCTCCATCATAATTACTAAAAGTTCCACGAATGTTCCGCCAAGCACTAGGAAAACTGTTCACCCGGAAGAAACGAATGTTGGGGGATTTCCTTTCCTTTTGAAAACGTTTTATTGGGCAGCAGCACAGGAAACACGCTTTAACAATGAAATGTGTCTAGTTTTGAATTTAATTTACTTTTAAATTTTGAAAATCAAACAGTTAATGAAATTTATAAATTGTTTATTGTTTGTCTTTTACATTTTTGTATGATTTATTCGTTTTCACAAAAACTATTGAACACTTTCGTATGAACTTAATGATATTGTTTTATCAAAGAGACTATTATATACCGATTTTTTTGCCGCACTATATGTTTTCGATAATAAACAATTTGGGATCAATAAATTTACGTTATTTCATAGATTCACGGATAAATTTACGTGGAAAAGTAAACTAAAACTTCCTAGAGTTGAAAAATAAAACACACACGACTCACGGGGGTGCGAACTCCGACGCACCCCTCGATGGTAAAAGGGTGGCCCATCGTAATTACGCGTACCGAGCGCAAAGGTAGCGTAGTGGAGACCCGACCGACTTGGTCTGGTGATGGAATGAGACTCAAACGATATCCTCACCAATAAGGATATCGTTTTTTACCTACCACCAGGGAAACGTAAAGTCTCTCTTGGTGGTATAGGAAACCAGATCTTGTAATACAGGTCATGGTGGTATGTGTGGGATCGTTGAGATCAATGCTATTCACACGTGCAGTGGAACAGCGAAACAGGCAGGCGGCAAGGACAAAAGAAAAGGCGACCAAATGGTTCGCTCTTTAATGAGGGTCATGTTTATACGATGCCTCGTCGCTATTTTCGACGTTAGGAGAAAAAGGTGCTAAAAGCAATATGGATGTTTATGGCATCTCTGGCTGCAATAGAAACCGGGTTCATATTTGCATTAGAAAATGCTGGAGAATTTGGTTTCAGCGTCTATTGCGCTAATTATATGCAGCTGCTTGGGTTGTTTGTTGGTAAGACAAACAAAAAAGGTTGCCAGGCAATGTGTATGTATGGTATATGACGCGGCTGGGAAAATAGACGGCGCGATATTTATGGTCCCTGTCATGACGGTTACATTGATTGCAATCCGAATTATTTTGTTTACAGGAATTTGTCTGGTGCCGAATTGGTTCAGAATACCAAATAGGAAAACAAAGAAATCTTATGAAAAATTGTATGCGAAGGGATGCATGAAGGTAAGTTTTCTTTATAGGGATTTTAGGGTTATAATAATTGGGTCTGTTTGATGCGTGAAGCATCTAAGATGCTAATGCGAATTGCATTAGCGAAAGCTGGTGCAGACCCGGGTTATGGTTATGGGGGTTTTTTCAGGAAGGCGAGCCGTTGGATCTGGCGGAATCGCCACAGTACTCCCCTCCCAGTGACGTAGTCACGAAAAAAAAGGTAGGGGCGAGGGAATGCTCGATGGTGGGTGCTCTGATGATAGGGAGGTTGCTTCGGAATGCGCTGTGGTAATGTTACGGGACTGTCGTGGTGACCAGTTCCTGGTTATTGTTTGGGCCTTTATCGATAAGATGGACACAGTTGTTACCGCTTGATGCCATCAAGGGCAAATGTGTGCGGCGTGGTCCATCGGCCTGTTATGGGTCTCGTGGACCAACAGGCTTATCGCCCGAATAGGTCGGAACCTATCGGAAATCCGCTCACATCCGCAGTGACGAAATAGTGTGTGCGAGATGGAGGGGGATTTATCCCAGGGTAATTCCCATCCGCAGTGACGGGTTGCCGTGTGCGGAATGGAAAGGGACCAAGTCCAGAGCGGGTGTCTTTTGTCCATACGTTTGTATGGCGATTTGTTTGCCGCTGGGACTGGTAAAGGAGGGCAGGCCCCCAATTGCACGTTTTACCTATCGAGGGAGGACCGGTACATTGGTGCCAAAGTAGCGGTAGCTGCGACCTCGACCGAATGGAAACTTGCTGTGAGGTGCCGGCCGTCGCTCTTGTTTAAAAAAAAAAGAAAAATAGGGGATTTTGGTTAGGGGGCTCCTGGTGGGTGGTTGATTGTGTCCAACCCCAGGGCGCCCTAGGGTTATTAGAAGTGCGCTCCGAAGTATTATGCACCTAGGTATTTGAGGCGGCGTAGAGGGGCGTGTATAGCCTTTAGTTGCCGCTAAAGGGGAGCCATGGTGGCTAAAGATTGGGGAACCAGGTATGTTGTCTCAGCCCGGTGGAATCGGTTTGATTTGTGGACCGGTGTTGCTGAGACATTTGGGAGACGTAGGAGATCTAGGGACGAATGTCCTGAAATTTAAATAAAGGGGCAAAACCAGGTGCCCTGATGGGTGCTGCTACGCGTAGTAGCTGTGGTAACGAGGGAAGCTGGCTTGCTGAAATCGGGTAGAGAGGTCGAGCATTGATGAATGGTTTCGCGTGATAACTGTTTTTGGCGTGGATGGGCGCCAATATATGAACAGAGACAGAAAAAGGTGTTAGAGGTGAAGCAGAGTCGGGAAGGGTTGCATGGGGTTGCGTGAAGGCTATGGTTGGTGAGCGTGAGCGCCAACCTTCAGAAAAGAGACAGAAAGGGTGAGGGTGTTTCACGCGAGACAAAACCGGGCGTCCTATAGATTATATGCTACGCGTAGTAGCTGTTGTCACATAAGGGGCCGGTTTGCAGAAAATGGGATATAGACGAGGGTATGCGGACAGGGTGGCATAGAGGCGAGCAAAGTCGCATAAAGACTGCGCTTGGCGGGCATATGCGCCAATATGTTGAGAAGGCGTCGGGATTGAATAAACCCGAGCGAAGTCGAAAAGGGTGAAAAGAAGTCGGATGTGAGGTGGCGTGAAGCCGAAGGACGTTGAAAATTAGTCGAATGAGTTTGATGACGTCGAATAGGAGGAGTCGAGTGAAACCAAAAGGTTGAAAATGATGCCAATGGGGTTCGTGGGGTGAAAAATGTCGAAACAGTTATATGGAGTCTAAGGTGAAGTCGGGGGTGTGTGACGGCATTATGCGCCAATATCTTGGGAAGAGGTGGATAGATTGAATGTAGTCGAAATGGAGTCCAAAAAGGTTGAGTAGTCGGGTGAAGTCGCGTGGATGAGTGTTGTCGAAGGAATGAAAGGAGTCGAGAGACGACGAAAAAGAGTCGAGCAAAGTCGAAAAAAGTGAAATGGAGTCGAATAGTCGAATGGGTGAGCGCGGAGTCAAAAGACGCCAAATGGAGCTGAGCGAGTCGTGTGAAATTGTGCAGAGTTGAAAAGAGTTGCGAATGTTATTGAAACGGTTGTGCTGTGGTATGTACCCAGATGGGGCTTACAATGATTATTATTTTGTTTTAAAAATGTATAAAGTTTTGCAGCAACCGTTTTTATATTCAGTAAGGTTTACAGTATATCTGTGAATACTTATGATACCGGTGTTTCGTATTTTAGTTTGTTTTAATTGTTTGTTTTGACTGACAATATATAAGCACGTTTAAAAACTATAAAGGCAGAAAATGGACAACAACTGAGGTTAAGTAAATTTTGTTGCATCAAGATAAGTGTATCTGTTTAATATGTAAAATATCAAATTAAGCGACAGAAAAAACAGAAATTTGGGGAGAACAGCAAAACTAAAGGAAAATATAAAAATATATGTTGTCTTGTTGCCTCTTGTGAATTATTTTTAATTTAAACAATGTTGCTTTATGTTTATATTTACTTTTTTTTAAAAGTAAAAAATATTGACTTTCTGGAACTTGTTTAACTAATTTTAGCACAATGTGACAGAATATCTGAAGCTCTAGGGTATTCCTGAATTGTGGTTATGTTAAAGGAGCTAAATTATTTTTCCTTTTTTTTTAGGTTACTTTAATATATAGTTCTTTTCATGTGTGTTAATACACTTTGTTTTTCTCAGTAACTACACAATAAGTGAGCTTAAAAGTCATTATTGAAAGTGTTTCGAAAATTCATATCTATAAGGGTGTATTTATCATTATGAAACAACAAAAATATTATCGATATTAAATTATTCGAATGTTTTGATTTTTAAAAACGCACTGAACTTTTTGATTGGCGCGTCTGTTTTTGTGTTTTAATGTATTAAAAAGGAAAGATAATAGCAAAACTGAGTATCTGTAATATTTAATATAAAAGTATTATGCCTTTTTTTTGTACGTTAATAGGTTACAAACCACAAAAGAAACGCACCCATATAAATGTATATATTTCCGGACATATATCCATCCATATAAGTGGCAATATCTTTTATGCATATTTTATGAATTTTAATTATCGAAAACAATGTTTCGGAATTTGAATTGGAAAGCATAGTTTTTTAATAGATAAATCGGTTATACTCTTTTCCTACACTGGTAGAATAACTGCTTTTAACCAGTTGTCTACATTTACAATAGAAAATCATTTTCCCAAATTAGAACTGTGCGAGGAAATTTGCACTTCAAATCACTAATTAATTTTACACAAAACACAAGCTTAATGATTAGCCTACTTGAATAGTATTGAAAATTTTACTTTTGACAAAATTTTGCTGTTGGGTTTGTTTACCCTTTGGTTCTTTGATTTTGGACCATTTTCGTACATTGTGCTGTTCGTAATATTTAATTGCCCTGACGGAATATTTTAATTCCTTCTTACAAAATTGCTATTAATATACTAATCAAAATGAAAATGACATTTGCTTTTTTTGCTTTTTTTTTTTTTTGACAGTTTCACAAACACCGAATAGTGTAAAAGAAAATAGAGGACTTTAATATTGATACATCATACATAACTGTAAAGGATTTTGAGTTTTAACGACGTTATTAATTATTGGTAATAGATAAACAACTGGAAGGAAGGGTGGTTTTACGCTACACAAATTGATTGGATTATCTGGAAAAAAGCCGACCCACAACGGCGAAGATAAACCATGCCAAGAGCCACGGATCAACAGGATACTGCTTCTCCTTTGTTTTCGATGACTTTGGCACATTTCCTCGCAATGTCACATTTTTGATTGCTTTCTTGTGGGGTAGCCATTGTGTGAAAGCTGGATAGAATTCCGGATATAATTTGGTGGTGTTGTCTGAATCGCTGTTTGGTTGATAATAATATATTCTTTTAAGAAAATTCACAACTGGTGAAGGATCTTTATCACTTGGTGTAGTTCTTTCCTTGGTTTTTTGTGATTTAGCGGTGAGGTATTGAGCCTTGAATCCTTCCATAAATTAAAATAGAAAGGATAAAGTTTCTGCAGGCGGCCGCTGGAAAAATTCGATCGCATCGGTGGTGGGCGTTGTGTTATTTGTTAGACCGCTTGTTACTTAGCGATACCTTAGCTGAAATTAACCAGGCTATTATTATTAATTATTACTTGCCTTGGTGTTGTTGGCTGCTCCGGTGATGGAAACTGGTGCTGGTGTTGGGGCGATGTTTTTGCCCATAGATTGCTTTTCGGCAATTGCCGCCACAATTGCTCACTAGAAAAGTCACTGCACAGTCGCAGCACCGAATAGTCACTGTTCAACGAGCACTAATTCCTCCTTGCGTTTTCACAACGCTTACTGACTGTTTTTGCAACACTGATCTCTGCTCGTACCGGTCTTTTAGGTGGTTGCGTGTTACTCCGAAAGTTCACCAATGACGACAAACGCGGATGTTCGAAGGTTGCAGCGTTCTTTTTACACTCGCGGGTCACCAATGTGGGGAGGAAGTATTGTGCCGGACACGGGCACACGGTTCACTTTACTCCCCATCCTCACCGAAACAAAGTTCCACCAGTTAACAAATTGAAAAATTGTCACACACAAGAAGTAAAACTCCGCCACAAGACAGTTAAATGGGATTTATAAATTGTTTATTGTTTGTCTTTTACATTTTTGTATGATTTATTCGTTTTCACAAAAACTATTGAACACTTTCGTATGAACTTAATGATATTGTTTTATCAAAGAGACTATTGTATACCGATTTTTTTGCCGCACTATATGTTATCGATAATAAACAATTTGGGATCAATAAATTTACGTTATTTCATAGATTCACGGATAAATTTACGTGGAAAAGTAAACTAAAACTTCCTAGAGTTGAAAAATAAAACACACACGACTCACGGGGGTGCGAACTCCGACGCACCCCTCGATGGTAAAAGGGTGGCCCATCGTAATTACGCGTACCGAGCGCAAAGGTAGCGTAGTGGAGACCCGACCGACTTGGTCTGGTGATGGAATGAGACTCAAACGATATCCTCACCAATAAGGATATCGTTTTTTACCTACCACCAGGGAAACGTAAAGTCTCTCTTGGTGGTATAGGAAACCAGATCTTGTAATACAGGTCATGGTGGTATGTGTGGGATCGTTGAGATCAATGCTATTCACACGTGCAGTGGAACAGCGAAACAGGCAGGTGGCAAGGACAAAAGAAAAGGCGACCAAATGGTTCGCTCTTTAATGAGGGTCATGTTTATACGATGCCTCGTCGCTATTTTCGACGTTAGGAGAAAAAGGTGCTAAAAGCAATATGGATGTTTATGGCATCTCTGGCTGCAATAGAAACCGGGTTCATATTTGCATTAGAAAATGCTGGAGAATTTGGTTTCAGCGTCTATTGCGCTAATTATATGCAGCTGCTTGGGTTGTTTGTTGGTAAGACAAACAAAAAAGGTTGCCAGGCAATGTGTATGTATGGTATATGACGCGGCTGGGAAAATAGACGGCGCGATATTTATGGTCCCTGTCATGACGGTTACATTGATTGCAATCCGAATTATTTTGTTTACAGGAATTTGTCTGGTGCCGAATTGGTTCAGAATACCAAATAGGAAGACAAAGAAATCTTATGAAAAATTGTATGCGAAGGGATGCATGAAGGTAAGTTTTCTTTATAGGGATTTTAGGGTTATAATAATTGGGTCTGTTTGATGCGTGAAGCATCTAAGATGCTAATGCGAATTGCATTAGCGAAAGCTGGTGCAGACCCGGGTTATGGTTATGGGGGTTTTTTCAGGAAGGCGAATCGCCACACTACCAATGTGGATTCCGTGGGATCTGGCGGAATCGCCACACTACCAATGTGGATTCCGTAGGAACCGGTCAACAAGCGACCAAATGTTCACAATAAGACAACTGCTGGAAAAGAAGTGGGGATACGGAGAGACGGTTCACCAACTGTTCGTTGACTTCAAAAAAGCCCACGACTCAGTCGCAAGGCAGAGACTCTACCATATTCTAGTTGAGCTGGGAGTCCCAAAAAAATATGCCGCCCGCATTCAAATTTGCATGAACGAAAACAAAGGGCGAGTCAGAATAGAAAACCACCTCTCAGAACCATTTGAAATCCGGGACGAACTAAAGCAGGGAGATAGTCTATCACCGTGTCTTTTTAACCTTGTGCTCGAGTATGTCATCAGAAAGGTACAAGACGACAACATGGCCGGATCATCCCTGAATGGGGTCACACAAGTGCTCGCATATGCGGATGACATCGCCGTTCTGGGCGATAATCTAGAAACTGTAAGTAAAAACTGTGAAATCATCATGCAAACGGCAGAAGAGGTGGGCCTAGAAATAAATGAAGACAAAACAAAATACATGATTACGGCGAGAGCAGTTGGACCTCAGAGAACACATATAAACGTCAGAGGTAAGATATTTGAAAGAAAGAATTTAAATATCTGGGAACGATATTGACGGCCAGTAACGAAATGTCGAAGGAAATTAACAAGAGACTGCTTTCCGGCAATGCTAGTTGGCACGCAGTCAGTAAACTGCTGAAATCCAAACTGCTATCACGTAACATAGAGCTCTGTGTCTATAGAACCATAATCATGCCGATTGTTCTATATGGATGCGAAACATGGACTCTCACAAAACGGGAAGAAAACAAATTCCGCGTATTCGAGAATAAATGTTTGAGGGGCATCTTTGGAGGTAAATATGACGAGGAGGCAGGACAATGGAGGAAACTCCATAACCACGAATTGGAAGAGCTATATCGCCAACCAAGCTCCTCGATAGTATAGTGGTTAGTATACCCGCCTCTCATTCGGGAGACCGGGGTTCGATTCCCCGTCGGGGAGCCTCTGGCGCAAGACTAATGACCTTGCCCAGAAAAAATAAATCATTATGGAAAAATTTAACCCTTATGTCAATGACCGGGTACCCGGGTACCCATTTCGATTTTTTAAAATGTCAATTTGAAAGTAAACAATTTTTTTTTTTCATTGAAATTTCGTACTTATCATTCAGAAACGTTTGAATGGAGATGATCTAAGACATGGGACCGAAATTCGTCTACTTGGCCGAGCAATCGTGAAATTGCGACGAAATGATTACTGTCGGTAAAGTTGGTCATTGACATAGGGGTTAACAAGCCTCAGGACTTGCTAAATAAGGCCAAGACCGGTTCCCGGTTGTAGTGCCGATGATGATGATGATATCGCAAACCTACAATAGTGAGAGTAATCAAGTCGCGAAGATTAAGATGGGCCGGACACGTGGCGCGAATGGGGAACGATAGGACCGTGCATAGAATTCTTGACGGTAGACCAACGGGAAAGAGACCGGTAGGACGGCCGCGACGGATATGGGAGGACAATGTTGGGTATGACCTTGAGGAGATCGGGTCGAATGGTCAAGCGTGGAAGGAGAGTGCCCAGGACAGGGAACGATGGCGAAGCCGAGTCGGTGAGGTCATGAACTTCCGGGTTCATACAGGCCAATAAATAATAATAATAATAATAATAATAATAATAACAACATTAGACGTGTAATTGCCGAAATGCGACTAGAAATCCTCCGAAAAGTGATCGAGAATTGAACCTCAACCTTACGCCATGTACGCGTTAACCGCGGTGCTCATATGTCCGAAATCATATTCAAACATTAATGGCATACAATTATTGTTCAAACAAGTCACATTTGTGGCCATTTAAATTATTATCTTCTGTTTTTTATAAATTCAAACTTCAACACCTCGAAATAATGCCCCAGCTATCTAGACTACAAACATGTTAAAAGATTGCTAATAGTTTCGCGTTTGCTATTTTGCATATGTACATCCCAACTACCATCTACCACTGTGAGGTGTTAAAAGAAAGACAGTTACTTTCACTTTCTTTCATTTGTTGTTTATTACAATGTAAATAAATTACATTGTAACTTAAATCTAATAGCAATATCCACTAATGCGTTCGGCATTAAATTATTTGTTGCGTTACTGAATCAATTTACTGAATTAGAATAGAAGTACTCAGGAATGTATTTCTGAATCCACTCCATTCATTATATAGAAATGATATGGATGTTATTTTAAGGATTTGTTTAATCCACAAATAATCTACGAGAGGTTTGTCTACCATCACGCGCTCGTGTTGCTTCATATTATATACGAACCAAGTTAAGTTCCCTAAGGCCTAATTATAGTGCACTTACTTTAATTATTTGTCATTAGTGTTCCCTGTAAACACTATCATATAATAAGATGAGAATGTAAATAATGACTTCATAATAAACATATCGAATTTCCATTTTATCGACGTTAACTCAATCTATTTTTGAAGTGTATCAAAACTATTTTTGAAGGGGATTAAATTAATCTTGTCTGAATAAAAAAAATCCTTTCACCGGCTTTTTGACAAACCTGTGAGAAGTGAAAGCTTCCCAAAATAGACATGCGCAATTTGACCACATAAACTTTCCAGTCGAATCGCTTACCCCATTTCAATAGGCAGTTAGTTTCCTGTGCTTGTCCCCCAATTTCAAGGATAGGAAGAAACTACGGTTACAATTTATAGGAAGCTCCTCGGTATTTGAGATGCGCACTATACAACTTAAAGACTTTTTTCTGTCATCGGAAAGTATATATAGGCATAACTATATAACACAGAAATTCTTAGCTTTCGCAAGGATATTTGAAAAAGGAACTACGTTGAAGTGCTAGTGACTGCTCCCGAGTTCGTGTGTGTGTCTACTTTAGTGGATGAAAAAATATCTAGAGAATTAAAGTATTTAGAAGAGATTTATATTTGTTGACCTAATTGCTATGAACACGTGTACACTCCCACAAAATACGTGGAGGGTGGACTCTCTATAGTGGTATAACAATTTCGAAGAGCACAATTAAAAATTTAACACGAACTACATTTAGTGCCATTGAATAATAAATACATTCCCTGGACATTACGGTGCGGATTACAAGAGACACCTTCATCATCGTGTTGAAATTAAATGGCCTGCGGTGAGTGTTCAGGTCTTTCTGAGTGTTCTAAAAAATTGAAAAGGGCTTATTTAACATACTCGCAGATTAACTACAAAGAATTTAAAGACATTTTCGTGATGTACATATCTCCGGACAATCTATTTGTGTGGGCAGCACTGCGTAATCATTGATTTTTCGGGAAAATTATGACAATGAACATTTTATTATTGTAGTAGGTATTTTAAACTGATTGTTAGATCAGTGCTTTTACAATAGATTATGAATTCAAGAATGGTCTCTTTCATAATCCCATCATTTGTGTGTAGCCGTTTACATAAATTGGAGCTACGTACAAGTTATTGACGCTAGTGACGTTATTCTTTGTTAGTTATCTAGTTTATAATTTTCTTAAGGTCTAATATCACCCTGTGATATTTTCACTTTTTTTTATTGGTTTAAACACTCCATCCAAGTATCCAAGAGTGATAAAAAAAGTCGACTATGAGGAGGAGAACTTGTAAGTGGGTCAAAAAGTCGTTTTGCCGAGTGCAGTCGTAAAGCAAAATTAGCAGTTTTTCGAGTGCGCGGAGTAGCATGCGTTGGGGTCTTTATTATTCTTTATACAAATTAGTCCGGTATATGTCAGTTCCAGATTTTCATTTTGATTAATAGATGTCTCTCCTACCCCAATTTTAAAGCTGAGCAAACAGCTGTTTGTAAAAGCCGATCAATAGTTAGTGTTTGGGTTCTCCACGTGTGCATCAGTGCTCCAGTAAAAATCGTGTTTACATTTTAAAATAAACAAAAAATTAATCCGAATGAACAACAATCGCGAAAAGAAAGACGACATGTCCAAAAAATATGCAAAAGAATAACTTTTTCGATCCGAAAATTGGCCGCAAGAAGCCGCAACATCACTTGTGCTCACAATGACCGACATCCTGGTGCCTTTGGCAAGCAGAGATAGCAGCTGGTGGTAACATGGCTAATTTTAAGCATAAATCTGCCATGCTAATGATGATATTAGAAGCCGTGAAGCGAATTTCTGGTGAATTAAACAGCGACAATCACGCAGAATGAAATCTTGATTTGCTTGTGTGGTCTATGGTGCTATAGAACACGTCCAGTGGCAAATCTGTTGTTGATATAGCAGTTTATATTGCTCTTATATACTTCAATGTTGGCGCAAGGTTAATAACTTTGCCCGGAAAAACAGTATATTATGGATATGGACCAGATACACGACGACGACCACCGAAACGAAAATAGCTAAACGATTTAAGAATTTTCTAATGGAACGTCCGCTCACTATACAGAGCTCGAGCTGCACAGCAGCTAGCCGATGCCCCGTCCGAATATAAGGCTGACATAACAGCATTACAAGAAATAAGATGGACGGGGAGTGGTGTTATTCAAAGAAGCGATTATGACGGGTAGGTTTTCTAGTCAGCCAAAAACTGAAGCCTGCCATGATCGGCATTAATGCAATAAATGAAAGGCTATGCACTCTTCGCGTGCGAGGCAAGTTTAAGAACATAAGCCTCATAAACGTTCACGGACCTACAGGGGAGTCTCCTGATGACGAAGAGGAAGAATCCTAAGAGAACGTTGAACGGGCCCTCAATGCCTGCCCAAGATACGATGTGAAAATCATTCGTGGTGATTTGAATGCGAAAATAGGTCGGGAGCCGATTTTCAGGCACTACGCAGGTTCCCATCGTTTGCATGAGAACACTAATGACAATAGACTACGAGTCATCGAACTGGCAGCATAAAAAAACTTGGTCGTTGCGACTACCAGGTTTCCGCGTAAAGATATCCACAAAACCGCCTGGGTATCACCTGATGGAGCCACTTGCAACCAAACTGACCACGTGTTGATATATCGCCGCTACTTTTCGAGCCTGATGACGGTAAGAACGTACTGAGGTGCCAACGTCGACATGGATCACTATCTTGTTGGTACAGTTTTCCGAACGCGGATTGCCTTACGGAGACGTATTGCATCCGCGGATCAGGTTCGAATCAAACGGCTGCCTTACGCAATGAGAATACTCGTAACATCTTTGGTCATGCGCTAAGACTCCCCCTCGAAGAGCTCGACGGAGGGAGAGTAAGTCCTGGGGCCAGAATGCCGGGTGTAGAAGTGAAATGGACAAATGAATACTGTCATTAATACTGCCAACTCCATCTTAGGCAGTAGTCGTATAGATCGGAACGACTGGTTTGATGATGAGTGCAAGCTAGCGGCTGAACGTAAGAATGCCACATACCGGGGACTGCAGCAGTCTCATATGACGCGGGTACGCGAGGAGCAAATATAAAGAGCTGAAAAGAACTGGAAAAAGGCTTCACAGACAAAAGAAAAGTGCCTGGGGAAAAAACCTTGTCTGTGAAATAGAGAAAAGTAGAGAGCGAGGTCTTGTGATGTTTTTATGTGATGTAAATTTACTTTAAATGTGATGTGTTTTTACGTGGTATAAATTTAAATTAAAGGTGATGTGTTTTTATGTGGTATTAGTTGTATTGAATATATATATTTGTAGGGTTATAATTTTATAGATTTGTTTTTATAGGCTTACCTCCTTTTAGTGCCCACGATTGAAAAGAAGTTTTAATTTTGTTTTTATTTAGTAATTAATTTTTATTTATTATTTTATTTGTTGTAGCCGTTCTGGCCTCCGGATCCAAACTGATCTCGAATCAAAAAAAAAAAAAAAAAATTGGTGGCGAGAGGGCCGACTTTGGCGAGACAAGGACAGATGTGTCCTTCATCTTGTCTCTGGCTTCTGGTCATCTTGCGATAACCAGAATCACCCACATCCGTGAGGATGTTGGGCTCGGTCTCGAGATATCTGAAAAAGAAAAAGGGGGGGAGGTATCTAAGGATAGTGTGGACATGGTTAGTTCGGATGTTCTTTAACTACTTGGATGGAGGGATGGTGGGAAAGAAAACGTACAAGACCGGTAGGTCTTGAGTGCGGTAGTAAACGCAGATCACGTCTTTGGCGTCTGATAATCTGCGCTTTGGTCGGTGTGTGTGTGTGTGTGTGTGTGTGTGTGTGCTTGTGCTGTCTTGTACTGTGCGTGCGTGTTTGTAGTGTGTCAGCAGTACACCCTATGGGATGGGTCCAGGAATCCTCTATTATAGAGGAGAATGTTGTTGGGAAGGGTGCTTTCTTCAGTTTTGTACTGAAGAAGAAATTGTGGTGGTCTGATCCGAAGAGATTGAGAGAGAGAAGGGCCAAGAACGCAAGATTGCCGTACAAGTGGGTTCTCGCTGTTCTGAATGCTTTCGAGGTACTTATAAGTTAATTGTAGCAAGTACTCGTCGATAGGGACAATCGAGGCACCTTCATATAGGTGAGAGTTCGGGTAGTGGCGGCCGTCAGGCCTTCCAAAGTGGTTGATGCATCTTCTGAGGAGCTTTCTTTCGAAAACTCGAAGTCTTTCCATTTGGGCCGAAGATATGTAGGACCATATCGGAAAGGCGTACGATATTCCAGATCGGATTACCTGCTTATAGCAGAGAAGCTTAACTTTGGTGTCAACTTTGTTGCTCCACTTCAAGATGTTGTGCAGTTGCTTAGACCGACCGAGGCCCCTTTGGAGAATGCGGGTCACATGTTTGATAAAATTCATTTTTGGGGTATAAATGACCCCAAGATATTTCATCCTGTCCTGTGGTCTAATCGTATTATCTCCCATTTTTATTCGAATATTCTGTGAATATCGAGAAGTAGGTTGGGAGTGTTTACTACTCAGAATTATAGCTACTGCTTTAGATGGGTTAAGTCGAATTTTCCATCGACTGTAGTACTGATACAGTTCGTCTAGATGACGGTTGAGTCGGTTTGTTGCGAGTTTTGGGCTTTTAGATGACGTGTACACTAGGACGTCATCCGCATAGCAAATCTGGTTTACTCTACCATCCACAGGGCGAGGAATATCTAAGGTGTAGATATTAAATAAGATGGGGCCTAGAATGGAGCCCTGTGGTACGCCTGCAGCGGCGTTGAAAGTTCGGGAAAGCTTTCCATTCACTCGAACTTGGAAGGTTCTGTTTAAAACGAACTGGTAGATTATATTACACAGCGTTTTACTGAGGCCAGTATTCAGTAATTTAAAAACGAGACCTTCGATCCAGGTTGTGTCAAAAGCCTTTTCAATGTCCAAGCTCACCGCAATGGTGGGTTCCTTATTAAAGGCGCACGCAAACGTGGTTTTGAAGTATGTTGAGAGCCATAGTGGTGCTGTGCGCTCTTCTAAATCCAAATTGGAAGTCAGGTATTAGGTTCCTGATACTGATAAATTTATTTAGCTTCTCGTATATGAACTGTTCATATATTTTGCTGATACAGGTGAGGAGCGAAATAGGACGAAAGCTTGAGGGGTGATTATTTGGTTTCCCAACTTTTGCTATTGGGCAGACAACAGCATGCTTCCAAGCTTGGGGAAAATACCCCATGTTGTAGGCATGGTTGAGCAGAATGGAGAGCTTTATAAAGAATAAGGCAGAAAGCCTTCGCAACGAGTGGTAGGACATATTGTCGATACCGGCTGACTTCTTGGGGTTTCGAGATTTAACTAGGTTCTGTAGGGTATTTGGTGCGACGAAGCCGTGACTATTATCACGTGTGTCGTCGAAGTATGCACTGTTAGCTGAGTTAAAGACAACTATTGGCTCATTAAAGTTGTCTAATTTATTGTGAACCTCCGAACTAATTGTTGCATTCGTTTCCGGGTCGCCATCCTCGAGAGTGAGCTGGTGACTGATCTCGAATCCAAAATGCACTCCCCTTTTATACTCTGTGGCAACAGAGATTTTTTAAAAATATTATTTAAAAATTCCAAGAAGCCCAAACAAAATTTTGTGTGCTTCAATTGGAATAGGATTCCGGGAAGTGTATACGAATTTTACTTGAAGAAATTCTTGGAAGAGAAAATCATGAAATGCATTTAGACTTAAGCATTTCATGATGTTAGGATTATTAGGAATTGAATCAATGTACGACAAATGGATTTTGGTTTAATTTTGTCGTGCATATGATTCAATTGGATTATGGGTGAGGTAATTAGGAATTTGAATCAATTTGCGGCAAACTGACTTTTGGTTTAACTTGTCGCTCATATGATTCACTTGGATTGGGATTATAGGTAAGTGGGTGAGAGTAGTGATTTAGGATCACTACATATTAATTGTAGTGTAATGGTTGTATAGGGGTGGCTGTATAATTTCTTATAAAATAATTATGGTAGCATTTAATGTACTTGCCAATGGTAAAGTGACAGCTGGGATGGGGGGCGAGGCCGCGCCACTGGTTGTAATACTTCTTCCGTGTTGTATAATTGGTTAGTCGCAAACGTGTTGTAGCGTATAGTATTGTAATTTATTGTGGTCTTCAGTAGCCGACTGTTGTACTTCTAGACGTTGTAGTCCTCGGTTGATTTATATATATTCCTGTTGTGTCGCATGCACTATGCTCTTGGTGCAGCGATTGTTGTGTTGTATATAACATATAATGTGTTGTATATAATTTGTTGTATCGTAATTTCAATTGTAACGTACCTTGGTACCTTCTTATCTTCGGTTCCCTTTCAACTTGTTTGCAGTTCTCAATACCCTCTTCAAAAAACTGTCACAACGGTCTTCTGATTGTAACGAAACATAACGAAAAAGTCTTACAAAACGGTGAACAATTTCCATTCAGCAACGCTTGCTCTCTATCTCCTCAGCAACAATTCGAACTCGACGACGGTCGACCTCGAAACTAGCGAAAGCCACCACCGTCGAACAAAACGGGGTTACACACCAACTGCATCTCAATTCGACATAGTACAAACCCAAACGCAGCTCAGTTGATCGAAACTAAAATCATTGGCAGCAGTGGATTGGATCCACTGCATACAGCAGCTGCTCTTACACTAGCTAAAAATGCATGTGCAATGACACTCTGGACCCCAAGGTGAAAATAAGTTCATACTCGGCATTCATCCGACCAGTATTAGTGTATGGCTGCCCGGTGTGGTATTTCGCGTGTTCGAGAGGCAGTGTTTGCGTTCCAGCCTCGGAATGTACAGAACCCCAGAGTCGCAGTACAAGAAATACTATCCCAATAAAATCCTGTATGACAAATCAGGACTAAAGAGAATAGATAACTTCAATATCAAGATTATTCGTGGTCAGACAACAAGGGCAACGTGCAGTGAAAATGATCTCATATGTGGAGCATTCTATCCCAATGATATGTATTTGGAGAGTACTCTAACTTAACAGGGAAACTACTTGAGCGAGTAATATCCACTCACCGGGCACAATTCACTGGGGAGACATCGGAGCTCTTTGAATGGCAGTGCGGATTCCGGAAAGGTTGATCAACCGGTAAGGCGTTATCTGTGGTGTGCCACATCGCTCGCGTGCAATAGCTGGAGCACGATGGCTAGCAGGCACGAAAAAATATTGCGCCGTGGTGACACTAGGCGTTAAAAATGAACTTAGGTCGGTGAACTGGAATCAGCACCCTACTTGGTGCGTATACTAGCAAACTATCTCTCGGATAGAAGACTGCTCGATGACGCTGAGGAGGAATATAAAAAACCAGCGGATGTACCCCAGGGGTCTGTATTAGGTCCGCTGTTATGGAATATCATGTATGATGGTGTGCTCAGGGTGAATGTACCAGAAGAAGTAAGAATCATTTGAGTGCGCGGATAATTTGGCGACATGGGCCGTAGCTAAACATCTAGATAACCCGGAGAATATTTATCCCCATACAATCTAGAGCATTAAATGCTGGCTATATATGTCCGGATCGAAACTAGCCGCACATAAGACGGAGCCAGTTTTAATAAGCAGCCGAACTGAACACCTTGATTTGGAAATAGAACCACCAGATCCCTATATAAAATATCTTGGTATTACCCTCGACAACAGGGTCTCCTTCAAGGAACACCAGCGAAAAACGAGTGAAAAAACGGCTACACTATGCGATGTTTTGGCGAGAGTGCTACCCAATGTTGGAGGACCCCGGCCCCACATAAGGACACTGATAACCAACGTGAACAACTCCATTATAATGTATGCAACTCACATATGGGCAGGAGCCGGTGAGTATAAGTCATACATGAGGGGGGTGAACTCAGCACATAGACTGGTATCATTAAAAGTATGCTACGCATTTCAAACATTATCCGAAGATGCCATAAATGTCTTGGCGGGGAGGAAATCAATTGACATTGCAGCTAAGGAAAACGCTGCTTTGCATGAGATTGATGCACTAGTGTCACAAGAGGTTCGCCGGCGAATGTCTATACAAATAGAGATCTCAAATCGAAGAGAATGGCAACGAAGATGTGATTCTTCCACCAAAGGAAGACGGACTAACACCGTAATACCTGATATAGAAACCTGGGTGAAAAGGAAATATGGCGAGCTGAACTACCAGCTGACTGATCTGATTTCAGGACATGGATGCTTTCGACAATACTTGCACAAGTACAAGGATGTCAATAACCCATACTGCTTGTACTGCGAAGGTAAAAGAGAAAATACGGAACACGAACTCCCAGAATGCGTGAGATTCGAGACTCCACGGATGCTACTGGAGAGACTTATTAGACAGCCAGTTACTCCGACAGGAGTAACAGAATATATGCTAAGTTCCAAACAAGCATGATTCGTAACAAATGATATTCGATGTGACATAATTTAGCAGTTGCGACGGGACTACATTAGCTCCTCAATAGTATACTGGTTAGTATACCCGCCTGTCACGCGGGAGACCGGGGTTCGATTCCTCGTCGGGGAGCCTCTGGCGCAAGACTAATGACCTTGCCCGGAAAAAAACAAATCATTATGGAAAATTTAACAAGCCTCAGGACTTGCTAAATAATGCCAAGACCGGTCCCAGGTTGTAGTGCCGATGATGATGATGATGATGATGATGATGGGACTACATTGTCCTGCTCTGCGATGGAATATATAAAAGAAAGTTTCGCGGGGATCAATGGGAATATGTGCCTGGCGGGGGTGGTTTTTGTCTGTAAAAATACGGCATGCCTCTGGATCGATTCAGGGGTATCTTTTGAAGATATTCATCTTCTTACCGAAACTAAAAAAAAAACAAAAAACTTGTGGTTTCTCGTCCGTCCGAAACGTTCTCGTGCCCCGGACGAACTTGTCCTGGCGGAAAGAGATTTTTGTCGGTAAAAATCCGGCATGCCTCTGGATCGGTTCGGGGAATCTTTTGAAGATTTCCACCTTCCTACCGAAACAAAAAAACTTGTGGTTTCTCGTTCGTCTGACACATTCTCGTGTTCCGGACGAACTTGACCGTTTATCAGCCACCCCAAAATATGAATGAGTAGAACTGGTCAAACACAATCATATATCGTCCAGATCGCAGTCAAAACACGTTCAAACCAAACTTCCTCTGAACAAGGAAATTGCCAGGATGCGAGCTTCAAGAATTTTATTTAGAGATATAGACTGAAAGACTCCAGATCTCCGAGCAGAAACCATCGATATCGGAGGAGATCTTTCCATAACTTCTGGAACAGATGGTGAAGTGTTTCGCATACGTGAGGTGGATACAATTCAGCATCGACTTTCCAACGTGAAAATCTAAAAAATGAAATTTGACTGAAGCTTTAATACACATCCACCATAATGTTGTTCTAGAACGTATCCTCACACAATTAAATAACAAACTGACGCATAAACTCCCAACCTGTCAAATGGAAAGCTAAACTGTGCTATCAAGGAGTACCACATCTTCCTTATTTTTGAAAGCGATACCCTCGTGACACTTATAAATATCAAAAGCGAAGTTTTGGGCACGAATGCTAGATATTGTGGATACGCTACTACTTCGAAGGAGTTGGGCCTTTTAAAAGCCTGGTTGTGGTATTCTCTTAATATGCATTGCTATAATAATGGTTGAAAAAGACTGTTCAGACATTTTTCAATGGATGTTTTAGTTGAATTATTTATTGTAGTAGTCACACCGAAAAAAAGAAGTTAACAGAACTTCTATCGTGGACTCTCTATGGTTGACATATTATCCTGTAAATAAGGAAATTTATTTGTGTTTACAGTCAAAATTTTATATAAATATGACATACACCTACATGTACATCCTTTCCATACGGATTTATTCAAAAAGATTTTCAATCACCCTCGTGTTGGCAATGACGTTAGTTCTTTAAATAAAAAGTAATTTATTTTTATAGCAGCCAACCGATTAGATGTCCTTTTTAAGAAATATACTAATATGGATATATTTAAAATTATTGCAAAACATACTCCTAGCAATTGCAGCAGTACGTAAGAGTAGAGTATTATACATCAAGCACATACTCACGAATCGTTACCATACTTTATTCACCCACATACTTCTGCATATCCTTTCGCCCTCGTTTATGAAGAGCCATAAAAGTAGGTTGCACACCGTTGTAGAGGGTTTGTATTTCTTGCACATGAATTTATATCAATATACCCCTGATGTTGTGATCAATTACTTTTGATAGGAACTCCGCTTAAGTGTGTTTACTTATGATGGATTGTCTGGCAAATTGAATTCCTCTAAAGCTTCTGCTGGAGAGGTAGATGTAATTGAAAGTAACTATTAATAGAGTCCTAGAGCATAGATGTGCAAAAAATTGCAAGTGAATGTAAAATGGCCTGTATAAAGTGAAAAGGTGAATACTAATATTGAATGATTGTAAATAACAGGTAATCGAAAAAGAAAGACTATGATGGTAGATGAAATGCTCTTGAAACAATTTTAGACTAGGAAACATCATGCAGATATCATGATAAATAATGGAACTTTAAGAGATTCGTCATCGCATAACCGGGCTCGCTCTCGAGGCCCTGCCCACGCTCGACCGGTGACGGCATTTTGTAACATCAGGGGCAACGGTTTCACCAATACGAATGTAAACGCCGTCCACCAATATTTGCAAACAACGAAACCTGATATCCTTGCCCTAACTGAGACCCAGGTCGATTCGTCAACTGATTCAACATATCTTCGTTGCTCTGGATACGACTAACATTCGAAATTCCGTTTTAAAGGCGGAGTCTGCGTCTTCGCGCGGTCCAATCTGGCTTGCCAGAGGATGGAGGCGTTGGAACCCAATAATATGGACATCATATGGTTGAGGGTCGTGCTGAGGAATTCTATGAAATTTATTTGTTGTCTTTACCGCTCCCCGAATGACGATCGACCAGCAATATTTTTCGAACATCTTTCACATACCGTCGACTGGATACAGATCAACCACCCTGCTTCTGAAATTGTTGTCCTTGGCGATTTTAATGAGCACAATTCCGGCTGATTGGTACATTCTAACAGAACTGACGAGGCTGGGAGGCTGGCGGAGATGTTTGCTGTTAGCTACAACTTTACTCAACTCGTGGAGGAACCAACGCGAGTGCCGGGTGCCCGAGGCGATTATGAGAACACCTTGGATTTGTTTTTGACATCCGAACTGAGTATTTATACCGTAGAGGTTTCTGCGCCACTGGGAAACTCAGATCACTGCTTGGTATCTGTCGCGCAAGCACTTGCATATCAAGCGAATAACCGGCCTAGGCAGTTTCGCCATGTATGGAAGTATGGGGCTGCTAACTGGGACGATTTGCGAGATTTCCTCGCATCCTTTCCATGGTCGGAGGTGTGCTTCGGAGACTCCGATGTTAACGCTTGCGCGGAGTCGGCCACAGCGATTATTTTTCTCGGGATGGAGATCTACATTCCACATTCCATCAAACGTTCATCTGATAAACCGTGATTTGACAAGAAATGCGAGCAGATTACAGCGACAAAAAATATAGCTTTTAAACTGATTGGCGCTCCAATCCCGCCGGTGCTAACAGAACGATTTTTGTTAGAATCAGAAACGCGTGCAACCAGGCGAGTGATACCGCGAAGATGGCCTACAACGACAGAGTGACCAATAAACTCTTTCAGTGCCCGTGTGGCTCGCGCTCCTTCTGGTCAATGGCAAGGCCTGTCAGCAGTAACTTTGCTTCCTCATCTTTTCCTCCGTTAGTGACGGGCTGCGGGACACTACTTACAAATTCAAAGGATAAAGCTAGTTTGTTCGCGAATTTATTTGTCGTGAATTCAAACCTTGATCCTGGTCACTTGGAGCCACCTGTGATTGCACCGGTACGGTCTTCGATGCGGGATGTGAGGTTTCGTCCGCGGACTATTCAACGCATTCTACGTGAACTGGATTGTAGGAGGGCAAACGGCCCGGACGGAATACCAGCAATAGTCTTTAAGAACTATGCTGGTTCTTGGCATACTCTTCCGCTTATCTTATGAACGGAGAACCTTTCCTTCCTGCTGGAAAATCGCTCGAGTTCAGCCAATCCCAAAGACTGGAAAAAAGTGTCTCCCACAGAATTACCGCCCGATAGCATTACTGTCTATTTTAGCTAACGTGATGGAAA
This sequence comes from Microdon myrmicae, assembly GCA_963931805.1. NCBI lineage: Eukaryota > Metazoa > Arthropoda > Insecta > Diptera > Syrphidae > Microdon > Microdon myrmicae. Next base: position 205,019,013 of record OZ007497.1, read on the forward strand.
AATTCATCAATACTGAGTTAGTTAGGCATCTGGACTACAACGGACTTCTGAATGATCGTCAATACGGATTCCGTGGCAGGCGGTCCACAGGAGACCTTTGACACTTATAACCGATATATGGACATCTGCGATTGTGAGCGGCGTGGTAAGTCAAGGACGGTCGCATTGGATATTTCCAAGGCTTTTGACCGCGTCTGGCACGGGGCATTGCTGAGCAAACTTCGTTCATATGGACTTTCCCAACAGATTTGCGACTGGACGACGAGCTTCCTCGAGAATCGATCGATCCGGGTTGTTGTGGACGGCGAGGGTTCGGATCTGTATCATGTTAATTCGGGGGTGCCCCAAGTTTCTATTTTGGCTCCAACCTTGTTTTTGCTTCACATAAATGATTTGTTGGAGACAACGGATAACAAAGTGTTCAGTTTTTCGGATGATAGTACACTTGTTTCCTCCTTTTCGAGTGTTCGGCCGATTGGTGCATCTACGTCGCATCAGCTGAGATGTAGACAAACTGACTCTCTGAATCGGGATCTAGATAAGTTCCTGCAGTGGGGAAGGGCCAATCTCGTCGACTTCAATGCAGCGAAGACACAATATATAACATTCACAAAAAAAAGTAGATCATCGGTTCCACAGCTGATGATGAATGGCCAGAACCTCGAATCTGGGGAAAGCTTGAAATTGATCGACGTCACGGTCTGTGGGAATGTATCGTGGTATAAACACGTGTCGAGCATCGCCAGGTCAGCCTCAGGAAAGCTGAGCTATCTTTTTGGAGCCAAGAAATATTTTACTCCGGCCCAACTTCTTCTCCTATATAAATCCCAAATTAGACCCGCGCTCGAATATTGCTCTCATGTTTGGAGCTCGGCTCCTAAACATACCCTCGACCTACTTGAGAGCGTACAAAGACGAGCGATCCGCCTGATCGGGGACTCGGCGCTGACGTCGGGACTACAGTCGCTATCACATCGAAGGCGCGTGGCCGACCTCTGTCTGTTTTACAGATATTATCACGGGTGCTGTTCTTCGGAGATTCTTGGCATTGTTCCACACAATTTGGTCTATATGCGCTCCACAAGACAATCCGACGGATCGCACCCATTTGTAGTTCATCTCCCGACAGCGCGAACATCGCTGTATCAGAACTCGTTTCGTTTGAAAGCGTACAAAGATGAGCGATCCGCCTGATCGGGGACTTGGCGCTGACGTCGGGACTTCAGCCGCTATCACTTCGAAGACGCGTAGCCGACATCTGTCTGTTTTACAGATATTATCACGGGTACTGTTCTTCAGAGATTCGTGGTATTGCTCCACGGAATTCGGCTTATATGCCCTCCACAAGGCAATCCGACGGAGCGCACCAATTTGTGGTTCATCTTTCGACGGTGCGAACATCCCTGCATCAGAACTCCTTCCGTTACAGAGCGGGGAAGCTGTGGAACTCCCTTCCCACGCGAGTGTTCCTGGACCGTTACAACCTGCAACTGTTCAAAAAGAACTGCCACAGTTATTTGATGGCATCTCGGGGTGCCCATTCGGCGCTATAGGTTCGCTTCTCCCGAGAGAAGTGTAATAAAAAAAAATCTCCAAGGCTTTTGTACGCATCTGACACGGGGAGATCGGAGAATCAAAATGGGGCTCTGATATGGCCGACTATCTGAAACCCCAAAGAGTCGTGGGACCAAAAAGGAATAATCAATATACTTTTTTCATTTAACTCAATCGCCGAATTGAAAACTCGCCCGTACTCGGTCACTGTGTATCGTTGTATGATGTTTTAAACTGTGTATAGAGTAAGTAGATCCCTATACTATATATAACACGATATCGAGCAACCATTAGGTTGTATCCACGTGGAGAAATTTCTTTAGGAAACGACCTAACTCATCGTGTCATCTGAAGTTGGTAATATGTTATTTAAGCCCAATCTAGAGATAAAATTAAACGCTACTATATGTGCTGCTCCGTTAACGATTGACTAGTGATATTTATTCTGAAATCCCATGTTTTGTTTAGAGTGGTATTAAGACAATAAAAAAAGAAACAAGAATATGCTTCCATGTCAATAATAAATTTGTTTCCTTATTTTATTATTAGGCATCCGTTATGCGGGTTTTGCAAGCTCAATCATCTAAAGGTTATGCCGAAAATGAAAGCACAATAAACACCTCTTTATCAGCACAAACTAATACTTCAACATCGTTTGGGAACAACAATGATATATTTAGATCTCATCAAAGTAATACTTTTGATTTGCCTACCAACAATCCAACCCCCGCCAGCACAACACCCCGCCAACAATTAAATACTCGAAACAATCAACCGTTCACAGAGAAACTTAATTGGGAAACTTCGAGAAGCGGCATTTCCGGTAACGATGGTACCCAAGTAAATAGTTCACAGAGTAATTACGAATCACAGCCAGACACTAAAGATGGAATAAACAACTTGCAAAATATTGAATCAACCAACAAATCATTCTTTGAGGATTGTGTTAGCGGTTTCGCCCGACTAGAGGTAAGTAGACGATATTCAAAACGTAACTTGTGTAAATCAAAAATATCATTTGCCAGGGTTACATTGGATCTAGTTCAGAAAGAACATTCCATTTAGACGACAATACCAAAGGTCTAGATCATATTCCATTCTTTCAAAGGAACGATAACCGATCACAATACAGTGGTAGTAGCACTCCATCATTCGAAGAGATTCAATTGGATAACTTTGCATTGGAACGCGAACTCAATAGAATTATCCAAGGGACATCGATAGGAGAACAGTGCTCAATAAACGAAAATTGCAATTGCAAAGTATTACAGGAATCATTGAACTCATATGAGCCAAAAAGTTCCTCACAGACAGTCGTTCATAACGCCGTTGAAAAAGATGTGTCAGAAAATCCGAGCGACCAGTTGAGCTCAAGTTCGTCGCCTCTTCCGTTGGAACCACCCGATTGCGATGATATGGATGAAGATGACGAGACTGATGACGATGAAGGTATACAGATACGTAATAGAAAGATACTTGTTTTTATATTTCATTGTTTTCCTTTAGAAGAACACTTAAGCTCTCATGCTTCAACGTGCACCTCCGTAAGCACACCGCAACGATCACACTTCCCTCGTGGCATAGTAAACCCAAATTATCCCGGTTTCCAACATTTGGCACACACCCTGTCCGAACACTATATTAGTCATCGATCTCCTGATCCCTATGATAGTGATATTTCAGATTATGATATGGAACTTTGTGTAGATAGCTGTGATTGTGACTCTTTAGATTGCGATAGCAGTGGTATCTGCAATGACCATAATCACAATAATAACTTAAGCTCAGTCATGGTGATAAATAACAGTTTAAAAGATTCTTCGCTGACCATGGACTGCACCGAAGATGAATTTCAAATGAAAACATTCTCTGAATCTAAACAAGAGAATGATACTGGCGATACAAAGACCATATCTGTATCCGTAACAAGAACACCACAAGGGTTAGATGAAAAAAATACAAGTATTGATGAACTATCCGAAAGTATGCAAACCTACCTAAAGCTTTATGATGTAACAACCGAACAGCAAGAAAGTATACAAGATAAAAACCTTAAAATACAAATTCCCCTAGATGATGGGAATTACGGATGTCCAACACCAGACATTTTAATTAAGAATTACAGCTGTGATAGGTACAGTTGGCGATTGACATCGGAAAATCGTCCAGACTTATTGCGTAATGTTAGCCCGAATCCTCCCATGAAGTGCCGCTTCGAAGCAGTGCTGCATGAAGATCAAGAAAGACTTCTACAGTACAGCCCGGAACATTATACTACACCACCCGATTCTTTGTGTACAGAAAACAAGAGTGATTCCGGGCGAGATGATATATCTCTTGGGTTAACACCTGTTGATATAGTCGGTGATTTTGGTCAAGAAGTTGAGCGAGAGTTTGGTCTTATTGTAAGCGGATACAATAGTCGACTGGACTACGTGAATTATCCAACGGGAGCATTCTATTTGTACAACGTTGAAGAAGGCGCCGCGACTGAAAAGGTAATTTAATTCAAATTATAGTAGAGAATTTTGCGAGTAATAATGTGTCATCTGTGACGATGGTATCGTTAGTGTTACCTTACTGTGCATAGTGATGCATGACGTCGTCTTCTTGTCAAATTTTAGAAACTACATTTTAAGGGGCTAGTGACATATATTGAATCGGTTACTGATATTTTGATTGTCTCAAATTACTTCACTACTAATTCATGGCGACGTCTTTCTTTTTCAATTTTCATATGTTTTTGTCTATCCTGCATATCCTTCTCTATTAGTATGTCACCAGACTACATGTTTGGGATTTCTCTTTTTTCTTTTCCAAACTTTAAGCTGATGATTATTTTGTTTTCTATTTCTGTGCGATCATGACCCTGCTCACCTCTTAATATTAGTCTTATTGTTTTACCTTTGTAACAAACAGTGTTTTTTTTTGCTCTTAGAATAGAACTTTATTAGTTAGGCAAAAGATGTTTCAAATCTAACCTAGTTCATTTGCAGGCACTTAAGCTAAGCATAACTTCACTAACGCCTTAAATTATTGCCCTTTGGTCTCAGTCAGTCTCAATTTCACATATAATCTAAGTAATATCGGGTTTCCAATAGGGACTTGAAGAAGTGTTTCTCAACTTGGCAAAAATATTCAAATTAAGAACAACTTTACAGTCCAGCAAGCGAATCTTGTTGATGGAGCTCAGCAGAAGAATATGAAAAAAAAATCAATAGAATTAGTTAACCTACAACCTTATTTTATTAGGACCTATACATCACCTTCCTTTCTCCAAATTTTGAATACAATACTGTCGTTTTTTCCGTAAGAGCCGTATAGTTACTTTTTCTTTACCGAAAGTTTAAACGTTGCCAAGAACACCGGAAAAAACTGAAAACTTTAGTTTGTCACCGTTTGTTGGTATTTTTCCTTTTTTTCTCGAAATGGCCGTTGAGCCAAAAATCTCTCATCCGTTACAATTGGTGTTCTCCAGCAACGGGGTCTAATATCAGTTGGCTGAATTGTCTCCACAATCAGCGAGCACTCCGAAAGGTATTCAGTGGCATGGCAATGATGATTGATTGTACTATGGCATACCCTCGGGCGTTGAAAAACGAGGAAAATTGCCAATTCAAATGAATTAACTTGATCATTTGATCCAACAGACGAAACCTTATATGTTGTGCTGTTGCGTTTGCAACATCTTCCCGGGCCGGTGACGGTGGACCAATAGGGTTTTCTTTCCTGTAGATGAGTCGATGATCGTCTAGGGTGTAGTTGACCCGGGATGTTGCAATTGACAGTGGCGTTGAACGTGAACTGGCACGGTGCAACGATAGGGTGGCAATTGTTTGACATTAGTTCCACTAGTGGGTCTGGATTATCAATTATATTTGACTTTGTTATAGTGGCATGTGTATTTCAAATTATAAGTGTGTGTGTGTGTGTGTGTGTGTGTGTGTGTGTGTTTGTGGGGGGGGGGGGGGGGGGGGGGGGCGTGTGTGGTGGTAGGCCAAGTTGGCCATAGGGTGCTAACGTAGTTGTCTTCCTTGATATTGGTGGCATGCTACTTCCGTGTGGAGTTTGGAAACTAAATAGTGCATGGTTGGGTCGAGTCTCATGATCGATCCTTAGACGATACAATGTTTTTCCCATCAATCGCCCTTTCGGATTGTAATCGCATGTCTGATTGCGATTGATGAGATTCATCAACCGTTTGCTGATTAGAGGTGATGCGAGTAAAAATGTAAATGGGATGTCGCTGTTTTGGCTCGGAATCGTTCTCATGATGTCATGGGATGATTGTGTATTCCTCGATTCATCTTGTGGCAACGATTGTGCATGCTGCATTTCCCTCAAGGTCCATCAAATCTTCTTCGTCTTCCATAATGCCACAGAGCTATTCCCGCGATCAAGTTTTGTACGTCCGAATTTGAATGCGTGGTTTGAGATGATGCCACCGTCATTGTTGTTTGAGGGGATCATTAAGATGGGAGAATTCGTTGACACAGCTATAGAAAGAGGACTTGGGTTTCTCTACCCTTTACGCGGTTTAGGTTTCCATCATCTAACCTCGTATATGGGTTTCTCGTGCGTCTTTGTGTGCGAAGGTGGAACACCTTCGCTGGCTTATCAATGCTGGTAGGTCGTGAATTTGAATTCACATTTTCCAGATTATATTGCGTAGAAATCCTAGCCGGTTCAGGGGTTCCTGATTGAACCATTTGCGATTGACGAGAACCTGCTGGTGAAGCCATGCCAAACAACTGGATAGTCTGGGCTGGCATAGTAGCGGAGGTTGTTGACATTTGTAAATCTCCTGCATGTGGTGGAGGAGGTGCCTGAAAGGCGATATTTGCCGTCTCGGTCGCGGCAACGATTTGGTGAGTATTTATATTATTCCAATGGTTGAGGTCAATATTCGGGTTGATTTGATTAAATCCTGGTAAGCTCCGTTGAAACTGCGTCGGCAATTGTGCAACGATCGGACCAGTGAGATCATTTGACATTTGTATTTGAGCGATGTGGTTGTCATTAAGTTGACCTGGTAATTGTGCAGCCACACCTTGGTTCGGAATGTGGCCTTTTAGAACCAGCTGTTATCGAGGTGCATAAGATAAAGCCGATGATTCAGCATGAAATCCACTTCGTTGTGTTAAATTTGGCTGCGCAACGTTGAAATTGATAGGTTGTAAGTTCGTCTTCTTCTGAGTATGGCCAACCTATGCCGATAACAGAAATGTTGGAGTAGCTGCCAACTGCATAGGACCGTCTGCGTTTAGAGTCCGAGACGATTGCTGTGACTGATGTTGTTGCAGTTGGGTATGTGTTTCACTTACGTCGCTAATGCCACTGCTTGGCGTTGGGCGGATTTCTCGATGAGAACTGATCTTTATGTCAGCAGCATTGCCTGAAGCCGTATTCGATCCACTGGTTGACTGATTGTGTTGAAAATGATATTTTTGGTGGCTATTGCGGCCGCCATAGAGGTTATCTTGCTGGCCTTGAGGACGTGACGAAGTCAATATGTTCCTTGAATTGAGAGAATTCTCTGAATGTCCCATAAGACCAGAATTATTTGTATTGTCCGTTTGATATTGATTTGTGGAGATTAATTTCCCGGTATTGTTGAATACTCTGGAATTGTAGTTGCCATCAGACGATTCGAATTTCCGACGTCGAAGTCGCTGAACGTAATTCTGATTTGATGAACCCGAACTATGGCCATGACGAGCAGTCATTGTTTGTGGAGCAACATTATCTGCATGATGATTTTCATCGCCAAGTGCATGCTGCTGCTGTGATTATTTCTGTTGCGGTTGCTTTGACCGCATATGATGCCCATCAGGAACAGCATTGCTGGTTAGATTTTGATGGTGTTGTGGTTGCAACATTATTTAACCACCTTGCGGCATACTCCTTTGAACTGAGTAAACCTGAATCAATGTGTCTAGTTATAAAAGTTATTCCCCCGCGCATGGCAATTGAGTTGGAAATCGTAGCTTTCAAAGCCAGAATTTTTCTAGATATTCAAACACTTCACAAGATATCCATGGAAGGAGCATTTAAAAGAGGACTCTTGATCTCCGGTTCAAGAATGCCTAGTTACCTTGAGGCCGCAGTACATAACGGCTTGTATGAAGGAGAATCAGGTAAACTTTATGATAGTACTTCTGTAGCGATTCTAACAGATACACACAGAATTCACAAGCAAAAATAGTGAAAAACACCGAACGAAAAATCGAATAAGAAAAATACATCAGAACCGTATACCAAGCGATAAAATAAAAATATATCACATCAGTGGGAATATAGTCGAGTTTGGAAATCAAATTCTAAACACGGTCAGTAGACTGATGCTTCACTGCTTCGCTTTTCAACCGTTTCATCGTGTGTTCAATTCACCTTCTACACTATCCTTGCTTAACGCTACACTTCTCACAATCGATTGGACGGTCAGAAGTCAAGAGCAAACGGTTTATTTGAGACGAAATGACAGAATTACAGCACCACGAAGCGAATACTTTAAGCCGGATATTAACTGCTTACAGCGAGACCGCGTACAATTGCAGATGTCACAAGACTCACTAGTCATAACACGAAGTACTGAATTGATAACTTCATTTCGACATAATAAATAATGGGCGAGATGTGACAACCGATTGAGACGACACTTGCTTGCCCTTTGAGCCACATGAATCTATTGAACGGTTCACCGCCAGATCTCGAGTTCATCTCTGAACCACTTCATGCAATTGACACCCGAACCACTCTTCCTCCTACGGTCATTGATTGATTGAGGGCGGAACCCCCATTTTTATTTAGCTTAAGGCAAGCTTAAAATTAACTTAACATAAAACCTTACAGACTAACTTAAAATTTAGCGTAGTGGTTTAGACATTATTCAATACTGCGATTTATACAAGGTGGTGCCAAATTAATCACCCTATCGGAACATGTTATAATTTTTCCAAATGGCATGGTACGTCAATCATATTTGACATTTGTGAACTAGACAGCTGAAGCATACAAACAGACAAGCAATGGAGCGGGTGTGGATTACTGTCAACCCATCCTTAATCTCAACAGCGAAGAGGACGATTTTGTGTCGAAAATCATCACGAGCGACGAGGCGCATTTCCACTTAAGCGGTTACGTCAATAAGCAAAATTTTCGTTTCTGGGGCACTGAAAATCCGCGTGTGATGCTCGAAGAGCCATTACATCCACTCAAAGCCACTGTGTGGTACGGCGTTTACGCGGGAGAGTGATTGGGCCGTATTTTTTTGCGGACGCCATCGGCAATACGGTCACTGTTGCCGGCGAACGCTAAAGCGCCATGATAACCGATTTCTTTCTGCCGGAAATGGATGAGCGGGGCTTGGTGAACATGTGGTTCCAACAAGACGGTGCAACCACACACACAGTACGAGCCACAATGGATATGGGGAAGGAAGTGTTCCTGGTCGCGTAATCTCCCGTTTTGGCGATTCCGCGTGTGATGCTCGAAGAGCCATTACATCCACTCAAAGCCACTGTGTGGTACGGCGTTTACGCGGGAGAGTGATTGGGCCGTATTTTTTTGCGGACGCCATCGGCAATACGGTCACTGTTGCCGGCGAACGCTAAAGCGCCATGATAACCGATTTCTTTCTGCCGGAAATGGATGAGCGGGGCTTGGTGAACATGTGGTTCCAACAAGACGGTGCAACCACACACACAGTACGAGCCACAATGGATATGGGGAAGGAAGTGTTCCTGGTCGCGTAATCTCCCGTTTTGGCGATTTGGCATGGCCAGCAAGATCGCCCGATTTAACCATCCCAGACTTCTTTCTTTGGGGCTACTTGAAGTCGCGGGTTTATGCCAACAAGCCTCAGACAATCGCAGCCCCTAAGGAGAATGTTTGACAGGAATGCGAACAGTTATCACCGGAAATCTTGCGGAAAGTCATGTAAAATGCTATAAAACGGGTACAAATGTGCATCAACACTGGCGGCAACCACTTGACAGATATCATCTTTGGCACTTAACAGAAAAAATTGTAAGGGCCAAATAAAGATTTCCATCACTCAAAATCATTTCTTTTATGTCGTAAAAAAGTAATTGAAAAACAAAATTGGATGATTCATTTTGCGCCACCTTGTATAACTGCGAGAAAAGTGCTAGTCCGACGACTTTAAGGAAACGTCCTGGATAAGAGAAAAGAAACCAACTCACCCGGGATCAACACGTTCGCAGGTGTTCAGAAGTTGTGAGATCAAGCGACCGGTTGATAAAGGTCGCATTCGGTCGTCACTATCATTAGGAATCTGACCGTATACGTTTAGGGAAATGCTTGTTAATGTATATGATCGATGATGACGATACGAGGATGGTGCGGAACAGCCTCCAGATAGAGAAGATTAGTGTTGGTTTATTTAATGTACAACTGGTGTACCCTTGTTGGGGCGAAGTCAGTGGTTATCAACGGTTTGTTTATTTTTATAATTTTATAATCATTCGCAAGTGGTCATTACAGGGCTGTGGTGTTGTTGCTGTGTGGAGATAAGTGCTGGGTTTGTGTGGCTCTGGTGGCGGCGGATATGCGTGGCTTTGCATATAGTTATGCTCGTCTCGTTGCCAGGGGGTTGAAGGCTTGGATTCGCGGATTTTGTAATTGGGTTTCGTATTATATCGATTTGGGGCCTCAAGTATGAGAATTGCGTAAATGAAGAGGGATACAATTAGGCAACAGGTTTGGGAATTTTGTTCTGGATTGAGATTTATAGACATATGTGTTGTGGTTGGCGGGAAACCGATGATTTCTCTGGTTACTCGAGCCTGGGGTGGAAATTAAACTCGTATTTTGGGATGTGTTTTGAAGGCGTTTTATTTTTAACAAACTCCTTGAATTTGTTTCCTACTGCGGAGTAGTGAGCGTCATCAATGTTTTTAATAGCAACTTAACGTGCATCAGTTTCATTTGTTAATGAATTCTCGGTTACCATTGTTGAAGATGTTTTCGCCATTCTTAAACTATTTTATACTTCTGCCTGCCAACACCCAAATATACATTTTCTATTCCGGTTCTCGAATGTGGTGACACCTAAATGGTAATATAACACCTTTTAGGATGTAGTAGCTCTAACACTTCGGTATTTTATGGGGTTTTCCAATAGGGACTTGACTGTCTCAATTTCACATAAAATCTAAGTAATATCGGGTTTCCAATAGGGACTTGACAACTTTAATTTGCGAACGCATCCTTTCACTAATCATCAAACTGTCACTGTAAATTTATTTAGTAAACTCAACATTTTCATCATGGTTGAGTACACGAACGAACAACCTCTACAAATTATAAAAATTTACTGTCGAAAAAAGTTGTCAAGTTCCTATTGGAAAACCCTATATTTCTTTCTTTAATGATTTACTTTTCATCCTTTTGGGATGAGTTAAAATTGAGTGATACGAAAACGAGCTCTTTGCTACATTGCTTTTACATTATTAGTAGATTTAACGTACGATTAAGAGTCCTCACTATAACAAAAGATTTTTTTGAAGTCCATTCTGCATGCAATTACTTAAAATTACAATTCAAATTAAACAGAGATTTTTTACTAAAGCCGCGACTAAGTAGATTGTTTTAAAAAGTTGCTAATTACCTTGTATTCTGTTTCGTGGTTGTTTTTTATAGTTTACATTTCCCTAGCCTTAAATTATCTATGAGGTAAATTTAGATATAGCTAAACTAAAGTTGTTCAGGCAACACTTTCTACGCGTTAGCTCAAACAAGAAAAGAGATGTATAGAAAAACATATATAAACATAAATAAGAAGTAATGTCAGATAATGCTGCTCCGTTCCAACTTGGTCAGAGAATTTAGGTTTCATTATATCATGTATTTCATATAATCCATTTCTCAAAGACAAACCAATGAAAATCTACTTCAGATTTCGGATGCACTTCTCTCCAATGGAACCGAACAGATAGCAACGAATAGATACTCAACCATTGCTAATAATGTGGAAAATTCCTCATGCCAAGATTTGTCAGGCGATATAAAACCCTCTTCTTCAAATATTGAGCACAATCCAGCTTCAATTGATAGACAAGATGGGGGTAACTTCAAAGACTTCTCACAAGATCGACAAAGCAATCAATGTTCTGAGATGCCGTCAACTGATCGCCGGCATACAGCACATACAACTTTTACCACAAGTAATTGCGTTGTGTCATATGCAAACTCTACACCGCACAATACAGAATCATCCAATGTGACATTTTCATCAGCGCAACGGCAGTATCAAAAACCATCATATGACGAGCGACAATTGCCCTCAGTTGGTCTTGGTGTCAATGTGAAATACCGGGCTTGGTTTGAAACATCGAGTTCCTGTAACGGACGCAATTCAAAGAAACCACGTAACACGGATCGCATAAGTAAGACATCCAAGTTGGCGAAGTATAGCCGTGGCTGCAATTCCAATTCTTCGGCGGTAAAGCATAGCAATAGTTCGAACAGCAAAAGTACGAAGAACAAAGAAAATTACATTGTGTCACAACAATCATCGGCAACTGAAGATCAGACTGATAAAATTGATTGTGAAATCGTGGAGCCGCATCGGACTCGATATAGTGTAGCCTCATGGGCGGCATGCCTGCGCGATTCAAATCGATCGCACCCCAGGTCTGAGGAGACAACAGCAGATACAGCAGGTAAGGTACAATTTGCGGAATTGTAGTTCATACGGCTGAAATTGGCAATTATTGGATGTTTTCTTCTTTTTCTTTCTTTCCTTTTTGTTGAATAATTTAATGAAACCAAAAATTCCTGTATACAACAGCATGTTTTGAAGTTTACAATATTGAGACAGCTCTACCTGATATCGATCTAGATGCTGTGGAAAACCACTTAAGGCGCGCCAATGAGGAAGAAAGACGGGTAAGTTACTTTAACATCATTACTGTTGGCTCTAGCTGGTTTGGTATAGTTAGTTAGTTAGTTAGTTGTAAATATTTCAAATCATTCATGTAAATTGGTAGTATTTGATAATTAATTGATTTGAATCTAAATGCCGTTTTGTAGAACAAAAAGGAGAAGACATTTAATCAGAAGTTATATTTATTTTGTGACCTTTGTTTTGTATAACAACTTTTAATTCACCGATATATATATATATATATTTTATTCGTGTATAAAAACAAACGTATTTCAATTCATTAGGTACACAAAAAGTACTTTTAATCTAGCTTAGTATTAATAATAGCTAAATTAGATTACTGATACTGAACATCTTCTTTCATGTCTTATATAGTACTTTTATCTATTGGCCTTAATCATTTACATAACGTTGAACACAGTAAACAACGTTGTGCCTGATCGACATCGAAACCTTAAATCTAACTTACATCACTCAAATTGAAAGCTCAAGTCTAATTTACATTGCTTACCTAACACTAATTTACATCATTAGAGTCGGACTTCCTGCTAATTATAAATGTTTGTTCGTAAAAGAACAAACAGAAGAGGTCTTGCCCTTCAACCCGCTAATGCGGCACAGACTCATGATATCTTTAACTTGAACTTCGTTAATGCAAATTTTATGTTAAGCAGTTTCGGAATAGATAGTGGAACTTATCGGAACTTCACTCTATTGCCATGCATAGAAAACGTTAAACTATGTCCATTTTCTTATTATTCATTTATATAGAATCTCGGTGACGCGGGAGCATCATGAAAGGTTTCACCAAGAAATAGGAGGAAAATTAAAAAACAGGAGAATTTTAATTTTGCCACCTTCATTTTTCCTTCCACCTTCAATTTTCCATTACTCCGATATTCATGAGTGCACGTTCTTCATTCTGTTCTTTATTTGTAAAAGTGCCATATAATAAGAAAATGGACATAATTTTGATGGTTTCTATTTTTTAATTGCAATCGAAAAAAGGTTTTTGTTTTTTGTCAAAAAAATCAACAGTTTTTATTACACTTCTCTCGGGAGAGGCGATCCTATAGCACCGAGATGCCACCATGTATACTTTGGAGTAGATGTTGTGTTTCTGGTTTCAGGAAGCGTGTTTCTTGATCCTTAAAAGGACTAAGAGATCTCTTTCAAAAGTTCCCGAAAACCTGTCGCACAACAGGGTTCGTTGCCGTGCTTCCTCTGAATCCAAAGGGAAGAGCAACGTCCTTAGATTTGGCCTTTTGTCCTTGATCTTCTTTTGGTCTTCCAGGCCAGGTGATATTTAGTAAAATGAAAATCCGGGTTGTCTTCGTTTTCAAATTAAAGAGTTTTATTTTTTCTTCCACTGGGGTATCTCCTCCAGGGACACAATACGAATTTAAACTGCGGCCCGGAGATCACTAAACCATTCCTTTATAAAGGAAAAGGAATCGAAAATTGTATCTCAAAGATACACATTTTCGTGCAACAATCTCGATCTTTTGGATATTTCGAGCGAGATGTTGTGTTTACACAAGATAAGAAATCAATTTCTTGAATTCTTACGAAACCATTACGCAGATGTGTGGATGTATCTGCTTTTGAGTTTTTGTTTGTTTAACTCAATGGAATTTTTAGGATAGAGATAACAATCTCTGAATTTTGGATTTGGGTGATGCTGTGGAGCAAATATAGAACAATAAACGAATATTGGATTCGTTTATTGTGAATTTTAATTTTAATTTTGATTTTGGATTTTTATTATGCCGTGGGGGCAAATGTTATGCGATAAACGAATGTTTGATTCGTTTATTGCGAATTTTGGATAATGTTTGGGTTTTTTCAGGTTTTGATAGGATTTTGGGTTTTAGGGTAATATTGCTGGGATTTTGGATTAGGAATGGCGGAAAAAGATGGTAGGGCTTTTTGGAGCACTACATCCTCCCCTCCTTGAAAAAAAAGAAAATTGATCTTTATGAGATTAATTTTCTGGAAAATGGTGTGATTGGGAATAAGGATGATGGTATCGTGATTCCGTTACATGTGCCTGATATTTTCTAACATAGTAGCTTTATGTATACAATATTTATTATAAATGTGTAATTTTTGTTCTTTGTTTCTTTTTTCTTAATATTTATGTATTCGTATTTATGGTCGTGTATCCAAGTTTCCACAATGGTTATATAATAAAATATTTTCTTTTTTTTCTGAGTGTAAGGTTAATTGTAAAATGTTTTATAATTACATAAGTATTTGAATTCATTATATTAAATTTAACTTTTGGTTTTTTTTTTGTTTTTATTTTTATAAAGTACTATTTGTAAAAGGATACTTTGTAAAAGGATACATAGATAAGTAAGGTTTTTATGGTTTATTCTTACAATTTGTGTATTACATCGAATTTTCATTGTTTATATACTCGTATAAATTTTCATTATTTACATATATTATTATTTTTTTTTTTTTTTTTTTTTGTTATATAAAAATTTTCTTACTTTCTTAGTATTTCTTAATTGAAAACTGTTTTGTATTTATATAAATATTAGAAGTTCTTATTTTAACATTGTTTTGTAAGTTTTGTTTTTGTATTTTCGTTTTTTTTCTTCATATATATGTAATGTGTTTTTTCTTATTAACCTAAGATTATTTATTATTATTACAAAATTTTGTTGTTGTTTATTTATTTAAGTTAGTGGTGGTTATTTAAAACTTATTTTATTAAGTGCGTTAATATTTGTTTTTATCTATATATTTATTTTTTGTGTTTTGTTTGTTTTTTTTTCTTTTTCTTTTTTTGGTATTAAAAGTGTTGTATACTATTTACAAAATTATTTTATTCGTATACAATTATTTGAATAGAAAATTTTTTTTTCGCAAATTTTAAATACATTGTCGTGGTATTTTGGTACAGTGTTACTTTATAATTTTTTTTTTGTGTTTACTATACGTGTATGCATTTATTTATTTCTCTTTTGTTTTTTGTAAGGTTATCTATACATATATACATTTTTTCTTCAACTTTTATTTTTCTTTGGAGTTTCTTATTCGTGATTGCCTAATCCACAAATAGTTTTATATTATTGTTGTGGACTATTCGAGTTCCTTTTCCTATTTTGAGGATTGAATTTTCTTCGGATAGGATCTTTACAATTTCGTAGGGGCCTTTCCACAGGGAGGTTAGTTTGTTAGGTCTTGAGTGATTCTTTAATAGAACCTTGTCGCCAACATTAAATTTCTTACGGCCTACTTTTTGGTCGTAGTATGCCTTAGATTTTTGTTTTTTCTCTATCAGTATTCCCTTAGCTGTACGATAACCATGTTGTAATCGCATTTTTAATTCATTTGCGTAATGGTCGTAGTTATAAGTGCTTTCGGGGTTTTGTCTGAGAGAACTGGGTATTTCGGCTGGGAAACCATATAGTAATTCATGCGGCGTGTAGCCTGTATTACTGTGGGGTGTAGTATTGTACACAAACATTGCGTAAGGTATCCAGGTGTCCCAAGTGAGAGGATCCTGGTTTACATAGTGGCGGAGGTATTCCACCAGAGTTCTATGGCTCCGTTCTAGTGCTCCATTCGTTTGTGGATGGTAGGGTGCTGTGTTTAGTTTTCTCATTTTAAGTAAGGAACAAATGTCCTTAAAAAGTGCGCTGAGAAAATTTGCACCTCGGTCAGTTAATAGAGAAGATGGTATGCCGTGCTGGCAGACGATATTTTCAACGAAAATTCTGGCCACGTCCTTGGTTTCGGCGCTGGCCAGTGCGTAAGCTCCTGAGAATTTAGTCAAATCGTCTTGAAACGTTAGTAGGTATTTATTTCTATTATAGCTGACTGGTAATGGTCCTACTATATCTAAAGCAATTCTTTCGAAAGGTTTTGAGCTTGTTGTGGTTATCTTCATAGGAATTGTAGGATTCCTTCCACTTTTGTTTATCTGGCAGGAAGCACACTTTTGAATATACGCCGCGACGTCAGCGGTCATTGTGCGCCAGTAATATTTTTGCTTCAATCTATTGATTGTTCGGGTGGCTCCTTGGTGTCCTCCGAAAGGTGAGTTGTGGTATTCCGCGAGTAACTTTTGTATTTCGTTAGGATCTGTTAGAAGCTTCTTTTTATTGGAGAAAACGTACATTGTCACGTTGAGGTGAGCAAAAGTTTCTTTTAGCAAGTTATTGAGTGTTACTTTTGATTCGTTTTCTATGAAGGGGACTAAAATTCCAATGGAATTGAAATTCCGGTCTTCGCAAATCTTCTTCAGATCAATAAGGGAACTCTTAGCGGTTTCCTGGTCGCTTAGGTTTCTGAAAGGCAATGGCAATGTGATGGCGCATAACCCATCTTGCTCATGAAACGTAATTTTACCTACGTCTGGCTTGGTGAAGTTTGGGATTCTTCCTGCCAGGTTTTCTTCCTCGGCAGAGTCTATCAATGGGAGGATTATAATACGTAGTCCAAGTTTCTTCTTGGTATAGATGGACCCTGTTTGTTCTTGCCATACAAGATTGGTAGTATCTTTGTATGATTGTGCAGCCACATCTTCTTCGAGTTTGGCTTTACTTCGTGTGGTGACGAGGATATTATTTTTGATGGAATCGACTGGGGTAGTCATTGTTATACGGCTGAGAGCATCAGCATTTGCATTTTGCTTTCCTTTTCTATGGACGATTGTGTACTCATACTCTTCGAGTAGAATTCTCCATCGCATAAGTCTGGATGTAGGATCCTTTCGTCCTATAAGCCACTGTAGAGAGCTATGGTCAGTTACTATTGTGAACTTTCGTCCATAGACATATGGTCGGAACTGTGCTAATGCAAAAACGATTGCTAGTAATTCCTTTTCAGACGTTGTATACCGTGTTTCGGCGTCGTTTAGGGTTCGGCTAGTGAAAGCAATAGGTTTATCTTGTCCTATTGTACCTTGAGATAGGGCTGCTCCTAACGCAACATTGCTAGCATCCGTGGTTATTATAAACTCCCGGTTAAAGTCTGGATAAGCCAGTATTGGTGGGGTAATAACCTTTCTTTTTAGAGTTGTGAATGCCTCATCACAAAAGGCATCCCAATGAAATGGAACATTCTTCCCGAGTAATTTGCTTAAAGGTTTTGCCAGTTCGGCGAAATTAGGGATACATTTTCTATAGTAGCCTACAAAACCGAGAAAAGATTTCACATCTTTTTGTTTCTTGGGCGTTGGAAACGTTTTCACCGCTTTAGTTTTTTCTGGATCTGGTTTTATACCTTCCTTTGAAATAACATGCCCCAAGTAGGTGAGCTCTTTCCTTATGAAGTGACACTTTTCTGGTTGTACTTTCAGATTGTGCCTTTGTAATCGCTCGAAAACTCTGGTAAGTCGGGAATTGTGATCGTTCAGATCGTATCCGTAAATTACAATATCATCTACATAGACGAAACATTCTATTCCTTGGAGACCCATGAGTACATTATTCATAAGCCTCCGGAATGCGGCAGGTGCGTTTTTAAGTCCGAAGGGCATTCGATTATATTCGTAATGTCCGAAGGGTGTGCTAAACGCTGTTTTTGCCTTGTCTCTACTGTCCATGCATATTTGGTGGAAACCATTTGCTAGATCTAAAGTGCTAAAATACTTAGCTTTTCCCAGCTGGTCCAAAATATCTGTAATATTGGGCAATGGATATGCATCTCCGACTGTTAATTTATTGAGTGCTCTAAAGTCGACAACTACTCTCCACCGTTTTGTCCCATCAGGTCCGGCCTTCTTGGGTACTAGTAAGAGAGGGAAATTCCAAGGACTGTAACTTGGTTGTACCACGCCATCCTGAAGCATTTCATTCACTTGTTTGTGGATTTCTTGCTTCGAGCTATCTGGGAGGCGATATGGTCTTATGTAAAGTGGGGGCTTTCCTTCTTCAGTGATGATCTGATGCTCTATGGCGTCAGTGTGTGTGAGATGGTCGCCCTCTAAGTAAAAGAGATCATTAAATCTGCGGCAGATGTCTAGGATAGATATCCTTTCCTCCTGGTTACAATGACGCAACTCTAGGAGTGATTCTAGCCGTTCAAGCCTATTTTTTAGAAGATTTTGGGTTTCGTCCGCCTTTAACACATTGTAGTCATCCAGATCTTCCCATCCGACTTCTATGTCGTTGGTGCTTACTTCTTGATCGGTGTCTAATGTGTTCATTAATAATACCTTTATTTTGTTGTCCTGTGGTGTTGTCAAACTATTACCCAGATATATCCCTGGCATGATCTCGGATTTTTTAATAATCAGTTCTTGACTGAGTTTTCCTTTAAAGGGAATCTCCATTATTTGTTGAGATCGTGAATGCAATTTTATGTAGTCGACCGTGGTGTTTCGTTTTAAATTTACTGAGGGTATTAGAGTTTCAGGTTCATGTTTTCCTGAACTCAGTTTTTCGGCAGTTTCCTTACCTTTTCTGTTACCACAAACTTTAGTTAAATGGGGAGAGGAAGATTCAAGGGTGGTTGGTTTCGTTGTGTTTGTCACAGCATCAGATCCGGCCCGTAGACAAACGGATTCGGATGTTGACTCACGAACGGTGTTATCCAATTTTTCAAGAATGCCTGTATTATCCGTGGAAGACACCTCGTAAGGCGTGGCATTCTGAATATTTTCCTTGACCTCATTTTTGTTCCCTAAAAACTGTTCGAGTTCTACCATAGTTCTCTTCTTTACAGCGAATTTAAGGAATCCCTTTTCAAAGTTAATGTGGCACTGGTGCTTCGTAAGGAAATCGCTTCTCAGTATGCCATCGTGTTGGAAGTCTACGTTGCTTCCCACTACAAATAGATTATGCTTAAAGGGTATGGAGTGCCTATTAGTTCTGAATTCGAACTCCCCCAATACCTTTCCGCATGTGCTGACCGTTTTCCCAGCAATGGTGGATATAGTCACTGGGTCTGAATTGTCTACAGATTGTTCAATATAAGGATTATCTAATTTGATCAGGCTGATGTCGGCGCCTGTATCGATAAGGAAAGTCGAGTATTGTTTATCCGATGGATTAAATTTTACACGTATTACTGGCTCCTTAAATTCAGGGCAGAAAAATACGCGCATTTCAAAATTTACATCGGGATGGGGTGTATATCGGCGATTGTCTGCACTCGAGAAGGATTGCCGTTGCTCGCTGCCCGAGTGAGTTCGTTTCCTTGTTGTGAATTGGATACCCTGTTAATGTTTTGATTTTGTCGGGTATTACGATTTTCAATGCGGGGCGAGTTTGTTATTGTCCTATTTTGAGATTGATTGGGCTGAGTTCTGAAAGGATTTCTACTCGTTGAAGGTTGGTCCTGGTTTCGCATATGAGCTAACCTGGTTCTGCACTCTGCCTGAGTGTGATTATACTTTCGACAGTATGTGCATTGGAGACGTTCAACCTCTGTCTTAATGAGTTGGGATACGAAATTAGGAAAATTAGTGTTGCGATAGCAAGTCGCAGAAGTATGTCCCCTCTTGTTGCATGTTTGGCAAACAATTTGTTGGTTATTTCTAAAATTGTTAGTGGAAGTTAGCATTGAGTTATCGTTACCTAATCTTCGAGATTGTTCTAAAGCGTAGCTGATGGCTGATTTTAAATTTGGGGCGTTGTGAGACTTCACCAATATTCTGAGGCTGGAGTTTCGTATCCCATCCTCAAACGTATTTAACGCGAGTCTCTGATTCTCAGCCAGAAGATAAGTTCTGACTGCAGGATCAGGTGAACTAGCGTATGTGGCGCTGTCCAATTCATGCAGGTGGTGTGTGAGTCTAGTTGAAAATTCTTTCACACCCTCCTTGCTATCCTGTTTTGTTGCCACTAAGTTATTTTGGGCAGCAGACCTAGAGATGAGAGCTTTAAATTCTCCCTCTAATTCTGAAACAAGATCTTCCCAAGTAGAAATCATTTTATGTCTGATAGAATCACGCGCCGGTCCCTGCAATCTGGTTTTGACCAACCTTAGAATAAAGGACTTCTGATTGTCATCTTGTGCTTGTGAGAACAAAATGTCTCCACAAGAGACGAAACCCTCTAATTCGTCAGGATTACCGTTAAATATCGGCACGAGTCCCAGTATGTCACTTAATCCTATTGGTAAGTTCATTCTAGAACTCTGTTCGCGTGTTTCCATACGTACGGTTTCCGATATTTCGTCCTCGCGATTTTGTATGAGCTCGGGCTCAGGTCTCTGCGAACGCGTACCCGGTTTATTTTTGTCGCTCACGACATATTTGTGAAACAGACCTTCCCAAATGATGGTGAAAAGGGGTAGAGAACAAAGAGATGAGACAAGACGAAAAAACTTCTGCAAACTCGTTTAAATTCGATCCTATATGAGGATGTTTGTTCTGTTCAAAGTGAAAGAAATCAACCCTTTCGCCCTATGGAAAAAGTGTCTAAACTGTCGAGAGAAAAATATCCCAGAATAGATTTTCAAAAAGTCGCAGATGATTTAGAGAAAACTTTCCAAAAAAGACGCTAAGGACAAAGACCAAGGATTTAAATTTTGTTCATTGTTCAGCTTATGACGTAAGAAAAATCTTCCCCAAAAAGTTGAAATAATTTCAGGAAATATATGTATATATGTATGTGTATAGTAAATTCAAATATATCAAAAATCAAAAAATAAAAATCTAATTTATAGTTTATTTTTGTATGGGGTTTTTATTTTGTCCCCTTTTGAAGAATAAAATGTTGAAATTTTTAAAAAAATGTGTATATGTATGTGTGTAACAATTTTTGAAGATTTATTAAAAATATGTTTTTTTTTTTTGTTTTTAAAAAATGCGTTTGAGAAGGATGTATTTAAAAATTTTCTACAAGCCTAAATAGTTGTAAAAATAAGTGGGTACTTGTCTTTTTTAAAAAAATTTTGTAAAAAATTCTTTTATTTTCTTGTTTTGTCACTTTGGGCACTTGTGCCTGTATATATATATTTTTCAGAAATTTAAATTAAAAAAATTTTCGGCTTGGGGGTTTATTCTTTATCCCCGTGTAAAAAGAACAATTAAAATAAATATTCAATTTATTCTTGGCGTCCCCTTTTTGTTAACAATTTCAAAACTTTTTAAAAATTTATTTATTTGGGAGCCAATCACCAAGACAAAAATGACAAAACTGAATTTAATTTGAGTTCACTTTTTGTTTCTAAGAAGTTACATTTATCACTTGGGGAGCTCTCTTAGCCTCATAAAATTTTCCACTATATATTTAAGAAATGTAATCTTTTACCTTATTTTCCTGGTGCGTGGTTCAGCTTTCTCCTGTTGGTGTTACCGCTGCTGTCTTCGCTGCTGGATCTAGCTGCTTGGTCCTGGTGTTGTGCTCCTAGTGTTATGCGGGACAAATTTTCCTGCTTCTCCACGGGACTCGTGGCCGTCATACAATTAACACTTTGCTTTTTCTACCGCCGGTGTCTAAGCCCCAGGCAACGCTTGTAAAAGTTTTACTTACTTCCCGTGTCAGCCCCGGAATACGCTTTTTTTTTAAAAATTTAAAATATTTAAATCACTTTCCGGTGTTAGCCCCGGAATACGCTTTAAAAGAAATTCTGCTTTTACTTTTGTTGCAAAATTTTTTCCTTCTGCAGAATTATTTCATCAGTCTGCATGGGCCTGGAGTGCGTGTGGATTGTTAGGATCCGCACCAGTCTTTTCAGATTTGCAGAGGATTTTCAGATTCCGCTTAATCGGGATGTCCTTCGTGGATAATTTCACCAGTCTCTCTTTGGTAGTGGATTGTTGGATAATCCCCGAGTCTTCTGTGGTAGGGGATTTTGGGTATCCCACGCGCTGCCACCAAAAATTTTTTGTTGTGTTTCTGGTTTCAGGAAGCGTGTTTCTTGATCCTTAAAAGGACTAAGAGATCTCTTTCAAAAGTTCCCGAAAACCTGTCGCACAACAGGGTTCGTTGCCGTGCTTCCTCTGAATCCAAAGGGAAGAGCAACGTCCTTAGATTTGGCCTTTTGTCCTTGATCTTCTTTTGGTCTTCCAGGCCAGGTGATATTTAGTAAAATGAAAATCCGGGTTGTCTTCGTTTTCAAATTAAAGGGTTTTATTTTTTCTTCCACTGGGGTATCTCCTCCAGGGACACAATACGAATTTAAACTGCGGCCCGGAGATCACTAAACCATTCCTTTATAAAGGAAAAGGAATCGAAAATTGTATCTCAAAGATACACATTTTCGTGCAACAATCTCGATCTTTTGGATATTTCGAGCGAGATGTTGTGTTTACACAAGATAAGAAATCAATTTCTTGAATTCTTACGAAACCATTACGCAGATGTGTGGATGTATCTGCTTTTGAGTTTTTGTTTGTTTAACTCAATGGAATTTTTAGGATAGAGATAACAATCTCTGAATTTTGGATTTGGGTGATGCTGTGGAGCAAATATAGAACAATAAACGAATATTGGATTCGTTTATTGTGAATTTTAATTTTAATTTTGATTTTGGATTTTATTATGCCGTGGGGGCAAATGTTATGCGATAAACGAATGTTTGATTCGTTTATTGCGAATTTTGGATAATGTTTGGGTTTTTTCAGGTTTTGATAGGATTTTGGGTTTTAGGGTAATATTGCTGGGATTTTGGATTAGGAATGGCGGAAAAAGATGGTGGGGCTTTTTGGAGCACTACATAGACCTCCAAGCATAAGAACAATACTCGAGCGCGGGACTAATTTGGGATTTATATAGGAGAAGGAGTTGGGCCGGAGTAAAATAACAGCGCAATTGAAAAGTCCCCGGCCTTCCATAGTAAAACACATTTTTTTTGGCAAAATTCGTTTTTTTTATTCAATATAATTCCCTTCGAGGGTGATACACTGATTATAGCGACCCTCCAACTTTTCGATACCTGTTTTGTAGTACGATTTGTCCTTTGCTTCAAAATAGGCCTCAGTTTCGGCGATCACCTCTTCATTCGACGAAAATTTCCTCCCAGCGAGCATTCTTTTGAGATCTGAGAACAGGAAATAGTCGCTGGGGGCCAGATCTGGAGAATACGGAAGCAATTCGAAGCCCAATTCATGGATTTTTGCCATCGTTTTCACTGACTTGTGACACGGTGCATTGTCTTGGTGAAGCAGCACTTTCTTTTTCTTCAAATGCGGTCGATTTTCGGCGATTTCGTCCTTCAAACGGTCCAATAACGCTGTGTAATAGTCGCTGTTGATGGTCCTTCCTTTTTCAAGATAGTCAATGAAAATTATTCCGCGCGCATCCCAAAATACAGACGCCATAACCTTATATATATATATTTGAAGGTGGCTGCAGAGCAACTTGATAGGTTGGAAGGGATGCAGGTTGGAGTTGTAACTCGCGCACAAAAGGGGACTTTGAAGTACCCTTAAATGTCAGAGCACAGTGCGAGCGGATGGAGAGGAAGTGGATAAGGAAAGGAGGTACCGATGTATATTGGCCTTGAATGTCTGGACATCACAACGGCCAGGAAACGCACGATCAGGCAGAACATACCACATTCGTGTGGTTCGGCTAAAGAACGACTCTCTATGTTTATTTGTGCGCCTAAAGTCCACTTTCAACGTGAACTGATGTGCATTCACAGATTGACGGGTATCGCGGGGAAATATCTGAAGGAGCGGAACACATTCAGCAAGTTCAGTTGAGCAACGACCGTGGTAATACCTATAGAAAACAGATAGGCATGATACGTTGCGCCCATGTTGTAACGACGGAATTGAACGACTTACGGCTGAGTCCCCAATAAGTCTCACTGCTCGGTTTTGCATCCTGGCGAGCACATGTAGTGCAGTTTTCGATGCGCCTGACCAAATATGGGAGTTAAACTCAATTTTTGGACGAATATATGCCATGTAAATAGCTCCTCGCCTGTCACGGGGGAGACCGGGGTTCGATTCCCCGTCGGGGAGCCTCTGGCGCAAGACTAATGATCTTGCCCGGAAAAAACAAATCATTATGCAAAATTTAACAAGCCTCAGGACTTGCTAAATAAGGCCAAGACCGGCTCCCGGTTGTAGTGCCGATGATGATGATGATGATATGCCTTGTAAATAGTGGCCAGGTTGGATGGAGTGAAGTATCTTTTGCATCCCTTAAGGAACCCCATATATTTGGCTGCACTTTTCACAGCTTCAAATATGTGGTCGCTCCAATTAAGAGTCGAATTAATTCGAGTGCCGAGGATTGATAGTTCCTTGGCTTCTTCGATGCCAGTGCCGTTCATAGACAGTATATTTACTTTGGGGTTCACCTTTGGCGACAAGAGACAGCACTGAGTTTTTAAGGCATTGAATTCTACTCGGTTAGATAATCCCCACTGATATATCTTGTTGAGGTCTGAATTCAATATATCAAGCATAAGTTGCTGGTTGGTAGTGACGTTCGAAGAGTTTGGACGGGAGTGTTCGTATGAGTATGAGAAACTCAACGTGCTTTCATCAGCAAACGCGTGAATTGGGTTGTGAGTAATTGACAAGAGATCATTTATAAAGATGAGGAAGAGAGTGGGTGAGAGTACCGAACCCTGGGGAACACCAGCATTAATCTGATGGGAGACAGATTTGACACCATCAAGAACCATTTGGATTGAACGACCAGAAAGATATTCTCTTATCCATTGGATCAGGGAATTGTCCACTCCATATGAATGCAATTTTGACAAAAGGGCTGGATGCCAAATTCTGTCTAAGGCTTTTGAAATATCCAATGCGACTACCTTGCTTTCACCGAGGTAGTGGATGGGAGGGCTCCACTTTTCGGTAAGGTACGCCATCAGATCTACTGTGGACCTGTTGCTACGAAAGCCATATTGGCGGCCATTGAGGTGGTCATTTGACTCCAGGTATTTCGAAAGTTGACGGTTGATAAGAGTTTCCATTACCTTGGAGAGAATAGCAGTTAGTGCTATGGGTCGATAAGAAGAAAGGTATGATTTGTCACTCTTTTTCGGAATTGGCTGAATGTTCGCTGACTTCCATCTATTTGGGAAACGACCAGTAGAATAAGACAAATGGAAGAGGTTCCGCAGTGGTTTGGCGAGTGAAGAGGAACATATCTTCAAGAGGATTGGGGGAATGCCGTCCGGACCAGCGGATTTGTGTGCGTTTAGCTCTTTGAGTGCCCGGGCAACAGTACGCGTTCGGAAGCGAATCTGGCTCATTGTGTGCTGCTTATGTTCAAGTTGAGGTGGAACTGATGTGGTATCAGGCAGCGTTGAGTTGGCTGCAAAATGTGCAGCAAATAGATTCGCCTTCTCTATTGCTGTGGTGAGTGGTTTGTCATCGACTATTAGCGATGGAATGGATGAAGAGACTGAGTTTTGAATGTTTTCCACGAATGCCTAGAAGTTTCTACTACCTGTGGGAGATTGTAGTATTTTTTGTCTCACTCTCTGGTCATGCAAGAACTTGGCGCGTTGAATATACGCATTGCAGTCATTCCTAGCTCTCTTAAATCTTTTCCGGTTTTCCTCAGTATTTTTAGTTTGATTTATACACCCGGAAGCTCAACTCTTTGGTCTTAAGGGCTTCTCTGCACCCAGAATCGAACCACATATTTCTCTTGGGTTTGATAATCTTAACTCTGTGTGGAATAAAGGTCCGCATGCCAAATAGAATCGTGTCTGTCAATGTGTCCGCTATAGAGTCAACATCATTATGGAGGAAAAATAACGACCAATTTAACCTCCCAAAAAAGTCGTTCAGACCTTCCCAGTTGGCTTTCTCGTAGAACCATACTGGTCTTTTGGGAGCTTTCTCATTACCATTACTGATGGTTAGAGGAAATTTAGCTGACACGACACAGTGGTCTGAAGTGCTCAAGGGCTTAGAAACTTCAATTGTGTATTTCTTTGGGTGGGAGGTGAGAAACAGGTCCAGTGTGTTGCCGAAATTACCATATATGTCTGGTACCCGTGTAGGCTCATTGACAAGTTGAGTTAAGCTATTTGAACACGAAAAAGCTGGACATATTGATCTTCAGGTGTTGTTGTTCCGGAGTGACGCAGCCACTGAGAGTTATGCACATTAAAAACACCCGCAATAACGATTTCAGTGTGTGGATATAGGGTCAAGATCCTATCGCTAGAATCAGACAGAGCATCAAATTCGTTAAAGGATGCATTTCTATCCAAGTTTGGGCTTCTGTAAAGAAAGCAGTAATGTATGATATGCTTACGAACGTGATGTTTTAACCGAGAAAAATTAAATTCTGGGTTGGAACAGAGCTCATATTGTGGCAGAAGCTGATAAGCAATATCATTTCGTATGTATGCAGCTAGACCACGATGTGGAAAGAACAGTGCCACTAAGTTATATCCAGGTAGATTAAAATCGGAAATATCTGTATTAGTAATTACCTGGGTTTCGCTAAGTGCAAGGATAGTTGGATTCTGGCTAGAAACATGGGCAGACACAGAAGAGATATTGCATCTCAAGCCGCGAATGTTACACAAATCAACGCGAAATTCCCGCTCCATTGAAATGGCCCTACACAGAAAACCAATACTGCCTCGGGAAAGGATGCAAGTCGGGACCCGAAATAGATAAGCGAAAGCAACCACTACAGGTGTTATGCCCTTGTAGTAGGTGCCCCCACTAAGACGCATGTGTGGAGATCCGTTTGTTTGCATAGGATCGCACAGAAAACTTTGCACTGCACTCGGACGCCTGTGTGAAGATCTGTTTGTTTGTTTAGGATCTCACAGTAAGACTTCGCGCCCGAACCGATAGTGCAATTGGGTATCTTATGTGTATCTAAGAATCTCAAACCGGATTGCACAATTGATCCGATGGTACGGATCACGAGGCAGAAGCTCATGTGCTGCCTCGTTGGCGGTTTTCACGCGACTCTTGGCATTAAAAAGATAATTCAGTTCTCCTGATGCGGACCTGACGATGTTCGACACGTGTTTATGCCACGATACATTTCCACAAACTAAGACGCCTAGCAATTTCAAGCTTTCCCCAGATTCGAGGGCCTGGTCATTCATCATCAGCTGTAGAACCGATGATCCACTTTTCTTTGTGAACGTTGTATACAGTGTCTTCGTTGTATTGAAGTCGACGAAATTGGCCTTTCCCCACTGCAAGATCTTATTCAGTTCTATATTCAGAGAGCCAATCTTTCTACATCTTAGTTGATACACTAATCGGCCGATCAGTCGTAAAAGAGGAAACAAGCGTACTGTCACTGAACACCGCGTTATTCATTGACTCCAACAAATCGATTATGTGAAGTAAAAACAAGGTTGGAGCCAAAATAGAACCCTGAGGCAACCCGGAATTAACAATATACACTTCCAAGGATTCGCCGTCCACAACAATCCGGATCGATTGATCATTGAGGAAGCTCTTCGTCCATCCGCAAAGCAGTTGGGAAAGTCCGTATGAACGAAGTTTGTTCAGTAATGCACCGTACCAAGCCCCAACCTTGGAGATATCTAATGCGACTGCCCTTGACTCACCATGCCCCTCAATCGCAGATCTCTATATATAAGGAATATGCCACGTAATCCGTATTGACGATCATTCAGAAGTTCGTTGCACTCCAAATACTTAATTAATTCGGCATTGATAACATTTTCCATTACCCACTCGGCGCTATAGGTTCGCCTCTCCCGAGAGAATTCTAATAAAAAAAAAATAACATAAATGGTAATGCTATCATTTTTTAATTTATTTTTTAATAACATCCTTTATTGGATATGAATAGTACAATCTTAACAATTTAATACTAGGTTTAAATTGTCCTTAATATCGTTTAATTAAGTAAAACGTGTAAGAGTTTATTGGACCAGTGTTAAGCTCCCAACTCGATTTTGGTATGTTCGATTTTAACATGTTAATTCACGAGGTTTCGTCCGTTTTAGCCGTCTCGATTCGTGGGTAATATCCAAGGGCTGAATAGCTTCTACATTGGTATGATTATGTAGGCGTCTTTCGTGTCTGACAGCATATTCTTGAATAGCTTCATAAATCCATTTGATCTCTAGGTCATCATGTATTTCCTGATTTGTCACAAAACGGTAGGCATTGGTGATAATCCGAAGGAATTTATTCTGGCATCGTTGAATTATATCTCTATTGGATTGCTTTGTACAGCCCGATAATTGAATTCCATATATCCAGATCGGCTTGATGGTAGATTGATAGATCAATCTCTTACAAGAGAGATTGGGTTGAGAGTGGTTGCCCACTAACCAATACATCTGTCTACGTTTCAGCTTTATTTGTTCAGCTTTTTGTTTCACAGGATGTCTCCAGTTTAGTCTGTGGCGGTTCTACGAACCACACAACTGTAATGTATTTTATTTGATGTAAATTGTAATGTAAATTTAAATTAAATGTGATATGTTTTTATGTGGTGTTACTTGTATTGTAAATTCAATTGTCACGTACCTTGGTAGTACCCTCCCCCAGGTACTCACGTGTGCCGCCGTTATAGGCCAATGCACCAGCCAACTCCTTGCCTCTTAGTTGATGATGTCAACGAATCTGGTTTCCCTCGGACTTTGTGTTGTTCCAGTGTTATACCCTTTTCCTTGCTCGTTGGACCTCCCTTTTATATGCCTGGTAGAGGACTGAGTATGAAAGCAGGCACTAGTCCTTCTCGAACGGGTTCATCGCTATTTTGAGGATTTAGTCGCACAAGGCAAGAATCTGTCTCAGCTCCGGGATTAGCTTCAACCACTTCGACTTGTTGGCCTTCGAGGACACTTCACTCATTGGACTTTGCTGAAGCAATGCAATAGGATACCACCCAAACGGCTCCGTGCACTCCCGCCAGTTCATCAATAAAAGAAAAAGTGCTACTGCGTACACTTCACAACGAATTTCAGCATTTTATTATAACAATGTATTCAATAGTTTGTACATTCACATTCAAAACTTCTTTACTTTGTTTTACACTTTCAATTCTCAGTTCAACATTTTCAACCCGAATATTAAAGTTTTCCTCCTATTGTAATTCAATTTTTACAATCTTAAAAATGGGACGTTGACGTTCTTTCGTTCTTCCTTTTTCCAACAGCTCTTTTTTACTCCGGACATCTACTGTTTTTTCTTCAACTGTTAATACAAGCTGTCTCTAACTAAATTCACGAAAAACGGAACTCAAAAACCGTATATGTCAAAACAAAAGCCGAAAAACCAAAACAAACGGAATTGAAAATTCCCCTCGCCGTTTCTCTCCCTCATTCATCGACATCCACTTCCAACCGAATTCGAAACTTGTACACGATCCACACTCGAACTGGGGTGTGTCCGCACACTTACATGTGGATCGTGCACTTACTCCACCACCTTACCATCACATTATATTAAAAGTAAATTATATTAAAACAAATAAATAATGGGGGCGGTGGATTGCCGAACGTCACGTAACGCAACCCACTATAGGTTTAGATATCGTCGTTCCACCAAAGGAACATACTCACCTATATCCATTACACGTGCCCACAGACACGTTTCCCAAAAGCCCTTACTTCCGCCTGAAACTAAAGGTAACATTCCAAATACCCCAACATTGAATTCAATAGTAAAAGTCAATCGAACTTAACGTTCAAAATTCGCTAATACTGAATTCAATGCATCCATCCAATGTATCCATTCGATTCATCCATTAAACGCATTTTTCTGAAAACAAACAGAATAATCAGCTCATGTTGCTAATAGCAATTAGCACCATAAATTCCTCGCAAGATCCCAAACCGCCAAGCGCACGTGCGCAAACAAAGGCCTAGCGATTCGCCCGCCGTCCAACAATTCTTGCGATCATAAACATCGTAAACGCCTATCCCACGCTAGATGTTTATGATTAGGAAATGCGATCTACAACCAAATCCCACGGTTCCTTTGTTACCCATCTGAAGCACACAAAAACGCTGTTGCCGTAAGCCAGATGGGTCACGTAAACAAAGCCCATGATATGATCAAGAAAGAAGTGGCGGCACGCTTGATCCTTCGAAACAAGATTCCGATAAGAAGTTGGAATCGGAAACCAAAATGGAAATTTTCTTTTGAAGATAAGAGACAGATAGGATGGATAGGAAAATTTAGATAGGGCAGTCTTAGGGAAAATTAATTCGAACAGATAGTCGAACAGAGAGAACCCCACCGAGGAGGTCCATCCGCTCCGCCCAATACAATAAAAGAGACGTCAATATTCGACGTTCACGCGCAGCAACTCAACGTGCTCACCCCCGGGATCCTCACTAGGGATATTTTGAAACCTGTGTATCGGGCAATTAGATTCTGCTTAAAATAATTAAGGAAGGCGGAGAGTAAATACGAAGACTGAGGGCGGTTACACTTTCGTGGTATCATAAGGTGTGTGAATGGTTATGTGCGACACACCGAAATAAATAAGAGTATTGTTAATTATTAATGCGATTAAGGTCGTAGTGGAAATTGTTGTTCTTGTGTTAATCTCCTACCCGAACTACTAGTACGAGGGTTGCCTCTTATGTTTCGGGATTTGGCAACCCTAGCGTTGCAATCCGGAAATTGACAGCTCTGTCGTAAAGTTGGACATTTTTGAGGTTATACGCACTCAGAACGTTTTGACATACGAGCGCTATTTGTGTTGTTTACAGTAACTTAAAAGATTCATCTCGACCCAAAAATGGAATTAAATCGTCAACATTTTCGTGCGATTATTTTTTACAACTTTTGGCGTGGATTAACTCAGCAACAGTGCATGGATGAACTTAATTCAATTTTTGGCGATGAAGCTCCATCAAGGACCAGTGTTTATCGATGGTATAGTGAATTCAATCGTGGTCGTAGTTCACTCCAAGATGAATTTCGTGAAGGTCGTCCAAAATCAGTTGTTGTTCCGAAAACCATTGATGCTGTGCGCGAACTGATATTGGAAGATCGTCATGTGACCTATCGTGAGATTGAGACAACCTTAGGCGTTAGTGGGACCAGCATACATTCAATATTGCATAAATATTTGACTGTCAAAAAAATTTGTTCGCGTTTGATCTCACACAATTTGTCAATCGCCCAAAAAAAGGCTCGTGTCAATTGGTCGAAAGAAATGCTCAAAAAATACGGTCGCGGTGCTTCGAAACACGTCTATGACATCGTGACAGGTGATGAATCGTGGATTTACGCGTATGAGCCCGAAAGTAAACAGCAGTCGACTGTCTGGGTGTTTCAAGATGAGCCAAATCCAACAAAAGTTGTTCGCGCACGAAGCACTTCCAAGCAAATGGTCGCCTGTTTTTTCGGAAAAACTGGACATGTCGCAACCGTACCACTAGAACAACGCAGAACAGTCAATTCTAAGTGGTACACAACCATTTGTTTGCCAGTTGTCTTCCAAGAAATCAGGAAAACCAACCGCCGAAGACGGATCACTCTTCACCACGACAATGCGAGCTCTCACACATCGGCTGCGACAACTGCATTTTTGAGCACCCAAAACATCGATTTAATGGGTCATCCGCCGTATAGTCCTGACTTGGCACCGAATGACTTCTTTTTATTCCCGTACGTAAAAAACAAACTGAGAGGTCAACTTTTTTCGACACCTGAAGATGCGGTTGCTGCATTCAGAATGTATGTGTTGGAGATACCTCAATCAGAGTGGCAAAAGTGCTTCGACAATTGGTTCAAACGCATGCAAAAGTGTATAGATCTTCATGGGGAATATTTTGAAAAACAATAAAGTGATTTTCGATGATCAATATTTGTTTTTGTTCTCTAATCCCGAAATATAAAAGGGAACCCTCGTATAAGCGCAAAATCAAAAGTGTGTCCTAGACGTAAGTGGGGACCGAACTCCAAAAAAAAATTAAAATTCAAAATAAAGACAATAATTTTCGTGTTTTATTCGTGCAATTGAATTCGCTCTGCGTTCCAGGTGTTCCTTTTGGTGTGTGGACAAGGTAGGGCGGAACACTTCGACAACAACATTCAAATCCGCCAAAAGTCTGCTATCCAAATGTATACCGAGATATTTCGCTGAATCTGCTTTGGGAATTTGAATTCCGTTGAGTGAAATGTTACGTGAATAGATTTCATCTCGTTGAGTTTAATTTTCCAATCAGTGGTCCATTGGCTAATTTCATTGAGTGACTGTTGCAATTGTTGTGTAGTTTTTTTTTGATTATCGTCAGCTGATATTATAACTGTGTCATCTGCAAAGGTGCTGTAACGTTTCTAGCTGCTGATAATTGCAATTTTTTTTTGCAACCACCAAATTGCCAGTAGAAATCGTAACATGAATTTGTGACACTAAATGGTAACACTTTCTGTGGGAGGTGATTGGAAGTGCTTTACCAGCGTTGGGTTTGTGGATGGATGAGTTGGTGGGTTACCAATTAACACCAAATCGTTAGCAATGAGTTCGTCTGTGAAAAGAAAGTTAGAGGTTAACTGCTCTGTTACATGCTGGCCAATGTCGATGTCCCTTCGCATAGAGGAATTTCAGGTGTTAAATACGTTGGTCTTCAAGAAGTTCTGTAATTGGTTTCAACCGGTTCTCGCCATGGACGGCCTTGTAACTGTTTGCCGGCTCCAGTTTTCAAAGTTTTTGTCTGCCTTTTCCCACTAAGACACTGTTTAACTGGTTACACTGAACGTGTCTAGTTTATTGAGTTTTCTTTCTAACAATTACAGGTTACGAGTATAATTAATCTTCTTGTTGATTTGGACGAGCACAATTAATTTTATTGCTGGTTTAGCACCGCGTGTTACACTAAACTTTCATCCATTGGATTCAACTTTACAATAAACAATACAATTGATTTTATTTCTGTTGATACCGCGTGTTACACTAAAAAACTTTACTGCTCTGTTACTTTATAATCAGTTTTTTTCTTTCTGTCGACCTTCCTCCTCGACGGCCTTTTTTCAAGTACTGTTCGACACTCTCACTCCCCATTTTCTGCTACCTCGCCACCTCTCCGAAGAGAATCCTGCCACAACTTTTCCTTCGAAATCCACATTTTAATGAATGCAGGTTTGTGACTCTGCTCGTATTTGATGGTAACTTTAAAATGTGGACTGTATATTTAAACTTATATGTTATATATTCCTTTTGTAATCCTAAACACCTGCCGCTCCGCTTTTCTGGCGCCATATTAGCGATTCAAAACGTGGGCTCGTTTTATTTAATTTTATTACGTTATCCCCTCTCGGTGTGACAATGGGGTGGTGGAGGTTACCACGTAACAGTGCCTATGAATGTGTTCTTGGTTGTTGGGATGTCTGCTGTGTATAGTAAGTAGAGGAAAGGTCCCAGGACACTTTCTTGTGGTACGCCTGCTTCTATTGGATAGAAGCTAGAGCGAGCTTGTGGGGGTTCGTATTGGGCCAAGACACGGGCACTAGGTTCACTCAACTCCCCGACATACACTGAAGTTAATCTCTCTCAACAATTGTGAACAAATAAAAGACTCCGGAGGATTTGGCTTAAAGATTTTCTTTATTTGATCAATTTTAGTTGGATACACTGTCTGGAATTACGGCAATTATTCGTGCGCTTTGGAAACGCATAACAATGTTCTTTATTTAAGTCTTTATTGATAATTACACTGGTTGGTATTATGCGTGTGCTTTGGAAACACTTACAATGGTTTTTTATTTAAATCTTCACTGATGATTACATTGGTTGGTATTATTCGTGTGCTTTAGAAACACTTAACGATGTTCTTTATTTAAATCTGTGCTTTAGAAACACTTAACACAGTTCTTTATGTAAATCTTTATTGTTGATTACGAAGACGCACCGTACCGCGAAACACCTGAACACACTGTCTGTTCCAACTCGACTCTAGTGAATGACTCTTAATTTAATTTAAAAACTTGCATTGAAAATCTTGTGCGTATATACTCGACGGTAGTGAAATTTTGACTCGCTAGGGTCTGTTGCTGTCAACATCCACTAGCCGCGATGGAGATGGATTTTCATCGATCTGGGGATAGCCAATCCGATCTTCTGCTTGGTGATAACCAATGGGCGATCGAATTGGAGTTTCTAGTAGCGGAATTTCCCCTATGACCGACCGGTCAGGTACGACGCCCTTTCTCTTGAAGTGCCGACAAAGAACGATCCTGCAACTGTTCAAACAAAGGAACAAGCATAAGAGGCTGCAGGCATCGTTGCTGTAAACAATCGTAATGGACCGCCGGAGGAAAAAAATAGGTTTCTGTGTCTTATGTAAACAGAAACGCTATTTCGGGGTTCGTACACTGGGATGCACATTGTATGGTTTAGCAAATGCGAAATGGGAACATTGTGGTGTTTATATAATCGCTCACGCTCATGTCGTTGTAGGCTATAGATTTTTCAGTGATGATAGGTCAACCGAAGATTTGTTTACCATGGCAGTGGCTAGGGTAGCTATTGTTTAGGTTAATGTAATGGACCTTGTGACATGGTCATGGGAATGATTGTTTAACTAACAATCATGTTCATGTCTAATCCTATAATCGGTTGATGGCCGATAATGTGGAATTGGTTGCAGCTGTTGACAACCTAATGGATATGGGGGCAATGTTTGGTTAAGAAATTGTACATGGGACACGATCATTGGTATGATTGTTTGAATAGCGATCAAGATCGTGTCCGATTCGATGGGAGAATAAATCGGCTGCATCTGTGTCAACAAGTACGTTGCCCGACGTGTCTTCTTGGACCAACGGATTGTTGGGACAAGAACACACTGAAAGATTGGCGTGTTGTTACTCATCAAGATTGTTGACGAGCTGAGCCGATTGGGTTGGTATTGTTCATGTATTATGAACGGTGGTGATTTGATGATATGGATGCATGTGATTTACTTTCCAGGTGAAAGGTAATGCAGGGTAGCTTACGCTGCTCGATTGCAGGTAAGTAAAATGGCTTGGTTGGTTTAAGGAAATGGGTGGTTCTTTGGGAATGCTTTAAAGCTCTTTCGTGTATTACTTTGAACATTCTATCAGACAAGTATGATTCGAATAGTTGGCAATAGTTTGCTGGAAACAGTTTACTCATTTTATACATAAGACCTTCATGCCATACTCTGTCGAATGCGTGGGAGACATCAAAAAAGACAGCTGGGCAATATTTCTTTTCTTCGAAAGCCTTTTCTATTGCGCTGGTCACATGGTTAACCTGTTCAATAGTTGAGCGCTTATTCCTAAAGCCAAATTCAAAATCTGGAATATTGATGAGTGGCTTGAGTCGCTTGAGGAGTATTTTCTCAAACAGTTTTGAAATGAATGGCAATAGCGATATGGGTCTAAAAGACGTTACTTCTTCTGCTGGTTTATCTGGTTTCTTGAGCATTATAATCTGGGCTGTTTTGAATGAATTCGGAATGTATCTTAGTCGAAAGCAAGTATTAAACAAATATGTTAGCATAATGCCAGCTTTTCGAGGTAATTCCCTGTACCCGCCAGGTGATATTTCATCGATACCTGATGCTTTTTTGTGGTTCAAACTTTTGTCGATTTTTTGTACAATCTCCATTGGGGTCATTGGCTTGATTGTTTGCTCAGTTTGATACCTGGATGAAGGATCAATACTAGTGTGGATGTTGTGTGGTTTGAACACTGAAGCTGAAGCCAAGTGTTGTGCAAATATTTAAAATGTATCTTCAGTTCTGCGTACCCGCTGTCCCTGCTCATCCTTTATAGGTGGCAGTTGGAAAAGGGGACGTTTAAATTTACGTGTTGCCTTCCAGAGAGGGTAATCCGTATCCGCTGACGAACTTAGTTCACTTAGATACTCATCTATACAACTCTGTTTATGGTCTTTAATTAATTTGTTAACTAGATTGCTCACCTTGTTGAATATTTTTTTATCGTTGGGGTGTCTGGATCTGAGCCGGGTTCGTACAGCTTTGCGCCTGTCTTTGATTAGATCTCTAATCTCAATAGGGTATGCGGTTGCTGGTTCTGGTTTATCGTTTGGCATCGGAGTTGCTGGAGCTGCGCTTTTCAATGTTTCGATAAATTTTTGTACTTGTTGCTCCAATTCTTCACAATCTTGAAGTTTAACGTTCAATTCAATCTGATTGTCAAGCCCCTTTCGGAATTTTTCCCAATCTGTATATTTGTTTGTAAGATCTAGTTTTCTGTTCTTTCTGGGAACAGCTGCATTCAGTTTTAGTAGTACTGGAGAGTGGTCAGATGTTAAATCAACTAAACTATCCGTTTCAATATAATTCGATGCCACTCCTTTCAAAATAATGAATTCGATCAGGTCAGGAGTTTTGTTGCTACGAGTAGGCCAGTATGTTCGTGAACAAGATGAATGAAATTCGCACTTTGCTTCTTTCATGGGTGTAAGCAATTCTTTTCCCTTGCCTGGAGTAATCAACCTTCACCTCCAAGCAGTGTGCTTGACATTAAAATCTCCACCAATTATAAATCTTAGTCCGACCTTCTTGAAGATATCCGTGAGTTGTTGTTTTGAAATTGTGTGTCTAGGTGGACAATATGCAGCACCTACATTTAAATCAGCTCCATTAAGGTTAATAGTAACAATTGAAGCTTGAATAAAAGTTTCTTTTATTTCTTCCTGTTGGAAGTGATCTATATTTTGTTTTATTATCACAGCTGTACCTCCACGGGTACGGTCTCTGGGGTGCGTAGTCCAATAGGCCATATAATCTCTGATTTTTATGAAGCTCATACGAGGGTTGCCTCTAATGTTTCGGGATTTGGCAACCCTAGTGTTGCAATCCGGCAATTGACAGCTCTGTCGTAAAGTTGGACATTTTGAGGTTATACGCACTTTTGGCATACGAGCGCTATTTGTGTTGTTTACAGTAACTTAAAAGATTCATCTCGGCCCAAAAATGGAATTAAATCGTCAACATTTTCGTGCGATTATTTTTTACAACTTTCGGCGTGGATTAACTCAGCAACAGTGCATGGATGAACTTAATTCAATTTTTGGCGATGAAGCTCCATCAAGGACCAGTGTTTATCGATGGTATGGTGAATTCAATCGTGGTCGTAGTTCACTCCAAGATGAATTTCGTGAAGGTCGTCCAAAATCAGTTGTTGTTCCGAAAACCATTGATGCTGTGCGCGAACTGATATTGGAAGATCGTCATGTGACCTATCGTGAGATTGAGACAACCTTAGGCGTTAGTGGGACCAGCATACATTCAATATTGCATAAACATTTGACTGTCAAAAAAATTTGTTCGCGTTGGATCCCACACAATTTGTCAATCGCCCAAAAAAAGGCTCGTGTCAATTGGTCGAAAGAAATGCTCAAAAAATACGGTCGCGGTGCTTCGAAACACGTCTATGACATCGTGACAGGTGATGAATCGTGGATTTACGCGTATGAGCCCGAAAGTAAACAGCAGTCGACTGTTTGGGTGTTTCAAGGTGAGCCAAATCCAACAAAAGTTGTTCGCGCACGAAGCACTTTCAAGCAAATGGTCGCCTGTTTTTTCGGAAAAACTGGACATGTCGCAACCGTACCACTAGAACAACGCAGAACAGTCAATTCTGAGTGGTACACAACCATTTGTTTGCCAGTTGTCTTCCAAGAAATCAGGAAAACCAACCGCCGAAGACGGATCACTCTTCACCACGACAATGCGAGCTCTCACACATCGGCTGTGACAACTGCATTTTTGAGCACCCAAAACATAGATTTGATGGGTCATCCGCCGTATAGTCCTGACTTGGCACCGAATGACTTCTTTTTATTCCCGTACGTAAAAAACAAACTGAGAGGTCAACGTTTTTCGACACCTGAAGAAACGGTTGCTGCATTCAGAATGTATGTGTTGGAGATACCTCAATCAGAGTGGCAAAAGTGCTTCGACAATTGGTTCAAACGCATGCAAAAGTGTATAGATCCTTATGGGGAATATTTTGAAAAACAATAAAGTGATTTTCGATGATCAATATTTGTTTTTGTTCTCTAATCCCGAAATATAAAAGGCAACCCTCGTATGAGAGAAGTGTATTTCCGATATCAGCGCAATATCGATGTTGTCCTCTCTTACAAATATTTCTAGTTCTTGAGCCCTTTGGTTGAGCCCATTTGCGTTCCAATTGATTATTCGTAGGAGCCGATTGCTCATTGTCTTTATTTTGGATTTCTTGGTCGGTAGTTTTTGAAAATGTTCAAGTTTACCTACCCTTTCAGCTAGCTGATTGATGCTCTTTTTGATGTCGTCCTGGAATACACTGAACATCTTCATCATATCCATGATGGTAGGCTCGTTATTGACAGGTTGTTGTCTGCTTTTATTATCTGCTTTCTCATTTGTTTTATTGTTCATTTGTGTGTTGCTAGTACCAGTTGTGGTTGGCCCCGCTCGCTCTGTATTTTTTGATTGCAGTCTTTGAGTGACTAGTTTTCTTTGGATGCTGTGCTTTTAGTTTTTTTTTGATACACTGAGCATCCCTTGTAACTAGCTGGATGGGCATTAGCAAAACGCACATGTTGCTATGCTGTTGCGTTGTTTCGAGCATTGAGTTGTGTGGTGAAGCCCAGCACACTTAACACATCTTGAATTATAGTTGGAGACATTTTTTGTATGACCAAGCTGTTGGCAATTATTACATTGAGGTATCGATCTGACCATTTTGGGTGGTTCAATCGATACTTTGCACCATAATAATTCTTGGATTTCATAAACTGATTTGTTATTCTCTTTTTGAACTATATCGTCATAAAACAATGGAAAGGCTTTAAAGATTTTTTCTCCATTATTTGACGTGGTGCCTTTTCTGATGTTTGTTACCTTTACCACTTTATGATTAGTAATGCTATCGGCCGGTAATTTTGTGGGCGACACTTTTTCCTTTCATTGGGACCGACTGAACTTGAACGATTTTCCAGCAGGTAGGAAATGTCCTTCGTTCATAAGTTAAGCAGAAGAGTCTGCCAAGAACCGGCGATAATTCTGGAGCACAGTTATTAAGAACTAACAGGCCGTTTGCCCTCCTACAGTCCAGTCCACGCAGAATGTGTTGAATAGTACACGGGTGGACCCCACTGTGGTATTAGCGGTACAGTATCGCTATGTAGTATTGTTTTAACAGCAGAGTTATTTTTAATACCTAGATTATCAAAAGTAATCTACTAAAAATCCTATTTTCCTATTGGTTTGCTGTTTAAGCGCAGCTCGCTACAAGTTCATTGCGAAAGCGTCGCAGTTATTGAATCGAAACAATTAAGTGTTTGATTGATCTATTCTTCAAAATGCTGGGGTATTTATACTCCCAATCAGTCACTCAATTATTTACAAATTTCATAAGTTACTCATACAAATTTTGCTTAACAAGCTATTGCTTTCTTAATTGAGAATTCACTGATATAATATAATTCTGCTTACTGTACTACTTAATTTCCTATCACCAGCTTAGCGCATAGTGTAAAAACAATGACACGATTTGACCCAATTAATTTATGAATCATTTGCCAGCGACAAGCTCGTAAACGATTGTCATATGATTCTTTGAAATCGTAACCGGAGCAATTCGTTTCTTTTACTCAATGACTTATGTCAACAAAATAATTTGCCTCCTTGTGCACCGGAGCCATACGGCTAGATTGGATATTCCTTACATCGACGTTTCCAAGGAATCTTAGGCAAATACCATGACGACCCTTTGTATCATAAGCACATCATTTTAAATCATGTGTGCCACCATTTGATCTGTGAACTAGAGTTTTTGTTTACTTTGAAACAAAAATCTATTTCGATCTCTGGCATACATCATCAACGATGTATGGGTACATCGCCCCCGACGATCGTACTTCTGTTTAATCAGGTGTCCACCGATCATTGTCCTCATCGCAGGGCATTGTACTTGTCCTATACGGACACATATAGAATCCTCCCCTATCGATGCAAATCGCGACCATTGATTTTGATGGATGTGAATTGCATCGTTGAGTCAGATTTTTACCGCCCAACCGCACACACGTGCCCAGGACGTTGCCTTGTCGGAGTCACTAGAGTGGATTACGTTAAGTGTTCGATCCTCGTGTAGATACACCCGTTCCAGATGTCCGTATTTTGAAAATCGTTTTCCTCCCGAAATTAGTCGATTTTTCCCCGTTGGTTTTGCTGCCACGTCGCTTGACGCAATAAATAATTAAATGCAAATAATATAAAATGAAATTGTAATCCCCGCGAGTGTTAATTTTGTATTGAGATTTCGCTTTGTATTGTGACCGGAAGGATTGTGAACTTATCTCATAATTAACATAAGAAGAACTTGACTGTGGATTATGGAATTTAATGACATCGTGTTTAACTAGTAAAGGTCCACATCAACAGTGTGTACTGCGAAACTTGTTCCTTCAATTAACTTTTTAACTTGTAAACAATTTAATGTGCGATAGAAACCGATTACAACCAGTGAATTCAATAAAAATAGCTTTTTACAACAAAACAGCACAGTGCATTTAATTTTCTCTTTTCTTTGCGGATAATTTGGTTAACAGTTTTTTGCAGACAAGTGTTGGGGAATAAGTGAACCCGTGTTACGACGACACCAAATTATTTCCCCACATACCAACCAGTCGAAATTGTGTACATTAAAATCGCCACGGACGACAATTTCAGAAGCCGGGTGTTTGATCTGTATCCAGTCGACGGTACGTGAAAGATGTTTGAAAACTGTCGGTGGTCGATCGTCATTCGGGGAGCAGTAAAGACAACAATGAAATTTAACAGAATTCCTCACCACACTTCAACCACATGATGTCCATGTTATTGCGTTCTAACGCCTCCATTCTTTGGCAAGCCAGGTCGGACCGCATGAATACGCAGACTCCACCCTTAAAACGGAATCTCAAATGCAAGTCGTATCCTGAGCAGCGAAGACATGTTCCCCTTAACATAGTCCCCCCGGAGATCCGACTGGGAAACTAGTTTACCTCCGGAATTCTTTATCTCAGAAGGTACTATAGCGTTTGAAATAATAGTGAAGAAGAACCTGTGATTCGAACTGACGCTATGACAGTTTGAATCACCAAAATTGAACCTAAGTGTTACCCACCAGGCTACTGGCCGATTTTAGAATTTGATTTTTAAACTCGACTATACTCCACTGATGTGAATTGTTATGTTATCGCTTGGTATACGGCTCTGATGTGTTTTCTTATTCGATTTTTCGTTCGGTGCACTTCACTATTTTGCTTGTGAATTGTGTGTGTATCTGTTACAGTCGCCACAGTACCATCATGACTTATCTCCGTGTCAGTCCGGGCCATCAGCCATACATCCAAAACATAGTCGAAGTTTTCTCTCGACGGTATCGTAGAATCTACAGCGTGGCGGAGAGATATCTCACTTTGGACTGACTACGAACATATCAACATCATATTTTCCATTCGCTGACCCTGATATTTGGAACGTGACAGAAATGTGGGTTGCATAAACCAGAAGTTACCCCGTAAAACGCCCGATGAGTGGGTAAAATCGATTCGTGAGGTTGGAATGTCAGTCAATAATATTTGAAAGGTATTAAAGGCTATTGAAAGTCAATTAAGAACGGCAATGATCGTTTTTGATACAAGATCGGATGATGAAACTTATAAGATACTCAGGCGCTACATATTCAATTTCATTATTAAAACACCGGTCGATTATATCCAATTTGTCCCCGTTCTACCGACTTTATCACAAACAATACTCAAGTGACTACGAAAGTTCAGTTCCTCCCCCAAGTATTGGTTCGTGAAATATAGGGTGAGCCATATATTTTTGCAAATGGGAAAACTTGATTTTTTAAAAACCGTTAGAGGGAGGAGCGCGAGTGACGGGGAATTGTTTATTACGTTGTTGATGGAATTGTTTATATTGTGACGCATATGACAATCAGTACTAGAATATTCGAGAAAGTCTCAAACAAAGTACTAGAATATTGTGAAACGAAACGCCGAATCAGAATGAGGTAACGGTATAAATACGTCGCACACAGATCATGGAGACGAGTAATAAGTAGAAAGTGAAGCAAGCGATAAGTAAGAAGTAAGCAGTCAAAGACGCGATAAGTATGGAAGCGATAAGTTAAGAAATCGTTAAGTGTACGTTAAAAGTAAGGTTGTTATTAACGGACTAATAAAGTGTTATATTAATTCAAAATCGATTTAACGGCTCTTATTTATTCAAAATAATTAATCCAGCGAACCCTAAGCTCACTACAATATGTTTATTACGCCCCGCCTCTCGTGCGCCCCTCCCTCTAACGGTTTTTAAGAAATCAAGTGTTGCCATTTGCAAAAGTTGATGGCCCACCCTACATGTCAATTAGAGAGCGATTCACATTAAAGATTATTATGCGAGGACAGGTCAATAAGTCTCTAGAAAATGAGGAAGACTTTATTTTACCTTCTCATTTAGCGAGTGATTCGTGAGGCTAGACAGAAGCCATGCGCCTTTCATGTGATTGAAGTTGATCAACCACTTGTCAGAAAATGGACAAACTTTTTGTCGCCAATGTGTAAAAAGACATGCCCTTTTTTATCTCGACCCATAAGAGACTTTTTTTAATACGAGGGGAGGTCAATAAATCCTTAGAAAATGAGGAGATCGGATGAGATGGTGTGGCGTGGAAGGAGAGTGCACGGGACAGGGAACGATGGCGGAGTCGAGTTGGTGAGGTCATGAACTTCCGTGTTCCTACAGGCCAATAAATTCTGTTGTTCCAATACAAATTTGTTGCTAATCTATAATTAGCTTTTAGTAATTGTTGAAGGTTTTTTAATCGGGATTGTTTTGTCCATTGTTCGTTTTATAGTTTCATCCATTTATTGAATGTATTTGTCGATTTCGTCATTCGTCAGGTTTTTGTTTGTTCGTAGATCGATTGCGTTTGAACGCAATTCTTTTGTTATCGATCTAGTGAATCGTGGCCATCGCATTGTCCCGTAGTTGTAGGGTTGTGGGATCACGAATTCCTCTAGTTCTGCTAGTTCGTTCGGAAGTTTTATTATGGCCGTGAATGCACAGTGGTCACTGTCGTATTAAATTGTCCGTAAACAGTTTCTGTTATGCCTGTTGGTATTTAATAGACTCAATCGTGTGTCAATAAGCATATCTAGATAGGCTTTACCTCTAGGGAACGATGGATATTCCGTAGCTAGAAGGTCAGTTTTATATTCTACGTGATATTGATCTAACCAGGTAGCCAGTTGATTTCCTCTACTGTTGGTATTTTTCAGATATTTTGAGACCGAGGTGATTCTGGTTGTCACAGGATGACCAAGATGGCCAAGATGAAGTACACGTTTGTCATTATCCCATTTAAATCGGCCTACCGCCACTCCCCCCCCTCCTTTTTTTTATTTCTTGAAGCAGTCTACTCCTACCAGCCAAGTCTATGGCCAGCTAGCATCCTGATAGCTTACGAAAGCTTGAAAACAAATATAGAAACACGTCCACCGACACAAAAACTTTTATTTTTATCCGGATCGCATCGGTTTCGTAAAAACACACTCAAAATAAATATATTTTCTTTATAAATAAATATATTTATTTTTCTTTTATTTCAAGCTCTAATGTTTTTTTTTATTATTCTTCTCTCGGGAGAGGCGAACCTATAGCGTCGACTGGGCGCCCCGAGATGCCATCAAATAACTGTTACAGTTCTTTTTGAACAGTTGCAGGTTGTAACGCTCCGGGAACACTTCCATGAGAAGGGACTTCCACAGCTTCCCCGCTCTGTAACGGAACGAGTTCTGATACAGGGATGTTCGCGCCGTCGGGAGATGAACCACGATCGGATGCGATCCGTCGGATTGTCTTGTGGAGCGCACACAAACGGAATTGCGCGGAACAATGCCAAGAATCTCCGAAGAACAGCACCCGTGATAATATCTGTAAAACAGACAGAGGTCGGCTACGTGCCTTCGATGTGATAGCGACTGTAGTCCCGACGTCAGCGCCGAGTCCCCGATCAGGCGGATCGCTCGTCTTTGTACGCTCTCAAGTAGGTTGAGGGTATGTTTAGGAGCCGACCTCCAAACATGAGG
The DNA here is from genome assembly GCA_963931805.1 of Microdon myrmicae. NCBI lineage: Eukaryota > Metazoa > Arthropoda > Insecta > Diptera > Syrphidae > Microdon > Microdon myrmicae. Next base: position 205,063,407 of record OZ007497.1, read on the forward strand.
GCAATATTCGAGCGCGGGTCTAATTTGAGATTTATATAGGAGAAGAAGTTGGGCCGGAGTAAAATATTTCTTGGCTCTAAAAAGATAACTCAGTTTGCTTAAGGCTGATCTGCCGATAGCCGATACGTGTTTATGCCATGACACATTCCCACAGACCGTGACGCCGAGCAATTTCAAACTTTCCCCAGCCTCGAGGGCCCGGCCACTCATCATCAGCTGTGGAACCGATGATCCAGTTTTCTTTGTGAATGTTGTATACTGGGTCTTCGTTGCGTTGAAGTCGACAAGATTGGCCTTTCCCCACTGCAGGACTTTATGCAAATCCTGATTCAGAGAGTCAATCTGTCTACATCTCAGCTGGTGCGACGTAGATGCACCAATCGGCCGATCCCTCGAAAAGGAGGAAACAAGCGTACTATCATCCGAAAAACTGAACACTTTGTTATCCGCTATCTCCAACAAATCATTTATGTGAAGCACGAACAAGGTTGGAGCCAAAATAGAGCCTTGGGGAACCCCCGAATCAACAGGATACAGATCCGAACACTCGCCGTCCACAACAACCCGGATCGATCGATTCTCGAGGAAGCTTCTCGTCCAGTCGCAAAGCTGTTGGGAAAGTCCATATGAACGAAGTTTGCTTAGCAATGCCCCGTGCCAGACGCGGTCAAAAGCCTTGGAGATATCCAATGCGACCGCCCTTGACTCACCATGCCGTTCAATCGCAGATGTCCATATATCGGTTATAAGTGTCAAAAGGTCTCCTGTGGGGGTTTCGCATATCGCCCCAGTTAGCGGCCCCATACTTCCATACATGGCGAAGCTGCCTAGGCCGGTCATTCGCTTGGTATGCAAGTGCTTGCGCGACAGATACCAAGCAGTGATCTGAGTTTCCCAGTGGCGCAGAAACCTCTACGGTATAAATACTCGGTTCGGATGTCAAAAACAAATCCAGGGTGTTCGCATAATCGCCTCGGGCATCCGGCACTCGCGTTGGCTCCCCCACGAGTTGAGTCAAGTTGCGGCTTACAGCAAACATCTCTGCCAGCCTCCCAGCCTCGTCGGTTCTGTTAGAGTGTAACAACCAGTCGGAATTGTGCACATTAAAATCGCCAAGGACAACAATTTCAGAAGCTGGGTGGTTGATCCGTATCCAGTCGACGGTATGTGAAAGATGTTCGAAAAATGTCGCCGGTCGATCGTCATTCGGGGAGCGGTAAAGACAACAAAGAAATTTAACGGAATTCTTCAGCACGCCCCTCAACCACATGACGTCCATATTACTGGGCTCCAACGCCTCCATCCGCTGGCAAGCCAGATTGGATCGCGCGAAAACGCAGACTCCGCCCTTAAAACGGAATCTTGAATATAAGTCGTATCCTGAACAACGAAGATATGTCGAATCAGTTAACGAATCGACCTGGGTCTCAGTTAGGGCAAGGATATCAGGTTTCGTTGTTTGCAAATATCGGTGGACGGCGTTTACATTCGTATTGGTGAAACCGTTGCCCCTGATGTTACAAAATGCCGTCACCAGTCGAGCGTGGGCCGAGTCTCGAGAGCGAGCCCGGTTATGCGATGACGAACCTCTCAAAGTTCCATTATTTATCATGATATCTGCATGCTGTTCCCCCTGACATAGTCCCCCGCGGAGATCCGAATGGGAGACTAGTTTACCTCCGGAATTCTCTATATCAGATGGCACCATCATGACTTATCCCCGTGCCAGTCCGGGCCATCAGCCACACATCCGAAATACCGTCGAAGTTTTCTCTCGGCGATATCGCGGAATGTACAACGTGACGGGGTGGTATCTCACCTTGGGGTCGACTACCACCTAACCAACCTTTTCTCGAACCGGTCCATCAGCCAAGCTCCGAAAGATGGCCAGGGATTTCTCCCGACCATTTCACGGAGCCTATAGCTTGATGGGGTGGTATTTCACCGGGCGCACAGGGCGTTGGGACCCCGGCTACCACTCGGCCTTTAGTCGCTTCTTACGACAAGCTGGCCTAGCTGTGAGTATATTCTAACGCCCTACTCACAGGGCAAATGTACCTTTTTTCAAGGATCAAAAGCTTAATTTGGCAATTTCCCAGTTCATTGTCTTTGTGACATTATTGCATGTTTTTCCCCAGTGCCCTTCATATATTTTGACTCATAACACTTAAACTGCTAAACCGATCGAAGACGGTTAATGGAGATTCAATTGCCTTTAATTTGGTATCTTGTTTTACCTAATCGGATGTTTCTAATTCGTGATATGGCCTAACATGTGAAGCTACCTCGGAGAAAAACAAACAGAATTCATATCTCAAAAACAAATCCATAATATTTTTTCAAACTGATTTTCGGATGGAGCTATCTACTTAAGAAAAGTATAGTGGCATTGAATGTACATTTCGGTTAAAAAACAGTGTCATTATTCCAATTCCTTTGTGACTCGACTTCCGCACAATAAATGAATTTGATTAATATACCTACACATACAATATATGTAAAGAATGGTAATGATGCCGCGAAAAATCGTTGTCTTTACTTATTCAAGTATAGTAAGGTTTATTTCGTAATACATTTTGCTTCCGAATTATCGTATCCTGTTATCGTGGAATTAATACACATAACATTTATTACATAATGTACACGTGTGGGGTGTAAATTTTAAATTACTTATAACAAATTTTGGCAAGTTTCTTTTTCACCCATAATATCTAATTATTGTTGTGGTTTAATATTTCAATCTGTAGCTTCACATATAAGCAACATAATACATAAACGTCTTATGATGAAGTTGAAGATCTGACTGTTTAAATTTAGTACCATACTGACTGACTGTTTTCAGTACCAACTAATCTGATTGTTTAAATTCAGTACCATACACGTACAATGATATTGTATCGCGTATCACAATGCTCAATAAAAATAATTCAATCTACTCATTGTATCACATTTTCACTACCGGGGTCAATGATTTTGATATCAAACTAAATTGATCTCACTGTTGGACCTGTTACCACTGCAGAGGATTGGTCACGAATTCTCTTGTGGAATGTGGTCAACATTCCATATTGATTAGCAATGTATTGCTAAATTCGTTTGTTCGTAACGAATCTATCTATATAATAAAACCTCAAGTAATGGGGAGACGGAATATTTAAATCTTATTTACGAGATACGAATAATAGTAGCCTTTCATTCCGTTGAATATTTTGTAAGTGTTTGGAAGGTTTCGCCTAAGCTGGGGTAGGGGATCTTGCTGACTTAGAAATGCAATGAAAAACAAGTAATGCAATTGTCGATATAATTCTTTTTTCATATTATTTACTTATATATTCCATTTAGTTTAAACTATTTTAAAGATGATATTAGGGAGATGGCGATCATTATGGTCAATAAACTGCGTTAACTAACTCGAAAATTTCGTTCAACTCTTCCCAACATATCGATGGGTACGTTGACTATTAAATCAAGCGATCGTCATAGCTATTGCAAATTTTACCGATGATGATCGAGCAACCGTTAGAAAAGGACGACTCGACAGCGAACGCGTGCTTCGCCTTCGTCCACTTCATGATGCGATTTTTTATTGTTTGAAATCCGTATTTATTTCATTCACAATTAATTACATTTTTTTATGTAGGACTAAATACATCTCCTATTTTACAGCTATCGTTCTTACTATATATTAACTTACTGGCTCTTTACAAGCACCCTAAATTATACAACATGTAATCTTTTGTTTATGCCTTTCGATGTACAATGACTTTTGTAATTTTTTGGAAAGGGGAGCGTTGCGTCTGAAAGGCGTACTATGTTTGGGGACGTACAGTCCTTTCTTCGTCACAAGCCCGCCACCAGTTGGCAGGGGATTGATCTCTTATTAATTTATCTATTTCACTAATCAGCACACTAAAACGAAAGCGATCTGGAACATTAGAAATATCGCTATCAAGGAGAATTCGTTTATCCCTGACACCACAGAAAACGTGGTAAATAATAGGGAACCTTTGCTTTTCTTGGATTACGTCTATCCACGAATGGGAACGCTTCTGGTGGCAAAAGACACATTCCGGAGAGTACTCTCCAGTTACATATCATTAGGATAAAATGGTCCCGAGATAAGATTATTTTCACAACATAGAGAGAGAGAGAGAGTTTTAGAGTTTTTTTTCTTGTTTTTTTTTGTTGTTGTTTGAAATGATACTTCTCTCACGAGGACGAGATGCTGTGGCGGTTCCGCCAAACCCCACGGCCCACTTACCTGAAAAACCCCCATAACTACATCCCAATCGGCATAAGTTTTCGCTAATGGAGTCGCATTAGCACCTTAAGTTCTTTACACATCTTGGCTATCAAATTTATAATCTAAAAGTCCCTGTTAAAGAATTCCTACCTTTTCATGCATCTCTTCGCATACAAATTCCCTACAAAAATTCTTTCCATTATACAGATGCACAAAACCAAAACCTATTCGGTAGCTTCGGTTGCCAGGCAAATCCCCCTAGACGAATTCCTGAAAACAAAATGATTTGGTTTACATACAATGTAACCATCATAACAGGGACCATAAACATTGCGTCGCCTATTTCTCGTCCTCACCGAGTGTATCATAAATCACCATACAAACACATTGGCTGGCGACATACACCCAAAGGACCAAAACATATATACGCATCTCGCGTCTCTTGGCACCAATTAAATCCTACAGCATAAGCAAATGCAAATAGGTATGGTATGCTTAACTTTGGCAGCGATGCAATAAACACCAATTCCCTGTAAATAAGCTAGAATCAATTAGCACCATCTGCATGGGCATTGCGGCTATCGTTACAGCTGCAATGCATAGCTTAGACAATGATCTACCCGATCTCTTAGCCTTCCCATATTTCTGGATCTGTTTCTCATGGCTAGCGGCATTGAACAAACAGAAACCCCATTTAGCACCCAATGAGATCCGGCTTGTTTACTTAGCCGAACTCACATCTCATTGATGCACATCATTCCTTTTCTGGTTTTCAGATTCGTTCCCATGGCCTTGTGTATGAAAAAACCAATGTGATCTTCACTCACACATACACATACATTACCAAGTCCTTCTTCCTGGTTTTCACCACGAGAGAAACACTTTCTCTCTCGGGCAAACTCACCACAAACGAGGGTTGTATCACTGACTCAAATTACATCCGCCGACCACCACGGTCGTTGCTGCTCCCGCTCTCCGTCGCCCCGCGGAGAAGCGTAGGTCGTGCCTAAAAAGAAGTGTTTCATTCTGTTCAAAATTCATAAAAATCAATTTAATATTAATAATAAGTTTAAGTGAAGTATAAAAACACTAACATATTTAATAATGGCTGAGAACAAAGTGGTTTTTATTTAGAGAATAAAACGTAACAAATAAAGAATTAACATTGATCAAACCTGAGTGTTTTGTTTCTGTGCTGTATCCGCTCGGTTGCGAAGGTCAACCATCGTTTTTTCCCTCCTTGCGTTGTGAGCAGTGTCCGCGTGAACAATAGACGATGGGGATGGAAGTGAACCTAGTGCCCGTGTTTGGCACAATACTTCCTCCCCACAATGCCACTCCATAATTTTGCAGTTCTTCTTGCCAGAAAGTTGCAGGTTGTAACGCTCGGGAAACACTCGCACGGGAAGGTGAATTCCACAGTTTTCCCATTCTGTAACCGAAAGAGTTCTGATGGAGAGATGAGGCTGCCGTCGGGAGATGAACCGCAAATTGGTGCGGAACCGAATTGCGCGGAACAATACCTCAAATCTCCGAAGAACAATATATATATCATCGGCACTACAACCCAGATCCGGTCTTGGCCTTATTTAGCAAGTCTTGAGGCTTGTTAAAATTTCCATAATAATTTATTTTTAGGGGCAAGGTTATTCCGAGGAACAATGCCCGTAATAATATCTGTAAAACAGACAATATTCGAACGCGGGTCTTATTTGGGATTTATAGAGTAGACAAAGTTGGGCCGGAGTAAAATATTTCTTGGCTTGTCTTGTGGAGCGCAAAAAAAAAAAAATTGCGCAGAACAATAACATGAAACTTCGAAGAACAGTCGCCGTGATAATATCTGTAAAAATGTTCCCGATAATGATCGAGCAATCGTTAGAAAATGACGACTCGACAGCGAACGCGTGCTTCGCCTTCGTCCACTTCGTGTCCCCGATCAGGCATATCGCCCGTCTCCGTATGCTACCAAGTAGGTCGGATATGTTTAGGATCAGAGCTCCAAATATGGCGACAATATTCGACCGCGGGTCTAATTTGAGATTTATACAGGAGAAAAAGTTGGGCTTCATGGTTTTCTTGGTTCTAAAAGGATAACTCAATTTTCTAGAGGCGGAACTGGCGATGTTCGATACGTGTTTATGCCACGAAACATTCTCACAGACTGTGACACCGACCAAACCCATTCTTTCCTTCGTATCAAGGGTCTAACCATTCATCATTAGCTGTGGAACCGAGATCCATTTTTCTTTGTGAATTTTAGGGTGCGAACAAAAAATAGTCACAGGGAGACAGTCTGGGCTATAAAGGGTTCGGGGGTTTTCCAGCCCATTTATTCCAATGCATCCCTTGTCAAGGACGCGGTGCGAGGCCTGGCGTTGTTATGATGAAGGATGACATCTCGAATGGGCATACCTCGTCTTTTTTTTCGATATGCGACAACTGACAGTAGTAAGCTTCAGTCACTGTTTTTCCGAGCTCTCGATCGGCATGGATGTTGTCATCTGTACGACTTGTCCTTGGGCGCCAATCATGACTTTCGTTTGCGATACGTTCTTGCCCACTTTTAAATTGTCGAGCTCACGTATATACACTATTCTGAGACAGTGTATCATCACCAAACTGTGCCTTCAATCGAGAAAAAATATCCGAGAGTTCAACGCCTTCATTTGTTAAAATCTTTTTAATAATCCGTTGCGCAACAGACGTATGTACCTGTTGCTGGCTCATGGCTCTACTGATTACAATGTCGAGCGCGACCGCTAGCCAAACCGGTTCCCCTACTCTACATAGATCACACAACAGCCACGCATAAGATTATCTAGTTTCCAACCTGTTGGTAAGCAAAAAAGTAAAATTATCGTTTACTCACAGAACTCTGAGCCACCCAAAAGTCAATAGAATATAGATCTGAAGACACGCCTTCGACATCTACCCGCATCGGTCGATTCTCGAAGAAGCTCTACGGCCAGTCGCAAAAATGCTGTAGAAGTCTATATGAACGAAGCTTGCTCAGCAATGCCCCGTGCCGGACACGGTCAAAAGCAGGGGAGATATCCAATGCGAGAGCTCTTGACTCACCAGGTTCTTCAATCGCAGATCTCCATATGTCAGTTACAGGGGTCAAAAGGTCACCCGTGAACTGCCTGCTACGGAATCCGTATTGACGACCATTTAGGATACTATTCTATTTATTGGCCTGTAGGAAGTTCATGACCTCGCCGACTCGACTCCGCCATTGTTCCCTGTCCTGTGCGCTCTCCTTCCACGTTCGACCATTCGATCCGATCTCCTCGAGGTCAAATCTTACATTGTCCTTCCATTTCCATCGCGTCCCTTTCCCAATTCGTGGTTATAGGATTTCCTCCATTGTCCTGCCTCCTCGTCTTATTTACCGCCAAAGATACGCCTTAGAACTTTATTCTCGAATACGCGGAATTTGTTTTCTTCCCGTTTTGTGAGAGCCCATGTTTCGCATCCGTATAGGACAATCGGCATGATGATGGTTCTATAGTCACGGAGCTTTATGTTACGCGATAGCAGTTTGGATTTCAACAGTTTACTGACTACGTGCCAACTAGCGTTGCCGGAATGTAGTCTTTTGTTAATTTCCTTCGACATTTCGTTACTAGCCGTCAATTTTGTTCCCAGATATTTAAATTCTTTAACTTTTTCAAATATCTTACCTCTGACGTTTATATGTGTTCCCTGAGGTCCAACTGCTCTCGCCGTAATCATGTATTTTGTTTTGTCTTCATTTATTTCTAGGCCCACCTCTTCTGCCGTTTGCATGATGATTTCACAGTTTTTACTTAGAGTTTCTAGATTATCGCCCAGAACGGCGATGTCACCCGCATATGCGAGCACTTGTGTGACTCCGTTCAGGGATGATCCAGCCATGTTGTCGTCTTGTACCTTTCTGATGACATACTCGAGGACAAGGTTAAAGAGACATGGTGAAAGGCCACCGCCCTGTTTTAGTCCGTCGCGGATTGCAAATTGTTCTGAGAGATGGTTTTCTATTCCAACTCGCCCTTTGTTTTCGTTCATGCAAATTTGAATGGAGGCGGCATATTTTTTCGGGATTCCCAGCCCAACTACAATATGGTAGAGTCTTTGTCTTACGACAGAGTCGTAGGTATTTTTGAAGTCAAAGAACAGTCGGTGAACCGTCTCTCCGTATTCCTACTTCTTTTCTAGCAGTTGTCTTATTGTGAACATTTGGTCGCTTGTTGACCGGTTCCTACGGAATCCGCATTGGTAGTCTTCCGGTATTTCTTCTGCGTACGGTTTGATTCTCGCCAGTATGACATTTGTTAGTATTTTATATGTGGTTGGGAGCAATGATATTCCTCTGTAGTTTTCGCAGTCAGATTTGTCGCCTTTTTTGAAAATGGGGACGACTATTGACGTTTTCCATTCTTCCGGAGTGACTTCCTTATCCCATATTGTTTCGATGAGCTGTTGGATCATTCGAGCGGTTGCCTCGCCTCCATGCTTCACAAGCTCTGGCGGTATGTAGTCCACTCCGGGAGCCTTGTTGTTTTTCAATCGATTTCTTGCGTCTACAACTTCATCAAAAGAGGGCTCTGGGATCTGAGGCTCGGCTGTATGTACGTCTGGTGCATTTATTTGTGGTTCACGGGTGCACACATTGAGCAGGTTTTCAAAGTACTGCTTCCATCTTGTCACGATATTGCTTGTTTCTTTGACCAGACAACTGTTTGTGTCTCGAATTATTTTGGCTCTCCCTCGGTGGCCATTTCTAATTGAATTTATGCCGGCATACATACATCTGATATCCTTTGCTCTGGTATTTTCTAGGATTTTTTCGATCCGAGTCTTCTTCCATTCGCATTTTTTTCGTTTGAAGAGTCTCATTGTCTCTTTCCGAATTGTCGCGTATCTTTCTGCGTTGACTTCATCATATCTTTCTAAGTGGATCACCCTAAGTCGTTTACGTTCTTCGATCTTCTCCCTGCACTCATCGTCAAACTCATCATGACCAGAGAGTAAGACAAAAAATACTACACTCTCCCACAGGTAGTAGAAACTTCTGAGCATTCGTGAAGAATATTTAAAACTAGGTCTCCCCATCCATTCCTTCGCTAATAGTCGATAAAAGACCTGTCAGCAGTGCAATAGAGAAGGCGAATCTACTTGCTGCACATTTTGCAGCGAACTCGACGCTTCCCGATACCACATCAGTTCCGTCTCAACTTGAGCATAAGCAGCATATCATCAGCCAGACTTACTTCCGAACGGGCCTTGTTGTCCATGCACTCAAAGAGCTAAACGCAAATAAATCCGCTGGTCCGGATGGAATTTCCCCAATTCTCCTTAAGAAATACTTTTCTTCACTCGCTAAACCAACAGAACCATTTTCAATCGTCTAATTCTACTGGCCGTTTCCCAAATAGATGCGAACACTTAGCCAATTCCCAGAAAGGGTAACAAATCGTCTCTCTCTTCTTATAGACTCATAGCACTAAGTTCTATTCTCTCAAAGGTAATGCAATCACTTATCAATCGTCAACTTTCGATATATCTGGAATGAAATGACCTTGTGGCGTTTCCGCTCTACCCCAATGACTACTTACCTAAAGAACCCCCGCCCTTAGAACCCAACCCTACAAGTTTCGCTAATGCAATCGGATTAGCACCTTAAATGCTTCATGCATCAAATAGATCCAATTTATATAACCTAAAACTACCTGTAGAAGAATTCTTACCTTTCATGCATTTCTTCGCATACAATTCCCTGTGAGAATCCTTTCCTAACTTATCAGGAATCCCAATCTGACCAAGTGCATTTCCCCCTAGACGAATTCCGGAAAACAAGATGATTTGGTTTACATACGATGTAACCATCATAACAGGGACCATACATATTGCGTCGCCTATTTCCCGTCCTCACCAAGTGTATCATAAATCACCATACATACACATTGGCTGGCGACCTACACCCAAAAAACCAAAACAAATATACGCATCTCGTGTCTCTTGGCACCAATCAATCCTACAGCATAAGCAAATGCAAATAGGAATTCAATACCCTAGCCTTACCAGCGATGCCATAAACACCATTCCCGGTAATCTAGCTTAAACCTATTAGCACATTTCCACAGTGCATTGCCGCCTATTTATTTAGCCGCAATGCACATCTCAGACAAAGACCCAAACGTTCCCTTTGTCTTTTCATATTTCGGGATCTGCTTCTCATCAGCAGCGGCAAGAGCAAACACAAAACCAATTATCATCCAAGGAGATTCGGTTTGTTTGCTTTACCGAACTCGCATTTAATGAATGCACATTTTCCCTTTCTTTGTTTAGATTCGTTCTCATGGTGTGTCCCATGAAAGAACCCATGTACACATATACATGTGTACTACCAACGATCTTCACCCCAAACGATTGAATATCGTTGAGTCCATTTTCATCGGCAGACCAGCGCGGTCGCGTTCACTCCCGCTATCCGTAGCGCTGTGGAGATGCGCACCAATATTTCCCTTTTTAACGAGTCGGAGTTGGACGCTCGCGAAACAAGTAAATCCTTGAAACGGTGCAACATTTAACAATTATAATTAACGGTTGATGTCTGAAGTCGCGCCTAGTGTTGTTAAGGAAGAGCATGTCAATAAGTGGCTCCGTGTGAAAGATTAATAAGGACACCTGTTTAAGATTGTAACGAACTATATTCGCCAACATACAATAGTCGATTAATTATGTTAATCTTTAATGGGTAAATTTCAAGTAAAAAAAAAACACCAATTGAATCACCATCCAACTAAATAACAGTTAATTAGAAATAACCCAGTGGAACGATCTTTAGTGTACAATAAAAAAACTATGATTCAAATAAAGGAACTTGTGAACTACCAAAACGATCGGCGTTTCATCTTATTCTCCTGTGTTTCACTTAACTTGTTTCCTGTGTTGCGAAGTTTTGTTTTCTTGCCGTATGCCTTCGGTGGACACTATTGCTGCGGCGGAACTTTCAATTAGTGATGGGGCGTGAAGTGAATTAGCGCCGTATGCCGGTGCAATATACTTCGTCCCCCACAACCTCCTCCATGACCGACACTATGGCTTTCGTAGCAACAGGTCCACAAGAGATTTGATGGCGTACTTTACCGAAAAGCAGAGCAATTCCATCCACTATTTCGCGTAAAGCAAGGTAGTCGCATTGGATATTTAAAAAGTCGTTGACAGAGTTTGGCATCCAGCCCTTTTATCCAAATTACGTTCATATAGAGTGGACAATTCCCTGATCCGATGGATATGAGACTATCTTTGTGGCCGTTCAATTCAAGTGGTGTTTGATAGTGTCAAATTTGTCTCCCATCAAATGAATGCAGGTGTTCCCCAGAATTCTGTACTCCCACCCACTCTCTTCCTGATCTTTATAAATGATCTCTTGTCAATTACCCATAACCCAATTTACTCGTTTGGTGATGATAGCACATGGAGTTTCTCATACTCATACGAACATTCCCGACCAAACTCTTCAAATGTCATTACCAATCAACAGGTTATGTGTAATACATTGAATTCCGACCTCAACAAGATATATTAATATAAATTATCTAACAGTGTAGAAATAATTCCTCAAAAACTCAGTGCTGCCTTTTGTCGTCAAAGGTGAATTCCAAAGTCAATATACTGTCAATGAACGACACTTGCATCGACGAGGAACTATCATTCCTCGGCACTCGAATTAATTCGACTCTTAACTGAAATGACCACATTTTGCGTAAAGTGCAACCAAACGTATGGGGTTCCTTAAGAGATGGAAAAGATACTTCACTCCATGCAACCTGGCCACTATTTACAAGGATCCGGTCTTGGCCTTATTTAGCAAGTCTCGAGGCTTGTTAAATTTTCCATATTAATTTATTTTTATGGGCAAGGTTGTGGGGGTTACGATGTAGGTGCGCCAACGTATGGCACTAGTTCACTATCGCCCCACTAGAGAGTTGTTCACCAGCGCACTGTCCACAGACGCAAGGAAAAATGAAACACATTGAATTTTCCGTGAGGATCTTTTTATTACTATTAACGTTGTTAGATTGATTTCTTACAAAATATGCCGAGGTGAAACGAATATCGTTTGGCCCTCCTTTCTTCACTTAGATTTTATTAATGTTATTAGGTTGGTTTTTACGAACCACTTCTTTCCCGAGACCGTGACCGCGGGAATAAAAGGGAAACGTTCGACTCGGGGTAGGCGTGCTTCGCGAGTATCAACTCGACTTAGGTTGGGGCTCGCGTAGCGGGCTGACCTTACTTCCCACACGGGGGGGGGGGGGGGGGGGGCTCCGTGTGGACGCGGCAGTTATCAGGGGGACTCTCGACGTGCGCGTGTTGGGAGTGGAATGACGACTGACTAAAGAATGGGAAAAATCTATTCGTCGCGTCATGGCGGTTGAGTCAAAGCTAAAATCGACTCGCTGCCATTTACTAGGAACTTCGGAAAAAGTTGCTATGCCTGTATAGGGAGTTTGTTTCCGGGAATTCCTGCCGTACTGGCTGTGCTAGATTCCTCGGTTGCTATGAGTACCGAGAAGTCGGTTTTGGGAACATGATCAAGTATGGGCATGAGTTTTCGGGGGAAATTGGAATTGCTTGGGCGCAAGCGAGGGATATAATTTGGATAGAGAATTAACCGAAGCAATTTCGGGGAAATGTGTGCGGCTCGGTCTAGTTGGTGGTGATGATTAATATTCCGTTTTATTGCAGCATATGGATTTCCGGGGAAATTAAGATTGCTTGGTCGCAAGGAAGGAATATGACTTAAATAGAGAATTGACCGAAGCGGTTTTGGGAAAAATTATATGTGGGTTGATGTAATTGAGGGAGATGATTTAGAAGGTATTCTATTGAATTGTATTCTGTTGGGGGTTTTGGGAAATGCCTTTTATTGCGGATTGGGAGATGGATTCTTGCAAGTTCGGGATGGATGCGCTTGCAGATTGGGATGTGTTTTGCATGTTTTGAAATGAGTTACAGGTTAGGTTAGGGTGACGCGCTGTTAGCGGTCAAGATTGGTTGGCATTGTGGGTCGGTTCTCCACATCGTATCAAGTAACCCCACAAGGTTATTAGCCTTGCGCCGAATTACAAGGCGCATATTCGGCCTAAAATGGAGTTCAACTCCAATATTTGTTCAGGCACATCCAAAACTGCACTACACGTGCTCGATACAACACCGAGCAGTGCAATTTATTTGGTCCCAGCTGTGAGTCGCTCAATTCCGTCATTAGAACATAGGCGCAACGTATCACGTCTATCTCTTTTCTATAAGTATTATCACGGTCGTTGCTCAACTGGACTTACTGAATGTGTTCCACCTCTTCAGACATTTTCCCGCGATACCCGTTAATCTGAGAATGCGCATCAATTCACATTAAAAGTTAACTTCATTCGCACAAATAAACATATAGAGTCATTCTTTAGCCGAACCACACGAATTTGGAATGCTCTACCTGATCATGTGTTTCCTCGTCGCTGTAATGTGTATTTAACACCAATGTGCACCGCTACGTCCTTTGCTTATCCGCTTCCTCTCCTTACGCTTGCACAGTGCTCTGACATTTAAGAGTACTTCAAAATCCCCTTTTGTGCGCGAGTTACAACTCCAACTTGCATCCCTTCCAACCTGCAGCTCTGCAGCCACCTTCAAATTCCCACAGTAACCCAAAACCCTCTAAAGTTATTGCAACCTTCAACTCCTGAAGTACAGCCACCCCAGGATTCCCACAGCAACCCAACACCCTGGCAATAGGTATCTAGCAAGCTGTACAGCCTGCATAATTCACATGAACTTCCTGGGAATCGGAAACGATTCACTTTTTTTGGTATATATTAAAATGTAAGATACCTTCAGTGTCCAGTGTACGTTGCATTGTATGATAGAATTAATATTGTGACGAGCTGGCAAGACTCCAAAACAAAGTACTGGAATATTCTGGAAAGTACAGGAAACCTGGAGACTATGAGCAAAAAGAAGCGAGAGGGAAAAACGATGTCTCCAGTGACAGAAGTGTCACTTTTGACAGAGGAGCGTAAAAGAAAAGAACGGTTGTCAAGAGCAGAAAAAAAAGATTGAATAGAAAATTGATTTCACAGCTCATTTTGTGTGAATAATTAATCCAGCGAATCCTAACCTCGCTACAATATCTTTGTTCCATACATTCATTTTTGTTCCGATCGTAATTAAATATTTGGCATTTAAGGGTACTCCAAAATTCCCTTTTATGCTTGCGTTAGGGTAAAAAAATATATTTCGTGTTTTGGGATCAGTGCACATAGGTACTCGTATCAATCAATTTCCTGTTCAGAAACAGAGCTGGATCATACAATGCTTTCATATGACCATATGAAGTTTGCCGATGTATTATCGAGTGTTATTGGACCGTCATTGAAATCGATAATTGTATTTAATAGAGGACAAATTTGGTATCCGGTTTTAGACTCAGATTATTATTATCCATCGTTATCTAGCGTGGATGTTAGGAAAAATGAGAACATATGTTGAAATGAAGTTGTTCGTCATGGTCTAGTGAATGTTATCGAAACTTCCAGTGTTGGGACCTGTTTTGCGTCTTACTTCACAAAAGTTATCAATTTCATGGCTATCCATAAAATATTGAACAATTCGGCCAAGAACGACCGGTGGTAGTACATTGTTTAAGCATAGAGAGGTTTGTATGTACCCAGCTAATGTCAAGACCAAACAACTAACAAAATTCCTAAGCTTGAGTATTTCATAGCCCCGCAAATGAATTTGCTGAGTGCTTCGTGTGTACACACAAGTGGGCCTTGGTTTGGTAACATTGTTTAACCAAAAAGTGTTCTTCCGTTTCCTATTTTGGATATAAAATAAACCACCTGAAGTCACTTTCTTCAATGTTTGGTATTGATATCATTGGAATCTACACAAACTTTGTGTGTCACAACTTTGAAACCAACCTTTCTGGTTCGAAAGTGCTAAGGTAACTGTAGTTTGATCTTTATATCATATATGCATGCATACATAAGGTCTCAGCAGGCTAGGAGCGATGCCCCCGTCTAGTGCCTAATAGGTAACTAAGTATATGTAGCCACTTTTACCTCTTACTTTTAAGGGAACTGTTAGCGTCAACTTTAATTACAGTCCGTTAAATTGCCTCGAGTCTCTTTGCCCACTTATCCAATACTGTTGGAGTCAATTTTAAAAAGCACTTCCCCTTTTCAGCCACTTTACCACCATAAAACGAGTAAGAACTGCTGTTGGCCTAGCTGAGAGACTGGGGGAGGTTCTCCGATTTTAGTTTTAAGTTGCTCGTACCATAAACTCCTAGTAGGCCTACGGAATACCAATTGAATTATCTCCTTTTACTTCTACTCTGGTAAAATTCGATGTTCACTGCAGCGCTATTAATTGCTGCCGAAGACTGCGAAACGCTTTATTAAATTTTGTTGTCGTTACCAGTTCCCTTTCAGATTTTGTTGACCTCCAGAGTAACAGGTTTTTTCCCTCCCAGCACGAAGTTTTATCCACTGACTAACGTGCCCAACAGGTGAGACAAACAGCTTCTGTTTTACATCGACGCAGTGCAAGCCGAGGTACCGAAGTTTTAGGCAACGTTGTGCTCCCAAGCTCTCATTTAAAACTAGGTAAAACAATTTTGCCTTTTGGAAAATTCTTTGGATAAGCCCAACAACAGCATTGCGTTTTAATTCGCGCGAGTGACGGTAGTAATCATTCGATTGTGACGATGAGCTGTCGGCCAGAATAGTGATTCAAATTTTATTAGTTAGTGTTAGTCTTTTTTATTTTTTTATTTTTTGGTTCTATTCAAAATTATATGATTTCCTAACTAAGGTGACCTTTGTGTCGTTGTGGAGTGAAACCCATTCATCAATTCATTGTTATTGTTAAAACTATTGGTTGGAAGGTAAAACATGGAAGTGGAACCAGTTAGTATTCTAAGTCAGGACTACAAGAGGCATTACAAAAAGGACTCCCGGTTTGTCCTTGATCTGTATACTTTATGCTATGATGATAATGAAAGTGTAGACACTGTGGAATTATTTACTTCCATCGTTACCAACACAGCCGCCGATAATTGGTCTGAACAGGTCAGTAATGTAATGATATATAAAACTATAGTTATTAAGTTTTCATGTCACTACCACTTTGCGAAAGGAATTGTGTTCAGGTGATGAATTTGCGCGTTAAAAATTTTGCAAAAAACAAATTTTTATTACCGCTCGTCGTTTTAGTATAGTATTTGGTATGACCTGATGTTAAACTTCGCAGACGAGAGGTGTGTTCGATGGAAAAGTATTACCTCCTTCCGGTATTGCAGCTGAAGTTGCCAAATGAAATTTGTGAATGGATTAGTGAAAAGTAGTCACGCAATACTTGCACAATCATATTGAATGGTTAAGATGCTAAGTACTTCAGATGACGACTCCGACATTATACATACAAATTGGCAAATCTCTCTTGAGACTATAATGACTGCGCCCCTTTTCAGCAGCAACTGGATACCGCAAGTAATTGAACGGCAAACTTTCAATTTGCTTTCTTCTTATCAGGTTTCATGGAAAAGTCCCTCATATTCGACAAAGTGAAATTCGCGCGAGAGTCGTCGTATTTTATATAATTCTTATATTTCCTCAACGTATTTCCTCTGTTCAGATGCAAGATTGCAGCAAGTAATTCTTAATATAAATAAGAATTCATTATATTTATATAAAATGACATTATTCCTTAACTATCTTATAATCTGTGTAATGTGCACGAGTGTTGTTCTCTATTAACCCACTTAGGCATAATTTTTTGTTTTTATTCTAAACGGGTAAATACGCATCTATCGTAGTAATTAAAAAGTATCTGCTATTAAAAACGCATCGGCGATACAGGTCGAAGATCATTTTGAAGTTGTTTTTCTCATTGTACGAATACAATCCCAGGGAGAGGCGCCAAGCCTATGCCAATAGCTGGACTTGCTTTTGGGAATTCATTGGGTTGTACCACATGAAATGTCAGATTTTCCCTCGGTCGAATATAAGAAGTTTGTGCCAGAACGTTAAATTTTCTTTTTTTATAAAGTAAACTGGTACGTGTGCTTAACGTGTGAGAATTTTAGGGTTCGTTACAAGTACAGTTATTTTTTTCATACGAATTGTTTACCATTTTATCGGCAGTTGAAATTCGAACGCTTTTCCTTTATGAATTTAAAATGGGTCATAATGCGTCATTGGCAATGAAAAACATTAATAATGCATTTGGGGATGTATCGGTAAACGGACGTATTATACGACGATTGTGTGGAAAGTTCCGTTCGGGAGATTTCAGCCTCGAACATGAACCACGTGGGAAGCCGGAAATGTTAGTTGACGACAGTGTTTTAAGAGCAACGGTGAATGCGGACCCAACGGTGCGGGATATTGTACAAAGCATGGAAGTATCCCCAATGACAATAAGTCGAAACCTTTCTCTCGTAGGAAAGGTAGAGAAACTCGATAAGTGGGTGCCGCATGAACTGAATGCGTCCCAAAAACTACGGCGCCTATGTAGTGATCCAAGAAGCCCCATCATTTTCCTCCCACACATACACAAATCCTACCTATAACAAAATCTACTTCATATCCCCAACACAACATGGAATTCAACGTCAAACCCAATCGAACTAAACGTTCAAATTCTCATTTATTGAATTCAATTCATTTACTCAATTCAAGCAGCATAATGCATATCTTCTCATGTATGCTGTTGTATCGTCCGCCGGGCGTGCTTCCTCGTCTCGTCCGAGGGAAGAGCGGGGACTAATCCTTTTCATTTGCTGTTGTAAATTTAAAATGAAACTTTCCCTTTTGAAAGTTTGCTAAAATGCCACTTTATTTCTCGAGAACTAATATGCCGATTTATTTCATGAAAACTAAAAAAGCAGCCTTTTTTTCCGAAGGCTCAAACTCGACCGCACTTCTTGAATGGTAAAACTCGACTGACTGCAAAGGTACAAATTCTCTCTTTGTACGTTTTTCTTTCGTTAAGTTTTGATGAACGAAGTCGAACCTGGGGAAAAGGGGTCATCTTGCTCTCCAGGTACCCGAAAGCCAGCAACGCGTGAGTGTGTTTTCGCCAATCACAATCGAGCACCTGCTATGGTTGCTCGATTTTGGTTTATGGCTTGTGCGACAAGAATTTATTCTTCTTAGCAGCTGCTGGTTGCTTGATTTGATCTCAGAATCGTCACGTCGAGTATTTGCTATATTTGCTTGGTAACGATTCTGGGATCGTTATATTAGACAACCGCAGTTGCAACTGCTATGTATGTAGGATGACGATTTTAGGCAATTCGTTTAGGAAAATGGGATAATGGTAGGATATGTATAATGTATGGGAAAATGGGATAATGGATGGGATATATTTGAGATGTGGGTTTAGATTAACATGTGGATAAATCTAATATATGGAATAGGTATTTAATTTGGAAGTGGGTATAGGTTAATATGGGTATAAATCTAATATATGTAATAGATATATAATGTGGAAATGGGTATATTGGGATTGTGAAAGGATGGCAGGGCTTCGGGAGCACTACAATGCTATAAGCGCTTAACACCTAAATTTCCTACAAGATCCAAAACCCAAAAGTGCACGTGCCGAAACAAAGGCATATCTCTTCGATCCGCCGAGACACAATTCTTGCAATCATAAACACCCGAATGCATGTTTTCACATGCCAGATGTTTTATGACTTGCAAATGCACCAATTTTGAAACTAACAACCAATTTCCACGGATCTTGTGTTACCCATTTGAAGTGTACGAAAACTCTTGATTGCATTAGCCAGATGTCTAACACAAACAAAAACCCCAAGAAAGGATCAAGCGATAAGTGGCGATGCGTCTTGACCTTCGAAAGAAGAAAAAGATATGAGAGTCACCATTTTTCGAAGTGAGAAGGTGAAGGTGTGGGGGTTCTCTATATTACATGGAGAACCAACCCACAATACCAACCAAATTTTGACCGCTAACAGCGCGTTACCTCAACGCCAATTCCCCATACAAGCTATTTCACCTGAAAATCATGTTTTCCAAACGGACACAGCTGAATTCATTATTCCATGCAGATAATGCATAATTGAATTCAGCTCCCTTTTGCCATACGGCAACTCCATTTCCCTAACCCATGAGATTTCCACTGGAAATTGCAATTCATGTCGGTTAGCAACGGCAAAGTCTGACCAAGCGACGCGGTTGCACCACCGTGCAACCGCTGGGTAAATTATCGAATTATTTAATTTGGTTCCCACGGTCATAATTCCCTAGCCGATGTAGCGTCACTTTGACTTCCCCCCAGACAATCTATTCGCTGGGGATCAATGATCTCTTTCGTCACGTGAATAGCCGCAAACAATTTACATCCCATCTCATTTTCCCCTACTCAAAGATCAGTACACTCTGAGATCACCACAGCCACCGAAGTAGGTCACTCGGCCAGCCTCAGAGTTTGCATTGGTTCACGCACGCAAAAGCCCAACCAATCCTAGGTCATTGCGCTCTTCCTTTTGGTTTCTCCATTCTTCCTATGCTCAGCGACGGTCGAATGAATGCACAAGTGTTTATTCACCTCGATGAGCCAGGAAATTTAATGGCGCATGAGAGAGCACTACGATGATTGGCTGATCGTCGTGCGAATCCAAAATGCCAATTTTTATCCCTAATTGGGATCAATTATTATCCAATCAGCACGGGCGCGGTCACGCCACATCGTGTCATTGTTCAACTTCCACGACGATCGGTCACGCCGCATTAGAGTCAAGTTTCATCAGGTGGAGTAAACTCGAGTGTAGCTTCCTCGGGTGTCTTTTGTCGAGTTCCAGTTAATACGGCCGCATGTTAATATTGTGGTTTAAGGATAATTTCGTGATTTATCAACTAAATTTAAGTATACAGTACATCTAAATTAATCAATAAATGTAAATATAGTTTTTAGAGGGCTTTTGTAAGTGAATCCAGTTGCAACAAATATAAGATCGTGAATGCATTTCTGCTGAATAGTTTCGTGCGGAAAAAAAAAATTAAAAAAAACGAACAACTAAACCAGTGCCTTTTTTTCTCCTCTTTCGGCAACGTGTGTTCGGAGTAACAAGTGTCAGATATTTAAGTGAAACTAGTGCCCGTATCTTGGCAACAATACTTTACCCCCACAAACACCTTAAAGGAGTCACTTGAAGCAGTCGAGGTAAAGAATTCAGTGGAGAACGTATCGTCCTTAAAAACATATTTCAGTGTGTAATTGAAACCATATTTCAGTGTGTAACAATTAATTATAAGATAACCACAATTATTTATGGAACAAGTGAAAGTAAAATTCAAAGTGAAATATAATAAAACCCAAGTTCTATAGAGCATTAACTGCTTTTTCTTTCAACGTTTTAACTTGCCTTCGAGTAGCAACACTGGTCGCGTTGGTCATATGTCGTACAGTCTTCTCCGGGTGTAATTAGTGAACGCGTTGGAGAGAATAGTAAACGCGTGCCGCCACATCAACTACATCTACCCCCACAGGACCAACAATCTTCAGGAATCCATACAGGATTCCATCGTTCGTCTATCTTCCTCGGTAATACGAGAAGCACGGAAACGAACCGTTGTAGCACATAACATATAATACCTGGAAATCTGCGCATTGCTTATATTAAGAAATCAAACTGAACCGTTTTTGCGCCGGATAGACACCTGTGATGAGAAGTGGATTCTGTATGATAACCGTAAAAGACCTGGGCAGTGGTTGGATGCAGGTGATCTTCACCCAAAAAAGGTTATGGTGACAATTTGGTGGACATCGAAAGGACGAATCAACTTTTCATTTCTTCAACCAGGAGAAACGATGAAGGCTATCAAATATTGTGATGAAATCGAGATATTGCATGCCAAATTGGCTGAAAAGCAACCTGCGTAGGTCAATATGCACGGCCCGATTCTTTTCCAATGCTAGACAATGCTAGACCTCATACCTTACAAGTAACGGTGCAAAAACTGTTGCAGTTGGGATTTGAAATGTTTCCGCATCCACCATACTCTCCTGACATTTCCCCAACGGACTACCATCTTTTCCGCAATCTGGATTCATTTTGCCGGCAGAAGGTCTTCCGGAACCGAGCAGAGGTCGTAAAAGCCTCTGAAGATTTCATTGCCTCCAAAAGTCAGCACTTCTACGTAAAAGAAATATTTGACCTTGTATCACGTTGGAAGAATGCCATAGATGGCAATGGATCTTATTTTGATTGAATAAAAATTTACGGAAAAATAATATTGGCTTTTTTTCGGGTAAAGAAAAATAAGACTTTTAGCGTCATTTTCACATTATTTCATTGAAAAATCATACAAAATCAATTAAAACGATTTATGTAATATACAAATATTATATTTTACGAAAAGTGAACGTTGTAATAGTTTAGAGGTACGAAGTTACTCTGTCAAAGAATTTTCACATGACAAAGATACGTTAGTGCGATCATCATCCTCATCATCGGCATTACAACTGTGATCCGGTCTTATCCGTATTTAGTAAGTCTCTTCACCGGTCCCGATTTCGAGCCGATGTCATCCAGTTTGACACTCCCAGGTTCCGGGTGTCCTGGTCTACGCCATCCCTCCATCGCAGACAAGGTCTGCTGCGCTGTCTCCTTCCATAGATCCTACCACAAAGGCCTTCCGGGCAGGCTCCTCCTCGCTCATTCGAGCTAGGTGTACTGCCCCCGGAGTCTACGGAGCTTGATTTTTCTTACAACATTAGCTTCAAGGTAGATCGCGCACAACTCATGGTTGCAGGGTCGCTGGAATCGTCCTCCCTCACATACGATCATAGTAGGCTTTGTTGGTTTTGATCAGCCGTTCACGTATTTATTCTTCCATAATGTTATCTTTTGATGCTATTGATCCAAGGTAGTTAAAGGATTGCACTATTTTAAATATCGTGCTCCACTCCCCTGATAGTTTGACCACCGTTGGGTCTTCTCTTCCCAGACGTTGCCACCATGTACTTAGTTTTCCCCTCATTAATGTGCAGTCCCAATTTTTGTGCCGCCTGTTCGATCTGGGTGAAGGAGTCCTATACAGCCGAATCGGATCTACCGATGATGTCGATGTCATCTGCGTAGGCAAATATCTGGCTTGAATTGGTGATAACAGTCCCTCTAGTTGTAATGCCAGAGACACGGATTGCTTTCTCTAACGCCAGGTTGAAGAGGAGGCAGTCCAGACCGTCCCCCTGTCGGAGCCCATTAAATCTGTTTAGTGGTTTGGACAGCAGTCCCGCTATTTTTACTTGACTAGACATGTTGGTCATGGTCAACCTACAAAGTCGTATCAATTTGTTCGAACTCTCCTGTGGGGGTTCTCTATACCACATGGAGAACCAACCCACAATGCCAACCAATCTTGGCCGCTAACAGCGCGTCACCTCAACCCAACTCCCCATCCCAAACCTGCAATACACACATTCGCAACCATGCAAAACCTGCAAGCGCACCCATCCCAATATGCAACAGCATCCGTTCCCAATCCGCAATTGCATACATTCCCCAATTTACCAGGAACCCATTTCCAAAGCTGAAATAAATGCATATTCCAATTTACGACGGAATATTAATCATCTCCCTTAATTACATCACCCCACATATAATTTTTCCCAAAATTGCTACGGTCAATTCTCTACTTAATCCATATTCCCTCTTTGCGACCAAGCCGCATACATTTCCCCGAAATGACTTTGGTTAAAACTCTATCTAAACGATATCCCTTGCTTGCACCCCAGCAATTGCAATTTCCCGGTATACACAACCAACGAATCCAACTTAGCTTATACGGCAAGGATTCGCTGGAACTAAATTCCTATGCAAACTTAGCAACTCTTCCAAAATTCTTAGTAAGTGGCAGCGAGCTGACTTTAGCTATAACTCCACTGCAACAACGCAATGAATTTTCGATTTCATCAGTCAGTCGTCCTCCAACTACCACCACGCGCGTATCGAGTCTCCTATAACCGCCGCGACTAGGCGGAGGACGCCGCCCCCGCGTGCCAAATTAAGTCCGTTCTAACGTTCCCCCTCTCAATTGCCGCGGGTACAGCGTCGGAAATAAATAGAAGAGAAAACATTCGGGCGCAGTTCGTGTATAAAAACTAAACAACTTATGAAAAATCCTAAAATAAAATAAAAAGACCCTTACGGCCGACTCAGTGCGTTTCATTTTCTCTTGCGTCCGCGGACAGTGTGCTGGCGAACAATTCCGTAGTGGTCGATAGTGAACTGGTGCGATACGTTGGTACATCCACATCGGTCCCCCACACTCTCATGACATAATATACTTCCTCCCTGGCTATGTTGTCGTCGGTGGCCTTAAAGTCTATAAATGGGTGATATAATGGGATTTTAAATTCCAGACATTTTTCCATTGCCTGCTTAAGTGTGATCGGATCAATCACTGATTTGCCTAGGATGAAGCCACACTGATATTGACCAATTATGACTTTGGCGTATGGGGCTATCTTGTAGTATAGAGGAGAGTATCTTATATGCGGTACTCAGCAATGTTATACCCCTATAGTTGCTCAGCAATGTTATATCTCTCGTCTTATGTATGGGGCAAATTATTCCGCGATGCCAATCGTCAGGCCTTTCCTCTTGCTCCCATATGTGTACCACGATCTCATGAATTGCGTGATGTAACGCTGTCCCTCCTTGTTTGATCAGCTCAGCTGTTATGCTATCAGCTCCGGGGGCTTTATTTGATTTGACCAGTCTTTTGGCTTTTTATGTTTCCTCAATTCTTGGTGGCGGCACCATTTTGTCTAGATTTTGCATTGGTGGAGCCTCCAATTATTCTATTAGCTAACCATTTAGCAACTAATTGAAGTGGACTTCCCATCGCTCCAGAATGCCTTCAGGATCGGTGATCAGATTACCCTCTTTATCCTTGCAGTAAGTGCAGTGTGGTGTGTATCGCGTCATACTGCGGACTATTTGGTAGAACTTCCGCGCCTGGTGCGGACCTCGGTCTCTACTTTTCTCTATTTCACAGACAAGTTTTTTTCCCCAGGCACTTTTCTTTTGTCTGTGGAGTCTTTTCAGATCTTCTGGGCTCTTTGTATTTTTCCTCGCGTACCCGCGTCCTGTGAGACTGCTGCATTGCCCGGTATGCAGCATTATTACATTCAGTCGCTAGTTTGCACTCATCACCAAACCAGTCGCTCCGATCTCTACGACTAGTACCTAAGATGGAGTTGGGAGTACTAATGACAGTATTCTTAAGGCGTGTCCATTTTTCTTCTACGCCCGGCATTCTGCCCGCAGGACTTACTCTCCCGCCATCGAGCTCTTCGAGGGGGCCGTGTTGATTCGAAGCAGATCCGCGGATGCAATACGTCTCCGTAAGGCAATCCGCGCTCGGAAAACTGTACCAACAAGATAGTGGAGCCACTACGACGTAGGCACCTCGGTACGTTCGTGCCGTTATCCGGCTCGAGGAGTGGCGGCGATCTATCAACACGTGGTCAATTTGGTTGCGAGTGGCTCCATCAGATGATACCCAGGTGGCTTTGTGGATATCTTTACGTGGTAACCTAATACTCGCATCGACCAAGTTTTTCGATGCTGCCAGTTCGATGAGTCGTAGTCCATTGTCAGTGGTGTTCTCATGCAAACTATGGGAATCTGAGTAGTGTCTGAAAATCGGCTCCCGACCTATTTTCGCATTCAAATCACCAAGAACGATTTTCCATCGTATCTTGGGCAGGCACTGATGGTCCGTTTGATGTTCTCGGAGAATTCTTCCTTTTCGTCTTCAGGGGACTCCGTGAACGTTTATGAGACTTATGTTTTTAAACTTGCCTCGCACGTGAAGAGTGCACAGCCTTTCGTTTATTGCATTAGAGCCGATTATGGCAGGGTTCAGGTTTTGGCTGACTAGAAAGCCTACCCCGAGCACATGGTGTTTTGCATGACAGCTGTAATAAATGTCATACTCATTTTTTTTTGAATAACACTCCTCCCCGTCCATCTTATTTCTTATAATAAGATGTCGGTGAGCGAGGCCTTTTATGCCTTCGCATTCCAAGAGGATGTGTTTGGATCTGCAGATGTGACATGTGGGTGGGTTGATTTTATGGATGAGATGCTGGTTGATAATAAGGTCGAAGGCGCAGGTGGAGAAAGCATTTGAACTGTTACATGGACGATGTTGTCGGGTAGGTGTCGGGTTGTCTATTAGGGTTAATTGCTACATATGGTTGCAATTTAACCATTTCAATTTTTCTATCTTTAGTAATTCCCTTTCAAAGTTCTTGTCTTTATTGTTGTACAGGTAGAAAGTTGTTAATGGCTCCTTTATAGCCAATTTGGCTGCGATATCAGCTGCTTCGTTTCCCCTTATACCACTATGACCAGGGACCAAGAGCAGTTTTACTTTGGATTGCTTCCGGATTAAGTTGTCCTGAATCATGTGGATTATTTGGTTTTTGTTATTCGGTTTCTGTATTGCTTGTATGGTGGACAGGCTGTCGGTGCAAATTAGTGTTTTATTTTTCTCAACTAATTTGATTGCTTCCAGCACAGCTGTTGCTTCGGTTGAAAAGATGGAGCAAAAAGTCGGGTAAAAGTCCCTTTCTGATGACTGTATCTGTTCTATTTACTACTGCGAATGATGTACCTTCTTTTGTTTTGGAACCGTCGGTAAAGAGTAGGTCCCATTCCCGGTGTTTGTTTCGTATTAATTGGAAGTGTTGTTGGTATACTTCTTGGTTAGTCGTGCTTTTGGGGAGCTGTGATAGGTCTTCTATAACACAATCTGTTGGTATTAGCCTCGTGGGAGAATGTGCTCGTTGTCTTTGTGGTGTAGGTGTGGCGAGGAGTTCTTTAGCCAGTTCTATTGAGTCTCCTAAGGCCGAAGTATGTTTTTGAGGGCGTTTTCTCTTAAGTATTAGTTTAATGTCCTCTAAAATGGGCGTTGAGGCCATTGCGGGAAACTTCGCGGCTAATTTGGACGACAGAGTTTTTATCCTATTTTCGATGGCCGGGAGTCTTTGGCGGATATGTTGTCGCCACTTTGGTGATGTGATTATTTGTCTATTCGATGCCGTCACAAATAAAACACGGAAATCTCCTTCGGAATTTAACATTAATTTTTTTTTATTATAATATACACTATTCGTTTCGATGTTTAGCAATACGATGTTTTATTATCATGTAGCACAAACCGTTTCGAGGTCTCGCAATACAATGATTTATTATAATATAACACAATCGTTCTGGTGTTTCTCACTATATAATGTCTCCGTGATCAGTGCATGTAACCAAACAATTCAATAGACACTTGAAGACACACGGCTCATAGACTTGAATAATACTTGTCCTTTTCTTTTAGGATTTAACCCACAGGTCCTTGCTAATTCACATAAAACAAAACACAAATACGACGCCAACGTTTTGGAACACACACTTAAAGTGCAACGGAAAACAAAACATAAGTTACGGCGCTAACGCTTTGGAACACACAAGGCGCGACCTCCTCGGTTAACACTTCCTGTATACCTCCTCCTTCGTACGGAATCTCTGTTTCGACTGTCCGGTCCCGCCGCTCGAAAAGTTCTAGCTCGACTTCTGTCTGCCCAAAAAGATATCACGATTCAGATTTCCGATCTGTATCTGCACCGGAGAACATTTCCCATTTCATCTGCTAACAGAATTACCTAATCTCTGTTAGCAGCATGTTATTTAATCCCAGGGGTAATTTGGATGCCTGAAAGGGATCAACACATACATCATCATCACCATCGGTGGTGATGATAGCGTTTCATCTCAACGGTCTTCTGTTTTCGCAGCACATCTGGCGCGCAGAACGGAGATGATTGTTAGGACGTACAGTCCGTGGGTTGTTTGCCTTTTGTAAACACACACCGAAATCCATTAGATCTTTCTAATGGGTGTGAAATACAAAAAAGGAACCGTGGAATAGGAGTAGTTCCCTTGTAGTTTCGAATTATCTCGTTGAGATAATTACGGTTGCCGTTTCTTTTGTTTGCCGATGGATTTGGTGGTCTTTGTGGCAGACCACCCGCACGTGCATCTGTTGGTCGGCTAATTTGCTGGCGATAACAAATCCTTGTAACATCGTGTAGATGTTCAGGATTTTCGATTGTGCATTTCGGTCTTTGAGGATCGGATGCATGAATGTTTTCCTTTGTTTCAGGTATGCTTTATTCGAACTGTTGAGCTTGACATTGAAAGCTTTGGGACGTTCAGTTCCTTGCTTTTTCGTGTCGGGCTGAACGTTGACCAAATGTTTCAAGGCCCTAGCGGACTTAGTGGCACGCGTCTGTGGTAGGTAGGTAGATCGTCGGCGTAGAGACAATGTTTTACCTTTTTATGTTTAGAGATAATGCTATTTAATTCTTCAAACGCTACCTTAAATAATACTACTGATAACGATGATCCTTGGGGGATTGCATTATTTATATTATGGACGCCAGAGAACACGCCGTTACATTTGATCCTGAATTTTCTATTATTCAGAAAGGATCTAACAAAATTGTACATATGATGTCCTATTTT
Organism: Microdon myrmicae; assembly: GCA_963931805.1. Classification (NCBI taxonomy): domain Eukaryota; kingdom Metazoa; phylum Arthropoda; class Insecta; order Diptera; family Syrphidae; genus Microdon; species Microdon myrmicae. The sequence goes on from OZ007497.1 coordinate 205,091,261, forward strand.
CCATTTTTGTAATTTGTTGAGGATGACGTGTGGACCGATACGGTCTAATGCTTTGTCCAAGTCTATTGATAAAATGGATGTATGGGGGTAAGACGTATATGTGCCGTCCTTGGCACTGATTCTACTCCTGTCCCCATCGATCAGACGATCCACCAAACACTGGAATCACCGCACTGCACCATTAATTCCGGCTACTGTCCGCTCAGCTCACTGTTCGTAAAGGATACACTATAATTGGTTGGTGATCACCGCTTTTTCTATTTAAATTTATTGTTTGACTTTTGGTTAAATGAACGATCTACACATTTTTTATTTTTGAGATTGTTTTAATATTTAAGTGCTATACAAATTTGTTTACAAGACGGACGTATTTAGCGTTACTGTTTTATTCATAGGTTCCCTTTATGCATTGATTTACATGAGAATAAATGTGGAATTACAGATTAAACCAGTAGGCAGACTCTTTATCACTCGCACAGCGACTTAATGTAAACGCACCGTACAGTGCACGGTACGGTGGATGTGGTGATTACAACTCGACTCCCGTGCAGCGTGTGCGAACGCCGCGATGGCTGACACGCGACTCTGTATTTATTTCAAGTTTAACGTGGATGGCACGACTTGCCTCCACGGAATCTGTGATGAGATTGATCATTTCAAAAATTTGAATTTCATCCAATCGTCCTGGTAACCAATAGGGGATGAACTTCGATACATTGGGTCCAGCGAAAGGGCGCGAAACACACACACGACGACCGCTTCGGTCGGTGGTGATGTGTGTCCATGAGTCTGCGAACCGAGGATCAAACAATTCCCTAGGGGGAAAACAACATAGGAAATGCTTTGCAGCTGTGCAATAAATATAATGGGACGTTGGATGTTTATACGATCGGCAACTGCACACAGCATCTCCGCCGATTGTACATCCCTCGTTGGCAACTCGTCGGTGCAGCATTTTAGCTGGTGCTATATTGCTTTGATTTTCTTGGGCAGCCAGGCATGAGTTAATATATTGCTTGTCGATCGGTTTAGCGACCGATGTACTTGCACCAAACAGGAAAAGAAAGTACAGGTAGTCCCCGACTTACGACCGTTCGACTTACGACTATTCGCACTTACGACCATTTTTTTTCCAATTTTTTTCATAGAAAATACTTAAAGAAGACAAATATGTAGTTGCAGGGAATCCCTAAAATATATGAGAAAAATTAAAAAAAAAAAACAAAGTAAAAAAATTCGATTTACATACATATTTCAGTACAAATAATACTGTGACGCATATGACAATCAGTACTGGAATCTTCGAGAAAGTCCGAAACAAAGTACTAGATTATTTTAGGAAGTACTGGAAAACTGGAATAGAACATTCAAGACTATGGATCGAACGACTTCAAACGTACGATTTCCAAATTTCCCACCGTCAAGGGAAGGTGCATAATAACGCTGATGCTCTATCAAGAAGACCATGTAAGCCAGATTGTAAACATTGTCATAGAGCGGAAGAGAAAGAAGAGGCGTACGTCCTGCGAAATATATAAGTAGAAGTACTAGATGGGTGGACGAGTGATGCTATACGCGCAGCTCAACTTCAGGATGAAGATATGTCGCTAATTCTGGAATACAAAGAAAAGAACGAGCGGCCAACTTGGAACAATATTTCCGACAAGAGTGGAACATTTAAGGCATATTGGGCACAATGGAATTCCTTGCTAGTGGAAGATGGTATTCTTAAGCGTAAATGGGAAGCCGCGGACTGAAAATCCCATCGAATGCAAATTCTAGTCCCACCATCAAAAGTGAAAGATGTTCTAACAGAAATGCACGACGGGGCCTCCGGTGGACATTTGGGAGTTAATAAGACACTTTCAAAATTAGGATCTCGTTTCTACTGGCTTCACATGAGAGATGACGTCGAGTCTTGGTGTACGAAGTGCACAACTTGCACTGCGACCAAAGGACCAACGGCAAAACCAAGGAGCGCTATGAAGCAGTACAACGTGGGTGCCCCTTTCGAGCGAATTGCGATTGATATCTCAGGACCATTCCCAAAAACAAACGACAACAACAAATACATGTTAGTTATCATGGATTACTTCAGCAAGTGGGTAGAAGTCCTTCCAATTCCAAACCAAGAAGCAACAACCGTCATTGAGCAGCTAATCAATAATTGGATCAGCAGATATGGAGTTCTCTGTGAGCTTCATTCTGATCAAGGCCGAAATTTCGAATCACAGATATTTCAAGGCATCTGTGCGGCACTGGGCGTAAGGAAAACCAGGACCACACCCTTACATCCGCAGTCAGACGGAATGGTCGAAAGGTTCAACCGAACAATGAAAGAGTACTTATCGAAGGTCGTTAGTGATCACCAAAGAGATTGGGACAAATATGTACAAACCTTTCTCATGAGCTATAGATCGGCTAATCACGATACGACGGGCCATTCTCCAGCAAAAATTATATTTGGACGGGAGATACGATTACCAGCCGATCTGCGATTCGGAATACCTCCAGACGCCATAGACAAGACCGAAGACTACGTAGCCGAATGGAGAAATCGCCTCGATGAGATTCATCATTTGGTTCGAAAGCAAATCAAGGTATCCAGTGACAGGATGAAAACAAGGTACGACGTTCGAGCCAACGCATCCGGATTTAATGCAGGCGATCACGTATGGCTTTATAACCCTCATCGGCAAAAAGGAAGGTCTCCGAAGTTGCAGCAACATTGGGGAGGACCGTATAAGATTCTCACAAGAATTAACGACGTTTCAGCGAAGACCGAACGCCAAGATGAAAGTGGTACATCGTGACCGACTGGCGACTTTTGTTAACCCAGGAGATCAGTGAACTTAGTTCGGGACGAACTAATCTAGGCGGAGGGTAGTGTGACGCATATGACAATCAGTACTGGAATCTTCGAGAAAGTCCGAAACAAAGTACTAGATTATTTTAGGAAGTACTGGAAAACTGGAATAGAACATTCAAGACTATGGAACGGACGGAAACGATACACCAAATCAGAATGAGGAAAAACGGTAGAAATACGTCGCATGCAGAGCGGAAGAATAAGTTAGAGATAAGTAAGACAGTGAAGCAAGCGATACGTCTCGAGTGAGAAGTAAGCAGTAAAAGACGCGATAAGTACGGAAGCGATAAGTAAAGAAATCGTTAAGTGTACGGTATAAGTAACGGTTGTATTACGGACTAATAAAGTGTTATTTTAATTCAAAATCGATTTAACGGCTCTTATTTATTTTAAAATAATTAATCCAGCGAACCCTAAGCTCGCTACAAAACATTACATTAGCTAATTCGGATTTTTTTTTATATGAAATTCGACTTGCGACTTAATCGACTTACGACCGATCACCAAGAACCTATCTCGGTCGTAAGTTGGGGAATACCTGTATATCCCCTGCATGTATGCGGCGGAATTCGACAGGAGATATGATATATTGCTTTGTATTGCAACCGAATTGCCCTCAGGCCCATGATGCGTTTCGTGCGATCATACCCTTGGGTAAATGTCCATTTGGTGCTAATGCTAATGCATTAGCGAAAATTAAGGTTTATGTGTTTTAGGTGGAAGTTTTTGAATAGATAATAGCAAGGTAAGTAATGGCGTTCAATGGAATTGCTATAATATTTGTTTTTATGGGTTTTCAGGTGCTCTGGCTGCTCCAAGAAGAGATTTTCACGTTAAACGGAAAAGGGTGAGCGGTGGCGTTAGGTGGAAACGCCACAGATGTATGTTTCTTGAAAGAAAGGGCAGCAACAATATGGTTATCTATATAAAGAAACGCATCCATTGTTCCCCTACTTTGTTTGAAACCGACTTGTTTGGTACTTATCGGATTATATTTTTCTAGGTACCAGGGTAGTCTCTTAGCGACAATTTTTTCCAATACTTTTCCTAAACAAGGCAGTAAGGAAATGGGGCGGTAGCCGTGGATTGTATCAGTTTTGTTATTATGCTTTGGTAGAGGGATAATTGCGGATATTTTCCACATTTAAGGAATGGTGCCGGTCGTATATATGGCATTAAACAGTTTTAGAAAGCGTTGTTTCAAAATCTTTGGCCCGTTTTTTACCATTTGGTAGTCAACTCTATCTAAGCCTGGTGTCTTACCTTTTGCGGTATGAAGACCAGATTCTAGTTCTATCTGTGTTATGGGAAGTTCGATAACGCTATTATAGGAATTACTTGGGTTGCTTGGGGGCGTTGGATGCGCCTCTATTTGGTTTTTGGCAGTATGGAAATCTGGGTGGAAGTTGAAGTTAGTGGACGTATTTTCCCAAGTCTCGGCGAAGTATTTGGCTATTTCGTCCGGGGATGTGAGGGCGTCGGATCCTATATGTATTAAATTGATAGTAGATGGGTTATAGTTCCCTGTTAGCGTTTTTATGTCGGCCCATATCTTCATTTTTAAAAAAAAATTTTATTTTTCTTTTTATATTCTTAGTTTCTAAATTAACGGCTAGAAAATGCTTAAATTCTAGCTTAATTATCTTATATAATAACTTAGGAAAATAATAACTGCATTATGCTTTAATGCAAAAATCAAGAAAAAATTTCCTCATCTAAAAATCTCTTTCTAACAACAGATCGAACCTTTGTATTTTTAAATACGAGGGTAGGTCAATAAATCATTAGAAATGCCTACGATGATTATTTGGAAAAGGGTCAGACAATAACTGGACAGTATTATGGGTCATTATTAAGTCAACTAAATGAGAACTTTCTGTCCATGGCTCCTCGATAGTATAGTGGTTAGTATACCCGCCTGTCACCCGGGAGACCGGGGTTCGATTCCCCGTCGGGGAGCCCCTGGCGCAAGACTAATGACCTTGCCCAGACAAAATAAATCATTATGGAAAATTTAACAAGCCTCAGGACTTGCTAAATAAGGCCATGACCGGTTCCCGGTTGTAGTGCCGATGATGATGATGAATAACTTACTGGTTCTTCGCAGACGCTCTAAGCTAAACATTACTTAACATTTGTATAATTTGCCTTTCGGCGAGTCGGCCCATATCTTTTTGGGGGTGTATGTTGGGTTTAGTTTTTCCGTGAAGGACTGAAAGGCTTTTGCTTTTTCGATTTTGGCTGTTCTTCGGAACATGGCGTTAAGCCTTTTGTACCTTAAGAGATGTTGATCGGTTGGGTGCTTCTTAAAAATTGTCCATGCCAATTGCTTTTCTGCCCGTAGCTTTGGCAGTTCTGGATTCCACCACCATGGTACGGCGGTTTTGTGATACCGTTTCGTTGTCTGTAGAATGGAGCCATTGGCGACTGTTCGAATAGCTTTTGTGATAACGGCAGCTTCTTGATTTATGTTGGGTTTTGTGTTACGTAGATTAAGGAATTGTGTGGTGATAGTTTGAAATTTGTTCTGCTCGGTCAGATTTGAATTTGGGTAGGAGTTTGATTTTTCCCTTTCTATTGTTGCTGGTTGAAATACAGATTTTTATCGGAAAGTGATCACTTCCATGTAGATTATATAGTATTTTCCAGTTTGTATTAAGGGACAGTTGGGATAATGCGAGGGAAAGGTCTACATTTGTAAGCGTCTTGTGTGTGGAAAAGTGTGTGGGATTGCCGTTGTTCAATATTGCCAATGGTGATTGTAGTAAAAATTGTACGACGATTTTCCCTCTTTTATTTGTTGTTTGTGATCCCCATATTGTACTCCAAGCGTTGAAATCTCCTATTAGAAGAATGGGGGTGTGTATGTGTTGAATTATTTTATTCAACTCAGCCAGGGTGTATGGTTGAGTAGGAGAAATGTAGATTGAGATCACGGTTAGCTTTAGTTTGCCCGTTAGTTCGACTGCCGTGGCCGCGAAAGGGGTATTAAGACTGAAATGCTTATGGTTTAGTGCCCGATGTATTAATATCCCGGACCCTTGTTTAGAGGAGCTATTTTCTTTAAGATTGTTAAAGTAGGCTGTGTATTCCCGAGGCACTTTCGCATTTGAAGAGTGGGGTAAGTGGGTTTTTTGCAGTGCTGTGATGGACGGTTTGAGTTTTTTTATAAGGAGCTGTAAGTCGTGATCATTGTTATGAAACCCATTCAGGTTCCATTGAAGTATTAAGCGGTCTTCGGGGTTATAATTGGATGTTACTATAGAGTTCGGGGTGGGGGTATAACGGTGGTTCTTTTCCTGACTCCGCGCCACACAGCTCGTTCCACTCAGTTTTCCAATCCACTCGAATTGATTTGAGTGAAAAGAGCTCCGTGCCGCGGAGTCAATAGGTTGTTGAGAGAGGTTAGAATTATATATTTCCATATTCATCATCATCATCGGCACTACAACCGGGATCCGGTCTGGGCTTTATTTAGCAAGTCTCGAGGCTTGTTAAATTTTCCATAATAACTTATTTTTACGCACAAGGTTATTAGCCTTGAGCCGAGTTTCCATATTCAGGTAGAGGGATATTCCCGATTTGGTCTAAATGGGATGTTTGTATTCGTGCGGTGGTAGGTTTAGCTTTGCTTGCATGTGTTTGAGTATGTAGGGAGGAGGAAGGTTGATCATTAGTTTTGGTTACATTTATATGTTGAGTGATGGGATATTTTCTCTTTTCAATTTCTTTTAGATCTGAGTAGGAAGAGGAGGGAATATATTTGTTTCTTTGTTGGCAGATTTGTTTACGGCTATTGGATTTTGTATTCCTTTTGGTAGTGCTGTATTGGAACTGGTTGGAGTTATAGGTGCGGACATGTGTTTTCTAATTTGATCGGAGTAAAGATCGTTATTTGTTGTTTGCATGGTACTCTGTTCCCTATATATGCGTTTAGCATCAGCAAGAGTTGTTCTGCTTTTTGTTTGAATTTCTAATACTTTTTGGTACTCAATATATTTAGGGCAGGTAGAGGAAGAGCCCGGGTGCGGACCTTGACAGTTGGCACACATTGTTCTTGTGCATTCATTTTCGGGATGTGGTGGCAGATTACATGTATTACATGTTGTTGTGCGTTTACACCATTTTGCCGTATGGACGAGTAATTGGCATTGTCGGCACTGCATTGGCCTTGGAATGTATTCCTTGACCTTGGCGCTGTACCAGCCGATTTCTATTGTTGTTGGTGGTTGTAGCCGATCAAAAGAAAACAGCATCAATCCTGTGGGTAATCGTTCTTCATTGTTAATTTTTGTGAATTTGAAGACATTTACCACATCTTGGGATCCTATTTCTGATATATTGTCGGCTTCTGGAACATTAATGAGGCAAGAGGCATACACTACCCCTTTGGAAGTATTTAGTTTGGGGGCAGTCTAATATTGACCGGACAGATTGTGTCAAAACGCTTAGACTGGATGAATCTATCAGCGATTTCTTGGTCTTTAGCTAGAATTAGGATAGATCTATCCCTAAGGAGTGTGATTTTTTCGTACTGTGTACTAATAGAATCAATGAGTGTTTTTAGTACCAAGACGTTGACGGATGTAAGTGGCATGGGTGTTTCGGTTGGGTAAATTTGAACGAACCATGGGTTTATTATTGCGGTTTTGTTCGGGAGAGCAGGGAAATTGAAAGACAATGGGCTGTGGGGTTGTCTTTTTTTTTTGTTGGCACGTTGGTTGTAGAGCCTGAGAGTGAACATTCTCTCAGTTCTAGGAACCTATTGCCGGAATGATGGCTTGCTTGGCCCTAGGGTCACTTTTTTTTTTTGTTTCTTGTGTTTTGTTTGTGAGTTCGATGGAATTTTATCTGTTGTCGATAATTACTTTTAAATATTTTCACTTTTAAATAGCTAGAATAATTCACTTCACTTTTTAACTAACGCACTGTTAAAATGGTGTTCTCTGTAAGAGAGTTCGAGGATAACTGTGACTTGCAGAGATATTATATGTGAGCTATACTCTTTAATTAGAATGTTTAATTCGTCAAAGTTATTGGTATAACCGTTCATGTTCCATTGTAGAATGGTGACTGGTTTTTGTTTTAGAATGTATTTTGGACGTTAAGCCCTGCTAGTGTGTTTGGGATTTTATTTTGTTGAGGGATGGGGTTGTATATTCTTAAATTTTTTAAGGTGTTGGAAGGTATGGTGGGTGGGATGTATGTTGTCAGGATCTAGACTCCGCTGTTCCGGATGTGGGGCACTTGGACTCTGGATTGAGTTCAAGTGTCCAACCTCAGGAACATCAGAGTCTGGGGTTTGGTTGTTAGTTTTATGGTTGCATTGTAATATCATTATCTACTAAGGTAAGTACATTTTTATATTAGTGAGAGGCGGTTTACTTTTTACCTTTGATTTGGGTGGAGGGGTGCGTTGCGAATGGCTATTAGCAAAGCAGCTTGTCGTGGTTTGTGGAATGGTTTCAGTTTGTTTTTTGTTGGGGAACTTGTTTGTAGTTGTGGGGGTTCGAATGTGGTTAATTGAGTTGATCATGTTTGTTGAGTTGATAATGTATGTTGAGTTGATGATGTTTGTTGAGTTGATGATGTTTGTTGAGTTGATGACGTTTGTTGAGTTGATGACGTTAATTGAGTTGATGGTGTTAACTGAAGTAATGGTGTTCGTTGGATTAGTGGTGTTATAGACGAATTTGGTTTTGTGGGGTTATGTGTTGTTGACTTTTTTGGCTTGTGGGGCGATGGTATTTGAAGACTTGATTGTAGCAGATGAGGAGGAACTGGTTGGAAGGGCATCCTTGAGGGTGGTTTTTTGTTTGTTTTGTTCCGGTGAGAGTCCTTGTAATTGACTCGATTTTAGTGTATCTGCGAAACTTCCTGAAAGTTGATCAGGTTTACAAATACGTTTGGCTTCTCCCATTGAGCATTTGTTTGTGGTTTTTATTGTTCATATTTCTTTCGCTTGGATAAACGAGGGACATGTTTTATCTGCAGCCGAATGAGGGAGCGAGCAGTTGACGCACATAGTGCGACTGCAATTTACGGGGCTATGAGGTGGCAGATTACACTTTTCGCACATTGTGGTATTGGTGCAGCGTTTTGTGGTATGGCCGAGTCGTTGGCAGTTGCGGCATCTCATGGGGTTGGGGATATATTCGCTGACCTTAGCTTTATAAAAACCGATGTCAACCGACTTCGGTGGTTGGAATAGGTTAAAAGTAAATAACATAGGTCCGGAGGGTCTTTGCACTTTACCGTCATCTACTTTGGTAAATTTGTACACATCTGTGACTTTTTGTTGACTAATTTCGGCTATTATTTCTGCTTCCGAGATGTTTATGAGACAAGTGGCGTAAACTATGCCTGTGCATTCATTTAGTTTTTCGTGTAATTTTACGGAAACGGGACACACGTTGTCAAAGTTTGTTATTTTAAGAAAACGGTCTGCGATTTTTTGAGAATTAGCTTTTACTAATAATTGTCCGTGATTTGTTCATACTCTTGGCTAACATCGTCTTTTACTTTTCTAATTAAAAATGGGCTTAGTGATGAAATAGGCTTACCACTCTCCTTGGATGATATAATTAGAAATTTCGGATTTTTTGTATTGTTCATTGTTGGTAAACTAGGAAATATTCTTCTGTTTTCGTAAGTGTTTTCATTTTGTTTGGTCGAATATCGCTATTTGTATCTTCCATAAGATCGCTAAACCCATTACCATTTACATTTGGCCCGCAGGCTATTTCGTTGCAATTGTTTTAGACTAGTCTATTGTCTTATAACCACAGCACACTGCACAACAGGGGTCTGGTCTGGTTTTTATTATTTTTTTCCACTGCACTATTACACAATGGGGATGTAATCTAATTTTATAACGTAGAACTGATGTTACACGTACTGAAAACAATTCGCGACGATCTAAACTGTACGACGGTTGGTAAAGGAATGTGCATAGTATACGATGTTAACACAGAAAAATCGTTAATAAAATCTTTAATCGCGTTTCCTGAAAAATCGTGTTTTTCAAACTATTGGCCAAAATTTCTCAAAACCTAGTTGACGGATCGCCTTTTTTCTTTTTTTATTTTAAAGTAGATTTGAGTCATTGGAACCCCTACTACGTTCAAGATGATATATGCAGAATTTTTTTTACAGTTCTTTAAAGAGAAAAAAAATGGTGAGAACTGTATTTAAAAATTCAAATGTTTGCCATTTTGTTAAATTTTGACTTTCATGGATGACTCATGACTACACTCATATATTTTATGGAAATTTTTCGATTATTGATGTTAGATCATTTTTGCAGGTACTAGAGTGGCCAAGAGTAAGGTATCTCTTCTTGAGACGGTCACATTACCAGGCATGTCAACAATTATTGTCACTATATTTCTTAATTAAAAAAAAAATGTTTTTGTACGTTAGAACATATTAAACAAGTGTTCTTTATTTATTTCCTTCTATGAGAAATAAATTCGACAAAATGACCATTTTTTCGAGGCTCTCAGATAGAAACCTCCCCTTAATAAACAAATTTTATATATATTTTTTTTTATTAGACTTCTCTCGGGAGAGGCGAACCTATAGCGCCGAGTGGGCGCGCCGAGATGCCATCAAATAACTGTTGCAGTTCTTTTTGAACAGTTGCAGGTTGTATCGCTCCGGGAACACTTGCGTCGGAAGGGAGTTCCATAGCTTCCCCGCTCTGTAACGGAACGAATTCTGATGCAGGGTTGTTCGCGCCGTCGGGAGATGAACCACAAATGGGTGCGATCCTTCGGATTGTCTTGTGGAGCGCATATAAACCGAATTGCGTGAAGAATACCAAGAATCTCCGAAGAACAGTACCCATGATAATATCTGTAAAACAGACAGAGGTCGGCTACGCACCTTCGATGTGATAGCGACTGAAGTCCCGACGTCAGCGCCGAGTCCCCGATCAGGCGGATCGCTCGTCTCTGTATGCTCTCAAGTAGGTCGAGGGCATGTTTAGGAGCCGAGTTCCAAAAATGAGAGCAATATTCGAGCGCGGTTCAAATTTGGAATTTATATAGGAGAAGAAGTTAGGGCGGAGTAAAATATTTCTTGTCTCTAAAAAGATAGCTCAGTTTTCCTGAGGCTGACCTGGCAATACTCGACACGTGTTTTTGCCATGATACATTCCCACAGACTGTGATGGCGAGGAATTTCAAGCTTTCCCCAGCCTCGAAGGCCCGGCCATTCATCATCAGCTGTGGAACCGATGATCCACTTTTCTTTGTGAATGTTGTATATTGTGCCTTCGTTGCATTGAAGTCGACAAGATTGGCCCATCCCCACTGCAGGACCCTATCTAGATCCTGATTCAGAGAGTCAATCTGTCTACATCTTAGCTGATGCGACGCAGATGCACCAATCGGCCGAACACTCGAAAAGGAGGAAACAAGCGTACTATCATCCGCAAAACTGAACACTTTGTTATCCGTTGTCTCCAACAAATCATTTATGTGAAGCAAGAACAAGGTTGGAGCCAAAATAGAACCCTGTGGAACCCCTGAATTAACAGGCTACAGATCCGAACACTTACCGTCCACAACAACCCGGACCGATCGATTTTCGAGGAAGCTCCTCGTCCAGTCGCAAAGCTGTTGGGAAAGTCCATATGAACGAAGTTTGCTTAGCGACGTCTCGTGCCAGACGCGGTCAAAAGCCTTGGAGATATCCAATGCGACCGCCCTTGACTCACCATGCCGTTCAATCGCAGATGTCCATATATCGGTTATAAGTACCAAAAGCTCTCCCATGGACCGCCTGCCACGGAATCCGTATTGACGATCATTCAGAAGTTTGTTGCACTCCAAATACTTATCTAACTCAGTGTTGATGACTTTTTCCATTACCTTAGATAAAATAGACAGTAATGCTATCGGGCGATACTTTTGTGGGAGACACTTTTTTTCCGTCTTTGGGATTGGCTGAACTCGAGCGATTGTCCAGCAGGCAGGAAAGGTCCTCCGTTCATAAGATAAGCGGAGAAGTCTGCCAAGAACCGGCAATAGTTCTGGACCACAGTTCTTAAGGACTATTGCTGGTATTCCGTCCGGGCCGGTTGCCCTCCTACAATCCAGTTCACATACAATGCGTTGAATAGTGCGTGGACGAAATCTCACATCCCGCATGGAAGACCGTACCGGCGAGATCACAGGTGGCTCCAAAAGGCCGGGATCGAGTTCTGAATTCGCCGAAAATAAATTCGCGAACACATTTGCTTTATCCTTTCCATTCGTGACTAACGTCCCGCTGTCTGTCACCAACGGAGGGAAAGAGGAGGATGCGAAGTTACCGCTGACAGCCTTTGCCATTGACCAGAAGGAGCGCGAACCAGTTGGCCACTGAAGGAGCTTATTGATCACCCTGTCGTTGTGAGCTTTCTTCGCGGTATCAATCGCCTGGTTGTACGCGTTTCTGATTCTAAGAAAATTCGTTCTGTTAACATTGGTGGGATAGGAGTGCCATTGCCTAAAAGCTCTATTTTTTGCCGCAGTAATCAGCTCGCATTTTTTGTCAAACCAAGGTTTATCAGACGAACTTCGTTTGATGGAATGTGGAATATACATCTCCATCCCCAGAAGAATAATCTTTGATACCGACTCCGCGCAAGCGTTAACATCGGAGTTTCCGAAGCACACCTCCGACTATGGGAAGGATGCGAAGAAATCTCGCATATCCCAGTCAGCAGCCCCATACTTCCATACATGGCGAAGCTGCCTAGGCCGGTTGTTCGCTTGGTATGCAAGTGCTTGCGCGACAGATACCAAGCAGTGATCTGAGTTTCCCAGGGCCGCAGAAACCTCTACGGTATAAATACTCGGTTCGGATGTCAAAAACAGATCCAGGGTGTTCGCAAAATCGCCTCGGGCATCCGAGTGAGTCTAGTTGTGGCTTACAGCAATGATCTCCGCCAGCCTCCCAGCCTGGTCGGTTCTGTTAGAATGTAACGACCAGCCGGAATTGTACACATTAAAATCGCCAAGGACAACAATTTCAGAAGCTGGGTGGTTGATCTATATCCAGTCGACGGTATGTGAAAGATGTTCGAAAAATATTGCTGGTCGATCGTCATTCGGGGAGCGGTAAAGACAACAAATAAATTTCATAGAATTCCTCAGCACGATCCTCAACCATATGATGTGCATATTATTGGGTTCCAACGCCTCCATCCTCTGGCAAGCCAGATTGGACCGCGCGAAGACGCAGACTCCGCCCTTAAAACGGATATAAGTCGTATCCTGAGCAACGAAGATATGTCGAATCAGTTGACGAATCGACCTGGGTCTCAGTTAGGACAAGGATATCAGGTTTCGTTGTTTGCAAATATCGGTAGACGGCGTTTACATTCGTATTGGTGAAACCGGTGCCCCTGATGTTACAAAATGCCGTCACCTGTCGAGCGTGGGCAGAGCCTCGAGAGCGAGCCCGGTTATGCGATGACGAACCGTTATTCCATTATTTATCATGATATCTGCATGATGTTCCCCCTGACTTAGTCCCCCCGGAGATCCGAATGGGAGACTAGTTTATCCCTTTATCTCAGAAGGTATCATCATATTTTATCTCAGCTCAGTCCGGGCCATCAGCCATACATCCGAAACATAGTCCAAGATTTCTCTCGGTGATATTGCGGAATGTACAGCGTGACGGGGTAGTATCTCACCTTGGGACCGACTACCACCTAACCAACCTTTTCTCGAACTGGTCCATCAGCCAAGCTCCGAAAGATGGCCAGGGATTTCTCCCGACCATTTCACGGAGCCTAAAACTTGATGGGGTGGTATTTCACCGGGCGCACAGGGCGTTGGGACCCCGGCTACCACTCGGCCTTTAGTCGCCTCTTACGACAAGCTGGCCTATATTCTAACGCCCTACTCACAGGGCACTTAAATTCATTACATTTACTTGAGATTACTTAAATTCATTATATTTATTTGAGAAGATACATATATGGTGAAGTAAATTTATTCTACTTCAAATAACTGATGAAAAGGGTTAGCATCGGTCTTATGGTAAATTAAATTGAACAGACTTTGACTCATATGTACAGGATGACGGCAGGATGCGGGCGGTATGTATCATAAATTATAAACTCGCATTCGAGCACGACCCAAATCCTGCAGATGCAGCAAGAATGCCATCATTGGCTCGTTCCTACCTGCATATATCCACGGGTATTTCACATTTTCGACAATGTATTAAATCTTTTAGACATCCCTCTACTTCAATTAAGAAACAAAAAAAAAAAAAAAACCTCGGCACAGCAAGAAACCCTTGTTGCCTTAAACATCTGCTATCAACTGCTGTTACAGGAAACCACCATTGGTGATGTGTAAGTAATTGCACGCTCTGCATTCCAACACAATCTAAATTTATTCCAGTACCTACTTCGTCCTTCGACGAATTTTAAGTGCCAATAGATGAAGGTCGGCCTGATGTAAATCGACACTTGCCTGTCTGCGACGAAGGATCGCCTCACAGATCAGGATTCGTGTAGGTTGTGCTGATGTAGAGATTTTTACCACATTATAAGAGTGTATAGGTGACTGAACTTAAGTCAGACACTTTTTCAGGTTTTTCATTTCCCTATGAGAAAAAAACGTACAATAATAATTACAAGGGATGAAGTTTTATCGTCTGGTGGCCTTTACCCACACTACCATCTGCTCAGTAACAGAACGCATACCATTGAAGCAATCTTGGGTTATCGGTCTCCGAAACGATCATGTAAATATGATTATCACTTGATAAGTAGAGCAAGGACCTACGAGGTGAAGCAGCAAAAATTGTTTAGAATTTCGGTCAACATTTTCGATAAAAAAATAACATGTTTGCCGGATTCTTTGGATTATTTAAGTTGGAACTCAGTTCTAAATCCAATAAAAGCGTATTTCGAAAATATATTAAGTGTAACGATACCGAATATGATTGCAGTCAATGGATGTTGCCACGAGTGTACAAACAAAATACCCCGACTATCGAAATGACAACGTTCAGAAATACTTTCTTAATAGAACCGGAATATTTGAATAACGTGATTGATAAGTTTGATAGAGTTATTGATGTGAATGTGGATGAGTCGAAGAGATATAGTAGAGTACGTTTAAGTGAAATCCGCGCCCGTTCAGCTTGATTAACGAATTCTCCCTTCTCTGATTATAGCGACGAAATGATCGCGAGGAAATTCGTCGACGTTTGGCTATGGGAGCAGAAGATGATTACTTCACAAAATTGGTGTCTAGCAAAGTGCGGCCTGGAAGGAAACCGAGTCTACAATCACGTCTGCAAAATGGTGAGTTCTTTTAAATTCAATTTATTATTAAATGTGAACTGAGTTATTGTAATAAGGTTAATTGCTTCCAATAATTTTGGTCGTTTTGTTTGGGGTTTTTATATAAATACGTGGGGAGCAAAAATTGCCCCACCTTTCATTCTATTCTTAACAAAGGTCAGTAGAAGACCTGCATCTTTCATTTTCACATTTACAAACACAGCATTTTTTCTTCCCAGAGTTATCAATGTCCGAAACATTTTATATTCAACTACTTCAAAACCGAGGCGTTTTATTGCAGTTGTTGCGGGGTTGTCATTGTGGTATTTCCTCGAAGTAGGAATTAATAAGTAAATGACCAGTGATATTGTAGTATTAATAAGCTCACATAATCACTTATTCCGACCTGTAGCCGACATCTGGTCTCTGCCTCTAAGAGCAATATCAATCTTGCACCATGTGATTAAGTTTGGTGCCCCATTACTTTTTGTGTCTTAGTCAACGCCGTTCCACATAGAGATAAGTGGGAGGCTGTGTCACAATGCCCAGCTACCCCGTGAGCTACCCCCATATGATGCTATAGGCTCTAGGAAGTGATCTGCCTATTGATCTATTGGAGCTTGTCTGTTCGGCTAAAAAAAATCGAGATAGGTGGTTGGAGGTTGAAGGTCAAGTATTTGCTTCAGCGCAGCAATTAATATGCACTGTTATCGGTATGATCACAGTTGAATCATTTACTGCGCCACAGAATATTCTACGGTGCAGAATCTCGCAAAAATATTCTTTATCAAATATATAGACAAGAGGCACTATCCGTTACCAGTAGGAGCGAAAAGGAAACAATAACAGGTTTCAACGTAGTGGAGGACGTAGTTCTAATACACGCTAAGAACTTTAGAACCAAAGAGTGGACTAGGACTGCATTTTGGTGGATTCGTGCTGTGCTCCGCCGAACACAGTCCTCAAATAAAATTAAAAAAAAGTTTTATTAATGTTTTGGGTTTTATTTCTTTTTATTTATTTATTATTTGTTTTTCGGTTGACGACGAAGCACTCGAACCCGTTTCCTTCTGGAGGATTTTTCCTTCTCCAACGTTGTTAATTGTCTGACTAAAAACTCTCCCATTGGAAGGAAACCTGTGGGGGTTCTCTATACCACATAGAGAACCAACCCACAATTCCATCCAACCTTAACCGCTAACAGCGCGTCACCCCAACTCAACTCCCCATTCAAAACCTGCAATACACACATTCGCAACCATGCAAAACCTGCAAGCGCACCCATCCCAATATGCAGCAGCATCCGTCCCCAATCCGCAATTGCATACATCCCCCAATTTACCAGGAACCCATTTCCCAAGCTGAAATAAATGCACATTCCAATTTACAACGGAATATTAATCATCTCCCTCAATTACATCACCCCACATACATTTTCCCAAAATTGCTTCGGTCAATTCATTACTTAAGTTATATTCCTTCCTTGCGACCAAGCAATTCTAATTTCCCCGAAATTCATATGCTGTAATAAAACGCATATTCAAACCTACAACGGAACATTAACCATCACCACCAATACCGAGCCGCATACATTTCCCCGAAATTGCTTCGCTTAATATCACCCTAAATAATCCAATTTCCCCCGAAAATCATTTCGGCTCCTATCCTACCCAATACCAATTCCTCGTATACATAGTGGCAGAGAAATTTAACTCAGCCTATACGGCAACGATTCTCCGAAACTCAATCCCCTATACAGGCATATCAACTCTTCTTAAAATTCCTGGTAAGTGGCAGTGAGTTTATTTCAGCTATGACCCAACCGCCACGACGCGATGAATAGATTCTTTCCATTCATTAGTCAGTCGATATCCAACCGCCACCAGGGGTACTCCGCCGCCTGCAAGCACTTTGTTCAGCTTCAATTTTTCCATTCGATCCACTCAGTCGGTGTTGACGTAGTGTATTTCGGGAGTACGTTGTTAGTACGTGACGAGCATTTTGGCCACATTATGTTTGGCAATCCTCGCGTATCAAACAGCCTTCTGTAACATAGTGCGGCGCAACTCGGGTCACTGTTAGGAGCATGCGGATTTACCCAACCACCAGAGACTGAGTTTAACGAAGTCCGGGTATTTCATTGTGGTGTTTCCTCCTTGCGGATGAGGGTTTCGCATCAGGTTTTCAAGCGCTCGCAACGTGCCCGAAGTGCGATCTTTTAGTGGATGCCCGCCAGTGAATAACTTCAATGTATGACCCAATCAATCAAACATTTGGAATAATTGCAAACGATCTAAACCGGCCCAGTGGTGACTGTTCCCTGGCTCGCTATTACCCGCAACTATTCGCCGTTCCCTCGGATTTCTGTCGGTGCGTGAGAGTGAACCCCGTGCCGTACGTCGGCATCCATACTTTAACCCCCGCAAACCCACGCGGTTGTTTTCACTTTTCTCCTAAAATCACAATTCTGGAATTGTCTCTGTTCAGGGAATGCCTCCATTTCAGGAGATCGCATCCTGTCTTGTTCTACGCTTACCCGCAACGCCTATCATCCCCTAATACTCTGTCGACGGCTTTGGAACTATCCAGTCCAACAACCTTGCTTTCACCCAAGTAGTGGATGGAATGGTTCCACTTTTCGGTAAGGTAGGCCATCAAATCTCCTGTGGACCGGTTGCTACGAAAGCCATATTGGTAGTCATTGAGGAGGTCATTTGAATCCAGATATTTCGAAAGTTGATGGCTGATAAGTGATTCCATTACCTTGGAGAGAATAGAAGTTAGTGCTGTGATCGACAAGAAGAGAGGGACGATTTGTCGCTCGTTTTGGGAATTGGCTGAATGTTTTCATCTATTTGGGAAACGACCAGTAGAATAAAACAAATGAAAGAGTTTCCACAGTGGTTTAGTGAGCGAAGAGGAACAGTCATTCGAGAGAATTGGGACAATGCCATCAGGACCAGCGGATTTGTTTGCGTTTAGCTCCTTGGGTGCAACAGTACGCGTTCGGAAGCGATTCTGGCTCATGGTGTGCTGCTTATGCTCAAGATGAGGCGGAACTGATATGGTATCAGGCAGCGTTGAGTTCGTTCCAAAATGTGCAGCGAGTAGATTCGCTTTCCCTATTGCACTGGTGACTGGTCTGTCATCGTCTATTAGCGAAGGAATGGATGGCGAGACCGAGTTTTGGATGTTCTTCACGAATGCCCAGAAGTTTCTACTACCTGTGGGAGAGTAGTATTTTTTGCCTCACTCTCTGGCCTTGTATCACCACTTTGCGTGTCGAATATGCACACCCCAGTCATTTCGAGCTCTCCTGAGTCCTTTCCGGTTTTCCTCAGTATTGTTTGATTTATACAACCGGAAGCTCAACTCTTTAGCCGTAATGGCTTTTCTGCATCCCGAATCGAACCACATATTTCTTTTGGGTTTGATACTCTTTACTCGCATGCCAAGAAGAATCTTGTTTGTCATTGTGTCCGCTATAGTGTCAACATCGTTATTGAGGCTCTATCTTTATCCGACACTCATCGTCATACGGCGGCTTGAACTTAATTGTTTCGTTAATATCTTTTCTGCTGCACGTCTTTGAATGACGCCCATTCGATCTCCACGTTATTGTTTTCCTCTTCCTCCCTAATTCCTATCTTTAGTATGCTAAATCATATTCAGCCCTTTTGTGGGAGGTTTTTTAGTTTATCAATAACGAACGTTTTGCTCATCTCCCGTGATATATATATATATATATATATATATATATATATATATATATATATATATATATATATATTTATATATATTTATATTATATATATATATATATATATATATATATATATATATATATATATATATATATATATATATATATATATATATAACATATATATGTATTATTCTGTGAATGCAAAAGGGACTTACTTGCGTTGAGCTTGATTGGTGTGTGTTGCTTGTTGACGCTGCTGCTGCTTTCAGGTTGCAAGGGGCGTAAAGCGTCGTGCTCCCCTGTTCAGCTTCAGTCCGTTGCGTTGTCTTTGCTTCCTCAATTATTATTTCTTCAATTAAGTATGTGTTTTAGATTGCTAACGTGTCCGTGATTGTTCGTTAGAGAATCTCGACTGCCGTGTGTGTGGTTTCCAAGATCCAGAGGCATGCCTGACTTTTACCGACTAAAACTACTTCCCGCCAGGCACATATTCCCGTTGATCCCTGCGGAACTTTCTTTTAGATATTCCATCGCGGGGCGGGACGGAGTTTACCTGTTACTCCTCGTGGCGATCGCAACTGCTGCATCATTTCACAGAGAATACAATTTGTTACGAACCATACCTGTTTTGAACTCAGCATGTATTCTATTACTCCTAGCGGAGTAACTGTCCGTCTCGTATGTCTCTCCAAAGTCGTTCGTGTGGTCCCGAATTTCATGCACTCTGTGAGTACGTGTCCGCATTTTCTATTTTGCTTTCGCAATACAAACAATATGGGTGATTCACATGCTTATACTGGTGCAAGTATTGCCGAAAGCATCCATGTCCTGATATTAGCTGAGTCAGGTGGTAATTCAGCTCGCCATATTTTCTTTTCACTCATGTTTCTATATCAGGTATCATGGTGTGGGTCCATCTTTCTTTGGTGGAAGAATCCCACCTCCGTTGCCATTCCCTTAGGCTTGAGAGCTCTAATTGTGACCAAACTCTCCGACGATTCTCTTAGGAGACCTTATGCATTGCAGCGATTTCTCGAGCTGCAATGTCAGGTGGCGTCCTTCCGGCCAAAATATTTATGGCATCTTCGGATACCGTTCGGAATGCACAGCATACTCTTAGTGATACCAGCCTATGTGCTGAGTTCACTCCCCTCATCTACGACTTATACTGTGCGGGTCCTGCCCATATGTGAGCTGCATACATTATAATGGAAGTGTTGACAGTGGTTATGAGTTTCCTTATGTAGGGCCGGGGTCCTGCAACATCGGGTAGCAGTCTCTCCAAAACTTTTTATACTCTTGCCGTTTTTTCCCTCGTTTTCCTCAGGTGCTCCTTGAAGGTCAACCTGTTGTAGAGAATAACACCATGATATTTAATATAGGGATTGGATCTGATTATTTGTCCTTCTATTTCCAAATCAAGGTGTTCAACTTTCTTGCGGCTGCTTATTAAAACTGCCTCCGCCTTGTGTCCAGCCAGCTTCAGTCCGGCCATATCTAGCCAGCATTATTTAATGCTCTGGCTTGTATGGGAGCAAATATTCTCCAGGTCACCTAGATGTTTAGCTACGGCCACTATTGCCAAATCATCTGCGTACCCAATGATTCTAACCGCTTCTGGTACATTGACCCTGAGCACACCATCATACATGATATTCCATAACAGTGGACCTAATACAGATTCCTGAGGTGCACCTGCTGTTTTTTTATATTCCTGTGGTCCCTCATCTGTATCATAGAGCAGTCTTCTATCCGAGAGATAGTTTTCTAGTATACGCATCAAGTAGGGTGAGACTTGTAGATCGCCCAACGCATCGAGAATCCCACTCCAATTCAACGAGTTAAACGCATTTTTAACATCTAGTGTCACCAGTGCGCAATATTTTCTCTTACCACCTAGCCATCGTGCTCCAGCTATCGCATTGCGAGCGATGTCGCACACCACAGAACCGGTTGATCTGCCTTTCCGGAACGCATACTGCGATTCAGAGAGCCCCGATGTCCCCTCAGTGAATTGCTCCAGGCGAGTTTTCCTGTCGTGTCCGACATGCACAGCGGGCGATAAGACGACGGCGCCTTTGGATTCTTGACTCCTTTTGGAATAAGCACAAGCCGCTGTTTTTTCCATCCTTTGGGAAATTGTCCTCTTTGCAGGCAGGTTGTGAAGAGACTGCTGTAGACTTCCGACTTTTTTGTTAAAGTACTCTTCACTACAGTGTTAGGGATACCACCCAGTCCCGGGGTTTTTTTTTGACAACCCTTGCAGCCAAGAGCACCTCTTCGGTGGTCATGGGAGGTAATTCTCTTTGACTGATGATCCATTCCTTTTCCCCTCTCAACATGTGTGTGTGTTTGTACCATCTTGTACTGCGTGTATGTGTGGTGTGTCAGTAATAGACCCTATGAGATGGGTCCAGGAATCTTGTATTATTACCAAGAGCACCTCTTCGGTGGTCACGGGAGGTATCTCTCCTTCAGTGATACTTCAATCTTCTTGTACTCTCAACACCTCATCACATTACGGGAAGAGGACACAGCGATTCTGGCCATGTCAGTTTTACTTTTTTGCATTTGACTATTGTTGTTCTGTAGTCTTTTCATGACTATCCTGTAGGCGCTGCCCCATGGGTTGTTATTCAATTCATCCCTTAGGGAGCAGAACGCGTCATATATACTTTTGCGGATTACATTCCTCAACTCTTTTCGTTTGTTGACGAATTCCGCATGCAAGTGTGGGTAGGTGTTACGGTTTCTTGCTCTTTGTTGCAAGCGTCTTAACCTGTTCCACTCCGATCGCACATGGGCGATTTCTGAATTCCGCCAATACACTGCTTTAATAGCCCCTGCTGGTTGTCTTTGTCATGGCATAGAAGCATCACATGCGGTGGTTAGCCACTTCATGACTTTTCCAGCCTGCCTGTTCGCATCGGCCTCTGCGTCAAACTGTGCAATTTGGTCTTCCAGGATATAATCGAGCAGTTCCGCATCGAAGTCCTTCTCTTTCCACCCATTTTTCTGGGCTTTCTTCGCCAATTTGCCAGTGATGAATCCCCTGTGCGGTAATATTTCGTACATCAGGGCTTGGTGGTCACTATGGGAGTGTAGCGTCTCCAACAGATACACACACAATACACAAGCAAATAGTAAAGAACACCGAACAAAAATCGAATAAGAAAATACATCTGAGCCGTATACCATAGCGATAACAAAACAATTCACATTAGTGGAATATACTTGAGTTTAAAAATCGAATTCTAAACACGGCCAGTAGCCTGATGTGTTGCGCATTGGTTCAATTTTTGGTGATTCTAACTGTTATAGCGTCATTTCGAATCACACGTTCTTCACAATCATTCCAAACGCTATAGGTGTATGTGTCCAAAACTCGTCACTCCATACTTCTTGCCAACATGGAGCTGGAAAATGTGATGTCGATTTGGGACCGGCCTCTCTCGTTTATGAAAGTGTCATCAACACCATCATTAAGTAACACCACATCTATGTTAGGACTGCGAAGGCTTCCAGATATTGTGATGCTGCGAATGTAATAACGCGAATTACATCGTTTGAAACGTCATATAGACTCTCGTTTCCTATAGTTAGTTGAGTTAATTTTCGAGTTGAGATTTTCAAGAACAAATTTAAAGTCGGATGGTGAAATTCTGTCAAATTCTTCCTCTAAACCCTCATAGAACGCTTCTTTCATTTCTCTGTCAGTAGGTTCTGCTGTGGTGTTCTGCAATTTCACGTCTTTTACACGGGGCGTGTATTTTGTTACTTATGATGAAGCCAGTTCCGAGGATATGTGCAACGGTACCTCTACACGCAAGTGAGCATACGTTGATTATTGGGCGTGGCAATCGGACCTCTTTAAGCGCGACGATGTCCACGGCTTCAAATCATAAAGAATGCTTTGTTTTGCTTTCAAATCCTTTCTAATATAATATTTTTAAACGTTTTCAAACATTTTGAAACAATTGTGTGACCAAGACCAAATGATTTTGCAAGTTCAGCTATGGTCTAACATAGGTAACGCTATAGCGTTTGAAATAATAGTGAACAAGAACGTGTGATTCGAACTGACGCTATGACAGTTTGATTCACCAAAAATTGTACCTAAGCGTTACCCATCAGGCTACTGACTGTGTTTAGAGTTTGATTTTTAAACTCGACTATACTCCACTGATGTGAATTGTTATGTTATCGCTTGGTATACGGCTCTGATGTATTTTCTTGTTCGATTTTTCGTTCGGTGCTCTTCACTATTTTGCTTGTGAATTGTGTGTGTATCTGTTAGAGTCGCCACAACGCCATCTACTGAAAACACGAGAATTTATTCAAATCAACGAAAACTTGTTTAAGATTCCAATATAGTAATATGCCATATTTCGCGCAGAAACTACCAAAGACCGCCAATGGACAGTCAGAACGTATGCACTAACTTGTGATAATGCACAGAACCAAACACAATCCATTTCGAACTAATTAATTTATTTGTATTCAACACTTGGGGGACTGCTTGTGCAGAGAAATTGATGTTTAGTACTTGGTGGACGGCTGGCGAATGACCTCGTTCTGGCTTTTGCCTTCCAGTCAAGCCAGTTGATATCAAGGCCTTGAAAATGCGTCTTGCCCACTGACCTCAATGTTCCGCCGATTGTTCAGGTTCAAGAACTGCTGCAACAGGCCAACATCAGTGCCGTTGACCTCGTCTATCGTCTAGCCGAATTTTATGTTGTCATTACCTTTCCCACTGCTGTCTTGCCACCCATAATCAGTGGGAGAAATCCTAGAGAGCAAATATTGGATCGGTTCTGTTTTCTTTTACGTTGATCAGTGGAAGACATGCTAGAACGTAGTTCGTAGGTTCTGTGGGTAAAGTTTAGTCGATGCACCGGCAGCTAGGTTCACTAAACTTCCACCGCATGACACTGAAACTTGTTCTCCGACCAATAAGGTATAAGAAATGATAACTCACTGGTTTAGTTAGCAAAAAGCTTTCTTTATTTACTTCAACTTTTCGAACTTACATCTATGGCACACATCCTTATAGTCCACTTTGCGGAGCAGTTCTTAAATTACTAAATGTTTCACAGAGTTCCACACTTTCTCGATATTGTTTATAAAATTAACTCCTGTGGTGAATTACAAGGTACTTTACTTTAATTATATTTAATTGTCAACTGCGTCAAGCGAGGTGGCAGCAAAAGCGAACTGCGACGAATCGGACTCCCCGATGACCGTTGTACTCAACATCCACTAGCGGCCATCGTGATGGAATTCCATCGATAAGGGAGGAACCAATCCGATCTTTTCTTTGGTGATGACCAATGAGCGATCGAATTGGAGTTTAATGGGAGAGTTTCCCGTATGACCTTACGGTCAAGTTGAAAATCCATTCGCTGAAAGCGAGGATCAACGGATGTGCGAAGGTTCATAAAAGGAAATCCGAATATCCCTCTGATCAAATAGATGATCGAATACGGAGGCTGGCTGCCCCGGCATCATAAGCGATAGGGAATACGTTGTTATGTCAACAGAACTTCGCTGCGATGGCAAAGGCTACAATATTTGGGTGCGTGTTTATTCTAGCCATTAGATAATGCAAAGGAATGTTGCCATGCAGGCAAAAATAGCTTCTTCTGTTTACGTTGAGTATACAGAAGCATTTCGTTTCGTATAGCCAGCGTGAGAATCGTGGCTGTTCGTTGTTTAGACAACGAATCATTAAATATGACCGATGCGGTGATCGTTCCTCGATAAGACAAGGGATCATGTAATCGGTCATGCAGCTGTACAAATAAATGCGTGTACATAAAGGCTAAAACCATGCCGTTGTAGGCAATCGATTTTTCTGTGACATTAAGTCAACAGAAAATTTGTTCATCATGGCAAGGGCTAGTGGTGAGGTTGTTTGCGTTAGCAAAACGGTACGGTTGTTAGGATAGCAATCATGGGTCGTGTGCAACTCGATGATCGTTATCGGCTTAGGCGATCGATCATCGGAAATTTGGCTTGCAGATGTGCAAGCAAGCAAGTTGCCCGACGTGTCCTCTTGGACAAACGGATTGTTGGAACAAGAAGACACAGGAGGATTGGTGTATGTTTTCGTATGATGCCATGGCAAGATGATGATCTTGCCGTGGGCTTATTTTCAGGTACGAAATTGTTGAAGGGAGCCTTGTACTGCTCGTATACAGGTAAGCTGCTTATGGTAGGGGCTGGTATTTGGAGGTTGGGAACGGGGAGTTGGGTTAGGACGATGTGTGGTTCTTCAGGCGCCTTAAAGAACCCCCACAGTTCTCTCTCCCTTGGACTTTGGTGGTGATGAGTTGCGGGAGGTGACATAGAAACATAGCATTTTTGCATATGCGACCTTTAACGTGTTGCTTCACATATCTTTTTGGATTCCGCCTAGGTATACATAGGAAATGCATTTGCCGAAGGAAATTTCAACTTATGCCTAGGTATTTTCATGTTGCATTTGCAACATGCCCATTTGTTGATGTGTTTTAAACAAATTGAAATATTATAACATGTGTAACTGACAATTTTTCTAGGAAAAAATCTTCAAATCTGTTTTGTAAACGATGCCTCTTCGGATACAGAAAGCCATAGCTCTGATTCAGAGACATGCCCCAAGTTGTCTAGGATGAGCAAACGTGATCGAAATGAGCTCAGTTCCCGGGACGGTGCGAATCAACCTCTCGATGGACTTACACTCTCTACTAAATGTACAAATAGTAACAAAAGTAATCCCACAGAAGAAGATAAAGAGTGTGACTTTTTTACACGCCAAGCTCGTTTACAAATCGAAGCCCGAATGGCTTTGTCACAAGCTAAGGACATCGCTCGAATGCAAATGGAGGTAAGCCGCAGCGGATAGCCACATCGAAAGATAATGTTAAAACTAATATATATTTTTAATTTACAGATGGACAGGCAAAAGCAACGCATCTCACCGATAACGGGGATCATTCGAGGTTCACTGGAAAAAGTTGGTGTATATATGGCACCTGAGAAACGACGCGTATGTCGACTAATGCTCACTGATATGAATATTGCACAATTACAAATTATCGTTAATGATTTACATACTCAAATTGAGGATCTCAATGATGGTTTGGTTCACTATTTAATGGAACGCGATGATCTACATATGAGTCAGGATTCAATGCTCGTCGATATTGAAGACATTTCTAGGTTCTTGTAAGTAATTCGTTATTGGCACTTTGATGTGGATTAGAAAATAATTACTTTTATTGCAGGAGTGCGAGAGAGCTTGAAAGTGATGACCATTAGACATCCTGCAGGTCTCCTTTACGACAGAACTATCGTCTATGATTAATCAGTAGTTACAATGAAGTTGTTAAGACAGAATGCAACATATATATTGTTAAATGAATGAAGAAAAATATGCTTGAGAAAATCGATCACAAATAAGTTTCAAATTGATTCGAATTCTATTAAAAAAAGAAAGTTAAAGATAAAATATTATATTCTCTCAAGATACATATTCAAATCTAGTCATCAAATTATATTTCTTCTTTCTATACTATACATAATTATAATACCTGCATACTTGAAATTTTACTGTATTATACACAACAAAATATAAAGGAACATATACAAAACAAAATGAGATACAGTAGGTAATACAACAGTTACTCTAACAAAGTTTAACGGTAATAAAATCAATCAAAACTAGACCACATCTGTCGTGGATATCATGGAATCACGGAAATGTAAAGGTATCGGATATAACCAAACAAAATAAAAGCTAAAATATTTCTCACTTCTTTCTAAACTACTCGAATAAATGAATTCAAATATTTTCTGACTTGTTTATAATTTCTATTTATTTATAGTTTATGCTGAGTTAATTCTAATAAATAAAATACGAAATATATAAATTGTTTTTGTTAATCCATTTTATTTGATTGGACTATTTATTAAAATTTAAATACAATTATTGAACAACTTCAGACTCTCTATAAATATTGGTGGAGCAGGCTGCTTCCAATCTGTTTAGATCTCCTTGTTCAAGTAGCCCACCTCCAGAACCGGACTCTGCTCTGAAGGACGGGCGTTGTAGTCTTGACCGGTACGCTTGTTATACTATCGTCAACTCCCCAAACTGCCGCCGCTTATATTCTCTCTTGTGTCTCCGTTCCTTCGTTCGCATGTTTGTCACAGGAACAAAGAGAGCAGTTGGTATAAATATCTTATCCTCAGTACGCCAATGGGCGGTCGTGTGTTGCTCCGTCTCCAACATTCCGCCCACCTTGAACTCTTGGTTCAACCGTCTCATCTTGAGCAACCGGGAGTAGGACCAACTTCGTGAAGGTTGGCTGAAATGTGCCCCCCTGAACCTTCACAGTTGCCATCCGAACCTTGCCATCTCTGCCAGGATGAAGCTCGACAACCTTTCCTGTGGCCCAATAGGTTGGAGATAGTAGCTCGCCCTTCAGAAGCACCACGACCGGATTTCTTAGTGTTGGTTCCGGATGATACCATTTATTGCGAGCTTGCAACGTGTGGAGATATTCGTTCTTCCACCGGGACCAAAGTGATCGAACCTCCGGTACCGGGAATGTAGATAAGACGTATTTCGACGGTTTGTGTTCAGAGGAATTAAGTTAAGGAGGTAGGCGCAGTCAACTGAGCCGGAGAGGACAAGATAAATGAACACTGTGTCAGCCAGGACCCTGTGCTCCTCAAGGGTTTTGAGGTTGATTAATTTGAGACGGTTAATGTACGAGGGAAGGATTAAGGGGTTTTTCCAATCTTGGCCTTCGGAGAGCGAACCGAAGGAAACGACGTTGAATACATTCGATACTACACATATGGATCTTGTGATAAGGAGACCATACCTGGCTAGAATATTCAAGCTGTGGACAGACGAAGGTATGGTAAAGGGACGTAAGGGTCGGAGAATTCCTTAGACCATCTTATCGCCGAATTGGCTTTCCAAGTTAAGCTCGCTGTCGCAAAGGATCCCAAGATCTCGAATATATTGGACAATGGCCAGGGGTTGGTTATGGAGGGAATAAGCACGTGAGGCTGAGTGAATGCGCTTACGGGAAAGGGTTATAGATTGGCATTTGGGGATGTTAAGTACAAAGCAATTTTTGTCAAACTAATTGGGCAAGTTGTCAAGGTCTGATTGCGATCAAGGTCTTGATCCTGGACAAGGACCAAGACTTTTATTTTTGTTCGTTATTGTTTTAGCTTGTCACGTAAGAAAAATCTTCCCAAAAGAAAATGTATGTATATATGTTTATGTGTATATTAAATTAAAATATATCAAAAAATAAATAATAAAACCAAATTTGTAGTTAATTTTTGTGTGGGGTTTTTTATTTTGTCCCCTTTTTGAAGAATAAAATGTTGATATTTTTGGAAAAAAATTTTGGAAAAAATGTGTATATGTATATATGCGTGAAAAAAGGTTTTGAAAATTGTTAAAATGTGCGTTTACAAAAGATACGTTTATTAAGAAAAATGTATTTAAAATGTTTGCCTCTACTAGCCGAAAAGTAAGTGCGTACTTGTATATTGTCTCCTCAATAGTATACTGGTTAGTATACCCGCCTGTCACGCGGGAGACCGTGGTTCGAGTCCTCGTCGGGGAGCCTCTGGCGCAAGACTAATGACCTTGCCCGGAAAAAAACAAATCATTATGGAAAATTTAACAAGCCTCAGGACTTGCTAAATAAGGCCAAGACCGGTTCTAGGTTGTAGTGCCGATGATGATGCTGACATGCGGAAAGGTATTGGGGGAGTTCGAATTTAGAGCAGACAGGCACTCCATACCCTTTAAACATAACCTTTTTGTGATGGGCAAAAATGTAAACTTCCAACACGATGGCATACTGGGAAGCGATTTCCTCACGAAGCACCAGTGCCACATAAACTTTAAAAAGGGATTCCTTAAATTCGCTGTAAAGAAGAGAACTATGGTAGAACTTGAGCAGTTTTTAGGAAATAAAAATGAGGTCAGGGAAAATATTCAGAATGCCACGCCTTACGAGGTGTCTTCCACGGATAATACAGGCATTCTTGAAAAATTGGATAACACCGTTCGTGAGTCAACATCCGAATCCGTTTGTCTACGGGCCGGATCTGATGCTGTGACAAACACAACGAAACCAACCACCCTTGAATTTTCCTCTCCCCCTTTAAATAAAGTTTGTGGTAACAGAAAAGGTAAGGAAACTGCCGAAAAACTGAGTTCAGGAAAACATGAACCTGAAACTTCAATATCTCCAGTAAATTTAAAACGAAATGCCAAAATCGATCTCATAAAATTGCATTCACGATCTCAACAAATAATGGAGATTCCATTTAAAGGAAAACTCAGTCAAGAACTGATAATTAAAAAATCCGAGATCATGCCAGGGATATATCTGGGTAATACTTTAACGACACCACAGGACAACAAAATAAAGGTACTATTAATAAACACATTAGACACCGATCAGGAAGTAAACACCAACGACATAGAAGTCGGATGGGAAGATCCGAATGACTACAATGTGTTACAGGCGGACGAAACCCAAAATCTTCTAAAAAATAGGCTTGAACGGCTAGAATCACTCCTAGAGTTGCGCCATTGTAACCAGGAGGAAAGGAAATCTATCCTGAATATCTGTCGCACTTATAATAACCTATTTCTTCTAGAGGGCGACTACCCCACATACACTGACGTCATAGAGCATCAGATTATCACAGAAGAAGGTAAGCCACGTTTCTATATAAAACCGTATCGCCTACCAGATAGCTCCAAGCAAGAGATTCACAAAGAGGTGAATGAAATGCTTCAGGACGAATTAGTACAACAAAGTTTCAGTCCTTGGAATTCCCCTCTCTTACTGGTACCCAAGAAGGCAGGACCTGATGGGACAAAACGATGGAGAGTAGTTGTCGACTTTAGAGCACTCAATAAATTAACAGTCGGAGATGCATATCCATTGCCCAATATTACAGATATTTTGGACCAGCTGGGAAAAGCTAAGTATTTTAGCACTTTAGATCTAGCAAATGGTTTCCACCAAATGCGCATGGACAATAGAGACAAGGCAAAAACAGCGTTTAGCACACCCTTCGGACATTACGAATACAATCGAATGCCCTTCGGACTTAAAAACGCACCCGCCACATTCCAGAACAATGTACTCATGGGTATCCAAGGAATAGAATGTTTCGTCTATGTAGATGATATCGTAATTTACGGATACGATCTGAACGATCACAATTCCCGACTTACCAGAATTTTCGAGCGATTACAAAAGCACAATCTGAAAATACAACCAGAAAAGTGTCACTTCATAAGGAAGGAGCTCACCTACTTGGGGCATGTTATTTCAAAGGAAGGTATAAAACCAGATCCAGAAAAAACTAAAGCGGTGAAAACGTTTCCAACGCCCAAGAAACAAAAAGACGTAAAATCTTTTCTCGGTTTTGTAGGCTACTATAGAAAATGTATCCCTAATTTCGCCGAACTGGCAAAACCTTTAAGCAGATTGCTCAGGAAGAATGTTCCATTTCATTGGGATGCCTTTTGTGACGAGGCATTCACAGCTCTAAAAAGAAAGGTTATTATCCCACCAATACTGGCTTATCCAGACTTTAACCGGGAATTCATAATAACCACTGACGCTAGCAATGTTGCGTTAGGAGCAGTGCTATCTCAAGGCACAATAGGCCAAGATAGACCTATTGCTTTCGCTAGCCGAACCTTAAACGCCGCCGAAACACGGTATACAACGTCTGAAAAGGAATTACTAGCAATCGTTTTTGCATTAGCCCGGTTCCGACCATATGTCGTATGGAAACTCGTCTTGTTTCCTTTTTGAATTGGTTTTATTTATTTATCTCAACGATTAACCTGGGGTACTTCCTCCAGGGACAAAAGACGAATTTAGACTGCGGCCCGGAGATCATTTTTTTTTCTAACACTGTATTTATTAACCATAATTAGAATTCGTACATTTAAGTAATACAGTGACTTAAAATTAATTTTGTAACAATTGCTTACATGTAATTATTATAATAATATATACATTTTCCAAACAATATTTTATGAGATATAAGATAGATGCGTGTTTATAAATTTAGTGGTATTATCTTCCTGGAAAAGGTCAGAAAACCAGGAATTTGTTTTTTCAACTTTACTTAATCTAAACTTAATCCTAATTATATAAATAACTTAACCTAATTTAGCCTGATTACAGTATGATTTTCATAAAGCCATAAACAAAGTTTTATAATTAATGGGATATATGTTATGAATTAAAGGATGTGGAATGAGGTCAGTTATGGGTTAGAGGTAGAGTATTTCTCTCCGGTTGTTCGTTGGAAAAGCGTAGGATGTTGGAAAATGGTTGGACGTTACAGTATTTGAACTGGTTAGGGGTAACTTCGGTGTTGTGGTATATGATCTCATTTGAATCATTTACCAGTCTGCCTGAGGCGAAGATAGCTCTGGTGTGGAGACAGTTGGGATAGTTAGTTCTGATATCTAGAGGGTTCTCTAAGAGCGAGGTTATTATGGGATTGGGATTATTTTGTAGGTTTTCGATAAATTTGATAGACAGTTCGAGGAATCGTCTATCGAGGCGCTCGATACCAGCGGTATTGTAGAGTTCGACGTTACTATAGTACTTATAGGAGTTAGGACGACGATGTAACCCAGAGACATACCTAAAGCATTTTCTTTCGAATACTCGTAATTTCTCCATTTGGGAGGGAGTGATATGGTACCACAATGGGCACGCGTACGTGAGTGTGGGCCTGATAATTTGTTTGTAAATGAGCAGTTTGACTTTGTGAGAGAGACTATTAGGTTTCCACATTACTCTTCTACAGAGATTAAGCTGAATTGTGGCTTTTTTAAGGGAATTTTTAATGTGGGAGGAAAAAGACCAGTTATTAGAAAAAGTGATTCCCAGATATTTTAGGGTTTTGGAGGGTTTTATTAGAGTGTTGTTTAGGTTAAGTTTAATTTTCTTGTGGCAGCGTCTAGTTTGTTTGTACAGTGCTCGTGTTTGCCCTTGAACACTATGAGCTGCGTTTTATTTGGGTTAAGGTGAATTTTCCACTTATTAAAGTATGATGATAGGTTAGGGAGAAAGTTGTTAATGCGGTTTCTTGCAGCCTTAACAAATTTGCTGCTAGGGTAAATTAATGTATCATCAGCATAATTCAGCATCACAACATTAGGAGATACGGGTTGAGGAATATCCGCGGTATATAACAGATATAAAATTGGCCCTAAAATAGAGCCTTGGGGAACACCCGCGGTTATGTTGTGGGTTTCTGAGACGGAAGAATTTATTCTCACAACGAATTTTCTGTCAGAAAGATAAGAGGCTAAGAGCTTTGTTGTGTGAGAGTTTAGATTAAATATGGAGTGCAGTTTGTACAGAAGCCCTGAGATCCAGACGCAATCAAACGCCTTAGAAATATCGAGAGATATACACACAGTAGGGCTTTGGTTTTGGAGACCAGTTGTAACATCGTGTGTAAGTTTTAGTAGAGCATGACATGTGGATTGTCGCTTACGAAATCCGAACTGACAGTTAGGGATGAGGGCATTCTCATTGGCTATGAGAGAAGATTTTGGTAGATCTTGCGTTCCAGTATTTTACTTAATGTACTTAATAGGGATATTGGACGATAATTGAAAGGGCTATTACTACTACCGGGCTTCTTAATAGGAATTACTACCGCCGTTTTCCAGTTCTCTGGGAAGTGCGATGCATTAATTATATGATTAAGAAGAATGAGGATGGGAAGTAGATTCTGTGGGCGTAGCCTTTTAAATAGAAGGCGTGGGATTCCATCTAATCCAGTTGACTTTTTGTTATTTCCTGATCTTACGATCTCGGATAATTCGTCTGCAGTTAGAAAATTTGTAGTGTCTAAGGGGTGTGAAGCTATGTTCGTGTTGTTAAATTCACCGATGAAAGGAGTAAAAGATGTGAATAATCTGTTTGAGATGTATTCGTTTACTGTGTTCTCGAAGCCGGGAGTTGATAGAGAATTATGTTGCTCATGAATCTTTGCAAAGTGTTCTGCGGGGCAATTTGCTATGTCCGTATCGGACTGGGCAATATTATTGCTGATTGGGTTGATGAGATGATCAATTCGGGGTTTATATTTACGACCAGTTAATTGGTTGATGTTTTTGAAAAGATCCCGATTTGGTTTGATATTTTTAAGTGTGGAGATGTAGTTTTCATCTGCGAACTTTTTCAACTGCTCATTTATCAGAGTGGATAGGAGTTGGATTTGGCTTTTAATAAAGGGGCAGTATCTTGTATGGAGTTTACGGCGGAGCTGCTTTTTAAGGCGCAATAATTTGGTTAGGATGCTGGGCAAAGGCTTTCCTAAATAGTTATGAGGAATGGTTGTCGGGGTGTTTTTGCTGAGAGCCTCCTTAAGAATTTGCTCTATTCTTAAAGATGCGTGATCGATTTCAGTAGGGAGTAAGTTAGATGCTTCAGGGATATACAAGTCAAAGAAACTTATCGCTATGTCCCTATTGACTTTTCTCCAATTTGTTTTGGTGAAGTTTGGGACAGGGTTTGACGAGTAGAGTGGGTCGAGAGAGGGGATTTGGATCGTGGTATGAACGGAACCATGATCAGAAGGAAATATAAAGGAGACTGTAGGTGGACCCGCTGAGTGAACATCATCGGACTTGAGGAAGAAGTCGATTGTTGACTTGGCTGTGCTAGTGACACGAGTTGGCTGTAATGGGGAGTCAATGTATGTATATGGATAAGATGGGAGGAGGGCTAGCAACTGACGACCATATTTGTTGCATTTATTATCATTGAATGCTGTATGACGAGCATTCCAGTCTCCCCCGGTTATAAATGGAGCGGGAACAGACTGTTGGATTATCTGAGAAATGTCAGCATCTGCGAAATCTGGTTGTCGTGAAGGGTGAATATAAATGGATGCTAAGACGAGCACTTTATTGTTCTCACAAAAAAGTTTAACTGCCGTGTATTCAATGCTGAATATATTAGTGTATCTAATTTCACTGAATTGAAATTTTTTGTGTATTAAGATGCCGGTACCTCCGTGGGATCCATTAGTTCTGGGGTTAGAAACAAAAGTATAATTGGGAATGGAAACTCGGGAATTTGGTTTGAGCCAGGTCTCTGAAAGGAAGAGGATATCTGGGGAAAATTTTTCAACAAACAACCGGAGGTGTTGCTTACGTATATTAGAGTAAATGGATTCTGTGTTGAGGGAGATAATGGTTAGTTTAAAGAGAGCTGGAAAGAATATGGGAAGTTATTAGTGAAAGAATCTGACCTTTTTTTTCTGTTTCTGACATATGCCTCAGCGAAGAAAGCATGGCCTGTAGGCTTTGGTTGTAACCCATGATGTCCAGATTGAGATTTTTAATATTGTCGTTAGAGGGTGTGGTAGAGTTGAGGCTTCCTTTTGCTGCATCCGCGTAAGACATTCCGGGTCGGGTTAACTTTACTTCCTGCAATACTGTTGGTTTCGTTGTAGTTGGTTTAACTGTTGACATTGCTAATTTCCGTCTTTGCAGAACTTTTAGCTTCTGAGGACATTGAGAGAAATTTGCTGGATGTGGCCCTCCACAGTTACAACATTTTACTGTAATCTTCTTTGTGGTAATGGATCCATCGGCGTTGGCGGTTTGGACTGTCTCTGGTTCCAGGCCTTGTGGATTTACCTTGCATTCATCTAGCTCGTGTTCCTCTGCGCATCTGCCGCAACGTCTTTGCTGGTGGCATGAGACCGCCAAGTGTCCTGAGTCTTGGCATCGCTTGCAATGTAGAATTTCTTGTTTGTGTGGATCCTCGATTGCGATTTTTTGGGTAAACAAATATTTAATTTGTTTAAGTTGGTTGATATTCTGATTTGGTGGGATTTGTATGATCCGGAGGCTTTTTATGTTGTTTGTCCTCATGTATGGTGTTTGGAAGTAGTCCAGCTTATTAATTTTTATTTGTGGACATATCCTAGCAATTTCCAGTCCTAATTCTTCATTGGTCCATTCTGGATCGATGTGCCTTATAATAAAGTTAGTTGGTTTGCTATTTGGATGTTGGAAGGTGAAGAACTGATATTGTTCCTCTAACAGTTTTTTAACTGCCCTTTCATGATCGTCTAATGATCTGACTGTTATGGAAGTCCTAGATCTTTTTATATTTGTGCTGAAATTCCGGTGACCCAGAGTATTTTGCAGGGTTTGAATTATAACTTTGGTGCTGGTCAGGTTTTTGACGTAGATTGGCGGGGGTCTTTCATTTCTCGCGGTTGATTTCGTTGTTGTTTCTGCTCTGGCTTGGGTGGGTATTTGATTTGATGAGGCCTTCATTTGTTTGGGAACTTTGGTGGGTGGTTCGCCTTGGCTTTGACTCGAATTAGGGCGTTGACGGGACGTTTCTTCCATATGGACGTCATCAGTGTTATTGATGGAACCTTGTTTATAGATTTGTTCCTGGAGTTGTTTCACTTTAACCGTTAATTGGTTAATGGTTTCCAACGCTTCTTCGAACTTTTGTTTGTAATTTGCGGGTCTGCTTGTTCTGTCCATGTTTGTGGATTTTTTTACTGGTGCGTTTCGTAAGATGTCCAGAGCCTTCCTTTTCCTTTCGGTTATGTACTCCAGTGCATTGCCTGGGTCATCGCCTATCATCGGAGTTGTGTAGTAACTGCTTTCTTGTTGTTAAAAAAATTTTTTTTTTTGTTATTCTTTTTAATTATTATTATATATTTTTTGTTTTTATATTGCACTAGACAATTTAATAGTGCACTGCACACACGTGTAAACACGTTTCCTTACACGTCCGCACTGCACGAGATATGTCACGATAATGGCGATGGCTTTTGTTTCCTGAAATTTATTTATAGTACTCGGCCGGGAGATCACTTGACTATTCCTTTATAAAGGAAAAGGAATCGAAAATTGTATCTCAAAGATACACATTTTCGTGCAACAATCTCGATCTTTTGGATATTTCGAGCGAGATGTTGTATTTACATAAGATAAGAAATCAATTTCTTGAATTCTTATGAAACTATCGCGCAGATGTGTGAATGTATCTGCTTTTGAGTTTTTTGTTTGTTTAACTCAATGGAATTTTTTGGGATAGAGAGAACGATCTCTGAATTTTGGATTTGGGTGATGCTGTGGAGCAAATGTAGAACAATAAACGAATATTAGATTCGTTTATTGTAACTTTTAATTTTTATTTGGATTTTGGGATTAATAATGCCGTGGCGGCAAATGTTAGGCAATAAACGAATGTTTGATTCGTTTATTGCGAATTTTGGATCATGTTTGGGTTATTGTGAGTTTTGATGGGTTTATACGTTTTAGCGTATTATTGCTGGGATTTTGGATTAGGAATGGGGGAAAAAAGTGGTAGGGCTTTTTGGAGCACTACACGTGCGCTCTCCTTCCACGTTCGACCATCCGATCCGATCTGCTCGAGGTCCAACCTTACATTGTCCTCCCATCTCCGTCGCGGCCGTCCTATCGGCGTCTTTCCCGTTGGCTTACCGTCAAGAATTCTATGCACGGTCCTATCGTTGCCCATTCTCGCCACGTGTCCGGCCCATCTTAATCTTCGCGACTTGATTACTCTCACTATTGTAGGTTTGCGGTATAGCTCTTCTAATTCGTAGTTGTGGAGTTTCCTCCATTGTCCTGCCTCCTCGTCATATTTATCGCCAAATATACCCCTTAAAACTTTATTCCCGAATACGCGGAATTTGTTTTCTTCCCGTTTTGTGAGAGGCCATGTTTCGCATCCGTATAGAGCTATCGGCATGATTATGGTTCTATAGACACGGAGCTTTATATTACGTGATAGCAGTTTCTAGATTATCACCAACAACGGCGATGCCATCCACATATGTGAGCACTTGTGTGACGCTGTTGAGGGATGATGACGTACTCGAGGACAGGGTTAAAAAGACATATTGAGAGGCCATTCCCCTGTTTTAGTTCGTCGCGGATTTCAAATGGTTCTGAAAGGTGTTTTTTTTATTCTAACTCGTCCTTTATTTTCGTTCATGCAGATTTGAATGAGGGCGGCATATTTTTTCGGGACTCCCAACTCAACTACAATATAGTAGAGTCTCTGCCTTGCGACTGAGTCGTAGGCTTTTTTGAAATCAACGAACAGTTGGTGAACTGTCTCTTCGTATTCACACTTCTTTTCCAGTAGTTGCCTTATTGTGAATATTTGGTCGCTCGTTGACCGGTTCCTACGGAATCCGCATTGGTAGTCTCCCAATATTTCTTCTGCGTACGGTGTGATTCTCGCAATTATGACATTTGTTAGTATTTTGTATGTGGTTGGGAGCAATGAGATTCCCCTGTAGCTTTCGCAGTCAGAATCGTCAACTTTTTGGGAAATGGGGACGACTATTGAGGTTTTACATTCTTCCGGAATGACTTCCTTATCCCATATTGTTTTAATCACTTGATGGAACTTTCGAGCGGTTGCCTCTCCTCCATGCGTCACAAGCTCTGGCGGTATGCAGTCGACTCCAGGAGCCTTGTTGTTATTCAATCGGTTTATTGCGTCTACAACTTCGTCGAAAGAGGGCTCTGGGATCTGAGGCTCAGCTGTATGTACGTCTGGTGCGTTTATTTCTGGTTGATGGGTGCGCACATTGGGCAGGTTTTCAAAGTACTGCTTCCATCTTGTCACGATATTGTTTGTTTCTGTCACCAGACAGCCGTTTGTTTCCCGAATTATTTTGGCTCTCCCTCGGCGGCCATTTCTAATTGAATTTATGCCGGCAAGCATGCCCCTGATATTCTTTGCTCTGGCATTTTCTAGGATTTTTTCGATCCGAGCCTTCTCCCATTCGCATGTTTTGGGTTTGAAAAGTCTCATTGTCTCTTTCCGAATTGTCGCGTATCTTTCTGAGTTGACTTCATCATATCTTTGTAAGTGGATCACTCTGAGGCGTTTACGTTGATCGATCTTCACCCTGCATTCATCGTCAAACCAAGGTTTGGACTTAATTGTTTTCTTAAATCCTAATACCTTTTGGGCTGTTTGTTTGATTGTGTCTCTGATCGATGCCCATTTAGTGCCCAGATTATTGGTTTCCTCTTCCTTACTACTCCCATTCTCTAGGATGCTAAATCTAATAGTTAGTTCCTCTTGATATTCAGCCCTTTTGCGTAGGTCTTTTAGTTTATCAATGTCGAATTTTTTGCTTGTCTCCAGTGACTGCCCATGTTGGTTTGCTGGGAGCCGACTTCTAATTTTGCCCATCACTAGAAGATGATCGGAGTCGCAATCTGCTCCTCTATATGATCTTACGCCAAGGATATTCGAGTGGTGTCTTTTGTCTATGAGGAAGTGGGCTATTTGCTTACGCGTGGCTTTATGTATTTGCTTGTGCTTGAACATCGTGCTTTTCACTACCAGATCTTTTGACGCTGCGAAAGTGATAATTCGAATTCCATTATCATTTGAAACGTCGTGTAGGCTCTCTTTACCTATAGTTGGTCGGAAGATATCTTCCTTTCCAATTTTCGCATTGAGGTCGCCGAGGAGGATTTTAACATCGAATGATGATATCACATCAAATACTTCCTCTGTAGATTCTGTTGGGGCGTGTACGTTTATAAATTTATAATTGTACCATGCTCCGTATATTTTTAGCACCGACATCCGGTCATTAATATATCTCACATCTTTTACATGGGGTGTAATCTTCTTGCTTATGATGAAACCGGTTCGGAGGTTATGTGTGTCCGTGCCTCCACACGCCAGTGTGAACCCGTCGGTTTCAATCACTTGATGTGGGAGTTGGACTTCCTGAAGCGCGACGATGTCCATTTTATATTGTTTCGCGTTCTCTACGACCGTCTGTATCGCGCCTGGTTTATATAACGTTCGAACATTCCATGTGCCGACGCGTATATCCCCCTTTTTCCGTTTTTCCCTACGTGTTCGTTTTGCTGAGTCGGTGTTTTCTTGATAATTTGTTCGGCTCATCTCACCTATGCCTACCGGGTTTTTCGTGGGATTGTGAAACACATTGACTACGAAAAAAAATTCCACGAAGCCGTGGAATATATCATACACTTACAACACAGGTGAATAAACTCCAGGAGGAAATTCCCTCCCTACAGCAACCCACCAAAAACAGTGACAATGCTAGTATGGAACTAACGCCCTCTACCACCTTAAACCATCAAACATCTCCCCCCAAACAACTCTCACCAACCCGTAAGGAATCCACCAAACCAGCCAAGCCAGCACCGAGTCCACTGCCTGCCCAGGACAAAAATGTTAGACCACCAACAGTCTACATCAAAAACGTTACCTGTCTCAAGGAAATAATCATAGTAGAAAAGGCTCTACGGCACACTCAAACGAGTGTCAAATAAAAACTACGCTTCCAAAATGGCTGCAATTTTGCTGAGTAACTGTCAAAAGATGCACAACTGCATTCACTAGCTTTTATTGACGAGTGCTGCTATCTTTACGTTAAGGTCGGAAACTTTTCTGGCCAGCCATGTACCTATGAGGAATGTGTAAAACGCAAGAACACACACTTTTGTATACAGTATCAACAAGTTAATCACGATATCCGTGATTGCTGACGATTAAGGGGACTAGTAAGATTCTGAAACGAGAAACAATTTAAACAGGGGCGGTCCAACTAATGGTAACAAGGGTTCCCCTAGTAATCTATGGGTCTTGCATACAAGACAGAACTGCGACTTCGAACATCAAAAAACCACAATCTAGGGTTGTCAGCAAAAACTGAAAAGGGAGTCGTCGGTTTAAAGCCGCTCTTCGAAAAATGCTTCCCCTTCAGGATCAAGAACAAGTAAGCCGAAATACGCGGTGGTAAAAGAGAGCTACCACATCAGAACCCCTTGCTAGCCATTAACCAACGTCCCAATATTTAAACATATAACTGTAGTAGTGGATACCGGCGCTGAGATAAGTCTGATCAATATAAGCAACATCAACGGATCAGACATTGAAATCAATCGGCGAGAGCCTTGCACATTGCAGACGACATTTGAAAGTATTACAACGCTGGGAAGTTGTCGGATGAACTTTCAAACGAGGGCTAAAAT
Source organism: Microdon myrmicae (assembly GCA_963931805.1). Classification (NCBI taxonomy): domain Eukaryota; kingdom Metazoa; phylum Arthropoda; class Insecta; order Diptera; family Syrphidae; genus Microdon; species Microdon myrmicae. The sequence goes on from OZ007497.1 coordinate 205,131,255, forward strand.
GCTATACCGCTCTACTTGAAGACGGTCTACTTGGAAATGATTTTTTGTCAAAAAATTGCATTGTAGGGACGGCCAAAAACGTGCGTCACATTTCAAGTTAATGTAGTAGTCGGACTTTAAGCGTTGTAATTTCAGGTCGTTGGTTTTTAGTTCATGTGAGGATTTGTTGTCTAGAATAAAACAGATTGCATGAGTTAACTCACATTTTAAATCTTGTTGTTGAATCTGTGCCTTTGGATATTTTATGTTTGTTTTATTCTAGATTTGTTACGAGGGTTGCCTCTTATGTTTCGGGATTTGGCAACCCTAGTGTTGCAATCTGGCAATTGACAGCTCTGTCGTAAAGTTGGACATTTTTGAGGTTATACGCACTCAGAACGTTTTGTAATACGAGCGCTATTTGTGTTGTTTACAGTAACTTAAAAGATTCATCTCGGCCCAAAAATGGAATTAAATCGTCAACATTTTCGTGCGATTATTTTTTACAACTTTCGGCGTGGATTAACTCAGCAACAGTGCATGGATGAACTTAATTCAATTTTTGGCGATGAAGCTCCATCAAGGACCAGTGTTTATCGATGGTATGGTGAATTCAATCGTGGTCGTAGTTCACTCCAAGATGAATTTCGTGAAGGTCGTCCAAAATCAGTTGTTGTTCCGAAAACCATTGATGCTGTGCGCGAACTGATATTGGAAGATCGTCATGTGACCTATCGTGAGATTGAGACAACCTTAGGCGTTAGTGGGACCAGCATACATTCAATATTGCATAAACATTTGACTGTCAAAAAAATTTGTTCGCGTAGGATCCCACACAATTTGTCAATCGCCCCAAAAAAAGGCTCGTGTCAATTGGTCGAAAGAAATGCTCAAAAAATACGGTCGCGGTGCTTCGAAACACGTCTATGACATCTGGACAGGTGATGAATCGTGGATTTACGCGTATGAGCCCGAAAGTAAACAGCAGTCGACTGTCTGGGTGTTTCAAGATGAGCCAAATCCAACAAAAGTTGTTCGCGCACGAAGCACTTCCAAGCAAATGGTCGCCTGTTTTTTCGGAAAAACTGGACATGCCGCAACCGCACCACTAGAACAACGCAGAACAGTCAATTCTGAGTGGTACACAACCATTTGTTTGCCAGTTGTCTTCCAAGAAATCGGGAAAACCAACCGCCGAAGACGGTTCACTCTTCACCACGACAATGTGAGCTCTCACACATCGGCTGCGACAACTGCATTTTTGAGCACCCAAAACATCGATTTGATGGGTCATCCGCCGTATAGTCCTGACTTGGCACCGAATGACTTCTTTTTATTCCCGTACGTAAAAAACAAACTGAGAGGTCAACGTTTTTCGACACCTGAAGAAGCGGTTGCTGCATTCAGAATGCATGTGTTGGAGATACCTCAATCAGAGTGGCAAAAGTGCTTCGACAATTGGTTCAAACGCATGCAAAAGTGTATAGATCTTCATGGGGAATATTTTGAAAAACAATAAAGTGATTTTCGATGATCAATATTTGTTTTTGTTCTCTAATCCCGAAATATAAAAGGCAACCCTCGTACTATTATATTGTATATGTTTCATCGCTGGATTTTTCGTTTGGGTTTTAGGCAACAAAATAAAAACGGAATCAAGCCCCTTTGAAGTGAAGCGTATAGCAACAGAATGGAATGAAGGAAAAGTAAAACATGTCCTGATATTAGCTGAGTCAAGTGGTAATTCAGCTCGTCATGTTTTCTTTTCACCCATGTTTCTAGATCAGGTATCATGGTATGGATCCATCTTTCTTTGGTGGAAGAATCCCACCTCCGTTGCCATTCTCTTAGGCTTGAGAGCTCTAATTGTGACCGCACTCTCTGACGATTCTCTTGCGAGACCTCATGCAATGCCGCGTTTTCTTTAGCTGCAATGTCAAGTGGTGTCCTCCCGGCCAAAACATTTATGGCATCTTCGGATACCGTTCGGAATACACAGCATACTCTTAGCGATGCTAGCCTATGTGCTAAGTTCATTCCTCTCATGTTGGACTTATACTATGCGGCTCCTGCCCATATGTTAGCTGCATACATTATAAAGAAGGTGTTGACACTGGCTATGAGTTTCCTTATGTCCTCCAACATTGGGTAGCAGTCTCGCCAAAACTTTGCATAATCTTGCGGTTTTTTCACTCGTTTTTCTCCGGTGTTCCTTGAAGGTCAACTTGTTGTCGAGTATAACACCAAGATATTTAATATAGGGACTGGATCTGATTATTTGTCCTTCAATTTCCAAATCAAGGTGTTCAACTTTCTTGCGGCTATTTATTAAAATTGCCTCCGTCTTATGCCCAGCTAGTTTCAGTCCGGCCATATCTAGTCAGCATTTAATGCTCTGGATTGCTTGTGAGCAAATATTCCCCAGGTCATCTAGATATTTAGCTACGGCCACTATTGCCAAATCATCTGCGTACCCAATCATTCTAACCGCTTCTGGTACATTGACCATGAGCACACCATCATACGTGATATTCCATAACAGCGGACCTAATACAGATCCCTGAGGTAGACCCGCTGTTATTTTATATTCCTGTGGTCCCTCATCTGTATCATAGAGCAGTCTTCTATCCGAAGTATACGCATCAAGTAGGGCGAAGCTTGTAGATCGCCCAACGCTTCTAGAATCCGATTCCAATTCACCGAGTTAAACGCATTTTTAACATCTAGCGTCACCACCGCCCAATATTTCTTTGTACCACCTAGTCATCGTGCTCCAGCTATCATATTGGGAGCGATGTCGCACACCACAGATAGGGCCGTACCGGTTGATCTACCTTTCCGCAACCCATACTGCGATTCAGAGAGCCCGGATATCCCCTCAGTGAATTATTCCAGGCGAGAGGCAATTACTCGCTCAAGCAGTTTTCCTGTAGTGTCCAACATGCATAACGGGCGATAAGACGACGGTGCCTCTGGATTCTTGACTCCCTTTGGTATAAGCACAAGCCGCTGTTTTTTACCATCGTTTAGGAAATTGTCCTGTTTGAAGAGCCTGCTGTTGACTTCCGCCTTTTTTGTTAAAGCAGTCTTCACTACAGCGTTAGGGATACCACCCAGTCCCGGGGTTTTTTTTTTTTTTGAAAACCCTTGCAGCCAAGAGCACCTCTTCGCGGTGGTCATGGGAGGTATTTCTCTTTGAGTGATGCTCCATTCCTTTTCCACTCTCGACATGTGTGTGTGTGTGCTTGTGCCGTCTTGTGCTGTGTGTATGTGTGCTTTGAGGAATGTGGGCCACATGTTTGATGAAATCCTTTTATGGGGTATAGATGACCCCAAGTTATTTCATATTGTTTTGTGGTCTAATCGTAGTACCTCCTATTTGTATTCGAATATTTTGTGAATATCGAGAAGTAGGTTGGGAGTGCTTACTATTCATAATTATGACTACTGCTGGAGATGGGTTAAGTCGAATCTTTCATCCACTGTAATGCTGATGCAGTTTGTCTGTGGCAACTTTAACAGATGCACACACAATTCACAAGCAAAATAGTGAAGAGCACCGAACGAAAAATCGAATAAGAAAATACATCAGAGCCGTATACCAAGCGATAACATAACAATTCACATCAGTGGAGTATAGTCGAGTTTAAAAATCAACTTCTAAAATCGGCCAGTAGCCTGATGAGTAACGCTTAGTTCAATTTTTGGTGATTCAAACTGTCATAGCGTCAGTTCGAATCACACGTTCTTCTTCACTATTATTTCGAACGCTTTACGTCCAGTTGACGATTGAGTCGATTTGTTGTGAGTTTAGGGCTTTTGGACGTCATCCGCATAGCATATCTGCTTTACTTTCCCGTCCACAGGGCGAGGAATATCTGAGGTGTAGATATTAAATAGGGTTGGACCTAGAATGCAGCCCTGCGGCGGTGTTGAAAGTTCGGGATAACTCTCCAATCGAACTTGAAAGGTTCTGTTTCAAACGAAGAGGTAGATGATATTACACAGCGTTCTACTGAGATCAGTGTTCAAAATTTAAAGACAAGACCTTCGATCCACGTCGTGTCAAAAGCATTTTTAATGTCCAGGCTAACCGCAACGGTGGGTTCCTTATTAAAGAGACGCACGTAGACGTGGTACGTTGAGAGCTATAGTGGTGCTGTGCGGTCTTCTAAATCCAAATTGGAAATCAGGTATTAGATTCCTGGCACTGATAAGGTTATTTAGCTTTTCGTATATGAATTTTTCATATATTTTGCTGATGCAAGTAAGGAGCGAAATAGGACGAAAGCTTGAAGGGTGATACGTTGGTTTCCCAACTTTTGGCATTGGACAAACAATAACATGCTTCCAAGCTTGGGGAAAGTACCCCATGCTGTTGGTGTGGTAAAAAGAATGGAGAGCTTTATAAAGAATAAAGGAGAAAGCCTTCTTAGGGTTTCGAGATTTAACTAGGTTGTATAGGGTATTTGGTGTGACGAAACCGTGCTCATCGAAGTATGCACTGTTGGCTGAGTTGAAGACAACTATTGGCTCGGTAAAGGTCTGTAGTTTATTGTGAATCTCTCAACTAATGATTGCATTAGTATCCGGGTCGCCATCCTCGAGAGTGAGCTTGTAATTATTCTCAAAGCTCTCTCGGATGATATTTGCTTTATTGGTGTCATTATTGACAACAACATCGCCGTGGATGATTGGGCCAGTGATACGAGAAGTGCCACATATCTTTTTAACGAGTTTATAAACGTTCTGATACATCTGAATACCCTTCAGTGTGCCCTCCCATTGTCGGGTACGACTGTTTTGATTTCTTTGTTTTATCAGTGTACCAATATTGTGAATGATGGATCACAATAACGGTACCCTTTGCGTAAAGTGGTGATGATATCTCGTTCTCCAGAGTTTTTTAAGCTCCCAGATGAGGCAAAGAGTGAAGTTGTCATAGAAAATCTGATATCTTTTCAAGCTTGTACTACATGAGTACACTGTTACTACTACACATGAGTCTCCGGAGTTTCAACTAGAATCTCGTGAGGTCGAGCTGCAGCGTTATTTATATCAACCGTCGTTAGGTTCCTGTCAGTGGGAAGACAGAGTTGGTGAAGTTTTTCGTTCAATGTGACATTGAAGTTGTCCCAATTCGTGCGCCCATTGGGTATGTATTTGATATGAGCCTGCGATGTTCGATAGCTGCGATTGAACGTGGTCACAGCGTTGTAGTCAGATACACCCACCGATATTTGGGGAGGAGTGATTATTGGGTTGCGAAGTTGGGGGCGTAGCGTTTGCGATGATAGTCAAGAACGTGTGATTCAAACTGACGCTATGAGAGTTAGAATTACCAAAAATTGAACCAATGCTTAACACATCAGGCTACTGGGCGCGTGTACGAATTCGATTTCTAAACTCAAGTACACTCAACTGATGTGGAATTGATATGTTATCGCTATGGTATATGGCTCTGATGCATTTTCTTATTCGATTTTCGTTCGGTGTTCTCCACTATTTGCTTGTGCATTGTGTTTGCATCTGTTTGAAACGCCAAACGGGCATGAACGTTTTCGGTGTACCATTGGTACAATTTTGTGCCATTTGGTCAAAAGACGGAGTTGTTCCAGTAGGGATGACTGGTGTTAAAATCGTCGGCTATGATGAAGGGTGTATGGCTCGAAGACCTTATTAATTGGCCAATATCTTCGAGATCAATGGGGCTATTATTATGCGGGCGGCATGTGGAGTACTCTGGCGCAAGACTAATGACCTTGCTCGGAAAAAAAAAAAAAAAACAAATCATTATGGGAAATTTAACAAGCCTCAGGACTTGCTAAATAAGGCCAAGACCGGTTCGTGGTTGTAGTGCCGATGATGATGATGATGATGTGGAGTATATATTCACTCTACCATTATTAGCCGGATGCAGTTCAACCCTGGAGACTTCTATGGACTCAAAATGTCGTGGGTCAATAGCTTCATGGCGAAGTCCGCTATTAACTAGTATACAGGTTCCACCTTCGTTGATGGTGGAGCCGCCGGTGGGGTTCGATCTCTTTGTGGAGAAGTTTGGGAATACAGGACGGTGACATGGATGCAACCTAGTATCGGTTATGGAGTCAGAGACTAACATACGCTTTGAATGCGAAACAAGGGAGTTGAGATTTATAGGGACAACTTTAATTTTCAGATTCATTTCGAAGCGTATGTCTTAAATATGCCGTGAAACGGAATGCATCCCTCTCAGCCTCGGTTGTGAGTTTTTCATATCGAGGTCGAATATCCTCGATCAAGCGGGAGAGAGTAAGTAGTTTCTCGAGCATTGAGGATAGCCCCTTTGGAGGCTTTTGTACCCCCGCTTGAGTTTGTGGTGTTGTGTTGTTCTTCTTAGGGACTTGAATATGTTTTTGGGGGAGAAGTGGTGGGAGAGTTTTCATATTGTTTGTTTTGACCCCTTTAACCTCATCAGCGAAAGGAATGCCATTTGGGATGACGTTTTGTATGGCCTGTTTTCCGAAGTTTGACTTGGCTACTTGTTTAGCTCGACTCCACTTGGATATCTGGACTATCTCTTTATACTTAGAACAGTTCATGTAACTGGCCGAATGTCCTTTCATACCGCAGTTGCAGCATGTTGGCAAAATTATTTTATCCTGCACATTTGTTGTGGAATCATATTTTGCTGACGGGAGTTCGCAATTGCCAATATCGTGGGATTTTCCACAGCGAACGCAACGGCGGTTCATGTTGCAGTTTCGAGAGACATGCCCGAAACGTTGACAACGTCTGCATTGCGGTATTTCATTGTTATAATATACCTCGAAGACGACTTGTTTATGAAGGATTGGAATCGACTTTGTCCGTATTATGGAATCTATGTCAAGCCCTGTGGCAAGGTGTAGCTCGTATATGTTCACCCTGCTGTACTTCTCCGGTCTGATTTTCACAAACGTTGTGGTGTTTTGGTGTTTTACGTCAGTGAATTTGACGCTGGGAAGTGTTGCCTTAAGGGCAATCGTTCTTTTCCCAACAAGCAGCGACTCGTTTTAAAAGCATGGTCCTTGACTTTTGGTCGGCAGGGGTGAACGAGTAATAATTCACCTCTTTGGCCTTGAGGGTGTCGTTAAACTTAAAGAACGTCTGTCCATCGTAGGTTCCAATTTTGTTGAGGGTTGGACTCAAGGTCTTTGCCTTAAAGTTGGAGATTCCTAGTCGGTTCATATCACCGACGAATTCCTTCAGATTGAGCTCTCTGCAAAGATCCCAGGTTCTGGCTTCTTTTTTAAAGCAGATGGGTCACTGAAACGAAATCAATATGCGCCGTCCTTTTAGACTTTGTACCTGAAGAGATTTTTAAGTTATAGTACATAGAACTTCCGAAACTCACAAACAGGTTTTTATGAGTGCTTCAATCGGACCAAAATTCTGGGAAGTTGTATGGGAAACTCTTTGAACAAATTCCCGGAAGGTAAAATCAGGAAATACATTTGAGGGTACGCATTCCATGATGTAGTGGTTTTTTTGGGAATTTTAGTTTATGCATGATAAATGAACATCTGGTTTAATTTATCATGCATTTGGTTTATTTTTATTTTTAAGAATTGAATTAATGTGCGACTAATGTGCATTTGGTTCAATTTGTCGTACATTATTTCAGTTGGGGATGTTGATTGGGATTATTGGATTAAGGTATTATGGATAGGGTATGAGTGTTTTAATTTTATATTACGATGGGGGGGTGGATGATAGTAATGAGTTAGGATCACTACAGCACCTAGGTTGTATTTAATGAATGCGATACTTCAACTGGAGTGTTGTTTTGGTTTCTTAAGTAACGGAGAGTTATTGAAATTTTATATATCACCTAATCTAAAATATCAAATTTATTCGCTACACGATGATTAAATAAGCGTTGCTTTAAAACAATTAAAGGTGTTTACAAGTGAAGAGTTACTATGTTCCACTAATAATGCGTAATAATGTGGTATTATGTTTCACTAATATTGCAACTTGTCGGAGAACGCACGAGTGACTATACTGCCGTGCATTAAACTGCTAAGAAGTTTGAGGCGTTTCTAATAGATACGCGCACAGTACACAAGTAAATAGTGAAGAACAACACCGAAAGGAAATCGAAAAGGTAAAAGCATCAGCCGTATACCAAGCAATAACAAAGCAATTCTACATCAGTTGAGTTTACTTGAGTTTAGAAATCGAATTCGCACACGCGGCGGTCGGGTGATTGTTGAGCATTGGTTCAATTTTTAGTGATTCTAACCGTCAGTTCGAATCACACGTTCTTCTTCCTTATTGTCGCAAACGCTATAAGTTCCCCATCTAACAGAGGCGGTGGAAATGTGTGCTTCATACTCTTCTCTTTTGTTTGCTTTAACATATCGGTATATGTTGTGGATAAGGGACGTTTTCCATTGTAGAATGTTCTTAGAATTCAGCACAGTGCGAATTTCATCCGAGCATGACTCGAATGTACTTAACAATTTTTTTTGTTGACCGTATGGTCTAATTTCCGATCTGAAAGTTAGCATATTCCACATGCTTTCGTCTTAGTTATTAGGGGTACCTCCGTTTTGTGGCAGGCTAGTTCTAGTCCCGCGGATTGTAGTCAGTCTTTAATTAGTCGAATTGCCTCATTAGAGGGCGCTTCTACCTCGTTTATATGATTAGCTATTGTTACAATCGCGATGTCGTTTATAACACCGGTAATTTATACATCGAGTATTATATGTAAAACATTATCGTACATAATATTCCACAGGATTGGACTGAGCCTTGAGGTACTTCTGCTGAAATATAGAATTTTCTGCTCTCGTCCGTATCGTACATCAGTTTTATGTTGGTGAAGTAAGTTACGGTGATTTTTAAGAGGTAGAGCGGAGTACCCAATCGACGGATAATCAGTTGGTCAATGTAAGGGAAATTTTTAACCAAGATTATGGCGAGTGGTTACGAAAGAAAGCCATGAGGAGTGGAGGATGGTGGTAGTCTGTAAATGTAAGGACGAAGGGGCTGGATAAGACTGATGATGATAAGGTAGTAAAGACGAGGTCTAGCTGCCTACCCAAGACATTTCGAACGTTGCTGACTTGACAGAGGCAAAAATCAGTTAGTCGATCAAAGAAGGAACATTCTATTGGCAGAGGCGGGGTGGGAGGTGAGATGTGATTGATCGTCATATAAAGCCCAATTGAGTTGTGGAAAATTGAAATCTCTAAAGACGATGATTAGTAGGGCGTTAGAATATACTGAGAGTAGGTCATTAGAATATACTCGCAGCTAGGCGGGCTTTGTCTTAAGAAGCGACTAAAAGCCGACTGGTAGGTCGGGTCCCAACGCCCTGTCGCCCGGTGAAATACCAGCCCCTAAAGCTATAGGGTACGTTAAATGGCCGGGAGGAATACCTTGGTGGTGATGGACTGGTTCGAGAAAAGGTTCGTTTAGGTGGTAAGTCGGTCCCAAAGTGACATACCACCCGTCAGTTGTACATTCCGCGATATCGTCGCGAGAAATGTTCGACTATGTTCGGATGTATGATTGATGGCTCGACTGACACGGAAATAAGTTATCATAGTACCTTCTAAGATAAAGAATTTCGGACTTAAACTAGTTTCCCATTCGGATCTCCGGGGGGGACTGTGTCAGGGGAAGCATCAGCAAAATATTCTGATAAATAACGGAACTTTAGGAAATTCGTCATCACGTACTCGGGTTCGTTCTAGAGGCTCTGTCGACATTCCACTGATATCGGCATTTGTAACATCAGGGGTATCGATTTTATTTGCTCTAACCAACGCACAAAAGGGGATCCTGGAGTACCCGTAAATCTCAGAGCACAGTGCAATATTATTTGCAAACAGCGAAACCTGATATCCTTGCCCTAACTGGGACCCATTTCAATTCGTCAATTGATTCGACATATCTTCGCCGCTTAGGATACTACTTGTATTCGAGATTCCTTAGGATACTACTTGTATCCAAGGGTGGTGCCTGCGTCTTCATGCGATCCGGTCTGGCTTGCCAGAGGATGGAGATGTTGGAACCCAATTACTTAGACATCATGTGGTTGAGGGTCGTGCTGAGGAATTCTGTTAAATTTCTTTGTTGACTCTATTGCCCCTCGAATGACGATCGACCAGCGACGCTTTTCCAACATCGTTCACTTACCGTCGACTGGATTCAGATCACCACCGGCTTCTGAAATTGCTGTCGTTGGCGATTTTAATGTACACAAATCCGGCTGGCTGGTACATTCTAACAGAACCGACGAAGCTGGGAGCCTGCCTGAGATGTTCACTGTTATCCGCAATTTGAGCCAACCACGTTTGGACAGACATTTCCTAGCAGCTTTGCGACTGGACGAATGGCTTCCTCGAAAATCGATCGATCCGGGTTTTTGTAGACGGCGAGTCTTCAGATCTGTATCCTGTTAATTCCGGTGTGCCTGAAGGTTCAATTTTGGCTCCAATCTTGTTTTTGCTTCACATGAATGATTTGTTGGAGACAACGGATAACAAAGTGTTCAGTTTTGAGGATGATAGCATGCTTGTTTTCTCTTTTTCGAGTGATCGGCCGATTGGTGCATCTACGCCACATCAGCTGAGATGTAGGCAGATCGACTCTCTGAATCGGGATCTGGATAAGGTCCGCAGTAGGGAAAGGCCAATCTCGTTGACATCAATGCAATGAAGAAAAGTGGATCATCGGATCTACAGCTGATGATGAATGGCTAGGCCCTCGATCCAAGGATAGAATGGGTTTGCTCGGTGTCACGGTCTGTGAGAATGTATCGTTGTATAAACACGTATCGGACATCGTCAGTTCCACATCTAGAAAATGTAGTTATCCTTTTAGAACCAAGAAAGCCACGAAGCCCAACTTCTTTTCATGTATATATCCCAAATTAGACCCGGGCTCGGGTATTGTGCCCATATTTGAAGTTTTGTTCCTAAGTATACCTTCGATCTCGGGGACACGGCGCTGATGTCGGGACTACAGTCGCTATCACATCGAAGGGGCGTATCTGACCTTTTTGTTTTACGGATATTTTCACGGGTACTGTTCTTCGGAGATTCGTGATATGGTGCCGCGCAATTCAGTCTATATGCGTTCCTCAAGACAATCGGACGGATCGCACCAATATTCCGTTCATCTCCCGATGACGCGAATATCCCTGCATCAGAATGCGTTCCATTGCAGAGCGAGAAAGCTGTGGAATTCTCTCCCCACACAAGTATTTCCGGAGTGTTAGAACTGCAACAGTTCAAGGAGAACTGCAACAATTATTTGGTGGCATCTCGGGGCGCTGTGTCGACGCTATGAGTTCGCCTCTCCTGAGAGAAGTGTAATGAAAAAAAAAAAAAAAAGAATCTCGTCCTCGCAATTACTCAGCTCGTTCATGTCGTCGATAGCATTAAGAGCGAGCGCATAAATCTATATGGCCTGGGATGACAAAATATATATGCACAAAGATAAATGTGAGAGGAACAGTGATTGTCAAAATCAATCAATCGGTCAATGTCACAAAGTGGAGCTTGGAGGAGGCAGAGAAAGAAATAAGTTACGGATCGCGATTATTGCGGACGACGATGAGCACTTTTCGGCTGGGGGGAAAGGTCATCGTAAGCGAAGACAGTGAGCGTGGGAGGAAACAGTTCAAGGTTATAAATGCTAGGGATTGAGTTCGTTTCGCCAAAGCGAAAATGTCAACAGGTAGGGTGTGCGCTTTCCAGAATGGATTGAGTCTTAGAGCGAAGACTTCTTACGTTCTGATAGTAGAGGGTAAGGTTAGTTATACAGTTGGTTTTTGGAAGAGGGTAGGGGAGGCAGTACTACAGTAACGAAAACACTTATTGAGGTCGCCCTTACTACGTTGAAAATGTAATAAACTTTTGGAGTGCACGAAAGCAGTAAGGCCATTTGACTTTTTATGAGGGGATAAACTGAAAAATATGTGGAATTTCACGAATAGTTTGTGGAAACTGGGAACGTCTGTAGGCCTGGTTTGTTGGAGTTTGACATTGGTTTTAGTTTGACTTTGTAGCAAACCGAATTAGGTTTGTCGTGGAGATACACTAGAAACAGACGAATATTTTCATATGTCTTTCTCTCTCTAAGCTTAGACAGAGCGTACGGGCAATCAGATGATTCGGTTGGATTTTGAGACGGTAAATTGTTGACTAGAGCTGGGAGAGTAGAAGGATTTGATAAATGTCTGGTGTAATGGGTTAATATAATGGGATTTGATGAAATTTGGGATATTTGTTTAAAGTTGTTGGGGGTAGAGGTGGTATGAAGTTGTGGCGGTTCCACCAAATCCCACGGTTCGCCTTCCTGAAAAACCCCCATAGTCATCACCCAAGACGCATAAGTCTTCGCCAATGCATTCGCATTTGGCACCTAAAAATGTCACATGCATTAAAGAGATCAAAATCTATGATCTTTAAGTCCCTGTAAAGAAAACTTACCTTCATGCATTCTCTTCGCATACCACTGCTCCTTAAGATTTCTTTATTAGCTTACCAGGAATTTCCAATCAATTTCGGCATCTACGTCGCCAGTCAAATTTCCTTAGATGAATTCCGGTAAACAAAATAATTCGATTTACATACATTGTAACCTTCATGACAGGGATCATAAATACTGCGCCGTCTAATTTCCTTACGTACACATCGGCCGGCGACCTTTTTCTTTCAGCAATAAAATTCCCTAACTCGCACCATGTGCAAATCGAAGATTGCTGTTGCTACATAGGTTCCTGCGATACCATAGAAAATTCATATCGTTTGTGGTATCCGAATCACATTTTCTATTTAATGAGCGGCTGCTATTTATCTAGCCGACCCTCATTACCGAACTATGCATCAGGTCATATTTCCCTTGTCCTTTAATTCGCCGAATCTTTTCCCTCGCGAACTAGATGCATAAACAAATACAAAGCCATTAGCATCCGACGGGATGCGATTCGTTTGTTTCAACAAACACACATCTCTTGGATGCCCATTTACCCCGTCCTTGAGTTTCAGGTTTATTCCTATGGCCTTGTGTATGAAAAAAGCCTATGTGATCTTCACTCACACATACACATTCATTGCCAAGTCCGACTTCCTTGTTTCCACCACAGAGAAACATTTTCTTCTTGGGCAAACTCACCTCAAAACGATTAAATATCGTCAAGTCCTTTTCCATCACCAGACGAAAATAGTCGTGCGGACTTCCGCTCCCGTTCCGCGGACGGCAGCGATAATAACTAGAGTCTAGTGCGTAGTAACGAAAGGAGTAATTATACAAGTCCGTCGTGTTGGTGTTTAAATTAAATTCGGAAAAATCAGATTAATGTTAAAGGATAAATCTATGTGAAAGAAACCTCGTAACGAATAAAGAATATTAACCAAATCAGTGCGTTTTATTTCGGAGACTACAATCGGTGCGTTTTGCTTCATTCCTTGGTGACAATTTCCTGAGGACAGTTTACGGTGGCGCAATGGGCGACTGTAAGTGGATGTTGGCGGAGGGAGTGAACGGAGTGCCCGTGCTAGGCACATACCTCCCCGCAAGAAAGTCACCAGGGGGAGTACGGCTTAGGGGTTTTGGGGCGTTGCAAAGAGTGGGGTTCGGGTTAAAAGAAACTCTATTAGGATGAAGTTTGAAGGAAGACCTCTTTTTACGGCTGTACGTTATTTGGCATATTAGAGTCGTCTTGATTAGGTCGGGGTGGGTGTAGCATGGGTTTGAGACAGGAAGTAAGGTGAGATTGGGGTGTCGGGGGTGATAGGGGGGTCGGGGGTAATAAGGGAGTTGCTTGGGATAGGGGGGTTGGGGTGATAGGGGGTTTGGAGAACCGGCAGCGACGTGGAAAAAGGCTATGTTGATGACAGGTTTTGGGTGGAGATCTTGTTGAGTTTCAGTATGGAGTTTACCAGCGGGGCTATTTTTATGAATTTTTATAAAGTGTTGGTGTTAATATCGTTTTTGAAAAAAGAACATTTACACAGTTTAAGTGCGTCATCTGCCGGGTTCAGGAAAAGCCATTCAAAAGATGAGAGGATGTTGTGTTGGAGGCCTGGTTTGAGATCTGGTTAACGTTTATGATGCTAATTACGTAATTATTTCGGATGAAGTGAATCTTTACTTAAAGGGAGGGCGTTTAGCATCAGCGTTTGTGTGGATGCCGGTGATAGTGAAGGCAGAAAAATTGTTTTTGCTTAAATTTATGGATCCTCTCATTCTACTCTTCAAAGGTCCAAGTTGATCCTAGGCGATAAACAGTAGGGGTGGAGGTGGTCGGGGTTGACTGGTCGCAGGTCCGGTTTCAACTAAGGCGTGAGTATTAGAAACTTCATTATTTATTGCTATTATTTACCTCACCAAAATGTATCAGAACTTCTTTATTTATTGCTAAATAAAATAAAATCTATTAATCACCTCACCAAAATTAAAATTGCCTCTAACCTGTTGCATAGTGAATCGAATACCCATAACTGGTTATCAAACTACGTTCACTCAATGTCGCCACTACTGTACCCACTCCGAAGAGAAATATTAGCGCGAAAGAAATCATAAATAAACTCTTCAGTTTCATGCGATTATTGCCATGAGACTGCGAGATATCACTCACACATTTCCGCCCAAACCAACGAGAGGCGAGATGCAAAATACATTCGATACCAGCATGGTGCGATAGCATCACACAGTTGTTGTACGTCGACGACAGTTTTTGTGAAACCAGTCTCTTTGAAGCGACTGTACTAGGTATGGTGTGGTCGCGTTATTCAACAGATTCAGTCGTACGATTACAATAAAATTATTAGCTACAACGACATGACATCGAGTGACGAGATATTCAACTTGCAATTGGTGCAGGAGGTTCAAAAACACCCACTACTTTATAACTTCAAATTACTCGACTACTCGAGGAGGGAACTCGTTGACGCAGCCTGGAACGAGGTGGCGGGAGCGCTAAACGATGACGGTAACTGCAATTGTGTGTATCTAGAAGCTCGTCTTCAAATTAATGTAATTATCTAATCGAATAGCTTTGAACTGCAAAGAGAAATGGCGAAATCTACGCACGGTATTTGTCAGAACTTTAAAGCCACTTAGTTCCGGAGGGGTGAGACGAAGGACGTACTATCTCAGCGATGCAATGTCATTTTTAATACCGTTTATTAAACCCCTAAAAACCGACGAACAAATGGAGACGTCGAATTCGCCAATTGAAAGGGAGTGGGAATTTGAAATCTTGCCCGAGGAAAATTATCGGAAGGGGAATATTGATACTCCGCAAACTGATACTCACCCAATAGATACTCAGCTTAATGATCAGCCATCCCACGAGGATGTCAAGGACTTCCAGGAAGGGATTTCCGAACCGGTTGTATATAAGAGAGCTCGGCATTCAGCGGATGTAGACGAATCTCGTAAATACTTTCTCCTTAGTATTTTGCCAGAGGTGAGACAACTAACTGATAACCAAATGAAGTTCTTTCGGCGGAGAGTTATAAATGCCCTTGATGAAGCTGAGGATTATCCCCCCTACAAAATGAATAGAGCAGTGTCTAATGACACGCACCAAACGAATTTTCAGAGTGTTGTGTTAAAGCAAGAACTTTAGACAGATCAACATTGTTATTATTTGAATATTAGCAAATAAACGTTATAGTTGTTTACGTAAAAACATCTTTGTTTCATAGTGGACCTGTTGGCATATTTACTGTCGGCGGGATAGTGAGATATTTTGTGAAGCTATCCTTATATTCCCAAAGTCTCCTATCATAGAGTACAGTAAGTAAGCTAGTCGAAACCTATGCGGTGATGCGCAGGTTCGAATGAGGCCTGTACCAAACGATGGAATTGGCGGATAAATATATGTCTACGAGGGTGGTCTGAAAAGTTTACTCAACGTGAAGATAGCAGGACTAGTCAATACGCTTGATACCGAAACTGTAATACTATGATTCAAATACTGTCCATAAGCGCTCCACACAAGTTATATAGTCACTGGGGAGAGAGTAGTGTGGCGATTGCAACAAATTAAATTACACTTATAGAACTATAGTGAAAAGGACAGCACCGGAAGAAAATTGACAAATTCAACAGCGCCGATTACCAGAGCATTAACGTAACAAAAATAGCATATGTGATGAGTTAAGAGACTATCGTATAACACGCTGCGGTCCTGCGAACCTCACAAATCATTGTGGGGTTAAATACTTTTTCGCCCAGCTAAAGGAGCCATACATACATGGGTGGCCTGAAAAGTTTCCGACCTCACCGTAAAGATAGCAGCAGTAGTCAATAAAAGCTTGAAGTTGCGCATATTTTGACAGTTACTCACCAAAAATGTAAGCCATTTTGGACACGTAGTTTGTATTTGACAGTCGTTGGAGTGATGCGATGTGTGTTTTTGTGAAAATGGACAAAATTGAGTATCAAACTATAATTAAATTTTTATTTTTGGAAGGCAATACGCGTACGCAAATCAAAGATAAGTTGGACTCTGTGTATGGGGACTCTGCAGCGTCATTTACCACAGTGAAATTTTGGGCAGCTGAATTTAAACGAGGCCGTGAGAGCTTGGGAGACGATGAATATTCGGGACGTCCAAAAACTTCAACAACTGACGATAACATCGCTAAAGTTCACCAAATGGTGCTATACGACCGCCAAATTAAAGTGAGAGAGATAGCAGAGGCTATGAAAATGTCCAAAGAACGTGTTTGTCACATATTAAATCAAGCTTTAGACATGAGAAAGCTGTCCACGCGTTGGGTGCCGCGTATGCCTACCTTAGACCAAAAACGTGTTCGAATGAACTATTCCAACGCTCTGTTGGTGCAGTTCAGACACAATATATCCGAGTTTTGGCGCTGATTAATTACTGTCGATGAAACTTGGATACCCCATTATACGCCCGAAACGAAAATACAGTCAAAACAGGGGACTGCAAAGCGGTGAATCGGCTCCAAAAGAGCAAACACTTTTTTTTTGACTGGGAAAGTGATGGCGACTGGTTTTTTGGGATAGTCATGGAGTTACCTTAATCGATTATCTTTAAAAAGGAAAAACAATTACATGAGCATACTACGCATCATTACTTGATCAACTGTAGGAAAAAATTGCAGGAAAAACTGCCTTATTTGCAAAAAAAGAAAATCCAGTTTCACCAAGACAACGCGCCGTCTCACACCTCAGCGGTTGCCATGGCGAAAATCCACGAACTACTGTTTAAACTGCTTCATCATCCGCCTTACTCACCAGATCTAGCCCCAAACGACTTCTCTTTGTTCTCTAATCTAAAAATTTCGCTCGGATGACAGAGATTTTCGTTAAATCAGGAGGCAATCCTAATGTTTGGGATTGATAGTGAAGAACGAACTGACGCTATGACCGTTAGAATCACCAAAAATTGAACCTAAGCGTAACACATCAGGCTACTGGCCGTGTTTAGAATTCGATTTTTAAACTCAAGTATGATGTGAATTGTTTTGTTATCGCTATGGTATACGGCCCTGATGTATTTTCTTATTCGATTTTCGTTCGGTGTTCTTCACTATTTGCTTGTGTATTGTGTGTGTATCTGTTAGAGACGCCACAATCCCATTCGTGAACAGTTATTTTGCAGAGAAAAACACAGAGTACTATTAGGACGGATTAGAGAGATGGGAGCATCGCTGGGAGAAGTGTGCAGAGTTGCAAGAAGACTATGTAGAAAAAGACTATGTAGAAAAGTAATATATTTCAATTAAATTCAAGTATATATTATTATAGGTACGTAAGTGACTTACTTGTATTTAGTGGACCGTTGAGTGGTCGCTGTAGCTGCTGCTGGGTGTCAGGTAACAGTGGGCGTTCAGCTTTTGCTCCCCTGTTCAGCTTCCTGCTGTCCGTTGTTGAACCTTCTTCTTTCGATCCGATCTCCTCAAGGTCAAACCTAACGTGGTCCACCCATCTCCGTCGCGGCCGTTCTGCCGGTCTCTTTCCCGTTAGTCTACCATCAAGAATTCTACGCCCGGTCCAATCGTTGCCTATTCTCGCCATATGTCCGGCCAATGTTAATCTTCGCGACCTGAATACTCTCACTGTTGTAGGTTTGCGGTATAGCTCTTCCAATTCGTGGTTGTGGAGTTTCCTCCATTGTCCTGCCTCCTCGTCATATTTACCTCCACAGATACCCCTCAAAACTTTATTTTCGAATACGCGGAATTTGTTTTCTTCCCGTTTTGTGAGAGCCCATGTTTCGCATCCGTATAGAACAATCGGCATGATTATGGTTCAATAGACACGCAGCTTTATGTTACGTGCTAGCAGTTTGTTTGTCAGTAGTTTACTGACTGTGTGCCAACTAGCGTTGCCGGAATGCAGTATTTTGTTAATCTGTTTTTGATATCCTAACCGAGTATTTATACCGTAGATGTTTCTGCGCCACTGGGAAACTCAGATCACTGCTTGGTATCTGTCGCGCAAGCACTTGCATATCAAGCGAACAACCGGCCTAGGCAGCTTCGCCATGTATGGAAGTATGGGGCCGCTAACTGGGACGATTTTCGAGATTTCTTCGCATCCTTTCCATGGTCCGAGGTGTGCTTCGGAAACACCGATGTTAACGCATGCGCGGAGTCGGTATCAGAGATTATTCTTCTGGGGTTGGAGATGTATATTCCACATTCCATCAAACGAAGTTCGTCTGATAAACCTTGGTTTGACAAAAAATGCGAGCTGATTACAGCGGCAAAAAATAGAGCTTTTAAGCAATGGCGCTCCAATCCCACCGATGTTAACAGAACGAATTTTGTTAGAATCAGAAACGCGTGCAACCAGGCGATTGATACCGCGAAGAAGACTCACAACGACAGGGTGATCAATAAGCTCCTTCGGTGCCCAACTAGTTCGCGCTCCTTCTGGTCAAAGGCAAAGGCTGTCAGCAGTAACTTTGCTTCCTCCACTTTCCCTCCGTTGGTGACAGACAGCGGGACGTTAGTCACGAATCCAAAGGATAAAGCTAATGTGTTCGCGAATTTATTTTCCGCGAATTCAAACCTCGACCCCGGCCTTTGGGAACCACCTGCGATCTCGCCGGTACGGTCTTCCATGCGGGGTGTGAGATTTCGTCCGCGCACTATTCAACGCATTCTACGTGAACTGGATTGTAGGAACGGCGAGTGTTCGGATCTGTATCCTGTTAATTCGGGGGTGCCCCAATGTTCTATTTTGGCTCCAACCTTGTTCTTGCTTCACATAAATGATTTGTTGGAGACAACGGATAACAAAGTGTTCAGTTTTGCGGATGATAGTACGCTTGTTTCCTCCTTTTCGGGTGTTCGGCTGATTGGTGCATCAACGTCACACCAGCTGAGATGTAGACAGATTGACTCTCTGAATCGGGATCTGGATAAAGTCCTGCAGTGGGGAAAGGCGAATCTTGTCCACTTCAATGCAACGAAGACCCAGTATACAACACTCACAAAGAAAAGTGGATCATTGGTTCCACAGCTGATGATGAATGGCCGGGGCCTCGAGGCTGGGGAACGTTTGAAATTGCTCGGCGTCACGGTCTGTGGGAATATATCATCGCATAAACACGTATCGGGTATCGCCAGATCAGCCTCAGGAAAACTGAGTTATCTTTTTAGAGCCAAGAAATATTTTACTCCGGGCCAACTTCTTCTCCTATATAAATCCCAAATTAGACCCGCGCTCGAATATTGCTCTCATGTTTGGAGCTTGGCTCCTAAACATACCCTCAACCTACTTGAGATTGTACAAAGACGAGCGATCCGCCTGATCGGGGACTTGGCGCTGACGTCGGGACTACAGTCGCTATCACATCGAAGGCGCGTAACCGACCTCTGTCTGTTTTACAGATATTATCACGGGTACTGTTCTTCAGAGATTCGTGGTATTGCTCCACGGAATTCGGCTTATATGCCCTCCACAAGACAATCCGATCGCACCAGTTTGTGGTTCATCTCCCGAATATCCCTGAATCAGAACTCGTTCCGTTACAGAGGAGGGAAGTTGTGGAACTCCCTTCCCACGCGAGTGTTCCCGGAGCGTTACAACCTGCAACTGTTCAAAAAGAACTGCCACAGTTATTTGATGGCATCTCGGGGCGCCCACTCGGCGCTATAGGTTCGCCTCTCCCGAGAGAAATCTAATAAAAAAAAAAAAAAAAAAAAAAAAAAAAAAAATCCTTCGACATATCGTTACCGGTCGTCAGTATCGTTTCCAGATATTTAAATTCTTTAACTTTTTCAAATGTCTTACCTCTGACGTTTATATGTGTTCCATGAGGTCCAACTGCTTTCGCCGTAATCATGTATTTTGTTTTGTCTTCATTTATTTCTATATCCACCTCTTCTGCCGATTGCATGATGATTTCACTATTTTTACATACAGTTTCTAGATTATCGCCCAGAACAGCGATGTCATCCGCATATGCGAGCGCTTGTGTGACGCCGTTCAGGGAAACCAATAATCTGGGCACTAAATGGGCATCTATCAGAGACACAATTAAACAAACAGTCCAAAAGGTATTCGGATTTAACAAAACAATTAAGTCCAAACCTGGGTTTGACGATGAGTGCAGGGCGAAGATCGAAGAACGTAAATGCCCCAGAATGATCCAGTTACAAGGATATGATGAAGGCAACGCAGAAAGATACGCGACAATTCGGAAAGAGACAATGAGACTCTTCGAACGCAAAAAACGCGAATGGAGAAGACTCGGATTGAAAAAATCCTAGAAAATGCCAGAGCACAGAACCTCAGAGGTATGTATGTCGGCATAAATTCAATTAGAAAAACGGTTGCAGTTGGGGTTTTAAATTCTTCCGCATCCACCGTACTCTCCTGACATTTCCCCAACGGACTACCATCTTTTCCGCAATCAGGATTCATTTTGCCGGTAGAAGGTCTTTCGGAACCGGGCAGAGGTCATAAAAGCCTTTAAAGATTTCATTGCCTCAAAAAGTCAGCTACTACGAAAAAGCAATATTTGGCCCTGTATCACGTTGGAAGAATGTCATAGATGCCAACGGATCCTATTTTGATTGAACAAAAATTAACGGAAAAATAATATTGGCTTTTAAATGTTTACTATATAATCGGGCATTTTATGTGGTACAACCCAATAGATGATTCCCTACCAGTTCCATCAAATACACAGCAAAACGTCTCTAACCGTCAATCCTGGTTTGGCTACCGTTTGCCCAGGTTCATCGCGATTCCACCAATACGAACAGTTGGTGAACCGTCTCTCCATATTCCCACTTCTTTACCAGCAGTTGCTTTATTGTGAGCATTTGGTTGCTTGTTGACTGGTTCTTACGCTTGACGCTGTCATAAGTGATCCAATTTTTATCACCAGTCACCACCCGCTTTAGGAATGGAACGATGTTGTCCCGATTCACCAGCGATTCGCCGATGGAAATTCGGTCCATGATGTTTTTCTTTCGTTAACTCGTATAGCACCCGTACGTCAAGTTTCTTTTTCTATCCAGCCTTATTCTAGTGATTCCAAATGCTTTGTTGTGTAATGTTTAGCTCCCGGTCAATCGAAAGAGTGCTTACATGACGGTAGGACTTGTGGGGAGGAAGTAGGTTGCACCGGCGTATGGCGCTGATTCCCTTCACGTCCCCATCATACACTAAACAGCTCCGGCGCGAATTCTCCACCAACGAAAGAAATAAATACACCCAGTACTGTTTATTTACTGAAAACTTGCTTTATTGATTCACCAGATTCTTTTTGTTGACATGTATTAGATGTTACACCATTTAATTGGGTTGGTTAATTGTTATTATCCACTACAGATTTTACACCATTTAATTGGGTTAAAGCTACAAGTTCCGGTTACACTGAAAACGAATCGTATGTACAAGGAAAAATAATATAAGACTGTATGCACTTTTACACGACTCTACTTCTAGCACGCTTACTCGACTCGCGGTGGATTCGTGACGTCCCCGTGCGCAACGGAAAGCGGGAGTGGCACGACCGGCTCGGTCGGTGGATGAAAAAGGACTCAGCGATACTAATTCGCTGGCGAAGAAAATTCAGCCAGTGAAACTGGCTCTCTTACTTTAAGGGTGCATTTTCTATCCCAAGAGAAACGTGAAGTCTCTCTTTGCGGATAGGCAACCAGATCTCCTAGCGAAGATCTATAATGGTACACATGTATGTGTGAACATTGGTTCTTCCATTGGACAAAGCCATGGGAACGATCTGAAAACAAAGAAAATGGAGTAATGTACATCAATGAGATGTGAGTTCGGCTAAGTAAACAGGCCGAATCTCATTGGGTGCTAATTGGGGTTTCTGTTGGTTCATGCCGCTAGTCATGAGAAGCAGATCCAGAAATATGGCGAAGAGATCGGGTAGATCATTGTCTAAGCTATGCATTGCAGCTGTAATGATAGCCGCAGTGCACCATGCACATGGTGCTAATTGATTCTAGCTTATTTACAGGGAATTGGTGTTTATTGCATCGCTGCCAAGGGTAAGTATACCATAACTGTTTGCATTTGCCTATGCTGTAGGATTTAATTTATGGTTTAAGACGCGAGATGTGTATATTTGCTTTTGTCCCTTGGGTATAGGTCGCCAACCAATGTAAGGCTGGGAATAAGCGACGCAATGTTTATGACTCCTGTTATGATGGTTACATCATATGTAAACCAAATTATTTCATTTTCAGAAATTCTACTACGGAAAATGCGTATTTAAAATTGCGAATTCTTAAATGGAATTTTGAATTCGAATAAATGAATGAAAGGTAAGAATTCTCTTCCAGGAGCTTTTAGTGAAATACGTTTGATAAACTTAATGCTTAAAGCATTTACAGGTGCTAATGCGATTGCATTAGCAGAAACTAATGAAAGGTGGGTTGTAGTTATGGGGGTTCTTCGGGTAAGTAGACAGGGGGTTTGGCGGAACCGCCACAGACTCGATGGTTTCATGATTTTATCGACATTTTTGACAATTGCCCTTCCAGACCGCGGTGCATTTTTGACGTCAAAATTACCGGAACGGAAACGACGAAACCAAAATTGCGTGTGACTGGCTGTTGCAGTATCAGGACTATAAACACTGTTCACATTTATAGTCATCTGGCTTCTCGTTTCGCCTTTATCGAAGAAAAACAGTAAAATATGGCGTGTTTTCTCTTTGCTTGTGTTCATATTTGATGTGCAGGGGGATGGGAGGCTAAAGTCTGTGCTTTCAACCCGGCGAAGGCCAGGAGGATCCCTGTCCCTGCTCAATCCAAGTTGACATGCAGTCTCCACGTGACACTGTGAGGAGCGAAGTCAATGTGCCGGCGTACGACACGGGTTCTACTTCGTCCCACTGTCACTAAAAGAAAGTTCTACTGCTGAACCTGATCCGTCAAAAAGAAACAAAAACCGCAACACACCGATCACAACGAGTAAATAAAAGGCACTATTTGGGTCTATTGAATCGGATGTTCTTTTATTGATTTTACTTAAGGATTACACGGTTGGATCTCAATTGATTTAATTATTAAAAGAAAAGTTCGCTTGCAGTTTATTTAATTCCCAACAGTTTAGTCTTCACTACCGCTTTAAACGTGAGACGAGCATCAACTCAACCAGCACTTCACAAAACGACCCGTGTATAAACGCATCTCCGCAGCCGGCGGAGAGCGGGAGTGACGCGTGACCACTGCGATCTGCGGATGGTAAAGGACTCCGCGAGGATGGAATTCCGAAATGACTTCCATCCTAGGTTAGGGTAAAGAAACAAGAGAAGAGAACGAAAAACTTTTCTCTTAAGGTTGCGGCCACCACAGAAATGCACTCTTTCAGTGCAGTGGTGTGTGTGCATGGTTGTTTCATGGATGAGAACGAACCTAGAACAAAGAAAGGGCATAAAGTGCATTCATAGGATACGATTTCGGTAAAGCAAATAAAACCGAACTCGTCGGATGCTAATGGGTTTGCTTATGCATTGCCCGGTAATTGGGTCAGCTAAATAAATAGCAGCCGCTCATTAAATAAAAAAAAAAGTTTTTCGGATACCACAAACGATATGAATTGTTTATGGTATCGCAGGAAACCTATGTAGGAACAGCGTTCATCTGTTTGCGCTGGAGCGAGTTAGAGAATTTTATTGCTGGGAGAAAAAGGTCGCCGGCCAATGTGTACGTAAAGAAATTTATCGTACACATGGCGAAGTTGGAAAATGTACGGCGCAATATTTATGGTCCCTGTCATGACGGTTACATTGTATGCAAACCGAATCATTTTGTTTACAGAAATTTGTCTGGGGGGGATTTGCTTGGCGCTGAAGGTGGCGAATTGGTATGAGATTCCTGATAAGGTAAGAAAGAAATCTTACAGGAATTGTATGCCAAGTGATGCATGAAAAGGTAAGTTTTCTTTATAGATTTGATCTATTTAATGAGTGAAGCATTTTTAGGTGCTTATGCGATTGCATTAGCAAAACTTATGCGACCTGGGATGAGGTTAAGGGGGTTTTTAGGTAAGTGTACCGTGGGGTGTGGCGGCACCGCCACAACACCCCTGGATAGCTACTTTGGCAACCGCCAAGTAGTGAACCAATGCATGCAGCGACATCCTGAGAAAGGTTGATGCAAGGCTCATAACCTTGCCCGAAAAGACAAATTATTATGGACAATTTAACAAGTCTCGGATAAGGACCGGATACCGGTGGAGAGACTTGTTAAATAAGACCAAGGCCGGATCCCGGTTGTAGTGCCGATGATGATGATGATATTTGATGTGCGTTCAATCAAAACTGAGACAAACAATCACAAAACTGTCTGAAAAGTTTTTTTTAGTACAAAATCTTATCTTTCTAGTGCCATCTCGCGCAACCCGATCGCATTATACAAGGCGAGATACAGATTACTAAAGCCATCTATTGGAAAAATAATGAGTTTCTTTCTAATACACCGAATATTTACAGCTATATCCACCCTAATCCAAGTTTAGCATAGCACCTAATTAAGTATTTGCACATATCCGTATTTTTTAAGATGTCTCGACGCTGATTGGTCTATTTATATAATTTCATACTTTTTTTTTTAAATAAACACAAGACACCTAGTTGAACGAATACCGGCGGCACACCTTAGCCCATGTTTTGGTCAGAGATTAGCTTTTGCTTTAAAAACCTATAAATGCCTAAACTAATTTTTAAAAATATTCCTTTTATTAAAGAAATGGTCGACGAACTCTAATAATATATTATATTGTGACTGGGTTTCGTTTACTCGTAGCAAAGACAGTTGACCCCCTAATTTTGCGATAACCACCACTAACCAGTCTTTTCAGTTTTTTTTGTTTTTCAATAGATATTAGACAACGTAGTTCAAATATCGACCTTGAGTTGTTAAACATTTTCCAAAGGATCCGCCACTTAAGAAAAACTAATAATTTTAAGAATGATGATTCATCTGTTTTTTGTCAAATTTAGGAATGAGCGATACGAGTACTTTAAGAAAACAAAACAACGTGCTTGACCTCAAGAAGCCACCGAACCATTATCTAATGAGTCGTCTTATTGTCACTTAATCGATAAACAGCTAAGTTGTTAGGCAAACGATTGCAGTTTGTTGTTGGTTTTTACAAATATTGTCAACGCCATTCATTCGTAATATGCTCTGATATCAATAAATCGAAGCACTCTTGCTACCTAGAAGGGAACTTCCCATTCAGTTGTCACCTCAAACTACTTTCCTTGATCGGATTTATCATTTTTCACACCGCTGGCATCTGGTGGGAGAAGTTCTCTTATCAATAATGTTAGTCATGGTTCTCCCTCATCTTGAGCTGCTTGCAAAAGTCTACCCACAGCCTTCATAATCCTCATTAATGTAGAACAGATCGAGTTCGGCCGCAGACGAGCACGTACCTATACTGGTTATGAACAATTAAGTTGATTTTATGTGTGGATTTTAAAGGAACGTGCAACTAAACTTGGTTATAGTTATTCATGTACCAGCGAAGTGTTTTCGTCACTTGATCAAGGACATAATCGAATCAAAAGATGTCTGCTGTCAGTGGTTATTCAAGTATAACATTTCCCTGTATCCGGATCACCTTACTGTTCTTCAACATAGCTTTTTGGGTAAGTGGACACATTACTGTAAAACTGAGGTAGTCAGAAAACTCAATTTGCTGCCGATTCCATAAAGTGAAATTGGATCTACCAATCAGTGATTACGACTACTTGTTTATTGCACAGCTGCACATAGTAGCTAGTGAAGAAACCTGAGACGTAGTTAAGAGAACGCAATATTATAAAAGATATATTTTACAAGTGTTGAAACAGTGTTTATTAGAACTTGGCATTCTTTAACAAAGCTAGCTTATCATACACCTTTATAGACGATATACTGCTACAGATAAATTTCACGGGAACAATTATTCTTGGAAATCTTGTCACTCTTATCTTCCTTTGGTCGTTGCTGAGTCAATATGTGGCAGGTAAAACCATTTCGTGCATTTCTTAAGTTATCCACAATCGATTGCAAGTACCTTAGACATCATTTTCTTCTATAGTACAATTCATTATTCACCAGACTCCCATTTTATTAAAGAAAACCCCCCACGATGTAGTCACATCCGTTACGTTCATTTTTTGTTTTGTTTATTTTTTTAGTGTAAATTTTAATACAAAATTTATTGGAGTGGAAAGAAAGATAAAATTTGAGAGTATGATCTCAAAGTAAATTACCCAGTAAAGACTCCTCATTATTTACTCTCCATTTAATCGCCTCTAAAGTTCAACAGAATATTTTATATCTTTTTTAAATGTATAGTAATCAGAGAACGGGTGCCAACAATTCTTACTATTCTACAAATAAATTAGAAGAGATTTAACTGCTTTATACTAATGAACCTTATAGAATTAAATTTGAACCAAAAATAACAACAACAAAAAATACCTTCCATTGCCGGTTCATCGACGCAGACACAACGATCATGTAATTAAGCTAATTTTGTTCTAGTGAAAAGTAGTGCTTTTAAAATAATTTGTTCAGTTCAAGGTTATGCTAGCTAGAGAATGTTGCAAACATTCATCATCATCATCGGCACTAAAACCCGGATCCGGTCTTGGCCTCATTTAACAAATCTCTCCACCGGTCCCGATTTCGGGCCGATGTCATCCAGTTTGGCACTCCCAGGCTCTGGGCGTCCTGGTCTACGCTATCCCTCCATCGCAGACAAGGTCTGCCGCGGTGTCTCCTTCCATACACCCTGCCTCAAAGGACTTTCCGGGCAGGCTCCTCTTCGCTCATTCGAGCTGGGTGTCCTGCCCACCGGATGCTACGGAGCTTGATTTTTTTTACAACATTAGCTTCAAGGTAGATTGCGTACAACTCATGGTTGTAGCGTCTCCGGAATCGTCCTCCCTCACATACGGGGCCAACAATTCTCCTTAAGACCTTCCTCTCGAACGCGGCTAAGAGTTCAGAGTGCCTTTTATTGAGCACACAGGGCTCGGATCCATACATGAGTACTGGTAAGACCCTGGTCTTGTACAGTAGTAGCTTGGATGTTTTGGATAAATTTGGGGATTTAAAGAGCCTTGATAGGTCATAGTTGGCGCAAGGCTAATAACCTTGCCCGGAAAAACAAATTATTATGGACAATTTAACAAGCCTTGGGGGACTTCTTAAACCAGGCCAAGACCGGATCCCGGTTGTAGTGCCGATGATGATGATGATAGACCATAGTAGGCTTTGTTGATTTGATCAGCCGTTCGCGTATTTCTTCTTCCATATTGTTATCGGCTGATACTATTGACCCAAAGTAGTTAAAGGATTGGACTACTTCAAATTCGTGCTCCACTACCCTGATCGTTTAACCAACGTTAGGTCTTCTCTTCGTAGGTGTTGCCATCATGTACTTTGTCTTTTCCTCATTAATGTGCAGTCTCACTTTTTGTGCCGCCTGCTCGATCTGGGTGAAGGAGTTATGTACAGCCGAATCGGATCGACCGATGATATCGATGTCATCTGCGTAGGCAAGTATCAGGCTGGACTTGGTGACAATAGTTCCTCTAGTTGTAATTCCAGAGTCACGGATTGCTTTCTCCAACGCCAGGTTGAAGATGTAACATCAAAGTGTAATCTCTGATATTATCATTTAATTTGTTAATGTCATCGTAAAATTTGTTTGATTAAATTATTTAGATTTTCTTTTGGGTGAAATTATTTATAGGTTATTAGGCCCCACGACGGGTTCCAAAACGTAACACCTGAGCGTAACCCCAGATGCTAACATTTATTAATTAGTTATTAAGTTTGTGTTGTATATTGCTGTAACATTTATTTCAATTTGGAATTACTTACTTCGCCTGGCGGCCTTCCCTTTGGTTTGGCAAATAAGTTCTTCTCCTCCTCTTGGTTTTTTCCTTTTAATTAATACGAGACTTTATCGTTTTTTAACTTTAAACTTTATTGTTAAAATACACTGGGAATGTCCATCCCTTATGTTTTAAACACTTTGACGTTTTCTTTTTTAACCAGAAAATCCGCTTTACAATTGCATGGGCCGCAGCCTTCTTGTTTATTACTTTACACTGTGCTGCAACTCATTTGCACACCTCTTTTTATACTAAATTATTGGTAAGTTAATGCAGATGATGCATTTTCCTCACCTAGAACGTGTAACCTATTCGAAGGTTATTCGCTTGTCATAAGCCATTCGCAATATTCATTAATCATTTGCTTGCTCTGCAAAAAATGCAACGGCAAAGAATTGAGCAATTCCACGCGGAGAACCAATTATAGGACATTGCCCGCGTGTGCCAATCGTATCATACGATTAATTGCGCCACACTGCTGTGTTCGCTACTTCATCGAACTCAGCACTTTTCCGACGCTCAATTATTTCGTCGTCGGTGGCCTTTGACGACACCGCTTGTGATCATATATCGTGTATCACATTCTTACACATATGTATTTGTAAAATGAACTCGTGTAGGTCCGTGGACAGGTGCTTGCTTGATTTTTGTAATACGAAGCAGAATGCAATGACCTTGGCAAGTGGATCAAGTGTATGATTGATATATGATAATTGGCTTTGGAAGGTGGGCATGAATGGGTAATTATCGCAACGTATGCGATATGAATTAATTGTCCGTGAAGAAGGCTTTGCTTTTGAATGAATGCGAATTTTAATTCTATGCATTGTAGTGATTGTGGGAGAGGGGTGTAGTGCATTGTATGCAGAATATTTTGAGGATTGATCATATCAGTATTGGATACAAGGATGATGGAATCAAATTAATAAAATATTATAATGTTTGAGAGGGGGTGTAAAGCGAGATGTAACAAAGAGGAGGCAGGCTAGACCGTAGCCTTGTCGGAGTCCATTAAAGATGTTTATTGGTTTGGACAGCAATCCCGCTATTTTTACTTGACTAGTTACGTTGGTCATGGTCAACCTACAAAGTCGTATCAGTTTGTTTGGAATGCCGAACTCTCTCATGGCATTATATAGTTCTACCCTGGCTATGCTGTGGTAGGCGGCCTTAAAGTCTATAAATACATGATATAGTGGAATCTTAAAATCCAGAAATTTTTCCATCGCCTGCCTAAGGGTGAATATGTGATCAATCGCTGATTGGCCCGGGACGAAGTTACATTGATATTCACCAATAATGACTTTAGTGTATGAGGCTATTCGGTATTGTAGGATAGTAGAGAGTATCTTATATGTGGTACTCGGCAATGTTATACCCCTATGGTTGTGGCACAGTGTGATATCTTCTTATGTATGGGGCAAATTATTCCGCGACGCCAATTTTGCGGCATCTTCCCTTGCTCCCATACGTGCACCACGATCTCATGAACTGCGTGATGTAACGCTGTCCCTCCTTGTTTTGATTTGAGCTGTCTTATGGCTTTTAATGCTTCCTTAATGCTTGGTCGCGACAGCATTTGGTCTTGATATTGCATTGGTGGACCCTCTAATTCTTCTGTGAACCGACCATTTAGCAATTCATTGAAGTGCACTTCCCATCGCTCCAGAATGCCTTCAGGATCGGTGATCAGATTACCCTCTTTATCCTTGCAGTAAGTGCAACGTGGTGTGTACCGCGTCATACTGCGGATTATTTGATAGAACTTCCGCGCCTGGTGCGGACCTCGCCCTTTACTTTTCTCTATTTCACAGACAAAGTTTTTTTCCCAGGCACTGTTCTTTTGTCTCTGAAGTCTGCCGCTCCGATCTCTACGATTACTGCCTAAGATGGAGTTGGGAGTACTAAAGACAGTATTCTTAAAGCGTGTCCATTTCTCTTCTATGCCCGGCATTCTGGCCCCAGGACTTACTCTCCCTCCGTCGAGCTCTTCGATGGCGAGTCTTAACGCATGACCAAAGGTGTTACTGGTGTTCTCATTGCGTAAGGCAGCCGTTTTGATTCGAACCTGATCCGTGGATGCGGAAAACTATACCAACAAGATAGTGATCCGAGTCGACGTCGGCAACTCGGTACGTTCGTATCGTCATCAGGCTCGAGGTGGGTAGCGATCTATTAACACGTGGTCAATTTGGTTGCGAGTGGCTCCATCAGGTGATACCCAGGTGGCTTTGTGGAAGCCTGGTACTCGCAACGACCAAGTTTTTTGATGTTGCCAATTCGATGGCCCGTAGTCCATTGTCATTAGTGTTCTCATGCAAACTATGTTCTCATGGAACCTGCGTAGTGCCTGAAAACCGGCTCCCGGCCTATTTTCGCATTCAAATCATCAAGAACGATTTTCACATCGTATCTTGGGCAGGCGCAGGCATTGAGGGCCCGTTCCACGTTCTCGTAGAATTCTTTTTTTCCGTCGTCAGGGGACTCCTCTGTAGGTCCGTGAACGTTTATGAGGCTTATGTTCTTAAACTTCACTCGCACGCGTAGAGTGCACAGCCTTCGTTTATTGCATTAAAGCCGATAATGGCAGGCTTTAGTTTTTGGCTGACTAGAAAGCCTACCCCGAGCACATGGTGTTTAGCATGACAGCTAGAATAAATGTCACAGTTTTTCTTTGAATAACATAACCCGTCAATGTTATTTCTTGTAATGCTGTTATGTCAGCCTTATATTCGGTCAGGGCATTGGCTAGCTGCTGTGCAGCTCGAGCTCTGTATAGTGGGCGGACGTTCCATGAGAAAATTTTCAAATCGTTTAGACATTTTCGTTTCCGTGGTCGTCGTCGTGTATCCGGTCCAGATCCGAGGCTTGGTAAATTTTCCATAATAATTTGTTTTTCCGGGCAAGGTTATCAGCCTTGCGCCAACCTTTCTCAGGATGTCGCTGCATGCATTTGTTCACTACTTGGCGGGTGCCAAAGTAGTTATCCAGGGGTGTCACGTGGAGACAGCATGTCAACTTGGATTGAACAGGGACAAGGATCGTCCTGGCCTTCGCCGGGTTGAAAGCAATCAGCGACTTTGCCCCGTATGTTCGCTCCCATCCCCGAGTGAGAGTGGGGTAATCCCGGTTTGTCGGATTAAGTTGACCAAATTTGTTTACCCGTTTAGGGTAAAAAATACCATGTGTACACAATTGGATTGAGTGGAGTGAAAGAGGAGCATAGAACACTATATAACGAGTCCTGTGTTGACAAACGGTAGAATTCTAAGAAGCGATTTAAGCTCTTCAGTTCGTTATTAACTATGTTGTTTTCTACCACTACGATTAGTAGTGAAACAATGCATGCAGCGACATCCTGAGAAAGGTTGACGCAAGGCTAAAAAGAAAAAGAAATGATTATGGACAATTTAACAAGTCTCGGATAAGGACCGGATACCGGTGGAGAGACTTGCCAAAATAGGCCAAGACTGGATCCCGGATATAGTGCCGATGATGATGAAGCCATTTTATAATTTGTTAAATCAATTTCTTTAAGGTTTTGATTTTGATTCTTTGTAAACAACTTAGTTTTTATTCTTAATTGTACGTTAATGCGAACCTCGGGAATAGCAACCATTCACAACAATAAACTGACTGGTATTGAGTCCCCGCCCCCTTTTTCATTTCGATGATATTTAACTTGAAAATTCGGCTTGGCGAAGAAATAATGCACAAAAAAGATTGATGGTTATTAGAATCTTCTTCGAAATTGGTAATGATTACCTAACAGCAATATTTGCAGTACACAGAGACCACAACTATTGAGAAATGCCGCAATCAGGGGGATGTCTCCACCAAATGTCAGGGGGGTATGTAGAAAATGTAAAATAATTTGTAAAAAATATAATAAATAAACCCTACAACTATCCTACTTCTGATACTCCTCAATCGTCTCATTTTCTCGAAGTTTAGTTTTTTGAAGGTTTCACTTCTACCGGTTGTGAACTGCACACTTTTTTTTTTACACTAACGGGCGCACAAAAGGGGATTTTGAAGTACCCTTAAATGTCAGAGCACAGTGCGAGCAGACGGAGGGGAAGTGGATTAGGAAAGGAGGTGTCGATGTATATTGGTCTTGAATGTCTGGACATGACAACGGCCAGGAAGTACATGATCAGGCAGAACATTCCACATTCGGGTGGTCGACATGTTTTTTTTTTCGACAGACTGTAAGTTCTAATGTGATTGAAAAAATAATTGATATGACTGTTCCGTCTGCGAATGATTCCCGAATAAAGTTCGGGTTAACATTTTTACAGGAATGCACATTTAATTGTATTTTTCGTTGTAAAATCATAGTTATTGCCCGCTCATAAGAACAACACAGGATTGTCAGTTGAACTTGAGTCCGCACAGTCCCGGTAGATCAGTACATCATCAAACATCTTTGCTGATATGTTGAGAAAAAAACGAAATGTCATTTACTGACTTAAGGGGAGATTCTCATCAGGACCGACCAAAAAATCGATTTAAAAAAAAAAAATATATGTAGAATATATCCCAAAGCCGTTTATTTGAATACAATTTTTTTTAAGTTAAGAACAAAAACGAGACACCTTTTTAAACGACAATTGAAGTCGAGCGTTCATATATCCCTACTATCGTAAGTAGAGTTACGAAAAGTACCACCAGGTGTCGCATGTAAGCTATGATTCCGAAAAAATTCGAGGGAGCGACTCTAACTGTTTTGAGCCCTCTGAATAATGATGAGTTTAAATAGATGATAGTTGACACGAACATGAATGACTGAATACAATGTAATGGATTTAATTTCTATCTGTGGAACCTTGGCCAAGAAGGAATCTTGTGCTCCATCAAGGAACGCCCGACCACGCATATCTATAATGACTCCCTAGATGATTCTGAGCTTAGTAGGGAATTTTTTTTGCATTCGCTATATAGTCTGGTCCAGCACCAAGATATTACCAAGTCAGTTTCTCATTGTAAAATTTCTTTGATGACTCTTCCTTAGTGATAATTATTAAGAGCAGATTCTCATCTCATCATCGTCATCATCGGTACTACAACCGGGATCCGGTCTTATCCTTACTTACCAAGTCTCTCCACCGGTCCCGATTTCGAGCCGATGCCATCCAGTTTGGTACTCCTAGGCTTTGGACGTCCTGGTCTACGCCATCCCTCCATCGCAGACAAGATCTGCCGAGCAATCGCCTTCCATACATCCTGCCAAAAACGACTTTCCGGGCAGGCTCCTATTCGCTCATTCGAGCTAGGTGTCCCACCCACTCGAGTCTACCGACCTTGATTTTTCTTATAAGGTTAGCTTAAAGGTAGATCGCGTACAACTCATGGTTGAAGCGTCTCCGGAATCGTCCTCCTTCACATACGGGAGTTAAGTGTGCCTTTTATTGAGCACCTAGGTGTCTGATCCATACATGAGTACTGGTAAGACTATGGTCTTGTACAGTAGTAGCTTGGATATTTTGGGTAAATTTCGAGATTTAAAGAGCCTTGATAGACCATAGTAGACTTTGTTGGATTTGATCAGCCGTTCGCGTATTTCTTCTTCCATATTGATATCGGCTGATACTATTGACTCAAGGATTGCACTACTTCAAATTCATGCTCCGCTATCCTGACCGTTTAACCAACGTTAGGTCTTATCTTCGTAGATGTTGCCATCATGTACTTAGTCTTTTCCTTATTACTGTGCAGTCCCAATTTTTGTGCCGCCTGCTCGATCTTGTTGAAGGAGTTATGTACAGCCGAATCGGATCTACCGATGATGTCGATGTCATCTGCGTAGGCAAGTATCTGGCAGGACTTGGTGATAATAGTCCCTCTAGTTATAATTCCAGAGTCACGGATTGCTTTCTCCAACGCCAGGTTGAAGAGAAGGCAGGATAGGCCGTAGCCTTGTCGGGACGGAGTCCATTAAAGATGTTTATTGGTTTACCTGACTAGTTACGTTGGTTTACTTGACTAGTTACGTTGGTCATGGTCAACCAACAAAGTCGTATCAATTTGTTTGGAATGCCGAATTCTCTCATGGCATTATATAGTTCTACCCTGGCTATGCTGTGGTAGGCGCCTTAAAGTCTATAAATAGATGATATCATGTTATCTTAAATTCCAGACATTTTTCCATCGCCTGCCTAAGGGTGAATATGTGATCAATCGCTGATTGGCCCGGGGTGAAGTTACACTGATATTCACCAATGATGGCTTTAGCGTATG
Organism: Microdon myrmicae; assembly: GCA_963931805.1. Classification (NCBI taxonomy): domain Eukaryota; kingdom Metazoa; phylum Arthropoda; class Insecta; order Diptera; family Syrphidae; genus Microdon; species Microdon myrmicae. The sequence continues at coordinate 205,165,837 of OZ007497.1, forward strand.
AGGCTATCCGGCATTGTAGGATAGTGGAGAGTATCTTATAGGTGGTACTCGGCAATGTTATACCCCTATGGTTGCGGCACAGTGTGATATCTCCCTTCTTATGTATGGGGCAAATTATTCCGCGACGCCAATTTTCCGGCATGTTCTCTTGCTCCCATACGTGCACCACGATCTCATGCATTGCGTGATGTAACGCTGTCCCTCCTTGTTTTGATTTGATCTGTCTTATGGATTTTAATGCTTCGTCAATGCTTGGCCGCGACAGCATTTGTTCTTGATCTTGCATTGGTGGACCCTATAGTTCTTCTGTGAACTGACCATTTAGCAATTCATTGAAGTGCACTTAACATCGCGTCAGAATGCCTTCAGGATCGGTGATCAGATTACCCTCTTTATCCTTGCAGTAAGTGCAGCGTGGTGTGTACCGCGTCATACTTCGGATTATTTGATAGAACTTCCGCACCTGGTGCGGACATCGCTCTCTATTTTATTCTATTTCACAAACTAGATTATTTTCCCAGGCACTTTTCTTTTGCTGGTGGAATCTTTTATCAGATTTTCTTTTCTCTTTCTATTTCTCCTCGCGTACTTGCATCCTATGAGACTGCTGCATTCCCCGGTATGCAGGATTCTTACTTTCAGTCGCTAGTTTGCACTCATCATCAAACCAGTCAGTCCGATCTCTACGACTACTGCCTAAAATGGAGTTGGGAGTACTAATGATAGTATTCTTAAGGCGTGTCCATTTCTCTTCTACGCCCGGCATTCTGGCCCCAGGTTTTACTCTTGCTCCAACGAACTCTTCGAGTGCGAGTCTTAACGCATGACCAAAGGTGTTGCTGGTGTTCTCATTGCGTAAGGCAGCCGTGTTGATCCGATTCTGATCCGCGGACGCAGTACGTCTCCGTAAGGCAATCCGCGCTCGGAAAACTATACCAACAAGATAGTGATCCGAGTCGACGTTGGCACCTCGGTACGTTCGTATCGTGATCAGGCTCGAGGAGTGGCAGCGATCTATCAACACTTGGTCAATTTGATTGCGAATGGTTCTATGGCGGATGTTGATGATAGTTTTCGAAGTGTTCCGCCGAACACTGAGCACACAAAAGCGAAATTAAACACAGGTACACGGAGCGAATGTTTCCACACATAAAAACTGTGAAACGTTCTTTTGAATTTCGTTCTAATCTTTTTATTTTATTGCTTTCCTTCGGCTGTTAAGAGATGTTTACAAGTTCGTAATTGCGTAGCGATTCACTTAACGTCTAATACACAAAATTAGTTTATTTTGGTTCTTTAGCACAACAATTCATTATTTGGAAAACGCAGCGAACTACAATTAATAAATGTCCTCCGGTTACTCGCGTATTTTTTACTACGTTTACACCTCGGCTCGAATCACAAAATTTTACGATATTAATTGCGCACAGGAATTTAGTTAACTCGTGTATTCGAAGAGTCTACGAGACTTCGGTCGACGGGTTTCTTACTCGATTTATTTTGCTCCGCGGATACCTCCTCGTCGAGGTTCTCTGATGGTCTGAATGCTCGAAGTAGACTAATTGTCTCTATCTTTAAAATCCAATCCGAACTTCTCATCCCCGCATCTGCAAAAGAAAATTTCCCATCCAATCTGCTAAACAGGATTTCTCATCGTATCTGTAAAGAAAATTTTCACATCATCAATCCATCATTCTTCTTTCCGTCTTCGTTGTCGGAATCTTGTTCCTTTCTTTGAAGATCGGATGCCGCCGCTTATACTCCGATCTTTTCCTTAGGATTTGTTTATACCACACATCTGGCCTGAAAAGCAAAGGTTCTCATGCTATTCGGATTGGTACAAAAGACTATGGGATGTAATGCTTTGTTTGTACTTCCACTCATAAACATCTATCGCGGGTAGTGTTAAGAGTTTATGGCGGCATGACTGCTAATCGGCAGCGTAACGATATGCTTTGTTTGCACAAGTGCGCCTTTAGCGTTAGGGTCATGCTAGAGATTCAGGTGTTAAATTCCCTTAGTTACCAGAATATGCATCCATTGTTCGGTTTATTTACCGACAATGGTATTTCATGGGAAACATCGCTTTGATGCTTAGGATGGGTGAATGATTTACATGCGACGGTTTCCTGCATGGCGCATTTGCTTAGATGCCATGCTTTCCTGCCTTTTAGTATTGGGTTGAATACAATGTATGGATGCGTTGAACTTGATCTTGGGAGCTTTTGAGCGTTTAGTTTCTTGCTTTCTGATATAGGGTTCAACGTCGTTGCTTGTCCTCTAAACTTTTGTTTCAGGTATGGTTACTGACTATTGGGACACGTGTCTGTGGGCACGTGTGCTGAAAAGGGGGAGTAAAGTTCCTTGGCGGAAAGGATACCTCAACCTGTAGTGAGTTGTATGGTTCGTAGAACCACCACAGCCCCATCAGGTAATACCCAGGTGGCTTTGTGAATATCTTCGGAAACCTGGTACTCGCAACGACCAAGTTCTTTGATGCTGCCAGTTCGATGACTCGTAGTCCATTATCATTAGTGTTCTCATGCAAACTATGGGAACCTGTGTAGTGCCTGGAAACCGACTCCCGAACTGTTTTCGCTTTCAAATCAACAAGAACGATCTTCACATCGTATCTTGGGCAGGCGCACGCATTGTTGGCCCGTTCCACGTTCTCGTAGAATTATTTTTTTCCGTCGTCAGGGGACTCCTCCGTAGGTCCGTGAACGTTTATGAGGCTTATGTTCTTAAACTTGCCTCGCACGCCAAGAGTGTATAGCCTTTCGTTTATTGCATTAAAGCCGATGATGGCAGGGTTAAGTTTTTGGCTGACTAGGAAGCCAACCTCGAGCACATGGTGTTTTCCATAACAGCTGTAACAAATGTCATACTCGTTTCTTTGAATAACACCACTCCCCGTCCATCTTATTTCTTGTAATGCTGTTATGTCAGCCTTATATTCGGTCAGAGCTGCTGTGCAGCTCGAGCTCTGTATAGTGAGCGGACGTTCCATGAGAAAATTCTCAAATCGTTTAGCCATTTTCGTTTCCATGGTCGTCGTCGTGTATCTGGTCCATATCCGAGGCTTGTTAAATTTTCCATGACAATTTGTTTTTCCGGGCAAGGTTATTAGCCTTGTGCCAACCTTCCTCAGGTCGCTGCATGTGTGAAGAAATTAAAATAAAAATCGGTTTTTTTTAAACTTCTTGATGATAACTTCCCCTTAAGATTAGTTTTTGCTTGGTGGAATTTTTCGCCAATAGAGCTCAGAGTTTCTACGAGAGATACATTTTGAAGCTATCCTTAGAATGGCATCAAATTATTCTAACTTTTCACTTGAGTACAATTTATAATTATTTCAATTTTTGAATTTAGTACTTTAAGCCCGATTTTTGTTATAAGTTAATTTACTAAGTCAACCTGAAAAGATGTTTCCCATATCCATTTTGCACTCCATCATAATACGACTTAAATGGACACTTTCATTTGTAAAACACTATATATTTTACATCGCCTTGACTTGAGTAGACATTTACTTGTAAAATATTGAACTTTAGGGGTATGGCATCAACTCATCATACACACAAGGACTACCGATGTTTTCGAAGAGATTATTTACTTGTGTAAAAACAAAGAATGCGCTTCAATGCATTGGACTAGAAATATGCCTCCGAATATGCCTAATGCCGCCTGTATCGCTGTGAAGCGGTAGGTCGAAACCATGATATTCGATTATCTTAAGTGCACATTGATTGAATGTTTTCATAAAGTAGAATTTTTCTTATCGTCCGAAGCTATCAATGGCGTCTTTATGCGTTGATCTTCTGCAGCAAATAACACCATAAATTATTTCCAATGCAGATAATAAAATGATATTCTAAATTTGTGAAAAATGCATATATATACTCAAAAGTGAACCACTGACCTTTTTGATAACTCTGGCTCCGGCTTCTAGACTCTTCGGGAGATGATACGTAAATTAACAACAAAAGAATGATTACTTCCTACTTGCGTCAATGTCGAATACGTACGATAGGAGGGAGTGTAAGCAGATATAATTGGCATTGTGCAATGGACCACCAAGAGAAAGTATAGGGTGATGTAAAAGTCATCATCATCATCATCAGATGGCCTTAATACATGTACTCGAAAGTATATTTTGATGAGATTTACATTATATGTATGCACAGACTTATGGAATATTGTATTCTTCATGTTAGCCTGTGTGTTGTTTCTGAAGTATGATGTTTTCACACGACAGCGCATATCCTTTATTACCTTTTGAAGCCGACCTGCTGACCTTTCGATAATATAACTTTCGATTTTAATAGTGCATCAATACATATTCGTCTTTATTCTGCACAATCAAACGAATCTCTTAGGAATGTTAAGCTAGTCACAACCTATCACAACCACAACTAGACACCATCATATCCTACTTTAAAATTTATATTGTAAAACTATATATTTCGGAACCTCTGGCAGTTTTCAAACACCTTCGTGAAATATTTCGTCTATTGTGTAATCACACTTTTGATATGCCTCTGCTGATATATAAGTTATCCGTCTTGTAGCGGAGCTGGTATAGGTACTTACAAAGAGTGTTCGATAAAGACACTATTGTCGTTCTAGGCACATATGTACCATTGGCGTTATCTTGTGGTATGTACCAAATTTGGAATAAAACTTTGTGTTTTGTCCAGGCTAAGATCTATTAACACTTGTAAAGAATTGTGTATGGCATTTAACAATGTTTACAGAACCATACTCATGCCGATTGTTTTATACGGATGCGAAACATGGGCTTTCACAAAACAGGAAGAAACAAATTCCGCGTATTCGAGAATAAAGTTTTAAGGAGTATATTTGGCGGTAAATATGACGAGGAGGCAGGACAATGGAGGAAACTCCACAACCACGAATTGGAAGAGCTATCCGCAAACCTACAATAGTGAGGGTAAACAGGTCAGGTCAGATTAAGATGGGCCGGACATGTAGCGCGAATGGGCAAGGATAGGGGCGTGCGCAGAATTCTTGATGGTGTGATGGTGATAGTCAACCTGTTGTCGAGTATAACACCAAGATATTTAATAAAGGGACTGGATCTGATTTTTTGTCCTTCTATTTCCAAATCAATGTGTTCAACTTTCTTGCGGCTGCTTGTTAAAACTGCCTCCGTCTTATGACCAGCTAGTTTCAGTCCTGCTATATCTAGCCAGCATTTAATACTCTGGATTGCTTGGGAGCAAATATTTTCCAGGTCATCTAGATATTTAGCTACGTCCACTATCGCCAAATCATCTGCGTACCCAATAATTCTAACTCCGTCTGGTACGTTGACCCTGAGCACGCCATCATACATGATATTCCTAATACAGTTCCCTGAGGTACACCTGTGGGGGTTCTCTATACCACATGGAGAACCAACCCACAATGCCAATCAACCTTGACCGCTAACAGCGCGTCACTTTACCATAGCCTGTAACCCAACTCCCCACGCACTATCGGCAATATCATATATTCCTAGCTTCGCAATAACCACACTCCAAAACCCGCAACAGAATACAATTCAACAGAATATATCCCAATCAGCCCCGCATTCATTTTCCCAAAATTGCTTCGGTCAATTCTTTACTGAATTCACATTCCCTCCTTGCGACCAAGCAATCTCAATTTCTCCGGAAATTCATAAGCTGTAATGAAATGCATATTCCAACCTACAATGGAATACCAATCATCTCCCTCAATTACATCACCCCACATACATTTTCCCAAAATTGCTTCGGTCAACTCTCTACTTAAGTTATATTCTTTCCTTGCGACCAAGCAATCTTAATTTCCCCGAAATTCATGTGCTGTGTAATGTTTTTTTTTCTTTTTTGCAATACGTAGATGTTAATCCTATTTTACACAACACCTCGAATGCACCTTTGAATCAAAGACACACTTTAAATGAAACACTCTTAATTCCTTTTTACTTAACTGCATTTATTTAACGGTGTATTTATATTAAGTCACTTACTTATAATTTCTTATTGTACAAGGTTTGTTGATAGACGTGTGATTATTCACTTTAGTGTTCCGCTATTATCTACTCGATATTTTATCGTTTATCCTTCTGACCGTCTCGATCGAAATTCAAGTACCAACTCCCTTCAAGATTTTTAACCCACTCCACCAATTTTCGTTTTTTCATCGGACGAAAACTTTTCTTATCCCACAGATAAAGGATTTTCCTTTCTTTGTCTTTCCCAAATTTGGGATCGAAAAAGGAAACACAAAAGAACAATCAACAAAGGATCTTGCCGAAGAGCATTTACGATCCTTTGTGTCGGTCGGCGATAAACGTACATGTAGTTGGTTTTATGGCGCGAGTTGTTTGTTTTAACTTGGTTTGGTTAAAACGGAAAACGACACTGATTGTGTTAATGGTTTTGGGTAACCATATTTCTAGATGATCATAAAATTGCTTGCGCGCATTTTATGATTCTCAATGATTTTGTTTGGAGAAAGACATCTGGTCCGCACATTTGGATCCTACGGGATTTTTGTGGCGAACCTCTCGTTCGATTATCCTATCTAAGTTTTCAACGTGAGCAAATTGAACGTTTAGTTCGATTTGTTTGAAATTGAATTGATTAGAGTAAATTGAACGTTTAGTTCAATTTGTTTGGTTCTGCATTAATGTGGGACCATTTGATGCATGCGGTGATGCTATGGCTTGGGGAGTGTCTCATCCTTTAAGTGGATGTTATTGTCGTGTATCGCAATTAGTGGTGGAGATTGGCTCCAAAGGGGTAGTATTATGGGATGGGTGATTGTGGCCGTAACAGCTGTAACAAAACGCATATTCAAATCCACAACGGAACATTAACCATCGCCACCAACTATACCAAGCCGCATATATTTCCCCGAAATTATTTCGGTTAATATCTTATCCAAACGATATTCCTTGCTTGCACCCAAGCAATTTCAATTTCCCGGTATACACAACCAACGAATCCAACTCAGCTTGTACGGCGAGGATTCGCTGGAACTGAATTCTAATGCGAGCATAGCAACTCTTCTCGAAATTATTCGGAAGTGGCAGTGAATTTATTTCTGCTATGAAATTTTTCCCATTTCATTACTCAGTCACTGTCCAACCGCCATCAAGTGCGCGTCCCCCTCTTATCATCCGCCAGTGAGTCAAGATCCATCCACCGCCGCAACCGCACACAATTAGTCGAGTCGCAACCGCCCAAGCGCACACGCCGCTGAAGCCCAATCTCACAGTACGTAGTCATAGTCGGGAGAGTACGCGCAGTTACGCGTCATACTAATGTGTCCATACACCACAGTCGTGTCAAGTGCCCTTGTAAACTCGCGTCTGATTTCACGGTTGCCGAAAATTGCACGACGTCAACCGCCGGATAATCCGATATCAAAATAGACTAGAACAAGTACAACGCAATTAGGGAGTCAAGTGTCAAAGAACCGCCGACGGGTTCGCAAACTTGTAGAGGATTATTGAATGTGAATGTAATCTATAGACTAATTTAAGTGAGAACATAACAATAAAGAAAAAAAGTTTACAACCAATCGATCACAGTCTGTTTCATTTTCTTTCTCGTGCAACGGCCCGCTGAGGAATTCGGTTTCATTTGTTCAGTAAACTATTGCAGTGGAACAATCTTTGTACAGAAAATCGTCGGTGGGAATTCAGTGAATACGGTGCCATACGTTGGTACATCACATCGTCCCCCACACACCCACTGCTATTTTATATTTCGGTGGTGCCTCATCTATGTCATAGAGCAGTCTTTTAACCGAGAGATAGTTTGCTAGTATACGCACCAAGTACGGTGAGACTTGTAGATCGCGCAACGCTTCTAGAATCCGATTCCAGTTCACCGAGTTAAATGAATTTTTAACATCTAGTGTCACCACCGCGCAATATTTTTTGGTACCACCTAGTCATCGTGCTCCAGCTATCCCATTGCGAGCGATGTCGCACACCACAGATAGTGCCTTATCGTTTGAACCACTTTTCCGGAACCCATACTGCCATTCAGAGAGCCCCTTTGTCACCTCAGTGAATTGTTCCAAGCAAGTGGCAATTACTCGCTCAAGCAGTTTTCCTGTTGTGTCTAGCATGCACAACGGGCGATAAGACGACGGCGCAGGTATGCATGCAACCGGGCGATTGATACCGCGAAGAAGGCTTACAACGATAGGGTGACCTATAAACTTCTTGAGAGCCCAACTGGTTCCCGTCCCTTCTGGTCAATGGCAAGAGCTGTCAGCAGTAACTTCGCTTCCTGCTCTTTTCCTCCTTTGGTGACGGGCAGCAGGACACCAGTCACAAATTCAAAGGATAAAGCTAATATGTTCGTGAACTTATTTTCCGTGAATTCAAGCCTCGATGCCGGTCTCTTGGAGCCAGCTGTGATCGCATCGGTACAGTCTTTCGCCCTCACACGATTCAACGCATTCCAAGTGGACTGGACTGTAAGACGGCAACTGACCCGGTCGGAATACCAACAATAGTTCTTAAGAACTGTGCTCCAGAACTATCGCCGGTTCTTGACAGACTCTTTCGTTTCCACGGAGGACATTTCTCACCTGTAGCTCGAGTTCAGCCAAACCCGAAGAGGGGAAAAATTGTCTCCAACGAAATTACCGGCCGATAGCATTACTCTGTATGTTACCCAAGGTGATGGAAAAGGTCATCAATTCTGAGTGAATTAAGTATTTGGAATCCAATGGACTTCTGAATAATCATCAATACGGATTCCGTGGCAGGCGGGATATCTGCGATTGAGGGGCATGGTAAATCAATTGCGGTCGCAGTATCTCCAACGCTTTTGACCGCATCTGACACGATGCATTGCTGAGCAAACTTCGTTCATACGGACTTTCCCATCAGCTTTGCGACTGGACGAAGAGCTTCCTCGAAAATTAATTGATTCGGGGTGGTGTAGACGGCGAGTCTTTGGACCTGCATCTCATTAATTCCGGGGTGCCTCAAACTTCTGTTTTGGCTCCAACCTTGTTTTTGCTTGACATGAATGATTTGTATGTGTCAACGGATAACAAAGTGTTTAGTTTTGCGGATAATTAAACGCTTGTTTCCGCCTTCTCGAGCGACCGGCCGATTAGTGCATCAACATCGCGCCAACTGAGGTGTAGCCAGGTCGGCGCTCTGAGTCGGGATCTGGATAAGGTCTTGCAGTGGAGAAGGGCGAATCTCGTCGACTTCAATGCAATGAAGACACAATATACAACATTTACAAAGAAAAGAGGATCATCGGTTCCACAGCTAATGATGAATGGCCAGGGTCTCGAATCTGGGGAAACCTTGTAATTGCTAGACGTCACGGTCTGTGGGAATGTATCGTGGCATAAACACGTGTCGAACATCTCAGGTCCGCCTCGGGAAAACTGAATTATCTTTTTAGAGCCAAGAATTATTTTATTCCGGAGCAACTTTTTCTTCTGTATAACTCCCAAAATAGAAAAGCGCTCGAAAATTGTTCTCATGTTTGGAACTCTCCTCTTAAACATACCTCCGACCCACTTTAGAGCATACAGAGACGAGTGGTCGGGTGGTCGGTCGACACGGTGCTGTCGTCAGGACTACACTTACTATCACGTCGAAGGTGCGTACCCGACCTCTGCCTGCTTTACGGATATTAATATGGGTACTTTTCTTTAAAGATCCGTGGTATTGTTCTGCGCAATTCGGCTTATATGCGCTCCACAAGACAATCCGACGGATCGCACCAATTTGTGGTTCATCTCCCGACGTCGCGACATCCCTGCATCAGAACTCGTTCCGTTACAGAGCGGGAAAGCTGTGGAATTCCCTCCCCGCGCGAATGTTCCCGGAGCGTTACAACCTGCAAGTGTTCAAGACGAACTGCAAAAGTTATTTAGTGGCATCTTGTGGTGCCGACTCGCTATAGGTTCACCTCTTGTGAGAGATCTACAATAAAAGGATGAAAGATTTTTACCTTTAACTTGTCGCAATGTGGTTTGAGGGATTCCCAATTTCTATGAACGGCGGAATCGACTGATTGAATCAGCGGGAGAGCTGTGGAATTACCTCCCTGCCGTTCTCAGAAATTGAGAAACATGCAAACCACATTGCGACAAATTATAGGTCCGGAGCGTTACAATCTTCAACTCTTCAAGAATAACTGCAACGGATATTTGGTGGCACCTCGGGGTGCCGTGTCGGCGCTATAGGGTCGCCTCTCCCGAGAGAAGTACATATATATATATGTATGTATATATATATATATATATATATATATATATATATGTATATATATGTATATATATATATATATATATATATATATATATATACATATATGTATATATATATATATATATATATATATATATATATATATATATTTATATATATATATATACATATATGTATATATATATGTATACATATATGTATATATATATATATATATATATATATATATATATATATATATATATAAAGGCGGCGGGTTGTATCGCTTCGACCGAGATGGTTGGGGAGTTCGACAATGTGTTTATACCGGGCACTCAACGCACGAGTCTTATTTAAATCATGGAAAATAATCAGGTAAACCGTAATTTCGTCTCTACGTTTCTGTGGGTTGTATATATTTGCTGTTACCTCCAGAATAATACCCATAGATGTTTTTTTTCAGTATATACTATTGGGAAATGAGAATTGTTTATAATTTATATTAGTTTTTTCTTACTGTTTGTGCTTATTTTCATTTCAATACATTAATTCTTGTTTATTAGTTTGCAGTTGTTGCTGTTGTTGTTGTTGCTGCTCTCGCGTTTACTGTTGTGGTAGTTGCTGTTGCTGTTTTCTATACCAACTGCGTTCAATTGAAATGTCTGAATAAAAAGTACACGATTTGATTTTTTGTATATCAAACTATTTTTTATTTAATCTGTGTTTTCAAACCGATGAAAATTTTTAATTTTGTTATTAGTCAAAAGAAATGAAATGAATCTTGCATGTTACGTGTTACTTTATAGCAAACCTGACCCTCACAAAGATGGATATTATTCTTAGAAGAGGAATAATGCTCTAAAGGCACGACTATAGGGCATGTCCCAGATGATTACAATAACATTTCGTGCAATACGAAGTAACATTTTTTTTGATTGTATTTTGATTCAATTTTTGTTTAATACTTTTTTACAATTATTTGAACTCATTTTAATTTTACATGTATAATTATTATTTGTATAAATGTTTTTTCTTCTATTGTATTTCTTTTCGTTGTAGAATATTTTCAGGGTTCAAGCGTTACTTTAAATTAATATTTCACGGTGTAAAGCCTTAAAAAATACTACGCCTTTACAGACACTTATACCGATTAAGGGTTCATATGCAGTTGTTGAAGTGCTATATTTTTGAATTAAAAGCTTTGGCTTACCTCCTTTAGTGTTGTTGGGCCATCTCCTTTGGGGTGATGTTGTGGAGGCCGTTTATCGAATGGAGTGGACGGCGTGAATGGTGTGCCCTCGCAACTTCCTTCGGTGGGCGTGGGGGCTTCTGGACGGAAGACTCGGAATCCGTAAGTTCCTTGGCAGTAAAGGCGGAGTTTCCTTTCGTGGTATCCTCGGATACTCCGAGACAAAGCACACTTCCTTCACTTGGTCACCGAGTGGGTTAATCCGTCATTGGAATCGATTTAAGGGCCGCAATAAACTGTCAATAATCATCTTTGCTTGGTCGTCGAGTGGATTAATCTGTCATTGGCATTGATTTAAGGGCCGCAATAAACTGTCAATAATCACTTCTTTTTGTAGAGAAATGTTCCGAATAAACAAACCCACGCACGGAGAGCACAAGCTCCCCATTCACTAAATACACCGCGAAAATGAAATGTCCAGGTTTAGTTTGAAATGACACCATTTCCTTTATTTTATTTTTATCGGTTAATTCCTTTTTAGTTTTATTAAATTTTCTATTTCTAGTTCGGCGTGGCTTCGGCCTCCTGGGATTTGACTGATTACTTGGGCATGGGTTCGGCCGCCTAGAACCTTACTGATTGCGAAATAGAAATGTTATTGACTTATCATTACATTTGTCTCGAACGTATTCACTTCTTTTAAATGTGTCCTTATTGACTTATCATTACATTTGTCTCGAACGTATTCACTTCTTTTAACTTTGTCCTGATTGACTTTTCATTACATTTGTCTCGAACGTATTCACTTCTTTTTTTATTTGTCCTTATTGACTTCTAAATTAGTTTATCTTTGACGAACTCCCGATCCGTTCCGTACACTATCTCACCGTCTCGATCGAGATTCAAAAACCAACTCCCTATCTGACCGTCTCGGTCAATTTTTAGAAACCAACTCTCTTGTCTCAATTTTTTTTTTTCATTGGATGGGAATCTTTTGTTTCCGCCTGCAGATAAAAGGATATCTCCTTTTCTCCGCCTGCTGTTTTCTTTAGCCGAATGGGCAAGGATCTCTTCCGTGGGAAATCGATAGGAAACACAAAGAAAAAATCAATAGCGCCTAGGCGAACGTCCAATTCGTTTTATTGCCTGTTGTTTGTTTTAACTTGGTTTGGTTAAAATGGAAACTTACGCTGGTGGTGTTAATGGTTTTAGGTAACCATTTTTCTAAGGGATCATAAAAATTGCTGACGTGCATTTTATGATTCTCAACGATTTCGTTTGAAGAAAGGCATCTGGTCCGCACATTTGGCTCTTAGGGGATTTTTGTGATGAACCTTTGGTTCGATTATCCTGTCTAAGTTTTTTAATGTGAGCAAATTGAACGTTTAGTCCAATTTGTTTGAAATTGAATTGATTAGCGAAAATTGAACGTTTAGTTCGATTTGTTTGGTATCAATTTATGTGGCACCATTTGCTGTATGGGATAATGCTCTGGCTTGGGTAGTGTCTCATCCTTTAAGTGGGTGTTTTTGGTGTGTATCGCCATTAATGGTGGAGACTGGCTCCAAAGGGGTAAGTTTTATGAGAGGGGTGGTTGTGGCCGTAACATTTATATCTTTTTATTGTTTTATGATTAATCATTTTACATTTTATTCTTAAAGAAAAGGCCCGCTGTACTTATGCGAGATAGCGACCTTTTGCTTGATTACTTAGCTCCAACTTTATTCTCTTTCCAATCACTCCTTTTATACCCGAATTATTGGGGCAGAATCGCAAATGATGCAACTAATTTTTCTGACCCCAAGCACAGGTTATTTACCCTGCCACAGTTCCGATCAGTCGACTTTGGCCCATATCAAGACCAATTGTCTGGCACTAGTCCTTTTGTTTGCTTAATTGATATTGCCACTTAATTGATCCACTTAAAGTGCAGTGGCCTTAGTTCAAATATTTGTTTCACTTAATTGATATTGCCGGTGACGTTTGTCATTGTTCATACCCCTTACTTTCGCAGACATAGGCGTTTTAATGGGACACCTGGCGTACGGCAAGGCGCTAGCAATATCCCATGCCGGATGTGGCGCGTGCGTTTGACGATATGCGACACGATGCGAAAAATGTACTCATAATTAGATAGCGTGCGGCTTGGGGAATGACTGTGCGTCGCAGGTGGGCAATTAACGAGAAATCGCATCGTGTGCGATATGAATATTTTAAATATTATGTTAATTGAATTAATATATAAAATATAAATGTATTATCTACCTAATAAAAATTGAATTGAATTGAAATTGTTTGTGAATATTATGTTAAATAGGGTTTATGTCGTGGAATACTACATGCCGCTAGGTTGTCAAAAATGTGGACGGGAGTGTGTTCCATACCTAATTGTCATCCCTCAATTAAGGAATGAAAAAATAATTATTGGAATCTCAAATTGTTGTTTTTTCAATGTTTTCACTGTACAGATTTTGAGGGTTTATGTAAACTTTTGGCAAAGTAAACTCTTCAAAAATAGCTGTGAAAATGAATGGGTAATATTAATCATAAAACGTATTTCTCTTTCTAGTTCTGTGGCTTGATAATCATCTGGACTGGAATATGGCTTCATACGGAATTGCAGAATTTCCTAAAAGTGAGCTCAGAGTATTCCAAGGCGGCTCCTCTTGTCCTAGTCATCATCGGTTCGATTATTATTGTGGTAGCAACGTTAGCTTGCAGTTGTATTGTAAAAGTCCAACAAACAATGCTCGTTATTGTAAGTTTTCTTTGAAAGAGTTTTGAAGTCGAATTTAATTAAGTTATTTTATATATTCTTTTTGTAGTATGGCGCCTTCCTCGTGATGATCCTTTTTACGGTTATAACACTCTCTGCGTACGTCTATACGTATAAGGATCAATTAACGTCCGGTATAACAACGGGTATTCAAAACGATATTCGAAACTACACACTTGAAGTGAATCATTCGACTGTACTTGATTTTGTGCAAGAAAAGGTATAACGTGTTTTTTTCTTTCATTTTGTCATGATTTAATATAGTTAAAGCTGTGAAAAAAGAGGCTTAATAATACAACAAGCACTTAAACTGAATAACGGGGTCCTCAGCCTACAACAGTTTTATAGTAGGTTATATTATAGGAAGTCATTGGCCAATCGAATCTAAGTTACATGTCGCTTATTTCACCTATGCAATAAAATAACAATATATTCCTATAAAATTGTCGCAGGTTTCGTCAACCGTGCCTGTCCATCAACGTTTTTAGGGCTAGAAAGGTCTTTAAGACAACGTTTTGGTTTTACTCGCCCTGTTTTCTTTCTTGTGTTGTGGCGGCCTGTATTATATTGATTGAGTCAAACTCTCAATCCGTAAATGAAATTTAGAGTATTGTATTTATATAATCATCATAATCATCGGCACTACAACCGGGATCCGGTCTTGGCCTTATTTAACAAATCTCTCCACCGGCCCCGGTTTCGAGCCGATATCATCCAGTTTGGCACTCCCAGGCTCTGGGCGTCCTGGTCTACGCCATCCCTCCTGTAGTGTTTTTCCTGCCACCGAAAATTATATATATATGTAGATAAATTACCTGATGTTCAGGAGACTCGTTCTGAAATATTCTTTGCTCGGCTCCGGTCTGAGTTGCAGTCTTCCTTCCGGCTGTGGTCTCCAACGCCTTCGCAACTAACAATTTTGCACTGGTCCCGGGCTGATGGGGTAATGAATAGATTTTCCTTTGTTCCTCGTTTATCTTAGATAAGGTTCACAGGCACACGGGAGGAAGCACAAGACGACGGTGCACACCCAATGACGAGACAAACCACTGTGCATGAGAATTATTAGCCGGAAGCTTCCTTATGTCTTTTCCATTATATGGTCTTCCCGCACTGGAGTAACATGCTCAAGCAAAACACTGAACACTTGCCCTTCGAAACTGGTCGATCGAATATGTTACATTTTTCCTTTTTTTACTTTTCGACAATAAGGCACGGGGATTTTCTTCTTTTTCTTTTTTATTTCCAAACTCAACTTTTTACTTTTCGACAATAATGAACGGTGATTTTCTTTCCTATTTTTATTTCCAAACTTAACTTATTACTTTTCGACAATAATCAACGGGGATTTTCTTTCTTATTTTAATTTTTAAAATTCACATTTTCTTTTCGACAATGATGAACGGGGATTCTGTTCCTCTTAATTTAATTTTTAAACTTCATTTTTACTTTTCGACAATCATGAACGGGGACTCTCTTCCTCTTCCTCGGCTGTAACTCCACACTCGACGGGATGCAAAAAACAGTATGTCCCCGACTCGACAACAAACGGAATCTTTTCAAAAACAGTATTCCTTCAAAACCCTAACCTGTTCTCTCTCTCTCGCTCTCCCTCAACGCCCACTCCGAAAACAAAAACAAACAGAATTCGAACTCGCCCATGATCCACACTCGAACTGGGGCGTGTTCGAACACTCACATGTGGATCGTACCCCACCATCAAACTATACCAAAACAAAACTAACTTAAAACAATCAAATGATGGGGGTGGCGGAAACCGCACGTAACACTCCACCACAGACAAGGTCTGCCGCGTTGTCTCCTTCCATACATCCTGCCACAAAGGACTTTCCGGGCAGGCTCCTCTTCGCTCATTCGAGCTAGGTCTCCCACCCACCGAAGTCTACCGAGCTTGATTTTTTTTACAATATTAGCTTAAAGGTAGATTGCGTACAACTCATGGTTGTAGCGTCTCCGGAATCGTCCTTATATCGTATTTATATAATACTTATTGTAAAATTCTTGTGCTTATTGATTATTCTAATATTGTAATTTTCCCTAATTGATTTTAACTACTCAGGATTATTGGTGTTGGGGTAGTGCTTAGCCCGAACTGTGGATGCGATGGCTCAGTATGTCAATTGGTTGGCTGGACACTTCTGCCATGAAATAACTTAATCCGTATGGAGCTTGGTTGCTGGAACACTGCTGCGGCGAGATAAATTAATCTGTATAATTAGTCACCAACTTGCCTCAAGTTTCTTGCAATGGACCCTTTCTAATTTACCGATAATCCTTTGACGCCTCTTATTATTATTTTTTCTAACAAGTAGAATTTGCATAAAGTAGTTTATGCAAATTAGCTACTTGACGATATTTCCAATTTACCGGTAGAGAGGGGAAATTCGTGGCTTATAGTGTGTTGGGCGAGGGCATGGACACGAGATCCGTAACATTACCCCCCCCCCCCCTCCTCACCCAATTATTGGTAGCTTCATTCTTAGAAGAGGAATGACGCTCGGCTACAAAGTATAGAGTGTAGCGTGGAACCTTGCACCGGCTGTGGTGCGTTACTTCCCTTTGTTTGTCGTGATTTGTCCGTTTTTGGCCTCCTCTATAGGTAGTAGGGTTTCAGCCTATTGTTGTCACCACGTTTCTTCTTTTCTACCTTCACTACCGTGAACGTCCCGGTATTGTTTCCGGTCTGAAAAATGTTTACCTCCGAAGGGTTTGGTGGTAGGTGTACCACCAATGCATCATCTTGTTAGTCTTCTTCGGCTTGTGGGATGTTATCTTGGGATTGGTGTAATTGGAGTCCGACAAGCCCTTCCCCTGTGGGGGTAGTGTTTCCGGTTCACTACCGACCGCGGTCTGGACCTCTTTGGGGCCCTTGGTGCGGGTTCCTGAGAGGCTGCCTTATGTTCCGACATCCGCTTCCTGTCTTTTGTAAACTTAATGGAAAAGCTAACCGGATTTAATCTTGTTTGGGGTAATTCCAAAGAGTTTCCTGCTCCATTAACTTTACAATTCCTAGACAGGAAGTCGTTCCCTAAAAAGCCATCTGCTGATAATCCCAGTAGGGAGTCTATCACCTGAAAACTACAGGAGATTTGTTGGGGTAATTTGAGTATCCCCCTGCAATAGCCTCTAGACTCCTCCCTTGCCAAAAAGAGTTTGGAGGGTAGTTGGTTTATCTCTGTCCAATGTGATTCCATATTGGAGTGCCTTCAGCTTAATAAGACTGATCTGCGCACCTCTGTCCACTATTAGACGTGTAGTGTTTCTACAACCGATGTCTAGTGGGGACTGGACAACTGGAACTTTCGTTGGTGGGAGCTGAGGACAGGTTTCATTATTTGTTGACTTTAGTTCGGTCGGGTTGGGGAATTCCGCACCGACCTCTGGGAGTTTTCCGACTTCTTCCATTTTGCTCTTTGTCGACACACTGCCGCCGTGTGGCTGTATCGCTTGCAAAATTTGCACCATTGACCGTTTCTCTGTCGTCGATGTCCTTGCTTTGGAGTCTCTGACGCGTCCGTAGCGGTTGAGTTGGATTGGCTACGGTTTGACTCGGGTCGACGGCGTTGTACTCGGTGCTGACGTTGTTTCACTTTTCGAGCCATAACATGTTCAGTACTATTGGAACTAGTACTGCTCTTGTCCCGTGCTTGTTCACCGCCTTTGTCGGGTGACTGATTATGGTCCTTCGAATTTCTTTTCGTTTGGACTGTCTGTCCTCCGGTATTGACCGTGCAGGTCGGAGGGGTGGGGGCGCGGAGTATAGGATTAACCACTTTATTGGCTATATTTGCTGGTGGCGTTTGGGATTTTATCCACATTGCCTTGCAATGACACTCATCCCACGTGTGAACCTTTCGGCCACAAAACACACAACAACATCGAATGCTATACACTCTACGATTCGATGCTGTTGCTTGTTTCGAAGTATTTGGTCTATCTTGCCCTTGGTTTGTTGCATTCGGGAGCACCCTTTGTTGGGTTTGACCCCTTGGTCAGGGAGACTCAGGGATCTGTGCAAGTGCTTGTGTATATTGTGTACGACAATCTTGGGCATCGTGCCCATATTGATCGCACTTCGTATACAACGGTGTGTTCAGGCGTCGGAGGCATTCGTCATACACATGACCTTTCTTGTTGCAGAAACTGCATGTCATACGTGCAATAAACGTTTATCCCGGCCCTATTTGGACGAATCACTAAGGTAGTCTCCTCCGTCTCTCTGATGGTGCCGTGGTACCTCAGGCGTTTTAGATTTAGACCCTATTGGCCCTTCAGAAGATTGCGGTGGTGTTTCCGATCTAAACGGGTTTTTCCCAGGTTAGGGGCGTGTAACAGGGACGGATCGTTCTGCGAACCTAGTGTTGGTGTTCCTATTATTGGCCCCTACTGCCGGCCCGCATCGTTTACAGATCTATGTTGCCTGTGTCTAGATTCTTGTGGGTTTTGCCAAGTATCGCCGTAGATCCGGTCTGAAATCATACTTGTTTCTTGTGGGGGATCTTGTTCATCTCCCAATAGTAGAACGGATTGTTACTCAATATGAATTGTCTATTAGGTGGAGTGGGAACATGTATCTGTCATTCTTATCAGGTGAGGGTGACTGGTGATGGTGTGTATCCCTCCACCTCGGTGGTGTCCTATCATACCATCCGCTATTACTCCTCATCTCATTTTGAGTTTTCTCTATTTGAGTAAGTCTCGCTATAATCCTGTCTAGTGGGTCGTTTTCTGATTCTAATATCAAGTGTCGGAATTGGTCTTCGCTAATTCCTACCATTCGATTTTGACAATCTTTCTATCTGGACGGCGGACGCTGTGCTGGAATCGTGGCTGTACGTGCGGATTGCTGCTTCTTTGCTATCCGTTACTACTTGTGTTACTCTTGACGTGAAGTCTGCTACATCGTCTTGTGGGATTGTCGCATATGAGAGAGCTTCGAATGCAACTCCTCATAAGAAGCGTGTGGCAGTAGTACATTGCGGAGTTGTTGTTCGTACTCCTCGAAAGTTGCTGGGAGGTTTTCCTTAAAAATGCGGCGAGCTTTCCCACTTAACCGCATGAGTAGCCACCGCCGGAACATTTTTTCCTCCGCTGCGGATAAGCAATCTAAGGTCCTGTCACATCTCTCGAGAAAGTCGTGCTGTTCCCTCGCTGCATTAGGACCTTTGTGTTACGTTGTTTTGGACGAGGTCCAAAATTCTTTCGGCACCCAACATAGCGGCGATGGGTTCCTCCGTTACGCGTTCCACGGAATTCCTCCTCGATTGGTTTCTAGTTTGCATCGGGGGTTCTTTAAATCGAACTACCCGGATTTATCTAACCGTGGTTCGTTATTAACCGGCATCAGACCAAAACACGATTAAGGAATAAGACGACGGAGGATGGTAAGACCCAATCTAGAAAAAGGGAAAAAGAAAGAAATAAAAAGAAAATACACATTAAAACAATGGAAAGTATCTGGGTATAATAATCTCTGATTTTCTTCCCAACGTTGTTTTCGTCCTCTCTCCTGTAAATTGGAAAAGAGAAACAAAATCCTTGTTTATTTTGTTATTATTATTTTTGTTATTACGGTCTTTTATTTATTTTTATTTTCTTTATTCTAGCCGCTAGTTCCGCTACTCGGCGTAGGTGCGTAAGGGCCCCGAGGCTCTTCCCACCACTGGATTTGATCTGACACACATCTCAACTGGTGGTTACCAACTGCGGCAAAAATTGATATGTTATTATTAACAATTTGAAAAACAATTTAAGGAAAGGATAATGGAAAGGAAGGTGACTTACTTGTCAGGGTCTTGCAGTGTTGGGCCGTTCCTTGGGCGTTGTGGCTGGTTCCTGGCTGCAGGGGGTGTTGAGCCTTGATCCCCTTGATCCGGTCCGCTGGCCAGTTGTTCCGGGACTTCGTGTTTCTTTTCGGTTGCGTAATATTTGCTCATTTGTTTCCTTTCTCGTTTCTTTCGTGAATAATTACGACAAATCTTTTATATTCTATAATTTGTTCACGTCCGAAGTGTTTTCCCGACACGTGCGTTCTAGTTCCTATATGTTTCTCAATTAAACTTTTTTTTTGCCGTTGACGTATATAATTTTTTTTATTCGGCGCCAACGCCGTTTATTGTTATTTTTTCTGCCAAGTAGAATTTGCATAAAAGGGGGAGGGGTGGGGGGGGGGGGGGAGATGTAGATGTGCCAACGTATGGCCCTAGTTCGCTCAACCTTCCACTACGCTGAGTTCCGCCGATAATCGTCCGCATAAATATCCAAGGGGAAACGAAATCACTTGTTTTGTTAGTTGATGTTTTTTTATATGTTTTTTTTATTCGTTAGTGTTTTTGTTCCACGGGGGTGATGTGCAACTCGGTGGACCATAGGGAAATACAATTATTTACAGAAAGGAACGTTAGCAACGAGTTATAAAAAAAAAAAAAATTTAACACATGTTTCGGTGTCCACCCACTTTATTACTAAACGTCTAAGGTCCCCTTGGAGATTGGGCAAACACTCGGTTGCATTTTACACGATCATTTGGTTGTTCTCCCTTGGCCGTTGCTCCGGTTCCAGGCGCCGAGCGAAGTGCTCTACCTATTCCTTCGGTTACGTGTCTGCTACGCAATGCCCGCGCGACATGAGACAGGGTTTGTTCAGTCTAATAGTACGAATACCTTGTTTTCGCGTTTTCATTTGGGGGCCGGTTGTTCGTTTTAGTTTCGGCGGAAATTTAAACTGTCCCTTCCCGTCTTGCGGTGATTTACGGATTAATAACTAACGCGGACTCCCCATCAGCTCGACTTGGGCAAGAAAGATAACACGCGACTGTACACACTCTACGGTGGTTGTAATCTGACTGATTTAATTCGAAGAGCGATGCGCGCTTGGCGGTGGTTGAGACTCGACTGTGCGTGTGCGGACACAGCGGCGGGTGAATCTCGACTGACTCGTTAAAGGCAAGTGTGGCGATTCCGCCAGATCCCACGGCTCGCCTTCCTGAAAAAACCCCCATAACCATAACCCGGGTCTGCACCAGCTTTCGCTAATGCAATTCGCATTAGCATCTTAGATGCTTCACGCATCAAACAGACCCAATTATTATAACCCTAAAATCCCTATAAAGAAAACTTACCTTCATGCATCCCTTCGCATACAATTTTTCATAAGATTTCTTTGTTTGCTTATTTGGTATTCTGAACCAATTCGGTACCAGACAAATACCATAAATATCGCGCCGTCTATTTTCCCAGACGCGCCATATACCTTTTCATATACATTGCCTGGCAACCTTTTTTGTTTGTCTTAGCAACAAACAACCCAAGCAGCTGCATATAATTAGCGCAATAGACGCTGAAACCAAATTCTCCAGCATTTCCTAATGCAAATATGAACCCGGTTTCTATTGCAGCCAGAGATGCCATAAACATTCAATTTGCTTTTAGCACCCTTTTCTCCTAACGTCGAAAATAGCGACGAGGCATCGTGTAAACAATGACCCGCATTACCAGCGGCGCATGTGGTCATTTTTCCCTATTGTCCTTGTTTTCGAACACATGCAACAACATTGAATCTGTTCGATCGCGCACATATACCACTGCGCCACTAGTTACACCCTTAAGAGAAACGTTTTACTCTCTCTTCCTTTTTCTTCCTTAGCGAAATCATCTCTGCATGAGATGACGATCGTTTGAGTCTGATTCCATCCGTCGACCACGCTGGTCGCACGGGTCACTCCCGCTCTCCGCGCCTCCAGCGGAGAAGCCTAAACAGTAACACTCGAATATGTTCCGGAGTCGTGTGTGTTTTATTTTGCAACGCTAGGAAGTTTTAGTTTATTTTTCCACGTAAATTTATCCGTGAATCTATGAAATAACGTAAATTTATTGATCCCAAATTGTTTATTATTGAAAACATATAGTGCGGCAAAAAAAAATCGGTATACAATAGTCTCTTTGATAAAACAATATCCATAAGTTTATACGAAGTGTTCAATAGCTTTTGTGAAAACGTATAAATTATACAAAAATGTAAAAGACAAACAATAAACAAGTCATAAATTTCATTAACTGTTTGATTTTCAAAATTTAAAAGTAAATTAAATTCAAAACTAGACTCCTTTCATTGTTAAAGTGCGTTTCCTGTTCCTGCTGCGATATTCGGCCAAACTTAATCAATTAGTGACAATTGGATGGAGGAGGAAGTGAACCGTGTGCCCGTGTCTGGCACTATACTTCATCTACCCCACATTGGTGACACGCGAAGAACTCGCGAACCTTCGCCCTGGAGTCAAATAAAAAAACTAAAAGACCGGTACGAGCAAAGACCAGTGACAATCGGTGAGCAATTGTGGCGGCAATTGCCAAAAATCAATGAATAGGCAAACATCGCCCCAACGACAGGATCACCAAGCGACGCACCAGCACCAGTTACCCCAACACATCACCAGACTAGCAGCAACACCAAACAGCCAAGGAACAGTGACTATTCGGTGCGGGAACTGTGTCAGCGACTTTTCCGGTGAGCAATTGTGGCGGCAATTGCCAAAAACACAATCTATGGGCAAAAGCCCCAACGCCAGCCTAACAACAGCACCTGGCGAAACATCACCGAGAGCATCCGAATGGATGGCAGCACGAGGAACAACACCATCTCCGGACAACTTCA
Source organism: Microdon myrmicae (assembly GCA_963931805.1). NCBI lineage: Eukaryota > Metazoa > Arthropoda > Insecta > Diptera > Syrphidae > Microdon > Microdon myrmicae. The sequence goes on from OZ007497.1 coordinate 205,188,706, forward strand.
CCAGGAAATGCAAACATCAGGTATTCTTTAAAACTATGTATTTTTTTTTTTTCTCCTTTCCTTTTTGTATTGTCTTCATGTAAGCTCCTTCTGAGCGAAACTTAAAATTTGTTTCCTAAAAAACATTTGTGTGCATTGACATTTGTTATTCAAAAATTAATTACCGATTTGAAGTGCAAATTACCACACACAGTCCTAATTAAGCGATTTTCATGGTAAAGGTAGACAACTGGTTCGAAACAGTTGTCCTGCCAGTCTAGGAAAATCGTTTAATAAGCTTGACTGTTAAAGGCTATAAAGGATATCGATATTTATATGAATGAACGTATGTCCGGAAATATGTTCATTTGTATGAATGCGTTTCTTTTATTTTCTTTTAAAACAAACAAACATTAATCCGATTATTAAAAATATTTTTATATTCTCCTCTTTGTTCTCCTAAATGTCTGCCTTTCTTCTGTCTTACTTAACACTTTGTATATTAAGCAAACTCCAGTTATTTAAAGAAAACAAGACCTTATATAAAACACTTAAACGCAATCGTTTTTTCCTTTTTTTTTTCAAGTACTATAAGCTCATTTTGATTTAACATGATTTTTGGATAACAAACAAATAACATTTTGTTGCACACTATATCTAAGAAATAAATTCAAATATTGGGACTTTTAATTAATATATATGAAGTTGGTTCAAGGTTATTAAGGATAACATTGACTTGTTTTATTCTTATTTAATAAATTTTTTTTTGTTTGCTTTTATTCTTTGTTTTTAACGACCAATAATTATATACATGTTATTTGAAACTTACACCAGTAATTATCACCAACACCAACAAACAAACAAAATGTTTATATCTACTAAATAGCTTAGACTTTGTCCTATATGAATATATTAGAATACCTTCAATTCAAAGAAAAACAAAACTAATGTAATAGCCCAAGTAAGTGTGTCTGTTCTCAAAACTTGTAAAACAAATATCGAAATACAATCCCATATATCGACAAGTGACACGAAATAAACATTCACACCCATTTAAAATACACTTATTGTCATATTGTCCGATTTCCTTGTTGTTCCCCTCAATTTCTGTTTTTCTTTCGTCTAGTTTAAAGTTTCGCATATTAAATATTCTGTTAATCTAATCGAATAGAAATGGTTGCTGCAATTTTATACATTTTAAAAACAAAATAACAAATATTGTAAGCCCCTTCAGGGTATTAAGTAGCGCACAACCCTTTCCAGCACGCACACGACTCCGTTTACTCACACGCGACCTCTCGACTCTTCGACTCCATTTGTCCAATCCACTCGACTCCGCTTACTACTTCTCTCGACTTTTCGACTCCTCTCGACTCCATTCATTCCTCCACAACCGACTCCTCTCTTAATAGCTCGTCTCTTACATCGGGACACAATGCCCCTTAAACACTGGACCCCACCCAACCTCACTTGACCCCACATCGGCTCAATTTATTCCTTTAACCGGCTCCTCATCACACCCTTCGGACTCTTCGAGTTCAAAGTGATGACCTTTGGGCTTCTTTAAATACTGCCAAAGCTCGCCTCTATGCGACCCTGTCCGCCTACTCTCGTCTATATACATTTCTGCAAACCGGCCCCTTATGTAACAACAGCTACTACGCGTAGCATATAATCAATAGGACGCCCGGTTTTGTCTCGCGTGAAACACCTCACCCTTTTCTGTCTCTTTTCTGAAGGTTGGCGCTCACGCTCACCAACCATAGCCTTCACGCAACTCCAAACAACCCTTCTCGACTCTGCGTGACCTCTAACACCTTTTTCTGTCTCTGTTCATATATTGGCGCCCATCTACGCCAAAAACAGTTATCACGCGAAACTGTTCATCAAGGCTCGACCTTTCTACCCGATTTCAGCAAGCCAGCTTCCCTCGTTACCACAGCTACTACGCGTAGCATCTATCAGGGCACCTGTTTTTGCCCCTTTATTTAAATTTCAGGACATTCGTCCTTAGATCTCCTACGTCTCCCAAATGTCTCAGCAACACCGGCCCACAAATCAAACCGATACCATCGGGCTGAGACAACATACCAGTTTCCCCAATCCTTTAGCCACCATGGCTCCCCTTTAGCGGCAACTAAAGGCTATACACGCCCCTCTACGCCGCCTCAAATACCTAGGTGCATAATACTTCGGAGAGTGCAGCAGTTACTCTAGGCCGCCTTGTGGTTGGACACAATCAACCACCCACCAGGAGCCCCCTAACCAAAGTCCCTTATTTTTTTTTTTTTTTTAACAAGCGCGACGGCGGTCCCTCCCAACAAAGCGCCGCTTGGTCGAGGTCGCGGCCGCCGTTTATCAAGCTCCGGGGTCGACACTGGAGCCGATATATCGGACCTCCCTCGATCGGTAAGCCGCGCAACTGGAGCGCCCGCCCCCTTTTTACCAGTCACAGCGGCAAACAATTTGCCATACAAACGTATGGACAAAAGACACCCGCTCTGGACTTGGTCCCTTTCCATTCCCCACACGGCAACCCGTCACTGTGGATGGGAATTACCCTGGGATAAGTTCCCCTCCTTCTCGCACACACTATTTCGTCACTGCGGATGGGAGCGGATTTCCGATAGGTTCCGACCTATTCGGGCGATAAGCCTGTTGGTCCACGAGACCCATAACAGGCCGATGGACCACGCCACACACATTTGCCCTTGATGGCATCAAGCGGTAACAACTGTGTCCATCTTATCGATAAAGGCCCAAACAATAACCAGGAACTGGTCACCACGACAGTCCCTTAACATTACCACAGCGCATTCCGAAGCAACCTCCCTATCATCACAGCACCCACCATCGAGCATTCCCTCGCCCCTACCTTTCTTTTCGTGACTACGTCACTGGGAGGGGAGTACTGTGGCGATTCCGCCAGATCCCACGGCTCGCCTTCCTGAAAAAACCCCCATAACCATAACCCGGGTCTGCACCAGCTTTCGCTAATGCAATTCGCATTAGCATCTTAGATGCTTCACGCATCAAACAGACCCAATTATTATAACCCTAAAATCCCTATAAAGAAAACTTACCTTCATGCATCCCTTCGCATACAATTTTTCATAAGATTTCTTTGTTTGCTTATTTGGTATTCTGAACCAATTCGGTACCAGACAAATACCATAAATATCGCGCCGTCTATTTTCCCAGACGCGCCATATACCTTTTCATATACATTGCCTGGCAACCTTTTTTGTTTGTCTTAGCAACAAACAACCCAAGCAGCTGCATATAATTAGCGCAATAGACGCTGAAACCAAATTCTCCAGCATTTCCTAATGCAAATATGAACCCGGTTTCTATTGCAGCCAGAGATGCCATAAACATTCAATTTGCTTTTAGCACCCTTTTCTCCTAACGTCGAAAATAGCGACGAGGCATCGTGTAAACAATGACCCGCATTACCAGCGGCGCATGTGGTCATTTTTCCCTATTGTCCTTGTTTTCGAACACATGCAACAACATTGAATCTGTTCGATCGCGCACATATACCACTGCGCCACTAGTTACACCCTTAAGAGAAACGTTTTACTCTCTCTTCCTTTTTCTTCCTTAGCGAAATCATCTCTGCATGAGATGACGATCGTTTGAGTCTGATTCCATCCGTCGACCACGCTGGTCGCACGGGTCACTCCCGCTCTCCGCGCCTCCAGCGGAGAAGCCTAAACAGTAACACTCGAATATGTCCCGGAGTCGTGTGTGTTTTATTTTGCAACGCTAGGAAGTTTTAGTTTATTTTTCCACGTAAATTTATCCGTGAATCTATGAAATAACGTAAATTTATTGATCCCAAATTGTTTATTATTGAAAACATATAGTGCGGCAAAAAAAAATCGGTATACAATAGTCTCTTTGATAAAACAATATCCATAAGTTTATACGAAGTGTTCAATAGCTTTTGTGAAAACGTATAAATTATACAAAAATGTAAAAGACAAACAATAAACAAGTCATAAATTTCATTAACTGTTTGATTTTCAAAATTTAAAAGTAAATTAAATTCAAAACTAGACGCATTTCATTGCTAAAGCGTGTTTCCTGTGCTGCTGCCCAATAAAACGTTTTCAAAAAGAAAGGTAATCCCCCAACATTCGTTTCTTTCGGTGAACAGTTTTCCTAGTGCTTGGCGGAACATTTGCGGAACTATTAGTAATTATGATGGAGGAGGAAGTTAATCAGCGCCGTACGCCGGTGCACCATACTTCCTACCCCACACAAGAAAAAGTTCATCGCGTCGTGGCAGTGGAGTCGTAGCTAAATAATCTCATTGTCACTTACTAGGAACTTGAAAGGAGTTGCTATGCTTGCATAGGGAATTCAGTTCCAGCGAATTACTACCGTATAGGCTGAGTTAGATTCCTCTGTCGCTATGTGTACTGAGAAATCGGTTTTGGAAACACGACCAAGTATGGGCATGCGTTGTCAGTTAGACAAGGGAATATGGGTCTTGGTCGTTGCGATGGTTGTTTCGCGGAAAACCATCGTGCTGCTGGCTTACCTGTAAGGAGAATTGGTATTGGGTAGGATGGGAGCCGAAATGATTTTCGGGGAAACTAAATGTTGCTTGGTTACAAGCGAGGAGATAGTTTAAGCAGGAAGTGAGCCGGAATGATTTTCGGGGGAAATTAGAACGGCTTGGTTGCAAGCGAGGAATATAATTTAAATAGGAAATTAACTGAAATGGTTTTTGGGAAAAATTATATGCGGTTTGGTGTAGTTGGGGGAGATGATTAGTATTCCGTTGTAAATTTGAATATGCATTTATTACAGCTTGGGAAATGGATTCTTGGTAAGTTTTGGGATGTATGCAATTGCAGATTTGGGGATGGATGCTGTTGCATATTGGGAGGTGTGTGCTATTGCCGATTTGGGTTATGGTGACGCGCTGTTAGCGGTCGAAGTTGGTAGGGATTGTGGGTTGGTTCTTCGTGTGATATAGGGAACCCCCACGTAGTTTACGCAAATTAGCTACTTGACGATATTTCCAATTGACCGTTAGAGAGGAGATTTTCGTGGCTTATAGTGTGTTGGGCGAGGGCATGGACACGAGGTCCGTAACAGGTGGTAGCCCCACTAAACTAAACTAAACTATACAAAAATTTAAGAAAAATATGCAGACTAAAATACTTTCTAGTTAAATTTTCTAATTTCTATAAATTTTATTCAGCTCAAATGTTGTGGTGCGGGGAATTATACAGATTGGGAAAACAGTGCACAACAGAGGCCTCCAACATCCTGCTGTGCAGTGCCCTTGAATATATGTAACACGTTGAACCCGAATCACATTTATGAAGTGGTAAGCGAAATTATTTGAAATATTTTTCAATAGTTCTGACTTTTCGTATTATTAATTTTTATATTTTATGTTATTTTTACCCGTCTAGGGTTGTGCTGCAAAACTGACAAATTTAGTGGACCAAAATCTAGCGTTGATTGGCAGCACGGCGTCCATAATAGCGTTGTTTCCGTTCTTTGGTGCGATAATGACGTTCTTCTTAGCATCCACTGCTAAGAAACATGGTTACGAGCCAATTATCTAGTGATTTCAATTTTCAGAATAGAAGAACACATTTGATCTTATTATATTCCCTTTACGACCTTTTTTTTTAAATACCATTCCATGTTTAATAAGCGTTAATATCATATGCCCAGTTACATCTACACTACTTTTAAGTATCAATAAGTACCAATAAATGTGTAAAAACAATTGATATAATTAATTTTTGTTTGGTTTTTAATCGCAAAATTAAAAGTTTGTTTTGTACTATTCATGAACGTGTTTCGTTGAAGGCGTTTTTTGTTGTTGCTTTGTGTTGCGGATTCGAAAATAAATATAGCAGGGAGAATCTAGTACGTTCGCCGTCTAGTACACTCCCCGACCAGCATATTCACCACACGCCTGCCAGCCGCCAGCTGACAATGCTTCATCGCCTAAGGACGCCATCGGACTGTCACCCTTTTCAAATGTGACCAACGGTTTTTAGTTTCTACCAGCTCTTCGTCGTGAGTGTACCGCTCACTAGTCAAGTCAACAGGTCGTGTTCGCTAGCTGCAAACAGCGTCACGGTATTAAATCGAAATAAACCCCCAAAGATAGGATTAATTTATTTGCTTTACTAAGTTAAATACTGAAAATAAATGTTAGACATTTTAAAGAGTGCATTTTGCTTACACGAGCACTAGTGGCGTATGTTACGTGAGTAACTCGCCCGTCGCCCTTGTTTTGGGTAGGACACACGTGCAGCAGATAAAGGAAAATGATAATTTTGAATTGAATACAGTGGGCATGGAAACCCAGTTTCTCTTCGGCGGTGATGGTTTTGGCTAGTTTCGAAGTCGATCATCGTCGAATACTGAATTTATTTCGAAAAGGAAAGATACTGAGAAAAGCTGGAAGAGACAGAAGGAGTGAACGGTGTAATTTTAAAGAAGACTGTTGTTGACAGTAGTGCACGGTGCTTGCTAGAGTGTGCGAAAAAAAGGAACGAACTGAAGAACGATTTTTTGGTTTTTGTCTGTTAAATTAATTTATTAAGAAGGACTTATTTTCTTATTGTTAAATAATTGGTGATTACGTCTCCGTGTTATATAAAGTATAATGTTCGAAGTTTCCGTGACTGTACTATAAGTGAAAAGCGGGTGGAAGGAGAGGAGGAAAGACCAATGTTCCAGATTTTTATTTGTACTGTTGTTGGCTGATCCGGGATTGTAGTCCGAAAATTGGAACTGTAACAGGAAAAAAAATAAAAGTTTATAACCAAGAGGAGCGTGTTGTTTGTGACTCGGGTGGTGGAACGTAAGTACCTAGGGTACTACCCAGGTACGTCTATAATATCTTTTACTGTTCTGTCCTCGTTGTAAGAAACATATCAAGCGACCCAGCCTACAAGCCAACCTTAATCATATAATGCTTTGCAACCAGCGAAGGTTAGTCCTCCCGAGGGTGTAAAATAGTTCTACAGGTGGCAGCGATAATATGATGGGTAAGGTAACTGCTATATGATGCGTGCCTTGCACTTTTGCTGTGGAGATCTAGTTGGTAAATATTAGTTTTGTTACCTGCTAATCAAACACGTAAATGGCTTATATAAAACCGGCCATTCAGGTAACTTTCTCCAACAGGTGTCGGTTACGCCAACGGTTCTCCCAGGTGCGGTTACCTAGTTATTCCTCTCGACGTCCCGTTGTTGAGCCACGATCTATCGGCTCCCGGTTCCAACCGGTTTAGAGAACTTTTGCTTTTGCTGCAGAGGGATCATTACGTGCCGTCTTTTATTTTCGAAATGTGTTTTAGTTTTCCATTTGCTGAATTTGCAACACCATTTGCAACACACTCTCGTAATCACTGAGTTGTGTATCCACTGAGATCACCCAATAGGTAACACAACGTTAAATGTCTTCTTGTTCAAACCCGGCAATGTTTTTTGAAATCTCTCAATTTAAATACTGCTTCTAGTTGAATGAGCTGTTGTTAAGTTCAAAATCAGATCCAATACAAACTAATGCGTAAAACAAGTCCACACTTTATTAGGTACACATTAAATTATAACAGAAGAAATATGCACGGTTACTATACGGTTAACTATGTTTGGTTTCCGTCGGTTTTCTCCCTTTTCATCTACACGATTCACAGGATATCTGATCACACCCAACCAAGTCCGATTTTTACACTGCCCGACACAGCCACAACTGTTCTTTTTAACTCTAGCACACGACTGCTTCGAAAAAACTCTCCCTCTCTCAATCTCCAAAAATCGAACTCGAACCCGCCCACGATCCACACTCGAATCGGGGCGTGTTCGAACACTCACAAGTGGGTCATGCACTTCTTCCACCACCTTACCATCACACCACATTAAAACAAATTATATTAAAATTATAAATTATTAAATGATTGCGGTGGCGGAAATCGCATGTAACAAATAACGTGACCCGGCGATTTATGGTTACACGAAGAAACATAGACTGCTCACCTGCCCAACTCTATTCATTGATCTGCGCACTAGTCTTCAACCCCGTTTATCTTACAACACAAAGTATATATATATATATATATATATATATATATATATATATATATATATATATATATATATATATATATTCGGTAACTACCCACAAAAGCGTTACACGTATGACACGTTAACTTTATTTGTTACAAAGGGCTATACGAGCCACTAATACCAATATATGCCACGGAATTACCTATGAACCCAATAAACTATGTAACAACTGGCAAAATATGTGACACTTATTTGGACGCTGTTCTATCAGCCTACGACCACTTTGGACGTCACTTCTCTGTTTGCATCATCTCGGACGTCACCTCACTGGTCGCCTCACCACTAGGATCGCATCCTAAAACACTTTGATTGAAATTATAATAAGAGACAAAAACCAGAATCATAATTTTAGACTGAACGCCCATTAGTTTAACTAAAATAAATCTTAACGTAATATACTAGTTCTGCGCGAGGACTAAAAGATATGAAGCTTATATTTACACTTTTTTGCACAGATGAAATCTCCCTCAGTAATTAGAGTTATCCTTAGGTAAGAAAACAAGTGTCAAAACCCCAAACACCTTGTCATAGTGATGCGAAAATTAAATTCATGCATGAAATTAATCATATAATTCTTTGCGGAAGTGTTTCAAATTTGGTGGCTAGTTCTCGCCTAACTTTTTTTTTTAATTCAACTAAAGTACTCGACAGGTTTCACTTGTAGAGATCAATAACAAAAACAAAAGTTTTTTCTTATCAATAGTAAAATTTCACCGAGTCTTTTCTAAAACCTAAAACCACACGGGTCAAGATGAGTAAATAAAAAAATTTGCAAAACTTTATATAATTAAAATATTAATCACTAGTTAAAAGAGATCAATTTTATTCAGCAAATTCTTAAAGTATTATAAATTGTTTTATTCTTCATGTTTATAATATTTATTCGCAAATGTAGTAATTATACGTCTTATATAGAAAATTCGATGTGATTAATAATTTATGCGAGATGTTAATGTGAAACGTAAATGTACTAAAACTAAATTTGCATAATAGGCCTTATACTAAAGATTGCTGGTTATCTTAAATTGAAACGTAGTCGAAGGTGGATTAAATATCAATAACATTAAGACAGTCTTCTTAAAGCTGCTGAAGACGGGTGCAGCAGTGTGCTGTTGCCTTCTTTATTTTTGATTCGGTGTAGGTTCACGTTGCCTCCATAAGTAGAATTAGTTGCATAGGTTGCAAGACCGCTCCTCATATTTTCACGGGTCTTAACACCTAGAAGATACGGTTTTAAAAATGTCAATTTTGAATATGTCATATATCAATTCCTTTGAATTGAGTAAGTACCGGAAATTATTTAATATAATGCAATCTAGCAATTAACGATGTGAAAGACAGAAACATTAAAAAAAAACAATGGACGCATAATAACCAAATTAATAACCGAGACCTACTATTACTATTTATTGGCCTGTAGGAACCCGAAAGTTCATGACCTCACCGACTCGACTCCGCCATTGTTCCCTGTCCCGTGCGCTCTCCTTCCACGTTCGACCATATGATTCGATCTCCTCGAGGCCTAACATCACATTGTCCTCACATCCCCGTCGCGGGTTGGTCTCTTTCCCGTTGGCTTACCGTCAAGAATTCTATGCACGGTCCTATCGTTGCCCATTCGCGCCACATGTCGGGCCCATCTTAATCTCCGCGACTTGATTACTCTCGCTATTGTAGATTTGCGGTATAGCTCTTCCAATTCGTGGTTGTGCAGTTTCCTCCATTGTCCTACCTCCTCGTCATATTTGCCGCCAAAGATACCCCTTAAAACTTTATTCTCGAATACGTGGAATTTGTTTTCTTCCCGTTTCGTGAGAGCCCATGTTTCGCATCCGTATAGAACAATCGGCATGATTATGGTTCTATAGACACGGAGCTTTATATTCCGTGATAGCAGTTTGGATTTCAGTAGTTTACTGACTGCATGCCAACTGGCGTTGCCGGAGTATAGTCTTTTGTTAATTTCCTTCGACATTTCGTTATTGGCCGTCAGTATTGTTCTCAGGTATTTAAATTCGACATTTTCATTTGCACCTGACGTTTATGTGTGTTCTCTGAGGTCCACCTGCTCTCGCCATAATCATGTATTTTGTTTTGTCTTCATTTATTTCCAGGCCCACCTCTTCTGTCGCTTGCATAATGATTTCCCGGTTTTTATTACAGTTTCTAGATTATCGCCCAAAATGGGAATGTCATCGGCATATGCCAGCACTTGTGTGACCCCGATCAGGGATAATCCGGACATGTTGTCGTCTTGTACCTTTCTGATGACATACTCGAGGACAAGGTTAAAGAGACATGGTGAGAGGCCATCCCCCTGTTTTAGTCCGTCCCGGAGTTCAAATGGTTCTGAGAGGTGGTTTTTATTCTAACTCACACTTTGTTTTCGTTCATATAGATTTCAATGAGGGCGGCATAGTTTTTCGGGATTCCCAGCTCAACTACAATATGGTAGAGTCTTTGTCTTGCGACTGAGTCGTAGACTTTTTTGAAGTCAACGAACAATTGGTGAACCGTCTGTCCGTATTCCCACTTCTTTTCCAATAGTTGCCTTATTGTGAACATTTGGTCGCTTGTTGACCGGTTCCTACGGAATCCGCATTGGTAGTCTCCCAATATGTCTTCTGCATACGGTTTGATTCTCGCCAGTATGACATTTGTTCGTATTTTGTATGTGGTTGGGAGCAATGATATTCCTCTGTAATTTTCGCAGCCATATCTGTCACCTTTTTTGAAAATGGAGACGACTATTGATGTTTTCCATTCTTCTGGAGTGACTTCCTTATCCCATATTGTTTTGATGAGTTTGTGGATCTTTCGAGCGGCTGCCTCTCCTCCATGCTACACAAGCTCTGCCAGTATGCAGTCGACTCCCGGAGCCTTGTTGTTTTTCAATCGATTTATTGCGGCTACATCTTCATCGAAGTACTGTTTCCATCTGTCACGATATTGTTTGTTTCTGTCACCAGTCAGCCGTTTGTGTCTCGGATTATGTTGGCTCTCCTCGGTGGCCATTTCTAATTCAATTTATGCCGGCATACATGCCCCTGATATTCTTTGCTCTGGCATTTTCTAGGATTTTTTCGATCCTAATCTTCTCCCATTCGCGTTTTTGCGTTTGAAAAGTCTCGTTGTCTCTTTCCGAATTGTCGCGTATCTTACTGCGTTGTCTTCTGATATAAAGAATTCCGGAGGTAAACTAGTCTCCCATTCGGATCTCCGGGGGGGACTATGTCAGGGGAAACATCATGCAGATATCATGATAAATAATGGAACTTTGAGAGGTTCGTCATCGCATAACCGGGCTAGCTCTCGAGGCTCGGCCCACGCTCGACTGGTGACGGCATTTTGTAACATCAGGGGCATCGGTTTCACCAATACTAATGTAAACGCCGTCCACCAATATTTGCAAACAACGAAACCTGATATCCTTGCCCTAACTGAGACCCAGGTCGATTCGTCAACTGATTCGACATATCTTCGTTGCTCAGGATACGACTTACATTCGAGATTCCGTTTTAAGGGCGGTGTCTGCGTCTTCGCACGGTCCGATCTGGCTTGCCAGAGGATGGAGGCGTTGGAACCCAATAATATGGACATCATATGGTTGAGGGTCGTACTGAGCAATTCCGTTAAATTTCTTTGTTGTCTTTACCGCTCCCCGAATGACGATCGACCGGCGACATTTTTCGAACATCTTTCATATACCGTCGACTGGATACAGATCAACCACACAGCTTCTGAAATTGTTGTCCTTGGCGATTTTAATGTGCACAATTCCGACTGGTTGTTACACTCTAACAGAACCGACGAGGCTGGGAGGCTGGCGGAGATGTTTGCTGTAAACCACAACTTGACTCAACTCGTGGGGGAACCAACGCGAGTGCCGTATGCCCGAGGCGATTATGCGAACACCCTGGATCTGTTTTTGACATCCGATCCGAGTATTTATACCGTAGAGGTTTCTGCGCTACTGGGAAACTCAGATCACTGCTTGGTATCTGTCGCGCAACCACTTGAATGTCAAGAATGACCGGCCTAGGCAGCTTCGCCATGTATGGAAGTATGGGGCCGCTAACTGGGGCGATATGCGAGATTTCTTCGCATACTTTCCATGGACCGAGATGTGCTTCGGAAACTCCGATGTTAACGCTTGCGCGGAGTCGGTGTCAGAGATTATTCTTCTGGGGATGGAGATGTATATTCCACATTCCATCAAACGAAGTTCGTCTGATAAACCTTGGTTTGACAAAAAATGTGAGCTGATTACAGCGGCAAAAAATAGAGCTTTTAAGCAATGGCGCTCCAATCCCACCGATGTTAACAGAACGAGTTTTGTTAGAATCAGAAACGTGTGCAACCAGGCACTTCGGTGCCCAACTGGTTCGCGCTCCTTCTGGTCAATGGCAAAGGCTGTCAGCAGTAACTTTGCTTCCTCCTCTTTCCCTCCGTTGGTGACAGACAGCGGGACGTTAGTCACGAATCCAAAGGATAAAGCTAATGTATTCGCGAATTTATTTTCCGCGAACTCAAACCTCGATCCCGGTTTTTTGGAGCCACCCGTGATCTCGCCGGTACAGTCTTCCATGCGGGATGTGAGATTTCGTCCGCGCACTATTCAGCGCATTCTACGTGAACTGGATTGTAGGAAGGCAAGCGGTCCGGACGGAATACCGGCAATAGTCCGTAAGAACTGTGCTCCAGAACTATCGCCAGTTCTTGGCAGACTCTTCCGCTTATCTTATGCACGGAGGACCTTTCCTGCCTGCTGGAAAATCGCTCGAGTTCAGCCAATCCCAAAGACGGGAAAAGAGTGTCTCCCACAAAATTACCGTCCGATAGCATTACTGTCTATTTTATCTAAGGTAATGGAAAAAGTCATCAATACAGAGTTGGTAAAGTATTTGGAGTGCAACGGTCTTCTGAATGATCGTCAATACGGATTCCGTGACAGGCGGTCCACAGGAGACCTTTTGACACTTACAACCGATATATGGACATCTGCGATTGAACGGCATGGTGAGTCAAGGGCGGTCGCATTAGATATCTCCAAGGCTTTTGACCGCGTCTGGCACGGGGTATTGCTGAGCAAACTTCGTTCATATGGACTTTCCCAACAGATTTGCGACTGGACGAGGAGCTTCCTCGAGAATCGATCGATCCGGGTTGTTGTGGACGGCGAGTGTTCGGATCTATATCCTGTTAATTCGGGGGTGCCCCAAGGTTCAATTTTGGCTCCAACCTTGTTCTTGCTTCACATAAACGATTTGTTGGAGACAACGGATAACAAAGTGTTCAGTTTTGTGGATGATAGTACGCTTGTTTCCTCCTTTTCGAGTGATCGGCCGATTGGTGCATCAACGTCGCACCAGCTGAGATGTAGACAGATTGACTCTCTGAACCAGGATCTAGATAAAGTCCTGCAGTGGGGAAAGGCCAATCTTGTCGACTTCAACGCAACGAAGACCCAGTATACAACATTCACAAAGAAAACCGGATCATCGGTTCCACAGCTGATGATGAATGGCCGGGCCCTCGAGGCTGGGGAAAGTTTGAGATTGCTCGGCGTCACGGTCTGTGGGAATGAATCATGGCATAAACACGTATCGGGTATCGCCAGATCAGCCTCAGGAAAACTGAGTTATCTTTTTAGAGCCAAGAAATATTTTACTCCGGCCCAACTTCTTCTCCTATATAAATCTCAAATTAGACCCGCGCTCGAATATTGCTCTCATGTTTGGAGCTCGGCTCCTAAACATACCCTCGACCTACTTGAGAGCGTACAAAGGCGAGCGATCCGCCTGATCGGGGACTCGGCGCTGACGTTGGGACTACAGTCGCTATCACATCGAAGGCGCGTGGCCGATCTCTGTCTGTTCTACAGATATTATCACGGGTGCTGTTCTTTGGAGATTCTTGGCATTGTTCCACGCAATTCGGTCTATATGCGCTCCACAAGACAATCCGACGGATCGCACCCGTTTGTGGTTCATCTCCCGACAGCGCGAACATCCCTGTATCAGAACTCGTTCCGTTACAGAGCGGGGAAGCTGTGGAACTCCCTTCCCACGCGAGTGTTCCCGGAGCGTTACAACCTGCAACTGTTCAAAAAGAACTGCAACAGTTATTTGATGGCATCTCGGGGCGCCCACTCGACGCTATAGGTTCGCCTCTCCCGAGAGAAGTCTAATAAAAAAATAATAAAAAAAAATATCTTTCTAAGTGGATCACTCTGAGGCGTTTACGCTGTTCGATCTTCACCCTGCACTCATCGTCAAATCAAGGTTTGGACTTAATTGTTTTCTTAAATCCTAATACCTTTTGGGCTGTTTGTTTGATTGTGTCTCTGGTCGATGCCCATTAAGTGCCCAGATTATTGGTTTCCCCTTCCTCACTACTCCCAATCTCTAGGATGCTAAATCTATTCGTTAGTTCCTCTTGATATTCAGCCATTTTGCGTAGGTCTTTTAGTTTATCAATGTCGAACTTTTTGCTCGTCTCCCGTGATTGCCCATGTGTGATTGCTGCGAGCCGACTTCTAATTTTTCCCATCAGTAGAAGAATATCGGAGTCGCAATCTGCTCCTCTATATGATCTTAAGTCAAGGATATTCGAGTGGTGTCATTTGTCTATGAGGAAGTGGTCTATTTGGTTAAGCGTTACGCCGTCGGGTGATATTCGATATCCGGATTTGCTTGTGCTTGAGCATCGTGCTTTTCACTACGAGATCTTTTGACGCTGCGAAGGTGATAATTCGAATTCCATTATCATTTGAAACGTCGTGTAGGCTCTCTTTACCTATAGTTGGTCGGAAGATATCTTCCTTTCCAATTTTTGCATTCAGGTCCCCGAGGAGGATTTGAACATCGAATGATGAGATCCCATCGAATACTTCCTCTAGGGTCTCGTAGAATGTGTCCTTCGTTTCTTCGTCGGTAGATTCTTTTGGGGCGTGTACGTTTATAAATACATAATTGTACCATGGGCCCTGTATTTTTAGCACCGACATTCGGTCATTAATAAATTGCACATCTTTTACATGGGGCGTAATCTTATTGCTTATGATGAATCCAGTCCCGAGGTTATGTGTATCGGTACCTCTACACACCAGTGTAAACCCATTGGTTTCGAGTACTTGATGTGGTAGTCGGGACGATGTCCATTTTATATTGTTTCGCATTTTCTACAACCGTCTGTATCGCCCTTGGTTTATATAACGTTCGAACGTTGAACGTCCCGACGCGTATGTCTCGCTTTTCCGTTTTTCCCTACGTCTTCTTTGTGACGACTCGGTGTTTTCTTGATGATTTGTTCCCTTATGATAGTGTCGGCTCATCACACCTACGCTTACCGGGTTTTTCGTGAGATTGTTTTTTGTATATTGGTTATTCACTTTTGTTCCCACGAGTTTTGGGGTTTCAAATAGTCCGCCACATCAGAGCCCCTCTTTGATATGGTAAGGTCTGCTTACTGCTCTGAATCGACCCCGTGTCATAGAGGCGCCGTTATAATACAGCCGGTATACCCATGGCTGCAAACCATCCAATGGGCACGGTGACGCGTAACACCCTGGATTAGGGGTGGTAGATCTTTGTGTGTTACTCCTCGCTAGCCTGTCTGACGTGGGTGGCCCTACTGGAAGCGTATGCTTCCGTCAGTATAGCCTGAGTGATTCATTGTAGTTTAAGACCCCGCACCACGTCAAGGTTTCTACCAAGCGGGGGAATAACCGAGACCGAATAAAATAATCGCCACAAACCAAAACTCTAGAGCAGAGGAACTCCAAATAAACCACGACAAGGAAACTAACGGACACATGGTTTACCATCAGTTTGTCACAGAATCAAGCAACGAGAATATCCCAAGATAATACCAAAAACGAAGTAACGAGCAGCAGCAGCAGCAGCAAGCACCGGTCTCCGTCATCGGCTCGATAGACAAGCAAGCATCGAGGAAAGAACAGGAACATGAGAGCAATATTCGAGCGTGGCTCTGTGGGGGTTCTTTTAAGCTTACCCGAAGAACCCCCCATAATTGCAACCCAACTCCTATTGTTTTTCACTAATGCAATTGCATTAGCAACTGAAAATATTTCCTTTCCCAAGGACATTTAATGCATACAACGCATTAACTAAAATTCCTAAAAAGAATTCTCCCAACATTCACGCATTTAATGCGCTATTCAAATTCCCTGAAAGAATTCTTTAATGTACATATGCATCATAAATCTCAAACCATTCGGCACCCTTTGTCATCATTAAAATGCAATGTCAGACAACTTGTTTATGCAGCTGCAATAAACCGACCAGCGATTCGTTTGTTCAATTGACAAACAATTACCGCATCTTCGGTATTATCAGCGAAACCGAATTCTCCCGCATTTCCTAATGCAAACATGAACCCGGTTTCTACTGCAGACAGAGATGCCATAAACATCTAAAACCTCAACTAGCACAATTTCCACGATGCATTGCGGTCTATCTATACAGCTGCAATGCACATCATAAACAATGATCTACACGATCCCTTTGTCTTTCAATGTTTCAGGATTCGTTTCTCACGAGCTTGTTGCATGAGTAAACAGTGATCCACTAGCGCATCGCTAAGATCACCACACTCACACCACGGGATACAGAGATCGCCGTCCATTGGTCACCAGGCATTAAGGAAAGATTTCATTTTCTTGGTGGCCACACCCTAAAGAGAAATTTTTTCTCTCTTCTCTTTGGTGTTGACAAACTCACCACCGAATTGAGGGTGAATCAGGAATCAGATTCAAACCCTCAGTGAGTCTTTTCCCATCCTTCAGTGCTCGCACATTGAGTTTGTTTTCTTAGCATCCCCCGTAGGGTGTGCACCGGAGTCTGCACCCCTGGGGGACGTAGCCTTTTACTCGCTTCATTATGTATTTCGCGAATGTTGGTGCCTAGTTTAAACCAAATATAAATATTTTACCATTAAGTGAACATATTGGCTCCTCGATAGTATAGCGGTTAGTATACCTGCCTGTCACGCGGGAGACCGGGCTTCGATTCCCCGTCGGGGAACCTCGGGCGCAAAACTAATGACCATGGACGGAAAAAAACAAGTCAATATGGAAAATTTAACAAGCCTCAGGACTTGCTAAATAAGGCCAAGACCGGTTGACGGTTGTGGTGCCGATTATGATGATAATGAAGTGAATATATTACAGCAACCACAACGCTGAATTGAAAACTGTTTGAGCTTAAATCAAAATTACCTTGTGTGAAGAAACAATCGATTATTCCACGGTCTACATGGCCACCTTAAGTGAACTCTAAATAGAAGATCAATGATTACAAGATAACAATACTCCGTGCGTTTCACTTTCTTTATTGGTGCATGTCTTGTTCCTGTGTTAGACTGTATTCGGCAGAACAGTGGAACTTTCTTTCGGTGTTTAGCGAACTTATGATGGAGGAAGAAGGGAACCCGGTGCAGTACACCTGCACACCATACTTCATCCCCACAGGTCTAATTTGGGATTCATACAGGAGAAGGAGTTGGACCGGTGTAAAATATTTCTTGGCTCTAAAAAGATAGCTCAGTTTTCCTGAAATGCCCTGGCGATGCTTGACATGTGCTTATGCCATGATACATTCCCACAGATCGTGACGCCGAGCAATTTCAAGCTTTCCCCAGATTCAAGGGCCTGGCCATTCATCAACAGCTGTGGAACCGATGATCCACTTTTCTTTATGAATGTTGTATATTGTGTCTTCGCTGCATTGAAGTCGACGAGATTGGCCTTTCCCCACTGCATGACCTTATTTAGATCCTGATTCAGAGAGTCAATCTGTCTACATCTCAGCTGGTGCGACGTTGATGCACCAATCGGCCGAAAATTCGAAAAGGAGGAAACAACTGTACAACCGTCAAAAGCCTTGGAGATATCCAATGCGACCGCCCTTGACTCGTCATGCCGCTCAATCGCAGATGTCCATATATCGGTTATAAGTGTCAAGGTCTCCCGTGGACCGCCTGCCACGGAATCCGTATCAACGATCATTCAGAAGTTCATTGCACTCCAAACACTTTATTAACTCGGCATTGATGACCTTCTCCATCACCTTAGATAACATGGACAGTAATGCTATCGGACGGTAATTTTGTGGGAGACACTTTTTTCCCGTCTTTGGGATTGGATGAACTCGAGCGATTTTCCAGCAGGAAGGAAAGGTCCTCTGTGCATAAGGTAAGCGGAAGAGTCTGCCAAGAACCGGCGAAAGTTCTGGAGCACAGTTCTTAAGGACTATTGCTGGTTTTCCGTCCGGACCGGTTGCCTTCCTACAATCCAGTTCACGTAGAATGCGTTGAATAATGCGCGGACGAATTCTCACATCCCGCATGGAAGACCGTACCGGTGCGATCACAGGTGGCTCCAAAAGGCCGGGATCGAGGTCTGAGTTCGCGGAAAATAAATTCGCGAACACGTTAGATTTATCCTTTGAATTCGTGACTAACGTCCCGCTGTCTGTCGACAACAGAGGGAAAGAGGAGGGTGCGAAGTTAACGCGGACAGCTTTTGCCATTGACCAGAAGGAGCGCGAACTAGTTGGGCACCGACGGAGTTTATTGATCACCCTGTCGTTGTGAGCCTTCTTCGGGGTATCAATTGCCTGGTTGCACGCGTTTCTGATTCTAACAAAATTCGTTATGGTAACATCTGTCGGATTTGAGCGCCATTGCGTAAAAGGTCTATTTTTTGCCGCTGTAATCAGCTCGCATTTTTTATCAAACCAAGGTTTATCAGACGAACTTCGTTTCATAGAATATGGAATATACATCTCCATCCCCAGAAGAATAATCTCTGATACCGACTCCGCGTAAGCGTTAACATCGGAGTATCTGAAGCACACCTCCGACCATGGAAAGGATGCGACGAAATCTCGCAAATCGTCCCAGTTAGCAGCCCCATACTTCCATACATGGCGAAGCTGCCTAGGCCGGTTATTGCTTGCGCGACAAATATCAAGCAGTGATCTGAGTTCCCCAGTGGCGCAGAAACCCTCACGGTATAAATACTCGGTTCGGTTGTCAAAAACAGATCCAGGGTCTTCGCATAATCCGCTCGGGCATCCGGTACTCGCGTTGGTTCTTCCACGAGTTGCGTCGAGTTGTGGCTAACAGGAAGCATCTCCGCTAGTCTCCCAACCTCGTCGGTTCTGTTAGAATGTACCAACCATCGGGAATTGTACACATTAAAATCGCCAAGGACAATAATTTCAGAAGCTGGGTGGTGGATCTGTATCCAGTCGACGGTATGTGAAAGATGTTGCATGGATATCAGGTTTCGTTGTTTGCAAAGATTGGTGGGCAGCGTTTATATTCGTATTGGTGAAACCGATGCCCCTAATGTTACAAAATCCCGTTACCAGTCGAGCGTGGGCAGAGCCTCGAGAGGCAGCCCGATTATGCGATGACGAACCTCTTAAAGTTCAGTTATTTATCATAACATCTGCATTTATATAATATATAAATACTAATATTATTCTTAATTTTAATTCTATTGTACTTTGACATTGTCCGACTTTTTAGAATGTTTTCTAGTCAGTTGCCCGTTTTTTTTTCTTTTTTGGTTGGTTGTTTTTTTTTTTTTATATTAGCGTCATTGTTAACTTTTTTTATTATACATATATATATATATGTATATATTATATATATATATACATATATACCATATATATATATATATATATATATATATATATATATATATATATATATATATATATATATATATATATATACATATATAGAGTGGCAGAAAATTAATCAAAACATTTTGTTTTAGAATTACGTTTCTACTAGATAAAAAAAGAAAAATTATTTTGAGTGATGGAAATCTTTATTTGGACCTTTACAACAGATGACTGCAGATGTCAAATTAACAAACGTCAAATATGATTGACGTACGACGCCATTTGCAAAAATTATAACATCTTCCGATAGGGTTATTAATTTTTGGCCACCCTATATATACACTCCCAATCACTAGGATGGGGCCGCAAATTTTGCAATTGATTTTCGCTCTTGATACCTGTTGACAATTTTGTACCCGGAAACATATACTAGCTGTGAATAGGTACATATTTTCCCAAAAGAAATACATAAAATTAAAGGGTAATTAAGAAACCCACTTTACCCTTTTATAGTGGTTTATTATTTGATCTTGGGAAATTCCAACGGTCGTTTCGTTATATATATATATGTGTTGGCACAAGGCTAATAACCTTGCCCGAGAAAACAAATTATTATGGAAAATTTAACAAGCCTCAGGACTTGCTAAAATAAGGCCAAGACCGGTTCCCGGTTGTAGTGCCGATGATGATGATGATGATGATGATGGTATATATATGTATATATATATTTATATATTATATATCTATATATATATATATATATATATATATATATATATATATAAATAATATAATAAAAAAAGTTAAAAATAATGCTACTTTTTATATACTTTACTACTTTATATATTATATATATATATATATATATATATATATATATATATATATATATATATATATATATATATCATCATCATCGGCACTACAACCTGGAACCGGTCTTGGCCTTATTTAGCAAGCCCTGAGGCTTGTTAAATTTTCCATAATGATTTGTTTTTTCCGGGCAAGGTCATTAGTCTTGCGCCAGAGGCTCCCCGACGGGGAATCGAACCCCGGTCTCCGACGTGACAGGCGGGTATACTAACCAGTATACTATTGAGGAGCTATATATATATATATATATATATATATATATATATATATATATATATATATATATATATATATATATATATATATATATAAAATATAATAAAAAAAGTTAAAAATGATGCTACTATAAAAAAAATAAAAATAACAACAAAAAAAAAAGAAAGTAAACACGGGCAACCGACTAGAACACAATCTAAAAAGTCGGACAATGTCAAAGTACAAGAGAATTAAGATTAAGAAAAACTAGGATTAAAATTGTAAATAGTTGGAAGTAATCAATAATAATATTAGTTAATATTAAATATTTTAGATATAAAGGGCTTAACACATAAAAAGAAACAAAACTATCCCGGTAACAAGGGTTGTGCAAAAAAATTAATAAACGCTTAATCAGTAAATAAATGTGAAAAAACGGCGATGTTGGAAAATGCAACAACATAAATAAAGTTGTGCATAAGAGCCATACATTACATTTCATAGTATTAAGCACTTAATAAGTTCTTTGCATACTGACCATAACGATTTGTACAAAAAAAAAACTCAATAAATTTAATATTACTATTTAGGTAAATACTACGTGTTCAACTTTTGCGGTGCAACGCCTGTTAATTAGAGAATGCGCATTAGTTGAAAGTGAACCTCAGACACAGAATCATTCTTTAGCCAAACAACACGTATGCGGAATGATCTGTGTTATCATTTAATATCGTTTTACGATGATAATGAAAAACGGTTAGAATCGTTAGGTATTTATGTTGCTTGAATTAAGCCAATAAATGGGGCGGTAGCCCCACTAAACTCTCACAGCTCTTCCGGTTGCATGGTGCTTCGACATTTAAGGACACTCTAAAAGCCCGTTTTTGCCCGCGTTTGTGTAAAACAAAAACAGAACAATCAGGTTCATTATAATGTTCCTATTGCATTCACAGGTATGTCTTAAGTAAATAATTTCCGTTACTTTCAATGTAATTTGCATATTTTACTCACCCAAACGCACAAGGATCTCTTCCCATATTCTTCGTTTGAAGACAAAAATAAAAAACACAGAAACACCAAGTAAGACGTTAAAAGAATCACTTATAACCCAAATAAAAGTCCTTTTCCTATTGTAGAAAATCGTGCTAAGAATTTCCAGGAACCACGTTATACCCATGACAATAAATAGCTTCGTGTTCATCATAAAACGCGCTTTGTCAATGAAGAATCGTTTTCGAAGAACCGGCTTCGCGACATTGGAATTCTGCATGCGGAATATTTCTCGTTTCACTTTGTTGCAGTATCGTAATGTTAATATGAAGAGAATGAAATTTACAAGAAAAAGAATTCCAACCGGACCCGAAAAGAACAACAATTGAGACGCGGCCAAAGTATCTGCAAAAGGAATAAATAAATAAAATTAAATTTCAACACTCTAATACAAACATACATTGGAACCAGCATCGTCCTTTTCCAAATTTGGGTCGTAAATGTACACTGAGCAGATCGAATTTCGTCAGACAAATTGTGATGATGGTCAAAATCGTTGGCGTACCCCATCCATATAAAGAGTAGTAGATAAATTTCGCAGATTGTCCTCTATTTAATCCTTGGGCGGCATCTGCAGATCTGTATTCAAAGAAAGTATATATATATTGTTAAATAAATGAAGGATATCTGTGGATATTTTAACACTATTGATACGCCAATTAACTGTGTATTGCTGGAAAATTAGAATTGAATGAAATATAATGAAAAGGTGGATAAATATGTTCTCAATTTATAGGACTTGCCGCATTGTAACTTGACAAACCAGATATCACCGTGAGTTGCTGTGCTCAAAAGGCAATTATGATGACCTTGAAAATGGTTTAATGTTACATAATCGTTATTTGTGATCATAGCTATAGTCACCATTTCGCCATCATACTCGAAGCAAGGATCTATCACAATACGTCGAAGTTGATTGAGTATTCACACTTAAGCATTTGAAATTTGTCTCTCCTTTTTTGACAAAATTTTCACGATTCTCTTCATTCAATAACGTACATCCTACGACGCAGATTGTTTAAATTTTAACGGTGCCTAATGACAGATTGTAGCTATCGGAAACGCATATTTTTTAAAGTTATAATATGTGGTATTCCAAAAATCACCGACTAATTCATTCAACTTTATAGTCCTTTTTAATACTTCATCTACGAGCCAAGCAGTCATTTAATAAGCATACAAGAACCAATGGGTTTACATCTGTAAATTCATTCAAGAGTGTTGAGTGTCCTCTTACTCCTATCCGTTTCCTGTTCTTATTCTTCTGAATTTGCTGTCGGCCTAAAAAGTGCCCCGAAGCTGATAAATTACAAATAACATCAAATTAAACATATTTCATTTAATCGTTGTTTACATAAGCAAATGGAGGGCGTAAAACCATGATTGTTTTATGACCCATATTAGACAATTATAATTAATGGCATAATAAAATTGCGCTCAGGAAAGGGCTTTTTTTTTGGCAATTACTAAGATGTCTGATCAGAATTAATGGGGCAATTTAGCTATTAAAACACACCCATAAAATTGCTGAGTGCGTTATATATCAATAAAAGTATCAATCAGTCCTGGAAGATAAATTATTTTCGCTACTTCAGATGGACGTTGATGAAAAGGAAATTCGAAAATATTAATGTCTTTGACTGCTGATTTAAGGCACTTTGGCCCTGTGAGTAGGGCGTTAGAATATACTCACAGCTAGGTCGGCTTGTCGTAAGAGGCGACTAAAGGCCGAGTGGTAGCCGGGGTCCCAACGCCCTATGCGCCCGGTGAAATACCACCCCATCAAGCTTTAGGCTCGGTGAAATGGTCGGGCGAAATCCCTGGCCGTCTTTCGGGGCTTGGCTGATGGACCGGTTCGAGAAAAGGTTAAGTAGTAGTCGGTCCCAAGGTGAGATACCACCCCGTCAGCTGTACATTCCGCGATATCGCCGAGAGGAATCTTCGACGGTGTTTCGGATGTGTGGCTGATGGCCCGGACTGACACGGAGATAAGTCATGATGGTACCTTCTGATATAAGGAATTCCGGAGGTAAACTAGTCTCCCATTCGGAACTCCGGGGGGGACTATGTCAGGGGAAACATCATGCAGATATCATGATAAATAATGGAACTTTAAGAGGTTCGTCATCGCATAATCGGGCTCGCTCTCGAGGCTCTGCCCGCGCTCGACTGGTGACGGCATTTTGTAACATCAGGGGCATCGGTTTCACCAATACGAATGTAAACGCCGTCCACCAATATTTGCAAACAACGAAACCTGATATCCTTGCCCTAACTGAGACCCAGGTCGATTCGTCAACCGAATCGACATATCTTCGTTGCTCAGGATACGACTTACATTCGAGATTCCGTTTTAAGGGCGGAGTCTGCGTCTTCGCGCGGACCGATCTGGCTTAGCAGAGGATGGAGGCGTTGGAACCCAATAATATGGACATCATATGGTTGAGGGTCGTGCTGAGGAATTCCGTTAAATTTTTTTGTTGTTTTTACCGCTCCCCGAATGTCGATTGGCCGGCGACATTTTTCGAACATCTTTCACATACCGTCCACTAGATACAAATCATACACCCAGCTTGTGAAATTATTGTCCTTGGCGATTTTAATGTGCACAATTCCGGCTGGTTGTTACATTCTAACAGAACCGACGAGGCTGGGAGGCTGGCGGAGATGTTTGCTGTAAACCACAACTTGACTCAATTCGTGGAGGAGCCGATGCGGGTGCCGGATGCCCGAGGCCATTGTGTGAACACCCTGGATCTGTTTTTGACATCCGAACGCAGTATATGTACTGTAGAGGTTTCTGCGCTACTGGGAAACTCAGATCACTGCTTGGTATCTGTCGCGCAACCGCTTGAATGTCAAGAATGACCGGCCTAGGCAGCTTCGCCATGTATGGAAGTATGGGGCTGCTAACTGGGACGATTTGGGAGATTTCTTCGCATCCTTTCCATGGTCCGACGTGTGCTTTGGAAACTCCGATGTTAACGCTTGCGCGGAATCGGATTATTCTTCTGGGGATGGATATGTATATTCCACATTCCATCAAACGAAGTTCGTCTGATAAAAAATGCGAGCTGATTACAGTGGCAAAAATGAGAGCTTTTAAGCAATGGCTCTCCAATCCCACCGATGTTAATAGAACGAAATTTGTTAGAATCAGAAACGCGTGCAACCAGGCGATTATATCGCGAAGACGGCTCACAATGACAGGGTGATCAATAAGCTCCTTCGGTGCCCAACTGGTTCGCGCTCCTTCTGGTCAATGGCAAAAGCTGTCAGCGTTAACTTCACATCCTCCTCTTTCCCTCCGTTGGTGATAGACAGCGGGACGTTAGTCACGAATTCTAAGGATAAAGCTAATGTGTTTTTTTGGGGAATTAATTTCCGCGAATTCAAACCTAGATCCCGGCCTTTTGGAGACACCTGTGATCGCACCGGTACGGTTTTCCATGCGGGATGTGAGATTTCGTCCGCGCACTATTCAGCGCATTCTACGTGAACTGGACTGTAGGAGGGCTAGCGGCCCGGACGGAATACCAGCAATGGTCCTTAAGAACTGTGCTCCAGAACTATCGCCGGTTCTTGGCAGACTTTTCCGCTTATCTTATGCACGGAGGACCTTTCCTGCCTGATGAAAAATCGCTCGAGTTCAGCCAATCCCAAAGACGGGAAAAAAGTGTCTCCCACAAAATTACCGTCCGATAGCATTACTGTCTATTTTATCTAAGGTAATGGAAAAAGTCATCAATACAGAGTTAGTTAAGTGTTTGGAGTGCAACGGACTTCTGAATGATCGTCAATACGGATTCCGTGGCAGGCGGTCCACGGGGGACCTTTTGACACTTATAACCGATATATGGGCATCTGCGATTGAACGGCATGGTGAGTCAAGGGCGGTCGCATTGGATATTTCCAAGGCTTTTGACCGCGTCTGGCACGGGGCATTACTTAGCAAACTCCGTTCATATGGACTTTCCCAACATCTTTGCGACTGGACGAAGAGCTTCCTTGAGAATCGATCTATCCCCGAGTTGTTGTGGACGGCGAGTGTTCGGATCTGTATCCTGTTAATTCGGGGGTGCCCCAAGGTTCAATTTTGGCTCCAACCTTGTTTTTGGTTCACATCAATGATTTGTTTGAGACAACGGATAACAAAGTGTTCAGTTTTGCGGATGATAGTACGCTTGTTTCCTCCTTTTCGGGTGTTCGGCCGATTGGCGCTTCTGCGTCGCATCAGCTGAGATGTAGACAGATTGACTCTCTGAATCAGGATCTAGATAGGGCCCTGCAGTGGGGAAGGGCCAATCTCGTCGACTTCAATGCAGCGAAGACACAATATATAACATTCACAAAAAACAGGGCATCATCGGTTCCACAGCTGTTGATGAATGGCCAGGCCCTCGAATCTGGGGAAAGTTTGAAATTGCTCGGCGTCACGGTCTGTGGGAATGCATCATGGCATAAACACGTGTCGAGCATCGCTAGGTCAGCCTCAGGAAAACTGAGCTATCTTTTTCGAGGCAAGAAATATTTTACTCCGGGCCGACTTCTTCTCCTATATAAATCCCAAATTAGACGCGCGCTCGAATATTACCTTCATGTTTGGAGCTCGGCTCCTAAACATACCCTCGACCTACTTGAGGGCATACAGGGATGGGCGATCCGCCTGAGCGGGGACTCGGCGCTGACGTCGGGACTACAGACGCTATCACATCGAAGGCGCGTAGCCGACCTCTGTCTGTTTTACAAATATTATCAGTGTTCTTCGGAGATTCTTGGTATTGTTCCACGCAATTCGGTTTATATGCGCTCCACAAGACAATCCGACGGATCGCACCCGTTTGTGGTTCATCTCCCGACGACTCGAACATCCCTGCATCAGAACTCGTTCCGTTACAGAGCGGGGAAGCTGCGGAACACCCTTCCTACACGAGTGTTCCCGGAGCGTTACAACCTGCAACTGTTCAAAAAGAACTGCAACAGTTATTTGGCGGCATCTCGGGGCGCTCACTCGGCGCTATAGGTTCGCCTCTCCCGAGAGAAGTCTAATAAAAAAAAAAAAAAAAAACTTAACATATGTGGTTGGTGACACATATGTCTGAAAAAATGTCATCCTGGTGCCATACATTTCTGCAAATTTAATTGAATGCTCTTGTTTTCATTACCTCCGTGTTGTTTATTCATTTTGAACCTTTCATTTCTAGGAGGTGAACAACACAGTGCTTATTGTAAAAAACAGTAGAGCTCTATTCCGAGTATTTTAATGGAACTGATAACCGGAGATATTTTTCGGCTAATAATCCGAACGATACACTAGTCAATGTTGTTCTTTATTATTTCCCTGTACGATGTACATCAGTATATTAAAAATTCAATATACTAGGTGAACCCAGACGGAAGACAAACAGAGGATAAACTTCCATTACAGGATTAAGTGTGGCATTGTGGAGAACGAAGTATTGTACCAAACACGATCACTAGGTTCTACTTCGCCCACACCGACATCACTATAAGTTAAACGAAGGTTCAGCCCCTGCGATTTTGTCCCCCCAAAAAAGCAACACACCAAGGGCAAAATAGGCGCACTGAGAGTGAAACAAAAACGAAACTTCGAAACACCAACACTGTGAGGAAGTGATTAAAACGCACCTTTGTAGAGATAAATGGTCCTTTCATTTTTATTTATTTAAACACTGATTGAAGAGGAGACAACAATATATAATTTAAAATACATTTTTTGCTACGTTCCTATATGGTTTATATAGTCTTAATTTAATGGTGATTAGTCCGGTTAATTTGAAGGCTCACGACCACGGTTACTCGACTATATTCGACGGTGTATTCGCGTCCCCGTGCGCACCGAGGGGCGGGGGGTTAACCGACCGGCTTGGTTGGATGTTGAAGTACCACTCAGCGATATTAAATCGCTATCAATAGAAATTCGGCCAATGAAACCGGCTCCCTCAAATTAAGTTACATGTATGTGTGAGCTGGCGCAAGACTAATAACCTTGCCCGTAAAAATAAATTATTATGGAAAATTTAACCACCCTCGAGACTTGCAAATAAATAAAGCCAAGACCGGATCCCGGTTGCAGTGCTGATGATGATGACGATGATGATGATGATGATGATGATGATGATGATGATGATGATGATGATGGTGTATGTGTGAGCATTGGTTCATTCATGGGACGAAACCATGAGGACGAATCTAAAACAAAGAAAGGGCATAATGTGCATCCATACGATGTGAGTTCGGCTAAGCTAACAAGCCGAATCTCATTGAATACTAATTGTGTTATTGTTTGCTCATGCCTAGAGGTCATGAGGAATGGATCCAGGGAAATTAAAAAACAAAGGGACCGTATCGATCGTTGTCTAGGATGTGCATCGCGGCTAAATAAATAGACGACGATGCATCGAAGAAATGGTGTTAAGAGAAAAGATGGGGCGAGGGCATCATAAAAGTCTTAGCTGAGTGATACCCTTGTGTAAATAGCCGAATAGCCATTAGAAGGAGGTGCTAATGGATTACAATATTTTATACAATGGGAATTGTATATCGTATCTTGGGTCGGTGGCCGAAACGAATCCCCTGCTTGCATTTGTATATGCAGGGAAATTCGTTTGTGGCAAAGAACGACATTTGTGATTATTTATTCGTTTAGACGAGGGATCATGGTCGGGTAAATGCCGGCTGAACAAACAAGCTGCCCGACGCTGCTTTGGCAGTTGGACAATGAATCGCCAGCCAATGTGTATGTAGACATTGTTGTACATATGTGAGGCTGGGAATAGCCAACTCAAGGTTAAAATTCCCTGATTATGCGGTTACATTATATGTGAACCCATAAGCTTTGTTTTCAGTGATATGCTGTTTGGAACAGAATTCTTAAAAGGAATTTTGAGTTCGAATAAATGGATGCAGGTAAGAATTCATTTGGTCATTTGTTGCGTGAAGCATTTACAGTTGCTAATGTGATTGCATTAGCGAAAACTTAATGAAGGTTGGGTCGTAGTTATGGGGGTTTTTCGGGTAAGTAGATAGTGGGGTTTGACGAAACCGCCACAGCATCAACAAACGAGGGCAGTCACAGAACTAATCGGCCTGATGAAGAAAACACAAAATATTTGGCAAACATTTTATTTATTTCTCAACATGGTCTTTTGGCGGATTTTTAGTCTTTGGTCGAATGTTGGAGTGTTCCGCCGAACACTGTTCACCACAGAGAAAAATAAACAAACCAGAACACGGAAACACTGCCACCAATAAAACACAGTTCCTTTTATTTATTGTTTACGTTCTTTTTATTTTATCGTTTGTTTCTTTCGTTGTCGCTTACGTATAGGACAGTATCTAGATATTTTTTTGTTACTTAATAACCTAGGGCACAGTTTTGGGATTTTTTTTGTTTTGTCTTTAGCACTATATTTGTATCGTTGATTATTTCAATTATGTTCTTTAGCACTATATTTGTATCGTGCAATATTCCGATTAATTGCGAAACTAAACTTGTGAATCTATTCGCGCAAATCAGAACAATTTTCCCAGGTTGTGAGGACTTGTATTTCTGCTGCGCGTTACTTTAGTGTGCGTTGAACGTCGAGTATATACGTTATTTTATCAATTATATTGCGCGGCGCGGACCGACCTCCTCGTAGGGTTCTCTGTTTCGACTCTCGTTTCTTCTCTGGGGATGATTCTATTCACCCCATAGTTTTCTTTTCTCCTTCGATTTCCCTGGGTGGTGACTTTCTCTCAATCGAGAATCTCTACACCAGGGAAGATCGCACTCACACATACAGACACGGTGGTTGCCGACTGTGGGTCCATCAGAATTTTCACACGTCTGTTGCATTGCTTATGCAAACAATCGAATGTGTGGTTTACTTTAGACGATCCAGGGATCGTGTTTGCTTTGCCCTATGGGAATAGCGTTTTCGTTTATTGCTGTTGCTGTGCAACGGCCTTTGTTTAGGCGAGGTGCATTTCAGCAGGGACAACGGTTTTGCCGACGGATTGCTTTCCGGCAATTGGCTTATCACCGGGGATGTGATGTTTGTCGACATCTGGCGCAGCTGTGTCAACCATTTGTGTTTATCCAGTTGATGGATCGATACACAATCTCTGTGCTGGGTCATGTCCTTCTATCGCCGTGCAGGCGTAAGAAAATTGTTCGGGACTTGTGGCCTATGTATCTGGGGATACGTGGGGTTGTTGACACCGGTATGAATGTCCCATTTGGTCAGGTGAAACGGTGGACTTTGGGGACACGTGTCTGTGGGCACGTGGAGTTTGGTTATAGGTGAGTATGTTCCTCGGTGGAACGAAGACATCTCATCCTATGGTCATTTGTGCGGTTCGTGCCCCCCCCCCCCCCCCCCCCCCAACCCAGTGACTTAGTCACGGCATGAAGCAGGTTGCTTGTTACCTAGGGGGCGAACAGTCCTGACTTTTATGCGAGCGGTCCCTTCCATCTGGCGCGTTGGTCGGAGGCGCGCTGCCGCGTTATGGGTCCGTGTAGGATTTCCTTAGCCTCGCGTGTAACCATTAAGAAACGTCAAGCACTTCGAATAGCCATCTACTGAAGACATTACCTCTTCATCGGTATCAAGTCTTTTACCACTTAGCCTTTCTCTTTGTTTGGAAAGAAAAAAGTCGGAGGGTGCAAAATCTGGCGAATAGAGTGCATGAGGAAGTAATTCGTATTTCAAATAATTGATTTTGGCCACTGCAATAACGGATGTGTGAACAGGCACATTGTCGTGATGGAACAACACTTTCTCGTTCGTCAAATGTGGTCTTTTTCCATAAATTCATTACTCAAACGCTGCAATGAGTTCGCGTAATACTCGTTGTTGATGCTTTTTCCATTTTCAAGACCACGCGCGTCCCAAAAAGTTGAACACATAACCTTGCCTGCAGATGGAACCGTCTTTGCCTTCTTTGGAGCCTATTCTGCCCCCACGGTCCATTGTTTTGACTGTTTGTTTTTCTCGGGCGTGTGTATCGTAATAAAGCCCCCCCCCCCCCCCCCCCCCGCATGATTGTGCTAATTCGCGCCCTTTATCACTCCTTCACTGCAACGGCATTGCACACACATGCTGCGGCAGCACATCAAACACATCTTCTCACACACTTTTTCTCACGTATGCCCATCCTAATAATTCCTATGATACGCCAGAATATCACACATTTTTTCACAAGCATTTTCGCCCACACAAAATCCTTACCGGCAGGCTTTCCGTTGGTTTTCCATGAGAACTGCAGGTCCTTGAGTAAGGATTTCAACAAACAAACAAAATATTCAAGGAGCTGGTATGTTCGTTTTCGTAGCTCGTACATTGTTTAAACTCTGCCACTCAATACTTCACTGTTGAAAACGAGGGTGCGGACTCCTCCAAAATAGAGTCTAGCTCAGATTTGATATTGGTTGCACTAAGTCCTTTTAAATGAAAGTATTGAATCACATAACGAATTTTTTCCATGTTTACAAATTCACTGACAGCGTTCACCACTGATGGCTGCCAAACAAGTAATAAACAACGTTAGCGTCTTGAAACTTGAAACTTAATCTTTGTGAGGTAAGTACTA
This sequence comes from Microdon myrmicae, assembly GCA_963931805.1. Lineage (NCBI taxonomy): Eukaryota > Metazoa > Arthropoda > Insecta > Diptera > Syrphidae > Microdon > Microdon myrmicae. The sequence continues at coordinate 205,220,177 of OZ007497.1, forward strand.
TGTACCACAGTCATTATATTTTATTAACTACCACCATCTATGTGTCAGGTCGATTAATTCTGGGATCGCCCTCGTCCAGCCAAACATTTTTCTCTCTAGACTAACTTAACTTAAAAAAAGAAAAGACTTAAACTTAACTGCGAGGATCAATAGGAGATGAAAGAAGAGGGCAAGGTTAAAAAAGGGTTGACTTGGAATAAAACCAGGAAGCTTAAGACCAATAAAATGATATTTGTGGTGTGTAAAGGGAGGAATTAGGTGGGGAAATTTGAAAGCGGAATTTGAGAGCAAAAGTGTAGTGATTAAAGTCAAAGAAGACACTTTCTAGATTCGGGAAAAAGATTCTTTACAATCGTAAGAGGTGTGGTGGGTAGGTGTATAGAAGCAGCGAGGATCCCGTAAATTTCGAAATAGAGAAGAAAAGGCGACCCTTTTACCCAACGATAAACAGTCCAACGCAGCTGCATACAATTAGCGCAATAGACGCTGAAACTAATTCCCTAGCATGTAGCATGTACAAACAAAAGAACGATGTCCTTCAGCAGGCATTCTGGCGATACGGCAAAAAATTCAAACCATTCAAGTATTCCAAATGCATCTACCATCTAATGAGTTGCAGCTTGTTTACCAGTTGAGGTCTCAGATCATAAATTCCCTTTGTCCTACATATTCCTGGATTCGTTTACCATTGACCTTCTCACATAAGCAAACACAAACCCAATTAGCATCCAATGAGAGTCGGCTTGTTTCCTTAGCCAAACTCACATCTCATGGATGCACATTATGCCCTTTCTTTGTTTCAGTTTCGTTCTCATGGCTTTTTCCCATGAATGAACCAATGTTCACACATACATGCATACCACCATGATCTTCTCTATGAGATCCGGTTACCTACCCCAAAGACAGACTTCACGTTTCTCTTGTTATAGGAAATGCATCCCGTAATCAAGAGAGCATGCACCACTGGCCGAATTCACATCGCTGAGTCTCATTCCATCCAGCAACCGAGCCGGTCGTTTTGCTCCGTTTTCTGTAATCTAATTATATGTAGTAAGATTTGTTGTGAATAAAAAAAGAATCTAATTAAATTAATTAAAGTTAATAATAAATCGTACCTGAATAACATTTAGTGCGTTTTATTTTTGGATTTCCCGGTGACTATCAACCGTGTGTTTGGAACCGTTCCTGAGAACAATTTTGGCAGAACTCGGAGTATGAGAAGCGACGTTAAATACTCTGGATTCTGCGAATCTGAGTCTTATGATATGGGAAGCATACCAGGCTAGCATATTCTATCAAACAGCGAAAACGTAGAGGGGTTTTGCCACGTACAGATTCGAATATTCCTTACACGAGTGTTTCACAAAACGGAGAGTTGAATGGGCCCTCCCTCAATATGAGGGAGAAAATGTAGCTCCTTGTCACACAAATTACCTGTCCCAAAACGAATGAACAGAATACAAAGTCTGATTAAATAGGAAATAGTTGCTGGTGGGAGGAAGGATGCGCTTTCTTGAAAATATAATTGTTTGGCATCCTCAATGTTAAGTTCCAGTTATCGAATACTTCCTCTAGGGTGGTGCCGGTATGGGCACAGGTTCACACATACTCCACACTTAAAATCACAAAAACTGTGCACCACAGAGGAATGAAAAATAGAAACGCTGGCGATGTCTAGTTGCTTAATCGCCCCTTTTATCTTTACGTGTCTTCCAAATCAAAATTACACAGGTGTTGTCTGGTTGCTTAATTGTCCTTTTTTATTTTTACGTAACTTACAAATCCAAATCATACTGGTCTCGTCTAGTTGCTTACTTGTTCTTTTAACGTTTACGTACTTTCCAAATCAAAATAACACAGGAATTGCCTAGTCGCTTAATTGTTCTTTTAATGTATACGTTTATTGTCACAACCGACACTATTTTCCGAACGGACGTGAATTTCTGAGTACTGACTCTCGCAACACACGACCTCGTCTTGATTCTTCGGTGGTTGGTATTAGACTGGGTGACGGAAGAGCGGTGTGCGCTGGGTGACGGTTGGGACTCGATTGTATATGTCCGGCCCCGGTGGCGGTTGAATCTCGACTGAATAGCAGAAGTGTACGGTTCGGCGAACGATTAGCGACTGACTCATTACCAGCGAGAGAAAGTTCATCGCGTCGTGGCAGTGGAATTATAGCTAAATAAACTCACTGCCATTTACTAGGAACCTTGAAAAAGGTTGCTATGCCTGTATAGGGGATTTAGTTCCGGGGAATCATCGCCGTATAGGCTGAGTTGGATTCTTTGGTTGTGTGTACCGGGACATTGGTTTCGGCGGCATAGCCAAGTATGCTCAAGGGTCATGTTTCGTGGAAAGGCGACGCGTCATGCTGTTGGCTTGCCAGTAAGAGGGAATCGGTGTGGTTCTACATGGTTTAGGTGGAATGGAAACCGAAATGATTTTCGGAGGAACTAAATGTTGCTTGGTTACAAGTGAGGAGATAGTTTAAGCAGAAAGTGAGCCGGAATGATTTTCGGGGGAAATTGGAATTGCTTGGTTGCAAGCAAAGGATATAATTTAGGTAAGATATTAACCGAAGTGGTTTTTGGAAAAATGTATGCGGCTCGATGTAGTTGTTGGAGATGGTGAGTATTCCGTTGTAATTTTGAATATGCGTTTATTACAGAATATGATTTTCGGGGGAAATTAGAATTGCTTGGTCGCAAGCAAGGAATATGATTTAGGTAAAGAATTAACCGAAGCGGTTTGGGGAAATGGGTTCTTCGTAGGTTGGGGGTGTATGCAATCGCAGATTTGGGGACGGATGCTGTTGCATATTGGGGTGTGTTCTTTGCATGCTGGGAATGGATGACAGGTTGGGTTATGGGGACGCGCTGTTAGCGGTCGAAATTGGTTGGCATTGTGGGTTGGTTCTCCATGTGGTATAGAGAACCCCCACATGTCCTTCGTTTATTCATCCGTAGATTCTGTTGGGGCCTGTACGTTTGTAATTACATAATTGTACCATGGTCCCGGTATTTTTATCACCGACGTTCGGTCATTAATAAATTGCACATCTTTTACATGGGGCGTAATCTTCTTGCTGATGATGAAGCCGGTTCCGAGGTTATGTTGTGGCGGTTCCCTTGAACGCCACTGCTTACCTTCCCATTAACCATCCAGGTAACTGCTCTCTAGACCACCAAAACAATAAAAGCATGTACTTACCTTTACGTGGTTGCGCTATCAATTCCTGAAATCCTGTAAACCCACAATATTCGCTGATGCAAAAGCCATCAGTACAAAACAGACATGTTCCGTATAAGCAATTTGGTTGCATCACCAAGCAACCAACATGAACCGAACCAATTCATTGCACATGTCTCCGATCGAATTCCATCAGCGCTGGTAAGTATCGTCCACAAGTAAGAGCAATTAGGTTGCACAATCAAGCAACAAACATTGTCCGAACCATATTAATGGGATATTCCCTTGCGCGTCAGCCGCGCACGTGCGGGAGATGTTTAATCTTTCCTTTTTTCTTATACATTCCCACATCGGTCGGTCATCCGACCGATAAATACATTAGGGCTTACGGCTGACCATCCAAGGAGGTCGAGTTCTCCTAAATGGAAAATTACCATCGAGAATTCGACTGCTTGGAGATGCCGCCAAGATGTGCACGATTAGCAAATGCTGTGTGTGTTGATCTAAGGAATAAACATCCTAATGCCACATAACGTTTAATTGCAACCCTTTTGGTTGCGATCTATTATAGTTTTTCGTTGTATCGACCGCCTGCTGTGCGCAGTGGATTATATGAATGCCATCGTACGATGAATTGCCATAGCTGCAGGAGTTGCTCGCGTCCCGGTGTCGTATCTGTGTGTCCGCTTTTCGTGGTGGTAAATGCCCAGCATGGGTGACCGCGGTGATGGAATGTGTGTGCGCCGCCTTGTGTGGATGGTTCATTGGGGATCGTTGCCGGTGTGTCGTCTGGACCGGGGATGCTGGGGAAGATCGTTCGTTCGTGTGATGTTATAGCACGAGCGCTTTTGGAAGTCAGTCTGAACTCAACTCGGTCGGTGTACGAACGCCTTTCTATAAGTTAATTCGAAACGTTGTGCCCAAGATATCGGTGACTGCTCTTATAAACATATTGATATCAGTTTTAATTACAATAAGTTAAATCGAAACGCTGTACCTAAAGTACCAGCGACTATCTGTGTAAGCATATTAATATCAGTTTTACTTAAAATAAGTTATCTGTATAAATGTATTAATATCAGTACTAACTAAAAATATGTCAATGTTTAATCTAGCAGTGACTGCCTTTATTGAAAGACCGTTTCCGTCTTTGTGAATTAACTTAACAATTTCATGAAATAAAAAACAAATACGGCAAGGAAGTGCTGTGTAAAGGGAATGAGAGTGTGTTTTGATCTCGTTCTACTCCTTGGACTTGACTACAATCGGGAAGTGTATTGCTCACCATTGGTGTTCCTGGACGTGTACCCATTTGCTGCTTCTTCATCAGTCGATCCAACGTTATTAATGACGCGCTGAGACATTGCATTACAACAGACACGATTATAATGATTGGAAAAGCACACCGACAGGAGGCTCAGTAAATTCAGTCCGTCCTGAAGCAGCGATCTTGTACAGGAGTAAAAGGTTTCAAACTTAGAAGGAAATCCATGGCAGTGCATTTCCCAATACGACCTGCAGCTTCATCGACAACGACAAGATATAGGGAACACCAACAACCCACAATGTGTATCGGTACCTCCACACGTCAGTATAAACCCGTTGGTTTCGATTACTTGATGTGGATGTCGGACTTCCTGAAGCGCGACGATGTCCATTTTATATTGTTTCACGTTTTCTAGGGCCATCTGTATCGCGCCTGGTTTATATAACGTTCGAACATTCCACGTGCCGACGCATGTATCCCGCTTTTTCGGTTTTTCCCTAGGTCTTCTTTTTGCCGAGTCGGTGTTTTCTTGATGATTGGTTCCCTTATGGTAGTGTCGGCTCATCACACCTACGCTTACCGGGATTGTTTTTTGTCTATTGATTATTCATTTTTGACCCGACGAGTCTTGGGGTTTCAAATAGTCCGCCACATCAGAGCCCCTCTTTGATATGGTAAGGTCTGCTTACTGCTCTGATTCGACCCGGTATCAGAGAGGCGCCGTTATAATACAGCCGGTATACCCCTGACCGCAAACCATCCAATGGGCACGGTGAGGCGTAACACCCTGGATTCGGGGTGGTAGATCTTTGTGTGTTACTCCTCGCTAGCCTGTCTGACGTGGGTGGCCCTACTGGAAGCGTATGCTTCCGTCAGCATAGCCTGATTGATTCATTGTAGTTTAAGGATTCTAACAAGCGGGCGAAGAATTTTTTGTCTAGCATATAATTTAGAAACTGAGAATATAAAATGAAAATAAAAAATGTTGCAAAAATGAAATGAAAATGAAATATAGAAATACTATAATACAAGCGGGGGATGGGTGCGAACATACAGGGCAAAGTCTCTGATTGCCTTCAACCCGGTGAAGGCCAGGACGATCCTTGTCCCTGTTCAATCCAAGTTGGCATGCAGTCTACACGTGACACCCCTGGATAGCTACTTTGACACCCGCCAAGTAGTGAACCAATGCATGCAGCGACATCCTGAGAAAGGTTGGCGCACGGCTAATAACCAGGCCCGTAAAAATGAATTATTATGGCAAATTTAACAAGCCTCGGATATGGACCGGATACACGACGACGACCACGGAAACGAAAATGGCTAAATGATTTAAGGATTTTTTCATGGAACATACGCTCACTATACAGAGCTCGAGCTGCACAGCAGCTAGCCGATGCCCTGTCCGAATATAAGGCTGACATAATAGCATTACAAGAAATAAGATGGACGGGGAGTGGTGTTTTTCAAAGAAAAGAGTATGACATTTATTACAGCTGTCACGCAAAACACCATGTGCTCGGGGTAGACTTTCTAGTCAGCCAAAAACTGAAGCCTGCCATCATCGGCTTTAATGCAATAAATGAAAGGCTATGCACTCTTCGCGTGCGAGGCAAATTTAAGAATATAAGCCTCATAAACGTTCACGGACCTACAGAGGAGTCCCCTGACGACGAAAAAGAAGAATACTATGAGAACGTCGAACGGGCCCTCAATGCCTGCCCAAGATACGATGTGAAAATCGTTCTTGGTGATTTGAATGCGAAAATAGGTCGGGAGCCGGTTTTCAGGCACTACGCAGGTTCCCATAGTTTGCATGAGAACACTAATGACAATGGACTACGAGTCATCGAATTGGCAGCATCGAAAAACTTGGTCGTCGCGAGTACCAGCTTTCCGCGTAAAGATATCCACAAAGCCACCGGGGTATCACCTGATGGAGCCACTCGCAACCAAATTGACCACGTGCTGATAGATCGCCGCCACTCTTCGAGCTTGATGACGGTACGAACGTATCGAGGTGCCAACGTCGACTCAGATCACTATCTTGTTGGTACAGTTTTCCGAGCGCGGATTGCCTTACGGAGACGTATTGCATCCACGGATCAGGTTCGAGTCAACACGGCTGCCTTACGCAACGAGAATACCAGTAACACCTTTAGTCATGCGTTAAGACTCGCCCTCGAAGAGCTCGACGGAGGGAGAGTAAGTCCTGGGGCCAGAATGCCGGGCGTAGAAGAGAAATGGGCACGCTTTAAGAATACTGTCATTAGTACTCCCAACTCCATCTTAGGCAGTAGTCGTAGAGATCGGAGTGGCTGGTTTGATGATGAGTGCAAACTAGCGACTGAACGTAAGAATTCTGCATACCGGGCAATGCAGCAGTCTCATAGGACGCGGGTACGCGAGGAGAAATACAAAGAGCTCAGAAGATCTGAAAAAAGACTTCACAGACAAAAGAAAAGTGCCTGGAAAAAAACCTTGTCTGTAAAATAGAGAAAAGTAGAGAGCGAGGTCCGCACCAGGGGCGGGAGTTCTACCAAATAATCCACAGAATGACGCGGTTAATGCCACGCTGCATTTACTGCAAGTATAAAGAGGGTAACCTGATCATCGATCCTGAAGGCATCGTAGAGCGATGGGAAGGACACTTAAATGAATTGCTAAATGGTCAGCTTACAGAAGAATTGGACACTCCACCAATGCAAGACCAAGAGCAAATGCTGCCGCCACCAAGCATTGAGGAAACATTAAAAGCCATTAGTCAGCTAAAATCAAATAAAGCGCCTGGAGCTGATGGCATACCAGCTGAGCTGATCAAACAAGGAGGGACAGCGTTACATTACGCAATTCAAGAGATCGTGGTGCACGTATGGGAGCAAGAGGAGATGCCGGAAGATTGGCGTCGCGGTATAATTTGCCCCATACATAAGAAAGGAGATATCACACTGTGCAGCAACTATAGGGGTATAACATTGCTGAGTACCGCCTATAAGATACTCTCCACTATCCTACAAGATCGGATAGCCCCATACGCTAAAGCCATCATTGGTCAATATCAGTGTGGCTTCATCCCAGGCAAATCAGCGATTGATCAGATATTCACCCTTAGGCAGGCGATGGAAAAATGTCTGGAATTGAAAATGATACGACTTTGTAGGTTGACCATGACCAACGTAACTAGTCAAGTAAAAATAGCGTGATTGCTGTCCAAACCAATAAACATCTATAATGGACTCCGACAAGGGGACGGTCTGGCCTGCCTCTTCCTCAACCTGGCGTTGGAGAAAGCAATCCGTGACTCTGGCGTTACAACAAGAGGGACTATTGTCACCAAGTCCAGCCAGATACTTGCCCACGCAGATGACATCGACATCATCGGGAGAACCGAATCGGCGATAGAGGAATCCTTCACTCAGATCGAGCAGGCGGCACAAAAACTGGGACTGCACATGAGTGAGGGAAAAACTAAGTACATGGTGGCAACTTCTGCGAAGAGAAGACCTAACGTTGGTCAAACTTTCAGGGTAGTGGACCATGAATTGGAAGCAGTGCCATCCTTTAATTATCTTGGGTCAATAGTATCAGCCGATAACAATATGGATGAAGAAATACGCGAACGGCTGATTAAATCCAACAAAGCCGAAATTTTTCCAGAATATCCAAGCTACTACTGTACAAGACCATGGTGTTACCAGTACGCATGTATGGATCCGAGACCTGGGTGCTTAATAAAAGGCACTCTGAACTCTTAGCCGCGTTCGAGAGGAAGGTCTTAAGGGGAATTGTTGGCCCCATATGTGAGGGAGGACGATTCCGGACACGCTACAACCATGAGTTGTACGCAATCTACCTTGAAGCTAATATTGTAAGAAAAATCAAGCTCGGTAGACTCCGGTGAGCGGCACACCTAGCTCGAATGAGCGAAGAGGAGCCTGCGCGGAAAGTCCTTTGTGGCAGGATGTATGGAAGGAGACAGTGCGGCAGACCTTGTCTGCGATGGAGAGATGGCGTAGACCAGGACGCTCAGAGCCTGGGAGTGCCAAACTGGATGACATCGGCTTGAAATCGTTATCGGTGGAGAGATTTGTTAAATAAGGCCAAGACCGGATCCTGGTTGTAGTGCCGATGATGATGATGATAATAAAAGCAGTTTTTATATCCCAAAAACGCTAATTGAATATTCAAAGTTCCCCAGTAATTTTCAGCAATCTACTGTAGAACGTGAGAATTAGTAGCTTTCTAAGAGGTCGGCCATTCACTATTATTGATGATGAAGTTTATTTGGGTGCTCAATGAAAGAGTAAATAATTGTCCAGCTCTAATTTAGCGCGTTAGTAACGTCTAACACAGTTTTACATCATGAATGGGCTACTCATACTCGTATAGACTTTAATAGCATTCCATTTTTTAAAATTCGACTTCAGATGGTTTGACAAACCAAAAGCTGTTAAATAGATGTTCTAAACTCCATATGTTATATCATACCTACACGAAATTGAAATATATAAATTAAAAAAATATGATACGTGAATTAAATAATCAATTTGAAAGACCGAAAAATACTCGATCAGGCACCTAATAGCTTTACTCTGTTTCAGTTAGTTCAATCCGATTTTGTAATGCAGCACATTTCTATCAGCTAACTGAAAATAAATAGTAGAAAAACCCATGTCGCATCGGTCAGAGTTATCAGTAATACATCTGTAGTCTCCCTCAGCTCCATGCAGAGAGCGATTTTTTATGTCGCCAAGATTATTATTCGAGATAAATAAACCAACAATTGTGCCAATTTAAAGATTGAAAGCAGAGCTAATTGCTAGTGTTTCTTATTTAGTAAGGCGCATAAAATGCTGAACAGTATAAGCGTTCTCATCGGTATAATTTTACTGACAAGTGGATATAAAGCAATCGTAGCAGCAGAAAACAATGTGGCAAGGTTAGCAGAGAAGCAGGGCCACGATGAAGCTATAAAGAATATTCTATTTCGTGATGCTTCAAATATTCATTCGTGTCTGGTGAGTGTGGAAACAGATTAGTCCCATTCCAAAATGGAATTCTCTGAGGTCAATGCAACAAACAATTAACGCTACTGTAAATCTATTTTTACTATTGTTACATCTTTTTTTTTTTTTGCAGAACATCTCGACGAGACTCAAACGAAATAACACGAAGCTTGAAAAACCCCTGTGGACAGTTGTTATTCTAAAAGAAATAAGGCTTGGAGGCCATGTTCTTAACGTTCAACAGTGCACCGGTTCAATAATTCATCCGCAGGTGGTTTTAACTGCAGCCCACTGCATATTTGACAAAACTCTTGGCGAACTGAAAGTAAGAGCTGGTGAATGTGAAAGGCAAAGATACCACAACTCCACAACTATCCAGGAGCGTTCAATCGAAAGTGTTGTGCTACAAAAAACGTATAATCCTATCCAACCTAGAAAAGATGCAGCGTTGGTCTTTCTTAAGGAGCGATTTCATATGACTCCAAACGTTAAAACAGTATGTCTACCCCCACCGAGGTTTCGACTGGACACCGGATATGTACAGTGTTTCGTTGGCGGCTGGGAATTGAAGGTACCGCTTGTGGAGGGACATGTGCGCTTTAATAAGATTAACCAGACAATAATTCCGCATGACAAATGTGAAGAATTTCTCCGGCTAACAGGCGTAGGGAAGGAATTTAGGCTCCACAAGAGTTTCTTATGCACTATTGATCAGACCGGTAAGAATATGTTGAGCAACAATGGTGGTGCGCCATTAGTATGCCCCATTTGTGAAACCGGGGGCCGAGTGGTACAGATTGGAATTATGTCCTGGGGATTTAACACCACCGCACTACCAGAAGTTTTTACTTCGACCAGCAGCATCCGACAATGGATGTTGGACCAGCTGAAAATAAAGAAAATAAAGTTACCTTACTGCGGTCTTAGGCGACGTCAATTGTGATAACCTATTGTTGCGAAGAATAATGTAGAAACAGTTTCCTAAATTTATGAAAATATATTTGTATGTTAATTCGTAGAATAAATATTATTATAAGTTGAATTCATTAACATACTTAAATAGAACAAATTACAATAATTATATTTTTAGTCTTCAGTCTAGTTTACAATAATTCCTTATCCCAAGGGGTGAGCATAGGAAGTGAATGGGTGATGTGAGAGGACTGATTTTAATGAGACTTTTGAGAGATGGAAATCATTTATACAACATTTGGGAGACCTGTGGGTGGTATTTGCTATGCGTAAACACGGACGCGGGTTCAGTCAAATACCCCAACAAACTAAAAGTTCTGCGAGAGAAGAATAAACACCCTGACTTAGTGTAACACTGGTGAATAAAACACGTCGATTGATTCTAGTTATTTAGTTTCCTTTTATTTGAATTCGCTTTACACCGTGTCTTAGATTTAGACGACAATTGTTTTTTATTCCGTGGTTAATAAATTAAATAACCATTCAAAGGCACTAATGGTTATAACTATTATTAACGACGCTTATGGTTATAGCAATTATTAATTAATCACACTTGTGAAACACGGTACGGTAAAAAAACACGCACACAAAACGAAATGACGAAGTAAAAAGATAACTCTTGGCAAAACTCTCGGCAACCTCACCCTTCAATCAATAAAATCTGACTGAATTTATCGAAAAGAAATTGACCCAGCCTCAATGGCTGCGATGGGTTTCCACGCACACCATCGCAGGAGAAACATCTCTTCCGTTAAGCAGTGACCAATGGGAGCTGTGGTGATTTAAGCCACAAAAAATGTTATATTTGGATACAAAATCGGTTACCTGATATTGGGGGAGGACTGCTTCCGTGGCTTAATGTCGTTGCGGTATCCTTATGTGTCCAATTAACCACACGAGATTCCGCTGAGTACCGCAAATAGTCGCTGACCACATTAATTATTTAAGATCCGGTTGCATATCAAGAACAATATGATTGATAATTATCGACGTCTCACTCGGGTTCACAACCAATGTTCGAGGATTAAGATTATATCAGAAGCTTTTTGATAGATAATGCCAATTTCACTTCTTCCGAGGTTTTTTCTTTATTACTTTTCTTTTTTTTCTCTTTTTTCCTTTTTACATTCAAATTTTTTTCAACACCGATCAAAAAACGGCGACAACTTGCTTCCTTTTCCTTTTCTTCCCAACTGCGCACAAAAAACAAAACGTTTCTTCTACTTTTTCCGTTGTCAAAAAACGTCAACAACGGAATTCCAAACCGTATTCAAGAAGAACATTAACCCTCCGTCTCTCTCGCTCTCCATTCACGTCCACTTCGAAAAATAAATTCGAACTCGAAGAACTGCACGATCCACACCCGAATCGGGGCGTGTTCAAAAACTCACTTCTGGATCATGCAATTCTTCCACCACCTTACCATCGTACTGTTTTAAAACAAAATTGTATTAAATGCAAATTATCAAATGATGGTGGTGGCCGACGTACGTAACAGAGCCGATCAACGTCCCATTGGAAAGTTCATCCATGAGATCGTTTCTATTGGAACGAATGTCTTCCTATTGGAAGGAAGGACAAACGAACTCGCATTGAAAAACGAATTGAAAGGAGATATGCAGCTGTTCACACATAAACATTGGTAGCCCTAACATTTCTATCCTAACAATAGAGAGTATATTGAATGCCGAAATGTGATCTGTGGGGCTTTTCAGGGCCCGAAGAGCCATGCATGGCTCGATCCCCACCATACTGCGGTCTTAGGCGACTTACCTTAAAGTCGAATCTTCTGCAAGACGATACAACCTTGCTATGGCATTAACCGCCAACCAATTCGCTGGCATTAATTCGGTTATCCCCAAGGATAACCGACATAAATACCTTATAGGCAGCTTACCTTTCTTTGGGGGTTTTTCCAAACCCCTTCTCCACAGTCATTTCTGGAAACATAATTCATAGCAAGATTATCATCTTGCCATGACATCAATTCAGCATCACCACGAGCTTCCGCGACCGAACAGTGGATGGCACATATCTACCAACACACGCTGATCTTTCCGTGTGTTATCTTTGTACCCATTCATTGACCTAGCATTATTTCGGTTTGCTTGCACATCTGCAAGCCAGATTTTCGACGGCATGTTCTATGATCTATCTCTCCTAAAGTAGAGAAGATCAAATTAAACATTGGCCATTCAGGCGCGCATATTTGCTTGGTTATCAGCATGACCGATTTTATGATCCGTTGCCGTTTCTTGGAACGATCACCAGCATCGGTCATGACCGCCAATTTTAGTTTACACAAAGTAAACACTCAAGCGGATACTTTCGCCTGACAGTACCTTCAACGGGATTAACATATCCCTAAGACAACATGCATCGAATCATACATGACCGAAATATGTTTATTTTAAATGATCTAGCAACGGCCATACCCAATGCTGGATTCATTATCCCAAAACAGATTCCTGCCTTCGGCAAGAGTTTTATTGACTCACGTCAATCAAGAATCAAGAATCCCTTGCAGCTGGCGGCAGTTTATCTTTCCCAAACATGTAGCAGCAGATTTGACCTGCTACATGAGTTTTCCTGTTTCCCTTTTTTTCTTTTTGATTTTCTCCATTGGCTGGCCTTCGGCGGCGAATCCCTTAGGTTCGTTTTTGTTGGATGTCTGTAAAGAGACATCCAATAGTTAGTCAGATTTTAACAGTCAAACCGCACACTTGTGCCTTAGAGCCGATGGAGATGTTCACAGTCCGAGTTTGAAGAATCGTCACTCATCGCGCGCTGAAAGTCAAGTTCGTTCCACAAACTGTGTAAATTAGTACCGTGAATCCGCAAAAAGGCGCGACATAAGTTAACATTCGATTGATTACCTGCAGTCGTGGAGTTGAATATCGTGTGAAGTTCTGTTAATATTAAAGCCGGGCAAAAATAAAAATAAAATCATTAACAATCACGTGAGCACTTATTAAATGTTACCTTCAGGTGGATTCCGAGATAGTGTGGTGATAACTTAAAGGACTCAGTGTTATAAAATCGAATACCATATTGTCACTTGTGAACTAGAATAAAAAGAACAACTTACCAACCTAATCATACCTGTGTTTTTCTTTGTTGGATTAACTTTTCTGTGTCTCCGGCGGATCAATTAGTGCTCTCGAACAATCCGTGGTGTGTATGTGAAACCATGTCCGTGTTGACATACCAACGTACTACCCACAGATCCAATGCATAAGCGCTAAAAATGCGGCTTGTTTGAACAACCCAATGAAAATACATTAGGATTGCCTATGCAGTGGTAATCCAAGATAATTGGATGCAGCTGCATAGGCATCGATTTGCATGATGTGAACGGGGAATCGGTGGTTGCTTGAGTAAAGCAAACACAGAAGGATTTCTGTGAACATGATGATTGCTTGAGAAAAGCAAACACAGAGGGATCTCTGTGAGCATGATTCCAATGAATTGCGATAAGGGGACTGCGGAAGATTTCCGAATGGTTGGCAATGGGCATGGGTGCTATCAGGGGACACGAATATGTTTTGGTTGCGACGGCAAGGTAGTAATCTTTGCCGTGGGTTTATGTTTTCAGGTGTGACCGCTCGAAAAGGCTTGGAACGGCCCTGAAAAAGGTAAGCTGCCTATGGGGCATTTATGTCGGTTATCCGTGGGGATAACCGAATTGATTCCAGCAATTGGTTGGCAGTTAGTGCCATAGCAAGATTGTGTAATCTTGCCGAAAATTCAACTTTCAGGTAAGTTGTATTTGCTGAGAATGGTGGGGATCAGCGATGCGGGGCTCCTCGGGCCCTGAAAAGCCCCACTGTAGTATGATGCTTAAGTTTGTAGTATGATAATTTGTTACCTGCCAGTGTGTAATATTATATTACGTGCCTTGCACTTCCGCTCGTTATTCCTCTCGACTGCAACACCATGTACAACTTCTTCTGCACTGAATCATCCAGCAATGTGGTTTATCGATTATCCAGTGTCGACTCCTCTGCCAGTGTGTAATATTATATTACGTGCCTTGCACTTCCGCTCGTTATTCCACTCGACTGCAACACCATGTACAACTTCGTCTGCACTGAATCATCCAGCAGTGTGGTTTATCGATTATCCAGTGTCGGCTCCTCTGGATGTTCTCCCGATGCGGCACTGATTTGTTACCTTTAGCTTGCCGAACAAAGGAAAAAGACCCGCAATCACTTCTACGTCAAGCTCGGCTCTTCGGCAATTTTCCTTTTTTTGACAAAAAAACTACTTTTCACCTTTTTTCGCTTCAATTTTCTTTTCTCTTTACAACTTCTTTATTTCTGTTTCTTTACAAGAAAAATGATTAACCTCCACCGGGCAGTTTCCTTTTTTCTACTCCTGCCTTTTCTTTCTTCTTTTTTTCTACAGTTCACAACCGTTTTTCTGTCTTCTCTCGAAAAAACCCGTCAACAACGGAACGTCAACAAAAAACCGTACATCAAAAAAAAAACATTAACCCTTTCTCTCTTTCGCTCCCCATTCACGTCCACTTCGAAAACCGAATTCGAACTCGAAGAACTACACGATCCACACCCGAATCGGGGCGTGTTCGAAAACTCACTTCTGGATCGTGCAATTCCTCCACCACCTTACCATCATACCACCTTAAACAAATTATATTCAAATTGCAAACAATTAATTGATGGGGTGGCGGACGCACGTAACACCACAGACCCATTCATGAAGACTACAGTTCGGTATCCCTTATTCTGTAACAAGGATACGATTATATGCTACGGGGATAAATACTAAGAGAAATAGCTTGAAGCGGTGATGCACATTCATTTGTTGACAAGCGCTATGGATGTTGACATAATCACGTCTCTTGGTGAGTGTAACTAAGCATCATTAGGCTATTTTTATTTGGGGGAGGTTTTTTTGGACGCTCGAAGAGAACATGCAACGAATGAATCAGATTAACCAATGTTGGGTAGATTTGAGCCAGTGCTTTTCCATGGAGATATATCAACCATGATTGACTAGCACACTCAAGGATTATCCGAATATCATGTAGAGCAGCTTTTTGACTTAGGGTTGGAATAATTTGCTAAGCCGAGGTTTTATGAAACCAACTCGTCCAACCTTGGTATTTCCGGTCATTAAACCTCCTCAATAGATATGATGCCTCACTTTGCACACTTCAAGATTCAGTTACCACACCTTTTTTTATGCCGAGCACGTTGCTGCGTCACTGGGAAACTCAGACGTTAAGGACGTGTGGTTAATATGCACACTTTGAGATTCACTTATCACACCTTTTTTTATACCGTGGACGTTGCTGCGCCACTGGGAACCTCAGATCTCTTCTTGGCGTCGGTCGAGAATTTACGTTTACCGTACTTGAGAAAAAAAATTATTTTTTCACTGAGAGTAGAAGTTCAAATAAAAACACTTGTTTCTTTCTATTTTTTCCGTCATCTTCCGCGGGATGTTTTATTTATAATTCACGTAGAAGACCTTTCCTCACGGAATCTCTATATTTCTTTTTTTTTACTTAAAATCTGATATTTTTAGAGATAACAGGATGTACCTCAAGTAGTTACACACTGTCTACCTGTGTATATGTTAATAGGTAATTAAGGGAAAGGTATGTTACTTAAACTATAATTACACTAGAACGCCATGTAGCGTATGCATGTTGGGTTTTATGAATTGGTCTAAAAAACGAAATGCATTCATTATGTTATGTTTATAGGTGATTGTTGCAGTACAGCAACAAAACATCAAGAACAGAAGAATCCTAAATGTTATTCAGAAATGCCAGCAGTGATTCGAAACGACAAATTAATCTGAGATTCACTGCTCGGCACAATAACAATCAATTGTCACAGTTTCTTTCTTGCATTAAGCGCCTGAGCTTATACTCTGAAAGAAACATACCAAAGAGCTGACAACATAAATTTCTGGTGGCCCTGAATGCCACCAATTGCTGAAATAAGAGACTTCTCATTTAACCGTTAAACTGTTACTGTTTTGATAGAGTTTTATGATTTTTGTTGTACTGTTTTTTACACAGTATATGTTTTAACGTTAAAAGTAAAAAAGGTTGTTTTTACGGTGCTTTCAGTACCGTGGTTTTTTTGACACTCTCAGCTTGTCTACTTTCTCAATTCTTGAAACCTTAATTTTAATTCGTTGGTAATAAAAGTTAAATTTGTGTTTATAATGTTGGTTAATTTTTCATCTATTCATACGAGTGGAACCAAACAGAATCATATGTATTGCGGACATACATTTATAATTGCTTTCCTGGTGAAGAACGACCACGGAACAGAATTTTTGCTGGGCTTCCTACGCCACACATTATTTGCTGTTCTCGTCGAGGACACATTTGCTGTTTCCCAGTTGGCGTACCATAGGCAACAACGGAGTTGCGGTTCCCAGCTGGCGAAACAGTGATGATGATGAGTCAGGCAA
This sequence comes from Microdon myrmicae, assembly GCA_963931805.1. Taxonomy (NCBI): domain Eukaryota; kingdom Metazoa; phylum Arthropoda; class Insecta; order Diptera; family Syrphidae; genus Microdon; species Microdon myrmicae. The sequence continues at coordinate 205,237,070 of OZ007497.1, forward strand.
TAGCTCGCGCAACCACTTGCATTTCAAACGAATAACCGACCGAAGCAGCATCGCCATGTATGTATCTGCTAACTGGGACGATTTGCGAGGTTTCTTTGCATCCTTTTTATGGTCGGATCTGTGCTTTGGAGACTCCGCGGTCAGTCACGAAGACTATTCTTCTCGGGATGGAGATCTGTGGGGGTTCTTAAAGCTCACCTGAAGAACCCCCATATTCGCAACCCATATTTGCATCCCAATCACCAGCATACCTGAAACATTTCCTTACTCAAGGACATTTAATGCATCCAATGCATTATCTGAAAATCCCTAAAGAGAATTCTCACAGCATTCACGCATTTAACGCGTTATTCCAATTTACTGTAAAGGATTCTTCACATCATACGACATCATAAATCCCAAACCATTCGGCACCCTTGTCATCGTAAAATGCTATGTCGGACAGCTTGTTTATACAGCTGCAATAAACCGACCCGCGATTCGTTTGTCCAATCGACAAACAATTACCGCATCCCAAGCATTATCTAGCATTCCCTAGTACAAACAAGAGCTCGGTTCTACTGCAGTCTGAGAGGCCATAAACATTAAAACCCATTAGCACCTTTTCCTAATGGCGACGCATCTATTAACGCATCCGCACCACTCATCCACGACTGTAATGATGTCCTTATTTGTTTTCAGCACCATATCTCCGATGAATTGCCGTCTATGATAGCCACAAAGCACAGCGTAAACAATGATCTATTCGATCCCATTGTTCTTTTTTTTCCTCGTTTCAGGTTTCGTTTATCCTTTGCTAAATGCATCGATAAACACGGTGATGGGTACGATCACACACGCACACCACTGCGTGCCAGAGATCGCCTTCCATTGGTCACTAGTTAAAGGAAATTTCATTTCCTTTTCACCACACCACCAAACTCACCCCAAACGAGGGTTGAACCACTCAGTCGTCTACCATCCTTCAGTGCGCGCACGTCGACTTTTTTCTTTCTTATCATCCCCCGTAGGGTGTGCACCGGAGTCTGCACCCCTGCGGGACGTATCCCTTTTACTCGCGTAATTATGTATTCCGCGAATGTTTGTACCGGGTTTGAAGCAAATAGGAACATAACATAAGTGAACGTATTCACAATCACCACAAACTCTCAATAACTAACATTAAAAATAAAAGAACTTTTTATATAAATCAAAACAAGTGTCTTATTTTCCTCTTCTTGGTGGATAGTTGCAGAACTACGGAATACATTGGTAAGGATTATTTAGTGTGTCAACAAGTTGAAGACTTCCAATCGTGACAATGTGTTTTCGTTTTATGTAAATATTGTGGTTTCCCGTGCACTGTTGACATCCATATGAATTAATAAGTAAAAACAAGTCGAATTCATTAATCAACTGTGAACTCGTCATATAAACGCTATCCTGGTATGCGCGGTGCACTTTTATCCTGTCGTCGTGTCTGGTGAACTCTTTCCCGCGGAACTTTGTCTTCGTTAAGCTGGTGGAAGGAAGTGAACCGAGTACCCATGCCTGGCACAATACTTCCTTTCCCACAGATCTACATTTCTTATTCCATAAAACGAAATTCATCTGATAAGTCTTGGTTGACAAAAAATGCGAGTGGATTACAGCGGCAAAAAATAGAGCTTTTAAACTATGGCGCTGTAATCACACCGTTGTTAACAGAACGAGTTTTGTCAGAATGAGAAACGCATACGACCAGGCAATCGATACCGCGAAGAAGGGTTACAACGATAGAGTGACCAATAAGCTCTTTGAGTGCCCAACTGGATCGCATCCCTTCTGGTCGATGGCAAGGGCTGTTAGCAGTAAGTTCGCCTCTTCCTCTTATCCTCCGTTAATGACGGACAGCGGGACACTAGACACAAATTCAAAATATAAAGATAATGTGTTCGCAAATTTATTTTCCTCGAATTCAAACCTCGAGGGAGTTTGATTGGAGCCACCTGTGATCGCTGCGGTGCGGTATTCGCTGCGGAATAAGAGGTCCGGCCCACGTACTACTCAACGCATTGGACTGTACTGTAGGAAGGCAACCGGCCCGGACGGAATACCAGCTGTAGTCCTTAAGAACTGTGCTCGAGAACTATCGCCGGTTCTTGGCAGGCTCTTTCTACCTGCTGGAAAATGCGGAAAATCGCTCGAGTTCAGCCAATCTCAAAGAGGCGGAAAAGGTGTCTTCCACAAAATTACCGGCCGATAACATTACTGTCTATGTCTATCATCTAAGGTGATGGAAAAGGTCATCAATGCCGAGTTAATTAACTATTTGGAATGCAACGGACTTCTGAATGATCCTCAATAAAGATTCCGTGGCAGGCGGTCCGCGGGAGACAAAATTACCGGCCGATAGCATTACTGTCTATGTTATCTGTGATGGCAAGAGCTTTCTAAATGATCGTCAATACGGATCCCGTGACCGGCAGTCTATAGCGTTTGGGATGATAGTGAACAACATGTGATTCGAACTGACGCTATGACAGTTAGAATCACCAAAAATTGAACCAAAGCGCAACCCATCAGGCCACCGCCGTGTGTACGAATTCGATTTCTAAACTCAAGTACATTCGACAGATGTGGATTTGTTATGTTATCGCTATGGTATACGGCTCTGATGCATTTTCTTATTCGATTTTCGTTCGGTGTTCTTCACTACTTGCTTGTGTATTGTGTGTGTATCTGTTAGAAACGCTACAAGTCCACGGGAGACCTTTTGATCTTTATAACCTATATTTGGACTTCTGCAGTTGAGGGGCATGGTGAGTCAAAGGCGCTCGCATTAGATATCTCCAAGGCTTTTGACCGCGTCTGGCACGGGGCATTGCTGAGCAAACTTCGTCCGTACGGACTTCCGCGGCAGCTTAACTTCCTCGAGAATCTATCGATCCGGGTTGTTGTGGACGGTGAGTGTTCGGTTCTGTCTTGTTGTGTAGTGGTGAGGGGGCCAGTTGTTGGGCCCTGAGGCGGCGGCGTCGTGAATGTGTCTCGCCTCTTTATAGGAAGTTCCCCGGTCTTTCTAGCTCCTGACGGAAGTCCATGTAATCAACCCTTATTGCTGACCAAGGTGTGTTTCCAGCGGCTCATTCATCCAGTCAGTTCCTTCTCGGCAGTTAATTTCCTTATGCAGATTCTGCGAGCGCTTCAGGTGATCTTCAGTAGTCGAACCTTGTATCCACGTTCAGGAGAAAAGGGGGGTTATCCAGATACACCACTGTAGAAATCATGGAAAGCCCGAGGCCAAGTTAACTCGAGGAACGGTGAACGAATCCGGAGACACCAAAGACAAAAAAACAACTATTGCTTTACTATGAACTGTTTCTCCTTTATTTCTTGTGATTTGGTTTTATGCTAAGCACGGCCAGGCCTTTGAAATTCAACTAATTAGATTTACCTTTCGTTGGCCATCGGTTCGGCCTCTGGTGATCTTCTGATGACGAAATTGGAATTCACTGCCCTTTTATAATTTTTGTAGTTGAGAATTGTCAACTATTTCATGGTCAAAATTCCCAGAAGCACACATAAGAGTTTGCGCCTTTCAATTTGGGTTGTGTTCTGGGAATTTGTTAGAAGTTTGGTTGGATGGGTTCTGGGAATGGGAATCATGAAATGCGTTTTGAATTAAGCATTTCATGATGTCAGAATTTTGGGAATTGAGTCAATGTACGACGAACTAACTTTTGGTGAAATTCGTTGTTCATGTGACTCAATATGGATTTTAATGTTAGGTTGTAGGGAATTTATGATTTGGATTAGATTATTTGATGATATTGGGGATTTGGATAGGAGTAGCGATTTAGGATCGCTACAGTATCATGTTAATTCGGGGGTGTCTCAAGGTTCTATTTTGGCTCCAACCTTGTTTTTGCTTCACATGAATAATTTGTTGGAGTCAACCCATAATATGGTTTTCAGTTTTGCGGATAATAGTGCCTCTTTTTCGAGTGATCGGGTGCATCAACGTCACATCAGCCAAGTTGTAGTCAGATCGACTCTCTGAATCGGGATCTGGATAATGTCCCGCAGTGATAAAGGGCCAATCCAACGAAGACACAGTATACAACGTTCACAAAGAAAAGTGAATCATCGGTTCCACAGCTGATGATGAATGACTACTATTACTACTATTTATTGCCTGTAGGAACGCAGAATATCATGACCTCACCGATTCGACTCCACCGTCGTTCCCTGTCCTGTGCACTCTCCTTCCACGCTTGACCATCTGATCCGATCTCCTCGAGGTCTTGCCCTCTCATCTCCGTTGCGGCCGTCCTGTCGCTCTCTTTACCGTTGGTTTGCCGTCAAGAATTCTACGCACGGTCCTATCGTTGCCCATTCGCGCCATATGTCCGGCCCATCTTAATCTTCTCGACCTGATTACTCTCACTATTGCAGGTTTGCGGTATAGTTCTTCCAATTCGTGGTTGGGGAGTTTCCTCCATTGTCCTGCCTCCTCGTCATATTTACCTCCAAAGATACGCCTTAAAACTTTATTCTCGAATATGCGGAATTTGTTTTCTTCCCGTTTCGTGAGAGCCCATGTTTCGCATCCGTATAGAACAATCGGCATGATTATGGTTCTATAGACACGGAGCTTTATGTTACGTGATAGCAGTTTGGATTTCAGCATTTTACTAACAGCGTGCCAACTGGCGTTGCCGGAATGCAGTCTTTTATTAATTTCCTTCCACATTTCGTTACTGGCCATCAGTATCGTTCCCAGATATTTAAATTCTTTAATTTCTTCGAATATCGTGCCTCTGACGTTTATATGTGTTCCCGGGGGTCCGCCTGCTCTCGGCGTAATCATGTATTTTGTTTTGTGTTCATTTTGTTCTAGGTCCACCTCTTCTGTCGATTGCATGATGATTTCACTATTTTTACTTACAGTTTATAGATTATTGCCCAAAACTGCGATGTTATCCGCATACGCGAGCACTTATGTGACCCCGTTCAGGGATGATCCGGCCATGTTGTCGTCTTGTACCTTTCTGATAACATACTCGAGCACGGGGTTAAAAAGGCATGGTGAAAGGCCAGCCCCCTGTTTTAGTCCGTCGCGGATTTCAAAGAGGTTGTTTTCTATTCGAACTCGCTCTTTGTTTTCGTTCATGTAAATTTGAATGAGGGCGGCATATTTTTTTCGGGATTCCCAGCTCAACTACAATATGGTGGAGTCTTTGCCTTGTGAGTGAGTCGTAGACTTTTTTGAAGTCAACGAACAGTTGGTGAACCGTCTGTCCGTATTCCCACTTCTTTTCCAGCAGATGCCTTATTGTGAACATTTGGTCGCTTGTTGACCGGTTCCTACGGAATCCGCATTGGTAGTCTCCCAATATTTCTTCTCCGTACGGTGTGATTCTCACCAGTATGACTTTTGTTCGTATTTTGAATGTGGTTGGGAGCAATGACATTCCTCTGTAGTTTTCTTAGTCAGATCTGTCACCTTTTTTGAAAATGGGGACGACTATTGAGGTTTTCCATTCTTCCGGAATGACTTCCTTATCCCATATTGTTTTGGTGAACTGGTGGATTTTTCGAGCGTTGCTTCTTCTCCATGCTTCATAAGCTTTGTCGGTATACAGTCGACTCTACAGTCTTGTTGTTTTTCAATCGGTTTATTGCGTCTACAACTTCGTCGAAAGAGGGCTCTGGGATCTGAGGCTCGGTTGTATGTACGCCTGGTGCGTTTATTTGTGGTTCATGGGTGCGCACATTGAGCAGGTTTTCAAAGTACTGCTTCCATCTTGTCACGATATTGCTGTTTCTGGGACCAAACAACCTTTTCTGTCTCGAACTATTTTGGCTTTACCTCGGTAGCCTTTTGTAATTGAATTTATGCCGGTATACATACCTCTGATATTCTTTGCTGTAGCATTTTCTAGGATTTTTTCGATCCGAGTCTTCTCACATTCGCGTTTTTGCGTTTGAAGAGTCTCATTGTCTCTCTCCGCATCGTCGCGTATCTTTGTGGGGGTTCTCTATATCACACGGAGAACCAACCCGCAATTCCTACCTAACTTCGACCGCTAACGGCGCGCCACCACAACCCAAATCTGCAATCCATTCGCAAACACGCAAAGAACACACTTTCTAACATGCAACAGCATCCGTCCCCAAATCTGCAATCACATAAATCACCAAACTCACCAAGAATTCATTTCCCAAGCCGCAATAAAATGTATTTTCAAACTTACAACGGAATATTAATCATCTCCCTTAACTACATCAAACCCCATACATTTTTCTAAAAACCACTTCGGTTAATTTCCTACTTAAATTATATTCCTCGCTTGCAACCAAGCCGCTCTAATTTCCTCCGAAAATTATTCCGGCTCACTTCCTGCTTAAACTATCTCCTCGCTTGTAACCAAGCAACATTTAGTTTCCCCGAATATCATTTCGGTTCCCATCCTAACCAATACCAATTCTCCTTACTGGTAAGCCACCAACACAATGCGTTGCATTGCCGCGAAACAACCATCGCAACGACCAAGATCCACATTCCCTTGTCTAACCGACAACTCATGCCCATACTTGGTCGTGTTCCCAAAACCGATTTCTCAGTACACATAGCAACCGGGGAATCTAGCTCAGCTCAGCAACCCGTTCCCAAGTTCCTAGAAAGTGGCAGTGCGTTTATCCAGCTACGACTCCACTGCCACGACGCGATGAACGATTTCTTGCCTTTGATCAGTCAGTCATCATTCTACCATCGGCGCGCGCACGTCGGTTCAAGACTCAGCCCCCCGTAACGTGCACTCGGCGGGTGCAAACTAGTACGCCGTCGGGTGATATCCATGTGGCTTTATGAATTTCCCTGTGCTTGAACATCGTGCTTTTCACTACCAGCTCTTTTGACGCTGCGAATTTAATACTTCGAATTCCATTATCATTTGAAACGTCGTGTAGGCTTTCTTTACCTATAGTTGATTGGAAGATATCTTCCTTTTCAATTTTCGCATTCAGGTCCCCGAGGACGATGATGAATGACTAGCCCCTCGAATCTGGAGAAAGATTAAAGTTACTCGGCGACTGCGGGAATGTATCGTGAATATTGCTCTCATGTTTGGTGCTCTGCTTCTAAACGTACCATCGGCCTACATGAGAGCATACAGAGATCCGCTTGATCGAGGATATGGCGCTAGAGTCGGGACTCCAGTCGCTATCATATCGAAGTCGCTTAAGTGACCTCTGTCTGTTTTATAGATATTATCACGGGTACTGTTCTTCGAAGATTCGTGTTATTGTTCCACCCGATTCAGTTTATGTGCGTTCCATAAGACAATCCGACAGATCGCACCAATCTGTGGTTCATCTCTCGTCGGCGCGAACATCCCTACATCAGAACTCGTTCCGTTACAGAGCGGGGAACCTGTGGAATTCCCTCACCGCGCGAGTGTTTGCGGAGCGTTACAACCAGCAACTGGTCAAGAAGAACTGTGGGGGTACTTTGGTGGCATCTCGGGTCGCCGTGTCGCCGCTATAGGTTCCCCTCTCCTGAGAGAAGGGAGATATTAAAAAAAACTCTTTAAGTCAAACTTTTGATTTTGTTATTCACACACTTTATTATTATAAACATGTCTACACACACTTAATTGAAACCAAGCACACTAGTCTTAATTTTAATTCACACTTGGTTTTAATTAAGTTATTGGAGGTTACTTACACAAAGCCACACTTAAATACAACCAATCTATGCACACACGACACGCATCATCTGTCTTTGTTGACGGTTTTAGTCGGCTTTCCTATTTTAATTATTAAGGTGCGAATAGGCTTAGAGTAATGAATGCCCGGCACGGACGATGGTTGATATTTGGCTCATTTTATGTTTTCCGTTGAGGACAACCATTGCGAAAAGACTCTCTTATCTCCACTTCGATCGTGCGGACCGAAGGATACATTCATTGTTTGTACACACAATAGATGTCTTTCCAACACAGCATATGCATGTCTTGCAGTACATTTTTTGTTTGTCTAACATTGCAAATGGTTATAATTTGGGAGACCTATTGCGTGGATATGTGTGATACAATTCTTAGAAACCTGTATTTACATATGTATTCATTTATGATCAACGATAGCAAAGATATTTTCTATATTTATATTTGTTTTGAGTAGCACATTATTTCCTTTGTGCCATCATAGATTTTTTCCAGATGGTGTATCTGGATTCTATGATCCACTTGCATATGCATTTGGTTTCATGCACTTTCACAGGTACTCATTGTGTTGGTATGTTTATTAGGGTTCATCAACGTACGGTGATTCACGAATCCGGTTAACGGTGGGGGAGGCCCCAAAAGAGTAAGTTTTGGGGAATGGTAGGCGTTGCGTGTAACACACATACCTCAACTATCTATTTCAATTTCCAGCTCAGTATTTAACAAACGATCAGCTTTGAGTTATGATCTGACACTCTATTAATGTTTTCTGGGCTCTGGGGTCCTATTCATGAAACAGATAAATTAGAGCAAGAGGTTAATTCTAAAATGCTACGATTTTGACAAGTAGTAAGAAGTTTATTTTAATACAATTTGGTATCCGGGTGTGGTTATTCCACCATTCCGCTCACACTGTGCTCGAGATTTAAGGGTACTTCCAAATTCCCCTTTGTGCGCGCGTTAGTGTAAAAAAACCAATCTATTTCAACCTTCGCAGCGCATCATTTCCAATTTACCAACACTGCTCTTCCCCCCATACCACAACACACCAAAAATTATTTAATGAAATATTGCAAAAGTCACAATTGCATATTTGCGTGACATTTAATTAAACATGTCAACTAATATCCAATCACACTTACCCAAAAGTCTGCCAGATATCAAAACACATTACGTTCATCCACGCGAACGCTGCCATCAAACTGAAGTAAACACAAAACGCTGTAATGGATTAAGACAAGAAATTAATTACTGTAAGTGAATGAATCGAAATTCAATATCCTTACCGTAAACAGAGCAAACATTATCATTGGGTGGAGTTATTTGGGCAATGGCAATACCCAAATAAGCAAGAAAAAGACTAGATACCAAGCATATGAGAATTTTTCCTGGGAGGTTTTTCAATTTGGGTATGAATAGGTACACAACGAGTGTTAAGGCGTAAAATACACAAGAAATCAATAAGCCAACTGAGTACAGGCTAAATTTTATAATCTCCTTTGCAACGTCTTCGAAGCAGAGAAATGTCTCCAACTGAAAATAAAGGGATGATATTTAGTAAACGATATTATTTCAATTCAAAAATACTAACCGTCTGTATACCCGTCGATGCTTTACGAATTTTTTCAACACAATAATTTGTGTTGTCGAATGTCTTTTGTAGAAAAGGTAGAAATACTGAACCGTCTTCGTCACTTATACTATGATAATCATCCGCGTAATCTGGGTCAGGATTTAATTTGTATTTTTTGCAATTCAGACCGCGTAAGACTCCAAACACTGAAAACAAGAGATCAAAATGACGGGTTAAAAACAGCAACTAAAAATTTTCTTGAGAATTGTGATCAAGGAACAGCAATCACTTTATAAAACTGCTTTACAACCAAAATGTACACCTAATGCCACTATATTTTTCTTACATATTTTGGCCCCATAAACTCGCAAATCACATTGAAAGTATCTTGTAAAAGTAGTTTTCAACATATATATCCTTTTAAGGGAGCGCCATTTTTTATGTCGGTATGTAACTATTGAATAATATTGACATTTATCAACCGATTGACTTGAGTAGTATTTTGGCGGATTGGTGTGTCGTTTTCAAATGTTTGATGATGCAGTGTTCCGCCGAACACTGTTAACCGCAGAGGAAAATACACAAGCGGAGCAAAACACGGTGGCAAAGGAAGCGACGAACTACCTTTAGGTGAACCAGGTCTGTTTATTTTACATAAATAAAACACGAACTATTTTTAGTGTACACTTTTGTTTATTAACATTGTTTTTAATTCCGAGTTTACATCAAGTCACTATCCGTATTAAGTACTCCTGACGCTTTTACTGTAAGTTAACTTACGAACTTTGGACACACGTTAACTCGCCTTTCTCTTTATTTTTAACTTTTAAGTCGCGGTTTCTTCTACTAGTGTATTCGTCTCGCGGTTCGACCTCCTCGGTGGCGTTCACTGTCCTGCTGCTCGACTATGCGATGCGAATCTTCGATATAGACTCTCCTGGTCCTTCGAAAAAGCCTTCTCGTCCCGATGGCTATCAAAATCAGACTGTCTGTCTGCCCACACAGATATCCAGATTCTGTACGGAAAAATTTTGCTATTCGATCTGCTAACAGAATTCCGGAAATGTCTGTTAGCAGCATGCTATTTCATCCCAGGGGTAATTTCCTATTTTCCTGAAAGGAGAAAGTCATTCCTTGCATACATCATTATCATTGGTGATAGAATTTCATTTCCACGGCCTTCTGTTTGCACAGAACATCTGGCGCCCAGACCAGAGATGTTCGGCGATTGTTTTGACGTGCAGTCCGTGGGTCTTATTTGAACTTGGTACCCGGAATCGAAATCCATTAGATCTTTATAATGGTGCGAAATTCTAGCGTGGCCGTGGGACCGGAGTATTGCCTTTGTTGGCTTAACTCCTCATAAATTATCGGATATCTCGTTGAGATATATTCGATTGCGATAGGTCGTGGCTGCCTTCTGTTGTTCAACGGATTTGGGTGGTCCTTGCGTTAGATTACCCGCACGTGCATCCGTTGATCGGCTCATTCTTTGATGATAGCAATTCTTTTGTATCGAATTTCGGAATTGCCGGTTCGATGAGATGTTCCTGGGCGCAGGCAGCATGTATGGCATTTTGGAAATTGTTTTTTTGGGAATAGAACGCATGGATGTTTATACCTTTGTTTCAGGCATGATGAATTATAATTGTTGAGCTTGACCTAAAAAGCTTTGGGGACGTTCAGTTCCCTGCTTTTTGGTGTCGGTCTCAACGTTGGCTGCGAGTTGCAGGCCCTATGGTGGGACTTTGGGGCACGCGTCTGTGGGCGCGTGCAACGCTCTCAGGTAAGTAAGTTCTTTGAAGGTAGGAACCTTACCTGCGCAGAATTGTGCGTTCGTAGAACGCTACAGTATCATACAACGATACACAGTGACCGAGTGCGGACGTGTTTTCAATTCGGCGATCGAGTTAAATGAAAAAGTTGCTTTTATGAGTCGCGAGTGGTTGAAATATAAAGACTATTTATAAATAAATAAATTGTAGTGATAAAAACAGTCAAAACAAAGTTATTATATATAAATATAATCAAATAAAAGAGAGCGAAACCACGTGTTTTGACAGTCAAAACAAACAAAGTTTAATAACCAACTGTGAGAGTGTATCTGAGCACATGTTTAGCAAAAAAGAAAGTTAAAGTAAAAGAAAAACAAAACAAAAATAATAAATATAAATAAAAAAGAAACAAAAGAACTAAAATATATAGTGAAATTACAAAGTGAAGCCAATCTAATAACTGGTTTACAACAAAGACTGGCCTGCTATCTTGGAATCAATAAGCTCGGTGTACTGACCATCAGCATGCAGAATGGCAGACAAAAAAAAATATTAAAAAATTGAAACCAAAGTCCGCGTTAATAAAACACCCGGCGGGCTCTCCACTAACACGAGCGACAACAAAAGTCAACAGGCCAAACGAAGCAATAACAAACTTGCTCGAAAAGGCGCAAAAATGGAAGAGGACAATACATTCACCCCGGTTCCATATAATGACGGCCATGTGATCAATAACATGTTTGCATGTTTAGCGACTACCGAGACTGAGGACGAGGAGGAGGAAATCAGCGATCTTGAAACAAGGCTAGCCCGAGCAATGGCGCAATTAGCAGAGAAGCGTCGCAGAAAAACGGAATTGGCTGAAAAGGGGCAGCTAATGGTAAAACAACAGCAGCAGAAAAATCAGCAACAATGTGCACAACAGAAGCCTAGCCAACAAAAAGGATGTCCACCGCAAGAGATTACACAACAACAACCACAGCAAGAGCAACAGGCAGCAAAAAGGAAAGCGAAGATACCACCCATCAACATTCCAGATATGGACTGTAACGAACTGGTAAGTCTTTTCAATTAAAAGACTGACAGGGAACACGTTTGCCATACAGACAAATTCGATTGAGGACTTCGAAAAAATGAAAAATGTGCTAAAAATAGCCACCGCGGAATTTTACACCTACACCCCGAAAGAAATAAAGAATATAACGGTTCTACTAAAAGGCGTCGACCCTGGAACAGAACCAGAAGTTCTATTACAAACGCTACGAGAGCTTAACTGTAATGATATTCAGTTTATCGTGGTAAAACCTTTCAATACAGCTAGGGCTAGACTGGAGAATCGAAAATTACCATTCTTCCTGGTGCAGCTGGGCCTCGGGAGCAAAATTGGTGGACTTAGGAAAATCACTATCCTGAACCATCAAATTGTCACATGGGACAAATTGGAGAAAGGCAGAGATATAATCCAGTGTCTTCGCTGCCAAAGGTTCGGGCACTCAGCAGCAAACTGCGAAATGCAGTATCGATGCGTAAGATGCGGACAGGACCACAGCGCAGAACAATGCACGTTAGGTAAAGAAAGGGTAGACGACAGATCTCTTCTAAAGTGTGCAGTATGTAAGAGTGAGGGACACCCCGCTAATTATCGAGGCTGTCCTAAATTCCGCGAACTACAGGAAAAAAAGTTTTCACAGCAACGAAAATTAGAACGCCCGATAGCTCAAGCCCGACCAGCACTAAATGTAACAGTCCAGTTCTCGTATGCTCAAGTAACAGCTGGTAGGAGAAACACGCCGCAACCCACCACACGGGTACCGCCGCAACATACTGTGCCTCCAGAAACAGTAACACTAGCAGATGTGCTCACAACCTTCCTCGCTATTCAGACGCAGATGACACAAATGCAAAAACAAATAAAGGACCAGGATACTAGACTTTGAAGTTGGTCATCAAACCACATATGCCGCAGCTAAACTGGTTTCAGATATTCAGTGGAATAAAAATCTGAAACAGTGCACAGGTGCCTGTTTGATTGAATTGGAGCGGGCCTTCGACACCGTTTGGCTAGAAGGGTTATACTACAAGCTAATGAGACTAGGCATTCATAAACCACTACTGTATATACTATACGACATGTTGAATGAAAGGAAATTCGTCGTCAAAAGTGGCAATGTGACTTCCAACATTACTTACAAAATAAAAAACGGTTTGCAACAGGGAGCGGTGTTATCTTCGATCCTTTTTAATATTTACACTAGCGACTTGATAAGGTCTCTTCATGTATGCAGACAATCTGATAATATATAGATCAGCACCAAAATTGAAATCATTAACGGATTATTACATGGGGATTTCAATGATGTTCACTGATACAGAGACAACTGGAAACTCAAAATCAATATCTAGAAGTGTGAAACCATCCTCTTTAGAACACCACTGGATAAAGCTACCAGAGACACCAGGAAAAACTGGCGAAAGCTAGCTATTATGGGATCACACCAACAAACACTGGAAACCAAAAATATAGTCAAATACTTAGGCATCTGGCTGGATCAGTATCTATATTTTAACAAACATGTGGAGACTGCGCTGGCCAGGGCAAGAAGACTGTTTCATAGTAGTCAACTTGGTCGGGTATAGATAAACGAATATGTTATAATCGAGAGGTTGCGCACACAGATGAAGGGCGCCTGCAGTTCAGTAGGGCAGTACCACAGAACGACCGAAAAGACACGAATAAGCAACACCAGAGATTTTGGTGGCTGAGTGGCAATTAAAAACCTGTTTCCTTATAAAAGTGGTAACAAAAAAAAAGTAGTTTAGTATTTAAGTTAGATATAAGGTAAAAACAATAACAAAAACAAAGTGTTTTCTGTTCTTCATTTTCTTTGTACCTAATTAAGTTCCCTAAAAATGCATGTAAACAAAATAATCATAATGTCGAAAGACAAATTTTCATGCCTTAAGCGTATGCATATTGAGCAGGCAGGGTGAACAATAAAAACAAAACGGGATTGTTGTTTAAATTGAGGATATATATTTCATAAGGATACACGTCCGAACGGCACGAAAGCTGGATGCTAAGAAGAAGGAAGTGAAAGTTGAAAAATGTGAGTTTGGCGTTTCTTGGTGTGGATGACAGTTGTGTGCCTTAAGGGCCTGAATGCAATGAGAAGAGTGAGTGTTTTCATGAGTGTGATAGTTTGGCTTTGAGTGCGTACAATTTGAATTCAATTTTTTTTAATTTGTTTAACACTCCCACTAAAAAGTTAACTTCTAATTGATTTCACAGTTACGATGTTTTCTGACTGTGTTGTGAATTGCGTGATAAAATATTGTTTGAGTTGTTGTGTGTGGTGACGTTTTAGACCCTTGGCATCTTGTATGTTGAGCATCCTTCTTTGTTCCTCGAAAAATGCTCTCGTCAGGGGCTTGGTCATCAAATCTGCTTGCTGGTTTTTGGAGGCGACATGCTCTAAAGCAAAGATTTTGTTCTCGAAACTGTCGCGTATGAAGTGATATTTCACGTCAATATGTTTGCTCCTTTTGTGGAACTCGGGGTTTTTGATGAGCTTGATGGCGCTCATGTTGTCGATGAGGAGGGGGCTCTCCAGATCTTGGCACAGGTTGAGGTCCTCAATGAGTCTCTTCATCCAGGTGACGTCCTTCACAGCCTGAGTTGCAGCGACATATTCTGCCTCAGTGGTAGAAAGTGCCACCGTCTTCTGCTTGCTGGAACTCCATGACCCGGTTGACTCTCCAAACCTCAGAACAACGCCAGACATTGATTTTCGGGTCTCGACATCTCCTGCATAGTCTGCGTCACTGTAGGCCTGGAGTTTGTTTGTCTGCTCGGCTGGAAAATAAAGACCATACCCACTTGTACCTTTCAGGTACTTGAGTATCCTCTTTACCGCACTCCAGTGGATTTTCTTCGGGTTCTCAAGATGCTGGCTGGCACTGTTGACTGCAAAGGTGATGTCTGGTCGGCTATCTACGTAGAGATACATAAGGCTTCCCACGGCTTGTCGATATGGAAATTCTGGCACCTCCCTGTCACCATTTTTGTGCATTTCTGCACTCATTTGATGATGATGGTCTGCCGGAATTGCAACAGCATTTGCGTGCTCCATGTTGAAGCGCTGCAGAATTCTCTTGCAGTAGGCCTCCTGGTGGTGAAGAATTGAACCATCTGTCATCCGTTCAACCTGTAGTCCAAGGTAAGTGCTCAAATTTCCAAAGGTAATATCGAAGTCCTGGCGAAGTTGGTTTATTAGTTCATCAATCATTTTCTCATCTTTTGCAGCAATCAATCCGTCGTCGATGTGAATTGCCAGCATCAACTGATTCTCAGGATCTCCGTTGGTGAAGACACCGTAATCAGCTCTGGTTGGACGTAGTCCAGCTTTAGCCAGGAACTTCGTGAGGTGTTTGTACCAGCATCTCGACGCCTGCTTGAGTCCATAGAAACTTCGGATGAGTTTGCACACTCGGCTGGTACCATCTTCATAATCTTTTGGCTGCCTCATGTAGATGACTTCTTCCAGCTTTCCATAGAGAAAAGCTGTTTTAACGTCGAACTGTTTGAGGAAAAGATTTTGGGAGGCTGCAAAGGATAGAATGAGGCGATTGGAATCAAATCGGGATACGGGACTAAAGGTCTCATTATAATCGACACCAGGAGTTTGACTGAAACCTCTGGCAACAAGCCTGGCCTTGTATCGTTGGATGCTACCATCAGGGAATTGTTTCACCTTGTAACACCATCGATTGTCGATCACCTTCTGATCTGGTGGTGGTTCCACCAGAAACCAAGTGTGATTCTTCTGCAGCGAATTGATCTCCTCATCCATGGCTGCTTTCCATTTTTCAGAGTCCTCGGATTTGATGGCGTCATCGTAGCTTTCAGGATTAAGTTGGCCAGTCACTGAAATCAAAACAGAAGGATACCGAACCGGTTGGCGAATTTGGTTCCTGTTTCTCAGGTTGTAGTTTTGCAGTGGTACAGGTTCTTCGAGTGGCTCTTCATCATCCGTTAGCGCATACAAGGGTTCTTCAGCTTCGCTTCCAGAATGTTCACCACCGTTCACCAAGTTCACGATCTCTGGCTCCTCGTCAATTTTAGCAACTCGAGGAACACTCAAGGTCATTGTTGCTGGCTCATTGCTTGACTTGTCTGCTGAAAATCTTTGTCTAGTGAATTTCACATCTCGAAAGGTGTTTACCTTGTTTTCAGTAGGAAACCAGACTCGATACCCGTTCGTCGTTTCGTCGTAACCTACAAATATGCCCTTTTTGGCTTTGGCATCCCATTTCTTTCTCCTTTCCTTGGGATGTGAACGAAAACTTCCTCACCAAAAGACCTGAGTGAGGCAAGGTCTGGTTTCTTTCCCAGCCAGAGGTCGCAAGGTGTTGCTCCATTTTTGCTGCTGGTTCCAATCCTGTTCAAGGTGTAGGCTGCGTAGAGGGTTGCCTCTGCCCATAGCTTCTTTGGGAATTTTCCTACCTGAAGAATAGTCCTGGCCGATTCAACAATTGTCCTGTTCTCGCGTTCTGCTGACCCGTTTTGCTCTGGTGTGTAGGGAACCGTTGTTTGGTGTATCACACCGAGATCACTGGTGATTTTCTCCACGTCCCTGTTGGCAAATTCTAAACCGTTGTCAGTCCTGATGACCTTGATGCGTTTGTCCATGTGTTTTTCTGCTTGGAGAAGGAATGTCTTCAGACACTGGGCTGTTTCCGACTTCGCCTTGATGAAAAACAAAGTTCTCCAGTGGCTGAAGTCGTCCTGGATCAGCAAGAAATAACGAGCGCCTCCTATTGATGTGTCAGGCATTGGGCCGCACAGATCAGCATGAACAAGCTCACCAACTCGTTCGGTTTTTGAGGTACTTTTTGGAAAAGGGAGTCGGTGCATTTTGCCGAGGGTACAGTCGTCACATTTTACTTTGTCGTCCGTAAAGGGTAAGTTCATCCTCTTCAAAATCCTTCTAACCTGCTCGAAATTCTGATGAGCTAACCTTTTGTGCCAGGTGAGGAGTGTTTCTTGTTTGACGACGACGTTTGCCTGGTGCTCATTCGCCACGATTCTAAATTTCATCTCGAAAAGTTGATCAGATCTTTCTCCCACTGCAACGATATTTCCATCTTTCAATAGATGGCAAGTCTTGCTGTCTGATTTTTGAGACATGCCTTTGTCAAGGGCTGCTCCTAGGTTCTTTTGTCGTGACTTCCCAGCTATAAAAGCCACGTTGTCGCTTGCATTTGCAGGCTCTATCCTGGATTCTTCGACTGAGCGTCTGGAAATAAGGTTGGTAAGATTTATCTCATCGGGCTGTGTTAATTCCCATGCACTGATGAAATGTTTGAAGGTGGAGGGAAGAGTCATTAAAATTTGTGTGATTATCTGCTGATCAGAAATTTTCTCACCCATAACCTTCAATCGATGTGCAAGGTTTTCCAACTTGGCAACGTGTGTAACAATGTTGTGAGCTGGGTCTGTCTGAACACTGTACCATTGTTGAAGTAGCATGTGAATGCTGGTCTCCGACTTTTGTTCATAAACAGATGAAAGTTTGTCCCACATTTCCTTGGAAGTCATGCAGTTGATGATGTGAAGTAGCGGTTCCTCGTCGACTGATGTTGCGATAGTACGCTGTCCAAAAGTGTCCAGTTTTGTCCATGATGCACGTGCTGTTCGATGAGCTTCGGTTATGTTTTCCTCTGGAAATTCCTTTTCTCCGCTGACGATATCGCATGCTCCACTAGAGAGTAGAACGATGCGTACCTGGAACTTCCACGTACTCCAGTTCTCAATGCCTTTGAGTTTGGTTATCCTTATTGATTCGTTCTCCATCGTGGTGTTGTAAAATTTCACTGTTGCACGAGGGCGGACTTACAACACGAGATTTTAAGCAAAAAGAATTTAAACAACACAAAAATATTTATCGTTCCGCGAACCTGGGCCTATAACCTATTGAGCAGGCAGGGTGAACAATAAAAGCAAAACGGGATTGTTGTTTAAATTGAGGATATATATTTCATGAGGATACACGTCCGAACGGCACGAAAGCTGGATGCTAAGAAGAAGGAAGTGAAAGTTGAAAAATGTGAGTTAGGCGTTTCTTGGGGTGGATGACAGTTGTGTGCCTTAAGGGCCTGAATGCAATGAGAAGAGTGAGTGTTTTCATGAGTGTGATAGTTTAGCTTTGAGTGCGTACAATTTGAATTCAATTTTTTTTAATTTGTTTAACAATGCATGTAAGTAGAGAGTCCGCAGGGGACCAGTAAGTTAAGAAATAAGATAAGATAAGCTAGAGTTTAATCATTTTTGTCTAGCGAGTAAGTAAATTATAATAATAGAAAGAAATAAAAAATGATATAAAAATGAAAATGAAATGATGACTTGAGTAGACATGTTTTTGAAACGCCAATTCGGTACAAAGTTAATCGTGAATCGCCTCATACGGAAAAAACGTGGCAAAATAGTGACCCCGTACATTGTAAATAGTCGTTCAGTTGTGTTATCTCAACAACAAGCTGACAAGCACCTTCTGACAACACCATGCGTCGTTCGGTGTCGAATTTTGTTGAGCACGGGACAGTTGGAAGTCGTCTACATGCCGTTCATCAACGCCCAAGGCGTTCCAAGGAACTGGCTGTGGTAAGAGAGAGCGTTGCCAAGAACCCATATGTGTTGTATTGTCACCATGCTCAGCATTTTGGTGTCAGTGGAACCACCCTGCCGCATCATTTGTATTGCATCCGTATAAAGTACAATTGACTTAAAGAACATTGTCGATAGACCGTCCAGGTCGCCTGGAATACTGCCAAACAGTTACATACCGCTAAAAGATGACGCACCCTATACATATATTGAAACGATGAGAATTTCCATGTTAGCCATGTACAAGAAAATGAATGGATCAGAGATTCTGGTTTCAGTCCTAGTTTCTTCAATACCACCTTTCGTCCGTAAAGCGTCTTGATTATTTTACATATTTTGTCACCTTCGGATATGTTCTTCAGCATTTGCATCGCCTTCTGAACGTTCGGTGAGTTCCTCCGCTCTATTCGGATTAAGTGTTCCACCGCTCTTTCTATCTCTCTCTCTTCGTTCTGTGTGTTCCAACATCTCTGGGCTTTCCATATATAAATCCTCGTTGATATCGGCGGGTAAATACGCCCAGCCGACATCCATCTAATGACACTTTAGCAGAAGGCCGACAAACTTCTGCTGAAAGTGTCAACCGGCCAATTAAAATCTAACATCCGCCCAACTGGTGACCCCGACGTGATCTGTACACGACGCAGCACACACACACTTCCCGTAGTAAATAGAACTTCACACACGCAATCATGACTTCTGCATAGAGCACCAAGACACACTCGCTTGGCTTGCTCCGACATTCTCTCGTTCGCTCGCTCGTCGCTCGCACCGAATCTGATCTTAACGAAGTTTCTGGGAAGGGGGTGGTGTGGCAACTCTAACAACAGATACACACAATTCACAGGCAAAAATAGTGAAGAACACGAACGAAAAAAATCCAATAAGAAAAATACATCAGAACCGTATACCAAGCGATAAATAATAAAAATAATTCACATCAGTGGAATATAGTCGAGTTTGGAAATCAAATTCTAAACACGGTCAGTAGCCTGGTGTGTAACGCTTAGGTAAAATTTTTTTCGTGATTCGATCTGTCATAGCGTCAGTTCGAATCACACGATCTTCTTCACTATTATTTCAAACGCTATACTTTCACCGGGTCGCTCTCGTAGCTTACATTGGCGGCATCCCGCTCTCGATACGCGTTGTGTTGTGTGACCAAACGAGCAACGGATCTCCAACAAGGGATACATATATACCCTGTGAGTAGGGCGTTCGAATATACTCACAGCTAGGCCGGCTTGTCGTAAGAGGCGACTAAAGGCCGAGTGATAGCTGGGGTCCCAACGCTATGTCGCCCGGTGAAATACCATCCCATCAAGCTATAGGCTCCGTGAAATTGTCGGGAGAAATCCCTGGCCATCTTTTGGAGCTTAGCTGATGGACCGGCTCGAGAAAAGGTTGGTTTAGGTGGTAGTCGGCCCCAAGCTGAGATGCCACCCGTCAGCTGTATATTCCGCGATATCGCCCAGAGAAATCTTCGACGGAGGTTCGGATGTGTAGCTGATGGCCCGGGGTGACACGGAGATAAGTCATGATGGTACCCTCTGATATAAAGAATTCCGGATGTTAACTAGTCGCCCATTCGCATCTCCGGGGGGGGGGACTATGTCAGGGGGAACATCATGCAGATATCATGGTAAATAACCCAACTTTAAGAGGTTCATCATCGCATAGCCGGGCTCGCTCTCGAGGCCCTGCCCATGCTCGACTGGTGACGGCATTTTGTAACATCAAACCATCGGTTTCACCAATACGAATGTAAATGCGGTCCACCAATAACAAAGAAACCTGATATCCTTGCCCTAACTGAGACCCAGGTCGATTCGTCAGCTGACTCGACATATCTTCGTTGTTCAGGATACGACTTACATTCGAGATTCCGTTTTAAGGGCGGAGTCTGCTTCTTCCCGCGGTCCGATCTGGCTTGCCAGAGGATGGAAGCGTTGGAACCCAATAATATGGACATCATATGGTTGAGGGTCGTGCTGGGGAATACTGTTAAATTTCTTTGTTGTGTTTACCGCTCCCTGAATGACGGTCGACCAGTGACATTTTTCGAACATCTTTTACATACTGTCGATTGGATACAGATCAATCGCCCAGCTTCTGAAATTGTTGTCCTTGGCGATTTTAATGTGCACCATTCCGGCTGGTTGTTACATTCTAACAGAACCGACCAGGCTGGGAGGCTGGCGGAGATGTTTGCTGTTAGCCACAACTTTACTCAACTCGTGCAGGAACCAACGCGAGTGCCGGATGCCCGAGGCGATTATGCGAACACCCTGGATCTGTTTTTGACATCCGAACGGAGTACTTATACCGTAGAGGTTTCTGCGCCACTGGGGAACTCAGATCACTGCTTGGTATCTGTCGCACAAGCACTTGCATCTCAAGCGAATAACTGGCTTAAGCAGCTTCGCCATGTATGGAAGTATGGGGCTGCTAACTGCGAAGATTTGCGAGATTTCTTCGTATCCTTTCCATAGTCGGGGGTGTGCTTCGGAGACTCCGATGTTGACGCTTACGCGGGGTCGGTATCAGAGATTATTCTTCTGAGGATGGAGATGTATATTCCACATTCCATCAAACGAAGTTCATGTGATAAACCGTGGTTTGACAAAAAATACGAGCAGATTACAGCGGCAAAAATTAGAGCTTTTAAGTAATGGCGCTCCAATCCAGCGTGCAACCCGGCGATTGATACCGTGAAGAAAGCTCACAAGGACAGTGTGACCAATAAACTCCCTCAGTGCCCGACTGGTTCGCCCTCCTTCTGGTCAATGGCAAGGGCTGTCAGTGGTAACCTTGCTTCCTCCTCTTTTCCTCCGTTGGTGATAGACAGCGGGACGTTAGTAATGACCTCGATCCTCGCCTTTTGGAGCCACCTGTGATCGCGTCGATACGGTCTTCCGTGTGGGATGTGAGATTTCGTCAACGCATTATTCAACGCATTCTACGTGAACTAGATTGTAGGAGGGCAACCGGTCCGGATGGAATACCAGCAGTAGTCCTTAAGAATTGTGCTCAAGAACTATCGCCGATTCTTGGCAGACTCTTTCGCTTATCTTATGCACGGAGGACATTTCCTGCCTGCTGGAAAATCGCTCGAGTTCAGCCAATCCCAAAGACGGGAAAAAAATGTCTCCCACAAAATTACCGTCCGATAGCATTACTGTCTATATTATCTAAGGTGATCGAAAAAGTCATCAATACTGAGTTAATTAAGTATTTGGAGCGCAACGGACTTTTGAATGATCGTCAATACTGATTCCGTGGCAGGTGGTCCACGGGAGACCTTTTGACATTATAACCGATGTATGGACATCTGCGATTGAGGGGCTTGGTGAGTCAAGGGCGGTCGCATTGGATATCTCCAATGCTTTTGACCGCGTCTGGCACGGGGCATTGCTGAGGAAACTTCGTTCATATGGACTTTCCCAACAGCTTTGCGACTGGACGGAGAGCTTCCTTGAAAATCGATCGATCCAGGTTGTTATGAATGGGGAGTGTTCGGATCTGTATCCTGTTAATTCGGGGGTGCCCCAAGGTTTCATTTTGTCTCCAACCTTGTTTTTGGTTCACATAAATGATTTGTTGGAGAAAACGGATAACAAATTGTTCAGTTTTGTGGATGATAGTACGCTTGTTTCCTCTTTTTCACATGACCGGCCGATTCGTTCATCAACGTCACATCAGCTGAGATGTAGACAGATTGACTCTGAATCAGGATCTAGATAAGGTCCTGCAGTGCGGGAGGTCCAATCTCGTCGACTTCAATGCAGCGAATACACAATATACAACATTCACAAAGAAAAGGTGATCATCGGTTCCATAGCTGATGACGAATGGCCAGGCCGTCGAATCTGGGGAAAGCTTGCAATTGCTCGGCGTCACGGTCTGTGGGAATGTATTGTAGCATAAGCACGTGTCGAGCATCGCCAGGTCAGTCTCAGGAAAACTGAGCTATCTGTTTAGAACCAAAAGTATTTTACTCCGGCCCAACTTCTTCTCCTATACAAATCCCAAATTAGACGCGCGCTCGAATATTGCTCTCATGTTTGGAGCTCGGCTCCTAAACATACCCACGACCTACTTGAGAGCATACAGAGGCGAGCGATCTGCCTGATCCGGGACTCGGCGCTGACGTCGGGACTACAGCCGCTATCACATCGAATGCGCGTAACCGACCTCTGTCTGTTTTACAAATATTATCACGGGTACTGTTCTTCGGAGATTCGTGGTATTGTTCTACGCAATTCGGCTTATATGCGCTTCACAAGACAATCCGACGATCACACCACTTTGCGGTTCATCTCCCGACGGCGCGAACATCCCTGCATCAGAACTCGTTCCGTTACAAAGCGGGGAAGCTGTGGAACTCCCTTCCCACGCGATGTTCCCGGAGCGTTACAACCTGCAAATGTTCAAAAAGAACTGCAACAGTTATTTGATGGCATCTCGGGGCGCTCACTCGGCGCTATAGGTTCGCCTCTCCCGAGAGAAGTGTAATAAAAAAAAAAATAATAAATAAATATATATATATATATACATATGTATATATACATATATATACATGTATGTATACATATATATACGTATATATATATATACATATATATATATACATATATATGTATATATATATATATATATATATATATATATATATATATTTATATATATATTGTTATGCCTCAGTACGGGCTATACACTTCGTATAATGCACCACCCGGGTCGTCGGGCCAGATATAATTCGTGGGGAGAACCTCTGGTTCTTCCGTCTGACCGAGAGAGATCGGAGCGAAGGGACCTATGCAAGGCCTTAAAAAAAAGTTTTTCTGTCTCATAATTGTTCTATTTTAACTAATACAACTTATCCTTTGACTTTTTATAATTTTATTTATTAAAGTTCTTATTCGTCTTTATATTCTTGGTACAACTTTAGCTTATTCAACTTTACACTATTTATTTCTTTTTTAACTATTGTAGTACAACTTCCTTTTACAATTTTACACTTAGTTCGTTAACTTTACTTTAACTTTAAGTTTATAACAGTTTGATATTTAATTTAACTTTATATTTACATTTAGTTTTGTTAACCTCATTATTAATTTTAAGTTCATAACAGTTTGTTATTTAATTCAACTTTATATTTACATTTAGTTTTGGAACAGAAGACGAGATGTACAACACTAACAATATATATATATTTATATAGGTAAACACGCGAAATTGTTTTTGAGATGAACCATATTAGAGTGAAATGCTTTACCGAATCGTGTCTTTCTTCGTCAAGGCAATCTTCAGGCATTAACTAAAGTGTATCGATACATTATCTAACCCTCACTCTTCCTCCATCCACACAGTGTTTTGGCATTTAATGGATGGATGTGGGCGAAAATATTTAAAAAAAATAGATGAAATGAATAAATATTCAGTTATTGCAATAATTTAAGCTACAATTCTAACTACAACTCTAACTTAAACGACAGTTGGGCTGGTTGTTTCTTCAAATTATTGATATTTCGTTTTATTGAAAATACTTAATTTTTATTATTTAATGGAAAAGTGCATATACAACCGCTCTAATGGGTGGTTCTCTGATGACAGTCATTATTCAGCTTGAGTTGAAACTTCAAGTTAATTTAGGACCCCGTAATCTTCTAATTTTAAGTTTAATGCAACAATAAACTACTTTAATGTAAAAATAATTTAGGTGAAAAATAGTTCCAACAGAGACTGACGTCATATCGCTGTCTTCAACGCGATAAGTCTGCTTTTCATCAGAGATAAATAATATATTTCTAGCAATTTTTTTTTAATTTTAAAAGTTTGACCAAACTACACTTCCTCCGCTCATAAAAGGTGTTCTCGCCCTTATCGCATAATTTCGATTTAAGATATTCAACGGAATCCCGGTGAGAAAGATACTTCTGTTTTGTGAGAGTGCCATGAAAATATTTAAAGTTTGTTTTTTGTACGTTATCACTCCCAGAATTATGATAAAGCGTATGATTGTGTTTAAATAAACTCTTGCAGCAATTCCCCATTAATTTGAATAGCAATTTCAGTTTGTTTACAAGCCGTTCATAAGTGTAGCCAAAACAAAAAGGCCGTGCCGACCAATGACTTGTTTAAATTCTATTATTAGCTTACAATTCCTCGCCTAACGATTTTTTTGGACTCTAGTCTTGGCTGAAGATTTTGTTTGACTGTGGAATGGAAAAGCAAATACTCGTAAGTATTTACTTATCAGAAGTGTGTTCCTGTTTTGTTTAAGTAATTGATGGGCAAATTCGACACACTTTTCGAGTGGGTAATTTTTAAGAAATATGTATACGTGATTAGGATACTTGTTTATAGTTTTGGCAATTAATTCAATGACAAAATAATTAGCAAAATAACAGGCAAAATAGAACAGCTCAAGTTTAACTAAATTGTTAGTTATATGTGACCTTTTACAAAAATCTCAAATAGCTTTTTAAAACTGAAACACATATTTCACTTGTTAATATTTGTGTTAACCCAGCATTTCAGAACCAACGACGGTTCTTTTTTTGTTTTTAATTCATTATTGCATATAAGAGAGGAAGATATCTAACTATTGCTACTCAACAATACAGGTCGTTATAACACCGAGAAGTATGAGAAAAGCTTTCTATAAACGTGAAGATAGCAGTACTCGTCAATAAAAGCTAGTGAATGTAGTTGTGCATCTTTTGACGGTTACTCACAAAATTTCAACCATTTTGGAAGCGTAGTTTTTATTTGTCAGTCGTTTGAGTGAGCTGATGTGAGTGTTTTTGTGAAAATGGACGAAACTGAGTATCGAACAGTCATTCAATTTTTGTTTTTGGAAGGCAATACGCCTACGCAAACCAAAGATAAGTTCGACTCTTATATGGAGACTCTGTACCAACATTTACCACAGTGAAACTTTGGGCAGCTGAATTTAAAATTAAATATGAAAAGTAGGCGATCTGGAAAATCAGAGATATCACTACCATGGAGAATGTGTTTAGCCCTGACACCACGGAAAGCGTGATAAATAATAGGGGGAGAGTACTCTCCAGATACATATCATTAGGATAGAATGCCCTCGAGATAAGATCATTTTCACCGCACATTACCGTTGCAGTGTGACCACGAATAATTTTGATAATGAAGTTGTCTCTTCTGTTTAGTCCTGATCTGTTGTACAGGACTTCATTGGGGTAGAGCTTCTTATGTTCCGACCCTGGGGTTCTGTACCTTCGGAGGTAAGAACGCAAACTCGAACACCCGAAACTTCTCCATGTAGAATGGGGATATGTTATACCATATCGGGCAGCCATACACCAATACTATTCGGATGAATGCCGAGTATGAAACTAATTTGACTTTGGCGTCTAGAAGACTTTTTTTACACAAACGCGCGAGTTAATGCATCCAAACTATCTGCAAACATCTTTATCTACAAGTTCCTGCTACAAATATTTTTAGTTTACAACCAATGCCATAAATTAAAATATAACTCATCCCCAGCTGTACCCAACACTACAGTAGCATGCACCATCTGCATGCTCAGAACAAACATCCTTATCTAAAAGTTCCCACATGCACACATGCTATCGGCAGACGACAAAGATCTGCTGGTTTGTTGCCATACGATAAGGACAACATGGAAGCAAAAAGAAAAAAAGTTAAAAGGAGACTGGAGGTGGATTTGCGAGGCAGTCACGATTAGAACTTATGCTAGGAATGTTCACTCAAATTAAACAAATAAAAATAAAACAATAATTGTTTATATATTAATTCGACTGCATATATTAATTCGCGCACAAAAGGGAATTTTGCAGTACCCTAAATGTCAGCGAGCGGAAGGAGAGGAAGTGGATAAGGAAACCGTCATACGTCACCCGATCCCTCTACCCAACTTTTGTCCGGCCACTACTCGAATATGCCAGTCAGGTCTGGTCCCCGTATCAACAGTCTCACATTCGTAGGATTGAGGACGTTCAACGTCGTTTCTTGCGCTTCGCCCTCCGTGGACTGAACTGGGAAAACCCACTCATTCTCCCACCATACACAGGCCGGCTCCTTCAAATCAATATTAACACGCTTGAGGAGCGCAGAATCCATGCTGACATCATCTTTATCCATCGCCTTCTGTCAGGCTCAATCAATTGCCCAAGCTTGCTCTCCTCTTTATCATTTTATACAAACCCCCATATGTGCGGAACCCTCGTCTGTTTTACGTGCCCACTCATCACACGTCTTACGGCGTTAACGAGCCCATCTCGCGTATGCTACGACATGCCAACTCTTTCCCCACCCCCTTTAATTTCAACCTCTCCACTCCTGCCCTCAAACGACGTCTCAGAATAAACCCGTCCTAACCCCACCCCACCTCAATGTCAAACCTCTCCCCCCAGCCCTCCAACCCCGCCCCATACCACTGTGTAGACGTACCCCTCACTGTCACAACTCAAGCCCTCTTCTCCTTCCTTGTTTTTTTTCTTCTTTTTTTTTAATTATATATATATATATTTCTTTTTAATTACTACTTTAGTTTTTAAGTTAGTCTGTAAGTTGTTATATTATATTAACTTAAGCTGCTTGGATTAAGCCTAAATAAATAAATAAATAAACAAATAAATAAAACCTGACCAAATATGGGAGTGGAAATCCATTTCGGGACGAATATACGCCTTGTAAATAGTGGCCAGGTTGGATGGAGTGAAGTATCTTTTGCATCTCTTAACCCCATGTATTTGGCCGCACTTTTCGCAGCTTCAAAAATGTGGCCACTCCAATTAAGTACCGAGAATTGTTCCTTGGCTTCGTCAAGAAGTGCCATTCATCGACAGTATATTTACTTCGGGGTTCAACTTTGACGACAGCAGACAGCACTGGGTATAAAGGCATTGAACTCTACTCGTTTAGATAATCTCCATTATATCTTGTTGAAGTCGGAATTCAGTGTATTAAGCATAATCTGCTGATTGATATTGACGTTCGAAGAGTTTGGCCGAGAATGTTCGTATAAGTATGACAAACTCAATATGCTATCATAGGCAAACGAGTGAGAGTGGGTGAGAGTACAGAACCCTGGGGAACATCGCATTAATTTGATGGGAGGCAGATTTGACACAATCAAGAACCACTTGGATTGAACGGCCTAAAAGATAGTCTTCTATCCATTGGATCAAGGAATTGTCCACTCCATATGGATGTAATTTTGATAAAAGGGCTGGATGCCAAACTCTGTCGAAGACTTTCGAGATATCCAGTGCAACAACCTTGCTTTCTCCGAAGTAGTGAATGGAATGGCTCCACTTTTCGGTAAGGTACGCCATCAAATCTCCTGTGGACCCATTGTTACGAAAGCCATATTGACGGTCATTGAGGAGGTAATGTGATTCCAGATATTTCGAAAGTTAACGGTTAATCAGTGATTCCATTACCTTCGAGAGAATAGAAGTTAGTGCTATGGGTCGATAAGAAGATATGGTCATTGAGGAGGTAATGTGATTCCAGATATTTCGAAAGTTAACGGTTAATCAGTGATTCCATTACCTTCGAGAGAATAGAAGTTAGTGCTATGGGTCGATAAGAAGATATGGATGATTTGTCACCCTTTTTGGGAATTGGCTGAATGTTCGCAGACTTCCATCTATTTGGCGAACGGCCAGTAGAATAAGACAAATGGAAGAGTTTCTGCAGTGGTTTAGAAAGTGAAGAGGAACATTTCTTCAGGACAATTGGGGGCATGCCATCAGGACCAGCGGATTTGTATGCGTTTAGCTCCTTGAGTGCCCGGGCAACAGTAAGCGTTCGGAAGCGAGTCTGGCTCATAGTGTGCTGCTCGTGCTCAATTTAAGCCGGAACTGATGTTGTATCAGGCAGCGCTGAGTTGGCTCCAAGATGTGCAGCAAGTAGATTCGCCTTCTCTATTGCAGTGGTGACTCGTCTGTCATCGACTATTAGCGGAGGAATGGATGAGGAGACGGAGTTTTGGATGTTCTTCACAAATGCCCAGAAGTTCCTACTACCTGTGCGAGAGTGTAGTATTTTTTGTCTCACTCTCTTGTCATGCAAGAACTTTGCGCGTTGAATATACGCATTGCAGTCATTTCTAGCTCTCTTAAATCTTTTCCGGTTTCCCGGTATTGTTTGATTTATACAACCGGAAGCTCATGTTATAGGTCCGGGACGCCGTGCTTCCTCGTTAGAGGGAAGAGCGCGGACCTTTTATTTAAATTATCTATTTCGGACTCCAGTCCGATATTTCGAATAATATTAAATTTCTTCTTCTTTTTATTTATTCTCTTTATTCACTCTTTTATATTATTCTATATTCTATTCTATATTTATAATAGCTTTATTTAACTTCTCAACTCTGAACTAATTCAACTCCTTCAACTCAACTCTATTTCTCGACTAACTAACTCAACTTAATTTCTCAACTTAACTTTCTCGACTGTATTTCTCAACTAACTACCGATCTCAACTGTCTGAACTGAACTCAACTTCTGAACTATTGTTTCTCAACTGTATTTCTTCGCGACTGACTTTACAATGAATTTTTCTCTCTTCTTATAGAACATTGTGTTCAAATCTACTGTAAATTATAATTTGAACAAAATCAATTTTATCAAATTATTATTTAATCTACTGTGACTTTTAATTTTGAATAAACTTTGAACGAAAATCAAAGAGCCATGTTTCAAATGAAAAAGGGGCATGTTATGAAAAAAGGGGCATGTATGAAGTGTATTGAAACTGACTTGATATAGAATATTGTGGATGTTTATTTATGAAATATATTAAATGAGAATGTTAGATATGTTAGGAGAATGTTTTAAGGATGTGTTAGATAAATAATGAGATTCAGTGTTAAAGTTAATAATTATAAGGACAGTAGTATTCTGGAATACTACACTCAAGTCTTTAGCCTCCATGGCTTCTCTGCACCCGGAATCGAACCACATATTTCTCTTCGGTTTGATACTCTTTACTCTGTGTGGAATAAAAGTTTGTGGGGGTTCTTTCAAAATACGCGAAGAACCACCCACAATTCCAACCCCAACTCCCGTCACCAACCCGTAGTCACCTGCAAATATTTCCTCCCCAAGGGCATTGTTTCGTGCATTAATGCATCACACCAATTTTCCTGAAAATAATTCGGTTAACATACAAAGTAACCGCCATAAATCAGGAAACCTTATCGGCGCCCCTGTCAGCCACCGTATCCTGCCACACACGTGCGCAGCAGATTTTTCCGCCTTATCCACATTCACGGCAGCCTTTTGTCCAACCGGCAAAAGTAGTTTTCGCATCTCACGTCTAGCTGCCAAAAACCGAATTCACCAGTGTGTAAATATATACACAAAAGAATTCGATTCTTTCCGCCGGCATAGATACCGTGCACAATCACCATTGTGTAAGTATTTAAACTGCTGTTAGCACCAGTTTCCCTAATGGCATGCAGCATATTTACACAGCTGTATGCACATCTCCCGTGATGCCCTTTGTTCCATTGTTCGATTTCGTTTATCCATGACCTCGCAGCATGGGTAAACAATGTAATCTCCGCGGGATCACCCATACACTCACCAGGACCTACCCAGAGAGGTCCTCTCACCATTGTCACCTAAAGAAAAACTTCCCTTTCTCATAAAGAACAAAACTCACCCCCTGCCGAGAGTCGACTCTGCACGAGTCAGTTAGTCGAACTTTAACCTAAGTGGAGTGCGCACGAAGGGGGAGTCGAGTAGTAGCCGTGAACAAAATCAGCCGTGGGTCGAGGAGTCGATTTTTAACCTAAGTTGAGTGCGCACGATGGGGGAGCCGAGTGCCCACCAAGAGTTGAGTGCCAAACAGAGTCGACGTTGGACGCTTGTGAATCAACGTAGTTCTTCGAAACGGTGCAACTTAACTTAACGAACCTAGAGGTTGATATTTGAAATTGCGCCCAGTGTTGTTTAAGAATGGTCATGCCAATAAGTGCCTCTGTGTGAAAGATTGTAAAGCGGCTTAACTAAATGTAAATGAATGTGAATGTTGTGCTTAAGTTGAATACTATTATAATGTAAACAATAGACGCGTTGACACAAATGTGCGGTCACAGGAACATTGTTTGTATCGATTCTTTTCGGTTGCTTTTAGGATAAGGATACCTGTTTAAGAATTTAACGAACCATATTTACCAACGACTTGGTCGTGTTAAAGTGTCAAGTGTATTCTATTTACCGAAGGTGTGCACATTATATTATGTGTGTGTGAAACATTAAACATTATTATAAATAAAGAGCGTGAAACCCAAAGACGAAAGTGTACGTTTTATTCGGACTTAAAGTGTTTAAGGTGAGTTCGGTGATCAACTACATACCATCTTCTCGGTGGGATATTTGTCAACCCGCGCCTGTGCTGGCACAACCAACGAAATATCCCCACAGCTTCGCATGCCAAACAGAATCGTATCCGTCAGGGTGTCCGGTATAGAATCTACATCATTATTGAGTAAAAATAACGACCAATTTAACTTCCCAAAAAAGTCGTTCAGACCTTTCCAGTTGGCTTTCTCGTAGAACCATACTGTTCTTTTGAGAGTTTTCTCGTAAGCGTTGCTGTTGGTTAGAAGAAATTTAGCTGACACGACACAGTGGTCTGAAGTGCCCAAGGGCGAAGAAACTTCAATTGTGTATTTGTTTGGGTGCGAGGTGAGAAACAGGTCCAGTATGTTGGCGGAATGACCATATATGTCTTGTACCCGTGTTGGCTCATTGACGAGTTGAGTTAAATTATTTGACTCAGCAAAGAGCTGAACATATTGAACTTCAGGTGTTGTGTGTCTGGAGTTGCAAGGCCACTGAGAGTTGTGCACTTGAAAACACCCCAATAACGATTTCAGTGTGCGGATATAGGGTCAACATCCTATCGATAGAATCAGACAGAGCATCAAATTCGTTAAAGGATGCGTTTCTATCCCAGGTTGGGCTTCGGTAAAGAAAGCAGTAATGTACTCGTATGATATGCTTACAAACGTGTAGTTTTAGCCAACAGAAATTAAATTCTGGTTTTGAACAGACCCTATATTGTGGCAGAAGCTGATAAGCAATATCACTTCGTATGTATGTAGCTAGACCACGATGTGGAAAGAACAAATGCACCAGATTATAACCTAGTATAGTAAAATCGGAAATATCTGTATTAAATATTACCAGAGTCTCACTAAGTGGAAGGATTGCTGGTTTCTGTTTGCCGACATGGACAGACACAGAAGAGAAATTGCATTTTATGCCGCGAATAGTCCACAGGTCGTCGTGAAATTCTCGTCCCATTGTAATGGCCTGACACAAAAAACCAATACGGCTTCAAAAAAGGATGCAAGTCGGACCCGGTGATAGATAAGCGAAAGCAACCACTACACGTGTTATCCCTTGTACTAGCTGCCCCACCAGAGGTGCGAAAAAGAGGAAAAACAGACACGAGGAAAGGATAGGCTATGAGTTTTTTTTCGGCACTGTACACTTCCACACAATTTTCACACTACGGCGCGAATCCCATAAATATTACTGCACTACAATCGGACGCGTTTGTGGTGATCCGTTTATTTACTTCGGATCCCACATAATGCTTGACGCGCGAACCGGTAGTACAATTACACAATTGATCCGATGGTGCGGAGGCAGAGGCGCACGTGCTTACTCGTCGGCGGTTAGTTGCGGGATAAAGGTGGTGGGGGAGTTAACCCCCCCCCCCCCCCCCCCCCGAATATGTGTGCCACAATTGGAAAAAGAATGATACCCCGACATTTGAGCCAGTGGGTTCGCATTGAGCGTTATAATTTGGGTGGCCTTGTTTTGTTGTTGCTGCTGATGGTGGTCGTTTGTAAGTAGTTTGACAAAATTAAGAAAAATAAAAAATAGAAAAAAAAAAATGTAAAATTCTCTCCCTCCTCTTCCCATCGGCTTTGTCCTAAAACCCAGGAAAATGGGGATAAGACCACCAACATTTTATGTTCACCACCTCGCACTCCGTAGAGCTTGCCCATCATAGAGCTTTAAACCCCCGGAATTTTCCCCTATTTTGATGGAAGACTGTATCGTGCATCTATGACACTCTGAATAACGGCGGAAAGTCTCAGGCACCAACAGAATCCGGTTAATATCTCCTTCACAATAGTGCCAACTTATTCAAGGTGAGACTGGTGTAGGCAATAGGCGCGTCTTTGCCTTGAGATAATACGGCTCTGAGTGCTTCTTTGCTCGCATCCGTGGTCAGATTAAAGTGGTTTGGCTAGACTTATTTTAGCGGCGAAACCAACAACCCCCATTTGATCTCAAATGACTGCTGGCATTTGTCTGACCACATGAATGTTGAAGACGTTTCATGCGAGCTAGCACTGGTGCACGTTAGGTTGTCGCATTTAAGATGTGTAGATTCATCTGACGACTCATCCGAGAACACAGGTTTAATCTAGTGGAGGTGTTTTTCCTCCGAAGATTTGATCTCGGATACGGGATCGCTCGATCCATCATCAGAGGTGAATCCCGTTGACGTGTTAACTCGCAACTCCAGGGGTTTAACGGAATTTTCCCTGGATGGGGGCAACTCCACTGTCTAATTATTTTTCGTGAGCGCCATAGTTTGCGCCTATAGTTTTGGGATAAAAAAAAAACAGTGACCTGCTTCTTCCGTTTGATCCATTTGTAGCTTTGCCGTAATACAGCTGTTTCCACAACATTCTCTACCGGCGAAACCACTTAATGTGAACGGAACGTGAACGGTTGAATTTCCCCAATGCTTTGTGTGGGTGAATAGCATATGAGTGAAGAATCGCTGCCTGGCTCCATGAACGCCTGTACCTGGTGTTTATTTACTCTTACGTTTTTCGTTTGATTATCGTCGTTGACGTCGCCGTTCGAAATTCTCATGGCGTTGCCGCTAGTGCGTGACCTCATTTCTCCAAATAATTTCCCCTTCTACAGATACTGCATTGCGATTTCTTCTATGGCCTTGTACATTTGATGGAATTGTGCCATGTTTCGGAGCAGTTGTAACATACGATTGGGGAAGAGGGGTTCTTGGTTACGGTTGGTGGTCGGTTTTCGAACATAGTGGCGTTTCTTGGCGGTGGTCAAGGGTCGATCCTCGGGATCATTTTTCGTAGTTTATTAGCTGATGATCCTGTTGGGCGATTGGCAAAATAACGCTCGATAGTAATGCGAATATCATTTAATTGTACCTAACTATACTCCATAATTTCTACCTAACTATACTCCATAATTTCTACCTAACTATACTCCATAATTTCTACCGTGAGGTAGTTAGCTGCTGGTGTTATTTCAAGATTGGCGTCTATTTCGTCTGACTTCGCGTGGTCGATGATGCATTCCAGCAACTTTCTTTTCTGGCCGCGCGTCGATAGGTGGTTATTGGCCTTCAGAATGGCTTTCATTTGCCGAACTTTAAGCGAATCAGTTATATAGGTGTCATCGCATTTAACTGTGCGTTTAATTGGTTCAATCCCACTTCTGAACAACTGTCGGCGGACAAAGAGAAACCGTTTGCAACGACACTGATCTCTTCTCCCAAGACTAACTAAAAAAACGAAGGATAAAAGTTACGAGAAACCGTGGCTTACTTTCTTCTTTGCTTATCGTGCCGTTATTCTTTCCGTTTCGTTCCTCCTTTTGAATTTAACACTTCTGTTGTGGGTCGTTCCGATGGGGTTGCGTTCAGCTGACACTTGTACTCCGTCTCTGATTCTTCAGGGGATTTTTTTAAAGTTTCCACTGTAACTGCGTGAATTTAAAAAAAAAAAGAATACAATTCCATAATTATAACTTCAACGTGAACATTGAGTAACTGTTTTCATTTAATTTTGTATTAACAATGTTGGCTCTCCGGCCTGTTACATAATTAAAATAAATAAACCATAATAATAATTCTGGGAGGAGTAATAGAATACATGCTGAGTTCAAAACAGGCATAGTCCGTAACAAATGATGTTCTATGTGACAGGAGCCGCACAGTATAAGTCGTACATGAGGGGAGTGAACTGAGCACATAAGCTGGCATCACTAAGAGTATGCTGTGCATTCCGAACGGTATCCGAAGATGCTATAAATATTTTGGCCGGGAGGACGCCACCTAACATTGCAGCTGAAGAAAACGCTGCATTGCATGAGGTCTCCCAAGAGAATCATCGGAGAATGCGGTCACAAGCTTAAGAGAATGCAGGTGGGATTCTTCCACAAAAGGAAGATGCACCCACACCATGATACCTGATGTAGAAACATGGGTGAAAACGAAACATGGCGAGCTAAATCACCACCTGACTCAGATAATATCAGGACATGGATGCTTTCGGCAATACTTGCACCAGTATAAGCATGTGAATCAAGCAAAATAGAAAACGCGAAAGATGTACTCACAGAGTGCGTGAGATTCGAGACCGCACGAACGGACAGTTACTCCGGCAGGTGTAATAGAATACATGCTGAGTTCGAAACGGGCATGGTCCGTAACAAATGACATTCTATGTGACATGATGCAGCAGTTGACGCGACGAGCGGAGTAACAGGTAAACTCCATCCCGCCCCGCGATGGAATATATAAAAGAAAGTTCCACGGGGATCAACGGAAATATGTGTCTGGCGGGAGGTGGTTTTAGTCGGTAAAAGATCGGCATGCCTCTGGATGGGTAAGAGGTATCTTTTGCAGTTTTCCACCTTCCTACCGAAAACAAAAAAGAACAAAAAAGAGGGAGCATCTCCATAAGTGAGTACGTTCCAATCTATAATATAAATTTTGTGTGGAAGAAATTTTATTGCAATAGGCCCAAAGTTACAGATGGTGTCGTCTTCACAAAATGCCACAACTTCTGCTGTTAAGTTATTTTTTGACAGGACTCTGCTTAAATAATTTACAATGCTGCCCGACGTTTTTCTCAGTTAGTGTTGGAAATTTAAAATGTTTACTTGTATCCTTCGTGCGGAAGATAAAACCACGAAAAAAAAACAGGAAATATCATCTTGTTATTATGGGTAGATGTGACATTTACAATTGCAACACAATTTGCTTTACTTAGCACGTTTATGATTTTCACCCTTTACATTTTATCGAATATCACTGTTACTGTCGCGAGATACACTAAATTCCGTATGACCGTTTTTACTAGTGACATCAGATGGTGAGCTCGTTTACTTTAAATTTCATTTTTAAATTAAGATTAAATATCAACTTGCATTTCGACATTTTTACCATAATACACTGCCAATCGGAATACTTTATCACACTTCAAAATGCAAAAATACGTGATAATTCTCGAAGTACACGTGTTTTGAAAGAGTAAACCAAAACGTGTTGGGGGCCAAGGAGTCGTGTTACTGTGGCGGATTACAATGCATGCACGCTATTTTCGGATGCAATTTAAACATTCTTTGAGATGCATACATGACAGTACATTCTTTATTTGGATAAATGTTTACATTGCGAATCCTGATTGATCACCGGCACTTGTTTATTACTTTGAGATGTGAATACTGTGATCCCAAGCAATTTGTGTTGATATTTTTGTATATCTTATTGGCACCGTTTCGTAGTATTTTATTATTTTATGGGTAGCACTATTAGTATGTTTAGTTTATCCCATCATAGAGTTTTTTTCCAGGCGTGGATATCTGGACTCTATGATGTCATTGTTTGTCTATGTATTTCTACAAGTATCTATAAATAATTTTGTGTATTGATTACTCAAAAATTGGCCAACATAGAGAAATTCAAGCCAAGTGAATCCGATTGTTGTTGGGGGCGACCCCAATGGGTATATATTTAAGGATGGCAGTTTTTGAATGTAACAGATGAATTAATTCGGAAATACCTTTGCAGGAGACTTGAAATGAATGGCAGTGGCGAGTAGACCACTTTCGCTAACCCAGACAAAAATATATCAGTTACTAAACCGCATGGCATTGCATCAGGGTCGGAACCTTTAGAAAAATGATTATTTTAAGCCAAAACTGATAGACCTGTAGAGTTGGATAACTATGAAATATAATAACATTAAAAATTTTAAGTCCTGTGAAGTTATACTTAAAATGTACAAATTTTCTAATGTTATATTGAAGTGAGAAATAATGTGAACATCTATTTAGAATAAAAATGTGACTCTCACCTGATGGTTTACTAAAATTTCCTCTAAATTCTAAACTTTCGAAGCTATGAAAACTGACGTCTGACGAATCACGAACACAATGTGATGTATTGTTGCCTCGTACATAAATGTCCCCGTCTTCACAACACTTTCTAATGCACGGTATTATTGCACAAGTTATGTCATCTTCACATATCCGTATCAGAAATCGATATTGATCTTGAACATTCGTCACCTTACTCTCACCGATCAATTTATTTTCATTGTGAATCCCTTCGATACAGAACTCGTCCCCTTCAAATCGTTGTTTAGCTAACTTTAAGATTAGATAGTTATCGCGAAGTTGAAACTCGTCATAACGTAGTTTGTATTCCACCATAACTTGGCTTGTTTTACACGTTAAAGGATCATCTATCACAACCATAGGATGTGTAAACATGACTTTATAATAATCTGGCACAACTGGTTCTAGGGTGCATTTCCGCATTTTTGATTCATAAACATATCCAAATGGGCAACACTTCCGTATCATGCTTACTTTCTGCACACGTTCATTAGTTCGTAAAGGGCACGAAATCGCATAGATCGTTTCATACAACTTAATCAAGCAGCTGCTTGGAGTCAAGTAAGTGTCTTCCGTAAATTTCGTTAGGACTTGGTTATCACAGATTGGTATACTAGACACGTTAACTTGTTTTATATGAAAACCATAAACTATACCAGCTTTGACAAATTCCCAATTTATTTCTACTACTTTGCTGCTATTGCTCGGTTTACACTCGTACTTTTCTGAATGAAAATATCCTTGATTAACATCGACAAGGAAGTGATCGGGAGGACAACACACTGGTACTTCAAAAGACCGCACTGGACGTAAGCTCACTAAAAAAGCGCACAGCATATAAGTCAACGTTTTTAAATGCATTGGAAGTTTTTTGAATGTCGACCGAATATTTTGCGATATCAAAGGCATGTCATTTACACTATGAGGATGGAATTAATACTGATCGAAGTGAGGTTAATACAATAATGACCGAAGGCAGTAGAGCTGCGTCATTCGATATCGAATGGTATTATCTAATCAATTTTTTAACGGCGACGACATTCGAATACACTCGATCTCACTACTATAACCGAAGAACAACATCTACAGACCGACGTTAAACGCAACCAACTTGGTGAGGCTTTTCGGATAAACTGAGAGTGTTAAACGTTCAATTGCATTACTCACGCCAACAGCGGGATACACACCTCCAGGGAAGTTGGAAAACACTAAAATTACTGCTAATGATTATTAATGGATAATTTAATACCAATTGATTAGAGTAAAAGGAATGCAAGGACATTTTGACAGGGGCGAGTCTATTTGAAAAATCTACCAATTGATATAATCGCTTTTCATCCATAGGTATGAATTATCAAGATTAATATGATGAAATAGGAGGATATTTAAAAAAGGATAATAAAACTAGAAGAAACCTGCTACGCTTTTTATTGCTTCAAGAACAGTGTTGTTTTAATTTTGTCCATTAGACAATGTGAAAAGCAAATAGAATGCGCTAATTGTGCATTATTTTAAACATACAGAAGCAGAGGGAACTATTTGGCCCATTTCGTTTTGTTTACAAAACAACAGTTTGTGGTAACACAACATTTTTGGACGATGAATGATTAATCAGAAAATTATTCAAAATTATTCATTTTACCGACGATTTTTTAAAGATGCATACACACATTCGAACTTTTAATAATAATAATAATTTAATTATATAGTCAAAAGGTTCGAAGACTTCTTTTTATACAGGAGAGCCATGAAAATAGAGGATAGGAGTAGAAGTGCAATGAACATATGCTATTAAATAGTACAACTCAAAAACATTGCATCTTCAACAATTGAATCAAAATACTGAATTTCAAATAATACTTTCAATTTAACCGTAAACATGTACCCTTTTACTCCTAGGTTATCACGTAACAACAGTCGGTACCAGCGGTACCAGTAACCTACAAAACATAGTGATTCCCTGTCAATTAGACGATTTTGGTCGAAGTTGAGACAGGTTAAGTTCACATTCATTTCATTTTTAATTTTTACAACATTTTTTATAGTTAAGTTCACATTATTACTCAACTATTCCACATTCAAGATCGTTGTCTCACTTAGCACATACACATTTAATTGTTTGTGTTCAAAGTCAAAGATGCCAAACTTCCACTAAACTAAGTACACATATTTGCAGTAAATGAGAAGAAAATAATCACTCGGAGCTGAGAATAGAAAGTTATTGGAATTGGCTGGTGAGAAACTTTAACATTATGATATAGGACACTTGAAATGATCGGAAGTAACATCTTTTGAGAGGTTGGCTGATGAACCCATCGGAAAAGTTAAAATACCTAGTAGACTAGTCCACTTTATTTCTTCGGTAAGGTAGCTACGGTGGTTGCATTTTACATTTAGTTTTCCTTCAGATATTACGTTCTTTGTACTTGTAAACACCTCACAAGATTTGTCAGCAAGCTGCAAAAGCCGTTCATTTTTTTTCTCGTTTTTTACCTTTAGTCGTCGAAGTTTACTTGGTAAGTGAAAATTATTACCCAGTCAAGTTTCAAAACTCGACTTTAAAAGTTTCATTGATTATTGTGATCGCTCTTCCTAAATTTGCTGCCATGTGTAATTAAAAATAGATTACCGAAACGGTACGTCTCCCTAAAATCCCCAAATATCCCCCTACATCCTAAAGAGCGGGAGAAATTTTTGATTATGTTTCGCAGCTTGGCCTTTGTCAAAGATTGGATAAGATAACATGATATTATCATCATAATTCCGTTTCGTATATCAATGAGTACTCCCGTAGATATACTTTCTATTGTAACGAATCCAAGAGCATTTTCCCATCGTATGTCCTGCTTGCTATAAAATGCATTAACGAAAGTCTACCATACGTCTGCAGATTTTGGGGCTTTACCACCAAATTGGTTTACAGTAGCTCGAAAGACTCGATGAAGTAGTAAAATCTGCTAAAAAGTTAAAACAGCCTCTGAACTCCTATAGTACATCGGTTCGGGTCAAGATGGACCCTTGACGAGTGGAATGAGAGGCTCCGTAAATTGAGCTATAAGAACCTATCCGCCTTTATTAATACCGTCATCCCCAAAACCGCTGACGCTTCTTGGGTATCCAGTTTCTTCCTCGACAATTTTTGCATTCGCATCAAAAACGTCGAAAAAATTCCGAAAGCCAACTCACTCCGTTACCACACTCCTTCATGCTATGAATGGCTCTTCATCAGCCCGGATCGAGCCGCACTAAAAATGGGAAAATATACCGTTACTAAAGACGATATCAATGACGACAAGACATTCTGCTGCAATTATAACTCCATTACTAACCGTCATTTCATTTTCATTTTTGCAAGATTTTTTATTTTCGTTTTATATTCTTAGTTTCTAAATTACATATATCATCATCATCATCGGCATTACAACCGGGATCCGGTCTTGAGCTTATTTAGCAAGTCCCGAGGCGTGTTAAATTTTCCATAATAATTTGTTTTTCCAGGCAAGGTTATTACCCTTGCGCCATAAATTACATATATGCTAGACAAAAAATTCTTAAATTCTAGCT
Source organism: Microdon myrmicae (assembly GCA_963931805.1). Taxonomy (NCBI): domain Eukaryota; kingdom Metazoa; phylum Arthropoda; class Insecta; order Diptera; family Syrphidae; genus Microdon; species Microdon myrmicae. The sequence continues at coordinate 205,277,545 of OZ007497.1, forward strand.
TAATTATCTTATATTATAACTTACTGGTCCTACGCAGACGCTCTAAGCTAAACATTATATGACTATTGTGTAGTTTGCCTTTCGGCGACAGAACTTTGTTTGTGGTTTTAGTTATGAATATTTGTGACATAGAAATATTTGAAAAACTTTGTGCGGAATTATCCATTACTAACCGTCCCAACCCTATCCACAATTTCCTCACATTCCCCACCAAGCTCACTCCAGGATGAAATCTTCTTTTCCGCTGCCACCTCTCATCCAATCCACCTAGTCTGCCCGTTTTGTGCCTAGCCCTCGAAATCTCCTAACCGACCCAGGCTTAAAAACGGACTCACTTCTAAACCCATCCGTAAATCAGTTTCCTTTAAGCCTAATCCTATCCATCCAAAATCGCTGTATCGATGGTCATTGCCTCCACATCTAACTCTCTCCCTCTTTTCGACCTCAAAATAGGTGCAAAAAAAAGTCCACATTTCATAGTTTACTCTCATGACTTCCACAGAGCGAATTTTCGCCTTATTAACTATTCATCATCATCACTATCAGCACTACAACCGGGATCTGGTCTTAGCCTTATTTAGCAAGTCTCTCCACCGGTATCCGGTCCTTATCTGAGACTTGTTAAATTGTCCATAATAATTCTTTTTTTCGGGAAAGGTTATTAGCCTTGCGCCATCCTTTCTCAGGATGTCGTTGCATGCATTTGTTCAGTACTTGGCGGGTGCCAAAGTAGCTATCCAGGGGTGTTACGTGGAGACTGCATATCAATTTGGATTGAACAGGGACAAGGATCGTCTTGGCCTTCGCCGATTACCTCAACAAAGTTTTATTCAATTTTGAGCTTCTGGCGTCATCAATCTTTAATTTCCCTTTACGTTCGCTATTCCAGGCGTAAAACACCTACTTCCTCACCTTCTTGAATTAATCGCAAGCTTCGTTTGTTACGTAATAAATGCTGCAAGGTGTTGGCTACCTTCCTCCGTAATCGCTCCGTCTATTACTTTTTTTTATTACACTTCTCTCAGGGGAGGAGAACCTATATCGCCGAGTCGGTGCCCCGAGTCGCCACTAAATAACTTGCAGTTCTCTTTGAACAGTTGCAGGTTGTAACGCTCCGGACACACTCGAGTGGGGAGGGAATTCCACTACCTTCCCACTCTGTAACGGAACGAGTCCCGATGCATATGTGTTCGCGCCGTCGCGGGAAGATAAACTGCAAATTGGTGCGATCCGCCGGCTTGTCTCGTAAACCGAATTGCGCGGAACAATACCACGAATCTCCGAAGAACAGTGATATCCGTCTACTCCAACTACCTTGGAACTTATTTCCAATTCAAAACACTCTACAATATCTTTTACCAAAACTAACTAACAAAAACTCAGGTCAACCTAATAACTCACCCAAAAACTTGGTTCCAATTAACAATCACAAACGTAAATCTGATGATTATCCCACCTCCCTCTCATTTAACTTGGAAACCTCAACGCATTCACATGTCATTGCCTCGGCCTCCTTTTTCAAACAATCCGTCACCGATGACTCTTTCATTCCCGACCTCACCTATTTCAAATACTTATCAAATTTCTCCCATCGTTCATTTCTTTCTCAACTTATTGATCCATCCATGATTGAAAACAAACTAATCCAAATTACGGACGAATTCATCCCGGGGCCTGATGGTTTCCCCGCTATATTACTTAAAAAATGTTCCCCCGTTCTCTATTCCCCTCTTTCGACGATTTTCAATCTGTCACTCTCTCAAGGGGAGTTCCCTAATATTTGTAAAACCTCGTTTATCACTACCGTGCATAAAAAGGGCCACAAAGGCAATATCTCAAACTACCATCCCATCCCCAAACTTTTTGAAAGCATTCTGTACCAAAGGTTATGCTTCCACGGCAAATACCTAATTTCACCCAGCCAACATAGCTTTATTTCCTCAACACTCCTAGCCTTAGAGTACGGCATTTTAGTAAAGTCTTTGATAAAATCTTTCACAAACTAATACTTTTCAAAGTATCCTCCTCGTACTTATTAACAAAGTGGATTTCGTCATACCTGAGTAATCCCCTCTGTAGAGTGTGTTTCAGATCTCCTCTCTCAAATCCATTTCTTGCCACCTCTGGAGTCTCTCAGGCCAATCATTTGGGCCCCCAAAGGGCAGGTCAAAAAATCTGTAGGAATTGAGGGCGATTTTCTTTTATATGCTCCTATAGCCGACTTAATAATGATGCATAATAGTGTCCAGTTATCGTCGGTCTCTTTTCCAAATAATCACTGAAGATAATACCATATGCATCCCAAAACACCTTAGCCATACACTTCCCAACTTGTCTTCTTTGGGGCCCATTCGCCTTTACCAATCCACTGTTTTGTCTACATGGTGTATCCATGTTTCATCTACAGTTACTAATCTGCGTTGCGACGCATGCGCTCCAAAAATTCTCAACTGAGAGCAAATGCGGCACCCATTTCGCAGATATTTTTTTCATACCTAATTTATCATACCAATTTAAAACATGAAACAAATTCAAAATTGACCGATGCTTAGTGAGAAATTCTGCTTACTAAAAAGAGGCCATTGCTACGATGCTACGAGCGCCATCGTAGGCGTTTCTATGGGCTTATTGACTTACGGTCGTATTAACAATAAACGACATCGATGTGATTATCAAGCATTCCTCTGTCTCCATTTACGTCGATAATACCAAATTCTTAAAAAAATGTGTTCTCCGAACCTGAAATGACAAACTTCGACAGCGACTTTGATGTCTCTGCCAGCAAGAATGCCCCCGAGTCCCTACTCCTAATACTTCTTGCTCCACACTCAACTCTCTTCGTGCGGAAAAACGGAAATCACCACGACCAATATTGAATTGCGACAGACGTCCCTCCAGTAAACCTGTTGCCGCCGGCTGTACGTCAATATTGCCCCCGACTTCGGTTAATGAAACTGTTGCAAACCTTTCGGTTCACCCCACTGCACGAAAAGTCATTCCCCCGGCAAAATCGTGCTCACGGAAGGCAGTAACATCCACGACCTCAAAACCAAAGACCGCTTCAAATCGAAAGGCTACACAAACAGTGGTCACGGTCGACCCACCTGCTTTAAAAAAGAAACAGCAACTTGGTGTCTTTGCACGAAACCCTCAACCTGAAGAAATTCGTCGGTGATACGAACCGACCTTCACCCCGGCCGACGAAAAGTCAAGGACCAATCTTTTAAAACGAGTCGCTGCTTGTTGGGAATCATCATTGCCCTTGAGGCAACATTTCCTAACGTCAAATTCACTGACGTAAAAAAATTCTCTCCTCAATAGTATACTGGTTAGTATACCCGCCTGTCACGCGGGAGACCGGGGTTCGTTTCCTCGTCGGGGAGCCTCTGGCGCAAGACTAATGACCTTGCCCGGAAAAAAACAAATCATTATGGAAAATTTAACAAGCCTCAGGACTTGCTAAATAAGGCCAAGACCGGTTCTAGGTTGTAGTGCCGATGATGATGATGATGAAAAAAATTCTCTCCCCCACAACGGTTTGCGAAAATCAGACCGAAGAAGTACAGCAGGGTGAACATATGGGAGCTTCACCTTGACCCAGGGGTGTAGCGGTTCCGCCAAACCCTACGGTCTACTTACCTGAAAACCCCCGATAACTACTACCCAACTCCTTTAAATTTGCTAATGCAACAGTATTAGTACCTAAAAATGCTGCACGCATTTAAGAGATCAAATCTATGATCTTTAAGTCCCTGTAAAGAAAACTTTCCTTCATGCATTCTCTTCGCATACCATTGCTCCTTAAGATTTCTTTATTAACTTACCAGGAATTTCCAATCAATTTCGGCATCTACGTCGCCAGTCAAATTCCCTCAGATGAATTCCTGTAAACAAAATAATTCGGATTGCATTCAATGTAACCGTCATGACAGGGACCATAAATATCGCGCCGTCTATTTTCTCAGCCGCGTCATATACCTTTTCATACACATGCCTGGCAACCTTTTTGGTTTGTCTTATCAATAAACAACCCAAGCAGCTGCATATAATTAGCGCAATAGAGGCCGAAACCAAATTCTCCAGCATTTCCTAATGCAAATATGAACCCGGTTTCTACTGCAGCCAAAGATGCCATAAAAATCCAATTTGCTTTAGCAACTTTTTCTCCTAACGTCGAAAATAGCGACGAGGCATCGTGTAAACAATGACCCGCATTACCAACGGCGCATTTGGTCATTTTCCCCTATTGTCTCTGCGGCCTGCCTGTTTCGTCGTTCCACTGCACGTGTGAATCGCATCTATCGGAACGATCCCACACATACCACCATGACCTTTATTACGAGATCTGGCTTTCTTGTTCCCACAAGAGAGACTCTACGTTACACTTGTGGGAGATAAAACATATCCTTGGCAAGGATATATTCACACACTTAAGAGAAGAGTTTTTCTCTCTCTTCCTTTTTTCTTAGCGAAATCATCTCTGCTTGAGATGACGATCGCTGAGTCCTTTTACATCCGCGGACCAGAAGGCTCACGTTTCGCTCCCGCTCTCCGCCGGCAGCGGAGAAGCGTAAACACTTCCATACCCGAATATATCCGGAGTCGCGTATCAATAGTTTTCTCGTGCTAAGTGCCATATTTACCCGCTCTTCACCTCAAGTGTTATCTTTGTGTTCTTGTGTGTTCGATTGTTTGGTGTTTGCGGATTTAACGATGGTCGTCGAACTAATTTCAACAAAGGTGAACAATAAAATTTGAACAGTAAATTAAAATCGTGTCAACTGGAAAACAGATTGTAACCCATCGTGCAATCGCAAGTGTACACTTCATGTTTAATAAATTTTAGTCACTTCGTTTAAAAACCAATAAATAGACCGATCAGTAATATTAAAACAGTGCATTTCATTTACCTTCCTTTCTGGTGTGTCTTGTGGCGGAGTTTTACTCCAGGGGTTGAGAACCATTGGTGAACAGATTTCTTCTAGTGAAGTGAGGACTCGGTTTGACGAAACCTTGATCGGACCGTGAAGTTTTATGATGGAGGAGGAAGTGAACAGAGTGTCCGTGTTAGGCATATTACTTCCTCACCACAGGGGCTGACATAGACTCCCATAATTCGGACAAATACGTTCCCAGTCCTGCATAAGCAAGTTGTCTTCGAGGTATTTCATAACAATGAAATACCTTAATGCAGACATTGCCAACGTTTCGGACATGTCTCCCGGAACTGCAACATGGACCGTCGTTGCGTCCGTTGTGGAAAATCCCACGATATTGGCAGGTGCGAACCCCATCAGTAAAATACGATCCCATAACAAATGTGCAGGTTGAAATAACCTTGCCAACTTGCTCCAACGGTGGTAAGAAAGGACATCCAGCCAGTTACAGGAACCGTCCTAAATATAAAGAGATAGTTCAAAGATCCAAGGAGACTCGAGCTAAACAAACAAGTCAAACTCCGGAAAAGAGGCCATACAAAATTTCTTCCAAAATGGATCTACATTCGCCGATATGCTTAAAGGACCACAAATAATGAATATGAAAACTCTTTCAACATCTCTCCCACAAAAACATATTCAACTCCGTAAGCGAATCGCCGTATAGGCCAACATATCCAACCGGTGGTACAAAAGCCTCCAAGGGGGCAATCCTCAATGCTCGAGAAACTACTTAGTCTCTCCCAATTGATTGAGGGTATTCGACCTCGATATGAAAAACAATCAATAGAGGCTGAGAATGATGCACTCCTTTTCACGGCATATGTAAGGCATACGCTTCAACATGAATCCCAAAATTAAAGTTATCCTTATAAATGTCAACTCCCACGCTTCGCTATCAGAGCGTATAACTGGGATAACTGGGCGGACGTGACTCTTGAAACTAGGTTGCATCCATGTAACCGTACTGCTTTCCCAAACTTGTCCATGATTCGAAGACATCGAACCCTCACTGGCTGTCCCACCAGCAATGGAGGTGGCACCTGTATACTAGTTAACAGCGAACTGCGCCATTTCGAGTCCATAAAGGTCTCCGGGGTGAACTGCATCTAGCTAATAATGGTAGAGTGAATATATACTCCATATACCACTCGCATAACACCAATAATGGCCCCATTAATCCCGAAGATATCGGCCAATTAATAAGGGACATACACCCTTTATCATACGCGGCGATTTTAACTTCAGACATCTCCACTGGAACAACTCTGTTTCTTGTCCAAATGGTACAAAATTCTACCAATGGTACACCGAAAATGCTCATGTCATCAACTTCGAAGTAGTTGCGCCTATGGTTGGCACGAGTTAAGTAATCTAGACTTGTTTCAAAATAACATATTTGATTTTATTAAATATTAAGTCTGGGATTACATATTTTTTACAGTTCTATTTCGAACTTCCACCCTTAAAAATGAACGTCCGCGTTTATTTGGAGTTTCTTTAACTCTGTGTTGGCCCTCGAGATATTGATGTACAGGTATTCCCCGCAACTACATATTTGTCTTTTTTAAGTATTTTCTGTATTCTCTCCTTTTTCGGTATGGTCTTTGAATCTGGTGAGGTATGATCCGCTATAAGTATGATTATTAATTTTATGGTTATGGTCAATAAAAATATTTCCATTTCAAAATCTTTCAGTGGCTCATTAATTGCTTTTCTATTTTACAACTTGTTTGTCTGTTTTCTACAATTTTTGAGGTACAATTATCTTGTGGTTTCCTTTTACAAATAAAGTTCGCCATTAAGTTCTTACATCTGGACATTCTTTTATAATTATTTTTACAGTAGGCAATGTATGGGTCTGGGGGGGGATGGGTGCGAACATACAGGGCAAAGTCTCTGATTGCCTTCAACCCGGCGAAGGCCAGGACGATCCTTGTCCCTGTTCAATCCAAGTTGACATGCAGTCTCCACGTGACACCCCTGGATAGCTACTTTGACACCCGCCAAGTAGTGAACCAATGCATGCAGCAACATCCTGAGAAAGGTTGGTGCAAGGCCAATAACCAGGCCCGTAAAAATGAATTATTATGGCAAATTTAACAAGCCTCGGATATGGACCGGATACACGACGACGACCACGGAAACGAAAATGGCTAAATGATTTAAGGATTTTTTCATGGAACATACGCTCACTATACAGAGCTCGAGCTGCACAGCAGCTAGCCGATGCCCTGTCCGAATATAAGGCTGACATAATAGCATTACAAGAAATAAGATGGACGGGGAGTGGTGTTTTTCAAAGAAAAGAGTATGACATTTATTACAGCTGTCACGCAAAACACCATGTGCTCGGGGTAGACTTTCTAGTCAGCCAAAAACTGAAGCCTGCCATCATCGGCTTTAATGCAATAAATGAAAGGCTATGCACTCTTCGCGTGCGAGGCAAATTTAAGAATATAAGCCTCATAAACGTTCACGGACCTACAGAGGAGTCCCCTGACGACGAAAAAGAAGAATACTATGAGAACGTCGAACGGGCCCTCAATGCCTGCCCAAGATACGATGTGAAAATCGTTCTTGGTGATTTGAATGCGAAAATAGGTCGGGAGCCGGTTTTCAGGCACTACGCAGGTTCCCATAGTTTGCATGAGAACACTAATGACAATGGACTACGAGTCATCGAATTGGCAGCATCGAAAAACTTGGTCGTCGCGAGTACCAGCTTTCCGCGTAAAGATATCCACAAAGCCACCGGGGTATCACCTGATGGAGCCACTCGCAACCAAATTGACCACGTGCTGATAGATCGCCGCCACTCTTCGAGCTTGATGACGGTACGAACGTATCGAGGTGCCAACGTCGACTCAGATCACTATCTTGTTGGTACAGTTTTCCGAGCGCAGATTGCCTTACGGAGACATATTGCATCCGCGGATCAGGTTCGAATCAACACGGCTGCCTTACGCAATGAGAACACCAGCAACACCTTTGGTCATGCGTTAAGACTCGCCCTCGAAGAGCTCGACGGAGCGAGAGTAAGTCCTGTGGCCACAATGCCGGGCGTAGAAGAGAAATGGACACGCCTTAAGAATACTGTCATTAGTACTGCCAACTCCATCTTAGGCAGTAGTCGTAGAGATAGGAACGACTGGTTTGATGATGAGTGCAAACTAGCGACTGAACGTAAGAATGCTGCATACCGGGCAATGCAGCAGTCTCATAGGACGCGGGTACGCGAGGATAACTACAAAGAGCTCAGGAGATCTGAAAAAAGACTTCACAGACAAAAGAAAAGTGCCTGGGAAAAAACCTTGTCTGTGAAATAGAGAAAAGTAGAGAGCGAGGTCCGCACCAGGCGCTGAAGTTCTACCAAATAATCCGCAGTATGACGCGGTACACACCACGCTGCACTTACTGCAAGGATAAAGAGGGTAATCTGATCACCGATCCTGAAGGCATTCTGGAGCGATGGGAAGTGCACTTCAATGAATTGCTAAATGGTCAGCTCACAGAAGAATTGGAGGCTCCACCAATGCAAGACCAAGACCAAATGCTGCCGCCACCAAGCATTGAGGAAACACTAAAAGCCATTAGACAGCTCAAATCAAATAAAGCCCCTGGAGCTGATGGCATACCAGCTGAGCTGATCAAACAAGGAGGGACAGCGTTACATCAAGCAATTCACGAGATTGTGGTGCACGTATGGGAGCAAGAGGAGATGCCGGAAGATTGGCGTCGTGGTATAATTTGCCCCATACATAAGAAAGGAGATATCACACTGTGCAGCAACTATAGGTGTATAACATTGCTGAGTACCGCCTATAAGATACTCTCCACTATCCTACAAGATATCCCCATACGCTAAAGCCATCATTGGTCAATATCAGTGTGGCTTCATCCCAGGCAAATCAGCAATTGATCAGATATTCACCCTTAGGCAGGCGATGGAAAAATGTCTGGAATTTAAGATTCCGCTATATCATCTGTTTATAGACTTCAAGGCCGCCTACGACAGCATAGCCAGGGTAGAACTATATAATGCCATGAGAGAATTCGGCATTCCAAATAAACTGATACGACTTTGTAGGTTGACCATGACCAACGTCACTAGCCAAGTAAAAGTAGCGGGATTGCTGTCCAAACCAATAAACATCTATAATGGACTCCGACAAGGGGACGGTCTGGCCTGCCCCCTCTTCAACCTGGCGTTGGAGAAAGCAATCCGTGACTCTGGCGTTACAACAAGAGGGACTATTGTCACCAAGTCCAGCCAGATACTTGCATACGCAGATGACATCGACATCATCGGTAGAACAGAATCGGCGGTACAGGAATCCTTCACCCAGATCGAGCAGGCGGCACAAAAACTCGGACTGCACATTAATGAGGGAAAAACCAAGTACATGGTGGCAACTTCTGCGAAGAGAAGACCTAACGTTGGTCAAACTATCGGGGTAGTGGAGCACGAATTTGAAGTAGTGCAATCCTTTAACTACCTTGGGTCAATAGTATCAGCCGATAACAATATGGAAGAAGAAATACGCGAACGGCTGATTAAATCTAACAAAGCCTACTATGGTGTAATGTTTTAGGCTTTGGGGGTTGTGTCTAAATGTTCAATCTAGCAAGACAACTTGACTAAATATTCTATTTTCCTATCGGTGCTGTACAAAGCGCAGCTCGCTGAAAAATGATGGCGTAGAGCGCCGCAGTTATTGAATCAAAGCCGATTGGTTTTTGATTAACTTTATTTCAAAAATGTTGGGGTATTTATACTCCCAATCAATCATTCAATTATTTACACATTTCCTCATTTACTCATACAATTTCTGCTTACAAGCTATAAAATAATTAAGTAGAACGTCACTCATACAATTTTGCTTATTATGCTACTTAATATCATATCACCGCATAGCGAAAGAACAATAACATAAGTTGACCCAATTAATTCGTGAATCACTTTGCCAATGACAAATTCGCAAACGATTGTCATCTGATTCCTTCAAATCGTAACTGAAGCAATTCGTTTGTTTTACTCAATGAAATGAGTTGACCTTGAACTTGGTTGTAAACAACGAATGCTGGTTACTTGAGAAGTGCAAACTGTGACAAGGGCAATCGATTCATTTGAGTTTATTGTTTGTGGTCATTTCATGTATGTGTTGTCACACTACAATGGTCTATCAAGGCTCTTTAAATCCCGAAATTTATCCAGAACATCCAAGCTACTACTGTACAAGACCATGGTCTTACCAGTACTCATGTATGGATCCGAGACCTGGGTGCTTAATAAAAGGCACTCTGAACTCTTGGCCGCGTTCGAGAGAAAGGTCTTAAGAAGAATTGTTGGCCCCGTATGTGAGGGAGGACGATTCCGGAGACGCTACAACCATGAGTGAGAATGAGCGAAGAGGAGCCTGCCCGGAAAGTCCTTTGTGGCAGGATGTATGGAAGGAGACAGCGCGGCAGACCTTGTCTGCGATGGAGGGATGGCGTATACCAGGACGCCCAGAGCCTAGGAGTGCTAAACTGGATGACATCGGCTCGAAATCGGGACCGGTGGAGAGATTTGTTAAATAAGGCCAAGACCGGATCCCGGTTGTAGTGCTGATGATGATGATGAATGTATGGGTCTAATAATAATTTTCCAAGCTTACTTGCTAGGGGATGTAATATATAGTTGTTACATTTTTCTTTTAATATAGGGTATTTATAAACAATTATTATATAGTCTTTAGTTTGGTATACAGTAATTTTAGCATATTCAAGAATATTTATTAGTGGTAATTCTAAAAATTATATATATATATATTATATCATCTAAATAAGTATTTCTTATTTTCTAAACTAATGGCTTCGAATGTATTGCAGGCGGTAATTAATGTCATTATAAGTATTAAGGGTGTCATTTCGATCGTATATTGTCTTTATGTATAGCTTTAGATTTGTTGGTTTGGACTGTATTTCCGTCGTCGCGTAATACTGTGTGTTTCACAAAGCGGTCGGTTTATTTTATTTCTTCGATTTGATCTAACGTAAATTATTTCTCCTTGTTCATACGTTTTGTTTTTACGATTTGTATTCACTTGTTGTAACAGTTTTTCTTGTGCTGTGGTTATTGCTTTCACTATTTCTTCTGGGTTTCTGTTTTGTGAAAAAAATATTTCCGCTTTTTTTTCCGGTTACTGAGTGTATTGTTAAATTATACTCTTTAACGGCTTTGAATATGGCGTCTTTGATTTCTATGTCGTCTGCTTTAGCCAGCGCCCTCGCGATTTCGAGTAACGTTGAATGAACGCGTTCAACTTGCGAATTGGAAGTCGAATGTTCAGTTGGGACTTTTATATGGATCGCGTTGTGTTTCCGAAATGTTGCTTCAGCTATTTGACTGGTAAAGATGGATTCGTTATCAGTCGTTATGTATCTTTCTCCTTCATATATGAATGTTTGCGATAGTAATTCGTCTATGACATGGGGTACATTCAGTTTGTTTGGGAGATGTCTAAGGTGTGTAAATTTTGAAAGACGATCGATAGTACTTAGATATATCTCATTATCAAGGAAAAATATGTCCATTTGAAGATATTGAGCGATTACCTTTGGGATTGGTGTTTTCCCTATTGGATGTTTCAGTGGGTGTCTATCGTATTTTGTTGTACTACACATGTTACAATTTTTTAAATAATTTTTGCAGCTTTGGCGTGCTTTAGGCCAATAGTACGTTTCCGAGATTTCTCTGTAATTGTTTCTATAATTTCTATGGGCTCTGTTATGTACTGCTGTCATTATTTCAAGTTGTTTTTCCTGATCTGTAATATTTTCAAGGTTTTTCTGTGCGATGACTATTTTGTAGTTTATGAATGTTTCTTTTATTTTCTTTGAATATTGATATAATAATTCTTCTTCCATTTTAATAGCATTTATGGCTTTTGGGTTTAGGATTTTTTTAAGATTTGCAATGAGATTTTCTTCGTTAGTGAATGTGATTTCGTGGATATTCCTTTGAAATATGTATTTTGATATTAGCTTTTCCTTACTACTTCGTTCTAGTATCACTTGATTTTTAAAAGTGTTCAGGGCTTGGCCTGTTCGTTGGAAGTCTTCTTGAGGGGAGCTTATGGTTGAATGTTGTGAACAGGATGTCGTGTGGTTAATTTGTTGACGTGACAAAGCGTCTGCTACTACGTTTTGTTTTCCTGGTTTATACAGAACTTTCGCACCGAATTCTTCTATGAAGTTTTTCCAGCGCTTTAGTTTCGTGTTTGGGTTCTTTTCCGATATTGAAAAGGTAAGTGATTGGTGGTCGGTATGTATGGTTAGATCTGAAATGCCGTATAGGAGGTTTCGAAGTTTTTGTAATGACCAAACGATTGCAAGTAATTCCTTTTCATTTGTGCTATAGTTTTGCTCTGTAGCAGAAAGTGTTCGTGACAAAAACGTTATTGGTTTATCTCCTTGACTTAAGACTGCTCCTATGGCTATATTACTAGCATCGGTCGTTAAATCGAAAGGTTTATCATATGAGGGTTGGAATAATTCAATTTGTTCTTGTAACTTGGTTTTTATCTCGTTAAATGCTGTTTTTGCCTCTGAGTCAAGTTGAATTTTGGTAGAAGTACTTTTATTTTTTGATATTTTTCCATTCTCATGATGGAGGAAAATAGTCATGGGTTTGGTAATAGAAGCGTAATTTTTAATAAATTTCCTGTAATATCCTGCAAGTCCCAGAAATGAGCGTAGCTCTTTGAGGTTTTTTGTTTCGTGATATTTCTTTATTATTTCTATTTTTAGGGGATCGACTGTTATTTTACCATGTTTAATGCAATTATCTTTTACAGTCCGCACTTCTGCTGACTAACTTTTCGTGATTTCTATTTTTGGTAAAAAATAGACGCTTCGACAGCAAAAAATTTTCTCAACTATGTTGATTATTATTAATACAACACCTACATATGGTGAGGGATTATTTGTATTAATTACGGTCCGTGTTATAGAAAATATATCTATAACGATGCAGGATCGCCAGTTAAGTAATCTAGACTTGTTTCAAAATAATATATTTGATTTTATTAAATATTAAGTCTAGGATTACATATTTTTTATAGTTCTATTTCGAACTTCGGAAATAATTAACTAATTGTTAATTTACATTAAATATATTCGTCTTAATTAATAATATTAATAAGTTGAAGAATTACTACCTATGATATATGCTTGCTCGATCAGCTTCACCGAGGAAAGAGGAAGTCGAATCATTCTATCATTATTATTTGACTGTCGATTCGTTAATTATCTGAGGTGACATCTAGCAGTTTGGATGGTGATGTACTTTCGTTATGTTATATGTGATTAGACGATTCATCTTTTGGGTGTCAATAAATGATTACTGTTTGGGTGATTCATATTTTTATATAATTCTATATATTCTATAGTATTATAAGGATATGAATAATTGGGCCCTTAACTCACGCGAGCAACTCAACTGTGGACATCATTTTTTTTGTGTCCAAAGATTTACTTCCCCAAATCACTCCTCCCCAAGTATCGCGGGTGTATCTGACCACAACGCTGTGATCACATTCATTCGCAGTTATGGAGCATCGCGGGCTCATATCAGATGCATACCCAATTATGGGCGCACAAATTGGGACAACCTCAATGTCAGATGTACCAGGACGTCTATAAAAATGCTGAAAAGATATGTAGCGATTCTAACAGATACACACAATTCACAAGCAAAAATAGTGAAGAACACCGAACGAAAAAAATCGAATAAGAAAAATACATCAGAACCGTATACCAAGCGATAAATAAAAATAATTCACACCAGTGGAATATACTCGAGTTTGGAAATCAAATTCTAAACACGGTCAGTAGCCTGGTGTGTAACGCTTAGGTAAAATTTTTTTCGTGATTCGAGCTGTCATAGCGTCAGTTCGAATCACACGATCTTCTTCACTATTATTTCAAACGCTATAATTGGTGACTACGACGTGATCTTGTACACACAGCATACACTTCCCATAGTAAAGCAGAACTTCACACACGGTCACGACTTCCGCATAGAGCCCAGCCTCCGACGTTTTCTCGTTTCTCTCTCGTTCGTCCGTCGTCCGCATACGAATCTGATCATAACGAAGTTACTGCGGCGGGAGTGTGTAGCGATTCTAACAGACACACACAATTCACAAGCAAAAATAGTGAAGAACACCGAACGAAAAAAATCGAATAAGAAAAATACATCAGAACCGTATACCAAGCGATAAATAAAAATAATTCACACCAGTGGAATATACTCGAGTTTGGTAATCAAATTCTAAACACGGTCAGTAGCCTGGTGTGTAACGCTTAGGTAAAATTTTTTTCGTGATTCGAACTGTCATAGCGTCAATTCGAATCACACGATCTTCTTCACTATTATTTCAAACGCTATAGATATGTGGCACTTCTCGCATCACTGGGCGTCTCACACACAAAGGTGTTGTTGTCAATAATGACACCAATAAAGCTAATATCATCGGAGAGACCTTTGAAAATAATCACAGACTGCCTCTGGAGAAAGGCGTCCGAGATACTAATGTGATCATTAGTTCAGAGGATCATAATAAACTAGACAACTTTAACACGCCAATAGTTGTCTTTAACCCAACTAACAGCATACTTCGATGACACACGTGATAATGGTCACACCAAATAACCTACAAAAGCTAATTAAATCTCGGAACCCTAAGAAGTCACCCGGTATCGACGACATGTCATACCACTCGTTGTGACGACTTTCCGCATTATTCTTTATGAAGTTCTCCATTCTTCTTAACTATGCCTACAACATGGGGTACTTTCCCCAAGCTTGGAAGCATGCTATTGTTTGTTCAATAGCAAAAGTTGGGAAACGAACGTGTCACACCTCAAGCTTTCGTCGTATTTCTCTCCTCACTTGCATCAGCAAAATATATAAAAAAATTCATGTAAGAGAATCTAAATAACTTTATCAGTGCCAGGAATCGAATACCTGATTTCCAATTTGGATTTAGAAGAGGGCACAGCACCGCTATGGCCCTCAAAATATTTCAAAACCACGTCTGTATGAGCCTCTTTAATAAGGAACCCACCATTGCGGTGAGCCTGGACATTTAAAAGGGTTTTGACACGGCGTGGATCGAAGATCCCGTTTTTAAATTATTGAATACTGGCCTCAGTAGAACGCTATGTAGTATCATCTACCAGTGCGTTCTAAACAGAACCTTCCAAGTTCGAGTGAATGAAAAGATATCCCGAACTTTGAACGCTGCCGCAGGCGCACCATGGGGCTCCATTCTAGGACCTATCCTGTTTAATATCTACACCTCAGATGTCTTAAGGCATAAATTAAATCCTACAGCATAGGCAAATGCAAATAGGAATTGTATACTTACCCTGGCAGCGATGCCATAAACGCCAATTCCCTGTGAATACGCTAGAACCAATTAGCATCATTGTTTTGCCGTTGTGGGGGTTGTTCCTCAGGAAGCGCGTTTTCTTGTCCTGAAAAGGACGTTGGATCTCTTTATTTGATTGCTCCTGGAACAACACACTTCAGCAAGGGTTCGTTGCCGTGCTTCCTCTGATCCAGAGGGAAGAGCAACGTCCTGATTGTTCGTGGGACGTAACCTAGGGGATAGTGTCCTTATACCCTGCAACCTCAGTACTGGTTCCTGTACCGATTTCTTTGGAGTCGTCCTGGTATATATATATATATATATATAAAAAGAATCTTCCAACGTTGGGTGCCAGCACAAAATTTCAAAAGTAATGAAAGCAGTTTTATTTATTTTGGATTTAGTTTTATTGATTTTATTTGTAAAATAACTGCTCTGTGGCAGGAGGATCTAGATACTGTCGCCCGGAGATCACGAAACCATTCCTTTATAAAGGAAAAGGAATCGAAAATTGTATCTCAAAGATACACATTTTCGTGCAACAATCTCGATCTTTTGGATATTTCGAGCGAGATGTTGTGTTTACACAAGTCCAGTGCGGACGTGTAAGGAAACGTGTTTACACGTGTGTGCAGTGCACTATTAAATTGTCTAGTGCAATATAAAAACAAAAAAAATATATAATTATAATTAAAAAGAATAACAAAAAAAAAAATTTTTATAACAACAAGAAAGAAGTTACTACACAACTCCGATGATAGGCGATGACCCAGGCAATGCACTGGAGTACATAACCGATAGAAAAAGGAAGGCTCTGGACATCTTACGAAACGCTCCAGTAAAAAAAAACAAACATGGACAGAACAAGCAGCCCCGCAAATTACAAACAAAAGTTCGAAGAAGCGTTGGAAACCATTAACCAATTAACGGTTAAAGTGAAACAACTCCAGGAACAAATCCATAAACAAGGTTCCTTCAATAACACTGATGACGTCCATATGGAAGAAACGTCCCGTCAACGCCCTAATTCGAGTCAAAGCCAAGGCGAACCACCCACCAAAGTTTACAAACAAATGAAGGCCTCATCAAATCAAATACCCACCCAAGCCAGAGCAGAAACAAAAACGAAATCAACCGCGAGAAATGAAAGACCCCCGCCAATCTACGTCAAAAACCTGACCAGCACCAAAGCTATAATTCAAACCCTGCAAAATGCTCTGGGTCACCGGAATTTCAGCACAAATATAAAAGGATCTAGGACTTCAATAACAGTCAGATCACTAGACGATCATGAAAGGGCAGTTAAAAAACTGTTAGAGGAACAATATCAGTTCTTCACATTCCAACATCCAAATAGCAAACCAACTACCTTTATTATAAGGCACATCGATCCAGAATGGACCAATGAAGAATTAGGACTGGAAATTGCTAGGATATGTCCACAAATAAAAATTAATAAGCTGGACTACTTCCAAACACCATACATGAGGACAAACAACATAAAAAGCCTCCGGATCATACAAATCCCACCAAATCAGGATATCAACCAATTTAAACAAATTAAATATTTGTTTACCCAAAAAATCGCAATCGAGGAGCCCCACAAACAAGAAATTCTACATTGCAAGCGATGCCAAGACTCAGGACACTTGGCGGTCTCATGCCACCAGCAAAGACGTTGCGGCAGATGCGCAGAGGAACACGAGCTAGATGAATGCAAAGTAAATCCACAAGGCCTGGAACCAGAGACAGTCCAAACCGCCAACGCCGATGGATCCATTACCACAAAGAAGATTACAGTAAAATGTTGTAACTGTGGAGGGCCACATCCAGCAAATTTCTCTCAATGTCCTCAGAAGCTAAAAGTTCTGCAAAGACGGAAATTAGCAATGTCAACAGTTAAACCAACTACAACGAAACCAACAGTATTGCAAGAAGTAAAGTTAACCCGACCCGGAATATCTTACGCGGAAGCAGCAAAAGGAAGCATCAACACCACCACTCCCTCTAACGATAATACTAAAAATTTCAATCTGGACATCATGGGTTACATCAAAAGCCTACAGGCCATGCTTCCTTCGCTGAGGCATATGTCAGAAACAGAAAAAAAAGGTCAGATTCTTTCACTAATAACTTCCCATATTCTTTCCAGCTCTCTTTAAACTAACCATTATCTCCCTCAACACAGAATCCATTTACTCTAATATACGTAAGCAACACCTCCGGTTGTTTGTTGAAAAATTTTCCCCAGATATCCTCTTCCTTTCAGAGACCTGGCTCAAACCAAATTCCCGAGTTTCCATTCCCAATTATACTTTTGTTTCTAACCCCAGAACTAATGGATCCCACGGAGGTACCGGCATCTTAATACACAAAAAATTTCAATTCAGTGAAATTAGATTCACTAATATATTCAGCATTGAATACACGGCAGTTAAACTTTTTTGTGAGAACAATAAAGTGCTCGTCTTAGCATCCATTTATATTCACCCTTCACGACAACCAGATTTCCCAGATGCTGACATTTCTCAGATAATCCAACAGTCCGTTCCCGCTCCATTTATAATCGGGGGAGACTGGAATGCTCGTCATACAGCATTCAATGATAATAAATGCAACAAATATGGTCGTCAGTTGCTAGCCCTCCTCCCATCTTATCCATATACATACATTGACCCCCCATTACAGCCAACCCGTGTCACTAGCACAGCCAAGTCAACAATCGACTTCTTCCTCAAGTCCGATGATGTTCAGTCAGCGGGTCCACCTACAGTCTCCTTTATATTTCCTTCTGATCATGGTTCCGTTCATACCACGATCCAAATCCCCTCTTTCGACCCACTCTACTCGTCAAACCCTGTCCCAAACTTCACCAAAACAAATTGGAGAAAAGTCAATAGGGACATAGCGATCAGTTTCTCTGACTTGTATATCCCTGAAGCATCTAACTTACTCCCTATTGAAATCGATCACGCATCTTTAAGAATAGAGCAAATTCTTAAGGAGGCTCTCAACAACAACACCCCGGCAACCATTCCTCATAACTATTTAGGAAAGCCTTTGCCCAGCATCCTAACCAAATTATTGCGCCTTAAAAAGCAGCTCCGCCGTAAACTCCATACAAGATACTGCCCCTTCATTAAAAGCCAAATCCAACTCCTATCCACTCTGATAAATGAGCAGTTGAAAAAGTTCGCAGATGAAAACTACATCTCCACACTTAAAAATATCAAACCAAATCGGGATCTTTTCAAAAACATCAACCAATTAACTGGTCGTAAATATAAACCCCGAATTGATCATCTCATCAACCCAATCAGCAATAATATTGCCCAGTCCGATACGGACATAGCAAATTGCCTCGCAGAACACTTTGCAAAGATTCATGAGCAAAATAATTCTCTATCAACTCCCGGCTTCGAGAACACAGTAAACGAATACATCTCAAACAGATTATTCACATCTTTTACTCCTTTCATCGGTGAATTTAGCAACACGAACATAGCTTCACACCCCTTAGACACTACAAATTTTCTAACTGCAGACGAATTATCCGAGATCGTAAGATCAGGAAATAACAAAAAGTCAACTGGATTAGATGGAATCCCACGCCTTCTATTTAAAAGGCTACGCCCACAGAATCTACTTCCCATCCTCATTCTTCTTAATCAAATAATTAATGCATCGCACTTCCCAGAGAACTGGAAAACTGCGGTAGTAATTCCTATTAAGAAGCCCGGTAGTAGTAATAGCCCTTTCAATTATCGTCCAATATCCCTATTAAGTACATTAAGTAAGATACTGGAACGCAAGATCTACCAAAATCTTCTCTCATTTGCCAATGAGAATGCCCTCATCCCTAACTGTCAGTTCGGATTTCGTAAGCGACAATCCACATGTCATGCTCTACTAAAACTTACACACGATGTTACAACTGGTCTCCAAAACCAAAGCCCTACTGTGTGTATATCTCTCGATATTTCTAAGGCGTTTGATTGCGTCTGGATCTCAGGGCTTCTGTACAAACTGCACTCCATATTTAATCTAAACTCTCACACAACAAAGCTCTTAGCCTCTTATCTTTCTGACAGAAAATTCGTTGTGAGAATAAATTCTTCCGTCTCAGAAACCCACAACATAACCGCGGGTGTTCCCCAAGGCTCTATTTTAGGGCCAATTTTATATCTGTTATATACCGCGGATATTCCTCAACCCGTATCTCCTAATGTTGTGATGCTGAATTATGCTGATGATACATTAATTTACTCTAGCAGCAAATTTGTTAAGGCTGCAAGAAATCGCATTAACAACTTTCTCCCTAACCTATCATCATACTTCAATAAGTGGAAAATTCACCTTAACCCAAATAAAACGCAGCTCATAGTGTTCAAGGGCAAACACGAGCACTGTACAAACAACACTAGACGCTGCCACAACAAAATTAAACTTAACCTAAACAACACTCTAATAAAACCCTCCAAAACCCTAAAATATCTGGGAATCACTTTTTCTAATAACTGGTCTTTTTCCTCCCACATTAAAAATTCCCTTCAAAAAGCCACAATTCAGCTTAATCTCTGTAGAAGAGTAATGTGGAAACCTAATAGTCTCTCTCACAAAGTCAAACTGCTCATTTACAAACAGATTATCAGGCCCACACTCACGTACGCGTGTCCATTGTGGTACCATATCACTCCCTCCCAAATGGAGAAATTACGAGTATTCGAAAGAAAATGCTTTAGGTATGTCTCTGGGTTACATCGTCGTCCTAACTCCTATAAGTACTATAGTAACGTCGAACTCTACAATACCGCTGGTATTGAGCGCCTCGATAGACGATTCCTCGAACTGTCTATCAAATTTATCGAAAACCTACAAAATAATCCCAATCCCATAATAACCTCGCTCTTAGAGAACCCTCTAGATATCAGAACTAACTACCCCAACTGTCTCCACACCAGAGCTATCTTCGCCTCAGGCAGACTGGTAAATGATTCAAACGAGATCATATACCACAACACCGAAGTTACCCCTAACCAGTTCAAATACTCTAACGTCCAACCATTTTCCAACATCCTGCGTTTTTCCAACGAACAACCGGAAAGAAATACTCTTCCTCAAACCCATAACTGACCTCATTCCACATCCTTTAATTCATAAATCCCATTAATTATAAAACTTTGTTTTGTTTATAGCTCATTTTATAATAATCAGACTAAGTTAGGTTAAGTTATATTTATATTTATATTTATATTTAGGGTTAAGTTTAGATTAAGTAAAGTAAAAATAAGAAATTCCTGGTTTTCTGACCTTTTCCAGGAAGACAAAACCCTACTAAATGTACAAACACACATCTAGCCTGTAACTCTTAAAACATTGTTTGGAAAATGTATTATAATAATAATTACATGTAAGCAATTGTCACGAATTTAATTTTAAGTCACTGTATTACTTAAATGTACAAATTTTAATTATGGTTAATAAATACAGTTTAAAAAAAAAAAAAAAAAAAAAAGTTTACACAAGATAAGAAATCAATTTCTTAAATTCTTACGAAACCATTACGCAGATGTGTGAATGTATCTGCTTTTGAGTTTTTGTTTGTTTAACTCAATGGAATTTTTAGGATAGAGATAACAATCTCTGAATTTTGGATTTGGGTGATGCTGTGGAGCAAATATAGAACAATAAACGAATATTGGATTCGTTTATTGTGAATTTTAATTTTAATTTTGATTCTGGATTTAATTATGCCGTGGGGGCAAATGTTATGCGATAAACGAATGTTTGATTCGTTTATTGCGAATTTTGGATAATGTTTGGGTTTTTTCAGGTTTTGATAGGATTTTGGATTAGGAATGGGAGAAAAAAGATGGTAGGGCTTTTTGGAGCACTACATCCTCCCCTCCTTGAAAAAAAGAAAATTGATCTTTATGAGATTAATTTTCTGGAAAATGGTGTGATTGGGAATAAGGATGATAGTATCGTGATTCCGTTACATATGCCTGATTTTTTTTCATTTTAGTTCTATGTATGCAATATTTATTTTCTTAGCTTACAGTACAATTTTTTTTTTTTGTTTTGATATTTAAAGTGATCAATGATTAAGTTGTAATTACATATATTAAAAGTGTTATTTACAGTGTTTATGTTATATTTTTTTTTTCCATTACGTTTAGTAACAATTGTGAGTAATATGTTTTTCTTCTTTTTATATAAGAGGTTTTTTTTTTGTTTTTGTTTATAAAGTATTATTATAGGTTTTCCAATTTGTGGTACAATATATATGTAAGTGTTGCGTAAGATTATTAAGGCTTACTATTACAATTTGTGTATTACATATTAATACTGATTACATATTATTTACAGAGCATTTTTTTTTTTGAGGACTTTTCATTGTCCTTATTTATTTATATAATTTTTTCATGTAGTTTGTACGTAAAATTAAATTCTAGACATTTTTAAATTTGTTTTGAGTTATACTAAAATTTTATTACAATTTATTCATTACAAAATGTTTTGTACTTATATAAATTCTTATTCTAACATTATTACATTATTTCGTATTGTAAGTTTTGTTTTATTTATTATTACAAAAATGTTTGTTTGTTTATTTATTTAAGTTAGTGATGGTTGATTAAAATATTTGTATAATACATTTTTCGATAGTCGATATTTGTTTATAGTATAGTTTTGTAACTTCTATTTTTGAAACATATGAGTTATGTGGAGATTTAATTTCTTGTTATATTTTATTTGTTATCTCCTGAATTTATAAATTTTCTTTGTTTATTCTATCTATCTATTTCGTTTTTGAACAATAATTTGTTAAGAGGTGAATTTAACATTATTAGTTGTATATATATTTTTCTTTATAGATATATTTTTTGTTTTGTTTGTTTATTTCGGTTATTTAAAATATTGTATAATATTTACAAGATTATTTATTCGTGTAACAGTATTTGAAAAGAAAAATTTTTCAGGCAAATTTTATATACATTATCGTGGTATTTTCGTACAGTGTTACTTTATGATTTTTCTAAGGTTTTTTTTTTTATACGTATATACATTTATTTTTGTTTTTTTTTTTTTTGTAAGGTTATCTATACATCTATACATTTATTTATTTCTCTTTTTTTTTTTTTTTAGGTTATCTATACATATATACATTTACTTTCCTTCAACCTTTATTTTATTTATTTTGGGTTTCTTATTTGTGATTGCCTAATCCACAAATGGTTTTATATTATTGTTGTGGACTATTCGGGGTCCTTTTCCTATTCTGAGGATTGAATTTTCTTCGGATAGGATCTTTACAATTTCGTAGGGGCCTTTCCACAGGGAGGTTAGTTTGTTAGGTCTTGAGTGATTCTTTAATAGAACCTTGTCGCCAACATTAAATTTCTTACTACCTACTTTTTGGTCGTAGTATGCTTTGGATTTTTGTTTTTTCTCTATCAGTATTCCCTTTGCCGTACGATAACCATGTTGTAGTCGCATTTTTAATTCATTTGCGTAATGGTCGTAGTTGTAAGAGCTTTCGGGGTTTTGTCTGAGAGAACTGGGTATTTCGGCTGGGAAACCATATAGTAATTCATGCGGCGTGTAGCCTGTATTACTGTGGGGTGTAGTATTGTACACAAACATTGCGTAAGGTATCCAGGTGTCCCAAGTGAGAGGATCCTGGTTTACGTAGTGGCGGAGGTATTCCACCAGAGTTCTATGGGTCCGTTCTAGTGCTCCATTCGTTTGTGGATGGTAGGGTGCTGTGTTTAGTTTTCTCATTTTAAGTAAGGAACAAATGTCCTTAAAAAGTGCGCTGAGAAAATTTGCACCTCGGTCAGTTAATAGAGAAGATGGTATGCCGTGCTGGCAGACGATATTTTCAACGAAAATTCTGGCCACGTCCTTGGTTTCGGCGCTGGCCAGTGCGTAAGCTCCTGAAAATTTAGTCAAATCGTCTTGAAACGTTAGTAGGTATTTATTTCCATTATAGCTGACTGGTAATGGTCCTACTATATCTAAGGCAATTCTTTCGAAAGGTTTTGAGCTTGTTGTGGTTATCTTCATAGGAATTCTAGGATTCCTTCCACTTTTGTTTATCTGGCAGGAAGCACATTTTCGAATATACGCCGCGACGTCAGCGGTCATTGTGCGCCAGTAATATTTTTGCTTCAATCTATTGATTGTTCGGGTGGCTCCTTGGTGTCCTCCGAAAGGTGAGTTGTGGTATTCCGCGAGTAACTTTTGTATTTCGTTAGGATCTGTTAGAAGCTTCTTTTTATTGGAGAAAACGTACATTGTCACGTTGAGGTGAGCAAAAGTTTCTTTTAGCAAGTTATTGAGTGCTACTTTTGATTCGTTTTCTATGAAGGGCACTAAAATTCCAATGGAATTGAAATTCCGGTCTTCGCAAATCTTCTTCAGATCAATAAGGGAACTCTTAGCGGTTTCCTGGTCGCTTAGGTTTCTGAAAGGCAATGGCAATGTGATGGCGCATAACCCATCTTGCTCATGAAACGTAATTTTACCTACGTCTGGCTTGGTGAAGTTTGGGATTCTTCCTGCCAGGTTTTCTTCCTCAGCAGAGTCTATCAATGGGAGGATTATAATACGTAGTCCAAGTTTCTTCTTGGTATAGATGGACCCTGTTTGTTCTTGCCATACAAGATTGGTAGTATCTTTGTATGATTGTGCAGCCACATCTTCTTCGAGTTTGGCTTTACTTCGTGTGGTGACGAGGATATTATTTTTAATGGGATTGACTGGGGTAGTCGTTGTTATACGGCTGAGAGCATCAGCATTTGCATTTTGCTTTCCTTTTTTATGGACGATTGTGTACTCATACTCTTCGAGTAGAATTCTCCATCGCATAAGTCTGGATGTAGGATCCTTTCGTCCTATAAGCCACTGTAGAGAGCTATGGTCAGTGACTATAGTAAATTTTCGTCCGTAGACGTATGGTCGGAACTGGGCTAGTGCAAAAACGATTGCTAGTAATTCCTTTTCGGATGTTGTATATCGAGTTTCTGCGTCGTTTAAAGTTCGGCTAGCGAAAGCAATAGGTTTATCTTGTCCTATTGTACCTTGAGATAGCACTGCTCCTAACGCAACATTGCTAGCATCCGTAGTTATTATAAACTCCCGGTTAAAGTCTGGATAAGCCAGTATTGGTGGGGTAATAACCTTTCTTTTTAGAGTTGTGAATGCCTCGTCACAAAAGGCATCCCAATAAAATGGAACATTCTTCCTGAGCAATCTGCTTAAAGGTTTTGCCAGTTCGGCGAAATTTGGGATAAATTTTCTGTAGTAGCCTACAAAACCGAGAAAAGATTTTACGTCTTTTTGTTTCTTGGGCGTTGGAAACGTTTTCACCGCTTTAGTTTTTTCTGGATCTGGTTTTATACCTTCCTTTGAAATAACATGCCCTAAGTAGGTGAGCTCCTTCCTTATGAAGTGACACTTTTCTGGTTGTATTTTCAGATTGTGCCTTTGTAATCGCTCGAAAATTCTGGTAAGTCGGGAATTGTGATCGTTCAGATCGTATCCGTAAATTACAATATCATCTACATAGACGAAACATTCTATTCCTTGGAGACCCATGAGTACATTATTCATAAGCCTTTGGAATGTGGCGGGTGCGTTTTTAAGTCCGAAGGGCATTCGATTATATTCGTAATGTCCGAAGGGTGTGCTAAACGCTGTTTTTGCCTTGTCTCTATTGTCCATGCATATTTGGTGGAACCCATTTGCTAGATCCAAAGTGCTAAAATATTTAGCTTTTCCCAGCTGGTCCAAAATATCTGTAATATTGGGCAATGGATATGCATCTCCGACTGTTAATTTATTGAGTGCTCTAAAGTCGACAACTACTCTCCACCGTTTTGTCCCATCAGGTCCTGCCTTCTTGGGTACTAGTAAGAGAGGGGAATTCCAAGGACTGAAACTTGGTTGTACCACGCCATCCTGAAGCATTTCATTCACTTGTTTGTGGATCTCTTGCTTCGAGCTATCTGGGAGGCGATATGGTCTTATGTAAAGTGGGGGCTTTCCTTCTTCCGTGATGATCTGATGCTCTATGGCGTCAGTGTGTGTGAGATGGTCGCCCTCTAAGTAAAAGAGATCGTTAAATCTGCGGCAGATGTCTAGGATAGATATCTTTTCCTCCTGGTTACAATGACGCAACTCTAGGAGTGATTCTAGCCGTTCAAGCCTATTTTTTATAAAGTTCTTAGTTTCATCCGCCTGTAACACATTGTAGTCATGCAGATCTTCCCATTCGACTTCTATGTCGTTGGTGCTTACTTCTTGATCGGTGTCTAATGTGTTCATTAGTAATACCTTTATTTTGTTGTCCTGTGGTGTTGTCAAACTATTACCCAGATATATCCCTGGCATGATCTCGGATTTTTTTATAATCAGTTCTTGACTGGATTTTTCTTTAAAGGGAATCTCCATTATTTGTTGAGATCGTGAATGCAATTTTATGAAATCGATTTTGGCATTTCGTTTTAAATTTACTGGGGATATTGGAGTTTCAGGTTCATGTTTTCCTGAACTCAGTTTTTCAGCAGTTTCCTTAACTTTTTCGTTACCACAAACTTTATTTAAATGGGAAGAGGAAGATTCAAGGGTGGTTGGTTTCGTTGTGTTTGTCACAGCATCAGATCCGGCCCGTAGACAAACGGGTTCGGATGTTGACTCACGAACGGTGTTATCCAATTTTTCAAGAATGCCTGTATTATCCGTGGAAGACACCTCGTAAGGCGTGGCATTCTGAATATTTTCCTTGACCTCATTATTGTTTCCTAAAAACTGCTCGAGTTCTACCGTGGTTCTCTTCTTTACAGCGAATTTAAGGAATCCCTTTTCAAAGTTAATGTGGCACTGGTGCTTCGTGAGGAAATCGCTTCCCAGTATGCCATCGTGTTGGAAGTCTACATTGCTTCCCACTACAAATAGATTATGCTTAAAGGGTATGGAGTGCCTATCAGTTCTGAATTCGAACTCCCCCAATACCTTTCCGCATGTGCTGACCGTTTTTCCAGCAATGGTGGATATAGTCACTGGGTCTGAATTGTCTACAGATTGTTCAATATAAAGATTATCTAATTTGATCAGGCTGATGTCGGCGCCTGTATCGATAAGGAAAGTCGAGTATTGTTTATCCGATGGATTAAATTTTTACACGTATTACTGGCTCCTTAAATTCAGGGCAGAAAAATACGCGCATTTCAAAATTTACATCGGGGTGGGGTGTATATCGGCGATTGTCTGAACTCGAGAAGGATTGCCGTTGCTCGCTGCCCGAGTGAGTTCGTTTCCCTGTTGTTGATTGGATACCCTGTTAATATTTTGATTTTGTCGTGTATTTCGATTTTCAATCTGGGGCGAGTTTCTCATTGTCCTGTTTTGAGATTGATTGGGCTGAGTTCTGAAAGGATTTCGACTCGTTGAAGGTTGGTCCTGGTTTCGCATATGAGCTAACCTGGTTCTGCACTCTGCCTGAGTGTGATTATACTTTCGACAGTATGTGCATTGGAGACGTTCAGCCTCAGTCTTAATGCGTTGGGGGACGAAATTTGGAAAATTAGTGTTGCGATAGCAAGTCGCAGAAGTATGTCCCCTCTTGTTGCATGTTTGACAAACAATTGGTTGGTTATTTCTCCTAAAATTGTTATTGGAAGTTAGCATTGAGTTATCGTTACCTAATCTTCGAGATTGTTCTAAAGCGTAGCTAATGGCTGCTTTTAAATTTGGGGCGTTGTGAGACTTCACCAAGATTCTGAGGCTGGAATTTCGTATCCCATCCTCAAACGTATTCAACGCGAGTCTCTGATTCTCAGCCAGAAGATAAGTTCTGACTGCAGGCTCAGGTGAACTAGCGTATGTGGCGCTGTCCAATTCATGCAGGTGATGTGTGAGTCTATTTGAAAATTCTTTCACACCCTCCTTGCTATCTTGTTTTGTTGCCACTAAGTTATTTTGGGCAGCAGACCTAGAGATGAGAGCTTTAAATTCTCCCTCTAATTCTGAAACAAGATCTTCCCAGGTAGAAATGATTTTATGCCTGATACAATCACGCGCCGGTCCCTGCAATCTGGTTTTGACCACCCTTAGAATAAAAGATTTCTGGTTATCATCTTGTGCTTGTGAGAACAAAATGTCTCCACAAGAGACGAAACCCTCTAATTCGTCAGGATGACCGTTAAATACCGGCACGAGTCCCAGTATGTCGCTTAATCCGAATCCGTAGTTCATTCTAGAACTTTGTTCGCGTATTTCCGTTCGTAACGTTTCCGAAGTTTCGTCCTCGCGATTTTGTATGAGCTCGGGCTCAGGTCTCTGCGAACGCGTACCCGGTTTATTTTTTTCGCTAACGACGTATTTATGAAACAGACCTTCCCAAATGATGGTAAAAAGGGGTAGAGAACAAAGAGACTCAATTTTCATTTTGTCGTGGTACGATGGCCAAGAGAAAAGATAAGAACAACAAGATTAATGTACCTTCAAACTTAGTTAGTTTGACCCTATTGGGTAAAGTGTATTTTTCCCTAAGATGAGAGAAACAATTTTCCTTTCGTTCGAGGGGAGCAAGGCCTAAAGTGTCACGGGCAAAGAAGAGAAACAGATCCAAGAATGAATTTTCCGATGAGACGCAAATGATACCAAAAGAGAAATCCAAAGGAAAAAATTCAACCTAAGAATGTCCTAAACAGCGCTTAAAGACAAGGACTAATAATTTTAATTTGTCCGCTATTGTTATCACATAAAGAGTGTAAAAATCTTCCCCAAAAAGCAGAAATAATTTAAGGAAAATATATGTATATATATGTGCTAAATTCAAATAGGTATATAAAAAAATAAAAATCAAATTTTGTAGTTTATTTTTGGGGTTTTTATTTGTCCCCTACTTGATAAATAAGTTGTTGCAATTTTGGATAATAAATGTGTATATGTATAGAAAGAATTTTTGATAAATGATTATATATATATTAAAAGAAAAAATGTATTTAAATTTTGCCTCTATTATACAAGTAAACAGAAATTTTCTTTTTATTATATATTTCCCTTTGTATAAAAAATTTGAGTCATGTATGTTGAGGAAAAATCGTTTGTTTATTATTTTGACCCGGGCATCCCCTTTTGATTACTAAAATGAATTTACTTTATTTTAGGGAGTTGATCACTATTACAAGACCGACATTAAAAATTTCACCTTAATCGGCTTCACAAAAGTTACGTTAATTTCACAAAAGTTACATTAATTTTACTATGAAGAGCTCTCTTAGTCTCCTTGAATTTTTCACTGTATATTAATAAAATGAAATTTTTTACCTTAAATAAACTGGATACTTTTGTCCATGTACTGCTGACGTAGCTGGCAATGTCCACTTCACAAAGATATACCAGCTTTTTCCTGTCGGTGTCGCCGCTGCTGGATGTGGTCGTCTCCGCTTGTCACTTTTATTATTTGGATTGTTTTTCACTCTGCCGGTGTCTAAGCCCCAGGCGACGCTTTTAGAAATTTTAAAATTTTAAGTCACTTTGCCGGTGTTTAGCCCCGGGCACGCTGTTTTTATCAAAATTTGTTTATTATTATTTTCACTGAAGCGCTTTCTGTTATTTTGTTGCCGATGGTTCTCTGTAACCTTATGTGCTCTATACTTTTACTGGTAGGGGATATTGGGAATCAGTCCGATTCACTGCTGCCACCAGAATTTTGTTTGTTCTGATCCTCCTTCTGTGGTGAGCGGATTTTGGGTATCCCACCGCTGCCACCAAAATTTTGTTTTGCCGTTGTGGGGGTTGTTCCTCAGGAAACGCGTTTTCTTGTCCTGAAAAGGACGTTGGATCTCTTTATTTGATTGCTCCTGGAACAACACACTTCAGCAAGGGTTCGTTGCCGTGCTTCCTCTGATCCAGAGGGAAGAGCAACGTCCTGATTGTTCGTGGGACGTAACCTAGGGGATAGTGTCCTTATACCCTGCAACCTCAGTACTGGTTCCTGTACCGATTTCTTTGGAGTCGTCCTGGTATATATATATATATATATAAAAAGAATCTTCCAACGTTGGGTGCCAGCACAAAATTTCAAAAGTAATGAAAGCAGTTTTATTTATTTTGGATTTAGTTTTATTGATTTTATTTGTAAAATAACTGCTCTGTGGCAGGAGGATCTAGATACTGTCGCCCGGAGATCACGAAACCATTCCTTTATAAAGGAAAAGGAATCGAAAATTGTATCTCAAAGATACACATTTTCGTGCAACAATCTCGATCTTTTGGATATTTCGAGCGAGATGTTGTGTTTACACGAGATAAGAAATCAATTTCTTAAATTCTTACGAAACCATTACGCAGATGTGTGAATGTATCTGCTTTTGAGTTTTTGTTTGTTTAACTCAATGGAATTTTTAGGATAGAGATAACAATCTCTGAATTTTGGATTTGGGTGATGCTGTGGAGCAAATATAGAACAATAAACGAATATTGGATTCGTTTATTGTGAATTTTAATTTTAATTTTGATTCTGGATTTAATTATGCCGTGGGGGCAAATGTTATGCGATAAACGAATGTTTGATTCGTTTATTGCGAATTTTGGATAATGTTTGGGTTTTTTCAGGTTTTGATAGGATTTTGGATTAGGAATGGGAGAAAAAAGATGGTAGGGCTTTTTGGAGCACTACATCATGTCCACTAGCATTGCGGTCTATCAATACAGCTGCAATGCACATCATAGACAATGATCTATACGATCTCTTTGTCCAACATATTTCTGGATCTGCTTCTCATGACCTAGCGACATGAACAAACAGAAACCCAATTAGCACCCAATGAGATTCGGCTTGTTTACTTAGCCGAACTCACATCGCATTGATGCACATTATTCCCTTTCTTTGTTTTCAGATTCGTTCTCATGGCTTTGTCCCATGAAAGAACCAATGTTCACACATACATGTGTACCATTATAGATCTTCTCTATGAGATCTGGTTACCTTCCTCCAAAGAGAGACTTTACGTTTCTCTTGGAATAGAAAATGCATCCTTAAATCAAGAGAGCCGGTTTCACTGGCCGAATTTCCTTAACCAGCGAATTGATATCCTGGAGTCGTTTACCATCACTAGACCGAGCCGGTCGTGTCACTCCTGCGCCCCGTGGCTCCACGGGAACGCATACATCCCAGCGTCGCGTAATTAAAACCTATCGTTTGTTGAGTGTCTGTTGTATTAAGTCGAGTTTACCAGCTTAGTCGTAACGTATAAAGCCACTGCAATTAAGTGAAGTCGTGATCATAGTCAAAAATTTTACAACATTAAGATGTTTCATGGAAACTACAGAAAACAATAAAACAAGCTACTCTGTGTTTACATTTTTCCTCGTCGCCTTTGTGATTAACTGTCTGTGAACATTTTGCTGCGGTGTTCGGTGCGTGGACTTAATCCTTGGTGATCGGTCAATGGCGGAACCGATGAACTCTCTTCGCCGGCCCACCATACATCCTCCCCACAAGACATTCGAACTAACCCTTCACACACTGACCGTAGATACCTCCCCCTTCTTTTTCAGATATCTAGAGACCGAGCCCCACATCCTCACGGATATGGGTGATTCTGGTTGTCACAAGATGATCAGAAGCGGGAGACCAGATGAAGGAAACATTTGTCCTTGTTCGTTTAAATCGGCCTCCCGCCACCCCTTTCTTTTTTTCTTTTGCTCCAACTCTGTCGTAGAGTAAAGAGTAGAATGGCCCCCAGAAGATATTTCTTTTTATACAACCGATAGCAATAAAAATATGAAAACAAACATTATATTTTTTTTATTCAGAATTGCAATAAAATGCTTTCCCGAATAATTTATTAGTTTCCGAGGTGAACCATGTTTTTTTATCACACTTGAAGAGGCCTCTTAAGGCCTTTATGTTTAAAAGCTTGACATTGAAAGTAATTAAAGTATAACAGAGGACGTTGAAGAGGAAAAGCACACTTCACAATTAATTTCAAACACGGAGAAAACAAAACATAAACACATTTAAAATCACATTCTGAAAATGCGTTTCTTTTCTATATCTTAGATGATTTTCTCTGTAAATGCATATTCCAAAAAACCGAGAAAAATTCCCCAAAACTGAGTTATAAATGAACGCTATTAGTAAATACAAATTTGATAGCTTGCACCTGTTGATGAGCAATCTTCAAATGTTAACAAAAAATTACTCGTCGACGTTAGTCCCCCATCTATTGTAGTCCAGCAGAACATTGTTTGGAAGTGTATTCTTTGGAAAGTGTATTTATTTAAATAATTATTTAGATTTGATGGCAGAGGCATGAACGCCTCAGTCAATTGAAAAATGGAGGACAATGATCTCTTGGAACGACGATTAGGTTCCATTTCTGAAATTACGCAACAACAGATTTCATAGAAGGTATCTTTCATCATCATCGACAGTTGTGGTTGGCTTTGTTTTAATCTTGATGTATTTGACATTTTTCAATTCGACTCGATTGCCAATCACTTTTTTTTTGTAATCATTATTGTGTGTGTTTGACCCTTCGGACCAGCTCTTCCCTGGTTTCGACGTCTTTTCGGGTCTGAATTCTGTCGGTGTTTCGACATGGGGGGAGGCAGGTTATCATTGATTGCATGTTTTATTTTTTTTTTTTTAATAACATCCTATATTGGATAGGAATAGTACAATCTTAACAATTTAATTTAATCATCATCATCATCATCGGCACTACAACCGGGAACTGGTCTTGGCCTTATTTAGCAAGTCCTGAGGCTTGTTAAATTTTCCATAATGATTTGTTTTTTCCGGGCAAGGTCATTAGTCTTGCGTCAAAGGCTCCCCGACGGGGAATCGAACCCCGGTCTCCCGCGTGACAGGCGGGTATACTTAATATAATTTAATTTAATTCTAGGTTTAAATTGTACTTAACGGTCGGGGCAGACGTACCTGCTTTAAAAAAGAAGCAGCAACCTGGGGTCTTTGCACGAGACCTCAACCTAAAGGAGTTCGTCGGTGATATGAACCGACAAGGAATATCCAACTTTAAGGCAAAGACCTTGAGTCCAAGTCTCAATAAAATCGTAACCTATGATCGACAAACGTTCTCCAAGGTTAACGATACCCTGAAGGCCACGGAGGTGAACTATTACACATTCACCCCGGCCGACGAAAAGTCGAGGATCATCCTCTTAAAATGAGTCGCTGCCTGCTGGGAAAAGGACGACATCGTAACTGCCCTTGAAGCAACATTCCCCCACGTCAAATTCACTGACGTTAAAAAATTCTCTCCCCCACAACGGTTTGTGAACATCAGACCGCAAAAATACAGCAAAGTAAACATATGGCAGCTTCACCTTGCCCCAGGAACCGACATAGACTCCATAATACGGACAAAGTCGCTTCCAACTCTCCTTCAACAAGTTCTGTTCGAAGTATTTCATAACAATGAAATACCTCAATGCCGACGTTGCCAACGTTTCCGTTGCCCGCCGTTGCGTCCGTTGTGGAAAATCCCACGACATTGGCAAGTGCGAACTCCCTTCGGCAAAATACGATCCCACAACAAATGTGCAGGATGAAATTACTTTGCCAATTTGCTGCAACTGCGGTAATAAAGGACATCCGGCCAGCTACAGGAACTGTCCCAAATATAAAGAGATAGTCCACAGAACCAAGGAGACTCGAGCTAAACAAGTAGCCAAGTCAAACTTCGGAAAACAGCCCACACAAAATTTCATCCAAAATGGATTTACATTCGCTGATAAGGTTAAAGGGAACCAAACAAAGAATATGAAAACCGCACCACCTCTCCCCCAAAAACATATTCAAATTCCTAAACGATCCGCTATACAGGCCACCACAATGCCACAAATCCAAGCGGCGGCACAAAAGCCTCCGAAGGGGCAACCCTCAATGCTGGAGAAACTACTTAGTCTCTCTCGCGTGATTGAGGACATTCGACCCCGATATGAAAAACTAACAACTGAGGCTGAGAGGGATGTACTCCTTTTCACGGCATATGTAAGACATACGCTTCAAAATGGATCCCAAAATTAAAGTTATCCTTATAAATGTCAACTCCCTTGTTTCGCTATCAAAGCGTGCGATAGTCTCTGACTTCATAAAGGATAACCGGGCGGACGTGGTTCTTGTAACCGAAACTAGGTTGCATCCATGTCACCGTCCCACTTTCCCAAACTTTTCAATGATTCGAAGAGATCGAACCCCCACTGGCGGCCCCACCATCAACGGAGGTGGCACCTGTATTATAGTTAATAGCGAACTTCGCCATGAAGCTATTGACCTCCCACATTCGAGTCCATAGAGGTCTCCGTGGTTGAACTGCATCTAGCTAATAATGGTAGAGTGAACATATACTCCGTCTACCACTCACATAAAACCAATAATGGCCCCATTAATCCCGAAGATATCGGCCAATTAATAACGTCCTCGGGGCATACTCCCTTCATCATAGGCGGCGATTTCAACTCCAGGCATCCCCACTGGAACAACTCCGTCTCTTGCCCAAACGGCACAAAGTTGTTCCAATGGTACAGCGAAAACTGTCATGCCCTCAACTTCGAAATAGTCGCACCTACGAGTGGTACCCGAGGTAACTCCATCCTGGACATCTTTATTGTGTCCAAGGACTTACTTCCCCAAATCACTCCTCCCCAAGTATCGCCGGGTGTATCTGACCACAACGCTGTGACCATGTTCATTCGCGGCTATCGAGCATCCCGGGCTCATGTCAGATACATACCTGATTATGGGCGCACAAATTGGGACAACTTCAATATTACATTGAACGGAAAACTCCACCAACTCTCTCTCCCCACTGACAGGAACCTAACGCCGGTTGAGATAAATAACGCTGCAACTCGACTTCACGAGATTCTAGTTGAAACTTCTGAGACTCATGTCCCGAAGTACAAACTTGAAAAGACTTATCAGATTCCCCTTGACGAACGCACTCTTCGTCTCATCCGGGAGCGTAGAAAGCTCTGCAGAATGAGATCTCGTCACCGCTTTACGCAAAGGGAGCCATTATTGCGAGCCATTATTCACAATATTGGCACACTGATAAAACAGAGAATCCAAAACAATCGTACCCGACAATTGGAAGACAAACTGAAGGGTATTCAGATGGACCAGAACATTTATAAAAACGTTAAAAAGATATGTGGCACCTCTCGTATCACTGGACCAATCATGCACAACGGCTTTGTTGTCAATAATGACACCAATAAAGCAAACATCATCGGAGAGACCTTTGAAAATAATCACACGCTCACTCTCGAGGATGGCGACCCGGAAACCAATGCAATAATTAGTTCAGAGGTTCACAATAAATTAGACAACTTTAACGAGCCAATAGTTGTCTTTAACTCAGCTAACAGTGCATACTTCGACGACACACGTGATAATAGTCACGGCTTCGTCACACCAAATACCCTACAGAATCTAGTTAAATCTCGAAACCCCAAGAAGTCACCCGGTATCGACAATATGTCCTACCACTCGTTGCGAAGGCTTTCTGCTTTATTCTTTATAAAGCTCTCCATTCTGCTCAACCATGCCTACAACATGGGGTATTTTCCCCAAGCTTGGAAGCATGCTGTTGTCTGCCCAATAGCAAAAGTTGCGAAACCAAATTATCACCCCTCAAGCTTTCATCCTATTTCGCTCCTCACCTGCATCAGCAAAATATATGAACAGTTCATATACGAGAAGCTAAATAAATTTATCAGTGTCAGGAACCTAATACCTGACTTCCAATTTGGATTCAGAAGAGCGCACAGCACCACTATGGCTCTCAACCTATTTCAAAACCACGTTTGCGTGCGCCTCTTTAATAAGGAACCCACCATTGCGGTGAGCTTGGACATTGAAAAGGCTTTTGACACAACCTGGATCGAAGGTCTCGTTTTTAAATTACTGAATACTGGCCTCAGTAAAACGCTGTGCAATATAATCCGCCAGTTCGTTTTAAACAGAACCTTCCAAGTTCGAGTGAATGGAAAGCTTTCCCGAACTTTCAACGCCGCCGCAGGCGTACCACAGGGCTCCATTCTAGGCCCCATCTTATTTAATATCTACACCTCAGATATTCCTCGCCCTGTGGATGGTAGAGTAAACCAGATTTGCTATGCGGATGACGTCCTAGTGTACACGTCATCTAAAAGCCCTAAACTCGCAACAAACCGACTCAACCGTCATCTGGACGAACTGTATCAGTATTACAGTCGGTGGAAAATTCGACTTAACCCATCTAAAGCAGTAGCTATAATTCTGAGTAGTAAACACTCCCAACCTACTTCTCGATATTCACAGAATATTCGAATAAAGATGGGAGATACTACGATTAGACCACAGGACAGGATGAAATATCTTGGGGTCATTTATACCCCAAAAATGAATTTCATCAAACATGTGACCCACATTCTCCAAAGGGGCCTCGGTCGGTCTAAGCAACTGCACAACATCTTGAAGTGGAGCAACAAAGTTGACACCAAAGTTAAGTTTCTCTGCTATAAGCAGCTAATCCGATCCGGAATATCGTACGCCTTTCCCATATGGTCCTGCATATCCTCGGCCCAAATGGAAAGACTTCGGGTTTTCGAAAGGAAACTCCTCAGAAGATGCACCAATCATTCTAGAAGGCCTGACGGTCGTCATTACCCGAACTCTCACCTATACGAGGGCGCCTCCATTACCCCTATCGACGAGTACTTGCTTCAATTAGCATATAAGTACCTCGAAAACATTCAGAACAGCGAGAACCTACTTGTACGGGACTCTTGCGTTCTTGACCCTTCTCTCTCTCTCTCTCGATCTCTTCGGATCAAACCCCCACAATTTCTTCTTCAGTACAAAACTGAAGAAAGCACCCTTCCCAACAACATTCCCCTCTATAATAGAGGATTCCTGGACCCATCCCATAGGGTCTACTATTAACAAACCACACACACGAACGCACAGTGCAAGACGGCACAAACACAAACACACACACCGACGAAAGCGCAGATTATCAGACGCCAAAGACGTGATCTGCGCTCACTACCGCACCCAAGACCTACCGGTCTTATACGATTTCTTTACTTTCTCTCTCTCTCCTTTCGCCGCTGAACCTGTCGTCAACACAATTTAATTCAAGATTTAACTTAAGACTAAATGTTAACTTCTGTTTTACAAATATCATTCTTACAAATAAAGTCTCATTTCCAACAGATATATAGAAATATTGTTATCTGATCGTCGCAATGTAAATGTTACGTGAATAGATTTCATCTCGTTGAGTTTAATTTTCCAATCAGTAGACCATTGGCTAATTTCGTTGAGTGCCTGTTGCAATTGTTGTGTAGCTTTTTTTTTATTTTCGTCAGCTGATATAACTGTATCATCTGCAAAGGTGCCTATGAATGTGTTCTTGGGTTGTTGGGATGTCCGCTGTGTATAGTAAGTAGAGGAAAGACCCCAGGACAGTTCCTTGTGGTACGCCTGCTTCTATTGGATAGAAACTGGAGTGAGCTCCTTCGTGTGTTACACTGAAGGTTCTATCAGACAAGTATGATTCGAGTAGATGGCAATAGTTTGCTGGAAACAGTTTACTCATTTTATATATAAGACCTTCATGCCATACTGTGTCTAACGCGTGGGAGACATCAAGAAAGACAGCTGGGCAATATTTCTTTTCTTCGAAAGCCTTTTCTATTGCTGTGGTCACGGGGTGAACCTGTTCAATAGTTGAGTGCTTATTCCTAAAGCCAAATTGAAAGTCTGGAATATTGATGAGAGGCTTGAGTTGCTTGAGGAGTATTTTCTCAAGCAGTTTTGAAATGGATGGCAATAGCGATATGGGTCTATAAGACGTTACTTCTTCTGCTGGTTTCTCTGGTTTCTTGAGCATTATTATCTGGGCTGTTTTGAAAGAATTTGGAATGTATTTTAGTCGAAAGCACGCATTAAACAGATATGTTAGCATAATGACAGCTTTTCGAGGTAATTCCTTGTATACGCCAGGTGATATTGCATCGATGCCTGGTGCTTTTTTGTGGTTCAAACTTTTGTCGATTTCTTGGGCAATCTCCATTGGGGTCACTGGTTTGATTGTTTGCTCAGTTTGATATCTGGGCGAAGGATCAATACTACTGTGGATGTTGTGTGGTTCGAACACTGAAGCCAGGTGTTGGGCAAATATTTCAACTTTATCTTCAGTTCTGCGTACCCACAGTCCCTGCGTATCTTTTATAGGTGGCACTTGGATAAGGGGACGTTTAAATTTACGTGTTGCCTTCCAGAGAGAGTAATCCGTATCCGCTGACGGACTTAGTTCACTTAGATACTCATCTATACAACTCTGTATATGGTCTTTAATTAATTTGTTAACTAGATTGCTCACCTTATTGAATACTTTTTTATCGTTAGGGTGTCTGGATCTGTGCCAGGTTCGTCTAGCTTTGCGCCTGTCTTTAATTAGATCTCTAATCTCAATAGGGTATGTGGTTGCTGGTTCTGGTTTATCACTTGGCACCGGAGTTGCTGTTGCGGCTGCGCTTTTCAATGTTTCGATAAATTGTTGTACTTGTTGTTCCAATTCTTCACAATCTTGAAGTTTAGCGTTTAATTCAATCCGATTGTCAAGCTCTGTTCGGAATTTTTCCCAATCTGTATATTTGTTTGTGAGATTTAGTTTTCCGTTCTTTCTGGGAACAGCAGCATTCAATTTTAGTAGTACTGGAGTGTGCTCAGACGTTAAAGCAACTAAACTATCCGTTTCAGTATAACTCGATGACACTCCTTTCGAAATAAAGAAATCGATCAGGTCAGGAGTTTTGTTGCTATCAGTAGGCCAGTATGTTGGTGAACAAGACGAATGAAATTCGCACTTTGCTTCTTTGATGGCTGTAAGCAATTCTTTTCCCTTGCCTGGAGTAATCAACCTTGACCCCCAAGCAGTGTGCTTGACATTGAAATCTCCACCAATTAGAAACCTTGGTCCGAGCTTCTTGAAAATATCCGTGAATTGTTGTTTTGAGATTGTGTGTCTTGGTGGGCAATATACAGCACCTACTTTTAAATCAGCTCCATTAAGGTTGATAGTAACAATGGAGGCTTGAATAAAAGTTTCTTTTATTTCTTATTGTTGGAAGTGAGGTATATTTTGTTTTATTATCACAGCTGTTCCTCCACGGGCACGGTCGCTAGGGTGCGTAGTCCAATAGGCCATATAACCCCTGATTTTTATGAAGCTCATATGAGAAAAGTGTGTTTCTGATATCAACGCAATATCTATGTTGTGCTCTCTTATAAATATTTCTAATTCTTGAACCCTTTGGTTGAGCCCATTTGCGTTCCAAGTGATTATTCTTAGGAACCGATTACTCATTGCCTTTATTTCTTGGATTTCTTGGCAGGTAGTTTTTGAAAATGTTCAAGTTTACCTACCCTTTCTGCTAGCTGGTTGATGCTTTTTTTGATGTCGTCCTGGAATACACTGAGCATCTTCATCATATCCATGATGGTAGGCTCGTTATTGACAGGTTGTTGTCTGCTTTTATTATCTACTTTCTCGTTTGGTTTGTTGTTCATTTGTGTGTTGTTAGTACCGGTTGTGGTTGGGCCCGCTCGCTCTGTATTTTTGGATTGCAGTCTTTGAGTGACTGTAGTTTGCTTTGGATGCTGTGCTTTTAGTTTTTTTTTGATACACCGAACATCCCTTGTAACTAGCTGGATGGCCATTCTCGTGGCAAAGCGCACATGTTGCTATGCTGTTGCATTGTTTCGAGCACTGGGTTGTGTGGTGAGGCCCATCACACTTAACACATCTTGAATTATAGTTGCAGAAATTTTTGGTATGACCAAGCTGTTGGCAATTATTACAATGAGGTATGGACCTGACCTTTTTGGGTGGTTCAATCGATACTTTGCACCAGAATAATTCTTGGATTTCATAAACTGATTTATTATTCCCTTTTTGAACTATATCGACATAAAACAAAGGAAAGGCTTTAAAGATTTTTTTCTCCATTATTTGACGTGGTGCCTTTTCTGATGTTTGTTACCTTTACCACTTTATGGTTTAGTGAGCATAATTCGTTTGCAATCATATCTATGGACATTGAAGCTGGAAGTCCTCTGATTACGAATCTAAACAGTCTCTCACTTTTTAGTTGGTAGGTATGATACTCTAAATGTTGGGTTCTTACATCCGTCTTAAGGGATTGTAATTTCTCTTTAACTGCTCTGTATGCATTTTCTGTTTCGCATGTTATTTTTATATCATTATATTAGATAATGCTTTAAATTGAATTTTGTCTTTCACCACAGACAAAATGGCATTTCTAAATGCATTAAAATCCCTTATATTCCTCACATTGATTGGTGGTGGCAGGGGAATCTTCCTTTCTTTTGTAACCGCATTTGTTGATTCACGAACTGACGTCATATTGTTTACAGTTGGTATTGTAATTTGTTTATGACTGTTGTCAGCTTTTCTTTTCTTATAAACTGTAGAGGTTTCCCTTTCCAGCTCTTCTTCATCTGTATGGTATTCTGTTGCCAAAGGGATAGTGGCACATACCTGCGATTGCATTTGGTTTTCCATTGTGTTGATTTTGTGGAAGTTTTGATCTATCATCGCTTGTTGTTGTTGGCACATAGCTGCTTGTTGTTGGTATGCTGCTGCTAGCTGTTCATACGTCATAATGTTGCCGTTATTCGTATTACTTAGCTGGATATTTTGTTGGTTGAATGATGTAGTGTCCATTATTAGTGTTATGTATTATTTTACACGTTTTTTGTTTTGTTTTTCACACGTTTTTTGTCGTTGGTTTTTGCACTTTTTTTGTGATTTACACTATTCACTTAGCACTATTGGTAGAGAACCCGCGTACGCGTTTATTTATTTTTTTTTGTTTTGTTTTGTTTTTTTGTGTGTGTATTCAATGCGTGACGAGGAGCACGATTTAAAACGTCTTTGGCGTTCGAACGTCAAGTGAACACTGATTGATTGCATGTGACTAAGCTATTTTAAGCAACTGATTTGTTCTTTAAGAGGTATGTAAATGTTAATATATATAAGCCTCGGAGGATTTGCCTGAAAACGTTCATCTTGAGATTTCAAAACGAACAGTATGTCCACTTATTATTGTTTCCGCATCATAGAGAAGACTTGCTACAGGTTAAAGCAGAGAAACTTGTTAATTTAGAAATGCATATAAAAAATAATGCAACTGTCAATTTTACTTGTGTTCACCATCAAATACACTAAAAGTTTACTTATTTATGTGCTTATTTGCTTTATACAGTCTTAAAGATGTGTTGTATTCCAGAATACTACCCTTATTCGCTTTAACACTAACTCATGTCCTTTCAAACACAACCCTTAAAACTACATTCTCACATATCTTACATTCTCAGTTAATACAATTCATAAATAAACAGACACAATATTCTATATCCAGTCACTTGCAGCACATTTCATAAATAAACAGACACAATATTCTATATCCAGTCACTTACAGCACATTTCATAAATATGCTCCTTTTCATAACAAGCACATTTTTCATTTCAAAACATGGCCACTTTGATTTTCGTTCAAAGTTTATTCAAAATTCCAAGTCACAGAGACTTCTAGATTGTTTTGTTCAGTTTATACGCCACAGTCAGTTAGAACATAATGTTCTATATAAACAAGTAAATTTATATGAAAAAAATAGAAAGAAGAGAGCTCAGCTTGAGATAGCTGAGTTCAATAAAATATAAAAATAAATAAGAACTATAATTGTTTTAATAATAAAAGAAAAGATTATAATAACCTCCACGCTCTTCCCTCGAAAGAGGAAGCACGGCGTTGGAGCCGTAACAGATGGCATCCCATATTGTCAATATACTGCGTTAAAATCATTCGGATTTTTCGTTGAACTGGTTTTACTTATAGACAGGCGACAGCTTGACGAATCTTATTCATAGGTCTTAGGTCAAATAGGAATATTGTGCTTAGGTTAGCTGGGGTGTTAGGATGATCATTATAAAAAGACGATTTGAGATAGTCCCATACAAAAGTATAAGAGGGCTAAATCAGTTAGTAAAATTCGATGGCGAATACCATCTTCGTCAACTTTAAGATGATAAGACCACGTAAAACGAACATTCTCGAATTTGGTCATCACCATCAATCTCAGTATAGTAGTATAGTGGTTAGTATACCCGCCTGTCACACGGGAGACCGGGGTTCGATTCCCCGTCGGGGAGTCTCTGGCGCAAGACTAATGACCTTGCCCGAAAAAAAAACAAATCATTATGGAAAATTTAACAAGCCTCAGGACTTGCTAAATAAGGCCAAGACCGGTTCCCGGTTGTAGTGCTGATGATTATGATCAATCTCAGGGCAAACTTCTCTTCAGAGTATTCAATTCAAATCAGAAAGTTCTTCTAACCCACCCAATATGATTAAGGTCTGGCATAAAGGTACATTTGTGTTTCTTCACGAGTTCTTAAGAGAGATTTTTTCATTCTTTATGTAATTTCTACTAGGAATATCAGTGAAATTAAAATAAACATGTATAAATAGCTAACTACCTCGAAGTCACAATTAACTGCTGTTACTTTCAACTGATACATATATGACCTCTTTATAACATATAACTTTTTTATCCGTATTCATCGCCAGAGCTATTAACTAAAGCAATTAAGAGAAAAAAAACTGTAATTTAGAGCGCTCATTAGCTCTTATTATAGATTAGGGGTTTGGTTTAGAATTGTCAAAAACCATTTTTTTT
This sequence comes from Microdon myrmicae, assembly GCA_963931805.1. Lineage (NCBI taxonomy): Eukaryota > Metazoa > Arthropoda > Insecta > Diptera > Syrphidae > Microdon > Microdon myrmicae. Next base: position 205,319,700 of record OZ007497.1, read on the forward strand.
ATTTCATATTTATATAATAGTACCAGATATCAAAAATACTTTCCCTAAGTTGCAATGCCTGCCCAAGATACGATGTGAAAATCATTCTTGGTGATTTGAATGCGAAAATAGGTCGCGAGCCGGTTTTCAGGCACTACGCAGATTCCCATAGTTTTCATGAGAACACTAATGACAATGGACTACGAGTCATCGAACTGGCAGCATCGAAAAACTTGGTCGTTGCAAATACCAGGTTTCCGCGTAAAGATATCCACAAAGCTACCGGGATACCACCTGATGGAGCCACTCGCAACCAAATTGACCACGTGGGGATAGATCGCCACCACTCCTCGAACCAGATGACGGTACGAACGTACCGAGGTGCCAACGTCGACTCAGATCACTATCTTGTTGGTACAGTTTTCCGAGCGCAGATTGCCTTATGGAGACGTATTGCATCCGCGGATCAGGTTCGAATCAACACGGCTGCCTTACGCAATCAGAATACCAGTAACACCTTTGGTCATGCGTTAAGACTCGCCCTCGAAGAGCTCGACGGAGGGAGAGTAAGTCCTGGGGCCAGAATGCCGGGCGTAGAAGAGAAATGGGCACGCTTTAAGAATACTGTCATTAGTACTCCCAACTCAATCTTAGGCAGTAGTCGTAGAGATCGGAGTGGCTGGTTTGATGATGAGTGCAAACTAGCGACTGAACGTAAGAATCTGCATACCGGGTAATACAACAGTCTCATAGGACGCGGGTACGCGAGGAGAAATACAAAGAGCTCTGAAGATCTTGAAAAATCTGCACAGACAAAAGAAAAGTGCCTGGGAAAAAATCTAGTCTGTGAAATAGAGAAAAGTAGAGAGTGAGGTCCGCACCAGGCGCGGAAGTTCTATCAAATAATCCGCAGTATGACGCGGTCCACACCACGTTGCACTTACTGCAAGGATAAAGAGAGTAGTCTGATCACCGATCCTGAAGGCGTTCTGGAGCGATGGGAAGTGCACTTCAATGAATTGCTAAATGGTCAGCTCACAGAAGAATTGGAGGCTCCACCAATGGAAGATCAAGAACAAATGTTGCCGCCACCAAGCATTGAGGAAACATTAAGAGCCATAAGACAGCTCAAATCAAATAAAGCCTCTGGAGCTGATGGCATACCAGCTGAGCTGATCAAACAAGGAGGGACCTTTAAGAGTAGTAATTTTGCCGGCGAGCAAAAGCGGAAACAGTATCTACACACATCCACCTGCAGCAGAAGCCACGACCGCCCACGACACACGCCCACTAAGTCAAACACGGGGTAAGTAAATTTATTAATTATAATAAAATAGATTTAATTGTGTGCACCAAAAATATATGGTGCGTCTGCACCAATTTGTTGCGTGTGTGTGTGGCGTTAGCGTTTTACAATATTTACAAATATTTAGTTAGTCTAAATTTATTTATATTTACATTAATAATTTCTTTTTTGTTTTATATTTATTGAATATTTTTACATAGCTTTTACTATTTTTAAATTGATATTTCTGCATTTGAACTATTTTCATATAATTTTTTATTAGTTACTATTATTACTATTATTTTTATTAGCTACTTAATATATTTATTTATCCGACTTATTTATTAATTATTTTCATATATAGTTTTTAGAATATTTGTTTATCCTTTATAATAATTTTTTAGACAATGACATGTTTTTATATATATTTTATATATATGTTTTGTTTATTTATAAATTTTTTATATAGTTTATAGTTTAAACTATATTCACAATACATTTTGTTTATTTATAAATTTTTTATGTAGTTTATAGTTTAAACTATATTTACAATGCGTTTTTGTTAGTTTTTAAAATAACGTAGTTCATAACCATATGTGCTTCGTAGCGCATGACTATTGTTTTGTTTGTTACTGTTCAAACTTACGGTACGGAAATGCTTTTCCTGTTCTGTGGTATGTAATTAGTTCCGGGCCCCTACTGGTAGCAATTTCACACCTAAAACAAAGCTGTAACCCCCAGGTCGTTCCCTCTATTCAAAATAGGGTTTTAACCGGTTATTGTGCACCACCATATTTCTCTTGCCAATCCTAATGACCACGTTTCTGGGCCTTGAATTGCCATTACAATGTACGGACCCCTCCATACGGGAGCTAACTTCCCCTCTTTCTGCGCATTCCGTATCAGAACATTATCGCCCACGTGAAACGTGAAAGGGCGTACTGTACGGTAATGGTACCCTTTGGATTTCCTCTTGGAAACCAACAGGTTACGCCTTGGAGCCGCACACGTAAGGAAAACGCCTCAGAAAACGCATCAAGCATTCTAGAAGGTCTGACAGTCGCTATCACACACACGCACACACACGCGCACACAAATCAACTTTAACCACTGTGGAGCCGCACAAGATCTCCTTTCCCAAACGGTTAAGAAATACGGTGCCGACGTGGTACTCATCAAGGAGCAGTACAGGATGCCTGATACTGGTACTATTACATGGGAAGAGGACAACAGCGGAACAGCGGCCATCGGGACAACTAGAAATTCCGCCATGGAATGCAGAAGTGTCCAGCGGCTGGAAGGAATTGTCTATGCTAAGATCAGAGGAATTCATTTCTACTGTTGTTACGCTGCGCAAAGGTGGGGAATAGAATATTTCAAATGCCTTTTGGACAGGATAACACAAGACGCTAGAGATAAGATCCCTCTTATAGTTGCTGGAGATTTCAATGCTTGAGCAATAGAATTGGGAAGCACAAGGACCAACAGTAGAGGCCAGGCATTAATTGAAACCTTTGCAGTCATAGATGGTGTTGATGACACCTTCATAAATGAGAGAGGTCGATCCAAAATCGACTTCACATTTGCCAGCTCCATGTTGGCAAGAAGTATGTAGTGGCGAGTCTTGGACACCTACACCCATAATCAACACCAAGTCGTGATGTACGAAATATTACCGCACAGGGGAGACATCACTGGAAAATTGGCGAAGGAAGTCCAGAAAAATGGATGGAAGGAGAAGGACCTCGATGCGGAACTGCTCGATTATATACTGGAAGATCAAATCGCACAGTTTGACGCAGAGGCCGATGCGAACAGGCAGGCTGGAAAAGTCATGAAGTGGCTAACTACATGGCATGTGATGCTTCTATGCGACGACGAGGACAACCAGCAGGGGCTATCAAACCAGTGTATTGGTGGAACTCAGAAAACGCCCATGTGCGATCGGAATGGAAAAGGTTACGACGCTTGGAACAAAGAGCAAGAAACCGTAACATCTACCCACAGTTTCATGCGGAATTCGTCAACAAACGGAAAGAGTTGAGGAATATATTCCACAAAAGTAAGTATGACGCGTTCTGCTCCCTAAGGGATGAATTAAATAACAACCCATGGGGCAGCGCATACAACGTAGTCATGAAAAGACTACACCATAACAGTAGTCAAAAATGTAAAACTGACATGGCCAGAATCGCTGCTGTCCTCTTCCCGCAGTGTGTTGAGGTGCTGAGAGTGCAAGAAGAGTGAAGTATCACTGAAGGAGAGATACCTCCCGTTACCACCGAAGAGGTGCTCTTGGCTGCAAGAGTTGTCAATAAAAAAGCAAGACTCCGGACTGGATGGTATCCCTAACGCTGTAGTGAAGAGTACTTTAACAAAAAAGCCAGAAGTCTTCAGCAATTTCTTCACAACCCCTTGGAACAGAAAAATGTCCTAAACGATGGAAAAAACAACGGCTTGTGCTTATACCAAAAGGAGTTAAGAATCTAGAAAATGCGTCGTCTTATTGCCCGTTGTGCATGTTGGACACAACAGGAAAACTGCTGGAGCGAGTAATTGCCACTAGCCTGGAACAATTCACTGAGGGGACATCGGGGCTCTCTGAATCGCCGTATGGGTTCCGGAAAGGTAGATCTATTTCCAAATCAAGGTGTTCAACTTCCTTGCGGCTGTTTATTAAAACTGCCTCCGTCTTGTGTCCAGCCAGCTTCAGTCCGGCCATATCTGGCCAGCATTTAATGGGCTAGATTGCTTGAGAGCAAATATTCGCCGGGTCATCTAGATGTTTAGCTACAGCCACTATTGCCAAATCATCTGCGTACCCAATCAGTTTAACCCCTTCTGATACATTGACCCTGAGCACACCATCATACATGATATTCCATAACAGCGGACCTAATACACATCCCTGAGGTACACCCGCTGTTATTTTATATTCCTGTGGTGCCTCATCTGTATCATAGAGCAGTCTTCTATCCGAGAGATTGATGCAGCAGATGCGACGCGACGAGCGGAGTAAGAGGTAAACTCCGGTCCATGATTACCATGGGCATACGTAGGTTTGGGTAAGATTTTATGGTTTGACATTCCTTGCACTTTTTAATGTACATTTTAATGTCGCGCATCATGTTCTTCCACCAAAAGTTCCTACGTATTTTGTTCTACGTCTTTATCACTCCTTGGCGTCCACCCAAAAGAGGATCATGGTAATCCCGAAGTAGTAATTGTATTTCCTCAGGTTTTGTTATCTTCATTTCTTTTTCCGTCCGGGAAGGAATGGGATTTTCTGGGAGAGAAGACTCCTCATCCTTTTGACATCCCTGGGTTCTTTCGCTTTCCCTGAGTTTCTTTGCTTGGGCGCGTGTTAGTACATTGCACCTTTGTAATGTGGGTGTCTTATCACGATTTTGCGGGATGCGATTCAAGGCATCCGCATTGCTGTTATATTTACCGGGTTTGTACTCGCTTTGGTAATCAAACTCCGATAACTTGTAATGGAATCTAATTAAACGTGAGGTGGGATCTTTCACGTTAAAAACTCCCTTTAGTAGCTTATGATCCATATACACGGTATATCCTCGCCCTTGTAAATAACAACTAGATGGTGGATTAATTTTTTTCCGTCTTATTCAAGGTTCGAGTTGGATAAGCTATAGGCTAGTCCTTGCCTACTTCCCCTTACAATAGCCCTGCACCGTGTGCTTTACTGCTCGCATCTGTGGTCAGATTAAAGGGTTTGGTAAAATCTGGATAGATTAATAATGGCGGCGAGACCAATAATCCCTTTATATTATCGAATGCCTGTTGGCATTTGTCTGACCAGGGGAATTTACCGTCCTTCATCATCATCATCGGCACTACAGCCGGGATTCAGTCTTGGCCTTCTTAAGCAAGTCTCTCCACCGGTATCCGGTCCCTATCCAAGACTAGTTAAATTGTGTATAATAATTTGTTTTTTCGCGCAAGGTTATTAGCCTTGCGCCAAGCTTTCTCAGTATGTCGCTACATGCATTGGTTCACTACTTGACGGGTGCCAAAGTAGCTATCCAGGGGTGTCACGTGGAGACTGCATGTCAACTTGCATTGAACAGGGACAAGGGTCGTCCTGGCCTTCGCCGGGTTGAAAGCAATCAGTGATTTTGCCCTGTATGTTTGCCGCCACCCCCCCCCCCCCCCCCCCCCCGCCCCCTCCGTTTTTGTCGTTCAGTTTTCTGAAATCGACTACAACTCTCCATCGGGGTCCACTTTCTTGGGAACTACCAGGAGGAATAAGTTCACAGACTTTTGCTAGGTTGAATGATATCATTCTCTAACATTTCCCGAACTTGCTCGTTTATTACCTGTTTCTTGCACTCAGACGGACGGTATGGTCTTTGCTTTATAGGCGCTTGGTCCTGTACCAAAGGCAATTCATGTAATATCGCACTTGTATACGCCAGGTAGTCGCCTTCGAGGTGGAATATGTCATTGAACCCCTCACATATTTCCACTATCGATTGGCACTCTTGAGGACTTAAGTTTTCTCCTAAGTGGAGTTCCTCGTGTAATTGCGCCAACCTCGAATCTTTTGCTGATACTTGAGGCATAGTCGTTTGTTGGAAGCAACTCCACCTTTATCCGGTCAATGGTCTGAGGGTAATCTATAATATTGAGCGCCACAATTTGGGCACTCTCTGCCTTATTTGAAATACAATTAGGGAGTAAAATCCCTGATTGTACTTCTCTAGGTATCAAGATTACCTCCTCCCGGATTTTTATTGGGAGCCCAATCCACTTTCTCGAGCGCCCTGGTACTATGATCGGTCTACTCAGAAAGATTTCTACCTCCGAAGGGTTTGTTGGGAGGCGTTCTACCGAAGTTTTCCCTTCTTTTTCATCTTCCGGCTCTTGGGGTTTTGCCTTGTTGTTGGGGTAACTGTTGCCCAACCGTTTTTCGCAGCCCTTCCCCACCCGACCGCACTAATACGCACAACTCAGCCAAAGCTGTTCTCAGTTTTCGCCATCCAAAGTCCTGATTGTTCAACTCCCTTTGGACATTGGTCATCAACAGGGCTTAAGACGGTGATAATTCACAACAATCGTCTAAAGCCCTATTGGGAATAATGGATTGGTCCTACGAAGGGCAAGGTGGTCAACAAAATGGTGGTGATCCATTCCCGTTTTCTTGCCTTAAGATCCCTTGCAGTTAGGACCAACCCGTAAGGAAGAGGAAGTAGAGAACCCTTGCTATATTTAATTTTTTTTTTGCTGGTCTAGTTCGTTTATTTCACACTTTATTTTTCGACTTTTGTATTTCTCCTTTTCAACTACTGTTTCGTTACGAAATTAGCACTAAAAGACAAATCAATATTAATAATAAAAGCTTAGTATTTAATGGGCGTCTGTCGGCAACCCGTACTTTTGAATCACGAATCAATTTTTGAACTGCCGCCTTATCCAGAGTTCTCTTCAAATTCTTAAAGCAGTTCAAACCAAAGCACCAGTTCAGACCGTTGCTTCTAGTTGCCTTTCGGTAGTTGCAGCAGCGGGGGTCATTGCTCCGAACCCGTTTTCGATTACCGCACCGAAAGATGATCATTGGCTGGCAACGGTTCCAACTGAAGGTCATTCCACTGCATTTCCAGCCGCCTGAGAGCACACTCCATATTTTCTGACCTCAATTTTGCAAGCACCAACTTTCATTGCCTACTCTCAGGCGATGAAATGCCAGTGCGCCTTAAATCAGTTAGAAAGCACAACATTCGGTCACACCATGTCAGGGGGAATATCATGCAGATATAATGATAAATAATGGATCTTTGAGAGGTTCGTCATCGCGTAACCGCGCTCGCTCTCGAGGCTCTGCCCACGCTCGACCGATGACGGCATTTTGTAACATCAGGGGCATGGGTTTCACCAATACGAATGTAAACATCGTCCACCAATATTTGCAAACAACGAAACCTGATGTCCTTACCCTAACTGAGACCCAGGTCGATTCGTCAACTGATTCGACATATCTTCGTTGCTCAGGATACGACTTACATTCGAGATTCCGTTTTAAGGGCGGAGTCTGCGTCTTCGCGCGGTCTAATCTGGCTTGCCAGAAGATGGAGGCGTTGGAGCCCAATAATATGGACCTCATATGGTTGAGGGTCGTGCTGAGGAATTCCGTTAAATTTCTTTGTTGTCTTTACCGCTCCCCGAATGAAGATCGACCGGCGACATTTTTCGAACATCTTTCACATACCGTCGACTGGATACAGATCATACACCCAGCTTGTGAAATTGTTGTCCTTGGCGATTTTAATGTGCACAATTCCGGCTGGTTGTTACGTTCTAACAGAACCGACGAGGCTGGGAGGCTGGCAGAGATGTTTGCTGTAAACCGCAACTTGACTCAACTCGTGGGGGAACCAACGCGAGTGCCGTATGCCCGAGGCGATTATGCGAACACCCTGGATGTGTTTTTGACATCCGATCCGAGTATTTATACCGTAGAGGTTTCTGTGCCACTGGGAAACTCAGAACACTGCTTGGTATCTGTCGCGCAAACGCTTGCACATCAAGCGAATAACCGGCCTAAGGGGCTTCGCAATGCATGGAAGTATGGGGCTGCTAACTGGGACGATTTGCGAGATTTCTTAGCATCCTTTCCATGGTCCGAGGTGTGCTTCGGAAACTCCGACGTTAACGCTTGCGCGGAGTCGGTCACAGAGATTATTCTTCTGGGGATGGAAATATATATTACACATTCCATCAAACGAAGCTCGTCTAATAAACCTCGGTTTGATAAAAAATGCGAGCTAATTACAGCGGCAAAAAATAGAGCTATTAAGCAATGGCGCTCCAATCCCACCGATGTTAACAGAACGAATTTTGTTAGAAACAGAAAAGCGTGCAACCAGGCGATTGATACCACGAAGAAGGCTCATAACGACAGGGTTATCAATAAGCTCCTTCGGTGCCCAACTGGTTCGCGCTCCTTCTGGGCAATGGCAAAAGCTGTCAGCGGTAACTTCGCATCCTCCTCTTTCCCTCCGTTGGTGACAGACAGCGGGACGATAGTAACGAATTCAAAGGATAAAGCTAACGTGTTCGCGAATTTATTTTCCGCGAATTCAAATCTCGATCCCGCCATTTTGGAGCCGCCTGTGATCGCGCCGGTACGGTCTTCCATGTGGGTTGTGAGATTTCGTCCGCGCTCTATTCAACGCATTCTACGTGAACTGGATTTTAGGAAGGCAACCGGTCCGGACGGAATACCAGCAATAGTCCTTAAGAACTGTGCTCCAGAACTATCGCCGGTTCTTGGCGGACTCTTCCGCTTATCTTATGCACAGAGGACCTTTCCTGCCTACTGGAAAATCGCTCGAGTTCAGCCAATCCCAAAGACGGGAAAAAAGTGTCTCCCACAAAATTACCGTCCGATTATTACATTACTGTCTATTTTAACTAAGGTAATCGAAAAAGTCATCAATACAGAGTTAGTTAAGTATTTGGAGTGCAACGGGCTTCTGAATGATCGTCAATACGTATTCCGTGGCAGGCAGTCCACGGGAGACCTTTTGACACTTATAACCGATATATGGACATCTGCGATTGAACGGCATGGTGAGTCAAGGGCGGTCGCATTGGATATCTCCAAGGCTTTTGACCACGTCTACCACGGGGCATTGCTGAGCAAACTGCGTTCATATGGACTTTCCCAACAGCCCTGCGACTGGACGGAGAGCTTCCTCGAGAATCGATTGATCCTGGTTGTTGTGGACGACGCGTTTTCGGATGTGTACCCTCTTAATTCGGGGGTACCCCAGGATTCTATTTTGGCTCCAACCTTGTTCTTACTTCACATAAATGATTTGTTGGGGACAACCGATAACAAAGTGTTCAGTTTTGTGGATGATAGTACGCTGGTTTCCTCCTTTTCGAATGTTCGGCCGATTGGTGCGTCTGCGTGGCATCAGCTGAGGTGTAGACGGATTGACTCTCTGAATCAGGATCTAGATAGGGCCCTGCAGTGGGGAAGGGCCAATCTCGTCGAATTCAAAGCAGCGAAGATATATAATATTCACAAAGAAAAGTGGATCATCGGTTCCACAGCTGATGATGAATGGCCGGGCCCTTGAGGCTGGGGAATGTTTGAAATTGCTCGGCGTCACGGTCTGTGGGAATGTATCGTGGCATAAACACGTGACGAGTATCGCCAGGTCAGCCTCAGGAAAACTGAGCAATCTTTTTAGAGCCAAGAAATATTTTACTCCTGCCCAACTTCTTCTCCTATATAAATCCCAAATTAGATCCGCGCTCGAATATTGCTCTCGTGTTTGGAGCTCGGCTCCTAAACATACCCTGGACCTACTTGGGAGCATGCAGAGACGAGCGATCCGCCTGATCGGGGACTGGGCGCTGGCGTCGGGACTACAGTCGCTATCACATCGAAGGCGCGTAGCCGGCCACTGTCTGTTTTACAGATATTATCACGGGTGCTGTTCTTCGGAGATTCTTCGTATTGTTCCACGCAATTCGGCCTATATGCGCTCCACAAGACAATCCGACCGATCGCACCCATTTGTGGTTCATCTCCCGACGGCGCAAACATCCCTGCATCAGAACTCGTTCCGTTACAGAGCGGGGAAGCTGTGCTTCCACGCGAGTGTTCCCGGAGCGTTACAACCTGCAACTGTTCAAAAGACCTGCAACAAAAATTTGATGGCATTTCGGAGCGCCCATTCGGCAATATCTGGCGCAAGACTAATGACCTTGCCCAGACAAAATAAGTCATTATGGAAAATTTAACATGCCTCAGGACTTGCTAAATAAGGCCAAGACCGGTTCCCGGTTGTAGTGCCGATGATGATGATTCGGCAATATAGGTTCGCCTCTCCCGAGAGAAGTCTAATAAAAAATAAATAAAAAAATACCGGGCGGCACACGCCAAAGCACTGACACCACGAGTAGTCTGAGAAAAATTATAACATGCCAATACTCAATTGCCCAGGTGTTCTAATAGCTGTGTGTCATGTATGCCACACGATATCACGGTGTATGATACTCACAAAAAGTATTACATGACAATACTCGTTGCTCAGGTGTTCCGATAGATTTGTTTCATCGTGCATTTTACTCATCTATTAACGTGTCATCTGAGATGTGACTCAATGTGGATTTGCCATGCAATGTGCAATGAGTGTTTGAAATTAGGAACATTATCTTCGGGTCATGATTGGACCGGCGATATATGATGGCTTGTGACCTACTTGGTACCGATATGCATCGGAAATATCGATGGAAGAAATAGTATTTTAGAACCGATTTTTGAAAGAATAAAGCGGATACAAGCAGACTGCCTTACGAATATACTTCGAGTTTCTGGCAGAAACCTATGGCATTCGTGCCCTCCGCCTCAAGCGGAGATCTGTCCTTTAGGACCGTTTACCCCTGAAAGCACAGTTCGAACGAATTGAACCCGACACAACATTTTGATGACCTCTACAAATGTGAAAAATACGCTTCACCTTTTACGTCAGATTTTTGCATTATCCTGCTTGGTGACGCACGAATCCTTTCAATGCGACTCTCCCAGCATCCTACCTTACATGGCGACCCTGCCATAATAAACCAACAGCTTCCTACCCTACCATAGGAAACATTCTCCACTATTTAGAGGATTGTCTTTGATTTGTTAATTAAATTTCTTTAAAGTCCACAACATCGTTAAAAGTTTGCGGACCCGCTGTGAGCCAGCCGACCGTTTAAATTTAATTCGTAACACATCGTTCCAATGAAAATGATGGGATTTCTTTCAGAACATCGATTTTCCTAATTGTTAGTTGTACAATTAAAATGCATTACTTCATCTAGTTCCTTATTCTACTTAAATGCGGGTAGTTGGGGACAACTTCTTCAATCCAGTCGGGTTCGATTTCGGTTACTTGTCGAAGGAAGTTGCGATCAGTCATTACGATTTCTGAATAAACTACGTAGGGGGGTCGATATCTTCCATGGAAAACACTTGATGGATGAATTTTGGCACGCTGGCGTCCTGAGAGTGTAATATAAGTGTTATCGCGCTGCAGTTCAGCTATATTGTCGAAAAATCCAGCTAAAAGGCATTTACGAATTTGGTCTGAGTTATTGCCACAACTTTTCAAATCAAGATCAAGGCACTGGGATATCTCCAGCAGTTGATTGCGCACATCACAGGCATATAATAAGTTCCTCGTATTGAGAAAGTTATCATGGCACCAGAGCTGAAATGGATAAATCATCAGTAACTGCTTCTCAATGTTATTTGTTGACTTACCTTAATCTTTTGGGTTTTTTCAAAGGCTCTGAAGACATTCAACATCGTCAGGTGGTCACCATGTTTTGATTCAAATTTAGCATGGGCCAAAGCGGCCTTCTCTCGTTTATCAGTGCTCGGCTCCTAAACATACCCTCGATCTACTTGAGGGCGTACGGAGACGAGCGATCCGCCTGATCGGGGACTCGGCGCTGACGTCGGGACCACAGTCGCTATCACATCGAAGGCGCGTAGCCGACCTCTGTCTGTTTTACAGATATTATCACGGGTGCTGTTCTTCGGAGATTGTTGGTATTGATCCACGCAATTCGGCCTATATGCGCCCCACAAGACAATCCGATCGCACCCGTTTGTGGTTCATCTCCCGACGGCGCAAACATCCCTACATCAGAACTCGTTCCGTTACAGAGCGGGGAAGCTGTGGAACTCCCTTTCCACGCGAGTGTTCCCGGAGCGTTACAACCTGCAACTGCTCAAAAAGAACTGCAACAGTTATTTAATGGCATCTCGGGAAGCCCATTCGGAGGTATAGGCTCGCCTCTCCCGAGAGAAGTCTAATAATAAAAAAAAAAAAAAACAACTGGTAAAACATATAATTTACTTCCACCATCATCCAAAATGTCGTTGCATTTATTGTTTGGTTTGTTGCTTCTGCAACAACTACCCTTTTCAACACTGTTTTCCCTTTGTCAGTTACCGTCTTTCGAAAAATTCCGGTCTCTTACACAAAAAACAAAACTGTCACCACCGTGCTTATTTTGCTCCGTTTCTTTTTTTTTTAATTCCTCTTTTCCGTTGTCCCAACGCAGATTCTCGGCTATGATTAATTTCGAAACTGTTCGAAGATATAATCGCCGGGGAAAGAACTGGGTTTAAGCACCAGGTAATTATTTTCGTTTTCAATTTAGGTTCTATGTTATATGTGTTTAATTATGTGAAATTGTAAATGAATGTAATATAAAAATGTATATTGTGTTTTGTATTTCAGTCTAAATTGAAACTGTGAGAGTTGTTTGTAACGAATGTATTTAATTAATGTTTATTAATGTAAAGGTTTACTTTAAAAATGTAAATGAATGTTTTAATTTAAAAATGTAAATTATTTGTAATGGACGTGCTTAATTTTTAAATTGTTTAAATATTTTATACGTTATGATGTATTTTTGTTTATGTTTTAATGTTCTCTCGTTGAAACGATTACCCTTTCTCCAATCAAATTCATAGAGGATGCATTGAATAGCACTTCATATAAAGACCATATCGAAAAAACATTTTTCTTTATCAAGCTTAGCTCTTTTTTATCACGTTCAAATTTGATATATTTATAGCGTTTGCGACGATAGTGAAGAGCGAGTGATTCGAACCGACGCTATCACGGTTAGAATCACTAGAAGATAGAACCAAAGCTCTTACCCATCAGGCCACTGCCGCTTATGTGAATTTAATTTCTAAACTCAAATACATTCGACTAATGTGGTAATCGTATATTATTGCTATGGTATACGGCTTTAATGGATGTGCTTTTGGTGGTGTTGTTCTTTACTAGTCGTGTGTGTATCTGCTAGAAACGCCACATATTTACTTAAACACTAAATCTGTTCTCTGTGTAGATGTAACAATTGGGAGAATAATAATATGCATCGAACACTCTTATATTAAATATAATTCATTTATTCGAATTTATTTACTATCTTTACTTTTGTCTAGCTATCAAAATGTGTTAATTTTTTACTGTCAAGGCTCTAAAACTAGCGTGTTTAGTTACCACATTACAAATGTTAAATGGTCATATTAATAAATGCTTTACTATGGCTTTAAATTCAGTTTTTATTTAAGAAATCCCACCATCTGATCGCAAATCCAAGCAATTAACACTGCTACTTTTAAGTCTGCTTGTGATTACATATTGCATTAAGCAATAATGCTTCACCCTGTTGTGGTGTTAAAAACGCCAAAATACTGCAACCGGTTTATTAACCTATTTTCCATAAATGTCATCTTTTTGGCATTCCCCCTTTCTCTCCCGCTCTTAACTAAAGCGTACTCGTTTTAACGTGTGGTAGCGAATCGGCTCACATGCCATCAATATCGGCAGAACGTCAAATATGCTATCAAAACATAACCTTCAAACATTTTTTTACTCTGAGTTTAGTGGATGTTAAGTCGATTTGCGCATTTTTTTCGGAGGGTTTTTAGGGTGTTTTCCACATTTTATATTTGTGTTTACTAGTTGATATGTAAAATTCGCGTGCCGATATAAAATAAGGAAGTTGAAACATGGATTCAAAATACGCCTTCGTCGGAAAGTTTAAGCTGAATGGTGGCAATGCCAGCTCTGCTAATTCACATCAAATATTTTCTACGAAGCGAAAAATAATCCAAGTGAATGGCCTTCAGAATCATGACAACGGAAACAATATTAAAAAACTACGAACTAATGAAAGACCTCAAGCCAATGGAGTACAAAACGAGGTATCGAAACAACAGCAACATCATCCTAATCTACAACAACAAAAAGTGTCTATAGAAAAACAACGTCAGAGTTTACCTGTATATGGATGCAGGACAAGGATTATTCAAGAAATTCGGAAATCCGACACTATTCTCTTAATGGGCGAAACAGGATCCGGAAAAACGACTCAAATTCCGCAGTTTCTTCTACAAGCCGGGTTCGCCCAAAAGGGTTTAATCGCTGTTACCCAACCTCGACGTGTTGCCGCGATTACAGTAGCGAAACGTGTTGCCCAAGAGAATGGCTCCAAATTAGGCGAAACTATCGGTTTTTCGGTTCGTTTCGAGGATTGTACATCCAAGAGCACGAAGGTAAAGTTCGTCACAGACGGAACCCTTTTGCGAGAAGCATTAAGTGACAAATTATTGAAGAACTACTCGGTGATTATGCTGGATGAAGCGCACGAGAGGACAATTAACACCGATATCCTGTTTGGGATTGTTAAGGAAGCGCAACGAGAGAGGAGAAATCAGAATCTAACCCCACTGAAAGTGATCGTTACTTCCGCCACCATGGACATCGATCATTTTTCAAAGTACTTCGGAGTTGAGGGCATGTATCTTGAGGGTAAGACTTATCCAGTGAAAGTCATGCACACGAAGGAACCACAGAGTGACTATCTTCACGCGGTACTCGTAACATTCTTTGAAATCCACAGAAGTGCTCCAGCAAAGTGAGTGAAACGGTATTGAGACACATTTGCAAAGTATTTTATAACTAAAAGTGTTCTCTTTTCAGTCATGACGTCCTTGTGTTCCTTACAGGTCAAGAAGAAATCGAAGCAATGGCGCAACAAATCCGGATTATCGCAAAGGTGAGCACCATGAGTAATTTTCTATGTACACATATTATGAGACAAATGATTACACCTTCTGCAAAAAAATTTCATTTGTATCATATCCTCACATCACTTGCGTCTCTTAAATGCCATAAATTTCGAATTATTTAATTCTTTGGTGGGAAGATGAAAAATGAAATGAAATGAAAAAATTACCTCTGGGCCGATTCAGGGGCATGCCGTATTTTTTATTTGTACCTACTAAAACCACCCCCCGCCAGGCACATATACTCGTTGATCCCCGTGGGACTTTCTTTTAGATATTCCATCAAGGAACGGGATGGAGTTTTCCTCATATTCCGGTCGTTGCGTCGCAACTGCTGCATCATGTCACACAGAATATCATTTGCTACGGACCATTCTTGTTTGGAACTTTCTAGCATTCTATTACTCCTGTCTGAGTAACTGTCCGTCTCATATCATCATCATCATCGGCACTAGAACCGGGAGCCGGTCTTGGCCTTATTTAGCAAGTCCTGAGGCTTGTTAAATTTTCCATGATTTTTTTTTTCGGGCAAGGTTATTAAGTCTCCCGACAGAGGCTCCCTGACGAGAAATCGAACCCCGGTCGCCCGCCTGACAGGTAGGTATACTAACCACTATACTATCGAGAAGCCGTCCGTCTTATATGTCTCTCCAAAATCGTTCGTGTGGTCTCGTCTCACGCACTCCATACAAGCAGTATGGCTGATTACCATTCTTATACTTGTGCAAGTATTTCCGAAAGAATCCATGCCCTGATATCAGCTAAGACAAGTGCTAGTTCAACTCGCCATGTTTTCTTTTCACCTAGGTTTCTACATCAGGTATCATTAGGTCCACCTTCCTTTGGTGGAAGAATCCCATCTTTGTTGCCATTCTCTTATGCTTGAGAGCTCTAATTGTGACCGCATTGGGTGACGATTCTTTTGTGAAACCTCATGCAAAGCAGCGATATCCTTAGGTGCAATTTCGCGTGCTTTCTTCCGGGCCAAGACATTCATGACGTCTTCAGATACTGTTCGGAATCCAACATACTCTTAATCACGCTAGCCTATGTGCTGAGTTTACTCCCCTCATGTACGACTTATACTGTGCGGCTCCTGCCCACGTGTGTGCTGCGTACATTATAATGGAAGTGGTGACGCTGGTTATCAGTTTCCTTATATGGGCCCGTGGTTTTCCAACATTGGATAGCAGTCTTGTGGCGTTTCTAACCGATACACAAGCAAATAGTGAAGAACACCGAAAAGAAGAAAATCGAATTAGGAAAAGCATCAGAATAAGCGAAAGCATCAGCCGTATACCAAGCAATAACATAACAAATAGCAGGTGAATGTACTTGAGTTTAGAAATCGAGTTCATACACGCACAGTAGTCTGATGTTTCAATTCTTCGCTTTTCATCCGTTTTTCCGTCTGTGTAATTCACCATCTTTACTATCCTTGCTTAGCGCTATAATTGGTGACCCCGACGTGATCTTTACACACAACACACAGTTTCCCATAGTAAGCAAGACTTTACTACTACGATCCCGACTTCTGCACAGAGCACCGGCTTTTGGCGGATTTTTTGTCAATGGTCGAATGTTTACGGCTGATGTATTTCGCCGAACGCTGTTCACAAGGAAAACACAACGGAGCGAATACTGTTACCAATGAAACAACGAAATGTTTTTCTTTTATAATTTGTTTTATTTAAAATTTTCTTTCATCTTTTTTTTTTCTTCAAATTGTTACAATAACACGAGTTTACTACACTTGAACACCCGTTGGTAGTCTATAAGAACTATTTCAATGTCGGCCACTTATAAAAACACAATTCAAACTACAATTCCAAACGAGTGTTTTTGAGACTCTGATGGTACGGTACCACTCAGGAAACTTCTGCAAACTAAAACTTTTTTTATAATTTGTCTACACCTTCGTCACTCGACGTTACTCTTAAACGAAACCAAACAAATTCGCAACGGTACTATACAACGTAAACCTCCCCGGGACTCGGTCTTAACATCACCGTACTTGAAATTAAACTTCCTCGTCCAGACTCTCGATTTCGACGGTGGTCTCTTCTCTGGGGATGATTCTATTCACCCCATAGTTTTCTTTCTCCTTTCACTTTCCCTGGGTGGTGACTTTCTCTCAATCGAGAATCTCTCCACCAGGGAAGATCGCGCTCACACATACAGATGCGGGGGTTGCCATCAGAATTTTCACATTTCTGTTGCGTTGCTTATGCAAACTTTCTGGTGTGCTCTCTGCAGAAATCGAGATCGTAGTAGTAAAGTTCTGTTTACTATAGGAAAGTGTGTGCTGTGTACAGATCACGTCGGGATCAACAATTATAGCGTAGTGACACGACGTTAAAAATGCATTTAACTCGGTGAACTGGAATCGGATTCTAGAAGCGTTGAGCGATTTACAAGTCTCACCCTACTTGGTGCGTATACCAGCAACCTATCTCTCGGATAGAAGACTGCTGTATGACTCAGATGGGGGACCACAGGACTATAAAATAACAGCGGATGTACCCCAGGGGTCTGTATTAGGTTCACTGTTATGGAATATCATGTATTATGGTGTGCTCAGGGTCAATATACCAGAAGGAGTTAGAATCATTGGGTACGCAGATGATTTGGCGATAGTGTCCGTAGCTAAACATCTATATGACCTGGAGAATATTTGCTCCCAAGCAATCGAGAGCATTAAATGCTGGCTAGATCTGCCCGAATTGAAACTAGCCGCACATAAGACGGAGGCAGTTTTAATAAGCAGCTGCAAAAAAGTTGAACACTTTGAATTGGAAATAGAAGGACAAACTATCAAATCCAGTCCCCATATTAAATATCTTGGTGTTATACTCGACAACAGGTTGACCTTCAAGGAACACCTGCGGAAAACGAGTGAAAAAATGGCAAGAGCCTGGCATGCTTTGGTGAGACTATAGTGTTTGCGACGATAATGAAGAACGTGTGATTCGAACTGACGCTATGACGGTTAGAATCACTAAAAATTGAACCAATGCTCAACACATAAGGCCACTGCCGCGTGTATGAACTCGAATTATAAGTTCAAGTACACTCAACTGATGTGAAATTGCTATGTTATTGTTTGCTAAACTGCTGGTGATTTTGCTTATTCAATTTTCTTTCTGCCTTGTTCTTCACTATTTGCTTGTAAATTGTGTGTATCTATTAGAAACGCCAACTACTCCCCCATTAATTTTGTTACGATCATCTTCGTGTGCGAACGACAGAGCGAGGATCGAGCGAACCAGAGAACGTCGGAGCAGGCGAATGAGCCGATGCTCTGTGCAGAAGTCGGGATTGTAGTAGTAAAGTTCTGTTTACTATTGGAAGGTGTGTATTGTGTGTACAGATCACGCCGGGTTGTTGCGTTAAGCATTTGATTTGAACATACGATGAAAAGGGTGAAAAGCGAAGCCTTGAAGCATCAGGGTACTGCCGCGTGTACGAATTTGATTTAGAAACTCAAGTACATTCAACTGATGTGGAATTGTTATATTATTGCTTGGTATATAGCTGATGCTTTTGCATGTTCGATTTTCTTTCGGTGTTCTTCACTATTTGTTTATATATTATGTCTGTATATGTGTTGTGATCCTTCTCTCAGGGAGCGTGTCTCCTTGTCCTGAAAAGGATGAGGGATCTCTATAGACCGCTCCTGAGGGGACCCGTTGCGGTCGCCACCGTGCTTCCGGGGCCTCCGGGATGAGTAGCAACCGATCGTTAAATATGGCCCTGGGAATCGGCCAAGCCCAATTAAAAAGGCAAATACTTTGTCTATTAAGTTTTTATTTTATTAATTTATTTTAATTTTGTTTATTGTAATTTACATTTGTTGGCGTCCTTACACCTAGGACACCAAACGAGACTGATCCTCGAATACGAATTTCATCGCCCTTTTATACAAAATCTTATCGGGATTTTGTATCGCGGATGCATCGAAATGCAAGCAGAATTTCGAAACGTACTTCGACTGGAGTCGAGTACTGGAGAAAAGGAATGTGATATCTATTTTAAGAATGTACACATCTGGCAAGAATGGATGTAAAGATAAGGATTTGTAGGAACATGAGTTTGATTGCATACGAAGATATGCATTGTGGTGTTTAGTTTTTAGGAAGTTCTGGAAATATGAGTATGGTAATTGAACATCTGGTTCAACTTACCGTGTGTTTGTTTTGGTTTGGGGATTACTGGAAATTAGGGTGTATGGATGATAAACGAATATTTGATTCGTTTATCGAGATTTTTTATGTTTGAATTGGGGTGATTGATTTGTTTAAATCATCCTGTAGGTGTTGGAATTGGGATATATGTGTGGGGAAAGTATTTGGTAGGGCTTCGTAGAGCACTACATATGCTAGAAACGCCACAGACTCATAATCGGAAAACATTTTATGTGTTACAAAATACTGTAGGAACTTCGAGTCAATATATTGTAGAAAATTGCAGTTTTTTTGAATACGAATCCTAATGTTCTGATTATCGGGAAGGTTGTCTTTTAAGTGCAGCATCCAAAATATTTGCAAAAATCTATTTCTCGAAAACTTATTTGGAAAAAATGGTATCTTACTATTTTTTTTTTTTTTTTTTTTTTACACTAACGCGCGCACAACAGGGGATTTTGAAGTATCCTTAAATGTCAGACCACAGTGCGAGCGGATGGAGAGGAAGTAGATAAGAAAGGAGGTGTCGATGTATATTGGTCTTGAATGTCTGGACATGACAGCGGCCAGGATACAAATGATCAGGCGGAACATTCCACATTCGTGTGGTTCAGCTAAAGAACGAATTTTTTTTTTTTTTTTTTTTTATTAGACTTCTCTCGGGAGAGGCGAACCTAAAGTCCACTTTCAACGTGAACTGATGCGCATTCACAGATTGACGGGTATCGTGGGAAAATGTCTGAAGAGGCGGAACACATTGCTACTGGTTGATCAATATTTTATGTTCGCTAAAGCTATCGTTCTCATATTGAAAATTACTCCAAAGAAGTCCAAAAAGTCTTTGCGTTCTACATCCTTCCATGTTTTCCAAATTGATTCCTTCGACAAAGGTTCCAACGCTTTTATTTTTTTGCTTCCCACAGTTGTTTGTCATCTTTATTATACTATTTACCCACATTCTTTTCCAACAGCATGTATCCTAATGATATACCTTTCATTTATTACAGGGCAACGTAATGGACGCTCCAAATGTTCGCGTCTTTTGCTTATACTCACAATTACCCCAAAATAAACAACTGGAATGCTTTATTCCCTCACCACCAAATGCTAGAAAAGTAATTTTAGCTACAAACATCGCAGAAACGTCGATTACAATAACCGGCATTCGTTATGTTATTGATTCGGGTTTCGTCAAACGACGGGTCTACAATCCCGAAACAAACCTTGATATTTTGAAAGTGGTCAGAATATCACAAGCACAAAGTTGGCAAAGGTGCGGCCGTGCAGGTCGAGATGCAGAAGGAATCTGCTATCGAGTATATACCAAGGACGAAATGGATAAATTTGAACAAATGCCAAAGCCAGAAATCTTGAGGAGCAATATTTGTGCAACTGTAATTATTTACTCTACATCTTTCATAACTAAATATTAACTCTTCACATTCTATGTAGGCCATTCAACTCCTAGCTCTGGGAATAGATTGTAAGACTTTTGATTTTCTCGACAAACCTGCCCCTGAAGCCGTTGATAAGGCATTTCAACAATTAATGCTTTTGGAAGCTATCAAAAGCACTAATAAACCTGAACTAACAATTCTAGGCAAACACATGGCGTTATTCCCCTTAGATCCAAAATTAAGTAAACTTATATTAACTGCTCCATCCTTCGGATGTCTAGAAGAAATCCTTAGCCTAGTGGCAATACTTTCTGGAGAGAATATATTCGTCACTAGCACTGATAAACGAGAGAAGGCCGCTTTGGCCCATGCTAAATTTGAATCAAAACATGGTGACCACCTGACGATGTTGAATGTCTTCAGAGCCTTTGAAAAAACCCAAAAGATTAAGGTAAGTCAACAAATAACATTGAGAAGCAGTTACTGATGATTTATCCATTTCAGCTCTGGTGCCATGATAACTTTCTCAATACGAGGAACTTATTATATGCCTGTGATGTGCGCAATCAACTGCTGGAGATATCCCAGTGCCTTGATCTTGATTTGAAAAGTTGTGGCAATAACTCAGACCAAATTCGTAAATGCCTTTTAGCTGGATTTTTCGACAATATAGCTGAACTGCAGCGCGATAACACTTATATTACACTCTCAGGACGCCAGCGTGCCAAAATTCATCCATCAAGTGTTTTCCATGGAAGATATCGACCCCCCTACGTAGTTTATTCAGAAATCGTAATGACTGATCGCAACTTCCTTCGACAAGTAACCGAAATCGAACCCGACTGGATTGAAGAAGTTGTCCCCAACTACCCGCATTTAAGTAGAATAAGGAACTAGATGAAGTAATGCATTTTAATTGTACAACTAACAATTATGAAAATCGATGTTCTGAAAGAAATCCCATCATTTTCATTGGAACGATGTGTTACGAATTAAATTTAAACGGTCGGCTGGCTCACAGCGGGTCCGCAAACTTTTAACGATGTTGTGGACTTTAAAGAAATTTAATTAACAAATCAAAGACAATCCTCTAAATGATGGAGAATGTTTCCTATGGTAGGGTAGGAAGCTGTTGGTTTATTATGGCAGGGTCGCCATGTAAGGTAGGATGCTGGGAGAGTCGCATTGAAAGGATTCGTGCGTCACCAAGCAGGATAATGCAAAAATCTGACGTAAAAGGTGAAGCGTATTTTTCACATTTGTAGAGGTCATCAAAATGTTGTGTCGGGTTCAATTCGTTCAAACTGTGCTTTCAGGGGTAAACGGTCCTAAAGGACAGATCTCCGCTTGAGGTGGAGGCCACGAATGCCATAGGTTTCTGCCAGAAACTCGAAGTATATTCGTAAGGCAGTCTGCATGTATCCGCTTTATTCTTTCAAAAATGGGTTCTAAAATACTATTTCTTCCATCGATATTTCCGATGCATATCGGTACCAAGTAGGTCACAAGCCATCATATATCGCCGGTCCAATCATGACCTGAAGATAATGTTCCTAATTTCAAACACTCATTGCACATTGCATGGCAAATCCACATTGAGTCACATCTCAGATGACACGTTAATAGATGAGTAAAATGCACGATGAAACAAATCTATCGGAACACCTGGGCAACGAGTATTGTCATGTAATACTTTTTGTGAGTATCATACACCGTGATATCGTGTGGCATACATGACACACAGCTATTAGAATACCTGGGCAATTGAGTATTGTCATGTTATAATTTTTCTCAGACTTCTCGTGGTGTCAGTGCTTTGGCGTGTGCCGCCCGGTATTTTTTTATTTATTTTTTATTAGACTTCTCTCGGGAGAGGCGAACCTATATTGCCGAATGGGCGCCCCGAAATGCCATCAAATTTTTGTTGCAGGTCTTTTGAACAGTTGCAGGTTGTAACGCTCCGGGAACACTCGCGTGGAAAGCACAGCTTCCCCGCTCTGTAACGGAACGAGTTCTGATGCAGGGATGTTTGCGCCGTCGGGAGATGAACCACAAATGGGTGCGATCGGTCGGATTGTCTTGTGGAGCGCATATAGGCCGAATTGCGTGGAACAATACCAAGAATCTCCGAAGAACAGTACCCGTAATAATATCTGTAAAACAGGTCGGCTATGCGTCTTCGATGTGATAGCGACTGTAGACCCGACGCCAGCGCCCAGTCCCCGATCAGGCGGATCGCTCGTTTCTGCATGCTCCCAAGTAGGTCCAGGGTATGTTTAGGAGCCGAGCTCCAAACACGAGAGCAATATTCGAGCGCGGATCTAATTTGGGATTTATATAGGAGAAGAAGTTGGGCAGGAGTAAAATATTTCTTGGCTCTAAAAAGATAGCTCAGTTTTCCTGAGGCTGATCTGGCGATACTCGACACGTGTTTATGCCATGATACATTCCCACAGACCGTGACGCCGAGCAATTTCAAACTTTCCCCAGCCTCGGCCATTCATCATCAGCTGTGTAACCGATGATCCACTTTTCTTTGTGAATGTTGTATACTGGGTTTTCGTTGCATTGAAGTCGACGAGATTGGCCTTTCCCCACTGCAGGACTTTATCCAGGTCCCGATTCAGAGAGTCAATCTGTCTACATCTCAGCTGGTGCGACGTTGATGCACCAATCGGCCGATCACTCGAAAAGGAGGTAACAAGCGTACTATCATCCGCAAAACTGAACACTTTGTTAGTGAAACTTGGGGCACCCCCGAATTAACAGGATACAGATCCGAACACTCGCCGTCCACAACAACCCGGATCGATCGATTCTCGAGGAAGCTCCTCGTCCAGTCGCAAAGCTGTTGGGAAAGTCCATATGAACGAAGTTTGCTCAGCAATGCCCCGTGCCAGAGGCGGTCAAAAGCCTTGGAGATATCCAATGCGACCACCCTTGACTCACCACGCCGTTCAATCGCAGATGCCCATATATCGGTTATAAGTGTCAAAAGGTCTCCCGTGGGCCGCCTGCCACGGAATCCGTATTGACGATAATTCAGAAGTCCATTGCACACCAAATACTTAACTAACTCTGATGAATTGATGACTTTTTCCATTACCTTAGTTAAAATAGACAGTAATGTAATAATCGGACGGTAATTTTGTGGGATACACTTTTTTCCCCCCTTTGGGATTGGCTGAACTCGAGCGATTTTCCAGCAGGCAGGAAAGGTCCTCCGTGCATAAGATAGGCGGAAGAGTCTGCCAAGAACCGGCGATAGTTCTGGAGCACAGTTCTTAAAGACTATTGCTGGTATTCCGTCCGGACCGGATGCCTTCCTACAATCCAGTTCACAAAGAATGCGTTGAATAGAGCGCGGACGAAATCTCACATCCCGCATGGAAGACCGTACCGGCGAGATCACAAGTGGCTCCAAAAGGCCGGGATCGAGGTTTGAATTGGTGGAAAATAAATTCGCGAACACATTAGCTTTATCCTTTGAATTCGTGACTAATGTCCCGCTGTCTGTCACCAACGGAGGGAAAGAGGAGGATGCGAAGTTACCGCTGACAGCTTTTGCCATTGACCAGAAGGAGCGCGAACCAGCTGGGCACCGAAGGAGCTTATTGATCACCCTGTCGTGGTGGGCCTTCTTCGCGGTATCAATCACCTGGTTGCACGCGTTTCTGATTCTAACAAAATTCGTTTTGCTAACATCGGTGTGATTGGAACGCCATTGTTAAAAGCTCTATTTTTTGCCGCTGTAATCAGCTCGTACTTTTTATCAAACCAAGGATTATCAGACGAACTTCGTTTGATGGAATGTGGAATACACATCTCCATCCCCAGAGAATAATCTCTGATACCGACTCCGCGCAAGCGTTAACATCGGAGTTTCCGACGCACACCTCGGACCATGGAAATGATGCGAAGAAATCTCGCAAATCGTCCCATTTAGCAGCCCCATACTTGCATACATGGCGAAGCTGCCTAAGCCCGTCATTCGCTGGATATGCAAGCGACAGATACCAAGCAGTGATCTGAGTCTTCCAATGGCGCAGACACCTATTCGCATAATCGCCTCGGGCATCCGGCACTCGCGTTGGCTCCTCCACGAGTTGAGTCAAGTTGTGGCTTACAGCAAACATCTCCGCCAATTTCGCAGCCTCGTCTGTTCTGGTAGAATGTACCAACCAGCCGGAATTGCTAACACTAAAATCGCCAAGGACGACAATTTCAGAAGCTGGGTGGTTGATCTGTATCCAGTAGACGGTATGTGAAAGATGTTCGAAAAATGTCGCTGGTCGATCGTCATTCGGGGAGCGGTAAAGACAACAAAGAAATTTAACGGAATTCCTCCAACGCCTCCATCTTCTGGCAAGCCAGATTGGACCGCGAGAAGACGCAGACTCCGCCCTTAAAACGGAATCTCGAATGTAAGTCGTATCCTGAGCAACGAAGATATGTCGAATCAGTTGACGAATCGACCTGGGTCTCAGTTAGGGCAAGTATATCCGGTTTCGTTGCTTGCAAATATTGGTGGACGGCGTTTACATTCGTATTGGTGAAACCGATGCCCCAGATGTTACAAAATGCCGTTATCAGTCGAGCGTGGGCAGAGCCTCGAGAGCGAGCCCGGTTATGCGATGACGAACCTCTTAAAGTTCCATTATTTATCATGATATCTGCATGATGTTCCCCCTGACATAGTCCCCCTGGAGATCCGAATTGGAGACTAGTTTACCTCCGGAATTCTTAAATCAGAAGGTACTGTAGCGGTTCTACGAACCATACAACTCCTTACAGGTGAGTTATCCTTTCCGCCAAGGAACTCTACTCACCTTTCGCAGCACACGTGCCCACAGACGCGTGGCCAATAGTCATTACCATACCTGTAATAAAGGCTATATGAAATTGCAACAACGTTGAACCCGATAGCAAAAACCAAGGAACTTAACGTTCAAAAGCTTCCAAGATCAAGTTCAACGCATCCATACATGGTATTCTACCCCAATTCAAAAGGGCAGCTAAAGCATCGCATCTAAGCAATGCGCCAAATGCAGCAAGCATTGCATACAAGTCATTAATCTCCCGTCCTAAACATCAACGCGATGTTTCCAAAGAAATACCATTTTCGGTAAATAGACCGAACAACGGATGCATACGTTGGTAGCTAAATGCAATTAGCACCTAAACCAGGCACACTTGCACAAACAAGCGATTCGTTGCGCCACTGATTAGCAGCCATAGAGCCATAAACCCATAACACTATCCCGGATAGAGGTTTATGATGGGAAAGGCAAACAAAGCCTTATATCCTATAGGCCGCGTACACATCCGAAATGCAGGCGATCCTTTGCCGAATGCCAGATGTGCAGAGCAAATAAACTACGGAATGCTCGGAGAATAAGCGGCGGCATCCGATCAACACACAAAGGGACGAGATACCGACCATCAGCAATTAATGGTAATGATGATAATGATCACCAGGAAGATTTCTCCTTTTTACAGAGACAATGGGTAATGTAGCTAACAGATACTTTGGGAAATTCTGTTAGCGGACAGGATGGGAAATTCGATGCAGAGATGCACTGGAAAAAATTTCCCTTACGATGGAGGATGCGAATACAGAGTCGACTTAGAGATCAGTCTTTTATCGAACAGCGAGAAGTTAGAGCCTATATCGAAGAGTCGCGGGAGAAGGTCGAACGATGGAGTGCCAACGAAGCTGATCGCACTGCGAGGATCTCTAATGAAGAGATCCTAATAAAGATAATCGAATCGGGCCGTGAATGAAATTATTCGAGAAAGTCGAGTTAACATGTGTTTCGTTCGGTGGCTACCTGCGTTCGTATAAAATATTGTTAAGACCATGTATAACACCAGTGTGATTCAATAAAAATAAAATAGTAAGAAACTATTCCTCTGTGTTTTGTGTTTTTGTGTGCATTCGCCCGTTGTCCCAGGTTGCTTAGTTGTGTGTGGACAGTGTTCAGGCGGAACACTGCGTCAACGTATAAAGAAAGACATATACCGCCAAAGTACCATCATGACATTCGTTTCATGATCGTGGTTTTGATTTCTAAAACGCTATATATTATGGGAAAGCGCTTCTGTTTTAATGGGTATACTACACTATACTCTAGTACAAACATTTTATTCTATATATACAGGTGCGCCATCTTTTATGTCGGTATGCGACTGTTTGGGCGTATTCCAAGCGACGTGGACGGTCTGTCTGCAATATTCTTTGAGTCTATTCCTTTATACGGAGGCAAATGCAAATAATCCTTCAAAATACGGGACAGGTGGTTCCAGTGACGCCAAAATGCTGAACGCGGTGACGATACGACACATGTGGGACTCTCGGCAACACTTACCGCTTCAACCAGCCCATCGGAACGTCTTGGGCTTTGATGAACGGCATATCGACGATCTCCCACTGTCCCGTGCTCAACAAAATTCGACACCAAACGACGAATAGTGTTGTCCCACGGTGCTCGTTGGTCATGGTATTTTCGACGATATGCACGTTGAGTTTTCAATGTACAGCGTCACTATTTCGGTGCGAAAGTGGATTCATCGTTAAAATTGTAGTGCATTGATGTTTCAAAAACATGCCCACTCAAGTCAATCGGTTGATAAATCTCAAACTGTTCAATGTTTACATACCGACATATGAGATGGCGCACCTATATGTAAAATCTTCGATACCTACATTTTTAAGTTTCATATGAGCGAAAGTAACGTAAGCACTCCTAGGAGCTCTAGAATCGAACACACTAGGGCCGCAAGATTGTTTGTCTTTTATGCCATTTTACACACGGAATCGTCCACATATGTCATTGTCCGGCAAGCAGATAGTTTGTGTTTTATTTTTGTTTAATGGAACGCCACACTGGAATCCATCTGTGCATGGCGAAACAAACGATTTCCGGACAAATCGCTTGTGCGGTTCTTAACTCCTGTCAATGGCACCAATGTCATCAAGCGATGTACAAGCGGGCAAGGCCAACCCCTCCCATCACCACCGGAATGCTGGTCCTCATCATGGACAGTGATACCTGCCACCCAAGTGGCTCGCATCATCCACACTCATCCCGGACAGGACGGGCTCACCCGAGTCGTCTCCCTACGAACCAGCACCAGTATTTTGAAGCGACCAATCGTGAAACTATGTCCTCTCCCCGTGGCCTCCGCGATAGAGACCATTTCGGCGACTAAGCCACCGAAAAGCGGGTGGCCAATATTTAATGGAACGCAACACGGGAACTCATCGGTGTATGGTGAAACGAACGATTTCCGACCAGATCGCTTGTGCGCTTCTTAACTCCCGTCAGTGGCACCAATGTGTGAAACAGTTTTCATTTGCTGATGTTAGCGCTCTTTTTCCTGTTTGGTATTTTTTGAAGTTCATTTTGTTGTACTGCACATTCTCTAGTAAGTATCTTGTGTTTACGTTATCCCTGAAATAAAAATAAAGAGTTGTGCGTACATCGTTCTGTTTTATCTCGTCACTACAATCGAAGGATCACTACCCCGCAGCCTTCGTGACTGCTGTCTGAGTTGTATCTCTGACCATCTGCTGGCTGATGGCTCTATTGTGGGAATTCGACGTGGTACCCCGCGGTCGGGCGGCCAGGCTTGCATTACGGCGGGGGTTGCTAAAGGGATCTGGGTGTGTATCTTTTATGTTGATTGCGACATGAGGGAGACTGGCGCTTTGAGTGAGCGCGAGTCAAGCGGATGCAACGATTCGGGAGTCAGTCGTAACTTGTGCTTCGGTCGACAAAGTTAGTATCAAAATTGAAAAGGATTGTGGGTAACGTATTTGTTGTTTCAATCCGGGTTATTGATAGAGATATTTAAAGTGATTACAAAAGTGGTAGCATTATTGTTATTATTCGGCTTCGCGATTTTACTTGTTAATAAAACCGTTCGAATTTGGTTTGGTGCTCCGCCGTGGCATTACGATGCTCAGTTTACAAAATTCACATCCATGTCTCCTAATTACTCAATTCGCGATTAACCGACAATCATTGGTGTCAAAGACATAAAAGACAAGCTGCAGGCATAAACACATTTTGTATGCCAACAACAGGAAGGAGAAGAAAACTTTGCCGCGCGAATACTGAAACTGAGAGTTCATCTACTTCCCACTGTGTCCACGGTTCAATTTGTGTCAAATCAGAAATAATTAATATTCATCCCATCGATAGGAAGCTACCAAAATTAGTTCACCTCCAATCGAGGTCCAACACCGGTGGACTCAAGTTTGGACGACGATCAACGTAACTCTAGCAAAGACTTTAACCGGACAGTTGTGGAGCGGGAGAAGCGCTCGTCCGCCATCGCTGCGACTGTCACCCCACTCTCGGCGTGAGCTCAGATAAGGGAAAATAGTATTCCACTAGTGACTGAAGTGTAAGTCGGAAGGGTTCGCGGCTCTTTTGCCCGACCGGCAAGACAATAGCGCATGATTGGTTAACCCTAAACCGGTAAACATAATTTTGTCAACTTAATCCGGTAAACTGGGATTACCCCACTTGCACTTTTAATCTTTTCTACTCAAGCATGGGTGAGCAACTGGAGCTAAAAGTGTGTCTCCCTACTCTTTAATGATGAAATTGAATTATGATCAGGGTCCCGTGTTGTAAAAGCAAATGATTCGGCGTGTTGCTGAAACGAAACAACAAAAGGCTAAACCTAATCGCGAACGGCGCTTTCTTCAGCGACGTCCAAAAACAGTTTTGCCTTAGCGGACTGTATTTTTCCGGCACTGGCCGGCCAACGATGATTTCTTCTAATTCGAGGGATTGTACCTCCAGAGCCGGACTCTTCTCTGGATTGGCGGGCGTTTGAGTCTTGCCCAGTACAAAATCCTAAAATTTACTAACAGTGAAAAAACGACCCAATTAGACTAGACTAGCAAAACGCGGTATTACTCGCTTATTTTACTATTTATTTGATATTTTATTATTTGTTTTTCTGTTCGATCCCTTTATACTGCTGGTCTTGAACAAGACCTTTTCATTAGGAGTTCCTTCGACGACTCCCACTGCTTCAGCGCCGCGCTCGCCTTTTATTGCCAGCAGCTGTCTCCTTGTTCGCTTGGTTTCGATAAATCACTCGTTTCCTGTTGAGCGACTGGTATACAGCTGTCTGCCATGCTCCTCCTTCTTGAGTGCTTGTGCGCCGACGTCGAGTGCTTGTGCGCTGGTGCCCAGTGGTTGTGTGTCGATGCTGAGTGTTTTGAGTGCCGGTGTCGAGTGCTTGTGCGCCGGGAAGTATGCATCGCCAACAGTCTCCCCCGCAGTGCGAAGCACTTCAACGTGTGGCGGCGATGTTGTCGCTGGAACCAGCACTACTACGCGGCGGGTTGGCCTTCGTAGTGTTCCCCATGTCGTCCTCACGTCCAGAACTCTGATCCTTCCATCGGGTCCGGGATATACCGCTTGCACTTCCCCACGGGGCCAGGTATTGCGGGGCAGCGATGAGTCCACTACCAGGACTATATCTCCGACTTGTGGGTCGGTGGTATCTTGGCCGGAGATTTTTCTTGGCCTCAATGTCGGCAGGTATTCTTTTACCCATCTTTGCCAGAAGTGGTCCGTCAGTCGCTGCGCCGTTCTCCAGTTCGTCCTACCGACGAGGTCATGGTCGTCAAACTCATCGGGTGCCATCGCACCACAAGAGCGCCCTAGCAGGAAATGGTTCGGTGTGAGGCTCTCTTCGTCGTTCGGGTCCGTGCTGACGTGGGTCAGTGGGCGTGAGTTGACGACGTGTTCTGCTTCGGTCATCAGGGTGTACAGCACCTCTTCTGGCGGCGTCCTGGAGTGTAGAGTGGCGGTCAAGGCCGTTTTTACCGATCGCACGAGCCTCTCCCATGCTCCCCCCATATTGGGGCATCCTGGTGGTATGAACTTCCATCTGATGATATGCCCGTTATTTGACTTCTCCAGCTCCTTGCTTGCCCCGGTGAAGTTGGTCCCGTTGTCGCTCCAGATGGTCCTCGGAGTCCCTCTTCTTGCGGCCATCCGTCGCAGGGCCATGATCATGGAACTGGCGCTGAGAGAATTGGCCAGCTCCAGGTGTACGGCTCTCGTGGTTAGGCACGTAAACAGCACTCCCCAGCGCTTCTCGATCCTTCTTCCGATAGCGACCTGCATTGGCCCGAAGTAGTCCACCGCGGCGGCAGTGAACGGGTGTTGGTGGTGGTGCAGTCGTTCGATCGGTAGGTCTCCCGTGGGTGGCACTTGAGGGGTGCATTTGTGGACTCTGCACCATTGGCATCGGTGTATCACTCCTTTTGTGGATGCTCGTAGCCCTAAGATCCAGTATCTCTGCCGAAGCTCGTTCATCACGGTTGCGGTGTTGCCGTGGGCGAACCTCTTGTGATAGTGGTCGATCAAGAGGCGGCTCAGATGATGTTTCCCGTCCAGCACAATGGGATTTGTTCTCCAGCCGTCGATCGTTATTTTTCTCGTCCGGGACCTCAGCTTCATCACCCCGTTTTCGTCGAGGTAAACATCTATTTTGCGCAGCCGACTTGAGCTTCCCGGTGGTCTTCCTTCACGCAGGCGGGCCATGTCTCCTACGAAACTGTCCTGTTGGCTCATTTTGATCAGTTGCTCTTCGGCCCTGTCCAGATGTTTTTGACGCAGGGGTGTGAATGTCTTCTTCTCGGCTTTGGAACATGTGGGTGTTTGTTGCCTTCGGGACTTCGGTGTTTTGGCTGATATTCGCCGCTCTCTCTTCTCTTTTAGCGTGTCTATAAATTGAAACACGCGTGCTGTGGTTCTCAGCAGACGCAGCCAGTCGGAAAATCGTTCCGGGTTCGGTGTGGATGGTTCGACCACTCTCGCCGCGGCTACCACTTGGGGGCTCTTTTCTTCTCCAGTGACTGTCGCCGGGCTCGCCTCGAAGTGCCGGTTTGGCCACTTGTCTTCTTCCTCGTACAGAAACGCGGGTCCCTTGAACCACCTCGCTGTGCTGCTGAACTCGTTTGGTATCCCTCGGGTAGCGTCGTCAGCTGGGTTTTCCTTCGTCGGCACCCATCTCCAGTCCCGTGGTCCTGTCAGCTCTTCGATTTCCGCCAATCGATGGGCCACGAAAGTCTTGAACTTGCGTGGCTCCGATTTTATCCACTGCAGTACTGTGCTGGAGTCGGTCCAATACCATTTCTCCGATATTTGGAGCCTAAGCTCCTTCTCTATTGTGGCCGCTAATCTGCTTCCCAACAAGGCAGCCTGTAACTCTAGTCGGGGCATGGACACTGGTTTTGTCGGAGTTACCCGGGCTTTACCGGCGATCAGGGTTACGCTCACTCTTCCATCGGGTTCCACCGTCCTCCAATAAACTGCGGCTGCGTACGCCTCTTCGCTGGCGTCACTGAAAGTGTGCAGCTGACCTTCTTCCTGACTGCTCGACAGGCACCGAGGAATCCTCAGACCTTTGAGGATGGACGTCTCTTTTAAGTAGGTGGTCCAAGCGGTCCTCTGTTCCTCTGGGATCTCATCATCCCATCCGATCTTGGCGCGCCAGACGTCTTGGATCAGCTTCTTCCCCTGTATGAGCACTGGCGTTGCGAACCCCAGTGGGTCGAAGGTTGACATCACCGCGCTCGTGACTTCCCTCTTGGTAGGCATTCTTCTCCCGGTGAGGACTTCTGGGGGGGTGTTCCGGAACTCTACGTTGAAAGCCAGGATGTCCTCCGTCATCATCCATCTGAGCCCGAGGGTCTTCTCTTCCTTCGACAATTCCACGGCTTCTGACTGGGGCTGCTCCTGAAAACCTGAGAAAATTTGGGGTTGATTACTACTCCACCCTTTGAGTCGGAATCCCGCTTTAGCATGGATCCTCTCCACCGCCTTTGCCACGTCCCTGGCTTCTTCTACCGTCGCAAAACTCTGTAGGTAGTCGTCCATGTAGTGGTTTTCACGGATGGCTTGCGCCGCTCCCGGATGTTCCTTCTCGAAATCCTTTGCGTTCTTGTTCATCACATAGATTGCGGTCGATGGTGATGAGGTGGCTCCGAACACTACGGACGTCATACGATATTCTTCCGGTTTGCTTCTTGTGTCTCCGTTGCGCCAAAGAAACCTTAGGCAATCGCGGTCGGCTTCGCGCATCTGGATTTGGAGGAACATTTCCTTGATGTCAGCGACGACGGCGATTGGTCTTTCTCGAAATCTGACCAGCACCCCCACGATCGATTGGAGGAGGTCCGGTCCGGGGAGTAGAGCGTCGTTAAGGCTCTTGCCGTCGAACTTGGCTGCTGCGTCGACTACTATCCGCGGTTTTTTCTTCGTCGGGTGTATTACTGCAAAGTGCGGGAGGTAGAAGGTCCTTCCGGTGATGGAGTTCGCCGGCGCCTTTTCTGCATACCCGTTCTCTAGCAAATTGTCCATTTGCTCCAGGTACATCTTCTTCAGGTCCTCGTCTTGGCCCAGTTTCCTCTCGATATTCAGAAGGCGTCGATAGGCCTGGCTATAGTTGTTGGGCAGCATCTCATCGTCGCTTCTCCATAGAAGGCCCGTTTCGTATCTTCCGTTTGGCAGTCGTCTCGTGGTTTTTTCCAGAACCTCTATGGCCCTTCTGTCGGCGTCGTTCTTGGGGCGTCGTGGTTGCACTCCCAATGTTTCGATTTCGAAATGGCGTCTTACGAGCGATTCTGTCTCGTCTTCCTTAGTCCTGCCATAGTTGACGAATCTCACCGGCGCGCTGCTCCTGGCCTCGCACCCGTGCAGGACCCATCCCAGGCTGGTAAGCGAAGCGACTGGTTCGGTGCGCCTCCCCTTCCTCAGACTCCTTGTGACTATCAGGCCCCAGTTGTCCTGGCCGATGAGCAATTTAGGTTCCTGTTGGGTGTAGGTCAGTTGGTCTCCGAGGTCTCGTAGATGCTCGCATCTCTCAATCGTCACCTTCTTCACCTCCTGCTTCGAAAGTTTAAAGTTAGGAAGGGTTCTTACCTCGATCGAGTATCCGGTCCGGCCATGGGCTCCTTTGACTCGCACATGGATTCTTTGCGAGTCGTTCCTCCTGATGCCCAGTTCCCCGACTGTCTCCAAAACGAGCGTTTCTCGCCTGCCTTTCGCACCGATCTTCTCGGCGACCGACGAGTCCAGTAATGAAATAGTGGATCCCTCGTCAAGCAGAGCCAATACTCGAGCCGACCCCTTGGGTCCGTAAACGTCCACTGGAACCATCTTCAGGTAGGCTTTGGTGCTACTAATTGTGCGCATGGAGGTGACCACCTCTCCTCTAGTTTGCTCGTGGTCGTGGCCTGATGGCGAGGTGTCCTGGTGTGACCTTCTTCCTCTTCTGGGTGCTATTCCTGGTGGAAGTTCGTCCGGGTGGAGGATGACGTGGTGTTCCCTTGAACATCTATCGCACGGTGGTGCCCTGCAGTCTGCCTTTCGGTGTTTGGAGCAAAGGCATTTAAAACAAAGCTTTGCCGTTTTTGCCAGATTCCATTTTTCCCGATTACTGGCCCTCCTGAACGTGGGGCATCTGGGGATGTCGTGGTCCTTCAGACAAACCGGACACTCTGGTTTGATTCCGCTCCCGGGTGCATCATTCTCTCGAACGGCGTGGATCGATCTCCTTCCTGAACTGCGTCGTCCTTGGGATGATGCTCGTTGATGGTAGCCTCCTCTCGGCTCCCATGATACTTCTGGTGGGGCGAAATTGGCACACATGTCTGCCTCTACCTTCACGAAGTCGCTGAAAACCCTCAGCTCCGGCTGGTCCTCTCCTCCATGGCTGTTGTAGTACGCGAACCACCTGCACCTCATGGATGACGGGATCTTTGTCGCCAGTTCTCTTACCACCTCGGGTGCGTTTAGAAACTGCTGCTTGCCCAGCACTCTGATGGTGGCCACGGAGTTCATAACCCGGCTGGCGAAGACTCCAATATCGCTCGGGTCTTCGGTGACCCGGGGCAGGGCTCTCAGCTTTGTCAGCTCCGCTACGGCCAACGCTCCCGGCCTTCCAAAGCGAGCCTCTAGTCCTTCCATTACCTCTTGGGGGTCCTCGGCGATAAACAGGAGGCTTCTGGCAGCCTCTCTTGCTCTTCCTTTTAGAGCTCTCCGGAGACGCGCCAAGTTCTGCGCGTGGGTGAATCCGACGGAGGTATCAACAAACGATCTCCTGAAAGCCAGCCACTCTTCGCTGGCACCGTTGAAGTCAGGTAGTTCCACCATTTGCCTCGAGGTACTTGCTCCGGGGTGTGTTTGCAAGAGCCTGGCTATGGTCTGGGTCAGATCCTGGATCTCGCTCCTTCCTTGATCGCGGTGTGGTGACCTGTCTTCTTGGGCTAGCTCCTCCTGCCTTTCTCCGGGCGGTCTCGGCAGTTCGTCCCATTGATTGAAGGGGTTCCGCTGGTACTCGTCCTCGTCTTCATCAGCCTCGCTCTGGCTCGCCTCGTCCTCGGAGTCTATCCTCCGCAATTCGAGCTTCTCCCGGGCCACCTTCGCTTTCGCCTGGGCCACCTTCGCCTTCGCCTCTTCCGCCTTCGCCTTCGCCTCTTCCGCCTTCGCCTTCGCCTCGGCCGCCTCCAGTTCTCGCATGGAGACTTCTAAACTGGCTGCGGCATCAGCTCGCCTCGACGACTTCATCGAGCTTCCTCTTGAGCTAGTGCTTCGCGTTCCGCGCCACGCTTCGACCTTGGCACGGTTGTCTCGGGCCCTGTCCTCTCTGGCTACGCTGGTCTTCTGGGTTAACGCTTCGTACGTTAACTTGGTCCCCCGCCTGGGGGTGTGGGGTTCGGATTGGATCCCCCTTGCTTCGGCCGATCTCGTTATCGGCATCTTCATCGTCTCTTCGGTCACGTGCGCTGATCCCCTTCTTCTGGCGAGCGCTCCGACAGGTCCATCATATTCTCCTCCAAGTCGTGTGGGAGATTCTTCTCCTGTGGCGCTTGCTCCTTGTCCTCCCGTAGGGAACGGCAGCGTCCTCTTCGCCTTAGCCAATCTCGTTATCGGCATCGTCGTCTTATCGCCGAGATCCGGCTCAAAGGACCAAAAATGTTGCTGAAACGAAACAACAAAAGGCTAAACCTAATCGCGAACGGCGCTTTCTTCAGCGACGTCCAAAAACAGTTTTGCCTTAGCGGACTGTATTTTTCCGGCACTGGCCGGCCAACGATGATTTCTTCTAATTCGAGGGATTGTACCTCCAGAGCCGGACTCTTCTCTGGATTGGCGGGCGTTTGAGTCTTGCCCAGTACAAAATCCTAAAATTTACTAACAGTGAAAAAACGACCCAATTAGACTAGACTAGCAAAACGCGGTATTACTCGCTTATTTTACTATTTATTTGATATTTTATTATTTGTTTTTCTGTTCGATCCCTTTATACTGCTGGTCTTGAACAAGACCTTTTCATTAGGAGTTCCTTCGACGACTCCCACTGCTTCAGTTTTTTTTTTTTTTTTTAAACTGTATTTATTAACCATAATTAAAATTTGTACATTTAAGTAATACAGTGACTTAAAATTAAATTCGTGACAATTGCTTACATGTAATTATTATTATAATACATTTTCCAAACAATGTTTTAAGAGTTACAGGCTAGATGTGTGTTTATACATTTGGTAGGGTTTTGTCTTCCTGGAAAAGGTCAGAAAACCAGGAATTTCTTATTTTTACTTTACTTAATCTAAACTTAACCCTAAATATAAATATAAATATAACTTAACCTAACTTAGTCTGATTATTATAAAATGAGCTATAAACAAAACAAAGTTTTATAATTAATGGGATTTATGAATTAAAGGATGTGGAATGAGGTCAGTTATGGGTTTGAGGAAGAGTATTTCTTTCCGGTTGTTCGTTGGAAAAACGTAGGATGTTGGAAAATGGTTGGACGTTAGAGTATTTGAACTGGTTAGGGGTAACTTCGGTGTTGTGGTATATGATCTCGTTTGAATCATTTACCAGTCTGCCTGAGGCGAAGATAGCTCTGGTGTGGAGACAGTTGGGGTAGTTAGTTCTGATATCTAGAGGGTTCTCTAAGAGCGAGGTTATTATGGGATTGGGATTATTTTGTAGGTTTTCGATAAATTTGATAGACAGTTCGAGGAATCGTCTATCGAGGCGCTCAATACCAGCGGTATTGTAGAGTTCGACGTTACTATAGTACTTATAGGAGTTAGGACGACGATGTAACCCAGAGACATACCTAAAGCATTTTCTTTCGAATACTCGTAATTTCTCCATTTGGGAGGGAGTGATATGGTACCACAATGGACACGCGTACGTGAGTGTGGGCCTGATAATCTGTTTGTAAATGAGCAGTTTGACTTTGTGAGAGAGACTATTAGGTTTCCACATTACTCTTCTACAGAGATTAAGCTGAATTGTGGCTTTTTGAAGGGAATTTTTAATGTGGGAGGAAAAAGACCAGTTATTAGAAAAAGTGATTCCCAGATATTTTAGGGTTTTGGAGGGTTTTATTAGAGTGTTGTTTAGGTTAAGTTTAATTTTGTTGTGGCAGCGTCTAGTGTTGTTTGTACAGTGCTCGTGTTTGTCCTTGAACACTATGAGCTGCGTTTTATTTGGGTTAAGGTGAATTTTCCACTTATTGAAGTATGATGATAGGTTAGGGAGAAAGTTGTTAATGCGATTTCTTGCAGCCTTAACAAATTTGCTGCTAGAGTAAATTAATGTACCATCAGCATAATTCAGCATCACAACATTAGGAGATACGGGTTGAGGAATATCCGCGGTATATAACAGATATAAAATTGGCCCTAAAATAGAGCCTTGGGGAACACCCGCGGTTATGTTGTGGGTTTCTGAGACGGAAGAATTTATTCTCACAACGAATTTTCTGTCAGAAAGATAAGAGGCTAAGAGCTTTGTTGTGTGAGAGTTTAGATTAAATATGGAGTGCAGTTTGTACAGAAGCCCTGAGATCCAGACGCAATCAAACGCCTTAGAAATATCGAGAGATATACACACAGTAGGGCTTTGGTTTTGGAGACCAGTTGTAACATCGTGTGTAAATTTTAGTAGAGCATGACATGTGGATTGTCGCTTACGAAATCCGAACTG
This sequence comes from Microdon myrmicae, assembly GCA_963931805.1. Taxonomy (NCBI): domain Eukaryota; kingdom Metazoa; phylum Arthropoda; class Insecta; order Diptera; family Syrphidae; genus Microdon; species Microdon myrmicae. Next base: position 205,357,211 of record OZ007497.1, read on the forward strand.
ACAGTTAGGGATGAGGGCATTCTCATTGGCAAATGAGAGAAGATTTTGGTAGATCTTGCGTTCCAGTATCTTACTTAATGTACTTAATAGGGATATTGGACGATAATTGAAAGGGCTATTACTACTACCGGGCTTCTTAATAGGAATTACTACCGCAGTTTTCCAGTTCTCTGGGAAGTGCGATGCATTAATTATTTGATTAAGAAGAATGAGGATGGGAAGTAGATTCTGTGGGCGTAGCCTTTTAAATAGAAGGCGTGGGATTCCATCTAATCCAGTTGACTTTTTGTTATTTCCTGATCTTACGATCTCGGATAATTCGTCTGCAGTTAGAAAATTTGTAGTGTCTAAGGGGTGTGAAGCTATGTTCGTGTTGCTAAATTCACCGATGAAAGGAGTAAAAGATGTGAATAATCTGTTTGAGATGTATTCGTTTACTGTGTTCTCGAAGCCGGGAGTTGATAGAGAATTATTTTGCTCATGAATCTTTGCAAAGTGTTCTGCGAGGCAATTTGCTATGTCCGTATCGGACTGGGCAATATTATTGCTGATTGGGTTGATGAGATGATCAATTCGGGGTTTATATTTACGACCAGTTAATTGGTTGATGTTTTTGAAAAGATCCCGATTTGGTTTGATATTTTTAAGTGTGGAGATGTAGTTTTCATCTGCGAACTTTTTCAACTGCTCATTTATCAGAGTGGATAGGAGTTGGATTTGGCTTTTAATAAAGGGGCAGTATCTTGTATGGAGTTTACGGCGGAGCTGCTTTTTAAGGCGCAATAATTTGGTTAGGATGCTGGGCAAAGGCTTTCCTAAATAGTTATGAGGAATGGTTGTCGGGGTGTTGTTGTTGAGAGCCTCCTTAAGAATTTGCTCTATTCTTAAAGATGCGTGATCGATTTCAATAGGGAGTAAGTTAGATGCTTCAGGGATATACAAGTCAGAGAAACTGATCGCTATGTCCCTATTGACTTTTCTCCAATTTGTTTTGGTGAAGTTTGGGACAGGGTTTGACGAGTAGAGTGGGTCGAAAGAGGGGATTTGGATCGTGGTATGAACGGAACCATGATCAGAAGGAAATATAAAGGAGACTGTAGGTGGACCCGCTGACTGAACATCATCGGACTTGAGGAAGAAGTCGATTGTTGACTTGGCTGTGCTAGTGACACGGGTTGGCTGTAATGGGGGGTCAATGTATGTATATGGATAAGATGGGAGGAGGGCTAGCAACTGACGACCATATTTGTTGCATTTATTATCATTGAATGCTGTATGACGAGCATTCCAGTCTCCCCCGATTATAAATGGAGCGGGAACGGACTGTTGGATTATCTGAGAAATGTCAGCATCTGGGAAATCTGGTTGTCGTGAAGGGTGAATATAAATGGATGCTAAGACGAGCACTTTATTGTTCTCACAAAAAAGTTTAACTGCCGTGTATTCAATGCTGAATATATTAGTGAATCTAATTTCACTGAATTGAAATTTTTTGTGTATTAAGATGCCGGTACCTCCGTGGGATCCATTAGTTCTGGGGTTAGAAACAAAAGTATAATTGGGAATGGAAACTCGGGAATTTGGTTTGAGCCAGGTCTCTGAAAGGAAGAGGATATCTGGGGAAAATTTTTCAACAAACAACCGGAGGTGTTGCTTACGTATATTAGAGTAAATGGATTCTGTGTTGAGGGAGATAATGGTTAGTTTAAAGAGAGCTGGAAAGAATATGGGAAGTTATTAGTGAAAGAATCTGACCTTTTTTTTCTGTTTCTGACATATGCCTCAGCGAAGGAAGCATGGCCTGTAGGCTTTTGATGTAACCCATGATGTCCAGATTGAAATTTTTAGTATTATCGTTAGAGGGAGTGGTGGTGTTGATGCTTCCTTTTGCTGCATCCGCGTAAGATATTCCGGGTCGGGTTAACTTTACTTCTTGCAATACTGTTGGTTTCGTTGTAGTTGGTTTAACTGTTGACATTGCTAATTTCCGTCTTTGCAGAACTTTTAGCTTCTGAGGACATTGAGAGAAATTTGCTGGATGTGGCCCTCCACAGTTACAACATTTTACTGTAATCTTCTTTGTGGTAATGGATCCATCGGCGTTGGCGGTTTGGACTGTCTCTGGTTCCAGGCCTTGTGGATTTACTTTGCATTCATCTAGCTCGTGTTCCTCTGCGCATCTGCCGCAACGTCTTTGCTGGTGGCATGAGACCGCCAAGTGTCCTGAGTCTTGGCATCGCTTGCAATGTAGAATTTCTTGTTTGTGTGGCTCCTCGATTGCGATTTTTTGGGTAAACAAATATTTAATTTGTTTAAATTGGTTGATATCCTGATTTGGTGGGATTTGTATGATCCGGAGGCTTTTTATGTTGTTTGTCCTCATGTATGGTGTTTGGAAGTAGTCCAGCTTATTAATTTTTATTTGTGGACATATCCTAGCAATTTCCAGTCCTAATTCTTCATTGGTCCATTCTGGATCGATGTGCCTTATAATAAAGGTAGTTGGTTTGCTATTTGGATGTTGGAATGTGAAGAACTGATATTGTTCCTCTAACAGTTTTTTAACTGCCCTTTCATGATCGTCTAGTGATCTGACTGTTATTGAAGTCCTAGATCCTTTTATATTTGTGCTGAAATTCCGGTGACCCAGAGCATTTTGCAGGGTTTGAATTATAGCTTTGGTGCTGGTCAGGTTTTTGACGTAGATTGGCGGGGGTCTTTCATTTCTCGCGGTTGATTTCGTTTTTGTTTCTGCTCTGGCTTGGGTGGGTATTTGATTTGATGAGGCCTTCATTTGTTTGTAAACTTTGGTGGGTGGTTCGCCTTGGCTTTGACTCGAATTAGGGCGTTGACGGGACGTTTCTTCCATATGGACGTCATCAGTGTTATTGAAGGAACCTTGTTTATGGATTTGTTCCTGGAGTTGTTTCACTTTAACCGTTAATTGGTTAATGGTTTCCAACGCTTCTTCGAACTTTTGTTTGTAATTTGCGGGGCTGCTTGTTCTGTCCATGTTTGTTTTTTTTTACTGGAGCGTTTCGTAAGATGTCCAGAGCCTTCCTTTTTCTATCGGTTATGTACTCCAGTGCATTGCCTGGGTCATCGCCTATCATCGGAGTTGTGTAGTAACTTCTTTCTTGTTGTTATAAAAAAATTTTTTTTTGTTATTCTTTTTAATTATAATTATATATTTTTTTTTGTTTTTATATTGCACTAGACAATTTAATAGTGCACTGCACACACGTGTAAACACGTTTCCTTACACGTCCGCACTGCACGAGATATGTCACGATAATGGAACTGCTTCAGCGCCGCGCTCGCCTTTTATTGCCAGCAGCTGTCTCCTTGTTCGCTTGGTTTCGATAAATCACTCGTTTCCTGTTGAGCGACTGGTATACAGCTGTCTGCCATGCTCCTCCTTCTTGAGTGCTTGTGCGCCGACGTCGAGTGCTTGTGCGCTGGTGCCCAGTGGTTGTGTGTCGATGCTGAGTGTTTTGAGTGCCGGTGTCGAGTGCTTGTGCGCCGGGAAGTATGCATCGCCAACACGGCGGGAGATTTAAAAACGTCTGGGGATGTAAATACTCCCAGTTTACCGGTTTAGGGTTAAGTAAATATGTTGACCATCGCCACTCGTGTGGTTATGGACCGTGGAGAAGTGCTGTGGAGCTCAATTTTTCTGAATAATCTAATAATAAATGATTGAATAAATAATAATTGGGAATAATCGTCTTCCGCTCGCACTGTGCTCTGACACTTAAGGGTACTCCAAAATCCTCTTTGGTGCGCGCGTTTGTGTAAACAGAAAAAAAAAGTATGCAACCTTTCGAATGAGATTTCACCCAATGACTCACCTTTAAAGGATCATTCTCGTCCCACGTACTTAATGACGAGTCACAGTCCCCTATCGAGAAGCTGGAGTACCTCCTGACCAGTTTACGAGGACCCGCCGCCCAGTCTTTGGCCAATACACAATTGGTGGAGGAGAACTTCTAGAGCCCACTCCCGAACCGAAACACCGATTCTAGCTTCCTCACCATGGGGTGGTTCGACCGACTACCACATCGACCAAGCTCCGAGTCGTGTTCAATAGATCATGCTCTGCACTCGGGGGACAGCCCTTGAACGAGCTGTTGCACACTGATGCCAAGCTTCAATGTGATCTATTCAACGTCATCATCTTGCTAAGAAAATTCAAGTACCTGTTCTCTGCCGATGTTGAGAAGATGTATCGCCCGATCAGACTACATCAGGATGATTGGAACTTTCAGAGGATCCGATGGGAAGACAACCAAACCCTCGTCACGTATCAGGTCTGCGCCCCTTTCTTGGCGCTTCGGTCATTCCAGTAGCTGATTCAAGATAACGGGTGTGATTACCCGTTAGCTATCGACAGCCTAACGAAAGGTCGCTACGTGGATGATATATTCGGCGGAGCGGACACCATCGATGAAGCTGGGCGAAGGGTCGGCCAAATAATTCAGCTCTGTGTGGCGGGCGGGTTCCGCCCCGGAAGTGGATCAGCAATGCTCCGGAGGTCAACATGCAGATCCCTGCACTCAGATTAGTATCCCCAGTTTTTATTAAATGTAAAATCTTCATGCAAGAGCTCTGGACAGTCAAGCTGGGCTGGGACGAGTCGCTCGAATCATCTCACCAGCGCGCCTGGGACATCCTTCTGCAGTCCCTCAACAAACTCCGATGTAAGCATACCACGATGGATCGGGCCATGCAGTCGAGAACGGATCAAACTTCACGGATTCTGCGATGCCTCACAGGCCGTCATGGCAGCAGTCCTCTTCATCAAAGTACTTAGGGAAAGCGCCTCTCCAACGGTGTCCTTACTATGCTCCAAAACCAAAGTGGCACCTCTCAGACAAATGACCATACCTCGTCTTGAATTATCGTCCGCCGTTCTGTTGACAAAGCTAATGGCCACCTGTCTAAGGATTCTTGAAGCCCAGAACATCCCAATGTACTTGGGGATGGATTCAACAATCGTAACTACGGGGTTGAACAATCATCCATCTAGATGGAAGGACTTCGTGCATAACCGAATCTGCTTCATTCGAGAGAGTCTGCCTACAGCTCAATGGAAACACATCCCCGACAAAAGCAATCCTGCTGACTGCGCAACCTGGGGTCCGTCGGCCACCGAGCTAATCCGTCACAATCCCTGGTGGCACGGGCCTGAACGGCACTGTAGTCCCCCCAAGTATGGCCTCCTCCCATTGCGCCGATTCCAAGGTCGCATCAGAAACTGATATTGCGCCACCCTGCAGCAGTCGTCCATCCTGCACACCAGCTGTCTCCGCAGTGGGATATGGTTTTACGCTACTCATCGACGCGGCTGCTGAGAATCACAGTTGTCCTTCAACGAATTTCAAACCGATGAAAGAAGAAGGACGCGGTGAGATTTTGGGTCCTTCAGGCTCAGACAAACCACTTTCTGCAGGAATTCAACGCCATCACCTCAGGCAGGATTGTTGACGCATCGAGCTCATTGCATTGGCTCTCCCCATTCATCGACGCTCGCGGACTGATCAGTGCTTGGGGCGCTTACGAAACTCAAACCTCGGATTCTCCACCAACCACCCTTACATCGTGCCTAGAGGATCCGATACGCTCACTAGCAAATTCTTCATAGGTCCACCCAGGACACACATAATGGCTGCAGAATTCAATATTGGAATTTGGGGGGGAGGAGCGCCCATACGACCCCTCATCCTTAAATGCGTCACTTGCACATGATTTCGCGGTATTCGAGCAGAGCAGCTGGTGAGTTAGCTTCCAACCTCCAAAGTGCACCCCTTCCTGCACACTGATTTAGATTATGCCGGAACATTAATCATCAGATCAAGGAAAGGACGGTGCGCCAAGACCCACATGGCGTGGATTGCCCTCTTCATTTGTTACGCGACCTCAGTCGTACACCTGGAGATCGTCAGCGATTAAAGTAGCAATGCCTTCTTGGCCAGGCTCGAATGATTTACAGCGCGCCGTGGCGTTTGCGCGACGCTCCAAGGCGATTGCGGAACGACGTTCGGGGGCGCTGCAAGGGAATTAAAGAAACTCTTTTCTCAGGCATCATGTGAACTAAAGGAACTTGCATCACTCATGGCCAACGACGGCATTCAATGGCAATTCAATCCTCCCCCCCGCGCCGCATTTTGGGAGATAGTTTGAAACCGCCGTAAAGTCAATGAAATACCAACTGAAGCGACTTATTAGTGAAACTCGACTTATCTACGGGGAATTAAGCACAGTCTTGTATCAAATCGAGACTATTTTGAATTCTCGCCCACTGTGCTCCCTTACGAACGATCCGGAAGAACTCGATACATTGACGGCTGAACACTTTCTCCTGCGACATCAACTCCATGTCATCCCGGAACTTGATATACAAGCCATTCAGGAATCTCGACTGTCGCGATGACAATATCTCTGCCGGATGATGCAGAACTTTTGGAAAAAAGGACGAAGGAGTACCTTCAGGGTCATCAAGCGATGTACAAGTGGGCAAGGCCAACCCCTCCCATCACCATCGAAATGCTGGTCCTGATCATGGACGAGCGATACCAGCCAACCAAGTGGCTCGCTCCATCCACACTCATCCCGGTAAGGACAGGCTCACGCGAGTCATCTCCCTATGAACCAGCATTTTGAAGCGGCCAATCGTGAAACTCTGTCCTCTCCCGTGGTTTCCGCCATAGAGACCATTTCGGTGACTAATATTTAATGGAATGCCACACGGAAACCGCAGCCTTCGTGGCTATCGTCTGGGTTGTATCTCTGACCATCTGCTGGCTCTATTGTGGGAATCCGACGTGGTACCCTGCGGTCGGGCGGCCAGGCTTACGTTACGGCAGAGGGTTGCAAAATGGCTCTGGGTATGTATGTTTTATGCTGATTGCAACATGGGGAGACTGGCGCTCTGAGTCCGCCATCGCTGCGACTGTCACCCCACTCTCGGCGTGAGCTCAGATAAGGGAAAATAGTATTCCACTAGTGACTGAAGCGTAAGTCGGAAGGGTTCTCGGGTCTTTTGCCCGATCGGCAAGCCAATAGTGCATGATTGATTAACCCTAAATCGGTAAACATATTTTTGTCAACTTAATCCGGTAAACTGGGATTACCCCACTTGCACTTTTAATCTTTTCTACTCAAGCATGGGTGAGCAACTGGAGCTAAAGGTGTGTCTCCCTACTCTTTAATGATGAAATTGAATTATGATCAGGGTCCCGTGTTGTAAAAGCAAATGATTCGGTGGGAGATTTAAAAACGTCTGGGGATGTAAATACTCCCAGTTTACCGGTTTAGGGTTAAGTAAATATGTTGACAATCACCGCTCGTGTAGTTATGGACCGTAGAGAAGGGCTGTGGAGCTCATCCTCAAGTGATGCCTTGATGAGTTTCCCGGATTTCTGTCCCTTTGGAGCATTGGGATGACCCGCGTCATCACACTTCTAGGCATGTCCTTCTGCTATGTGTCAACGCCGTAGGTGTTTCGTTAAATCAATGAGAGTAACTTCGTTTACACTTGGGCACCTACGACTGTGGTGAATAATCGTCTACACTAACAGCCCCCCCCCCCCGGATTTTGTCGTGGCTTATTATTCTTCAATGACGGCTGCCGCCTGTTGCGTGTTCACTCTTTTCTGAACCCTGCATTCTCTATTTCTCCAGGCAGTACCTCGTCCTCGTTTCCGCTGCCCACCGTCGCCGGCCTCCCCGCTCAACTCATCACACTCGGGATGTTTTCATAATCTGCGCTGTCTCCCAACGCGATGGTTCACTCGCCCGCAGTCTTCGTAAGATCGCTCACGTTATTTAACTTTTTTTTGTTATATTTTACTTCTCCCAGGAAAGGCGCACCTATAGCGATAAGTCAGCGTTCTAAGATGCTATTTTGCTATTGCCATTTTTCTCGGCCGGATCCTTTAGCCAAGCTCCGAAAGATGCTTAAGGATTTCTCCCAACCGTTTCACGAAGCCTATATCGTAATGGGGTGGTATTTCACCGGGCGGCTGGGGCCCTACCTACCACTCAGTAATTGTGCCGAACTGCACATAACAAAAGTCGTTAGTTGAACCTGATTTTGCACAATCAAACGCAAGACAACCCCCTTACTAACTCAGCCATTAAGGATACTATTGTATGGGTAAAGTCCCTCTGGGAATCGAACAATTACACCTTGATCGTATTATCCTTCTGGTCATCAAGCAATTTATAGTCTATCGTAACTTCTTCTCAGGAATTGCCTCGTTGTTGTTTGACGCAGCGTGTTCCTGGGTATTAACATGATACGCCGCTTCCTACGTCAGCGACGTCGTCTGTTCCGGCTGCCTAGTCCCGAATACGCTGTTTGCAGATCTCTCTCTAGCCATGTCTTACCACGTCGTGATTTGCCTACCGTTATGATAGCATGTTTCCTGGTTGATTCTTCCGCACTGTAGCCCATTAGTTGCTGTATCGCGAATTTGGTTAGATCGGGGTAATGGATTTTGTGAATAAAAGTTTGGGTGTAGGGATTTGGACGCATGTGTGGGGGAACGAGATGGTAGGGCTTTTCAGCACACTACAGCTGTACTGTTCTCGGCTCACCTTTCGGATGAACTGTTACGTGGTAACCTCCCCCATCCCCAGTATCCTACCGAGCGGGAGATTAAATCTGGATTACGTGAAAAATCGCCTAAAGAAGCCATCTGCGTCGGCTGAAGCAGGCGGTGGAAACGTGCAAATCCAGCCAAAGCAAAACTCGCGCACAGACGTAAGCAGGGTCCCGGGGCAGATCAATGTTGAGTCACCCAATTATAATTGGTTTACAATTGGCCAGAGGAGAAAAGGGGGGGATGCCAGGTTGGGGGGTGAAGAGGCTCCAAAAGGTGATACTGGGAAGGCCAACATTATGAAAAGAAGGATACCACGCCCGGGCGCTATAATAATATCCAAAACCGGGGAAAAACATATGTGGATATACTGAAGTTTATGAAGGCCAAGCCCGAGTTAAGTGAACTCGGAAATAGCGTAAATAAAGTTCGAAAGACAGCAAAAGGGGAATTGCTGCTAGAACTGAAACGCCGTCCAGAGGCCACCACCGAGACACTGAAAGCAAAGGTTGTAGTGTAACAACATGTCCATGAAATGACCATGAAGAATAATATCAAATGAATCAACTGCCCTTGTCACAATTAGCAAGTGTCATGTAACCAGCATTCGTTGTCGACAATAATTCAAGGTCAATTCTTTTCATTGAGTAAAAGAAACGAATTTCTCCAGATACGATTTGAAAGAATCATATGACACTAGCATACGAGCTTGCCACTAGCGAGTGATTCACAAATTAATTGGGTCAAATCGTGTCATTGTTCTTACACTATGCGCCAAGCTGGTGATAGAAAATAGAATACCATGATAAGTAAATTGTATTGAGTGAATTATGAATTAAGAATGAAATGGCTTGTTAAGCAAAATTGTATGAGTAGATCAAGAAATTTGTGAATAATTGAGTGGTTGATTGGGAGTATAAATACCCCAGCAATTTCGATAATAAATCAATCAAAAACCTATTGTGGAATTTGATTCATCAACTGCGGCGATATCGCCATCCAATTTCAGTGGCCTGCGCTTAAACAGCAAACCATTAGGGAAGCTTTATCGTAGACCATCACAGATTACGAAGGTTATATCTTTCCAGCCAATTACCCTTAAAGGGGATCATGTACATATCAATACATGGCAACTTCGTACAATAATTAAAAGAAGTCTTACCATTTCTTATCGACGAAAACCCCCTAACATTACAAAGTATAACAAGTACTAAAGGAAGATGCTAATGTCAAAACAGTGTCACAGGAAATCACGGTTGAGTGTCGTGATTTAGATGAGGTGACCACTGAGGAGGAAATCCTGACAGCGATCGCTATAGAGTTCCCTGCGCTGAACGCGATCCCAAAGGAAGCGGTAAAGAGTTTAAGAAGGAAACCAGATGGCAGGCAGGCTGCCATGATCCGATTACCAAGAGAAAAAGCTAGCATGTTGCTGGCTACAGGTTTCCTAAGGGTTGGATGGGCGAGATGCAGACTTCGAGAACACGTCGCACCCACACGATGTTTCAGATGTTGGCAATACGGTCATTTGGCGAAATCCTGCAAATCCGAAGAAGATCGTTCGGAAAACTGTTTGAAATGCGGAGAAAAAGGCCACAAAGCAATGTGTTGTAAAGCGCAACCCAAATGCATGTTCTGCGAATCAGGATGCGAAGGTGGTAACCACCACTCAACAGGGAGTTACAAATGCCGAGCATTTAAAAACGCGATGTCCAATCTTCTCAATAAAAATGGACAGGTTTAAGTGCATTCAAATCAACTTAAACCATTGTGGAGCCGCACAAGATTTCCTTTCCTAAACGGTTAAGGAATATGGTGCCCACGTGGTACTCAACAATGAGCAGTACAAGATGCCTGGCACTGATACTATCACATGTGAGGAAGACAGCAGCGGAACAGCGGCCATCTGGACAACTGGAAATTGCCCCATGGAATGCAGAAGTGTCCAGCGGCTGAAAGGAATTACCTATGCTAAGATCAGAGGAATTCATTTCTACTGTTGTTACTCTCCGCCAAGGTGGAAAATAGAATATTTCAAATGCTTTTTTGGACAGAATAACACAAGAAGCTAGAGATGAGAGCCCTCTTATAGTTGCTGGAGATTTCAACGCTTGGGCAGTAGAATGGGGAAGCACAAGGGCCAACAGTAGAGGCAAGGCACTACTTGAAGCCTTCGCAGTCCTAGATGTGGTGTTACTTAATGATGGTATCGATGACACCTTCATAAACGAAAGAGGCCGGTCCAAAATCGACATCACATTTGCCAGCTCCATGTTGGCAAGAAGTATGGAGTGGCGAGTTTTGGACACCTACACCCATAGTGACCACCAAGCCGTGATATACGAAATATTACCGCACAGGCAAATTGGGGAAGAAAGTCCAAAAAAATGGGTGGAAAGAAAAGGACCTCGATGCGGAACTGCTCGATTATATACTGGAAGACCAAATTGCACAGTTTGACGCAGAGGCCGATGCGAACAGGCAGGCTGGAAAAGTGATGAAGTGGCTAACTACCGTATGTGATGCTTCTATGCCACAAAAAAGACAACCAGCAGGGGCCATCAAACCAGTGTATTGATGGAACTCAGAAATAGCCCATGTGCGATCGGAGTGCAACGGGTTAAGACGCTTGCAACAAAGAGCAAGAAACCGTAACACCTACCCACAGTTTCATGCGGAATTGTCAACAAACGGAAAGAGTTGAGGAATGCGATCCCCAGGAGTAAATATGACGCGTTCTGCTCCCTAAGGGATGAATTAAATAACAACCCATGGGGCAGCGCCTACAGGATAGCCATGAAAAGACTACAGGACAACAGTAGTCAAATGCAAAAAAGCAAAACTGATATGGCAAGAGTCGTTGCTGTTCTGTTCCCACAGTGTGATGAGGTGTTGAGAGTGCAAGAGGAGTGGAGTATCGCTGAAGGAGAGATACCTCCCGTGACCACCGAAGAGGTGCTCTTGGCTGCAAGGGTTCTCAAAAGAAAGAAGACACCGGGACTGGATGGTATCCCTAACGCTGTAGTGAAGACTGCTTTAACAAAAAAGCCGGAAGTCTTCAGCAGTCTCTTCACAACCTGCTTTCAAACAGGACAATTTCCCAAACGATGGAAAAAACAGCGGCTTGTGCTTATTCCAAAAAGAGTCAAGAATCCGGAGGCGCCGTCGTCTTATCGCCCGTTGTGCATGTTGGACACAACAGGAAAACTGCTTGAGCGAGTAATTCCCACTCGCCTTGAACAATTCACTGACGGGAAATCGGGGCTCTCTGAATCGCAGTTTGGATTCCGAAAAGGTAGATCAACCGGTAAGGCACTATCTGTGGTGTGGGACATAGCTCGCAATGCGATAGTTGGAGCACGATGGCTAGGCGGTACAAAGAAATATTGCGCGGTGGTGACGCTAGATGTTAAAAATGCGTTTAACTCGGTGAATTGGAATCACTCACTCACCCTACTTGGTGCGTATACTAGCAAACTATCTCTCGAATAGAAGACTGCTCTATGATACAGATGATGGACCACAGGAATATAAAATAACAGCAGGTGTACCTCAGGGATCTGTATTAGGTCCGCTGTTATGGAATATAATGTATGATGGTGTGCTCAGGGTCAGTGTACAGGACGGGGTTAGAATCATTGGGTACGCAGATGATTTGGCAATAGTGGCCGTAGCTAAATATCTAGATGACCTGGAGAATATTTGCTCCCAAGCAATCCAGAGCATTAAATGCTGGCTACATATAGCCGGACTGAAACTAGCTGGACATAAGACGGAGGCAGTTTTAATACGCAGCCGCAAGAAAGTTGAACACCTTGATTTAGAAATAGAAGGACAAATAATCAGATCCAGTCCCTATATTAAATATCTTGGTGTTATACTCGACAACAGGTTGAGCTTGAAGGAACACCCGAGGAAAACGAGTGAAAAAACGGCAAGAGTATGAAAAGTTTTGGTGAGACTGCTACCCGATGTTGGAGGACCCCGGCCCCACATAAGGAAACTCATAACCAGTGTCAACACCTCCATTATAATGTATGCAACTCACATATGGGCAGGAGCTGCATAGTATAAGTCCTACATGAGGGGAGTGAACTCTGCACATAGGCTGGCATCACTAAGAGTATGTTGTGCATTCCGAACGGTATCCGAAGAAGCTATAAATATTCTGGTCGGGAGGACGCCGCCTGACATTGCAGCTAAAGAAAACGCTGCATTGCATAAGGTCTCCCAAGAGAATCGTCGGAGAATGCGGTCACAATTAGGTCTCTCAACCCTAAGAGAATGGCAACGAAGGCGGGATTATTCCACCAAAGGAAGATGGACCCACACCATGATACCTGATATAGAAACATGGGTGAAAAGAAAACATGGCGAGCTGAATTACCACCTGATTCAGCTAATATCAGGACATGGATGCTTTCGACAATACTTGCACAAGTATAAACATGTGAATCACCCATAGTGCTTGTATTGCGAATAGAAAATGTGGAACACGTACTCAAAGAGTGCGTGAGATTTTGGAGAGACATTTGAGACGGACAGTTACTCCGGGAGGTGTAATAGAATACATGCATAGTTCAAAACAGGCATGGTGCGTAACCAATGGTATTCTCTGTGAAATGATGCAGCAGTTGCGACGTGACGAGCGGAGTAACAAGTAAACTCCGTCCCGCCACGCGATGGAATATCTAAAAGAAAGTTCCGCGGGGATCAACGGGAATATGAGCCTGGCGGGAGGTGGTTTTAGTCGGTAAAAACCCGGCATGCCTCTGGATCGGTCCCGAGGTATCTCTTGAAGATTTCCACCTTCCTACCGAAACAAAAAAAAAAAAAAAAAAACTTCTTACAGAGATACCATATTTTGACATTCAAGGGTTTCAAAAATACCCATTTTGCGGGTGATTTAATTATATTTAAAAAACAAAGTTTCGTGTCGAATGTAATTAGGCGAACACATTTCCAAGGTGAAGAATAAAACCAGTTGTATTCATTTGCAACTTTGGCGTGATATCACATACATTTACTTAAGCAAAAACAATCGTAAACAATCAAAAACTGGGCATTTGCCCTTTAGTGTACAAATTTGCTCTACAAGATACAAAAAGATAATAAAACAATGATCATAGACAATAATATTGAATCCAATAGCCCACAATATATTGTACTTAACTAACTTCTTGGATTTAAATTCGCTTGGCTCGATTTGAAATCAATGCCAATCTCTTCGTCGCCGCTTTCTGAATCTTGTGGAGATACTCGGATCGCCTGATACCATTTATTTGTCAGATCAGCCATTTGGCTCTTGCAATCGTGCAGTTCCTGTGTTGTAAATCTCCTGGTGAAGAACGGTATAAAGTACTTTCGATCTAAACGACCAAAATTCGCGATTCTCGTTGTTGCAAAACCAATGTCCTCTTCCTCGGTTAATTCGGATAAATGTTCTGAGTCAATCGCTTGACCCCATTCTCGTGTCTTACTCAATGACACTGATTTAGTTTTCTTCTTGCCACCCGATCGTCGTCCTAAACTTCCAGAACCACGTTGAGTGCGTTTTAATTTCTTTCCAGGCTTTAAGTATTTCATTAATGGCATTGTAGAGCCACCAAGAATTAATGTGGTAAACAGGACAATGATCAATGTCGTTGTAATGATCACATGGCGTGTTTCATCGCTGGAAAATCCTAGATGTAACGAGAGGGCGTATGAAATAGCTCCACGTAGGCCGGAGAACCACATTATAAACTGCATTTTACTGGTAATTTTATGCTCTCGAAATTTGTTGACGATGAAAGCCAAAGGAAAAATATTGCATGCCCGACCAATCAGACAGAGAATCACTGCCCATATCACGAAGGACAATTCGACCTGGTGCTTGAACGAAAATATTGCCAGACCTAGATAAGCGAACACACACGTCTCCGCAATAAACGCCAATGTCCGCATCGTTTGTTGCATGGTAATCTGCGTCACTGTTGACAAGTTGAAATGTGTATAATGGGACATCACGATGCCACAAAATAGAATAGCCATGATCCCCGACAGATGAATCCCTTCGGCCAAGACGTAAGGAGCGTATGTGAACATCAGCATCATGGCAAATTCCAGGGATGGGTGTTTCCTTAAATCAATGTGCTTCAACAACAAGGCGCTGATGAGCGCGAATATGACTCCAATGCCCGCAGAAGCAAAGAACATCTCACAGAACGTTGTCAGTGCCTGCAGCATAGTCTCACCCGCATTGGTATTTGTTGATGTCGGTTTACTTCCGGCTGCGGATATACTCGTCGTCAGTACAATTGAAATTGCATCATTTAGTATGCTCTCTCCAAATACCAACATATTCAGAACTGGATCCACTTCCAGAGCTTGAAATATAGCTACTGTTGCTACAGGATCAACGGCCGATATCAATGAGCCAAATGCAAATGATTCTGAAAAGTTCAGCCTATAAGCGACATCCGCCAATCCCAACAGGTATATCCCCGATCCAATCACAAGCGCCGATATGGTTGTTCCAAATATTGCAAACACCAAGATGGATCCGATGTTCTGAAAAAAATTACCTTTGTGCAAATTATAGCCGGACTCAAAAATGATGGGCGGCAGAAGAACTAAAAAGAATCCAGTCGGCGAAAATACTTCCTCCCGCTTCCAACTAGTCTTCCCTGCACTAAATACATTCAGGAACAATCCTATCAGTGCTCCAAGGAAGACCACAACAATACTCTCTGGCAAATACTGGAATCCCGTGTGCAGCATAAAATGGATCAACAGAATCCCCAACATTATAATGCATAGCACAAAGAATATGGATAAGGAACTGTTGTGCTCCTGTTCAACCGCCTTCCGGTCCGGCAGAGGAGGCTCCGCCGAGGGTGTAATATTCGAGTGGTTCGCATTATTTGCGGAAACTGCCTTCACTTCAGGAGCTTCTGACGACAACGGCAACAGCAACGAACTTATGTGAGAAACTGTCGATTTGTTTATATACGACGGCAAGGTCGTTGTGGATGACTCACTCTGAGCACACGTAATTGTTAAATTCACGATCAACGCGAAAACAATCCACGTGACATTTGGCTTCATTTTATTAATACTGTACTTTACAAACTGGAATTTAAGTCGAGCTAAACAGGTGCAATGCGAACTGAACCCATTTGGAATTGTACTAAATATTGCGAAATGATTTTACACGAAAATCCTCCGCTGCACAACGCAAATGGAATTCAGCAAAATTCAATGTCACTGCGTTGTCAAATTGTGACGTGTGTTACAGGTTCTCAATCATTAAGAACCTGTCATTCGAACGGTTAACGGGTTCTGAATTTGAATTGTGGAATGTGACACATCCGCCGGAAATGCTTACTTTTAACTCGCATAACATGGTTTTTATTTGGGACGATAAGATCAAGGAGCTGCAAAGATTGGAACCAATATTAACGTATATCGCTCGACATAAGTTATTTTTGATGTCGTTGGAAATAATTCGCGGGAAAGCTTCGCTTTAAATCACAGAAACGAAAAACATAGCACGGTTTAAGCATGTGGCTTTTAAATCAAATAGGGGTTCAAAGTTTATACTCCTTTTCCTGTAATTGCGGAAATCTCTTGTCAGAACTGATTATTTGGGGCAATACCAATGAAGTATATGAATACAACAGATCCTTCCTAACCAATCGGAAATTTCAGCACAAAGTAAATCACCTCAGTTTCAGCACTTTTTCGATGGGCAACTAAATCTTGCAGCGATATTTGCTGTCTGTATCACTCTTTGTGATCTCATTTCATCACATATTTACAATTTTATGCCGACCACTGTTTCTACTCAGATGATATATGTTCAGAACGCCAGCGTGGAAGTATCGGTTCCACGGATAACAAGTTTACAGGCGCGCACATTTCGTTACTCGAAATCCTTATTTAGGAATTCATCAGTGCAATCCGACCTGGGTACTACATCACCAACATCGGCACTACAACGGGGGACCGGTCTTGGCCCTATTTAACAAATCTCTCCACCGGTCCCGATTTCGAGCCGATGTCATCCAGTTTGGCACTCCCAGGCTCTGGGCGTCCTGGTCTACGCCATCCCTCCACCGCAGACAAGGTCTGCCGCGTTGTCTCCTTCCATACATCCTGCCACAAAGGACTTTCCGGGCAGGGTCCTCTTCGCTCATTCGAGCTAGATGTCTCACCTACCGGAGTCTACCGAGCTTGATTTTTCTTACAACATTAGCTTCAAGGTAGATTGCGTACAACTCATGGTTGTAACGTCTCCGGAATCGTGCTCCCTCACATATGGGGCCAGCAATTCTCCTTAAGACCTTCCTCTCGAACGTGGCTACGAGTTCAGAGTGCCTTTTATTGAGCACCCGGGTTTCGGATTCATACATGAGTACTGGTAAGACCATAGTCTTGTACAGTAGTAGCTAGTAGCATGTTCTGGATAAATTTCAGGATTTATTTAATTTATTTATTATTAGGCTTAATCCAAGCTTAGTTAATATAAATATAATTCCTTATAGACTAACTTAAAACTAAAGTAGTAATTAAAAACGAGAAAAAAAAACATATATAATTTAAAAAAAAAACAACATATAATTAAAACAAAAAGATGAAAAAACAAGGACTTCGGGGTAGGGGAGGTAGGAGACTGGAGAAGAGCGAGTGTATGTGGGGGTGGCAAATGTGGCATTTGTGAGACAGCGGCAGTGAACGACATATGTATTGGAATGTGTACGGGTTGTGAGGGTATAGACGATGGGCGGGGCAAGCTCAGGAGGAGAAAGAGAGGAGGCGGAGTTTGAGTGCAATAGGTGTAAGGTAGAAATCGAAGGAGGTAGGATAAGAGTTTGCCCACCTCAGCATTCGCGAAATGGTTTCATTAGAGCCGTAAAAAGTGTGATGTGTAGGCAGATAGAAGAGACGAGGATTTCGCAGGTTACGGGGGTTAGTATGAAGTGCAGTGGTGGATAGCAAGCTTGGGCAGTTGATTGTGCCTGAAAGGAGACGATAGCTGAAAAGGATATCGGCATGCGTTCTGCGCTCCTCAAGTGTGTTGAGGTTAATCAGATGGAGCCGGCTTGTGTATGTGGGAAGAATCCGAGGATTCACCCAGTTCAGTCCGCGGAGGACAAAACGCAGAAAACGACGTTGCACGCTTTCGATTCTGCGGATATGGGACGAGTAGTGTGGAGACCAGACCTGACTGGCATATTCAAGAAGGGGGCGGGCGAAGGCTATGTAGAGAGAACGGGAAACGCAAGGATTCGATAATTCTTTAGACCAGCGTTTCACAGACCCAAGGGCAGAGTTGGCCTTAAGAATAATATCATCAATATGCGGGATGAAGCTAAGCTCCCTGTCTGTTATGTTTTAAGAAATAAGAACTCTTTATGATTCGTTTTGTATTTTAAGGTATGCTTTATATTTTAAGGTAACTTTTATTCTAACTACAAACGTGGACAGCGCTAGCCATGAACTTCGTACTAATAACATAGATCGTTTACACTGGGGGGCATTTCATGTAATGACAGATACAATAGATTGTTGGCACTAGGTGGCACTTCATATATCATGCCAGATACAATAGAATGTTTACGCTAGGTGGCACTTCATGTATCATGACATCTCCCTTTTATAATATTGTGACGCATGTGACAATCAGTACTGGAATCTTCGAGAAAGTCCGAAACAAAGTACTAGATTATTTTAGGAAGTACTGGAAAACTGGAATAGAACATTCAAGACTATGGAACGAACGGAAACGATACACCAAATCAGAATGAGGAAAAACGGTATAAATACGTCGCACGCGGATCGGGAGTAGAGTCATAAGTAAGGCAGTGAAGTAAGCGATACGTGCGGAAGAGAAAGTCTCGAGTAAGAAGTAGAAAGTGAAGCAAGCCATAAGTGCTGAAGTAATAAGTAATGAGACAGCAGTGAAGAAGTAAAATACGCGATAATTACGGAAGCGATAAGCGAAGAAATCGTTATGTGTACGGTAAAAAGTAACGGTTGTTATTAACGGACTAATAAAGTGTCACATTAATTCAAAATCGATTTAACGGCTCTTATTTATTTTAAAATAATTAATCCAGCGAACCCTAAGCTCACTACAATTGGTGTCAGAAGTGGAATTAATTATTGGTGAAATAAATAAGTCGGTGGAAGTGTATTGTGACGATGGCAGATAGACATTCGGAGAAGAGTTCGCAACCGTTGGACATTTCGGAGATATTCAGGATTATGATGGCAAAATTGGACGCACAAGCTATCGATATTAATTCAAAATTGGACGCGCGAGCTGCAAAATTGGATGCGTGGGCTGCAGACGTTAATTCAAAATTGGATGCGCGAGCTATAAAATTAGACGCGCGAGCTGCAGAGGTTAATGCAAAATTGGATGCCCAAAGGCAGTGTATGAAAGAATTCTGGGACTCGGAAGCGGAAGAAGCTGAGGATGAGGAGGAATTGGAGCCACATGAAATGAAGAAACTCAGGAAGAGCAAAGCTATGGCCGACAGCAGTGAGGAAGAGGAGGAAAATGACGATGATGTGTTACGTGAAGAACTGAAGGATTTCATCGATGATAACCCAATTGAAGAGGACGGCAGTGATGATGAAGACACTGTTGCTTCAGGCCGTTCCCTGAAACGGATTTACAATGATGATGACGAGTTGGACGACCGACTGGAAGACGACGACTGTGACCTTATTGAAGAGAATCTTGGTTTGAAAGTCGAAGGCAGAAAGCGTTCCAAGCGTCTGCGTCGTACACAGGATGAAGAAAGTGATGGAGAGGAACAGCACGTCGATGAAGGTTCAGCACGTGAGGCTATAGCCGAACAGCTATTCGACGACGAAGACGATGTTGAACGCCGCTCTGAACGTAGTCACAGGGAAACTGAGGGGGCAAAACATTTCAATGATGAATTGGAAAGGGGTCACTTTACGGATTTGGACAATGAAATCCGTAAAACGGATATTCCTGAGCGAATACAATTACGCGAAGTTCGGGTTACGCCTGTTCCTGAGGGACCCAACGAGCTACAAGATGAAGCTGAATGGATTTACAAACAGGCGTTTTGTAAATCAACTGTTTCCGAACAAGAGAGATCAACGGATGTTGGAGGTCGAGACCGCTATTGTAAGCCACCACATACGGGGGGAAAGATCAAGCAAGCCCTAGCTTGTAGGCGTAATCAACAGCTAGAAGTGCAGTTCATTGCGTTCTATAGAGAAGAACACGTGAAACCAGAATTAACGTGCGACGATCTATGGAAATTCTATTACTACGACGCACGCTGGTGTTTACTGTCAGCTCCAAAGAACAAACCGCTCCAGTTATTTGAAAAGATGCGGAACTACCAGTTGGATACGGTTATGAAATCGACAGATGCTCCAATAACAGATGATACGCGTGTAAGTAAAGATGAAGATCTAGACCGCTTACGTGATGTGCAAACTCCAGAAGAGCTTAAAGGGGTGCACATGCATTTTCTCTTATACTATTCGCATGAGATCCCTAAAATGCAAGAGCAATTCCGTCGTCAGGAAAAGGAAAAATGGCGGCAGGCTAGAGCTGACGCGAAAAGTAGAGCAGTAGAAAATTTGGAAGAAGGTCAAGAACTTCCACCGCCGAACGCCAAGATGAAAGTGGTGCATCGCGACCGGCTGGCGGCTTTTGTTGGCCCGGGAGACCAGTGAACTTAGTTCGGGACGAACTAATCTAGGCGGAGGGTAGTGTGACGCATATGACAATCAGTACTGGAATCTTCGAGAAAGTCCGAAACAAAGTACTAGATTATTTTAGGAAGTACTGGAAAACTGGAATAGAACATTCAAGACTATGGAACGAACGGAAACGATACACCAAATCAGAATGAGGAAACACGGTATAAATACGTCGCACGCGGATCGGGAGTAGAGTCATAAGTAAGGCAGTGAAGTAAGCGATACGTGCGGAAGCGAAAGTCTCGAGTAAGAAGAAGAAAGTGAAGCAAGCCATAAGTGCTGAAGTAATAAGTAACGAGACAGCAGTGAAGAAGTAAAATACGCGATAATTACGGAAGAGATAAGCGAAGAAATCGTTATGTGTACGGTAAAAAGTAACGGTTGTTATTAACGGACTAATAAAGTGTCACATTAATTCAAAATCGATTTAACGGCTCTTATTTATTTTAAAATAATTAATCCAGCGAACGCTAAGCTCGCTACAATATTATAATTTCTGATTTTCATTTTGAATTACAAAATATAGTTTCAGTATTTTTTCAAACTTAAAAACTAATTATGCACTAGAATTTACAATTTATAATCTTTGAGATACAACGGTTGTTTTGAAACTCTACCAGATCTTGTTACTTGATTTTGATTAGCTTGAACGCTTTGATTTGAACTTGAATTTACAGTGTTGTTTGCAAAATCTGAACTCGCTTGTTCAGTACTTACATGAGTTACATTTGGAATCGGTTGAGTTACCTTTGGAATCGCGTTTTTTGACACATTTTTATTACAATCATTTTCCGTCGTCTTTTCATATAAGTGTACACGATTTCTTTCAAGTTTTCGACCGTTTGACATTTGCAGTTCGTATGACCTTGGTCTATCACAAATTTTTGTTACAACAGCTGGTTCTAATGGTTTACCTTCCTCTTTTCGAATATAAACATTTTCATTTAATTTCAAAGGATTCAAATTGTGGCTTTTTCTATCATACAACAGTTTCTGTTCGTTTTGTCGCTTTATCAATTGTTGTCTAACTAACTCATTCTTTTCCCTCTCATTTCTTTTGACATTTATCGGCCAAATTCCACGCGTTTTATAACCAAATAGCAATTCATTCGGCGATTTTATTTCGTTTGAGATCGGAGTGTTTCTATACTCTAACAATGCAAGTGTCGGATCTCTACTGCTATGTTCTATCTTTTTAAAGATATTTTTTACTGTACCAACATGACGTTCAACCATACCATTCGATTGAGGATAATTTGGACTCGACGTTACATGTTCAAAATTCCACGATTTTGCAAAGTTTTGCATGTCTCTATTTACAAAATGGGTACCATTATCAGAAATTGCTTTTTTAGGAATTCCAAATCTTGCAAAAATTGACTTTAATTTTGACACCATTGTTGAACCTAACATGTTTTCCAATTTTACAACTTCCACATCCTTGCCTAAATAATCTGTAAATAAAAGCCAAAGGCTATTTTTGAATTCAAATAAATCCATACCAATTGTTTCCCATGGAGCACTCGGGACTTCATGTGGTAACAAGGGTTGTTGAACATTTGCTTTTTTGAAACGCATACAAGATTCACAACTTTTTACAATGTTTTCAATGTGCTGGTTCATAAATGGCCAATACAAAATCTCTCTAGCACGGTTTTTACACTTTTCGATACCAAGATGACAATAATGAATTAAATTTAACATCTCTTTTCGCAAGTTTTTTGGAACTACAAGTCTGTTTCCCTTAAAAATTAAACCTTCAATTACACACAATTCATCAGCGTATGTGTGATACGGTTTTAATACTTCAGGTATCTTTTTTGCATCAGCTGGCCAACCTTGCAAGATATATTTCATTAACATCTGCATTTCAGCGTCATTGTGTGTTTTTTTTTGAAATTCTAGTTTTTTCTCCACGGATATCGGCAGTGAATCTATCAATAAGAAAACTTGTGCTTCAACATCAGCATCTTTTTCACGACATTTTGATGGTTCTACTAAAAAATGACGAGACAATGCATCTGCCAATAAAAGTTCTTTGCCAGGCTTGTACTTTATTATTATATCAGACTTGTTTATGAGATCATGCGGCGCCATTTGTGCGGTGCCGTCGTTCGTCTCATCCATCCAATTCAATGCCACGGCCATACCATTATCATGTTTACACGAGCATGATAAAACAATAGCCGCCGTACTTCCATGCACCACACGTTTGAATGCCAGATCTCGTCACGATTTATGACTCGGCCATAAACCCGAGTATATTTGCATGCCGTCATCATCAACATAATCCATCCGTCAGAGCTGTATTTGCCCGCAACCGGCAAATCACAATAGCCACCTGCATCAAACAGCAGAAGGTGTGAAATGAATCACCGACCACCCAAAAAGGAACCATCGTAAAATTCCAATGTTTGTACAGGGACCTGAGTTCCTCTTAACTTTGTTGCCACAATTTGTATGGATTTGTAATACCAATCGCCTTCTGCATAATGCTCTGTTAAAGAGCAGATAATATTCAGGTTTTCTTGTTTCATTTCCATGTATGCGAAAGTAATGCTCTGTTGCGATCACAAATGTAAATTGTATCTCAGTTAGATGTAAGAGTAGTGGTATAAGAAAATTTGTATATATAGTTTAAGGATTGAGAAATAAAATCGCACTTCGTATCTGCATCTGTACCTGAACACAGTTGGTCCTATCATCTGTATCTGAGCACAGTTGTGAAATTATAATTCAAAGTGAAAATTCAATTCAAAGTAAATTCAAAGTAAATTCAAAAATTCAAAGTGTTAATCGAAATATAATTCAAAGTGCGGTATATGCTGTGCAGTAATGCACCAGCCCAAAACTATTTGATAAAGCGAAAAAGAAAGGCTATCGACTTTCTTCGCAACCCCCCTAAAAGAAATTCGACCGTCCCAACTTACTTGAGCCCTATCCCCGAAAATATGGCGTCAATTTCAGCTGATCAAAGACTGCAGCAGGCCCTGGATCACATCAAGGCCCAGGAGAAGATCATCAACGACTTAACCAGAAAGATCGCCGAACTGGAAAACAACTTAAACCTTCCTGATTTATCAGATGAGTCTGACATGGAAGACCAACCTGCTCAGCTACCAGCACCAGCTGCAAAGGCAACACCAACAATATCAAGTTTCAAAACAACCCATGAGCCGAAAGCTCATACGAATGAAGGCACTTTCAAAGGAGGAGCTCCGAAGAACGAGAGGCCCCCGCCAATCAACATAAAAAAGGTCAACAACATCAAAAAAGTTATCCAGCTTCTGGAGAACGCTTTGGGGCACCGGAATTTTACCACCAGATCTAAGGGTGACAACGTTTCCGTATCACTATCTTCCTTAAAAGACCACGCTCTTGCCGAAAAAGTGCTTATTCTGAATAAGCTGGACTTCTTCACCTTCCTAAGGTCAGATCTCAAGCCGAAAATTTTCATAATTCGCCACATCGACCCTGCTTGGACTAACGAAGAATTAAGCGCGGAATTGTCCAGATTAAGTCCCAACCTGAAAACGTCCAAAGTCGACTATTATCAAACCCCACACATGAGATCCAACAACATTTTCAACCTACGGATCATCCAACTGGCACCAGACGAAGACATTAATAACCTGAAAAAAATTAAATACCTCTTCACTCATAAAATTGGCATAGAGGTACCTCACAAGCAGGAGCTTCTCCACTGCAAGCGCTGTCAGCAGTCAGGTCATCTTTCATCTTCGTGTCATCTTCCACGAAGATGCGTAAAATGTGCGCAGGAGCATGAACCGAACCAATGCAAAGTCAAGCCACCGGGTGAGGAACCAGAACGTATACACACGGAAAATCCGGATGGCTCCATTTCTGTAAAGGAATTGTCAGTTGAATGCTGCAATTGTGGTGGACCGCATCCAGCAAACTTCACAAAATGCCCGCACAAGCTCCGTTTACTGAAGCAGAGAGTGCCTCCAACCAAAAACAACACTGGCCAACTTAAGCAACCAACAGCAGCAGCTACTACAACAACGAGATCGAAATCCTATGCGGAAATTACCAGAGGAAACAACGCACCCTCATCACAACCAGGAACAAACCTTGGACTCGACATCATGGGATACATCCGAGAGTTGCAAGCTCTCTTGCCGACGCTAAATGGATTAAGTAATTTCGAAAAAAAAGGTCAGATACTTTCTCTTATAACCTCACATATATTATCACAAAATGTCTAAGTTAAGTGTAGTTGCCCTCAATGTAGATTCCATTTCGTCAAACATACGGAGGCATCACCTCCGACTGCTAGTGAAGGAGTTTTCTCCAGACGTCCTCCTTCTTTGTGAAACCTGGCTCAAACCCAACTCTCGCATTTCTATTCCAAATTACCAATTTGTTTCAACTCCTCGAATTGACGGTGCAAGAGGAGGTACCGGTATCCTTATTCATAAAAGATTCCAATTCAGTGAAGTAAAATTTAGAAACATCTCCTGTGTCGAATACACTGCTGTCAAACTGCTTTGTGACAACAACAAAGTCTTGGTTCTAGTAGCCATCTATTTACAACCCAAGAGGTACCCTAACTTCCCATCTTCAGACTTCGATGAAATATTCCGTCAATCCCACCCCCACTCATTCATCATCGGAGGCGACTGGAATGCCCGTCATACCGCCTTCAACGACACCGCTTGCAATAAATTTGGCAAACAATTGCTTGCTTTCCTACCTCTCCACCCCTACGTCTATATCGACTCCCCTACGGAACCTACTCATTGCTCCAGCTCTACTCAATCAACTATAGACTTCTTCTTAAAATCTGCGATCCTACGCTCTGTATCTCCCCCTACTGTGTCGCACTTCTTCCCCTCTGATCATGCCTCCATCCACTCGGTAATTGACCTTGGCCCCTTAAATCCGCTTCAATCTCTCAACCCAGTCCATAATTTCTCCAGAACTAACTGGAGAAAGGTCAACAAATCCGTTGGCGATATGTTTCAAACGCTTCCCATCACAGAGACGAATAACTTGGATCCTTACGAAATTGAAGAAGCAGCTTGTAAGATGGAAGGGATCTTACAGCAAGCCCTGTATGCTAATACCCCTTCAAGGATGCCACACTCCTTCGTAGGTAAACCACTTCCATATCTCACCCTCAAACTCATCTCATTAAAAAAAAAGCTCCGCCGAAAACTATTTCGAAGATTTTGTCCCCTCCTGAAAGTACAGGTTCAATTATTGTCTACCCTCATTAACCAGCAGTTAAATGCTTTCGTAGAGCAGAACTACATCTCCACTTTAAATAGTATCAGACCCGACCGTAATCTTTACAAAAACATCAATCGCCTTACAGGACGAAAAATACACACCTCAATAGACAGACTAATTGGTCCCAGAAATAATATTCTGTACTCTGATTCTGAAATAGCAAACTATTTAGCGGAACACTTCTCCCAAGTGCATAGGCAAAATAATAGCCTAGGCAACTCCGAGTTTGAGGAAGTGGTCAACCGTTATACATCCCATGAACTAATCTCCTCATTCACTCCATTCATAACTGAATTTAATAATGACAATAGAGCATCTCAACCCACCGATACAAACTTCTTTTTACAACCACAGGAATTTAACCAAATGATATCTTCTCGTAGCAGTAAAAACTCTACCGGCTTGGACAAAATTCCACATGTGCTTTTCAAAAACCTCAACCCTTCAAATCGACTATACATCATGACCCTGCTAAACCACATAATAAATGCTGGTCACATACCGGAGTCTTGGAAAACTGCCATAGTCATCCCCATTAAAAAATCAGGCGCATCCCTGATGGCGGCCAATTTTCGACCCATCTCACTACTTAATAATTTAAGCAAATTACTTGAATTAAAAATTCACCATTACCTACTCTCCTTCGCGGAAACTAACTCATTACTCCCTGATTTTCAATTCGGTTTTCGTGCACAGCACTCAACATGTCACGCTCTCCTCAAGTTTACTCACGACATCACTATGGCTCTTAACGACCAGTGCCCCACTGTGTGTATCTCCCTTGACATATCCAAGGCTTTCGACTGCGTGTGGACTGTGGGTCTTCTGTACAAATTACATTCCACGTATCGTCTCAACAATCACACTTCCAAGTTTCTCTACTCGTACCTATCAAATAGGAAATTCATGGTCAAGATAAATTCCACCCTTTCCCAGACGTACTCAATAACAGCAGGAGTCCCCCAAGGATCCATTCTGGGCCCCCTCTTATATTTACTATACACATCTGATATTCCTCAACCCGTCTCACCGAATACTCGAATCCTGAACTACGCAGACGATACCCTTGTCTACTCCAGCAGCAGGCTCGTATTATCTGCCAGAAACCGCGTAAATGAATTCCTCCAAATTCTTTCCTCCTACTTCCTTAAATGGAAGATCCGCTTAAACCCCAACAAAACTCAGATGATTGTATTTAAAGGTAGAAACGTTCACTGTACCAATAACACGGTACGTAACCATTCAAAAATCCAACTGAACCTCTGCAACACCCTCATAAAACCATCTAAATCACTAAAATACTTGGGCATTACTTTCGAAAATAATCTCTCTTTCACGACTCACATAAACAATGTCATCCGCAAAGCGGGGATACAGCTGAACCTTTGTCGGAAAGTAATGTGGAAGGCAGATGGTCTCTCTCAACAAGTCAAACTTCTACTTTATAAACAAATCATCAGGCCCACACTTACTTACGCTTGTCCCATCTGGTTCCATATCTCTCCCTCTCAAATGGAAAAACTTCGTATCTTCGAAAGGAAGTGTTTTAGACTAATCACAGGGCTACGTCGACAGCGCGACTCCCACAAATATATCAGAAGCCTTACGCTATACCACTCCGTCGGCCTGGAGAGATTGGATAGAAGGTTCCTGGAATTGTCGATAAGATTCATTGAAAACCTGTCAGCCAATCCAAACCCTCTCATCAATTCCCTTAGCCTCCCCAGCCACAATGCATCAAATCCCTATCTTCATGCACTCCATTTAAAGGCTCTCTTCTACACAGGAAGATTAGTAAATGATGCGAACGAAATCATCTACCATAACAGGGTAACCGATCTTAACCACTTCAAATACTCAAACATTCAACCCTTTTCTCGGGTTCTTTCCTTTAACGAGCAGTCGGTGGAGAGACCTCCCTCTGCCGCTCCCTTCCCTCCTTAGGGTATGTACAGTACGAAATCTCAACTTAAGCTTAAGATGAGGCTAATTTGTTCTAAATGACTATATGTGAATTTATTTAAATACCTTAGATATAAGCTAGATTTAAGTAGAGATAAGTAGTTTTAAGAATATTTATTGTAAACATTGACAATCCATCCTGGTTTTCATGACCTTTCCAGGAGTCCTACTAATAAATTGTATCTGGTATAGATCTCCTTAGACGTAAGACCTCAATTTAAATATTACTTGGAAAAATGTTCTAGACATTGTAAGTAAATTTGTCACAACCTAGTTAAGTTAGCTGTAAACTTATGTAACTAAACTTTTAATGGTCAATAAAGACAGCGTTTTATAAAAAAAAAAAAAAAAGAAATAAAATCACTTCACTTTGGAACGTTCATGCAGTCAGACATACTGATCGTGTGCTCGTGTACAACCAAGATTGAAAAAAAAAAAAAAAAAAAAAAAAAAAAAATTTAATTCGTAGACGTTAAGTCGTCGACGATCGACCGCGTTCACATCGAACCTTATGTGATATATTGCGTTTGTTTGTGAGCATTGCGACAAATTATAATTATAAAAAAAAAAAAACACGTGTAATTTTCGCTGGATGCCGTAGTCGAAATCTGTCTTCACAGATGCCAGACAACGACCCGAGCGCTACCCGGGAATATCTATTGGAACGGAAGAGAAGAGCCATTGAAACTCTTCAAAACTCATCTAAGAAGACCACAAAATTGGAAAATCCAGGAAAACACATGGACTACGAACAAAAATTCCACGAAGCCGTGGAATACATCCAACAGCTTTCAGCAGAGGTGAAACAACTCCGGGAGGAAATTCACTCCCTAAAGCAACCCACCCAAAACACCGACGATGCCTGTATGGAGATGACGCCGTCTCCCAGCTTACACCATAAAACATCTCCACCCAAACAACAATCATCAGCCCATAAGGAATCCACCAAACAAGCCAAGCCGGCACCGAGTCCCCTGCCTGCCCAGCACAAAAACGAAAGACCACCGCCAATCTACATCAGAAACCCGACCAGCACAAAAGCACTAATTCAAACCCTGCAAAATGCCCTGGGTCACCGGGATTTTAGCACCAATGCAAAAGGATCTAGGACTTCAATAACAGTCAGATCATTACTCGATCATGATAGGGCAGTTAAAAAACTGTTGGAGGAGCAATATCAGTTCTTCACCTTCCAGCATCCGAACAGCAAACCAGCTACCTTTATTATAAGGCACATCGATCCCGAATGGTCCAACGAAGAAGTGGGCCTGGAAATCGCTAGGATATGTCCACAAATAAAGATCAATAAGCTGGACTACTTCCAAACACCGTACATGAGGACAAACAACGTAAAAAACCTCCGGATCATACAAATCCCACCTAATCAGGACATCAAGCAACTTAAACAAATTAAATATTTGTTTACCCAAAAAATCGTAATCGAAGAGCCCCACAAACAAGAAATTCTTCATTGTAAGCGATGCCAAGAATCAGGACACTTGGCGGTCTCATGCCACCAGCAAAGACGTTGCGGCAGATGCGCAGAGGAACACGAGCTCGAGGAATGCAAGGTAAATCCACAAGGCCTGGAACCTGAAACAATACAAACCGTCAACGCTGATGGATCCATTACCAACAAAAAGATCACAGTTAAATGCTGTAACTGTGGAGGCCCTCATCCGGCAAATTTTTCCCAATGCCCTCACAAGCTAAAACTTCTGGAAAGACGGAAATTAGCAACAACTATTAAATCAACAACAACAACAACAAAAACGAAACCAACAGTATTGCAGGAAACGAAGTCAACCCGACCCGGAATATCGTACGCGGATGCAGCAAGAGGAAACCTCAACACTACCACTCCCCCTAACAACAATACCGAAAACTTCAAGCTAGACATCATGGGATACATCCAAAGCTTACAAGCCATGCTACCTTCGCTGAGGAAGATGTCAGAAATAGAGAAAAAAGGTCAGATTCTTTCACTAATAACTTCCCATATTCTTTCCAGCTCTCTCTAAACTAACCATTATCTCCCTCAACACAGAATCCATTTACTCTAATATACGTAAGCAACACCTCCGGTTGTTTGTTGAAAAATTTTCCCCAGATATCCTCTTCCTTTCAGAGACCTGGCTCAAACCAAATTCCCGAGTTTCCATTCCCAATTATACTTTTGTTTCTAACCCCAGAACTAATGGATCCCACGGAGGTACCGGCATCTTAATACACAAAAAATTTCAATTCAGTGAAATTAGATTCACTAATATATTCAGCATTGAATACACGGCAGTTAAACTTTTTTGTGAGAACAATAAAGTGCTCGTCTTAGCATCCATTTATATTCACCCTTCACGACAACCAGATTTCCCAGATGCTGACATTTCTCAGATAATCCAACAGTCTGTTCCCGCTCCATTTATAATCGGGGGAGACTGGAATGCTCGTCATACAGCATTCAATGATAATAAATGCAACAAATATGGTCGTCAGTTGCTAGCACTCCTCCCATCTTATCCATATACATACATTGACCCCCCATTACAGCCAACTCGTGTCACTAGAACAGCCAAGTCAACAATCGACTTCTTCCTCAAGTCCGATGATGTTCACTCAGCGGGTCCACCTACAGTCTCCTTTATATTTCCTTCTGATCATGGTTCCGTTCATACCACGATCCAAATCCCCTCTTTCGACCCACTCTACTCGTCAAACCCTGTCCCAAACTTCACCAAAACAAATTGGAGAAAAGTCAATAGGGACATAGCGATAAGTTTCTCGGACTTGTATATCCCTGAAGCATCTAACTTACTCCCTATTGAAATCGATCACGCATCTTTAAGAATAGAGCAAATTCTTAAGGAGGCTCTCAGCAACAACACCCCGACAACCATTCCGCATAACTATTTAGGAAAGCCTTTGCCCAGCATCCTAACCAAATTATTGCGCCTTAAAAAGCAGCTCCGCCGTAAACTCCATACAAGATACTGCCCCTTTATTAAAAGCCCAATCCAACTCCTATCCACTCTGATAAATGAGCAGTTGAAAAAGTTCGCAGATGAAAACTACATCTCCACACTTAAAAATATCAAACCAAATCGGGATCTTTTCAAAAACATCAACCAATTAACTGGTCGTAAATATAAACCCCGAATTGATCATCTCATCAACCCAATCAGCAATAATATTGCCCAGTCCGATACGGACATAGCAAATTGCCTCGCAGAACACTTTGCAAAGATTCATGAGCAAAATAATTCTCTATCAACTCCCGGCTTCGAGAACACAGTAAACGAATACATCTCAAACAGATTATTCACATCTTTTACTCCTTTCATCGGTGAATTTAACAACACGAACATAGCTTCACACCCCTTAGACACTACAAATTTTCTAACTGCAGACGAATTATCTGAGATCGTAAGATCAGGAAATAACAAAAAGTCAACTGGATTAGATGGAATCCCACGCCTTCTATTTAAAAGGCTACGCACACAGAATCTACTTCCCATCCTCATTTTTCTTAATCATATAATTAATGCATCGCACTTCCCAGAGAACTGGAAAACTGCGGTAGTAATTCCTATTAAGAAGCCCGGTAGTAGTAATAGCCCTTTCAATTATCGTCCAATATCCCTATTAAGTACATTAAGTAAGATACTGGAACGCAAGATCTACCAAAATCTTCTCTCATTTGCCAATGAGAATGCCCTCATCCCTAACTGTCAGTTCGGATTTCGTAAGCGACAATCCACATGTCATGCTCTACTAAAACTTACACACGATGTTACAACTGGTCTCCAAAACCAAAGCCCTACTGTGTGTATATCTCTCGATATTTCTAAGGCGTTTGATTGCGTCTGGATCTCAGGGCTTCTGTACAAACTGCACTTCATATTTAATCTAAACTCTCACACAACAAAGCTCTTAGCCTCATATCTTTCTGCCAGAAAATTCGTTGTGAGAATAAATTCTTCTGTCTCAGGAACCCACACCATAACCGCGGGTGTTCCCCAAGGCTCCATTTTAGGGCCAATTTTATATCTGTTATATACCTCAGATATTCCTCAACCCGTATCTCCTAATGTTGTGATGCTGAATTATGCTGATGATACATTAATTTACTCTAGCAGCAAATTTGTTAAAGCTGCAAGAAACCGCATTAACAACTTCCTCCCTAACCTATCAACATACTTTAATAAGTGGAAAATCCACCTTAATCCAAATAAAACGCAGCTCATAGTGTTCAAGGGCAAAAAACGAGCACTGTACAAACAACACTAGACGCTGCCACAACAAAATTAAGATTCAACTGAACAACACTCTGATAAAACCCTCCAAAACCCTAAAATATCTGGGAATCACTTTTTCTAATAACTGGTCTTTTTCCTCCCACATTAAAAATTCCCTTCAAAATGCCACAATTCAGCTTAATCTCTGTAGAAGAGTAATGTGGAAACCTAAAAGTCTCTCTCACAAAGTCAAACTGCTGTTACGTACGTCGGCCACCACCATCATTTAATAATTTACATTTAATAATAATAATAATAATTGAATTTAATACTTTGTTTCAACATAGTATGATGGTAAGGTGGTGGAAGAATTGCATGATCCTGAAGTGAGTTTCTGAACCCACCCTGATTCGGGTGTGGATCGTGCAGTTCTTCGAGTTCGAATTTGGTTTTCGAAGTGGACGTGAATGGAGAGCGAAATGAGAGAGACAGGAGGATGTTGAGTTCGGTTTGTTTTGGTTCCGTTATTGACTGTTCTTTTTGCATACAGTTTTCTTTTTTGCAACTCAGGCCTCGTTGATCGATTTTTTGGGAAGAAGAGAAGAAGCCCGTGCCTAGTTTGGTTAAGACTCAAAGTAAAGTAAAAGAATTGAAAATAATAAATAATCATTTTTGTAACGTGATGTAAGAAGAAGCCCGTGCCTAGTTTGGTTAAGACTCAAAGTAAAGTAAAAGAATTGAAAATAATAAATAATCATTTTTGTAACGTGAATTGGTCTATAATTTGACTGCGGAACTTCGGGGATATCTGAGTGGAGTGTGCACAGTTTCCAGAACCAAGGGTCGCCTGGTACCAGCCCTGGGTAATTTCCTCGAGCAGGAACCACGACCGCCTGCTTATCCGGAGTACGAGGAGTTGAGGACCAGCGCTGGGAGAGCTGCTGAGCGAGTTCACCAAAACTACAGGTATCAATTGATTTACTATTAGTTTTCTGTGGCAAAAAGAAAGAAGGACCAAATCTCACTACACTGCTCATTTACAAACAAATTATCAGACCCACACTCACGTACGCGTGCCCATTGTGGTACCATATCACTCCCTCCCAAATGGAGAAATTACGAGTTTTCGAAAGAAAATGCTTTAGGTATGTCTCTGGGTTACATCGTCGTCCTAACTCCTATAAGTACTATAGTAACGTCGAACTCTACAATACCGCTGGTATCGAGCGCCTCGATAGACGATTCCTCGAACTGTCTATCAAATTTATCGAAAACCTACAAAATAATCCCAATCCCATAATAACCTCGCTCTTAGAGAACCCTCTAGATATCAGAACTAACTATCCCAACTGTCTCCACACCAGAGCTATCTTCGCCTCAGGCAGACTGGTAAATGATTCAAACGAGATCATATACCACAACACCGAAGTTACCCCTAACCAGTTCAAATACTCTAACGTCCAACCATTTTCCAACATCCTACGTTTTTCCAACGAACAACCGGAAAGAAATACTCTTCCTCAAACCCATAACTGACCTCATTCCACATCCTTTAATTCATAAATCCCATTAATTATAAAACTTTGTTTTGTTTATAGCTCATTTTATAATAATCAGACTAAGTTAGGTTAAGTTATATTTATATTTATATTTAGGGTTAAGTTTAGATTAAGTAAAGTAAAAATAAGAAATTCCTGGTTTTCTGACCTTTTCCAGGAAGACAAAACCCTACCAAATGTATAAACACACATCTAGCCTGTAACTCTTAAAACATTGTTTGGAAAATGTATTATAATAATAATTACATGTAAGCAATTGTCACGAATTTAATTTTAAGTCACTGTATTACTTAAATGTACAAATTTTAATTATGGTTAATAAATACAGTTTAAAAAAAAAAAAAAAAGAAATAAAATTAGAATACATCCGACAGTAACCCCGGCGTGTTCTCATTCTACTTTTCAGGTTTCACTTTGAGATATTTAGTGGCGTTGCGCCCGAATACTCAGAATCCTTTTTAGATGTTTAGTGGCGTTGCGCCCGAACATCGTCTCAAAATATCACACTAAGGGTGTTGCACCCTAGTGTAAAGTAGGGCTATAGGTTTTAGGTCCAGCAACAAACTTCAGATCAAAGGAGGTCTGAATCAAACATTGGACTTCGGTTCTTCATAACCCATAAAAATCAGGTCAAAAGAGGCCTGATACAAACAATACTTTTGTAATTTCAGTCTCATTCTCAATAGTCTCGCAGGACAGTCGTTTAGTGACTTTTTAAATATAAACTCTAGTGGTTTATGATCGCTTTCAACAATAACTCTTTTTCCATAAATATACTGACTAAATCTTTCACAGGCAAAGCAAATAGCTAAAGTTTCTTTTTCTCTTTGAGCGTACCTTTTTTCTACTTCAGTTAATGATTTGCTCGCATACGCGACAGGTAAATTATTTCGCAAAAGAACACTTCCCAAGCCGTCTTTCGACGCATCAACAAACAAAGTGACCGGCTTGGTTACATCAAAATACTGTAAAACGGGGTTTTTTATCAAAATTTGAAAACTTTTCTCTACATTTTCATCCCCCAACCATGGTACGTCATTTTAAATCAAATTCCGCAAGTGAGAACTTTCGTGTGAAACATTTGGAATGTATTTACTGACATAAGCTAACATACCAAGAAATGTTTCCATTTCTTTTTTGTTTTTTGGACGTTCCATGTTTGTGATGGCTTTAATTTTTTCATCATCCATTTTGATACCATCTTTTGAAAAAATATGACCAACATATTTCACTTGATCAGCTCCGAAGATACATTTTTTTAAGTTGAACGTGATACCCCATTCTTCTGCTCTTTGCAAAACTTTGTTAACTCTTTCATTATGTTCTTTTTCATTTTTACCCCAAACCATGAGATCATCGATATAAATTACAACACCTTCAACGTCTCCAAAGATCATTTGGAATACCATTTGAAAAATTTCTGACGCTGAAGTTATGCCATAAGGCATGTGCAAAAATCTGTACCTTCCATACGGTGTATTGAACACTACTAAAGAGGAGCTTTTATCAGTTAATTTTATCTGTCAAAATGCCTTGTCTGCATCCAGTGTCGTAAAAACCTTCGCACCAGGCATTCTGGAGCACAACTCTTCAAAACTTGGAATCTTAAAATGTTCCCTTTTTATATTTTGATTCAAATAGGTCGGATCAAGGCAAATTCTCAACGAACCATCTGGTTTTCTAACAATGAGAAATTGATTTACCCAGTCTGAAGGACCTTGTACTTTTTTAATAATTCCTGACTTCTCCATTTTATCTAGTTCTTTTTTTAAGGGATCCATTAGCGCAATTGGAACCTTTCTGCACGGCAAAACTTTCGGTTCTGCGTTTTCTTTCAGTCTAATGTCATATTCAAAATCTTTAATACAACCTATTCCAGAAAAAACGTTTGTGTATTTTTTAACAAATTCATTTTTTAAGCTATTTTTTTCTTGTTTTTCTTCAATAATGTCAACTCTTTGTATAAGTTTGAGCTTTTTCAATGTAGGTGAGTCAATAACAGTTGGTACATTTGAGTTACCGTCAACCAGAACAAATTCCAAAATCGTTGGATGTCGATTTTCAAATTTGCATGTCAAGTAACACTTTCCCAAAACTGGAATTTTTAAGTTCTGGCTCATCGGTGCACACTTTATTCAGACTTTCCAGTGAAATCACATTTCGGTGTGCGCCGGTGTCCAATTTTACATTTACTTTGTACTCATTTTCAATCTGAATCTTTTCGCACCAGTCTTCATTTTGTTGTGAAAGAAGAATGTTTCCAATGAACAATGACTCTACTTCAAAAATTTCAATTTGATTTTGAATTAAATTTACCTTTTGAACTTTACATGCTTGTGCGAAGTGATTCATTCTACTGCACCTTGTACACTGCTTTCCCCACGCCGGACACTGATTCATGGGATGAAACTTTAGGCAGCGATGACACGGCTTTCGAGTTGACTGATGTGCTGCCATTTGTTGTCGCTGCTGCGTATTGCTTGGCTGCTTCCCCTTCTTTTTCTGCTTCTGTTGGTTTGTCGATGCCTTTATCACATTCACTTTTGACTCAGCTTCCAATGTTTTGAGTTGTGTTTGTGATAGCTCGGCTGCTTTACAAATGTTTATGCACTTTTCCAGGTTCAGATCGTCCTCTCGCAACAATCTTGTTTTCAAGTCCTGGTCAAGCACACCACAGATCACACTGTCTTTTATGAGACTGTCACGGAGATCACCGAAACCACATACACTGCTCAGCTTTCTCAATTCGGTGATGAACGACGAAAAGGTTTCACCTGGTTGCTGCTGTCGTGTGAAAAAAAATGTGACGATCCACACTTTCATTTGCTTTGGGCGTGCAAAAGTTTTCGAAAGCATGAATTACAGTTTGTAGCACTTTTTTCTCATCGTCCGTCAGGCCAAACGTGTCGAATCGGTCCAACGCTTCCTCTCCTATCACATGAAGGAGAACTGCAACTTGTCGTTCTGCGGGCTTCGTATCGAGTCCTGTTGCCTTCAGGTAGAGCTCGAAACGTTGTCTCCATTTGCGCCAATTTTCTTTAAGGTTACCTTCAAACGAGAGGGCGGCTGGTGGCCGCATGGACGACTCCATCGCAGCGTTTTGGTCCTCCACGTCTTTTTCTTGAGCCTGGTTTCCCGCTGGGTTTTTTCCTTGGTCGAGTTATTAGTTTTCAATGGGAGCAGGAGGATTTTGAGGGATCTCTAACGGATTCTCAACTTGATTCTCCTCGTTGCGTATCTACTAATCGCGGCGTACTGTTGTCGTCGGTTTCGCCACGTGCCGAGAATCTGGGCATATCAAGTGCATCCTCCTTTTTTAACACTTTTTAACCGACTGCGCCATGTTATGTTTTAAGAAATAAGAAGTCTTTATAATTCGTTTTGTATTTTAGTTATGCTTTATATTTTAAGGTAACTTTTATTCTAACTACAAACGTGGGCAGCGCTAGCCATGAACTTCGTACGAATAACATAGATCGTTTACACTGGGTGACACTTCATGCTATGACAGATACAATAGATTGTTCGCACTAGGTGGCACTTCATATATCATGACAGATACAATAGAATGTTTACGCTAGGTGGCACTTCATGTATCATGACACTGTCAAATAAGATCCCGAGGTCACGTATTGGGGGTACAGATGATATTCGCTGGTTTAGCGGGAAGGGGAGGGGGGGGGGGGGCGTTTGCGGGAGAAGATAATGGAGTGACATTTGACAACGTTGAGTACGAGGCAGTTATTACGGCACCAAGTTGAGAAGCTGTCGAGATCCGTTTGGAGAAGTGAGGAGTCGAGAGGAGAGATGATCATTTTGTAGAGTTTGGCGTCGTCCGCATAGAGGGAGATGGATTAGTATTTGATAATGGAATCAACGTCATAGATGGTAAGGATAAATAGGAGCGATCTAGATGATTGCCTTGCGGAACCCCTGACACGGGAAGAAAAGGATTGGAAAGGATGGATCTGAATTTGACACGGTAGGATCGATCTTTCAGATAAGAAGATAACTACTTGATCATGTTATAGTTATTTAAAAAGTTAAGTTAAGTTAAATTACAAATTTAGAATTAATCTGTTTGAATATAGTTAAATTGTAGAAATTAGGAGTTACTTGTGAGCTTCATTGGTGTCAGCTGCTATGGTTCGGCGACTGGGTGCAGGGGGCTTTGAAGTGATGTTCCCCTGTTCAGCTTCAGTCCGTTGAAGGGTTGTCTTTGTTTTCTCGTCAAATGTTCAATTATTATTTCTTCAGATAATTCTTCCTGTATAACTTATTTTGATAACGTGTTCGTCTGTAATTCTAATTTACGATTGTTCACATACACCTTGCAGTAATGACTCTTGACTGCCGACTGTTGTTTTGCGTAGTTTTACGGCGAATCTCAATTATATTGTTATTTGCCGTTGACGTTTATTTTTTTATCCGCCGCCAACGCCGTTTTATTATTATTTTTCTACCAAGTAGAATGTGCACAAAGTAGTTTATGCAAATTAGCTACTTGGTGAAATGTTTTCCTTTCCCAGGTAGAGGGAAAACTTACGAAAGGGGATTAGTGGATGTTACGGGAGGGGCGGGGGAGGTCCGTAACAATCAATAAGGTTTCGAAAACCAGGAGGACAGCTTAAAAAGGATGAGACTATGGGAGATTTTGTCAAAGGCCTTGCTGAAATCTGTGGTACATTGAAGAGCCTTGATAGACCGTAGTAGGCTTGGTGGATTCGACCAGCCGTTCGTGTATTTCTTCTCCCATATTGTTATCGGCTGATACTATTGACTCAAGGTAGTTATAGGATTGCACTACTTCAAATTCGTGCTCCACTACCCTGATAGTTTGACCAACATTAGGTCTTCTCTTCGTAGAAGTTGCCATCATGTACTTAGTTTTTCCCGCATTAATGTACAATCTCAGTTTTTGTGCCGCCTGCTCGATCTGGGTGAAGTAGTCGAGAGGAGAGATGATCGTTTTGTAGAGTATGGCGTCGTCCGCATAGAGGGAGATAGTACAGCCGATTCAGTTCTACCGATGATGTCGATGTCATCTGCATAGGCAAGTATCTGGCTGGACTTGGTGATAATAGTCCCTCTAGTTGTGACGCCAGAGTCACGGATTGCTTTCTCCAACGCCAGGTTGAAGAGATACAGGCCAGACTGTCTCCTTGTCGGAGTCCATTAAAGATGTTTATTGGTTTGGACAGCAACTCCGCTATTTTTACTTGACTAATTACGTTGGTCATGATCAACCTACAAAGTCGTATCAATTTGTTTGGAATGCCGAACTCTCCCATGGCATTATGTAGTTCTACCCTGGCCATGCTGTCGTAGGCGGCCTTAAAGTCTATAAATAGATGATATAATGGTATCTTAAATTCCTGACATTTTTCCATCGCCTGCCTAAGGGGAATATCTGATGAATCGCTGATTTGCCTGGGATGAAGCCACACTGATATTGACAAGTGATTACTTTAGCGTATGGGGTTATCCGGTCTTGTAGGATAGAGGAGAGTATCTTATAGGCGGTACTCAGCAATGTTATACCCATATAGTTGCTGCACAGTGTGATATTTCCCTTCCGTATGGGGCAAATTATACCACGACGCCAATCTTCGGACATCTTCTCTTGCTCCTATACGTGCACCACGATCTCAAATATTGCGTGATGTAACGCTGTCCCTCCTTGTTTGATCAGCTGTTGGTATGCCACAGCTCCGGGGGCTTTATTTGATTTGAGCTGTCTTATCGCTTTTAATGTATGCTCAATGCTTGGTGGCGCCAGCATTTGGTCTTGATCTTGCATTGGTGGAGTGTCCAATTCTTCTGTGAACTGACCATTTAGCAATTCATTGAAGTGCACTTCCCATCGCATCAGAATGCCTTCAAGATCGGTGATCAGATTACCCTCTTTATCCTTGCGGTAAGTGCAGTGTGTTGTGTACCGCGTCATACTGCGGATTATTTGGTAGAACTTCCACGCCTGGTGCGGACCTCGCTCTCAATTTTTTTCTCTTTCACAGACAATTTTTTTTTGTCTTTTTCCCAGGCACTTTTCTCTTGTCTGTGAAGTATTTTTTTCGTTCTTCTGAGCTCTTTGTATTTCTCCCCACATACCCGCGTCCTATGAGACTGCTGCATTGTCCGGTATTCCAGCATTTTCACGATCAGTCGCTAGTTTGCATTCATCGTCAAACCAGTCGCTCCGATCTGTACGACTACTGCCTAAGATGGAGTTGGCAGTACTAATGACAGTATTCTTAAGACGTGTCCATTTCTCTTATACGCCCGGCATCCTGGCCCCAGGACTTACCCTCCCTCCGTCGAGCTTCTCGAGGGCGAGTCTTAGAGCATGACCAAAGTTGGACGTTCCATGAGAAAATTCTTAAATCGTTTAGCCATTTTCGTTTCCGTGGTCGTCGTCGTGTATCTGGTCCATACCCGAGACTGGTTAAATTTTCCATAATAATTCGTTTTTACGGGCATGGTTATTAGCCTTGCGCCAGCCCTTCTCAGGATGTCGCTGTATGCATTGGTTCACTACTTGGCGGGTGCCAAAGTAGCTATCCAGGGCTGTCACGCGGAGGCTGCATGTCAACTTGGATTGATTGATAAAAATTTATTTTTACGGGTAAGGTTATTACCCTTGCGCCAACCTTTCTGACCCCTTACCATGGTCCAATGTATTCGAGACCTTGGGATTCTTTGCGACAGAGAGCTTAACTTCCTTTCCCATTGATGACACGGCCCGGAAACTCAACTCTGCCCTCGGGTTCGTGAAACAATGATCTAGGGAACCCTCCGAGCCCAACCGAACTCGATCGCTTTACCTTATCTTCGTCCATCCACTGTTAGAATATGCTAGGCATGTATAGTCCTCTTATCACAACACCCATATCCGTAAAATCGAAAGAATTCAATGTCGCTTCCTTTGATTCGCTCTCCGCCTCAAATTAATCAACCTCAGAACCCTTGAGGAGCGCTGGGCCCTGGCTGACACAGTGTTCATTCATCGGGTCCTCTCCGGCTCGGTCGACTGCGCCTACCTTTCTTAACTTAATTCATCTGAACACCCTCGAGATAAGCGTAATCCCCGCCTTTTCTACATTCCCCCCACCGGAACTCTTATGGTCTGAACGAACCACTTCTGAGAAATGTTAACTCCAATTCCACCTTGTTGGACTTTGACCTCTCTACCCATACCCTCAAGTACCACCTCCTAAACCATTCTCACCATCAATCTTAAGCGGCGCTTTCTATACTTTCTTCTCTAACTTGCCCCCACCTCTCGCCCTTTTCTTACCTTCATAATATGTCCTATTTACCTTAGGTTAAGTTAGTTCTTACGTTCTTTAGTTTGTAGAGTTATATATACTTTAGCTTATAAGTACTTATATTGTTTGAATTAAGCCAATAAATGGGGTGGCAGCTCCACTAAGCTTCTATAGGTAATGCCCAAATGAGCATGGAAAACGTATTCCATCTCTCCGAACGTCCTTCTAGGTTACCCGTCAATCGGAAAGTGCGCATGAGTTCAAGTTCAAAATCAAGTCCGACGTACAAATGAACTCAGAATATCAATGTTTAGCTGAACCACACGACGTGTTTGTAATATTCAAGCATTCAAGACCAATGTACATCGATACCTCCTTTTCTTATCCTCTCCTTATTCGGCTCGCACAACGTTCTCGACATTTAGGGGTACCTCAAATTCGCCTCGTGTGCGCACGTTTGAGGAAAAAAGAAAATGCTTGACTTTAATAAATATTTGTTCCAACACGTTTTAATACGTAGGACTTCTCGGAGCCGACTGCTCCAGCATACCATTGAAAACAATCTTTACAATTAACACGAAATTCATTATCGAATAAATACAATTTAATTTCTATTATTTTCTACACATTTTCTGTGTTCGCCATTGGTTCACAATGATGATGATTGATGACCACTCCGAATCAGTTTTCTGGCCAGGTTGATAAATAATTCAATAAATCCCAATATTCAGCAATCGGCGATTGTTAGTCAGATTATCATTGGACTTGTTTTAACTCTGACTGTAAAGTAGAAATACTCCTTTTTCAGCTGGATAATTCGTGTGAAGAATCCCCTTCAGATCTCCGTTTCTTTTTTCTTACGTCTTCTTTTTCTTGGCAAGTGTAGTTTCTTTCTGGACTCCTGACGACTTCGGGTCATCTTCGTAGGCTTCTCTTTTTTTTGATTGAGTATTGGTGTCATTGTCATTCCTTGGAATTTCTATTTGTAAACATTTATTCAAACTGGCAAAAGCCGCTTCCAATTCTTCGAAATTGTTCGATATTACCGGTTGGAACCCTTGATATCCCTCTTTCGCCATGAGTTCCTTCATTTCGGTGTACCCTTCGTTCAAGGTTGTAATAGCAGTGAATAAACCTTGGGGTCCGGTGAGCTGTTTCGATGTAGAAACAAATCCTCGCTTGATGTTTCTAAACGAATGGACGGAATTACGGATATCATTCAAATTGACCAAACCCTCTAAGCCGCGGTATACATCTGATGCGACGAACCTGTTGAAGAAAATCTGTGTTACGATTGTTTTATAGAATGCAACACATGTTTCCTTCACCTGAAAGCCTCCTCTTTGACCAGATGCCAAAATATATATTTTGCGCCACGGCTGTTCTCATCGTCTCCCAAGCTACCAATAAATTCCTTTAATTTCAACCAAGTTTCCATGTCCACCTCAATTTTATGGAAGCGATATGTGGGCTGTTTGAAATAAATGGCATACATTAGAAAGAGTCCGCCTAATTTTGGCGGGGAATCTTCCTCTAACAACATCCTCTTAGCTAAATGAAGGCAGATATTTGTTGCTTGTATCACTTCTTCAGATCTCGACTGTATTCTAGATTAAAGACGCAAAAGAAATAAGCCCTTGAATCGGCACTTAAATGAAAGAAT
The DNA here is from genome assembly GCA_963931805.1 of Microdon myrmicae. Lineage (NCBI taxonomy): Eukaryota > Metazoa > Arthropoda > Insecta > Diptera > Syrphidae > Microdon > Microdon myrmicae. Next base: position 205,399,496 of record OZ007497.1, read on the forward strand.
TACTTACTTATATATATAATAGAATTTAGCCTTCTTCCACTGATGTGTAAATGATTGAAAACTTAGATTTCCACTCGCGATAAAAGCATCAATTAGACTTTCACAGTCCCGCACTAAGGCTAACTCCATGGTTGCAAAATTCACACCACCAATCAGTAAATGTACTGAAGTGAAAATGAGTCTCATTTACCAAAAGTACCACCGTATAACAGTTTGCGGTGTTGTAAATCTATTATAGTCGAGTACAGGGTGGTAGATTGGATTCTTAATCTGACGCATCTGCTAAATTTTGAATTGAATGAAATTTTGTTGAATTGAATTCAATTTAATTCTTTCTTTGCAACATTACTAATTCTTTTGCAGTGCCAGTTACCATTTTTAGTTTCAATTGACAACTTGGTATTGGTTCTCCTTATAGCGCAATGATAATAAACTTACCCGTAAAAATAAATTATTATGGAAAGTTTAACAAGCCAACTTGCTAAATGAGGCCAAGACCGGATCCCGGTTGTGGTACCGATGATGATGATTGGTTCTCCTTCTCTCTTTTTAAGGAATATATTATGTATGACTAGCACTTATATTAGATGATTAATTAAATGTTGCCTTTGCGGTGTAAGATGTTTTGCTTTAGGAATTTTCTTTTTAATTTCCTTAAAAATATTTTGAACCATAAAACAAAACCAAACTAGTTAATTCTAAAAGAGAGACAGATACAATATTATGTGAAATATAACGTACCATAATAAATTAAAATTATTTACTCTACTAGAGATGAAAAAGAAGGACAAGAAGAAAGAAAACTATAATATTGTAGCGAGCTTAGGGTTCGCTGGATTAATTATTTTAATAAGCAAGAGCCGTTAAAACGATTTTGAATTACTGTAACGCTTTATTAGTCCATTAATAACAACCGTTACATTTACCGTACACTTAACGATTTCTTGACTTATCGCTCGCTTACTCTGCTTCCTTCTTCTTACTTCGCTGCTTACTTCTTAATACTCGATCTGCGTGCGACGTATTTATACCGTTTCCTCATTCTGATTCGGCGTTTCGTTGCCGTACGTTCCACAGCCTCGAATTTTCTACTGTTCATAGTCTCCAGTTTTCCAGTACTTTCTAGAATATTCTAGTACTGATTGTCATATGCGTCACACCACCCTCCGCTTGAAGCCATCTGCGCCGGCTGAAGCAAACGGTGGAAACGTACAAATCCAGCCAAACCAAAACTCGCACACAGACGTAAGCAGGGTCCCGGGGCAGATCAATGTTGAATCACCCAATTATAATTGGTTTACAATTGGCCAGAGGGGAAGGACGAGCGATTTGAGGTTGGAGGGTGAAGAGGCTCCAAAAGGTGATACTGGGAAGACAAATATTATGAAAAGAAGGAGAACACGCCCGGACGCTATAATAATATCCAAAACCGGGGAAAAAACACATGTGGATATACTGAAGTTTATGAAGGCCAATCCCGAGTTAAGTGAACTCGGAAATAGCGTAAACAAAGTTCGAAAGACAGCAAAAGGGGAATTGCTGCTACAGCTGAAACGCCACCCAGAGCCCACCACCGAGACACTGAAAGCAAAGGTACAACAAGTATTAAAGGAAGATGTTAATTTCAAAACAGTGTCACAGGAAATCATGGTTGAGTGTCGTGATTTAGATGAGGTGACCACTGTGGAGGAAATCCTGACAGCGATCGCTATAGAGTTCCCTGCGCTGAACGCGATCCCAAAGGAAGCGGTAAAGAGCTTAAGAAGAAAACCAGATGGCACGCAGGCTGCCATGATCCGCTTACCAAGAGAAAAGGCTACCACGTTGCTGGCTACAGGTTTCCTACGGGTTGGTTGGGTGAGATGCAGACGTCGAGAACACATCGCACCAAATGCATGCTTTGCGAAGGCGGTAACCACCACTCAACAGGGAGTTACAAATGCCGAGCATTTAAAAACGCGATGTCCAATCATCAATAAAAATGGACAGGTTTAAGTGCATTCAAATCAACTTAAACCATTGTGAAGCCGCACAAGATTTCCTTTCCCAAACTGTTAAGGAATATGGTGCCGACGTGGTACTCATCAATGAGCAGTACAGGATGCCTGGCACTGATACTATCACATGTGAGGAAGACAGCAGCGGAACAGCGGCCATCTGGACAACTGGAAATTGCCCTATGGAATGCAGAAGTGTCCAGCGGCTGAAAGGAATTACCTATGCTAAGATCAGAGGAATTCATTTCTACTGTTGTTACTCTCCGCCAAGGTGGAAAATAGAATATTTCAAATGCTTTTTGGACAGAATAACACAAGAAGCTAGAGATAACAGCCCTCTTATAGTTGCGGGAGATTTCAATGCTTGGGCAGTAGAATGGGGAAGCACAAGGACCAACAGTAGAGGCCAGGCACTACTTGAAGCCTTCGCAGTCCTAGATGTGGTGTTACTTAATGATGGTATCGATGACACCTTCATAAACGAAAGAGGACGGTCGAAAATCGACATCACATTTGCCAGCTCCATGTTGGCAAGAAGTATGGAGTGGCGAGTTTTGGGCACCTACACCCATAGTGACCACCAAGCCGTGATATACGAAATATTACCGCACAGGCAAATTGGGGAAGAAAGTCCAAAAAAATGGGTGGAAAGAGAAGGACCTCGATGCGGAACTGCTCGATTATATACTGGAAGACCAAATCGCACAGTTTGACGCAGAGGCCGATGCGAACACGCAGGCTGGAAAAGTGATGAAGTGGCTAACTACCATATGTGATGCTTCTATGCCACAAAAAAGACAACCAACAGGGGCTATCAAACCAGTGTATTGATGGAACTCAGAAATCGCCCATGTGCGATCGGAGTGCAACGGGTTAAGACGCTTGCAACAAAGAGCAAGAAACCGTAACACCTACCCACAGTTGCATGCGGAATTCGCCAACAAACGGAAATAGTTGAGGAATGTGACCCACAAAAGTAAATATGGCGCGCTCTGCTCCCTAAGGAATGAATCAAATAACAACCCATGGGGCAGCGCCTACAGGATAGTCATGAAAAGACTACAGGACAGTAGTCAAATGCAAAAAAGCAAAACTGACATGGCAAGAATCGTTGCTGTTCTGTTCCCACAGTGTGATGAGGTGTTGAGAGTGCAAGAGGAGTGGAGTATCACTGAAGGAGAGATACCTCCCGTGACCACCGAAGAGGTGCTCTTGGCTGCAAGGGTTCTCAAAAGAAAGAAGGAGTAACAGCTTAACTCTGTCCCGCCCCGCGATGGAATATCTAAACGAAAGTTCCGCGGGGATCAACGGGAATATGAGCCTGGCGGGGGGTGGTTTTAGTCGGTAAAAACCCGGCATGCCCCTGGATCGGTCTAGAGGTATCTTTTGAAGATTTACACCTTCCTACCGAAACCAAAAAAAAAAGCACTGCGAGAATCAGCATTAAAGTTTGTGCTTCGTTTTCATTGAACGTTCGTAAACGATTGATTTCACACGTTGTTCTATCACCAATGGTCTATCGAATGAAGTCCAAATCATTGCCGTGAAGGAACCCGTTGGAATTGTAACTCCCAGCACTCTACCCCACATGCTAAATCGGTTTGGTTCAACATGGACGCTCGACGCATGGAATTAAAGGCATCATAAATAGAACAAGAACAACCTATCTGCCTTCATAATCCCATAAACCGCGTATATTGGGAGATTGGACAGCCATAAATAAACTCATCTTAAAGATAATTGATGTATGTTTCATTCTGCAAAAATGTTGTTTTATTGTATGAATTAGATATTTTAAAAAGAAGTGTGTATACCTGAATAGCGTAATAAATATACAAATATTAATAAACGAATTGTGTTCGGCGGCAACCACACGAAAAACCTTTAAAAAACTCTAGCACAACAGCTCTAAGCAAAGGCGAAGGTGAATAACTCATATAATTTGCCAAGTTCCTTACACTCCTATTTTCCGTTTTATTGTCATAACCCACCTATTGAAAGTCCATGCTCGATAAACAGCCTCTATATCTAAAGTCACATGCGCCTCATCTTCTTGAGGTGGCCAATATTCTTCCGACCTAATCTATTCATGAATACATGAAGCCGCTCTCATGATTTTCTCTTAGTGAATTTCTGGGGAGGAGTTAATTAGTTGCATGTGGCAATCGGCGATATCCTCAGAAGCCAGTTTTGTGTAGTTGGTGGAGTAAAACCCAAGCCATCTGTTGTGTTACTGTGATGTGCCGTGTTGATCGTCGACTGTATATTGCTGCAATTCTGATGCCTTTATGGAACATTAACGCCACTGGCATGTAATTGACGCCACTAGTCTGTACAACATTATATAGGTATGGATTTTTATTGAACATTCACTTATGTTGGCGACGTTGGCACTTACATGTCCGTTATCAAATCGACTTTTTTGGTCTTATTGTTATCATCGCTGTATAAGTCGTCCCTTGCCTTTGAATAGTTGTCACAGTTGGCGTTATCTCTAGTAGTAAATTAAGGATAGCAATTTTGGTATATACCAGGATTGTATAATATATTCCAAGAGTAGACTAAAGAATCTCAAATCATCAAATTTGTTGTGTTCGTTCGGTAATTGGGAATTAATCAACATTATCAGATGTTCGATTCCCATCACTTTTTTTACGTGCAGTCTGGAATATTAGCTCTGTTTGGAGCATAATAAATTAAAGGGATTAGCTATTCTTAAATTATTAATTCACTTCGGGGAGGTTACAGTCGCCCATTGTGTTCATCCCCTGTCGTAGTTATATATCAACATCTGGACTATTATTGAAAATCCTTAGTAATAGAAGCTCCAAGTAACTTGCTCTTTTGAGTGCTCTCTCATCCCGCCACGTCCAAGGAGGAGCTATACATTGTTTGGGTTTAGTGAAGAACACTTTTCTTAGATACATTATTTTCTTTTATTTTTATATTATTAGCAAACTTACTTGTTCATGAGTTAGTTAAAAAAGAGAGAAGTTCGACATGTTGGTTCGAACAAGCTGAACACAAGATGACAAAAGTGACAGCAGATTGATTGCACCAGTGTTGTGCAGGGTTGGCATATGGGGCTTTATAATAGTAGACACATTGAAAACATAATTCACAAATGTTTAAATGCCTTCAAAAATCAGTAATTTTGGATGAACATTCGGAGACTAAACTTCACTGAGTTGCTAAGCTAACCTCATTGAAATTTTATAGACTATTTAATGAATTTTGTTTTTATTTTACAAGGAATTTTCGTTATTTGTTACAAGTTGAACACCGATCAGAGACACAATCAAACAAACAGCCCAAAAGGTACTAGGATTTAAGAAAACAATTAAGTCCAAACCTTGGTTAGATGACGAGTGCAGGGCGAAGATCGAACAACCTAAACGCCTCAGAATGATCCACTTAGAAAGATATGATGAAGTCAACGCAGAAAGATACGCGACAATTCGGAGAGAGACAACGAGACTTTTCAAAGGCAAAAAAACACAAATGGGAGAAGACTTGGATCGTAAAAATCCTTTCAAATGGCAGAGCAAAGAATATCAGAGGTATGTATGCCGGCATATATTCAATTAAAAATGGCTACCGAGGGAGAGCCAAAATAACCCGAGACACAAACGGCTATCTGGTGATAGAAACAAAAAATATCGTAACAAGATAGAAGCAGTACTTTGAGAACTTGTTCAATGTGCGCACCCATCAATCACCTCTTTCGACGAAGTTGTAGACGCAATAAACCGATTGAAAAACCGTTGAGTCGGTTGATATAAATAATAAAAACAGAGATTTCATTTATACAATATAAAATACGGTCACAAATTCAAAACCGACACACTTGTCAGCCGTTAGCGTGACCTCATGGCGTCGCACCGAACCTTAAGCCAACTAATTAGACATCAACACACCGATTCTGGAGCCATCTAGAGGAATACTGGAGCATACACAAAACTGGCGAAAACGTCAGAAGCAGACGGAACCACGAGAGAACACGTGCAAGAACTAAGAAAAAAAGGAGAGCTAGAGCAGACGAGGGATTGAGGAATTTAACGGAGCAAAAGAGGTTGTCCTGGAACATTGAAGCACTCTTGCGATCCAGTGGTCGAACTCGCGTACAAAGAACGGATAGTTTTAAATTGGACATAGTTTAACGGTCGTGTGCGAAGTAAAAACGTAACAATACATTTATTAAATTATAACTTCGCAAACTCGATAACTGCGCGCGGCGCTTATGGCACGTGTATTCATCACGGCGTCTTATGATAGTCTGCTGTCAATGCTCCTCGCATGTCTCGTTTCACACAAGCCGTTCTCTCTCTCTGCGTTCATACATACATTCATAAGAGCGCGCTCATGCTCCACACACTAGGCAATATAAATATATATTCTTAACAAAACCAACAAGGCTCCCGGAGTCGACTGGATACCGGCAGAGCTTGTGAAGCATGGAGGAGAGGCAACCGCTCGAAAGATCCACCAACTCATCAAATCAATATGGTATAAATAAGTCACTCCGGAAGAATGGAAAACCTCAATAGTCGGCCCTATTTTCAAAAAAGCCGACAGATCTGTATACGAAACCTGCAGAGGAATATCATTGCTCCCAACCACACACAAAATGCTAACAAATGTCATACTGGCGAGAATCACACCGTACGCAGAAGAAATATTGGGAGACTTCCAATGCGTATTCCGTAGGAACCGGCCAACAAGCGACGAAATGTTCACAATAAGGCAACTACTGGAAAAGAAGTGGGAATACGGAGATCACCAACTGTTCGTTGACTTCAAAAAAGACTACGACTCAGTTGCAAGGCAAAGACTCTACCATATTGTAGTTGAGATGAGAATCCCGAAAAAATATGCCGTCCTCATTCAAATCTGCATGAACGAAAACAACGCGCGAGTTAGAATAGAAAACCACTTCTCAGTAACATTTGAACTCCGGGACGGACTAAAACAGGGGGATGGCATCGCACCATGTCTCTTTAACCTTGTCCTCGAGTATGTCGTCAGAAAGGTACAAGACGGCAACATGGCCGGAACATCATTGACCGGGGTCACACAAGTGCTCGCATATGCGGATGACATCGCCGTTTTGGGCGATAATCTAGAAACTGTAAATAAAAACAGTGAAATCATCATGCAGGCGGCAGAAGAGGTGGGCCTAGAAATAAATGAAGACAAAACAAAATACATGATTGTGACGAGAGCAGGTGGACCTCAGAAAACACACATAAACATCTGGGGCAAGATATGTAAAAAAGGTCAAAGAATTTAAATATCTGGGAACGATTCTGACGTCCAGGAAGGAAATGTCGAAGGAAATCAACAAAAGACTACATTCCGGCAACTCTAGTTGGCACGCAGTCAGTAAACTGCTGAAATCCGAACTGATATCACGTAATATAAAGCTCTGTGTTTATAGAACTATAACCATGTCGATTGTTCTATATGGATGTGAAATATGGGCTCGCACAAAATGGGAAGAAAACAAATTTCGCGTATTCGAGAATAAAGTCCTAAGGGACATCTTTGGCGGCAAATACGACGAGGAAGCAGGACAATAGAGGAAACTCCACAACCACGAATTGGAAGAGCTATACCGTAAACCTACAATAGTGACAGTAATCAAGTCGCGAAGATTAAGATGGGCCGGATACATGGCGCGAATGGGCAACGATAGGAACGTGCATAGAATTCTTGACGGTAAGCTAACGGGAAAGAGACCGACAAGGCGGCCTGTTACGGACCGACCTTGAGTCCAGCTCCCCCAACATCCATGAATCCCCTTTCGTTAGTCCCGCCCCTTTACCTCTAAACGGAGAACAACTCGCCAAGTAGTTAATTTGCATAAACTACTTTGTGCAAATTCTTCTTGGTAGAGAAAAATAAAAAAAACGGCGTAGGCGCTGAATAAAAAATAAACGTCAACGGCAATGAAAATTAATTTATCCGACGTTAAACTGCGATAGAAGTGGCACCTTCTACAATAGAAACAACGATTTAAGACTTGTGCTTTTCATATTTAAAAGTACTAATATTTATTACAAGAACAACGATTTAAGTTTTGGGCTTTTCATATTTGGAAGCACAAAGGCAGCTGAACAGGGGAGCACAACTCTCTACGCCCCCTGCAAATTGACAACAGCATCAAGAACAACATAAGAAAAGTCAAGAGCAACCAAGTAAGACAATTCACTTATATTTAAATATATTCAAATTTCTCATATATAAATATATTAACTACATTTAAATAATTAAATAAAATTGGGTTAAATAACCATAACAGGCCGCGACGGAGATGGGAGGACAATGTTAGGCTGGACCTCGTGGAGATCGTATCGGATGGTCGAACGTGGGAGGAGAGTGCACGGGACAGGGAACAACGGCGGAGTCGAGCCGGTGAGGTCGTGAACTTTCGGGTTCCTATAGGCCAATAAATAGTAATAGTAGTAATTCCACGGCTTCGTGGAATTTTTTTTCGTAGTGGGTTTTCCTTGACTTTCCATATTTGTGGGCTTGTGGGGATTAGGAGTATTGTGCCAAACACGGACACTTGGTTCACTCCTATCCCCGTCTGATTGTCACTAAAGTTCCGCAGAGTAAAGGAACGAAACGCCGCCACGTTTGTTCACAACCGGGAGTAAGGAAAACACTAACACGATCACATAAGAAAGAATAAGGAAAACACTCTCAGGAACAGCCGCCAGGAAAATTAAATGAAACGCACAGTTGTTTATTTGTATCCTTTTATTGTTATTTTGGTGTGTTTTGTGTTATGCCGAAAACTATATTTATGTCACATTAATACTGCACTGATTTGATGGAAACTAGATGATTTCTTCTATTGGTTTATAATGTTCATAAAAGGGTACACGCAATCTTAATTATCCAATGGAAACGATTTGGCAAGGAGCATCCCTCAAGTAAGTGGGATTTACACTTGGATATAGCTCGGCGCGCGACACACAATACCAGAATAAGGGCACGTACCTCAGGGGATTAAACTCGCACGAGTTTTGATGAACGCATCTCCGCCGTGCGACGGAGAGCGGAAGCGGCATGACCATGGCGGTCAGCGGATGGTAAAGGACTCAGCGATAATCATCTCGTGCAGAGATGATTCGGTTATGGGGCGAGTTTGTGGTGTTGTAGATATCCTCTCCACTAAGGATATCGTTTTTACCTACCATCAGAGAAATGTAATAGGAAACCAGATCTTGTAATGAAGATCATGGTGGTATGTGTGCGATCGTTCAGATCTGTGTGGTTCACACGTGTTCGAGGGCAATGGGTAAACGAAGCAGACAGGCGGTAAAGACAAAAGGATCGAAAAGATCGTTGTCAATGGAGTGCATCGCGTCCAAATAAATAGACGACGATACAGCGAAGAAATGTGGTAAATGAAAAGATGAGACGAGGGCATCTTAAAAGTCTTAGATGAGTGATGCCCTTGTGTAAATATACGAATAGACATTGGGGTAGGCGCTAATGGGTTGGTGGACGAAACAAATCCCTTGATTGCATTTGTATATGCAGGGAAATTCGTTTGTGGGAAACGGATTCTATATTTGCATTGCTTATGCTTTGAATTCAATCCGGCGGCTATGCGCGAAGACGATGCTTGTTTGGAGATTCAAACAAAGATGCAATTCTGGGTAAAGTGGGTGCAGCTGTACCGATAGTTGCAAGACATTGCAAGGCAAATTAGATGGTTATACAATGACGGTTTGTATATACCATCTGTGTCAATGGAACATGGTATCTCTGGCGACGCAAGTGTCGAATTTTAGGTAATGCTTGTATGCATTAATTGTCCATGGAAAAGGAAATATTTTCAGGTGCCCATGCGATTGCATTGGCGGGGGACAATAGGAGTTGGGTTGCGGATATGGGGGTTTTTTAAGTAAGTGAGCCGTGGGCGGAACCGCCACAGTTTACTTCGCTGAGTTTTGAAGTTTCGATGGCTTTTCTCTTCCGTTCTAATATGTATTCACGGGTAGCGCTCGGATCGTTGCCTGGCATCTGTGAAGACAGATTTCATCTACGACATCCAGCGAAAATTACACTTGTTTGCACGTGTTTGTGGTTTTTTTTTTGTAATTAGAACTTGTCGCAATATTCACGAACAAACGCAATATATCACACAAAAATTAGACAAGATTCGATGTGAATTGCGATAGATCGACAACGAACTAACGTCTACGAATTCATTTTTTTTTCAATTTTATTTATAAACGAGCACACGATGAATATGACTGACTGCATTAACGATCGGCGAGTGAATGATGAAATTTTATAGACTATTTCATGAATTTTGTTTTTATTTTACAAGGAATTTTCGTTATTTGTTACAAGTTGAACAATTTATTTCACTTACCTAGTACCAATTGCTATCAATTGATGACTTATAATTATATATACTTTAAATTATCTTATCAAATCGAACTTGTAATTAATGGCAAACTTATTATTTAGCTCTTAAAAAATATAATTCCAGTTTTCGAAAGATTGTTTCCGTCGCATATACTTGTACACATTTTTTCCAAGTCGAATTTGATACTTTTATTTCACTCCACTCCACTGCGTTGTTGTCCTCTACGCCTGTAGAAACTTCGACATTCTGTTTTAAATTTTCCCGCAATAGCTGAGGTGACGGACTGACAGGAGTATTATGAACATTAAGCAGATTTTCATCCTCGACAATTTCATTTAGCTCCAAGTTTCCGTCAAACTGCATAGCAACATCGGATCCTAATTTTCTGACTGTTGCTCCTTCATCAGTTGGCAATAGGTGGTCGGTATCGTTATTTGCGCGGAATGTGTCAACAACATCATTCACCAGAAGAATCGGGTATGAGTAGTAGGGATGAGTAGGGTACGTATCATATAAATATTCTCCAATGCATTTGGTTAACATAATTTCTGGAACATAGTACGTGTAAGTTTCAAAAACACTAACAACAAACAGTCGAACATTCCGGAAGAATTCACCGATTGACATAACTAGGTCGTGTGCAATGTATGTGGCCTGTGATCTAAAAGTTGAAGAGAATATAAAGATAATTAACTTGGAAGGCATATTTAACAATGACTTTGGTTAAAAACATACAGTTGTTTGTATTCTTGAACATCTTTGTCAGAGACAACTCTAACAATCGACTTTGATATTTCCCTAACGCCGAAAATAAAGTGTCTGAACCCCACTTGAAGAGTCAAGCCGACACTCGTTGTAGGTTGATGTCTAGAGAGGTTTTGTATTAAAAAAACATGTTTGCATATTATTGAGTTTAACGTACAGGCTCTTCATTTCCGGTGGTAACATTTTCTCCATTAGATCGCAGAATATGGCCAATCTCTCGAAGAACCATCGTATATCATCGAAAACCTCCATTATAGCTGAGCTGGAATTAGGGAATTTATTATTATTGTTTAATAAATTTGCAGATAGACTGCGATATTAATATCGTTAAAAACAGTGCTTGTGGTTTATAAATACAATTATTAATAACGTCATTAAAAGATAAATTATTAATAACGTCATTAAAACAAGAAATTATAAATGACCCGAATTGAATGCGGTTAGAGATTTTTATCCAATTGCGAATTTATTAAAGAAATCTACAAGAACGAAGTCTACTTAAGAGTACATTCCGGTTTGTTCGGTTCAAAAAATCAATTTTTTTTGCTTAATCGATAGTTTTATCCTTCAAAAATAATATTGTAGCGAGCTTAGGGTTCGCTGGATTAATTATTTTGAATAAATAAGAGCCGTTAAATCGATTTTGAATTAATATAACACTTTATTAGTCCGTTAACCACAACCGTTACTTTTATCGTACACAACGATTTCTTGACTTATCGCTTCCGTACTTATCGCGTATTTTACTTCTTACTTATCGCTTGCTTCTCACTCGAGACTTATTACTTTCTAATTCATACTCATCACTATGCTCTGTGTGCGGCGTATTTATACTGTTTCAGCGTTTCGTTTCCGTCCGTTCCATTGCCTTGAATGTTCTACTGTTCCTAGTCTCCAGTTTTCCATTACTTTATAGAATATTCTTGTACTCTGTTTCGGACTCTCTAGAATATTCTAGTACTGATTGTCATATGCGTCACACTACCCTCCGCCTAGATTAGTTCGTCCCGAACTAAGTTCACTGGTCTCCCGGGCCCACAAAAGCCGCCAGTCGGTCGCGATGCACCACTTTCATCTTGGCGTTCGGCGGCGGAAGTTCTTGACCTTCATCCAAATTTTCTACTGCTCTCCTTTTCGCGTCAGCTCTAGCCTGCCGCCATTCTTTCTTTTCCTGACGACGGAATTCCTCTTGCATTTTAGTGATCTCATGCGAACAGTATAAGAGAAAATGCATGTGCACACCCTTAAGCTCTTCTGGAGTTTGCGCATCACGTAAGCGATCTAGATCTTCATCTTTAATTACACGCATATCATCTGGTATTGGAGCATCTGTCGATTTCATAACCGTATCCAACTGGTAGTTCCGCATCTTTTCAAATAACTGAAGCAGTTTGTTCTTTGGAGCTGACAGTAAACACCATCGTGCGTCGTAGTAATAGCCTTTCCATAGATCGTCGCACGTTAATTCTGGTTTCACGTGTTCTTCTCTATAGAACGTAATGAACGGCACCTCTAGCTGTTGATTACGCCTACAATCTAGGGCTTGCTTGATCTTTCCCCCCATATGTGGTAGCTTACAATAGCGGTCTCGACCTCCAACATCCGTTGATCTCTTTTGTTTGGAAACAGTTGATTTACAAAACGCATGTTTGTAAATCCATTCAGCTTCATCTTGTAGCTCGTTGGGTCCCTCTGGAACAGGCGTAACCGGAACTACGCGTAATTGCATTCGCTCAGGAATATCCGTTTTACGGATTTTATTGTCCAAATCCGTAAAATGACCCCTTTCCAATTCATCATTGAAATGTTTTGCCGCCTCAGTTTCCCTGTGACTACGTTCAGAGCGGCGTTCAACATCGTCTTCGTCGTCGAATAGCTGTTCGTCTATAGCCTCACGTGCTGAACCTTCATCGACGTGCTGTTCCTCGCCATCACTTTCTTCATCCTGTGTACGACGCATACGCTTGGGACGCTTTCTGCCTTCGACTTTCAAACCAAGATTCTCTTCAATAAGGTCACAGTCGTCGTCTTCCAGTCGGTCGTCCAACTCGTCATCATCATTGTAAATCCGTTTCAGGGAACGGCCTGAAGCATCAGTGTCTTCATCATCACTGCCGTCCTCTTTAATCGGGTTATCATCGATGAAATCCTTCAGTTCTTCACGTAACACATCATCGTCATTTTCCTCCTCTTCCTCACCACTGTCGGCTATAGCTTTGCTCTTCCTGAGTTTCTTCATTTCCTGTGGGTCCAATTTCTCCTCATCTTCAGATTCCTCCGCTTCCGAGTCCCAGAATTCTTTCATACACTGCCTTTGGGCATCCAATTTTGCCTTAAACTCTGCAGCTCGCGCGTCCAATTTTGCATTAACGTCTGTAGCTCGCGCATCCAATTTTGCAGCTAAAGCATCCAATTTTGAGTTAATATCGATAGCTCGCGCATCCAATTTTGCCATCATAATCCTGAACATCTCCGAAATCTCCAACGGTTGCGAACTCTTCTTCGAATGTCGATCTGCCATCGTCACAATACACTTCCACAGACTTATTTATTTCACCAATAATTAATCCCACTTCTGACACCAATTGTAGCGAGCTTAGGGTTCGCTGGATTAATTATTTTGAATAAATAAGAGCCGTTAAATCGATTTTGAATTAATATAACACTTTATTAGTCCGTTAACCACAACCGTTACTTTTACCGTACACAACGATTTCTTGACTTATCGCTTCCGTACTTATCGCGTATTTTACTTCTCACTTATCGCTTGCTTCTCACTCGAGACTTATTACTTTCTACTTCATACTCATCACTATGCTCTGTGTGCGGCGTATTTATACTGTTTCAGCGTTTCGTTTCCGTCCGTTCCATTGCCTTGAATGTTCTACTGTTCCTAGTCTCCAGTTTTCCATTACTTTATAGAATATTCTAGTACTCTGTTTCGGACTCTCTAGAATATTCTAGTACTGATTGTCATATGCGTCACAATATGTTAAAATTTGGAAACGAAATCTTAGGCGGTTCCAAAGTTATAGGTCATTAAAGGGTCGGTTCTCCCGCGGATACAAATTCGTATCATAGGTGGCAACTACCGTGTATTTAGAAAGATGCAGACTATCCATTTATGGGCATTAATTTGCTTCGCTGTTGGCTTGGGCCAACTGCCACTTCTTTGAATATGTCGCAATCTTGTGCGACTGAACAACATGTTCATAAGCGGTAATGGGTAGTCGCTCCTGTGTATGTTGTTTTTACATTCGGGCGTACTGCGGGTGACCTGCGATTGCCTGAGTTTTAGTTAGTTTCATATATATGAAACTAACTTGCCCGTTGCACGGTGCTGGTAGTTTTTTCTTGTTCGATGACTATGGAAGATGTTCCTACCGGTGACGTCGCGGGGTAGGTATTTTTGATGTTTCTTTGTATCTTTTTCAGAAGAAAGATCTGGAGAGGCGGAACACAGTCAGCACGTTCAGTTGAGCACCGACCATGATAATACCTATAGAAGAGAGATTACCATGATACGTTGTGTCTATGTTCTAACGATGGAATTGAATTCTACTCGGTTAGATAATCCTCATTGATACATTTTGTTGAGGTCAAAATTGAATGTATCAAGCATAACCTGCTGATTGTAATAACGTTCGAAGAGTTTGGTCGGGAATATTCATATGAGTATGAGAAACTCAATGTGCTATCATCATCAAACGAGTGAATTGTGTTGTGCGTAATGCACAAGAGATTATTTATAAAGATCAGGAAGACAGTGGGTGAGAGTACAGAACCTTGGGGGAAACCGGCATTAATTTGATGGGAGGCGGATTTGACACCATCAAGAACCACTCGGACTGAACAGTTAGAAAGATAGTCTCTTATCTATTGGATAAGGGAATTTTCCACTCCGTATGAATGTAATTTTGATAAAAGTCCTGGATGCCAAATTCTGTCGAAGGCTTTCGAAATATCCAACCGCACAACCTAGCATTCGCCGAAGTAGTGGATAAAATGGCATATTTGAAGCTGTGCTCCTAAGCATTCTCTCGAACGGACGATCCACCTGATAGAGGACGCAGCGCTAACACCAGTACTGTAGTCGGTATCACATCGTATGGATCGTTGTCTGTTTTACAGATATTATCACGGGGACTGTTCCGTACAGGTTCGTGATAATATTTCGCGAAATTTGGTTTATTTGCGATCCGATCCGAGAAATTCCACCGATTTGCAATTCATTTCCCGGCGACACGCACAACTCTGTACTAGAACTCGTTCCGTTACAGAACTGGAAAACTATGGAACTAGAGTACTTCTGATGTGTTACAACCTGCAACTGTTTAAGAAGAACTCCAACAATTATTTAATGGCATCTCGGGGTGCTGATTCACGCTATAGGTTCGCCTCTCCAGAGAGAAGTGTGGGGGTAGGTAGTAGGTGCGCCGGCAAGGGCGCTGGTTCATTACTACCCCACGACGCATTCCGTGAGTATAACACTGCGTAACACCGCAATCCGTTCACAAGAAAACAAAGAAGAAATTAAACACACCGTGGTACTGTTCTGTATAAGTTCTTTTAATTTCCGTATATTTCAATTTTGCAGCACATACACATCGTTCAAATTGTTCGCCGACTGTTGGTGGTTCTTGATATTTCAAGATTTCACGGAATCTCTTTCTTTGTTAAATTATTATTAAATACAAAATATAAATTGGTGATTACACAGGATCTCGTTCTTTTGTTAGTTTATTATTAAATACACACGATTCTTTATAGTAACGTACAACTTCGAGTTCTTTCAGAATTGTCTAATATATTGTCCCAAATTTCACTTCAAAGTGAAACGACTTTACCGCCTCGTGAAACAGTAGGAAAAACTCGACTCGCGACTCGCACTCAGGGGTGGAAATCACACGACTATGGATGTACGCATCCCCGTGAGCGCTACGGGGAGCGTAAGACGACACAACCGGCGTGTCTGGTGGTTGGTAAACGACTCACTGAGGGTTGAATTCCGACTTTGCATTCAACCCTCAGTTCGAGGTGAGATTGGTGAAGAGAGAGAAAATGTCTCTCTATGGGAAGCAACCAGTAAGAGGATCTCGCGGAATGGATCCTGGTGGTGTGTGTGCGTGATCGTGTAGATCACATTGTTTTACTCATGCGCGAAGTTCATGGGAAAACGAAATTGAGACAAGAGAAGATGGCAAAGGGAAAATCGACCAAGGGCATCGTGTGTAATGGGGGGTGCAGCTGAGCAAACACACTGCAACTCATTAGGGAAGCATTAGATGCTAAAAGGGATTTCGAATGCTTTCAGTGGAAATTTGTTTATGGTATCTACGCCGGCGGAAGAACCGAATTCTTTGTTCGCTTTTGTATGCGCAGAGGAATTCGGTTTGGGCGGCTATGCGGTGATTGTTTGTCGATGGGACAAACAGATCATGGGTCGGGTATAATGCAGCTGAATAAACAAGTTGCTCGACGTTGCTTTGTCGTTGGACAAAAAGGTCGCCGGCCAATGTGCGTGTACGGAAAATTACTGTGCAGGTGTAGGGCAGCCATTGCCGGCGAGGAAAATCAATAAGATTCTTAACGGTTTGCCTGTAAAGAATTCTTTGCAGAAATTTTGAATGATGTGTTGGATGCATGAATGCTAGCGAATTCTTTTACAGGAATTTGGGATATACACTTAATGAAGGAAATGTCGTTGGTGAAGGGTATTTTTGCAGGTAACTGCAAATTTGCCAAGGGGATTTGGGGTTGAAATTGTGGGTGGTTCTTGCGTAAAGTTAAACAACCCCCACAGAATTATATGAACAAGAAAGAAATAAGATGGATATGCAGAAAAGGACCTTGAAACACAACCATAGGAAGAACATTGTCTTCTTCATTTCGCTGTGATACATACGGCTAAAAAGAAGGCGGGAATAGTACTTTAAGCAGCTTCAAAGTTGAATGAAAATAGCCTCAGTGACGATCTGATAGCCGAACCGAATCTCGTCTAATCGCTCATACCCAGAGTTAAAGAAAGATTGCTGCCATTGTCAAGTTTGCCAAGTACAGACGCGAGGTCGATGTTTTTTTTTGTGGCACAAGAAATACTGGGGCGAATTCAAGAGAACAGTACAATAGTACTGCGCTTGATCGGCAATAACAGAAAAAGTACTGAAGAGAAGAGGATCGATAATAATAAGGCAGAACGAAGAGAGTAAGAAGATCAAGTATATGGAACTGGAGGAATAATAACGAACTAAAAAAGAATAATAACGAACTAAAAAAGACAATTAATCGAGTGGTGGGGAGGATATTATCGTAACCAGTATAAATTGCACGAAGACGGAGCTAATCTGCAGGAAGTGGAAGTCAACACCACACCCAGGAATGGAACGAGAAAACTACGCGTGCGTCAAAAGATTATCTTGTTCCAGTCAATCAACCTACAGATGAATTAAATCATCTCATCGCAGCACTGTTTCTGCCAGCCAACCAACATACGGATTTCGACATCGCATCAACGGCTCGTGCGAAGTACAAGCCCAACACAAGCACAGTGAGTAGGACAAATTATATTTAGTGAATATAGATAATCAATAAAGTAAAGTGAATTATACAACAAATATTTACTTCGACTTTAATTTACTACTTCGGGAATTTGTTTCCAACAAAGTATACAGTCTATGAACAGCACCCCACAACACAATGAAAAGCATTGGCCCTTCCATCACCGTTGGATAAGCCGAATCATATTGGACGAAACGGGATCTTATTGGAGCTCAGTCAGGATTGCACTTGGAGTCAACGCCACTCACATCACATCATAGATTAACAGCCACGCTACATCTGAGCACTCGATTGACGTTGGACCGCAACAACATCATTCTATTCGGAGTGGCAGTAAGTTTTTTGTTTATATCGTAGTGGGAAATCTAGTCGCGGGAAGTAGTAGATGGTATTTTGAAACGAGATCATAATATCTTTTTCCCAGTCGTATGAATCTAGTTATAATGCAACACACGCATTAAAATAATAACCTTAGTTAGACATTCTCCCCACTCGAGATAACCATTCATAGGCGAATATTTATTTTCAACACAACACAATACAACACAACACATTATAAATATTTCGGTCGAATGTTAACTCATCAACTCTACACAACACAACTAATCCGACTGAGTATTACACAACACTTTGTACAACTCCCAGCGACTGGAGATAACTCTTCACAGAACAACACGAATTAGAGGGTGCAACCCCACACAATCCACATTGGACAGATAATCCCCCAATGGATATCTAACTCCACACGATGTGATAAACAGTAAACTGTTAACCGCAAACTAAACGATAACGTATTCTTTGGCAATAAGGTTGGATCTTTAATTTGAAATAATATAACATTAAGTTTCTCGTCGTTAGAAACCGCGGCAATCACTCCATCACGCGTAAGATTCTGAAGAAGGTCTAAGTACGGTCTCTTAGTAGCAACTGTACCGCTTAATACTACGATGAGTAACCTTCTTATAGACCATCAACGAAACTGATAACGAGGCTGAAGTGTTTCTGATCGAACAAGCTTATGGCGAGATTCGGGAAGTATACACCATTTACCGGATGTATCTGTTCGACGCCTTGGATATGATTCCATATGCTGCCCTAGTCGCCAGCAATCATGCATTCAACAACAAAACGCCTGAAGAGCGACAGCCCAAGAACGAATTGCCTTCCATTTCTGGCACTCATGACCGCCCATTACCAGAGGGAGCTCACAATGACGACACATTGCTCATCAACCAGGAATTAGTGCCAAATGTTTTGGTAGTCGATGATGAGTCGGCGTCAACAAGTGGACACGATTCAATTTCAGACACATCTGCTCACACTCTGGAACCCAAACATCATGCGCCAAGGTGACCAACGGTGAATTCGATACATTTCTCACATTCACTAAAGGATCCCGACAAGGTTGACCTACCCAATTACACGTTTAGAAGGACACCCACAGAGAGAACGCCCTAAGGCAATTTTATTCTATTCAAAAGGTACCAAGTTGGTAGAAAACAATTTAAGTACTACGGTCATAGAATACGAGGGCGGACTGAAAAGTTTCCGACCTCAACGTGAAGATAACAGCAGTCGTCAATAAAAGCTGGCGAATGGAGTTGTGCGGGGGGATGGGAGCGAACACACGGGGCAAAGTCTCTGATTGCTTTCAACCCGGCGAAGACCAGGACGACCCTTGTCCCTGTTCAATCCAAGTTGACATGCCGTCTCCACGTGACACCCCTGGATAGCTACTTTGGCACCCGCCAAGTAGTGAACCAATGCATGCAGCGACATCCTGAGGAAGGTTGGGGCAAGGCTAATAAAAATGCCCGTAAAATCGAATTATTATGGCAAATTTAACAAGCCTCGGATATGGACCGGATACATGACGACGACCACGGAAACGAAAATGTCTAAACGATTTAAGAATTTTCTCATGGAACGTTCACTCACTATACAGAGCTCGAGCTGCACAGCAGCTAGCCGATGCCCCGTCCAAATATAAGGCTGACATAACAGCATTACAAGAAATAAGATGGGCGGGGAGTGGTGTTATTCAAAGAAACGCGTATGACATTTATTACAGCTGTCATGCAAAACACCATGTGCTTGGTGTAGGATTTCTAGTCAACCAAAAACCGAAGCCTGCCATTATCGGCTTTAATGCAATAAACGAAAGACTATGCACTGTTCGCGTGCGAGGCAAGTTTAAGAACATAAGCCTAATAAACGTTCACGGATCTACAGAGGAGTCCCCTGACGACGAAAAAGAAGAATACTACAAGAACGTTGAACGGGCCCTCAATGCCTGTCCAAGATACGATGTGAAAATCGTTCTTGGTGATTTGAATGCGAAATTAGGTCGGGACCGGTTTTCAGGCACTATGCAGGTTTCCATAGTTTGCATGAGAACACTAATGACAATGGACTACGAGTCATCGAACTGGCAGCATCAAAGAACTTGGTCGTTGCGAGTACCAGGTTTCCGTGTAAAGATATCCACAAAACCACCTGGGTATCACCTGACGGAGTCACTTGCAACCAAATTGACGGTGTGTTGATAGATCACCGCCATTCCTCGAGCCTGATGATGGTACGAACGTATCGAGGTGCCAACGTCGACTCGGATAACTATCTTGTTAGACCAATTTTCCGAACGCAGATTGCCTTACGGAGACGTACTGCATCCGCGGATCAGGTTCGAATCAACACGGCTGCCTTACGCAATGAGAACACCAGTAACACCTTTGGTCATGCGCTACGACTCGCCCTCGGAGAGCTCGACGGAGGAAGAGTAAGGCCTGGGGCCAGAATGCCGGGCGTAGAAGAGAAATGGACACGGCTTAAGAATACTATCATTAGAACAGCCAACTCCATCTTAGGCAGTAGTCGTAGTGATCGGAGCGACTGGTTTGATGATGAGTGCAAACTAGCGACTGAACGTAAGAATACTGCATACCGGGTAATAAAACAGTCTCATAGGACGCGGGTACGCGAGGTAAAATACAAAGAGCTCTGAAGATCTGAAAAAAGCTGCACAGACAAAAGAAAAGTGCCTGGGAAAAAATCTAGTCTGTGAAATAGAGAAAAGTAGAGAGTGAGGTCCGCACCAGGCGCGGAAGTTCTATCAAATAATCTGCAGTATGACGCGGTCCACCCCACGTTGCACTTACTGCAAGGATAAAGAGAGTGGTCTGATCACCGATCCTGAAGGCGTTCTGGAGCGATGGGAAGTGCACTTCAATGAATTGCTAAATGGTCAGCTCACAGAAGAATTGGAGGCTCCACCAATGCAAGATATAGACCAAATGCTGTCGCCACCAAGCACTGAGGAAACATTAAAAGCCATAAGACATCTCAAATCAAATAAAGCCTCCGGAGCTGATGACATACCAGCTAAGCTGATCAAACAAGGAGGGACAGCGTTACATCACGTAATTCATGAGATCGTGGTGTACGTATTGGAGCAAGAGGAGATGCCGGAAGATTGGCGTCGTGGTATAATTTGCCCCATACATAACAAGGGAGATATCACACTGTGCAGCAACTATAGAGGTATAACATTGCTGAGTACCGGCTATAAGATACTCTCCACTATCCTATAAGCCATCATTGGTCAAAATCAGTGTGCCTTCATCTCAGGCAAATCAGCGATTGATCAGATATTCACCCTTAGGCAGGCGATTGAAAAACAACTGGAATTATATCATCTATTTATAGACTTGGAATTATATCATCTATTTATAGATTTCAAGGCCGCCTACGACAGCATAGCCAGGGTAGAACTATACAATGCCATGAGAGAGTTTGGCATTCCAAACAAATTGATACGACTTTGTAGGTTGACCATGACCAACGTAACTAGTCAAGTAAAAATAGCGGGATTGCTGTTCAAACCAATAAACATCTTTAATGGACTCCGACAAGGGGACGGTCTGGCATGCCTCCTCTTCAACCTGGTGTTGGAGAAAGCAATCCTTACAACTAGAGGGACTATTATCACCAAGTCCAGCCAGATACTTGCCTACGCAAATGACATTGACATCATCTGTAGATCCGATTCGGTTGTACAGGACTCCTTCACCCAGATCGAGCAGGCGGCACAAAAACTGGAACTGCACATTAATGAGGGGAAAATTAAGTACATGGTGGCAACTTCTGCGAAGAGACGACCTAACGTTGGTGAAACTATTAGGGTAGTGGATCACGAATTTGAAGTAGTGCAATCTTTTAACTACCTTGGGTCATAGTATCAGCCGATAACAATATGGAAGAAGAAATACGCGAACGACTGATCAAATCCAACAAAGCCTACTATGCCTACTATGGTTTATCAAGGTTCTTTATATCCAGAAATTTATCCAGAACATCCTACTAGCTACTACTGTACAATACCAGAACATCCTACTAGCTACTACTGTACATTACCAGTATTCATGTATGGATTCGAGACCTGGGTGCTCAATAAAAGGCACTCTGAACTCTTAGCCGCGTTCGCGAGGAAGGTTGTAAGCGGAATTGTTGGCCCAGTATGTGAGGGAGGACGATTCCGAAGACGCTACAACGATGAGTTGTACGCGATCTACCTTGAAGCTAATATTGCAAGAAAAATCAAGCTCGGTAGACTCTGAGCGAAGAGAAGCCTGCCCGGAAAATCCTTTGTGGCAGGATGTAAGGAAGGAGACAGCGCGACAGACAGTGTCTACGATGGAGGGATGGCATAGACCAGGACGCGCAGAGCCTGGGAGTGCCAAACTGGATGACATCGGCTCGAAATCGGGACCGGTGGAGAGATTTGTTAAATAAGGCCAAGACCGGACCCCGGTTGTAGTGCCGATGATGATGATGATGATGATGATGATGATGAAAACCAATAAACATCTTTAATAGACTCCGACAAGGGGACGGTCTGGCCTGCCTTCTCCTTCAACCTGGGGTTGGAGAAAACAATCCGTGACTCTGGCGTTACAACTAGAGGGACTATTGTCACCAAGTCCAGCCAGATACTTGCCTACGCAGATGACATCGACATCGTCCGTAGATCGATTCGGTTGTACAGGACTCCTTCACCCAGATCGAGCAGACGGCACAAAAACTGGGACTACACATTAATGAGGGAAAAACTAACTACATGGTGGCAACTTCTGCGAAGAGAAGACCTAACGTTGGGCAAACTATCAGGTCAGTGGAGCACGAATTTGAAGTAGTGCAATCCTTTAACTACCTTGGGTCAATAGTATCAGCCGACAACAATATGGAAGAAGAAATACGCGAACGGCTGATCAAATCCAACAAAGCCTACTACGGTCTATTGTTACGTATGGGTTCCGACATTCCCATTTTTTATTTTATTGTTAATATATAATCTGTGTGGTGAGGTAATGGAAAAGCACACGATCCACACGTTGAATGTACGAACATATATTTGTTCGGTTGTGGATTGTGTGGAAGCTGGATTCTTTTTCGGAGTGGGAGGAGATTCGGAGAGAGTAGCGAGTGTTGTCTTGATCGTCACAGAAAAAAGTACAATAGAACTGGTGCGCGCTGTCGCGATAAGAAAATTTCCAACGGTATGCAAGATTGAAAGGGGAAATCTGGCCACTGCTATGACTCCTTCAAACTGATAGACAACAATAGGCACAAATTGCTTAATAACAACTAATATGATGGGAGAAGAAGACACCATGACCTAAATAAGGCAGAAGGGCGGCCGTTTGACCGTTGAAACGGAAATTGGCGATAGAATCAGACATCACGATTAATAACAGAATTGGAGTACCATTGACTATTGGCAACAACATACGAGGGTTGCCTCTTATGTTTCGGGATTTGGCAACCCTAGTGTTGCAATCCGGCAATTGACAGCTCTGTCGTAAAGTTGGACATTTTTGAGGTTATACGCACTCAGAACGTTTTGACATACGAGCGCTATTTGTTTTGTTTACAGTAACTTAAAAGATTCATCTCGGCCCAAAAATGGAATTAAATCGTCAACATTTTCGTGCGATTATTTTTTACAACTTTCGGCGTGGATTAACTCAGCAACAGTGCATGGATGAACTTAATTCAATTTTTGGCGATGAAGCTCCATCAAGGACCAGTGTTTATCGATGGTATGGTGAATTCAATCGTGGTCGTAGTTCACTCCAAGATGAATTTCGTGAAGGTCGTCCAAAATCAGTTGTTGTTCCGAAAACCATTGATGCTGTGCGCGAACTGATATTGGAAGATCGTCATGTGACCTATCGTGAGATTGAGACAACCTTAGGCGTTAGCGGGACTAGCATACATTCAATATTGCATAAACATTTGACTGTCAAAAAAATCCACACAATTTGTCAATCGCCCAAAAAAAGGCTCGTGTCAATTGGTCGAACGAAATGCTCAAAAAATACGGTCGCGGTGCTTCGAAGCACGTCTATGACATCGTGACAGGTGATGAATCGTGGATTTACGCGTATGAGCCCGAAAGTAAACAGCAGTCGACTGTCTGGGTGTTTCAAGATGAGCCAAATCCAACAAAAGTTGTTCGCGCACGAAGCACTTCCCAGCAAATGGTCGCCTGTTTTTTCGGAAAAACTGGACATGTCGCAACCGTACCACTAGAACAACGCAGAACAGTCAATTCTGAGTGGTACACAACCATTTGTTTGCCAGTTGTCTTCCAAAAAATCAGGAAAACCAACCGCCGAAGACGGATCACTCTTCACCACGACAATGCGAGCTCTCACACATCGGCTGTGACAACTGCATTTTTGAGCACCCAAAACATCGATTTGATGGGTCAGCCGCCGTATAGTCCTGACTTGGCACCGAATGACTTCTTTTTATTCCCGTACGTAAAAAACAAACTGAGAGGTCAACGTTTTCCGACACCTGAAGAAGCGGTTGCTGCATTCAGAATGCATGCATACCTCAATCAGAGTGGCAAAAGTGCTTCGACAATTGGTTCAAACGCATGCAAAAGTGTATAGATCTTCATGGAGAATATTTTGAAAAACAATAAAGTGATTTTCGATGATCAATATTTGTTTTTGTTCTCTAATCCCGAAATATAAAAGGCAACCCTCGTATCATACTACATAGATAACACCCCCAAAGGGGTAAATAGAAGTAGTACAGCAAATTTCCCGAGGCCCGATACATAATACCACAAATGGCAATATGAACACCCAATAAAACACTACAAATCAAGTGGTAAGAATATAAAACACCACACTATCAAGGCTCTTTAAATCCCGAAATTTATCCAGAACATCCTACTAGCTACTACTGTACATTACCAGTATTCATGTATGGATCCGAGACCTGGGTGCTCAATAAAAGGCACTCTGAACTCTTAGCCGCGTTCGCGAGGAAGGTTGTAAGCGGAATTGTTGGCCCAGTATGTGAGGGAGGACGATTCCGAAGACGCTACAACGATGAGATGTACGCGATCTACCTTGAAGCTAATATTGCAAGAAAAATCAAGCTCGGTAGACTCTGAGCGAAGAGAAGCCTGCCCGGAAAATCCTTTGTGGCAGGATGTAAGGAAGGAGACAGCGCGACAATATTTGTTTTTGTTCTCTAATCCCGAAATATAAAAGGCAACCCTCGTATCATACTACATAGATAACACCCCCAAAGGGGTAAATAGAAGTAGTACAGCAAATTTCCCGAGGCCCGATACATAATACCACAAATGGCAATATGAACACCCAATAAAACACTACAAATCAAGTGGTAAGAATATAAAACACCACACTATCAAGGCTCTTTAAATCCCGAAATTTATCCAGAACATCCTACTAGCTACTACTGTACATTACCAGTATTCATGTATTGATCCGAGACCTGGGTGTACTCGATCCCACAGACGTTTTCTCTCCTGAAACATAACTATTAAAGATATAAGAAAGTAGGTAGAAAAAACTAATGTGAAAGAAAAATTAACAGAAAAAGGCGCCGAAAAAATTGAATTAAAGACAAAATAAAAAAAAAGTCAGTTGAAGAAAAATTTAACTATAATGCGGACGTTAGTGTGGTCGATATAAAAGTATAAGAATAATTATAAGTTAGTCGTGAATCAAACAACCCAAACAATAAATAAAATTTAGTTCGGACGTTTAGTGCGGTTGATATAAAATTATAAGACTAATTAAAATTTAGTGTGCGGTGGCGATTCAAGCAACCCAAACAATAAGTAAAATTGAGTGCGGACGCGAACTAAGATATTAAAAATACACCAATTAACTGGGGGTTCAAGAACTTAACACCCCCAGCAACCTGAAAGCAGTTTGCCAACAAAACACCATAACCACACGAGCATACAAACGGTGAGTACGTTTAATCACATTTACATTTAACTATTTTATGTGCAAATTGATGCAACAGGTGTACAAATTTGTAAATATGTGTTTACAAAATTTTAAAACTACAGCTAAGACTAAACATCTTGTGGAGAATCAGTTGAACTTGCTTATGAGGTGGTGCCCCAACCTCTTTAGTGTTGTGATCTAATTATTAGATATTGGTTCCCTTTTCATAAATGAGGATGACTTTTACTGATAAGATGGCGGAAACAAGTAGACACAAGGCTGGTTGCAAAAGATTATTGAATGAATGTAGACATTCTTTGTTTTAAAAAATTAATTTTTTTCGCAAGACAAAATACAATTTACTTAATATTTTTCTGCATATTTTTTTGCAAAAAAAAATCAACGAAGGTGCGCCATTATATAACATATTATTAAAAATAATAATACACCGCTTTGGATGTCTGTCTTATTCATTAGAAGTTAGGCGCTGGAAATAAGAGCCTGACAATTTATTTTTTTAATTCGTGATCAGAATAAGTTGACCTTTATTATTGTTATTTTTTCAATTGGAATAAATTTAGTAATGTTCACAATCAACGGACTTTGGTTTTATATGTATTTAGTTCGGTTTTGTTTAATTTAACGCTCAGACTTTCAATGCTTCTAAATAAAATGTTATATTAAATTGAACAATCTGAATAAATTCTTCACGAAAATAAAATTAGAAAGCTGTTAAAAAATGTGAATCAGTTTAATTAATTTATATCGGTTTTAAATGTTTGTTAACATTCAGTGTAAACTTTTGTTTTCAACTGTTTTATCAACTTATTGTATTTGGCAAGCTCATGTATTTAATTCATAAATATTTTTATATATAATGCAATTTATTTACAAATATTTGTTATTCACTTTTTTTTCTCATGGAATCTTATTAAAGATTGTTATTCTGCTGCATTATTAATAATTATTAACAAGTTGATTTTGAGGGGAATAAGTCACAAACCTGTTTTAAGAAATACAATAAATTGAAGAATTATAAATAACAAATATTAAAAGTTCACTATAGGAATTTTACCCGTTTTCAAAAATGGCATATGGGATTTTCATTACAGTTGGTTATGAGAAAACTGATGCACAGTTCACCAGTGATTAAATATATTCTTACCTCGATTTCATTAATGCAACACTAGTAGTGGTATTATTATTAATCGGTGTGCACGTTCCTGTTTGGATGTTTAGCAATAAAACGAAAACCGAAAGACAGCCGAAGGTTGATTTGTAAAACATTTTCGTTTTTCTAAATTTTGGTTCCAACTCAAACCATTAACCGAACACACTACCTTACTAACTGGTCTCTGGGCAATTAGTAAAATTGCACTAGAACTTGAATAATTTCGAAACAACCACAATTCTGGTATTTCCTCTAATTGGAAACTGGTCTACCTTCCTTCCGCAGGTAGTTTTGAAGGTACACCCACACAACGGCGACCTTTTCAAGGTAAAAATAGTCATTTCATGTATTTAAAATACGGTAATCATCTGGAATCATATGCACAATGTCACTGAATGTATATGCTTGCATATCTATATAGCAAGTCCTTCACAGTCCGTATATCTATTTTGTACATTGCCCATTCGAATATCGGGTTTAAGTTGAGGAAATGCACTTTCGGCTTGTATTTCACTCAACCATACACTGTGAATTGTGTTTACCTTTGAATTGGGTGATAAATCTTCAGAGCAGTGCAACTGCAACATTGTAGGGCGATATTTACTTTAGATTGTGCCATTAGGTCTGTGGGACGGGCCCAACGTGAGATATCTATCGTGCGTAAATAATGAATGTCCAGGTTGTAGTGGACTCGAAGGTCTTCTTGGGAAATCATTCATTTGAAATAAAAATACAGATTGTTTAAGTGCAACATCGTAAATAGTGGACATTCTTCTGATCGAAAACATGTTCTACACTTACCGTACCTTCACTTGAGGGATAATCTTAGGCTAAGTAGATGCTTTTTGTCGCAGATCAGGTTTTGTTATATTTAGTTGCAGTAGGATTTTATCACGACATCAAAAATGATTTTCAAAATAAATTTAACCAACCCAAAAGTATTATCTGCTCATTGTTTCAGATCAGAGTTGGTCATACTTAGTTGAAGTGAAATTTTATCGTAATTTGATGACTTTAACAAGTCCATGAATAATATAATAATTTAGGGTGTTTCTATATTTTGTAAAGTAATGATCAAATAAATTCGGACTTGTACTCGTTAAAAAACCGACCAAATATGGGAATTCAATTTCATTTTCGGACGAATATATGCTTCGTAAATTGTGGCCGGGATGTATAGAGTGAAGTATTTTTTGCATCTCTAGGCAGTCTCACACATCTGGGCGCACTTTTCGCAGCTTCACATATGTATTCGTTCTATATTAACCACTTAACAGATTATGATAAAGACATTCATCATGAATAAAGTGTAAAATTTTGTGTTACGAGTATATTCGTCATGCCTCTTGAGTGGTGACCACCGGCAGTTAATTTTGCAAATTTAGTTAAAACTAAAATGTATTCGTAAACTACAAGAAGTTTGGAATATTTAGAGGCTATCTCGAAATGAAAAGATCTAATAAAAGTTTATAAATAATTATTATAGAAAAAAACAGATACAGCAAGAATTACTATCATCGTCATCATCGGCACTACAACCGGGATCCGGTCTTGGCCTTGTTTAACAAGTCTGAGGCTTGTTAAATTTTCCATAATAATTTGTTTTTCCGTGCAAGGTTATTAGCCGTGTGCCAAGCAAGAATTACTATAGTCTTCGTAAATGCATCCTTGTCTTTTATTAGTCATCACTGAAGCAATAACGAATTCATATATTGTGTTAGGCTAGACTATGCAGTAAACGGCGCGCCTGATAATAAAAATGGGATGAGGATCCTTTTGTACCCTATTTACCTGTATTCAAGAGGCGGAGCGTTTTTTATCGCTTGTGTGCAGAGTTCAAGATCTAGCGATCCTCCAATTTGGGTCATGGGATACTAACCAGCCTTGATATTTCCCTACACATTTTTGTGTATTTTAACATCACGTATTAAGGATTCATTTGCATAAATATCGGTTTGTAATGTTGGACCTGCTCGGGATAATTGCAGCAGCGTGCATACTTTGTAATTAGGTATTTATGAAAGGAGAGTATTGAGGAAGCTGTTTATTAAGGGGGTATTCTAGTCTAGACGCACGAATTTAACGCATTTTTGGAAGTGCTGTAAAAAAAAGCAATCAATATTTTTAGTACTCATTTTTTTATAGGATGTTTATTAATATTTCAAGAATACAGTAAAAAAAATTGAAAGTAAAAAATTCAAAATTCAAAAAGTTAACAGGTGATGAAGTGGGGAATCTTTTTTAAAACAATACCCACGATTTTTCAAGTTCTACTGAACCGATTTACTTCAAATTTAGTATATGTCTTCTTTATAGGCATGAACTATCCTCATCCCCAAATTTCACTGTTAACTATTTTTATGTTAAAAAATTTGAAAAACTAAAAAAAAGTGGTACAAAAATATTTTTTTTTTCAAGCAGTCGCCATTTTGTTAAGAAAAAAAATTTTCCAACTTTTTTTAGTTCCAACGATAGAGGCATTTCTTTTTTTTTCAGATTGCTAGGAGGGTTGAATCGTGGGTATGGTCGCGTGCCAACTTTTTGAGATCCCCCACTTCATCAGTTGCTAACTTTTTGAATTTTGAATTTTTTACTTTAATTTTTGTTTACTGTATTCTTGAAATATTAATAAACATCCTATAAAAAAAATGAATAGTAAAAATATTGATTGCTTTTTTTCAGCACTTCAAAAATTGCGTTAAATTCATGCGTCTAGACCAGAATACCCCCTTAAGCGCGGAATATCAAACACCAAAGACATAATCCGCGTTTACTACCGCACTCAAGACCTATCGGTCTTGTATGATCAATATTCCACCATCCCTCCATCTAAGTAGTTAGAGACCATATGAACTAATCCTGTAAACACTATCATTATATACCCTACCCCCCCCCCCCCCCCCCCCTTCTTGTAGCACACTTTGTAGCCGACATCAGTTCCACCTCAACTTGAGCATAAGCAGCACACTATGAGCCACATTCGCTTCCGAACGCGTACTGTTGCGCGGGCACTCAAAGAGCTAAGCGCAAACAAATCTGCTGGTCCTGATGGCATTCCCCCAATTCTCTTGAAGAGGTGTTCCTCTTCACTATGCGGAAACTATTCCATTTGTCTTATTCTACTGGCCGTTTCCCAAATAGATGGAAGTCAGCGAACATTCAGCCAATTCCCAAAAAGGGTGACAAACCATCCCTCTCTTCTTATCGACCCACAACACTAACTTCAACTTTTGAAATATCGGGAATCAAATGCCCTCTTCAATGACCGCCAATATGACTTTCGTAGCAACCGGTCCACAGGAGATTTGATGGCGTATCTTACCGATACGTGGAGCTATTCCATCCACTATTTCGGAGAAAGCAAGGTTGTTGCACTGGATATCTCGACAGCCTCCGATGGAGTTTGGCATCCAGGCCTTTTGTCAAAATTGCATTTATATGGAGTGGACAATTCCCTGATCTAATGGATAAGAGACTATCTCTGTAGCCGTTCAATCCAAGTGGTTCTTGATGGTATCAAATCTGGTTCCAATCAAATTAATGCAGGTGTTCCCCAAGGTTCTGTACTCTCACCCAGTCTCTTCCTCATCTTTATAAATTATCTCCTGTCCATTATTCGCAACCCAATCCACTCGTTTGATGATGATAGCACATTAAGTTTCTCATATTCATACAAACATTCCCGACCAAATTCTTCGAACCACAATACCAATCACCAGTTATGCTTAATACACTGAATTCCGACCTCAACAAGATATACGAGGGTGTACTGAAAAGTTTCCGACCTAACAAAGATACAAAACATTTTTTCTTAAAATTTATTTTTATTTTTCTACATAGTCTTCTTGTAACTCTACATGCTTCTCCTAGCGACGCTCCCATCTCTCTAACCCGTCCAAAAAGTTTTTCGAGCGTTTTTCTCTGCAAAATAACTGTTCATGAAGGCGATTACCTCCTCATTTGACGAAAATCTTTGTACTCCGAGCGCAATTTTTATATTAGGGAACAAAGCCGCTTGGGGTTAGATCTGGTGAGTAAGGCGAATGGTCAAGCAGTTCAAACTGTAATTCGTGGATTTTCGCCATGGCAACCGCTGAGGTGTGAGACGGTCTTGGTGAAACAGGATTTTCTTTTTCTGCAAATGTGGCCGCTTTTCCGCAATTTCTGTCTTCAGTTGGTCAAGTAATGATGCGTAGTATGCTGCTGTAATGGGTTTTTACTTTTTGAAGATAATCGAATAATGAAGTAAGTTATCTTACTTCATGACTATCCCAAAAAGCAGTCGCCATTACTTTCCCAACCGAAAAAACAGTTTTTGCTTTTTTTTGGAGCCGATTCCCCCTTTACAGTCCACTGTTTTGACTATATTTTTGTTTCGGGCGTATAATGGTGTATCTAAGTTTCATTGGCAGTAATTAATCGGCGCCTAAACTCGGATTCTCCGGCGCAAGACTAATGCCTTGCCCGAAAAAAAAAATCATGGAAAATTTAACAAGTCTGAGGACTTGCTAAATAAGACCAAGACCGGTTGCCGGTTGTAATGCCGATGATGATGATGAAACTCGGATTCATTGCGCCTAAACTGCACCAACAGAGCGTTGGAAATGTTCATTCGAACACGTTTTTGGTCTAACGTGAACAAACGCGGCACCCAACGCGCGGATAGTTTCTCGAGCCTAAATCTTGATTTGATATGTGACAAACACGTTCTTTGGACATTTTCATACCCTCTGCTATTTCTCTCACTTTAATTCAGCGGTCGTCTAGCACCATTTGGTGAATTTTAGCGATGTTATCGTCAGCTGCTGCAGTTTTTGGACATCCCGAACGTTCATCGTCTCCCAAGCTCTCACGGCCACGTTTAAGTTCAGCTGCTCAAAATTTCCCTGTGGTAAATGATGGTGCAGAGTCCCCATACACAGTGTCCAACTCATCTTTGATTTGCGTAGGCGTATTGCCTTTCAAAAACAAAAATTTAATGACAGCTCGATACTCAATTTTGTCCATTTCCACAAAACCAGTCACATCGACTCACTCAAACGACTGTCAAATACGCGTCCAAAACAGCCGAAATTTTGTTGAGTAACTGTCAAAAGATGCACAAGTACATTCACTAGCTTTTATTGACGAGTGCGAAACTTTTCAGTCCACCCTCGTATATTAAAACAAAAACGGGAAAGGATTTTTTCACAATTAATTCATCATCTCCATCACCTGTACCTCATCAAAAGTCTTGCCGCAACTGTAAGTGATAAAACAAGTTGAAGGGAAGAAGAAAACCATAACGAAAATACTGCCGTTTATTTCAAATGATTACGTGAGTACCCATTGTTATATTATTTTAATTGTGCAATAAATAAAATTGTAACACACTTCTGGGTATTTCGTTCGTAAATTAGCATTAAATGTGTACTTGCGTTTCGACATCCATTCGCTATCCGGTGCGAATGCCGCCAACATCTGAAGATGATTTTATAATTTATTGCGTCGATCAGCGATCGCTATTTATAATTTTCCAAAAATTGGACAACTTTCCGCCGCCAAAATGTTCTCGCGGACAACGGGACAGAGAGGCTCAAAAATGGAACAATCCAGTTGAAAATAGGACGTATGGTCACCTTAAGTATGATATTATGATACTTAACAATTTATACTACCTTTTCCTAATCAGTCCATCAGTCAAATTCGAAGGATGAGCGAGTACCCCTTCCGAAAATTTCATGACGTCTACAGCATGATAGGGAAATAACTCATCATGTCATGCTTGCCATTAAGTGCCCCGTAAAATAGAGATCAACGCCTTTCCTTTCCTACCATTATCATAGTGCGGTCGTTGAGTATCGGTTGTACCACTTAAATAATCAGATAAAAATATATTAAAAAAAAGGACAGGCATTTTTTCGTGATAGTGATACTCGTATGATGGTACTACATACATTGTTAAAATGACGACAGTACTATCTCTTAAACGTACGATTTTTATAGACCCACTTAAATTGTTTATAAGTTTAAACCGAGGCGCTTTAATTTAGTTTTTAACTTTAATCCGTTTATTAATGTTTTTGTCTCTTATTTGTTTTCAGTAGAATAAAACCAGAATGATATCTCTACACAATTTTTTCGACCAAATCACTACGAGAGCTAATATCAGTAAGTCATCGCGGTGGGCTGTTTTCCATCATAATATGACTAATTCATTCTTCAAATTTGGATTCTACTCCAGCGGGTAACTGCGCTTATTTGTGAAAGATATCAAAATTGTATTTACTTTCTTCTGATATATGAACTTCTTAAACTCGCTAATTTGCACCTCTTGAAATAGTTAGAGTGTTACTATGGTATTCCAGAGGGCTTAAGTGAATTAGTTCGAAGTTTCGCTTAGGGCTGGAAAATGGGCTGAATGTTTTCCATACCTGCGTTTATTTACACATAGTCTTAAAGTATTTGGGAGTACAATGGTCTTCTATGGTAGCCTAGAATATACCAGCATTAATCAAAACAATTCATTATTTCGGGATGAAAACAAACTGCTTTATCATATTGTTAATATTGACTTTGTGGTTATCGTTAGTGGTAAAAACCGCAGCCTAGCACAAATTTGGTCACCGTTCTTGTTTTTGCACGTAGCACCATATTTTTATTTATATCGTCTACTGTTATTTAATGTTATTTAATTTGTCAACTACGTTTTTTGGTTTGATTTATATTCAGTGAATAAAGTTATTTGAAGAAAAAAATTTATATATGCCCTATATTAATAGGATGCTGTTCAAGAATTTGTACAATGACTAATAAATGTATACTATGTATAATAACTAATAAAATTCCCTCAATCATTGCAGTTTATAATATTTTTATGTACACAATATTTATAAGTAATGCTTTTTATAATATTGAAATCATTAATTAATTGTGCCGTAATTTTCGGTTTTCCGTAAACTTGAATCAGATGTTGCCAATGCAAAGTAATTTCATTAAAGTTTTATTCGGACCTTGAATAAGTCCTTGCGTTGTGGAGCTGTTCTTGTGGAGTTGGTTACACAAGAGTTTTGCAATGCTTGAAAGTATAGGGAATACCATAATTAAAAAGCAAAGTACGATGAGTACCATACAACTTAAAGTCAACGAAACCTTATTCAAATCTGTGAGAATTTGTTTAAAGTCCTAATATTTCCAAATTCTATTCTGTGGTCTTCTCGGTGGTCTGTACGGGACAAGAACTGTGGGGGTTCTCTGTACCACATGGAGAACCAACCCACAATTTCATACCTTATTTCGACCGCTTTCAGCGCGTCATTTCTACCCTTATTCCCTTACAAACTATTCCACCTGTAAAACATATTTCAGTAACAGACGCGTAGCTGAATTCATTATTCTATGAAAGTAATGCATAATTGAATTCAGCTACCTTTTTACCATAGGCAACTCCATTTCGCTAACCCATGAGATTTCCACCGAAAATCACATCATGTCGGTTAGCAACGGCATAGTCTGATAAAACGACGCGGCTGCATAATAATCATGCAACCGCTTGGGAAATTATCAAAGCATTGAATTTAGTTCCCACGATCAGATTTCCCTAGCCAATTCGGCGTCCTATTAACTTTTCCCAGACACTCTGTAGCGTTCTACGAACGCACAATTCCGCCCAGGTAGGGTTCCCACTCTTCAAGGATCATACCGACCCTGAAACATTCACCACAACGTTGAGCACGACACGAAAAAGCAAGGAACTGGACGTCCCAAAGCTTTCAATGTCAAAGCTGAACATGTCGATTGTAGCATACCTGAAACAAAGGTAAAAAAAAAAACCATACATTCATCCGGCTCCCATGAGAAATTCCAACAGATCGAAATGCATCGCATCCCAGCTCTGCACAATAGGAAATCCTGAACATCTACACGATGTTACAAGGAATCGCTATCGTCGGTAAATTAGCCGACCAGCGGCTGCACGTGCGGGTAGCTGCCATAAAGACCACCCAAATCCGCCAAGCAAACAAAGGCAGCGACAACCTAGTTAATAAAGCATATCGACCACCGCTACCAAATTGCAGGCAATCGTAATTATCTCGACGAGATAATTCGGAAAATTTATGAAGCTAAAAACCTACAAAGGATCTATTCCGATCCCACGATCCCTTTCGATTTTCACACCCATTAGAAAGGTCTAATG
Source organism: Microdon myrmicae (assembly GCA_963931805.1). Lineage (NCBI taxonomy): Eukaryota > Metazoa > Arthropoda > Insecta > Diptera > Syrphidae > Microdon > Microdon myrmicae. Next base: position 205,434,834 of record OZ007497.1, read on the forward strand.
GATTGTTAGTTTTAACCGAAAGACGTTAAACAAAACCATGTACCGTCCATTCAAACTGCACGATATCCGTCGGCCGCGCCCCAGATGTTTTGTGCAAATAAAGGCGGCACAAAATCGATAGCCGTCGAACCAAATTTTAATCAACACCACTGATGGTGATAATGATGTAATGTAATGCTGCTAACAGATACGGCGGGAAATTCTCGAATTGAATGAGGGAAATTTTCCTTTGCAGGTGCGGGTTGATCAATGTGAACGGGGTATTTTAGGTAGGAGATACTGGCAGTCTAGATCGAACAGTCAAAACAGAGATCCCGTACGAAGGAGGAGATACAGGAAGTGTTAACCGAGGAGGTCGCGCCGTGTGTGTTCCAAAACATTAGCGCCGTTACTTATGTTTTGTTTTCCGTTGAACTTTAAGTGTGTGTTCCAAAACGTTAGCGTCGTAACTTGTGTTTTGTTTGATAGAATTAGCAAGGACCTGCGGGTTAAATCCTAAAAGAAAAGGACAAGTATTATTCAAGACTGTGAGCCGTGTGTCTTCAAGTGTCTATTGAATTGTTTGATTACATGCACTGATCACGGGAACATTATATAGTGAGAAACTCCAGAACGATGGTGTTATATTACAATAAAAAAACTAAAGTTAAATTCCAAAGGAGATTTCCGTGTTTTATTTGTGACGGCATTCGAATAGACAAATAATCACATCCGCCAAAACTCCATTCGCTGGGGATCAATGATCTCTTTTCACAGGTGAATAGCCACAGAACATTTTCCTCTCCTTCCCGTATGTATCTTCCCCGGGTTCAATGCACTCTGAGATCACCACAGTCATCGCACTAGGGCAGTAGGTCATCTTCAGAGGCTGCAGTGATACCAGCACACCAGCTAAGCCAACCCCGGAGTTATTGCGCTCTCTCTTTTGTTCTTTTCATCCTTCGCATGCACAGCGTCGGGCTAATGATGTGTAAGTATTATTCACCTCGCTGAGACATGCAAATGAGTAGATTCATGAGAGAACCCCCAATGATGATTGGCTAATAGCCGTGCGTATGCAAAATCGAAATTTCATCCCTAATTGGGATCAGTCACTAATCATCCACCATACGGTGCACAAGTGACACCAGTCGCTAGTCCTACTTCATCGGTGTCGGTCACGCCGCACCAAGTCAAAAATTCAATCGTAACGCTAAGTAGAGGGTCACCTGCTTTGTTGTGCATGCCACTTCAGTGTAAAATTTTCACGAATGTTTTCACGGTGTTTAACATAAACTCACTGGATCTGTCCGTTTAAATTGAACTATTAATTAGTTGCCGCCAACTCGTTTTGTATAGAAACGCGAATATTCTAAATTTGCCTCAGTGTCGTTAATTATTTTGAATCAAGTGCAAATCAGTAAGGGATACAACAACAACCAAGCCAGGCACAATAGTTGCAGTAGCATCAAATAAAATAAATCCAAATAATATAAATCTCATTCACCACATATCGATATTGAAATCATTTAAAGAAAAACTAACAGAAAGGCAAGCTGGTACATAAACAATAATGATAGGAATTAATCGATTAACCAGTAGAGTGTAATATGTGTATGTACTTAAACTAAATGAAAAGAAATAAAAAAGAACATTAAACAACAAACCAACTCCAGCTTTTTATTTTTCATTCCTTTTTGTGAACGTGTGTTTGACGGAATAACCTGTTGGGGAAAAGTGAATCCGTGCCCCTGTCCTGGCACAACTACTTCTTACCCCCACAGAACTACAACCAATTCAACGGACCGGAAGATTGAACTTTGGCTGCGTTTCGTACATAAGCAAAAGAGATATATTGTTCCTTTTTAATATCAAACAGTGGAAGTTGAAGACAAGGAAGGAGTGCTTTCTGTGTTACTTGATCTGAACTTCAACGGCTATCTAATGCCATGTTATGGCTCTGATCCTGCGTTATAGGTTCGCATTTTCTGAAGTATTTATGTAAAAAAAAACCATGTTATAAAAATCATATTGAACATATATACCGTTTGCGTCGTTAGTGAAGACCCCCGCTTGGTAGAAGCCTTGACGTGATGCGGGGCTTAAACTACAATGAACCACTCAGGCTATGCTGACGGAAGTATACGCTTCCAGTAAGGCCACCCATGTCAGACCGGCTAGCAAGGAGTAACATACAAAGATCTACCACCCCTAATCCAGGGTGTTATGCGTCACCGTGCCTATTGGATGGTTTGCAGCTAGGGGTATACCGGCTGTATTATAACGGCGCCTCTCTGACACCGGGTCGAATCAGAGCAGTAAGCAGACCTTACCATATCAAAGAGGGGCTCTGATGTGGCGGACTTTTTGAAACCCCAAGACTCGTGGGAACAAAAATGAATAATCAATATACAAAAAATAATCCCACGAAAAACCGGGAGGTGTAGGTGTGATAAGTCGACACTACCTAAAGGGAACAAATCATCAAGAAAACACCGACTCGGCAAAAAGAAGACGTAGGGAAAAACGGAAAAAGCGGGATATACGCGTCGGCACGTGGAATGTTCGAACGTTATATAAACCAGGCACAATGCAGACGGTCTTAGAAAACGCGAAACAATATAAAATGGACATCGTCGCGCTTCAGAAAGTCCAACTCGCACATCAAGTAATCGAAACCAACGGATTTGCACTGGCGTGTGGAGGTACCGACACACATAATCTCGGGACTGGCTTCATCATAAGCGAGAAGATTACGCCCCATGTAAAAGATGTGCAATTTAATAATGACCGAATGTCGGTGCAAAAATACAGGGACTATGGTACAATTATGGTATGTATTTATAAACGTACAAGTAGTGAACCAATGCATGCAGTGACATCTTGAGAAAGGTTGGCGCAAGGCTAATAACCATGCCCGTAAAAACGAATTATTATGGCAAATTTAACAAGCCTCGGATATGGACCGGATACACGACGACGACCACGGAAACGAAAATAGCTAAACGATTTAAGAATTTTTACATGGAACGTCCGCTCACTATAGAGAGCTCGAGAGCTGCACAGCAGCTAGCCGATGCCCTGTCCAAATATAAGACTGACATAACAGCATTACAAGAAATAAGATGGACGGGGAGTGGTATTATTCATAGAAACGAGTATGACATTTATTTCAGCTGTCATGCAAAACACCATGTGCTCGGGGTAGGCTTTCTAGTCAGCCAAAAACTGAAGGCTGCCATCATCAGCTTTAATGCAATAAACGAAAGGCTATGCACTCTTCGCGTGCTAGCAAGTTTAAGAACATAAGCCTCATAAACGTTCACGGACCTACAGGGGAGTCTCCTGACGACGAACAAGAAGAATACTACAAGAACGTTGAACGTGCCCTCAATGCCTGCCTGCAATGTAAAAATAGTTCTTGGTGATTTGAATACGAAAATAGGTCGGAAGCCGATTTTCAGGCAATACGCAGGTTCCCATAGTGTGTATGAGAACACTAATGGCAATGGACTACGAGTCTTCGAACTGGCATCATCAAAAAACTTGGTCGTTGCGAGTACCAGGTTTCCGTGTAAAGATATCTACAAGCACCTGGGTATCACCTGATGGAGCCATTTGCAACCAAATTGACCACGTGTTGATAGATCGCCGCCATTCCTCGAGTCTGATGACGATACGAACGTACCGAGGTGCCAACGTCGACTCGGATCACTAACTTGTTGGTACAGTTTTCCGAGCGCGGATTGCCTTACGGAGACGTATTGCATCCGCGGATCAGGTTCGAATCAACACGGCTGCCTTACGCAATGAGAACACCAGTAACAGCTTTGTTGAACGTCCGTCGCCGTGCTTCCTCGGTATGAGGGAAGAGCGGGGACCTTAATATTTTCTATATTCACTAGTCCTTTTATAGATTGGCGAAATTTAATTAACCAAATTTTTCTCCTTTCTTGTATACCACTCCGACAAAACCGGTTGCAACGCACTGAATTAGTGATAACTAGATCCAATTTTCACTGCATATTAACTTTTTTCTGGTTTTATTTAAATTTGTCTACATATGAAAGTTTTAATTAAAATGTTTAAAATTTAACTCTTTTCATTATTTTCATCTGGTTTCATTTTATTTTCACTTTTTTCCGAACTCCTCTCGTTCGGAACTGAACTTTTTCTATTTCTATTTCTTCTCTTTTTCATACGTATGTTTTTTCGATGGTTGCAACCAGAAATTTACTAACTGGAAAACCCATTTATTTTCACAGGTCAAGACGAAGTATACTTTATATATATGTATATTGATTTCTTATACATTTCTAAGATTTGTGTAAAACGTTCAACTTAATCCGAACGAACTTTATGAACTGAATTTTTTCTCTATTCTCTTTTTTCTTCTGTGACTTTTCACATGAATCAATTTGGACGAAAATCCAAGTTGCTATGTTTTGAATAAATAAAAAGGTGCAGGTTATTAAGTGTGCTGTAACTGGTGATATTGTGAATGTTTATGAATGGTATGTATTAAGTGAGAATGTAATATATGTTAAGTGAAGTTTTTAAGGATGTGTCAGGAGATTCAGTGTTAAATTTAATAAAGGGTAGTATTCTGGAATACAACATCCCACCCTTCTTCGAGAAAGAAAATTATCCTTGAAGAGAATAATTTTCTAGTAACTATATATTAGATTAAGAAAGACTTGGATTTTCGTTCAATTACAGTACAATGGTTTTCAAAATTAATCTTTATCAAAGGTTACAATAATCAATAAGTTCTTAATACTAGAAAAATAGTCTATTTACATTATATATTAACTAAATTTTTACAATAATCAAAAAGGTCTTAACACTAGAAAAATAGTCCAAATAGTCTATTTACATTACATATTAACTAACTAAATTTAAATATTTCTCCTTGGAATCTTTTCTTTTCTTATCCAAAAGTTATTATATTAATTATATAATATTAATATTATTGTTTCAAAATTCTCATTTCCGTTCGAATATGTATATAAATTCCAAAATTTCCAATATATATATTACCTCTAAAATTTCCTTTCTCTCCTTTTCCGTTCGAATATATATTAATTCCAAAATTTCCAATATATATTACCTCTAAAATTTTCTTTCCTGATTCCCCCTCTTTAACTTTTTTTTTTTTTTTTTCCGTTTTCGTCATTTCCTACAATTGTTTGATTAGTTCATATATATTGAATAATAAAACAAAGGCCATTTGTTATGTGTTTATCTTTTCCTTAAATTTATGGAAAATTTTCCAAAACCTTTCTGGGCCTATTATTATGATGATTCTATAGAAATGCATAATACCAAAAATCTTCTTAAGAAGTGATTTCAAATGTCCTAAATGACTGTGTAACTTTTTATTTTCTTGTATTTTGTGTTTGAATAAATGTTTATCGTTGAAAAAGAAAATTTGTAATGTACTTATATGGTTTTCCTTTTCCGTACCTATTTTAGATAAATTATTATTTTCATTATTTATTATATCGTGTTTGAGTAAGTGTTTGTGTTTGTTTTCGTTGTTTAAAATATTTATTGTTTTCGGCTTAGTGTTGTCATTGTCCATAGCTTTAACCGCTGTCGGAACGTCTACCTTTTCAGTCTTACTCACTGCTGATGGATCGTTTAGTTTCTCAGTCTCATTTACTGATTCGTATAGTTCTTCAGACTTATTAGCTGTTAGAACATCTTGGTTCCCAGTCCTATTTGCTGTTTGAACTATTTCTTCAGTTATATCTGCTGTAGAAACATTCAATCCTTCAGTCTTTGCTGCAGAAAAGATTTGTTCATCAGTATTAGCTGCTGGACTGACTTGGGTTTCGATTTTTATTGCAACTTTTGGGTCTTCAGTCTTTAACACTGCTGAATTTTCAGTCTTTGTTGCTGAAGTGTCGGGGTTGTCTATTGGGATAGCCGGAATATTAGGGATTTCTGTTTGTATATTTTCTGTAGGATTCGAATTTTCAGTCTTTAATACTGCTGAGTTTTCAGTCTTGGTTGCTGAATTGTCTGCGTTGTCAATAGGGATAGCCGAGATATTAGGGATTTCAGTCTTTAATACTGCTGAAAATTTCGAATTTTCAGTCTGTGTTGCTGAATTATTTTCCAGAATGGGAGTATGAATCGGAGTCTTTATATTAGGGGCAGGGTTATCATTGTTTATATGTCTAGGTTTATAGGAGTATGTGGGCTCAGGGTAAATTTGGCTAGGAGCTTCATTAAAATGGTCGTTATCTATTTCCAAAGATCTAATGCTGTAAACAGAAAAATTTGGTCTGTCTTCCATCAATTTTGGTTGGCGTCAGGCCTCGTTTTCCGACTCTTGCACCCGAGAAAAGTGAACATTTTGTCTATCGTTTTGTCTATTGGTGCTTCTAGGATTTTCACCAAAACGATTTTCAGAGTTTGTAGGATTATTTCGGAATGGGTTACGCGTTGTTGTACCTTGTTGGTAATTTGTTGAAGACGATCCATTCCTAGATATCTTGTATCTACACTCATTCTCTGTGTGATTATTCCGTCCACAGAAATTGCATACACTGTTATATTCCCTTTTTATGGGTTGTCTATTCGGAAAATTGTTGGACTGCATGTTCCGATAACATGTGTCCTGAGAATGCCCTGACTTACCACAGGTTTGGCAGACTATACGATTGAATGTAGGTTTTTCGTTATATTGATATGACCTGGGAGAGTTGTCCATTCGAGCAGCATGTGATACTACATGTGCAATCGACTGTTTTAAATTATTTCCCCCATGGACTTTAGCTAGTATCTTTAGCTGTTCGTTCATTAGTCCATCTTCAAATGTTTGTACGGCCAATTTTTTGTTTTCTTCAATTAGGTATTCCCTAACCACCGCGTCTGCTGTTATTTCACACGTGGCAGAGTTTAGAGTCCTTAGAGCATTCGCGACTCTATCGCCGTATTCCCGGACGGTTTCTCTGTAGCGTTGTTTCAGAGAAATCAACTCATTGTGTGCCGTCGACCGAGATTGCTCCTCTTTATATTCCGATTCTAATTTTTCTTTTAAATCCTCCCACTTAGCGATTTGGCTATACCTAATCAGATCGTAAGCATGACCCTCTAGTCTATTTTTGACTAGCTCTAAAAATGTCTCGTATATATCCGGGTCTGCCTTCTTTATGGATCTAAATAAAACGTCTCCCCCGGAAATAAATTTACCTAAGTCGCAGGGTTTCCCGTCAAAGGTAGGGACGATTCTGAAAACATCAGAAATTCCGACAGAAAGAACCATTTCAGGGGGTTTAATGTGTATCTGTTGATAGTGGATTTGTTCTTCCCCCTGCCTAGCCGCCTGTCTCGTGTAATATGGACTCGTAATAGTGAAAGTTTAAAATAAAAGGCGAAAATTCGTTATCAATTCTTAAAAATATGGTTAACTTAAAAATACAGTTATGGAAAAATTGGCCTTTCTTTTGGTTATTCAATATATATATATATAGGAAAGAAAAATAAATTGGTCCCAAAACTGAAAAGAAAGAAAATTTTCGAAGAGAAAGAAAAGAAACGGAAATGTCGTCGAAAAACTGAAAAGAGAATTTTCAAAGAATATAGATAGAAATTTCTATCGAAAAAAATGTATGTTAGTAAAAAGGAAAGCTTCCAAGTAGAAAATATTCCTAAAAAAAATTAGAGAGAAAAGTCGCAAAAAAAAATTCTTACTCCACTAAATGTTGATTGCTGTCATACGTAATGTTGATAAAAGTCTTTGTCTTGAGTTTCTTATTGTTGTGTGTTCTTCTTTTGTTGTGTGTTCTTCTTTTTTTTTTCGCAAAAAAAAATTCTTACTCCACTAAATGTTGATTGCTGTCATACGTAATGTTGATAAAAGTCTTTGTCTTGAGTTTCTTATTGTTGTGTGTTCTTCTTTTGTTGTGTGTTCTTCTTTTTTTTTTCACTTTTTTTTTTTATATTTTAATTATCGCCAGGCAGACTTCACGTCCTAGAAGTTGAATATCCTGGTCTTTTTTTTTCGTGGTTTTATGTGTTTTTTTTTTTTTTTTCGTTGTGGAGACGTTTTCATTTATCCTTTGGGTTTTTTTTCTTCTCGTTTTTCTCTTTTTGTTTTAATACAAAACAAAAACCATATAATTTATTACAAATAAAAATATGATTGTAATCTTGCTATGCAATAATAATAAATAATTTACTTCAAACTATTAAAGGAAATTCTTACTTCGGGCGTAATTTATATGTCGCTTAATATTTTTTATGTTGCGTTAAAGATTACTTTTTTTCTTTTCGTTGTTTTATGTTTAAAATTTTTTTTTCTTGTTTTTTTTCCGTTGTTTTATGTTTAAATTTTTTTTTTTGTTTTTTTTTTTCTTCTTATTTTCTTTTTATTTGGGATCCTTTGGTTGGATCATCCCACCGCTGCCACCAGTGTTGAACGTCCGTCGCCGTGCTTCCTCGGTATGAGGGAAGAGCGGGGACCTTAATATTTTCTATATTCACTAGTCCTTTTATAGATTGGCGAAATTTAATTAACCAAATTTTTCTCCTTTCTTGTATACCACTCCGACAAAACCGGTTGCAACGCACTAAATTAGTGATAACTAGATCCAATTTTCACTGCATATTAACTTTTTTCTGGTTTTATTTAAATTTGTCTACATATGAAAGTTTTAATTAAAATGTTTAAAATTTAACTCTTTTCATTATTTTCATCTGGTTTCATTTTATTTTCACTTTTTTCCGAACTCCTCTCGTTCGGAACTGAACTTTTTCTATTTCTATTTCTTCTCTTTTTCATACGTATGTTTTTTCGATGGTTGCAACCAGAAATTTACTAACTGGAAAACCCATTTATTTTCACAGGTCAAGACGAAGTATACTTTATATATATGTATATTGATTTCTTATACATTTCTAAGATTTGTGTGAAACGTTCAACTTAATCCGAACGAACTTTATGAACTGAATTTTTTCTCTATTCTCTTTTTTCTTCTGTGACTTTTCACATGAATCAATTTGGACGAAAATCCAAGTTGCTATGTTTTGAATAAATAAAAAGGTGCAGGTTATTAAGTGTGCTGTAACTGGTGATATTGTGAATGTTTATGAATGGTATGTATTAAGTGAGAATGTAATATATGTTAAGTGAAGTTTTTAAGGATGTGTCAGGAGATTCAGTGTTAAATTTAATAAAGGGTAGTATTCTGGAATACAACAGCTTTGGTCATGCGCTAGGACTCACCCTCGGAGAGCTCGATGGAGAGAGAGTAAGTCCTGGGGCCCGAATGCCGGGCGTAGAAGAGAAATGGACACGTCTTAACAATTCTGTCGTTAGTACTGCCAACTCCAGCTTAGGCAGTAGTCGTAGAGATCGGAGCGACTGGTTTGATAATGAGTGCAAACTAGCGACTGAACGTAAGAATGCTGCACACCGGGAAATGCAGCAGTCTCATACCACGGGGTTACGCGAGGTAAAATACAAAGAGCTCAGAGAATCTGAAAAAATACTCTACAGACAAAAGAAAAGTGCCTGGGAAAAAACCTTGTCTCTGAAATAGAGAAAAGTAGAGAGCATGTCCGCACCAGGCACGGAAGTTCTACCAAATAATTCTCAGTGTGACGCGGTGCACACCACGCTGCACTTTCTGCAAGAATAAAGAGGGTAATCTGATCACCGATCCTGAAGACATTCTGGAGCGATGGGAAGTGCACTTCAATGAATTACTAAATGGTCAGCTCACAGAAGAATTGGAGGCTCCACCAATGCTAAATCAAGACCAAATGCTGCCGTCACCAAGCATTGAGGAAACATTGAAAGCCATAAGACAGCTCAAATCAGAAAGAGACCCCAGAGCTGATGGCTTACCAGGTGAGCTGATCAAACAAGGAGGGACAGCGTTACATTACGCAGTTCATGAGATCGTGGTACACTTATGGGAGCAAGAGGAGATGCCGGAAGATTGGCGTCGTCGTATAATTTGCCGCATACATAAAAAGGGAGATATCACAGTGTGCAGAAACTATAGGGGTATAACATTGCTAAGTACCGCCTATAAGATACTCTCCTCTATCCTACAAGATCGGATAGCCTCATACGCTAAAGCCATTATTGGTCAATATCAGTGTGGCTACATCCCAGGCAAATCAGATATTCACCCTTAGGCAGGCGATGGAAAAATGTCTGGAATGAAAAATCAAATCTGATAAGTACATAAAAACACGACCTTGCCGGGAGTTATCTGTAAGATAATCGATTATCATCTATTTATAGACTTTAAGGCCGCCTACGACAGCATATCCAGGGTAGAACTATATAATGCCATGAGAGAGCTCGGCATTCCAAACAAATTGATACGACTTTGTAGGTTGATCATAACCAACGTAACTAATCAAGAAAAAATAGCGGGATTGCTGTCCAAACCAATAAACATTTTTAATGGACTCCGACAAGGGGACGGTCTGGTCTGCCTCCCCTTCAACCAGGGGTTGGAGAAAGCAATCCGTGACTCTGGGGTTACAACAAGAGGGACTATTGTCACCAAGTCCAGCCAGATACTTGCCTATGCAGATGACATCGACATCATCGGTAGAACCGAATCGGCTGTACAGGACTCCTTCACCGAGATCGAACAGGCGGCACAAAAACTGGGATTGCACATTAATGTGGGAAAAACTAAGTACATGATGGCAACTTCTGCGAAGAGAAAACCTAATGTTGGTCAAACTATCAGGGTAGTGGAGCACGAATTTGAAGTAGTGCAATCTTTTAGCTACCTTGGGTCAATAGTATCAGCTGATAACAATATGGAAGAAGAAATACGCGAACGGCTGATCAAATCCAACAAAGCCTACTATGGTCTATCAAGGCTCTTTAAATCCCGAAATGTATCCAGAACATCCAAGCTACTACTGTACAAGATTATGGTCTTACCACTACTCATGTATGGATCCGAGACCTGGGTGCTCAATAAAAGGCATTCTGAACTCTTAACCGCGTTCGAGAGGAAGGTCTTAGGGAGAATTGTTGGCCCCATATGTGAGGGAGAACGATTCCGGAGACGCTACTACTATGAGTTGTATGCATTCTACCTTGAAGCTAATGTTGTAAGAAAAATCAAGCTCGGTAGACTCCGGTGTGCGGGACACCTAGCTCGAATGAGCCCAGACCCTCTCACGGCTTTGACGGAGCAACTCCAACAGCCACTTAATAGAGTCTCAGTATGCTGACACTGCGCTAAACGTTTGCCCTTCGCCGAGCCTTTTATATTCCTTACACAAATGGCAGTGTCGAGATCATAGAACTCTTGTATCAACAAACATACTAATGCAGATACTTGAATCGAATGAATTTAATGCCTAGATACACAATAGCGAAAAACATCAACCATCACTAATTGTCTTTGAGTGACGTTCCCGTAATCCAACCATAGAATTAGTCTATGCCCATTAAATCGAAAACGGAATGAGTATACAGTTGAAGAATCGAAAAGTGTAGTTAATTGCTTAGGAGTTCTTATATGAGATGTAAGAAACACCCCATCCCATTTAGGTTAGCTACAAAAGATGTATTCGTTCAAAGCTGGAAGTCAGGAGCATCAAAAACAGCATTGCTGTGGCTCCTCGAAAGGATGTATAATAGAGTAATGAAACTCATAGGAATGAGACCCAAGCAAGGGCGTTTATTCCGTCTGTACAATACAAAAAAAATATGCCTATAGTTTTTACACAAATCTTACCATAAACAGAGCTTAAGGATTTTGAGACGATAGTGAAGAGTCATAAGTGAACGGAAGTTTTTGCGTTTGAAAGGGCATACTTCACGGCATACTTTACACTATTAGGCAGACAAATAAACACGAAGATTCGTTCTTCAGCCGAGCTACACAAGTAATCATTGATTTATCTTTTTAATCTTTTTTAGTTTCTCTTTTACTTTGTAAGCAAATTCGAAGTCAACCGAAAATTATGACAGGCATAAATATCTAAAACAAGTTCTGAAAAAAAATAAAAGCATAGAAAAATGTAATCATAGATGCCCTTGAAGATTAGACTGTAAATTAAAATTATGAATTCACTTCTTCACATTCACCTAGGGTTTTATATCACACTTACAGATAACTCCCGGCAAGGTCGTGTTTTTATGTACTTATCAAATCTGATCTTTCATATCTTTGACCCTAAGTTTGATAAACATTGTAGGATGTACCATCAAAAATACGTGTAAACACAGTATTTTGTTACAAGGCCGCAATCATTTGCCAAAAAAAGGAACAGGTTGTCTTACCTCTATTGTCGAAGGTTAGTAACACAACTGAAGTTTACTTGTAAAATGAACACCGAATTTTCAGGTCATTGACATTGGTTGTTTAATTTATTTAGACTATATATTTAGTATGGAAAGAACAGCTTAATAGCAGTCATGCTTCGAATCCCCTATCTAAATTGCATTAGAAGAGATTGTATCTACACACACCAATAGCAGGTTTTGGAGATCTCCCTATCAAAAGAAAACATATAAGAAAATACATATTGTGTCAGGTCAAACATTTTAGTCGGACATAAGGGGTTATATCTGTTTGGAGCCCAAAAAAAAGTTTTTTTTTTAATGATTTGAGATGAATGGTATACAAATAATATAACGTTGGATTAGGAAACTCTTGAAGTTAGATAAAAAAAAAGTATTTATTGGCAGTTCTTTACAAAATGGCGGCTGTACAGTAGTTAGCGTAGACCTCCATTTCAAAAAGGCTTTCTGCCGCCAGAAGAAATCTCGTCCAACTCAATCAAAACAAAAAAAAATGTTTTTCTTATTATCTAAATGAGTACACATGATATATTTTTAGAATTTTTTTTTCGCGAAATGACGATTGTTTTAACAAAAATTGTTTTTTTTTTTTTTGACGAAAAAAAATCGACCTAAATCGTTTATAACTTTTTTCCCGTTAAGCAATTGTTAAAATGTGTTACTTCAGTAGATAATCAAACGATGCAGCTACAGTTCAAGTCAATCAAATGAAAACTTTTTGAGTTCCACTGTCGGCTGATTTTGAAAACACGGTTTCGAGAAAAACGCGTTTAAAATTTCAAAACGCGTCTGTTTCCAAGCGGAATTCATGCATATTTGGCATAAATTCTACGTACTGATGTAAACAAGCAGCTGCTAACTAACATTGGCATAGATACAGAGAATGCTATCCTCAATAGTGAGCTCTTCGTGATGGAAGATCCTTTGGAAAAGGTGAACGCTGTGGGAGCTGTCTTTCAGGAAATGTACAAGTTGAATGAAAGCATTCGCCGAAATCACGACTTGGAGGACAGAGTTCTACGGAATCACCCGCACCTCCGAAATGAAATTTCACTCTGGCAATCGGAGAATCCAGGTTTTACCGAATTCAGTGATGATAATCTGTCAGTTGACATTAATGCCAATGGTGAGGCTAATAGCCTTTTAATCACAAGGGAAGGAATCCAGAGTATCTTCTCTCCGAAATGAAATTTCACGCTGGCAATCGGAGAATCCAGGTTTTACCGAATTCAGTGATGATAATCTGTCAGTTGACATTAATGCCAATGGTGAGGCTAATAGCCTTTTAATCACAAGGGAAGGAATCCAGAGTATCTTCGACTCATTAAGAGGCAAAAAGTCAGTGGGAATAGATGGTTTACCTAACATCGTACTCAAGAACCACACCCCAATGGCAATAGATATATACACGGTCCTGTTTAACAACGCGTTGAATAATGCATAATATCCCGCGCGTTGGAAAACGGCAATCATTCAGCCCTTCGCAAAAAAGGGCAAAGACTGTACAAATCCAATGAACATGCTTTCGATAAGTTTACTCCCAAGCATCAGTAAAGCATTTGAAAAGACTATTAACAAAGCTCTGCTAAAATGGGTAGACGACAACAACATTATTCCAAATAACCAGTTTGGCTTTAGGGCGGGTCATGAAACCACACATGCCGCAGCTAAGCTGGTCTCTGACATACAATGGAATAAATGTAGGAACCAATGCACAGGTGCCTGTCTGATTGACATGGCAAAGGCTTTTGATACCGTCTGGATCGAAGCGTTATATTACAAGCTGATCAGACACGGCATACATAAGCCTCTACTATATGTACTTTACGATATGTTAAAGCATAGGAGGTTCGTGGTCAAAAATGGTAATGTGACCTCTAATAAAGCGTATAATATTGTAGCGAGCTTAGGGTTCGCTGGATTAATTATTTTTAATAATTAAGAGCCGTTAAATCGATTTTGAATTAATGTAACACTTTATTAGTCCGTTAATAACAACCGTTACTTTTTACTGTACACTTAACGATTTCTTGACTTATCGCTTCCGTACTTATCGCGTATTTCACTGCTTAGTTATTACTTTCTACGTATCGCTTGCTTCACTTTCTTCTTAATCGTCCCCATGATCTGTGTGCGACGTATTTATACCGTTTCTTAATTCTGATTCGGCGTTTCGTTTCCGTTTGTTCCATAGTCTTGAATGTTCTACTATTCACGGTCTCCAGTTTTCCATTACTTTCTAAAATAATCTAGTACTTTGTTTCGGACTTTCTCGAAGATTCCAGTACTGATTGTCATATGCGTCACAATATCAAGAATGGCTTGCAACAGGGAGCCGCACTTTCTCCGATTCTTTTTAACATTTACATTAGCGACTTATTAGATGCACTTCCGCAGGCTATTGCGTACGCAGACGATCTCATAATTTACAGAACAGCTCCGAAAATTGAGATCATAAATAGTTTAGCAATCGCTGGGAGAAGCGTGTAGAGTTACAAGGAGACTATGTAGAAAATAAAAATACGTTTTTAGAAAAAATGTCTTGTATCTTTGTTAGGTCAGAAGCTTTTCAGCCGCCCTCGTAGCTTATTACAGCGAGATTTCAACAAAGTGCAGTGCTATTGCGACGACTGGAAACTTAAGATCAACTTCCAGAAATGTGAAGCCATCCTATTTAGAACTCCATTATATAAAGCCACGAACGACACAAGGAAAAACTGGCGAAAGCTAGTTATCGTGGGACCGTATGGAGATAAACTGGAAACCAAGAGTTTGGATAAATACCTGGGCATCTGGCTAGATCAATATCTGTATTTCAACAGACATGTAGAGGCTGCTTTGGCCAAAGCGAGGAAAACTTTTGCGTTGACAAGGAGGCTATTTCACAGTAGCCGACTTGACAGTAGGGTAAACGTCATATGCTACATGACGCTAATCCGGCCAATGCTCATACGAGGTTTGCCTTTTATATTTCGGGATTAGAGAACAAAAACAAATATTGATCATCGAAAATCACTTTATTGTTTTTCCAAATATTCCCCATGAAGATCTATACACTTTTGCATGCGTTTGAACCAATTGTCGAAGCACTTTTGCCACTCTGATTGAGGTATCTCCAACACATGCATTCTGAATGCAGCAACCGCTTCTTCAGGTGTCGAAAAACGTTGACCTCTCAGTTTGTTTTTTACGTACGGGAATAAAAAGAAGACATTCGGTGCAAAGTCAGGACTATACGGCGGATGACCCATCAAATCGATGTTTTGGGTGCTCAAAAATGCAGTTGTCGCAGCTGATGTGTGAGAGCTCGCATTGTCGTGGTGAAGAGTGATCCGTCTTCGGCGGTTGGTTTTCCTGATTTCTTGGAAGACAACTGGCAAACTAATGGTTGTGTACCACTCAGAATTGACTGTTCTGCGTTGTTCTAGTGGTACGGTTGCGACATGTCCAGTTTTTCCGAAAAAACAGGCGACCATTTGCTTGGAAGTGGTTCGTGCGCGAACAACTTTTGTTGGATTTGGCTCATCTTGAAACACCCAGACAGTCGACTGCTGTTTACTTTCGGGCTCATACGCGTAAATCCACGATTCATCACCTGTCACGATGTCATAGACGTGTTTCGAAGCACCGCGACTGTATTTTTTGAGCATTTCTTTCGACCAATTGACACGAGCCTTTTTTTTTGGGCGATTGACAAATTGTGTGGGATCCAACGCGAACAAATTTTTTTGACGGTCAAATGTTTATGCAATATTGAATGTATGCTGGTCCCACTAACGCCTAAGGTTGTCTCAATCTCACGATAGGTCACATGACGATCTTCCAATATCAGTTCGCGCACAGCATCAATGGTTTTCGGAACAACAACTGATTTTGGACGACCTTCACGAAATTCATCTTGGAGTGAACTACGACCACGATTGAATTCACCATACCATCGATAAACACTGGTCCTTGATAGAGCTTCATCGCCAAAAATTGAATTAAGTTCATCCATGCACTGTTGCTGAGTTAATCCACGCCGAAAGTTTTAAAAAATAATCGCACGAAAATGTTGACGATTTAATTCCATTTTTGGGCCGAGATGAATCTTTTAAGTTACTGTAAACAACATAAATAGCGCTCGTATGTCAAAACGTTCTGAGTGCGTATATCCTCAAAAATGTCCAACTTTTCGACAGAGCTGTCAATTGCCGGATTGCAACACTAGGGTTGCCAAATCCCGAAACATAAGAGGCAACCATCGTATATGGTGGTGTGGCGATTTTCCCGAACACCACCACCTAACTTCCTAATTATGAGGTAAAAGCTACCATCTAGGTCACCACATCTAAATTAAAAACGGCTAGCGTGGCAGTTCGCTGAACGCCACTACTTACCTAATAGGTGAAAAAGAGTAAACGTGTCCTAAAATACCCCAGCAAGTGCTTACCTTCTGTGCTGGGCCTGCATGAACGAAGAAAAGTCATAAAGCATTGGTTCATGTAAATCGGCAACAAATGATAATACAGCAAAACCTATTTGGTCGCACTACCCGAAATACAACATTGCCCAGTCGTGTCGGTCGCCGATCACCCGACAAAGCGAAGCATGGGCACCAGCACAGCATGCCCCTAATGACCAGCTCGTATAACATTATGTTACCAACATAATCCCCGAGCTCAACCAAGCACACGAGAAGAGGAAAATTTTCCACGCATGTTCACGGTACGCCATGCACACAAAGCCACCGGTCGATCGTATCGATCAGCATTGGCATACTCTAAGCAAGGGGACACCTCGAAACCAGATTAATGTAGCATCAACGAGATGTTGACTGGATGTTGGATGATGTGAACATCCAACGTTCCCCCATACACCTATACCGCCCTGTCGCAGCAGTTTCGGCAGGGATTCCTGGTCGAAGCTGTTAGCTGTCTATGAATGTTTACTGCGAAACGGCGCCGATGCTGTGCCCCGCAGTATCATCGAAGTAAACATTTCAACCCTTTTCTTTCATGGAGATGCTTGCACCTGTTGCGAATGTGTAAAGGGATCGTTGCTGTGTCTGCATATTCGCGGACGCACACGATGAGCAGCTAAAGCAAGCATCGTGTGTACATTCCAACCCCTTTTGCGTTGAACTTAAACGCAAAAGGGATATCTTACCATATTTGGTCATGGAATCAATGATCAAGTGTGCAAGATACAGATAGCGTCCATAAACGAAGAAAAGTTTAGTTCAGTCTGAATTATCTCATCGGTGGCGGTTGTTCCAAACGGCAAATTGCGTGTACGTTAGCCAAAATAATATTGTATTGCAAATTGAAAATTACATTTTACGTTAACCAAATAATATTGTTTGCGAATTGAAAGTTACATTTTACGTTAACCAAAATAATATTGTGTTCAGAACTAAAACTTACGTTTATGTCAACCGAAATATTGTAAACAACTGAAATAATATATATGGTGTGCACTGCAATTACATTCTGTGTTACACTTGCAAATAAAGAATGAATGTGATACCGGCAAGAGAGCCCAGCGTTTGATTTAATTGAGGTTCCAACAGTTGATCCGGACTCAGTCGGTGAAGGTTGTAGTGACATACACCCATAGCGGTCCAGTATGGTTTAACATAGGTCCAAATTTGATGGAAAAGATCCGGGTGTTTGGAAGGAAGTGTCTCAGAAGTTGTTTCACATTATATTGGACACCGGCATCGGACTATAAAAAGTATTATTCAAATGGGACTTTATATAATGAAGCGTACATAAATAGGGTGGATAATTTTATGATTAAATTAATTATAGGACATATTGCGACAGAAATAAGCTCGTCCAATGACCTAATTTTCGGGGCTTATTATCCAAACACTCTGTACTATGGGAGCGTGCGTCGCAACGGCTTTGTTCCACCAGAGGCGTTCTTTGATTTGGACATGAAAGGGCTTCGGAATTCCGCTGATCTATCATGTAAGTAGATTATCCGTAGACGGGCGGTTGTGCTACGATCGGGAAGTAACGCGCACCGAAGAAGAGCTCTTGCGCTTCAGTACGGCTATCTCCCACAGAGACCGGGACGATAGTATTGGACAGCGTGGTTGAATGGCATATAAAGACCTGGATACCAATGTCGGAATAGAATCACACTATCATCAGCCAGCTTACATAGACTTAGTTTTTCTAGAATTAGGGTAGTATAAGATTTAAGATTTAAGTTCAGTTAAGTTAAGTTCTTCTACATATTAAAAAAAAATATATTATGTAGAATGTTAAGAAAAAAACAAAAGAAAATTCGACACAAAGTTTTTCAAATTTTTCTTTGTTTTTAAAATAATCCTAAGTAATGACACAAAGTTCTGTCGCCGAAACGAAAATTATTCAATTGTTATGTAATGTTTAGCTTAGAGTGCCTGCGAAGGTCCAGTAAGTTATAATATAAGATAATTAAGCTAGAATGTAAGCATTTTTTGTCTAGCATGTAATTTAGAAACTTGGAACATAAAAAGAAAATAAAAAAAATGTTTTAAAAAAAAATAAATAAGATGGACGGGGAGTGGTGTGATTCAAAGAAACGAGTATGACTTTTATTAGAGCTGTCATGCAAAACACCATGTGCTCGGGGTAGGCTGTGGCGGTTCCGCCAAACCCCACGGCCCACTTACCTGAAAAACCCCCATAACCGCTACCCAAATTCCTTAAGTTCGCTAATGCAATCACATTAGCACCTTAAATGCTTTACGCATTAAATAGAGCAATTTATAATCTAAAACCCCATAGAAAAGAATTCTTACCTTTCATGCATCTCTTCGTATACAAATTCCCTATAAGAATTCCTTCCTAACTTATCATAAATTCCCTGAAAGAAAACTCATCGGTTCACATATAATACAACCGGATAATCAGGGAATCTTACCTTTGCGTTGTCTTATCCCACCCTCAACATGTGTACAATAAAAACTACCTACATACACATTGGCTGGCGACCACTTTAACCAACGATAAACAGTCCAACGTAGCTGCATGTAATTAGCACCATAGACGTTGAGACTAATTCCCTACCTCCCACCATGTGCAAACAAAAGAACGCTGTCCTTCAAAGGTTTTCTGGCGATACCATAAACATTCACATCGTTTGTTGTATCCCAAATGCAATTCCCATTTAATGAGTTCCAGCTTATTTATTTAGCTGACTCTAATCATAGACCGATGCATTAGGTCGCTTCTCCTTTGTTCTTTTTCTCTAGCTGTAGGTTTTGTTTGTCCTTGCTGAAAGGCATCGATAAACACGGTGATGTGTACACACATACACACCACTGCACCAAAAGATTGCATCTCCTTGGTGGCCACACCCTTAAGAGAAAAATTTTTTCTCACTCTTCCGTTCCTTAACCCTAACCGAGGATGGAATTCAAGTCAAAGTTCTATCATCGGGGAGTCCAATTACATCCGCTGACCACCACGGTCGTGCTGCTCCAGCTCCTCGGTGCACACGGGGACGCGAAAGTCAACCGGGAGTCGATAGAGTTTTTTTCCTAAGTTCAGATGTGTATCTCATAACGAGTAAGCTTAGTTTGGTGTTATGAATAAAGCGCTTTGTGGGTAACGAGTTCGTTTTAATTGTGAACTAACAATGTAAGTTAAAGATAACTAAACGTACTGTAAATCGCGAATGTGAAACAAACTCGAGCAAAAATAAATTAAAATTGGCTGATCAATAAATCAAAACAAATGTTAACAATACCACGAATCTCCGAAGAACAATACCCGTGATAATATCTGTAAAACAGACAGAGGTCGGCTACGCGCCGTCGATGTGATAGCGACTGTAGCCCCGACGTCTGCGCCGAGTCCCCGATCAGGAGGATCGCTCGTCTCTGTATGCTCTCAAGTAGGTCGAGGATATGTTTAGGAGCCGAGCTCCAAACATCAGAGCAATATTCGAGCGCGGGTCTAATTTGGGTTTTATATAGGAGAAGAAGTTGGGCCGGAGTAAAATATTTCTTGGCTCTAAAAAGATAACTCAGTTTTCCTGAGGCTGACCTGGCGATACTCGACACGTGTTTATGCCATGATACATTCCCACAGACCGTGACGCCGAGCAATTTCAAGCCTTCCCCAGCCTCGAGGACCCGGCCATTCATCATCAGCTGTGGAACCGATGATCCACTTCTCTTTGTGAATGTTGTATATTGTGTCTTCGCTGCATTGAAGTCGACGAGATTGGCCCCGTCCCCACTGCAGGACCCTATCTAGATCCTGATTCAGAGAGTCAATCTGTCTACACCTCAGCAGATGCGACGCAGATGCACCAATCGGCCGAACACTCGAAAAGCAGGAAACTAGCGTACTATCATCCGCAAAACTGAATTAACAGGATACAGATCCGAATACTCGCCGTCCACAACAACCCGGATCGATCGATTCTCGAGGAAACTCTGTGGCGGTTCCGCCAAACCCCACTGCCTACTTACCTGAAAAACCCACATAACCACAACCTAGTCTGCATAAGCTTTCGCTAATGCAATTCGCATTAACATCTTAAATGCTTCACGCATTATATCAAATCTACAACCTAAAAGTACCTGCAAAAGAATTCTTACCTTTTCAAGGATTCCTTCGCTTACAAATCCCCTGTAAGAGTTCTTACTTTCCTTGTCATAAATTCCCTGAAAAGAAAACTTCGGCTCACATATCATGTGACCTTCACCAGGGATCATAAATGTTGCGCCGTCTATTTTCCAACTTCGCCATGTGCACGATAAATTTCCTTATGTACACATTGGCCGGCGACCTTTTTCTCCCAGTAATAAAATTCTCTGACTCGCACAATGTGCAAACCAAAGCAAATACGCATTCCGCGTCCCTTGGCAGCAATTGAATTCAAAGCATAAACAATGCAAATATAAAATCCGTTTCCCAAAAACGGATTTCCGTGCATATACAAATGCTAGCAAGGGATTTATTTCGTCCACCAACCCATTAGAACCTTTTTTTTCCCAACGTCGATAATAGCGACGACGCATCGCGTAAACAATGACCTGCATTACCAACGGCGCATTTGGTCATTTCTCCCTTTTGCCTTTACCGCCTGTCTGCTTCGTTTACCCATTGCCCTCGAGCACGTGTAAACCACACAAATCTGAACGATCGCACACATACCACCAAGAGAGACTTTACGTTTCTCTGGTGGTAGGTAAAAACGATATCCTTATTGGAGAGGATATCTACCACGACACCATAAACTCACCCCAAGAAGCGAATCATCGCTGCACGAGATGATTATCGCTGAGTCGTATTCCAATCACCGATCTGGTCAGTGCGTCTTCCCCGTACCGTCAGGGAGGCGTACATCCCCGGAGTCGCAGATTTTTAACCCCCGAGTCGTGTGAGTCAATCGCGCAAATGTTAGCAAGTAATTAATAACAACAACCCCGAGCCTTAGAACCGCGAGTGAAATACCCTTGAGCGAAAAGAAATTAAGCTCTACCGGACACTAAAAAGTAAATAAAACCAATATTAATAAAACAATAACCGTGTGTCGTACTTCTTGTGTTGGTGTTTCCTTGCTTTGCATAATCGGTTCGTGACGGAGTTTTGCTAATTCTGTTTGAGAACAATTCTGGTGAAGAAACTTCTTTCGGTATCTGGCGGAACTTTCATTAAATGAAATGTGGGGACGAGGTAGAACTCTCGCCCGAGCGGCGTCTAGATCTCGCCCCCCACAGCCCCTCGTCCAGTCGCAAAGCTGTTGGGAAAGTCCATATGAACGAAGTTTGCTCAGCAATGTCCCGTGCCAGACGCGGTCAAAAGCCTTGAAGATATCCAATGCGACCGCCCTTAACTCACCATGCCGCTCAATCGCAGATGTCCATATATTGGTTATAAGTTTCAAAAGGTCTCCCGTGGACCGCCTGCCACGGAATCCATTTTGACGATCATTCAGAAGTCCGTTGCCCTCCAAATACTTAACTAACTCTGTATTGATGACTTTTTCCATTACCTTAGATAAAATAGACAGTAATGCTATCGGACGGTAATTTTGTGGGAGACACTTTTTTCCCGTTTTTGGGATTGGCTGAACTCGAGCGATTTTCCAGCAGGTGGGGAAGGTCCTCCGTGCATAAGATAAGCGGAAGAGTCTGCCAAGAACCGGGGATAGTTCTGGAGCACAGTTCTTAAGGACTATTGCTGGTATTCCGTCCGGGCCGGTTGCCTCCCTACAATCCAGTTCACGTAGAATGCGTTGAATAGTGCGCGTACGAAATTTCACATCCCGCCTGGAAGACCGTACCGGCGCGATCACAGGTGGCGCCAAAAGGCCAGATCGAGGTTTGAATTCGCGGAAAATAAATTCGCGAATACATTAGCTTTATCCTTTGAATTCGTGACTAACGTCCCGCTGTCTGTCACCAACGGAGGGAAAGAGGAGGATGCGAAATTACTGCTGACAGCTTTTGCCATTGACCAGAAGGAGCGCGAACCAGTTGGGCACCAAAGGAGCTTATTGATCACCCTGTCGTTGTGAGCTTTCTTCGCGGTATCAATCGCCTGGTTGCACGCGTTTCTGATTCTAACAAAATTCGTTGCTTAAAAGCTCTATTTTTTGCCGCTGTAATCTGCTCGCATTTTTTATCAAACCAAGATTTATCAGACGAACTTCGTTTAATGGAATGTGGAATATACATCTCCATCCCCAAAAGAATAATCTCTGATACCGACTCCGCGCAAGCGTTCATCTCCGAAGCACACCTCCGACCATGGAAAGGATGCGAAGAAATCTCGCAAATCGTTCCAGTTCGCAGCCCCATACTTCCATGTGTGGCGAAGCTGCCTAGGCCGGTTATTGGCTTGATATGCAAGTGCTTGCGCGACAGATACCAAGCAGTGATCTGAGTTTCGCAGTGGCGCAGAAACCTCTACGGTATAAATACTCGGTTCGGATGTCAAAAACAGATCCAGGGTGTTCACACAATCGCCTCGGTCATCCTGCACTCGCGTTGGTTCTCCCACGAGTTGAGTCAAGTTGTGGCGTACAACAAACATCTCCGCCAGCCTCACAGCATCGTCGGTTCTGTTAGAATGTAACAACCAGCCGGAATTGTGCACATTAAAATCGCCAAGGACAACAATTTCAGAAGCTGGGTGGTTGATCTGTATCCAGTCGACGGTATGTGAAAGATGTTCGAAAAATGTCGCCCGGGAGCGGTAAAGACAACAAAGAAATTTAACGTAATTTCTCAGCACGACCCTCAACCATATGATGTCCATATTATTGGGTTACAACAGCCTCCATCCTCTGGCAAGCCAGACTGGACCGCGCGAAGACGCAGACTCCGCCCTTAAAACGGAATTTTGAATGTAAGTCGTATCCTGAGCAACGAAGATATGTCAATTCAGTTGACGAATCGACCTGGGTCTCAGTTAGGGCAAGGATATCAGGTTTCGTTGTTTGCAAATATTGGTGGACGGCGTTTACATTCGTATTGGTGAAACCGATGTCCCTGATGTTACAAAATGCCGTCACCAGTCGAGCCTGGGCAGAGCCTCGTGAGCGAGCACGGTTATGCGATGACGAACATCTTAAAGTTCCATAATTTATCATGATATCTGTATGATGTTTCCCCTGACATAGTCCCCCGCGGAGATCCGAATGGGAGACTAGTTTACCTCCGGATTTCTTTATATCAGGAGGTACCATCGTGACTTATGTCCGTGCGTATAGCGTTTGAAATAATAGTGAAGAAGAACGTGTGATTCGAACTGACGCTCTGACAGTTTGAATCACCAAAAATTGAACCCAAGCGTTACCCATCAGGCTACTGGCCGATTTTAGAATTTGATTTTTAAACTCGACTATACTCCACTGATGTGAATTGTTATGTTATCGCAAAGGTATACGGCTCTGATGTATTTTCTTATTCGATTTTTCGTTCGGTGCTCTTCACTATTTTGCTTGTGAATTGTGTGTGTATCTGTTAGAGTTGCCACAGGTCCGTACCATAAGCCACACTTCCCAAACACCGTCGAAGATTTCTCTCGGCGATATCGCGGAATGTACAGCGTGACTACCACCTAACCAACGTTTTCTCGAACCGGTCCATCAGCCAAGTTCCGAAAGATGGCCAGGGATTTTTTCCGACCATTTTACGGAGCATAAAGCTTGATGGGGTGGTATTTCACCGGGCGCACATGGCGTTGGGACCCCGGCTACCACTCGGCCTTTAGTCGCCTCTTACGACAAGCCGGCCTAGCTGTGAGTATATTCTAACGCCCTACTCACAGGGCCTTGTATTTAAGAATCGTATGCATCGATATCCGCTTTCCCTACTTTTCCCGTTACTCCTCCCCGTATTCTATCCACATTTATTATGAAAAAGAAAACTCCTTTTGTGCGCGAACATTACTAAAAAGATGGATATATAATTTTATTTGAGTGTGAAACCATTAGCCTTCAAGGTGACATCCCCGACTGCTAATTATCAGTGAATGACTTCGCTTTGAGCTAGATGAAACCTTCCACCCCTTTTGAACTTTGAATTGTGAGTTGTGATTATAGGCACTTTAAAGCCCTTTAATTCGTTTTAATAGCCCTTCAATATTTATACCGAGAGTTTGACTGATTGAAGTTCTACACATGCTTACAACTTACATCAATCTCTGGATGTGTGGTCCAATAAAACGTACAACAATTGAAAGGAGTACCAATAAAATACTGACTTGTTAGCAAATATTGTCCCTACAAATCACACACCGGGGAGCTTAATTATACCAATATTGCAGCAGAACACTAGACGTCGGAAGTAGTGAAATATTACTCCGTGGTTTCCTTTACATTATATAAAAATTATTAATCATGTAGATAATCAGTTCCTATGAAGCTACCCATAGCTGAAGTTTTCAAAAATACGTCTTTATTGGTGGACACACATCCCATGTAATAAGAACGGAAAATGAGGCTTATCAAATTTACCTTAGATAGAAAGATACCTCAGAATCCGCTTTAGCTCTTCTTTTTTTTTTTTTTTTTTGCAAAGTAAGAAAAAGTTTTCTACTCAAATCTCTTCGTCGTTCATTATCTTAAGACTGATGACAGTCTTCAGTAAATTTTTGAACGTCGCAGTAGCCGGGCGCGAAACTTTGAAGTAAGAATTCAAGTTTGTTTTTGAACGTAAATCGAAATGGCCTACGATAAGTGGCAAATGTTGCTAGGAATAGTTATCATTTATCGCGGTATTCTAATGGGCGCTGTCAATATTCAACCGCAGTATCAAGTGTCAATCATGTTGAAAGGATATTCCAATATTCCACTACATATGTGTAACGGCGTTATAATATCGGAAAACATAATTTTGACAACTGCAAGTTGTACGTATCTGAAAGATTCAGAGGAAATTCACCCTGACGACATAAACATAGTAGCTGGCGAAACAAATCAAAATGTCAAAGCAATATCGGTGAAAGTGACTTCAATACTCACGGCGAAAGATTTTGATTTGGAAACACTAGAGAATGATTTGGCTTTGCTACAATTATCGCAATCTCTACCTCTCGGCACAAGGGATGATATTAGATGGGTAATGATGGACGACGGCAGTAATTCCAATCGTTCCTGTTTGGCGAATTTCTTCTCACACGACGTAAGTTTTAATTTGTTTTTTTTTAAACACCAATGCAAAGTATCTAAAGACGAATGAGCTCTTAAGAGCAGAAATAAGTCTATTCACCCAATTTGGTCTAATTTTTGTAAGGTCAAAAAATAGAAAATTTTGAATATCATTTGGAAAAAACCCCTATGAAACTACCCAAACTCTGAATTACATTAAAAACTAACTTTAAAACGACCTTAAAACTAGGACACAGGAGTATATAATGGGATAGGTATGAAATGGATGGGTAGTCAATTAGAGTTTGGACGATTTATTCGGGGGACGAATTTAAAGGAGAAATGACGGTTAAGTCAAAACAGGTTGCATTCGGGTGATAAGTTCGTTAGGACCATACAAGATCTGGTGAACGGTTATATAGGATAAATGAAAATTCCATAAAACGAAATAGAGTAGAGAAGATTTGAGAACTCCACCGGTCCTGAGAGTAGACAATAAAGGCAATATCGGCTTGAATAAGGCGTTCTTCTAGTGTGTTTAATTGTTTGAGGCGGTTTTTAGAAGGCGGAACAGGAAAAACGGCTCTTCCCATCTCTGTCCACGGAGAGTAAAACGTAAGAAACATAGATGAATGCTCTTGATGGTGCTGTGAGTCATATGATAAAGGAACCAGACCAGACTGGAATATTCTAGAAGAAAGCGGACAAAGGAAATTTATTTGGATCGAATGTTAGAAAATTCCTTCGACTAGCCTTATGGATTATATCCTGAAAGTGAGAGAAAATTTAGGTTTCTGTCATATGCGACGCCAAGATCGTGAACAGATGATAGAGGTTGATTGAATAGAAAGAAGTGGCGGAGTTCGGAAAGGATGCGCTTCCATGAAAAGACAATTGATTGGAATTTGTCAATAATAATTTGCAAGCCATTCTTTTGAGGCCATATCAGTGTAATGATTTGTATTTCACTCACTGTAAAAATCAAACACTGGCGCAAGGCTAATAACCTTGCCCGGAAAAACAAATTATTATGGAAAATTTGAAAAACCTCGGGACTTGCTAAAAAAGGCCAAGACCGGATCCCGGTTGTAGTGCCGAATGATGATGATGAAAAATCAAACACATATCTTTATTTCTACAACTTTATTTTAGTCAATATTGATTAACGTTGATATAGATCTTATTTAGTTTTATTTTAGTTTAGTTTAGTGAGAGCAGAATACTCCATAATTCCTACCTATCTATACTCCATAATTCCTACCTATCTATACTGCATAATTCCTACCTATCTATACTCCATAATTCCTACCTATCTATACTCCATAATTCCTACCTATCTATACTCCATAATTCCTACCTATCTATACTCCAAAATTCCTACGTATCTATACTCCATAATTCCTACCTATCTATACTCCATAATTCCTACCTATCTATACTCCATAATTCCTACCTATCTATACTCCATAATTCCTACCTATCTATACTCCATAATTCCTACCTATCTATACTCCATAATTCCTACCTATCACTCCATAATTCCTACCTATCTATACTCCATAATTCCTACCTATCTATACTCCATAATTCCTACCTATCTATACTCCATAATTCCTACCTATCTATACTCCATAATTCCTACCTATCTATACTCCATAATTCCTACCTATCTATACTCCATAATTCCTACCTATCTATACTCCATAATTCCTACCTATCTATACTCCATAATTCCTACCTATCTATACTCCATAATTCCTACCTATCTATACTCCATAATTCCTACCTATCTATACTCCATAATTCCTACCTATCTATACTCCATAATTCCTACCTATCTATACTCCATAATTCCTACCTATCTATACTCCATAATTCCTACCTATCTATACTCCATAATTCCTACCTAACTATACTCCATAATTCCTATCTATCTATACTCCATAATTCCTACCTATCTATACTCCATAATTCCTACCTATCTATACTCCATAATTCCTACCTATCTATACTCCATAATTCCTACCTATCTATACTCCATAATTCCTACCTATCTATACTCCATAATTCCTACCTATCTATACTCCATAATTCCTACCTATCTATACTCCATAATTCCTACCTATCTATACTCCATAATTCCTACCTATCTATACTCCATAATTCCTGCCTATCTATACATTTATTTTGCTTAATGCAAGCTTAAATTAAACTTAAATTAATAACTATAAAAAAAACCTTACAGACTATCTTAAGTCTAGAGTAAGAAGGAGAATAAAAAAGAAAAAAGAAAGAGCAGGAGGTGAAAATGACCGTAGGGTGGGGGGGGGGGGGGGGGGGGGGGGGGGGCAGGAGGCTAGGGAAGAGCAAGTGTATGTGGGGGAGGCAAATTCGGCATTTGTGAGACAGTGACAGTGAAGGGCATGTCTACGTACTCGTAAGGAGCCGGGGTTGGTGAGCTGCGGCGGAGAGGTTGAAATTGGGGTGGGGCGGGGTTAGGACGGGTTTCTTTGAGACGTCGTTTGAGGGCAGGAGTGGAGAGGTTGAAATCGAAGGAGGTGGGGAAAGAGTTGGCCTGTCGTAGCATACGGGAGTTGGGCTCGTTAGCGCCGTAAGAAGTGTGATGAGAACAGTCGAGGGTTCCGCACATTACGGGGGTTTGTAGGAAATGTTAAAGTGGAGAGCAAGCTTGGGCAATTGATTGAGCCTGACAGAAGGCGATGGACAAAGATGATGTCAGCATGGATTCTGCGCTCCTCAAGAGTGTTGAGATTGATTAGAAGGAGCCGGCGTATGTATGGTGGTAGAATGAGTGGGTTTTCCCAGTTTAGTCCAGGGAGGGCAAAGCCCAAGAAACTACGTTGAACGCCCTCGATCCTACGAATGTGAGACAGTTGATACGGGGACCAGACCTGACTACCATATTCGAGTAGTGGCCGGACAAAAGTTGTGTAGATTGATCAGGTGACGTAGGGGTTTAGGAATTCCTTCGACCCGCGTTTTACAAAGCCGAGGGCGGCGTTGGCCTTAAGGATTATGTCATCGATATGTGCGGTAAATCTAAGCTCCTTGTCGCATAGGACGCCCAAGTCGCGAATCGATTCAACCGATGTTATCGGTCGGTCTAGCAAGAGATAGGAACGTGGCTGGGTGGGGGAGCGTTTCCGAGAGAAGGTGAATGTGTGACATTTAGCGATATTCAGTTCTAGGCAGTTATTTTGGCACCAGATCGAAAAGCTGTCAAGATCCGATTGGAGAAGTGAGGAGTCAAGGGGAGACCGGATTGTCTTGAAAATTTTGGTATCATCTGCGTAAAGTGAGATCAGGGAGTGATTGGTGCACGAGCCTATGTCGTTTATGGATAGGATAAATAGTAGGGGGCCGAGGTGACTGCCCTGGGGGACACCTGAGGTTGGAAGAAAAGGATCAGAGAGGGTGGATCTATATCGCACACGGCTGGTTCGAGAGTTGAGATAGGATGATATCCACTTAATCAACAGGGGTTCAAAACCAAGGGAAGTTAATTTAAAGAGAATGAGGTTATGGGAGATTTTGTCGAAGGCCTTGTTAAAGTGGGTAGTGACTACATCGACCGCGTCGCCGTTTTCTAGGGCAAGGAGTGTGTGGGATGTGAATTCGACAAGCTTGGTAGTAGTGGGCCTGCCGGAGAGGAAGTCGTGCTGGTTAGGAGAGATAATGGGTGTGCAGCGAAAACATAACGCTTCATATAGAAGGCCTTCGAACAGTTTAGGAATGTGCAAAAGCTTAGCAATGGGACGATAATTGGATATATCGTTTTTTTGGCCCCTTTTTATGAACGTGGAAGGAGAGCGCACAGGACAGGGAACAATGGCGGAGCCGAGTCGGTGAGGTCATGAACTTCCGGGTTCCTACAGGCCAGTAAATAATAATAATTATTTTTATGTATGGGGGTTATGTAGGGGGATTTCCAAATGTCGGGGAATAGACCTTGAGCAAGGGATAGATTGAAGGTTGAAGCGAGCGGGAGAGAGAGAGAAGAGGAGCATTTTTTTAAAGAAGATAGTAGGGAGTCCGTCTGGGTCGGGACTGAAATCGTCTTTCAGTTGTTCAAGTTTTTCTTTAACTAGGTGTTGTTGAATGTGTAGAGGGATGAGCGGGCCAAGGGAGATTTCAGATATGCCAGTAAAGTAGGGGGGGTTCGGCTCGAACGAGTCGTCCGTGAAGGATAGTTTGAAGAAAGACGCGAAAAGATTGGCAATGGTATGGGAGTCAGTTGAAGTAGTTGAGTCGTAGAAAAGAGAGTTGGGATCGGCATCTGATTTCCGTTTGTAGTTGATGAAGTGGAAGAAAGATTTGGGGTCATTGATCAGGTTGAGTTGGGCTTCGGCAAGGTAATTGTGGTAGAGGGAGCTATAAAGCTCGGTGAATTGCTAAAAGTAACTGAGATAGTTGGAGTAGTCCAGAGGAGAACGCGTATTTAAGAAAGTGTTCCACAACATTCCTCTTGTTACGAAGTGTGCGGAGTCTGCGGTTATACCAAGGGGGCGATGAGAATGATAACCTGTTTCGGGAATATGGGACAAATAGGGATATGGCGTTGTAGATTACTGTCTAGAGCGGGGTTGTAGCGACCTCTACACTTATATCATTTAAGCGGGGTATGGTATTGCTGAGGTACTCATTTATGAGCCGGAAATTGGCTTTTCGGAAGTTGAAAGAATATTGGTGTGGGGGTGCTGTGGGCTGAGTAGTCGCGGTATAAGAATAAGAGAAGTGGGGGGGGGGGGGGTGGTTGTCAAGCTTATTCTGTTTAACTGTGGGGTTTCAAGCTTATTCTGTTTAACTGTGGGGTTTAATATTAAGTCATAAATATGCACTTTTGATTTTGATATTCACTTATGTACATGAGTTCCTTACACCAAACCAAGCACTCCTCAACACACTGTTCCCGTCGAAATTCCAAACACAACTCCTATATCTCACCGTCTAGGTCGAGATTCAAAAACCCACTCTCGTGTCCGTTCTGGACTCGTCTCAAAACCCAACTTCATTTTCGTCTCATTGTCACGGCCCAAAACCTGTAGTGCCAACCATCGCTAGTGGTTTTCTCATTTTTCTTTTCTTTAGGATCGAAATCTGGTTTCCTACGGCAGATAATAGGATATCTCCTTGTTTCCGCCTGATCCTTTTTTGGGTAAAGCAAAATCAATAGTGCTTTTATTGCGCCTGTTGTTTTCTTTAACCGAATGGGCAAGGATTTTTTCCGTGGGAAACCGATAGAGAGAAAGATCAATAGCGCCCAGGGGAACGTGCATTTTGTTTTATTGCCTGTTGTTTGTTTTAACTTAGTTTGGTTTTAGGTAACCATTTTTCTAAGGGGTCATAAAATTGCTGGCACGCATTTTTATGATTCTCAGCGATTTCGTTTGAAAGACGGCATCTGGCCTGCACATTTGGCTCTTAGGGGGTTTTGTGGTGAACCTTTGGTTCGATGATTATGTCTAAGTTTTTTATGTGAGCAAATTGAACGTTTAGCAGAGGATAGAGGTTGATTGAATAGAAAGAAGTGGCGGAGATCGGAAAGGATGCGCTTCCACGAAAAGGCAATTGATTGGCATTTGTCTAGAAGAGAGACGCCGAAAGAAAAAAATAGCGGCACTCGAAAAAGAAAAAGACACAGAACAACAACAAAAGCCGAAGCCAAAAGTCGGCCAACAGCAACAGTAACAGCAACAGCAACAGCAACAGCAACAGCAACAGCAACAGCAACAGCAACATCAACAGAAACAGCAACAATCAACACAAAATCGACCACAGCAAGCAACCCAGCAGCGACAAAGCAACAATAACAACCAAAAAATAAAGATGCCACCAATCAACACCATAGATATTGAGTGTAAGGAATTGGTAAGTCTTTGTAAGCTAGCTATAGGAAACAATTTTGTAGTTAAAAGACTGGCTGGTAACAGGCATGCCATTCAAACCTATGCGGTGGCAGACCACGATAAAATCAAAGAGGTCTTAAAAAGGGCCACCGCGGAATTCTACTCGTCGCAATCTTTATTAGAAAAGGGATCCCTCATAAAGTTATATATAGTGGAGAAGTGCGCAGGTTTCGGGTGCTGGAAGCCTGTATCGTACGCACACCCCTTCAGCAAGGAAGGGGTTTGTATGCGATTGCGGTCTACGCACCTGAGGAGCACCAACATAATCTATTTATAGCAGAGCTCCAGACTCTCTTCCGATGCTTACAATTGCACCTGGGCAAAAATTACTTTATTCTAGGGGGAGATATGAACGCCAAGCATAGAAATTGGGGAAATTATATATCTAATACCAGAGGAAATCAGTTGGCTGGCTGGTTAGATCAGTTTCATATTGAATATAGAACTGACCTGCTGGCTACCGAATATCCATCGTACCCTAGAGGTAGATCGTTCTTAGATATCTTGCTAATCGACTCACGACTGAGATTACTTAACACTAATAGACGAAACACAAACTGTTTACGGACAATTGAATACGATAGTCACCACTGTGCATTCACGGCAGTAATAGAGCTTCCGAACGAGCTCGCAGATCTGGAGGAATTCGTGATCCCGCAACCCTATAACTACGGGGCAATGCGATGGCCGCGGTTCACCAGATCATTAACAAGAAAACTTCGTTCGAATGACTTTAATCTGCCAGTAAACAGAAACCTGACTAATGACGAAATCGACAAATACATTCAACAAATGGACGAAACCGTAAAACGAACAATGGACAAAATAATTCCCAAAACAACAGTTACAGATCACATTAACATGTACATAAACGCAACAATAAACGCACTCCACAGGCAAAAGAGCAGACTGCTATCGAAATTAAAACAATTACACAGACAGTTTACAGACAGACAAGCCCAGGAGATAATATCACTGAAATCCCGATTAAAAAACCTCCAATAATTACTTAAAGCTAATTATAGATTAGCAACAAATTTGTATTGGAACAACAGAATTCGAGCTATAAAAACTAATAACCCGAATATGTTCCCACAAATAAATAAAATATTCAGGAGAAATAATCAAAATGAGATTCAGTGTCTCCAAATCCCACGTACTCAGGTAAACAAGCAGCTGCTAACCAACATTGGCATAGATGCAGAGAACGCTATCCTCAATAGTGAGCTCTTCGTGATCGAAGATCCTTTGGAAAAGGTGAACGCTGTGGGAGCTGTCTTTCAGGAAATGTACAAGGTGAACGAAAGCATTCACCGAAATCACGATCTGGAGGACAGAGTTCTACTCAATCACCTGCACCTCCGAAATGAAATTTCACTTTAGCAATCGGAGAATCCGGGTTTTACCGAATTCAGTGAAGATAATCTGTCAATTGACATTAATGCCAATGGTGTAGTGGCTACTAGCCTTCTAATAACAAGGGAAGGAATCCCTTATCTTCGACTCATTAAGAAGCAAAAAGTCAGTGGGAATAGATGGAGTACCTAACATCGTACTCAAGAACTTGACCCCAATGGCAATAGATATATACACGGTCCTGTTTAACAACGCGTTGAATAATGCATATTATCCCGCGCGTTGGAAAACGGCTATCATTCAGCCCATCGCAAAAAAGGGCAAAGACTGCACAAACCCAATGAACATGCGTTCGATAAGTTTACTCCCAAGCATCAGTAAAGTATTTGAAAAAAACATTAACAAAGCTCTGGTAAAATGGGTAGACGACAACAGCATTATTCCAAAGAACCAGTTTGGCTTTAAGGCGGGTCATGAAACCACACATGCCGCAGCTAAACTGGTCTCCGACATACAATGGAATAAATGTAGGAACCAATGCACAGGGGCCTGTCTGATCGACTTGGAGAAAGCCTTTGATACCGTCTGGATCGAAGGGTTGTATTACAAACTGGTCAGACATGGCATACATAAGCCTTTACTATATGTACTTTACGATATGTTAAAGGACAGGAGGTTCGTGGTCAAAAGTGGTAATGTGACCTCTAATAAAACGTATAATATCAAGAATGGCTTGCAACAGGGCGCGGTACTCTCTCCGATTCTTTTTAGCATTTACATTAGCGACTTATTAGAAGCACTTCCGCAGGCTATTGTGTACGCAGACGATCTCATAATTTACAGAACAGCTCCGAAAGTTACGATCATAAATAGGTTAATACAGCGAGACTTCAACAAAGTGCAGCGCTATTGCAATGACTGGAAACTTAAGATCAACTTCCAGAAATGTGAAGCCATCCTATTTAGAACTCCATTATATAAAGCCACGAACGACACAAGGAAAAACTGGCGAAAGCTAGTTATCGTGGGACCGCATGGAGATAAACTGGAAACCAAGAGTTTAGTTAAATACCTGGGCATCTGGCTAGACCAATATCTGTATTTCAACAGACATGTAGAGGCTGCTTTGCTCAAAGCGAGGAAAACTTTTGCTATGACAAGGAGGCTATTTCACAGTAGCCGACTTGACAGTAGGGTAAAAGTCATATGCTACATGACGCTAATCAGGCCAATGCTCATATATGGTTGTCCAGTATGGTTCAACATAGGTCCAAATTTGATGGAAAAGATTCGGGTGTTCGAAAGAAAGTGTCTCAGAAGTTGTCTCAGATTATATCGGACACCGGAATCGGACTATAAAAAGTATTACTCAAATGAGACTTTATATAATGAAGCGTACATAAATAGGGTGGATAATTTTATGATTAAATTAATCAGAGGACATATTGCGAGAGCAATAAGCTCGTCCAATGACCTAATTTTTGGGGCTTATTATCCAAACACCTTGTACTATGAGAGCGTGCGTCGCAACGGCTTTGTTCCACCAGAGGCGTTCCTTAACTTGGATATGAAAGGGCTTATACAGAATAGATCCGGAATTCCGCTGATCTATCATGTAAGTAGATCATCCGAAGAAGAGCTCCTGCGCTTCAGTAGGGCTATCACCCACAGAGACCGGGACGATAGTATTAGGCAGCGTCAACAGTTCTGGTGGTTGAATGGCATATAAAGACCTGGATACCAAAGTCGGTATAGAATCATAGTATCATCAGCTAGCTTACATAGACTTAACTTTTCTAGAATTAGGGTAGTATAAGATTTAAGTTAAGTTAGGTTAAGTGCTTTTACATTAAAAAAAAAAAAAAAGTAGGTAAGTTAAGTAAGTTAAATTTTAAGAAAAAAAAACAAAAAAAAATTGACAAAGTTTTTCAAATTTTTCTTTGTATTTCAACTAATTATCAGTACTGCCACAAAGTTCTGTCGCCGAAAGGCAAATTATACAAATATTAAGTAATGTTTAGCTTAGAGCGCCTGCGAAGGACCAGTAAGTTATTATATAAGATAATTAAGCTAGAATTTAAGAATTTTTTGTCTAGCCTTTAATTTAGAAATTAAGAATATAAAAAGAAAAATAAAAAATGTTTTAAAAATGAAAATGAAAAACATCAAACACCGGAGAAAGGAAACACACTAGAACACGGTTTTTATTGTTAAATGTTGTTTATTGGTGGTGATTTAACGTTTACATATTGTTCTATTAAATGATTATTTTATTGGGTTTGTATGTATCCTAGTATCTTGATGCATTATTTTGTTATATACGAAAGAGATGTTACATGTATCTATTTTTGTTTATCGTTTATTACTTGATTCACATTTGATACTCACTCGACTTTTAAAGGTTAAAAATTTGCACTCATGCGTCTTCAGGTATAGACGCATCTCCGCGTGCACCGGCGGAGAGCGGAAGTCAACGCACGACCAGCTTGGTCGGCGAATGAAATTCCGCTCAGCGATATTAAGTCGCTATCAAAAGAATTTTTGGATGCATTTTCTTTACTTGTAGTGATAACCGGATCTCATTAGAGGAGATCGTCATGGCACACATGTATGGGTGTACGTAGGTTCTTTTCAACGATCAAACCAATAAAACGAACGTGGAACACAAAGAAGAGGCACAATGGGCATCCAAGAGATGTGTGTAAGCAAATCGAATCTCGTCGGATGCTAATGAGCTTGCTTATGCATCGTTCGGTAATGAGGGTCAGCTAAATATATAGCACCCGCTCATTAAATGAAAAAAAAAAAATGTTTTCCCGATACCACAAACGGTATGAATTGTTTATGGTATCGCAGGAAACCTATGCAGGAACAGCGTTCTTCGGTTTGCACATGGTGCGAGTTAGAGAATTTTATTGCTGGGAGAAAAAGGTCGCCGACCAATATGTACGTGAAGAAATTTATCGTACACATGGCGAAGTTGGAAAATAGACGGCGCAATATTTATGGTCCCTGTTATGACGGTTACATTGTATGCAAACCGAATCATTTTGTTTACAGGAATTTGTCTGGTACCGAAGGTGCCGAATTGGTTTGGAATTCCAGATAAGCAATGAAAGAAATATTACGGAAAATTATATGCGAAGAGATGCATGAAAAGGTAAGTTTTCTTTACAGGGACTTTACGATTATAGCTTTGATCTAATTAATGCGTGAAGGATTTTCAGGTGCTTAATACGATTGCATTAGCAAAAACTTATGCGAATTGGGATGAGGTTATGGGGGTTTTTAGGTAAGTGTATCGTGGGGTTTGGCTGCACCGCCACAACTTCACTGGGATTATCCTAATAACAAATCCACGAAATAAGGGATGAACAGCTCCCTTGGTGTCTTTCAATTGAAATCTGTTTACATTTCAGCGGGATTATTCCAATAACAAATCCAAGAAATAAGGGATGAACACATTTGTTTCTTCTGTTTTGTTTATTTACGATGAATAACACGAAATACGATATGAACACATTTATTTGCTTTATACTACATAATTTTTCGAGAACGACCGCACGCTTTCACTGCTTAATGAACAAGGCCGAAAATCTCGTGTCGTTCCATTCAACATCTTTTTTTGTTCCGCTTCCTCAATACAGGACGATTGTTATTTTGAGGAAACGGAATTAGGGAGCTATGACTGTGTGCAGTATGGTAGTGATTTTGTAATAGGGGTTTTAATTTATTTTAATTATTTATTTATTGTATGTGGGAATATTTTATTGTATTTGTATGTGATGTGTTGAAATTGGTAAACGACATTCATGTGCAGGCACACAGATTATAGGGGGTGATAATTATATAAAACACTGGATGTTATCTTAAGCGACACTCAACAAATTCGCGACAGCACTCTCACAACGTAAGACTCCGGGACTTTCGATCTTTGCACCACCGTACGTAAATTATCACCTCCCCGATTAGATTCTCAATGGCGACTGTGTCAGGACAAAAAGTTTCTATCTCCTCCTGTGTCAAAAAGAATTTCTCATCTCAATTTTCTGTTCCCATCATCTTATCTGTATCTTATCTTCAAGGGAAACATTTCCATTCGGTTTTCAATTTCAACTTCTTATCGGAATCTTGTTTCGGAGGATCAAGCGTACCGCCACTTCTTTCTCGATCCTATCATGGGCTTTGTTTGCGTTATCCATCTGGCTTACGACAACAGAGTTTTTGTGTGCTTCCGATGGGTAACAAAGGGACCGTGGGATTTGGTTCGTAGATCGCATTTCCCAGTCATAAACATCTAGCGTGGGATAGGCGTGACGATGTTTATGATCGCAAGAATTGTTGGCCGGCGGGCGAATCGCTAGGCCTTTGTTTGCGCACGTGCGCTTGTCGGTTTGGGATCTTGCGAGGAATTTAGGGTGCTAATTGATATTAGCTACATGAGGAGATTATTCTGTTTGTTTTCAGAACAATACGTTTAATGGATGCATTGAATTCAATATTAGGAAATTTTGAACGTTAAGTTCGATTGGTTTTTACTATTGAATTCAATGTTGGGGTATTTGGAATGTTACCTTTATTTCAGGCGGAAGGAAAGCCTTTGAGAAACGTGTCTGTGGGCACGTGTAATGGATATAGGCGAGTATGTTCTTTGGTGGAACGACGATATCTCAACCTATAGTGGGTTGTGTGGTTCGTAGAACCGCCACAGGGTTATGGTGGGTAGAGAGGTCGAAGTCGAACAAGGTGGAATTGGAGTTAACATTTCTCAGCATCCATTCTTAGAAGTGGTTCGTTCAAACCATAAGAAGTCCGGTGGGGGGAAATGTAGAGAAGACTATAGTGGGTTGTGTGGATCGTAGAAACGCCACAAGGGTATGCTGGGTAGAGAGGTCGAAGTCGAACAAGGTGAAATTGGGGTCAACATTTCTCAGCATCCATTCTTAGAAGCGGTTCGTTCAAACCATAAGAAGTCCGGTGGGGGGAAATGTAGAGAAGGCAGGGATTATGCGTATTTCGAAGGTTCGTGTTCAGAGGAATTAAGTTAAGGAGGTAGGCGCAGTCGACCGAGCAGGGGAGAGGACCCGATGAATGATCATTATGTCTGCCACGACCCTACGCTCCTCAAGGGTTCTGAGGTTGATTAATTTGAGGCGGTTAATGTACAGGGGAAGGATTAAAGGATTTTCCCATCCTAGCCCACGGACAGCGAACCGAAGGAAGCGACGTAGAATACTCGATTCTACAGATATGGATCTTGTGAGCATACCTGGCTAGCATATTCAAGGAGTAGACGGACGAGGGTAAGGTAAGAGGAAAGAATAATGCAAGAGTCGGAGAATTCCTTAGACTATTGTTTCACGAATCCGAGGGCAGAATTGACTTTTCGGATCATTTTGTGGGGAAGAAGTATTGTGCACTGGTGTACGGCGCTGGTTCCCTTCTTCCTCCATCATAATCCACCAATTGTGATTATTCCGCCGGACACAAAAAAAAAGACAAACAAAACTCCACAACGCAACGTCCACGAATTGTTCGAAAGAGGAGAGTTGTCCACAGTAGATATTCGAAAATAAAACGCACTGTTTAATGGAATAAATGGTTCTTTTTATTGTATTCTGATTGTTAAGGTTTAATTGGTGTTCCATAGAATTTTAATTTGGGTGTCAGTCAGCCGCGAACTCTCTTACAGTGAACACCAGTTTTGAATAGTGCGCCAGTTAAAAAGTGAAGTGACTACCTATTTAAAAAGTAAAAGTATTTCAAGAGAAATTTTTGACAACAGATAAAACTCCTAAGAATTCACAAACAAAACACAACAAAGACACATCAGGTAAGAAACCCAAAATATGGCCCTAGGGCCAAGCCAGCATACCGGCAACAGGTTCCTAGAACTGGGAGAATGCTCACTCTCAGGCTCTGCAACCAACGTGCCAACAAAAAAGAAAAGACAATCCGGCAGCCCATTGTCTTTCGATTTCCCTGCTTTGCCGAACAAAGCAATTTTAAAAACACCTCGGTTCATTCAAATTCACCCAACCGATGCTTCAAGGCCACTAACATCTGTTAACTTCTTTGTGCTGAAGAGAATAATTGATTCTATTAGTACACAGTACGAAAGAATAACCCTGCTTAGGGATGGCTCCATACTAATTCTAGTCAAAGACCAAGATACAGCAGATAGATTCATCCAATCCAAACGATTCGAATCAATCTGTCCGGTCGACATAAGACTACATCCCAAACTAAACATCTCTAAAGGAATCGTTTACGCCCCCTGTCTTATAAACGTCCCAGAACCTGATATATTATCAGAAATGAATTCCCAAGGCATTGTTGATGTATTTAAATTCACCAAAATGATGAATGGAGAAAGGAAGCCCACGGGCCTAATGCTATTTTCATTTGACCGTCTTCAACCACCAACAACAATTGAAATCGGCTGGTACAACACCAAGGTCAAGGAATACATTCCGAGGCCTATGCGTTGCCGACAATGCCAATTACTAGGCCACACGGCAAAATGGTGCAAAAATACAACGGCATGCAATACATGCAATCTTCCACCCCACCCTGAAACTGAATGCATAAGAACAATCTGTGCAAACTGTCACGGCCCCCACCCGGCATCTTCCTCTACATGCCCAAAATATATGCAATACCAACAAATTTTAATAATACAAACAAAAAATAAAACATCCCTATCCGATGCTAAACGCATATACAGAGAACAAAATCCCATCCAAACAACAAATAATGATCTCTATTCGGAACAAATAAAGAAAACCGCTTCCGCATTAAAAACACCAACTGGTGCCAATTCAGTCCCAACAAAACACATACAAGTCCCAATGCCCGTAAACAAAACTGCTGCCAAAGAAACACATATACTTCCCTCCACCTCCTATGCAACCTTAAAGGAAATAGAAAAGAGAAAACACCCTATCGTACAACAAAACACAATAAAAAACAAAACGCGAAACGCTTCTCCCATACAAACTCAAACACACACAAACAAACCGAAACACACTCCAGCAGATATGCAAAAATCCCGTTTAGACTCAACGGAAAATTTCCCTTTACCTGATCATGGAAAGATATGATCCTAATTTCTGTCACCAACACATTGACTCCGCGGCACAGGGCGACTTTCACTCAAACCAATCCGAGCGGATTGGACAACTGAGTGAAACGAGCTGTGTGGCGCGGAGTCAGATAACCAATCACCGTTATATTGACTCCCCCACTTTGAACACCACAACAAACACTAACAACAATCCAAACGATCTTTTAATGCTTCAGTGGAACCTGAATGGGTTCCACAATAACTATCACGAACTACAGATCCTTATAAAGGAACTAAAACCAGCGATCATAGCATTGCAAGAAACTCACTTACCCCAGTCCTCAAATGCTAAGGTGCCTCGGGAATACAAAGCCTACTTCAACAACCTCACAGGAAACAACTCCTCTAAACAAGGGTCCGGTATACTAATACATAGGGCCCTTAACCATAGACACCTCAACATTACTTCCCCTTTCTCGGTTACCGCAATCGAACTTACAGGGAAATTAAGTTTAACGGTTATCTCAATTTACATCCCACCCAACCAACCATTCAATCTAGCGGATCTGAATAACATGACTCAAAACATACACACACCAATCCTTCTAGTGGGGGATTTCAATGCATGGAGTTCAATATGGGGATCACGAACAACAAACAAAAGAGGTAAAATCGTTGAACAATTTTTGCTACAATCCCACTTGGCAATACTGAATAACGGCAAGCCAACCCACTTTTCCACACACAAAACCTTTACAAACGTAGACCTTTCCATAATATCAGCCCAACTTTCTCCCATAACTAACTGGGAAATATTAGACAATCTGCATGGAAGCGATCACTTCCCGATTAAAATCTCTGTCTCGACTGGCAACGGCAATAAGAAAAAGATCAAACTCCTCCCCAAGTTCCAATCTGACCGTGCCAATTGGGATAAATTTCAAACATTAACCACACAATTCCTTAGCTCCCATAGCGTAAAAAAAAATATTAACCAAGAAGCAGGTATTATTACAAAAATGACTAGAGCGGCCGCCAACATGTCCATTCCGCAGACAACAAGAAGGTTCCATAAAACCGTTGTCCCATGGTGGAATACCGAACTGGCAAGATTACGGACCGAAAAACAATCAGCTTGGAAAATCTTCAAGAAACACCCAACGGACCAGCATCTAATAACATATAAAAGGCTTAACGCCCAGTTTCGGAGAACTGCCAAAATTGAAAAGACCAAATCATTTCAATCCTTCACGGCAAAATTAACACCCAATTCCACCCCAAAAAAGATATGGTCTGATATAAAAACGCTCACAGGCAATTATAATCCCCCTGGCATTACGGCAATAAATACCGGCACTAACATACTTACATGTCCTCAAAAAATAGCCGAACATCTAGCCGAATCATGGGCAAATATAAAGTTTAATTTTCATCCAAACTTCCACGCAGCAAAAAAACAAATGCAGGAACACCCAATGCGAATAACCACCCTAGGGAACACCTATCTCAATGCCATAGAAAGCCCCATAACGGGAATAGAATTTGAATCCAGTCTGCATTCTGCAAAAGGAAAAACCCCGGGCTTCGACAGAATAGATTATGCTATGGTCAAAAACAGCCCTCCGATCATGAAACAGCGTCTGCTAGATCTATTTAACCACATTTATAAATCAGGCGTCATACCACAAACATGGAAAACATCCACTGTCATACCTATTTTAAAGTCCGATGGGGAAACCGACACAATCAATGGCTACCGCCCTATTTCCCTCCTCCCCTGCTTAGGCAAATTGTTAGAAAAAATTATCGCACAAAGGCTCAACTGGTATTTAGAGAAATATACCCTTATAAGTATGCAGCAAGTTGGATTTAAAAAAAGTCGAGGTACAATGGATGCCCTCCTTCACCTTGATAACTACATTACTTCTGCACTTTCCTGCAAAAAGCATACATCCATTCTAACAATAGATTTCGAAAAGGCCTTCGACCGCATCGGCCCCCACGTCATACTGAACAAACTTCAAAAATGGGAAATAGGAGGTAATATGTTCAATTTTATCAGATCTTTCCTGTCTAATAGGAAATTCAGGGTAAAATCCAACGGCGTTTGTTCCGGGGTACACAATCTAGAAACCGGTATCCCCCAAGGATCACCACTCTCAGTAGTTTTATTCAAAATAGCGTTTGAAGATCTAAGTATTATACTGGCAAAATATAAAGTTGTAAAATATTGTATCTACGCAGATGATCTCATTGTATTCAGTAATGTCAACAATTTAGAACTTATCAGTCAAACTTTTGAAAATATTCTCTCAGATATTAGAATGTGGGGTCATTTTTCCGGAGCCAAAATCTCAAACAAGAAAACCAAAATATTACACATATGTAAAAAACACAGTTGCAATAAATTGTTAACAGTTAACTTTGAAAATTCCACCATCAGCAATGTTAATACACTAAAAATTCTAGGTCTACAACTTGACAGTAAATATAACTTCAAAAATCAATGTCTAGCTCTTAAGAAAAACTTAGATATAAGGTTAAATATAATTAAATACTTAGGATCAAAAAAGAGTTTTGTTCATACTAATACACTAACAAACATCACCAGAGCAATTATATTATCGAAAATAGATTACGGCCTACCAATATACGGGAAAT
Organism: Microdon myrmicae; assembly: GCA_963931805.1. Classification (NCBI taxonomy): domain Eukaryota; kingdom Metazoa; phylum Arthropoda; class Insecta; order Diptera; family Syrphidae; genus Microdon; species Microdon myrmicae. The sequence goes on from OZ007497.1 coordinate 205,477,711, forward strand.
GCAGCAAAACTAACCTACAACTAGTGAAATCCCCCTATCACGCAGCAGCCCGAATAAGTACAGGTGCATTCAGAACCACCCCAATAACAAACATTCTAGCAGAAAGTGGACTCCCGACGATTGAAAATCGAATGAAGTACCATTCAGCCAAGCTAGTTGTCAAACTTACCGCCACACTGGAGACACCCATAGTGGAGGATATAAAACACATCCTTAGGAGGAAACGGCCCCAAAGGTACTTGTCGGCCCTAGGACAGGCAATATTACTTGCGCACCAATTCCGAATAAACATTAAACCACAAAAGGCAAGGACAATTCACCCCCCGTGGTTATTATCACCTAAGATATTCAACACCGATTTAAGCCTACTCCCAAAAACTAGAACAAACCACCTAGAATACCAACAACACTATCAACATATCAAAAACCAACACCGCCAGTGGAACCTACTTTTCACCGACGGATCCAAAACAGAGGACGGCACGTCATTTGCGATAGTCAACAGCGCAAAAATAGTAACCAGAAAGGGACTTATACCCGAATTCTGTTCCATATTTTCGTCCGAAGCAACCGCTGTACTGGAAGCAATTAAGTTAGTAAAAAAGGACAAGACACTTATTTGTACAGACAGCCTATCAACCATCCAGGCAATAAGGAACCCAAACAATAGAAACCGAATCATTCACTTGATCCAGCATAGTTTGTTCTATAAACAAAACAAAATAAAGCTTCTCTGGGTGCCAAGCCATAGTGGGATAGCAGGCAACGAAGCAGCAGATGCTGCTGCAAAACTGGCCATCAAGGAACCCCTAATAACCTTTTTCGTTGAAAACAGCAAGGACTTACATAGATACTTAAATAGTGAGCTCCACAACTTAGAACAAAAGGACTGGGCAGACTACAGGCATATGTATGCAGTAGTAAACCCCAGAAGAGAACCCATCACATATCCACCAACAGCCGCAAAACATAAAATCAGGTGCTTCCTCCGGCTGCGCCTTGGGCACACATTTATCACCAACCAACATCTCATCAACAGGAGTAATCCCCCTACCTGCCATATCTGTGCATCCAACTCCAACCTATCCTCCAAACACGTACTATTTGAATGTGCAGGGGTAAAAAACCTCGTTCGCCAACATTACAACGACGACATCCTCAACATCATATCCCAACCATCATCATCTAATATCGATAAGCTCTACAAACTACTAACCTTAGTTAAGTTACAAAATCTAGTGTAAACAATATTTAATATTTATATTCTAGCCGAAAGCCTTAGTCGCTAGTGCTATTAGTTTTAAGTTACCATGTAATTTACTTGCATTGTAATAAATAATAATAATAATAATAATAATTTGGGTGAGACGGCATTTTTATGATTAACAATAATACAAATTCATTAACTACAGACACACACGAACAGCACAGGAAAATGTTACGACTCTTTGCGAAACCGATTCTGTTCCGGAAAACATAACTAATAAAATCCGCGACCACTGGATGTGTACGCGTCCCCGGACGCCACGGGGAGCGGAAGGCGCACCTACCAGATCGGTGGTTGGAATAAGACAGCGTTGCTCTGCTCGATGCAGAGCCACTTCGCAACTGGGGTGAGTTTCCTCGAGAGAGAAAGCGTTTCTCTCGTGGTAAAAACAAGTAAGAAGGGCTTGGTAATGTATGTGTATGTGTGATCATACACATCACCGTGTTTATCGATGCATTTAGCAAAGGATAAACGAAACTTGAAACGAGAGAAAAAGAACAAATGGAACGAATAGATCATTGTTTACGCTGTGCATTGTGGCTATCATAGACGGCAATTCATCGGAGAAATGGTGCTGAAAACAAATAAGGGCATCATTAAAGTCGTGGATGAGTGGTGCGGATGCGTTAACACTAAACCTACCGACATATTATTTATACCTATTTCTACCGATGTCGGTCAAATGACTGCTTTTGAAATAAACATTATAGTCTTTTCCAGTTGATTGTAATTAATACAGAATTTAGCATAAACAATAAACACAAAATAATTATCATATAATAATTAAAAAATATTTATTTTTCGTGCTCTCAAAAGCGGCCATTTGACCGCTCTTATAGGTTTAGTGTTAATAGATGCATCGCCATTAGGAAAAGGTGCTAATGGGTTTTAATGTTTATGGCCTCTCAGACTGCAGTAGGAACCGAGTTCTTGTTTGTACTAGGAAATGTTAGAGGATTCGGTTTAGATGATAATGCCTGGGATGCGGTAATTGTTTGTCGATTGGACAAATGAATCGCGGATCAGTTTATTGCAGCTGTTTAAACTATGTCCGACATAGCATTTTAACGATGACAATGAGTGCCGAACGGTTTGGAATTTATGACGCCGTATGATGTGAAGAATTCTTTACAGGAAATTTGAATAACGCATTAAATGCGTGAATGCTATGAGAATTCTCCTTAGGGATTTTCAGATAATGCGTTGGATGCATTAAATGTCCTTGAGAAAGGAAATGTTTCAGGTATTATGGTGATTGGGATGCAAATATGGGTTGCGAATAACGAGGGGGGGGGGGGGGGTGAATTTAAGAACCCCCACAGTCTCATCAATGTGAGAGAGGAAGTTAAGCTCCCCGTCGCAAAGGAACCTAAGATCTCAAATACATTGGACAATGGTCAGGAGTTGGTTATGAAGGTTTGGCGGATTTTTGATCTTTTCGTCGATGTCTCTGAAGTGTTCCGCCGAACACTGTCCACAAACAAAATAACAACCTGGAACACGGAGCAAATGAAGCACACTATAAAACGCAAATTATTCCTTTTTGGAAACGCTCTTTTTTTATTTTATTGTTCGATTTTTTTTTGTCTTTTAGTTCACAATTGTTTTCAATACATCGAATATATATAAACGACAAAATTTCACCACACCTTGTAACGAGTCAATTTTGCAATTACCCTTACTTATGTCTGTCGATCGTATGTAGTCTATCAGTTATTGTTCGCACGAAATTGATCACATATAAAAAAGTCATCCGTTGGAATACCAAAAAATGTCACGACGAGGACAACTTGTCAGTCTCAGTCTTGACTGTCCGCACTTGATCTAATTATTTGGGAGAACAACGTAATACCCGAAAAACACAATTCCGATGTCCTTCGCGGGGATCACGAGTCGGCGGGCGTTGAAATGCGGAGCGTTGAACGCCGAATATATGTTGTCCTTCGGTGGCAGTTCGGTCAATTGACTTAACTCGCGTATTTAAAAGTTACGAGACTTCGGGTCCTCCGGTTTCTTTTTCGGTTTAATGCCTGTACGGATACCTCCTCGTCGGGGTTCTCTATCTAGATTGTGGTTACTTTCTCTGGGGATGATACTATTCACCCCATAGTTTTCTTTTCTCCTTTCGCTTTCCTTGGGTGGTGACTTTCTCTCAATCGAGAATCTCCACCAGGGAAGATCGCGCTCACAAACTGACGCGGAGGTTGCTGTCTGCTTGCTGTAGATCATTCTGTGATCGTCAGATTTTCACACTTCTGGTGCATCGGTTATGCACACAATCGAATGTGTGATTTACATTAGGCGATCATGGGATAATGGTAATTATCATTATTTACTTACCTCTATGGGAACAGCATTTTCGTTTATTGCTGTTGCTCCGCAATGGCCTTTGTTTAGGCGAAGTGCATTGCGGCAGGGACAACGGTTCTGCCGACGGATTGGTTTTCCGGCAATTCGCTTATCGCCGGAGATGTGATGTTTGTCGACAATTGGCGCAACTGTGCCAACCATTCGTGTATATCCAGTTGATGGATCGATACACAATTTCTGTGTTGGGACATGTTCTTCGCTTGCCGTGCAGGCGTAAGAAAATTGTTCGGGACTTGTGGCCCACGTATCTGTGGATCGTGGGGTTGCTGACTCCAGGATGAATGTTACCTTTTTTCAATTGGAAAGGGGGACTTTGGAGACACGTGTCTGTGGGCACGTGTAGTTTGGCTATAGGTGAGTATGTACCTTGGTGGAACGACGACATCTCGACCTATAGTGGTTTGTGTGGTTCGTAGAACCGCCACAAAGGTGTTGTATATAATATTAGCAACACATACCGGCTTCCGGCTGTTTAGCCCGTAGTAGTTTGTCCCGGCTGGAGGCGTAAAAGGTGTGCCCAACCACTTTGATGAGTCCCCGATGAGCCGATGGTACGCTTCCGGGGCGTTTGCCACGATCGGTGGTGTACCCCCTTGTTGGGAGGGGGCCAACCGCCTTGGTCGTCTATCAGGAGTTGGTCGATGGCAAATGAAAAGGCCTTTTGTTTTGGTTTACCTTGAGGGTTAATTTATTTACTTCGTTTGTACTCAATTCGGACGCTTAGGCTGTCTGCTTCTAATTAAATTTTGCCTACAACGGAACTCTCTATTTATACCCAAAATCAAATCCGAATTCTAGGCTTCCTTCCCATAATTCATTTCTCACCTCGAGACAGCAACCTGATGCTAGCCCTCAGTCGAGGGGAACTGCTACGTTGCAATATTGCTGCCGGTCACCCTGAGGTGGCAACCTTACGCCGACTCTGGCTGCAGTTCCACGCCAAGGCCATAGGAAAATTTCGATTCAAGGTAATGCGAATCTGATTTTCCCATAGCAAATAGCATGCATGTGCATGGGTGGAATTACCTTGAAGGTGATGGGTGGGGTGTTGGGTGATCATCAAGGTGATTTTTTGTTTGCTTGTAGGGCATAGATGGAACGTGAGAATTGCAGAATTGCAATTCTGATTATGAGAACTGGAAATGCGTTTACCAACAGGTAGGCATGTGTTAGGGTTTCACAGCTACACCGTAAGGCTTCCATCGGTTGCAGCAGGTAATTATATTTGATTCTACACCGAAAGAATTCTTTCGGTTTAAAGTTAATAAAAGATGTCCCATATGCATGCAACATTATTGTATTTGCAGAATTTTGCGTACTTGTAGAGTATAGGAATTCTGCGTGTAACAAATTTATTAGATTATGGGGTACATGGATATAGTATACATATTATATGGAATGTATTGTGAAGTGCAATATACATGTTATATGTAAATATATGGTACATCATTACAGTATTAGATTTCTGCGTGTAACAAAGGGTATAAGAACGTGAGGATGAGTGAATACGCTTACGGGAAAAGGTTATTGATTGGCATTTGGCGATGTTAAGTACAAAGCAATTTTTGTCACACCAAGTCGAGAAGCTGTCACAGTCAGATTGCAGCAGTGCAGAATTAAGAGGTGACTCGATGATCTTGTATAACTTGATATCATCATATAGTATAGGGACAAGCTGGAATTCTTAATGACCTTATCGATGTCTTTAGTGGCAACTGTAAATAGGAGAGGACTCGGGTGGCTACCTTGAAGGACCCCAGATGCGGCAAGGAAGGTGTTGGATATCATGGACCTGAGCCAAACGGATTAAAGTCTATCCTTTAGTTAGGAAGAAATCCATTTCGGCAATCCAAATTCGAAGCCGAGGGCGGATAATTTGAAGAGGATTAGATTGTGGGAGATTTAGTCGAATGCTTAACTGAGGTCGGTCGAGACCATATCGACCTCGTAACCGTCCTCTAGTGCTAAGAGTGTAAAGGAAGTGAACTCAACGAGGTTGGTTATAGTTGATCGGCCATTGAGAAAACCATGTTGCCTTGATGAAATAAGAGATTTGCAACGCAAACTAAGAGATTCGTATAGAATGCTTTCGAGAATCTTGGGTAAGTGGGACAGTTTGGCAATGGGGCGGTAGTTCGCGACATCGTTTTTGGGACCCTCCTTGTGCATGGGGGTGATGAAGGAGGTGTTCCAAATGTGGGGAAATACGCCTTGAGTGAGTGAGAGATTAAAGATCAGTGAGAGGGGTGCAGAGAGAATGGATGAGCATTTCTTGAAGAAGATTGCAGGGATTCCATCAGGGGCCGGTGTAAACACGTCTTTGACTTCCAGTAGCTGGGATTCAATTAAGGTCGAATCAAAGGAGTTGTGGAGAAGGGGCACGCGGGAAATGTTAGGTAGGTAGTTGAAGTATGACGGGTCAGGAATAAAGGTGTCATTACTGAATGACTGATTGAAGTGAGTGGCGAAGAAGTTAGCAATAGTAACAGAATCAGATTGGGGTCATTTTTGAGATTGGTCTGAGTTTTGGTAGGATAGTTGCGATAAATGGTGTTGAAAAGTTTCGTGAATTGGAGGTAACAGCTAAGAAAGTTGGAGTAGTCAGGTATAGTCCGATTCGGGGGGATGATGATCCATAACTTATTCCTTTTATTATGCAGTGGGTGAAGCTTGTGATTGTACCATGGAGGGGAAGAGGTTGGTGGTCTTTGTCTACAGTGGGGAACGAACAGGGAAATAAAATAAAGGATTTCGGTATATAAGTGGGTGATGGCATTTTCAACGGATAGGTGATCGTAGTTGAACGAAAAGCGGCCTAGGTAGTCGTTGATGAGGAGAACATTCGCTTTATGGAAATCGTAGGCGAAGCGCGGGGGGGGGGTGGTGGTGGAGAGTGGCCTCGGAAGATGATCACGAAAAGGCAGGGGGGGGGGTCTATAGATGTAAGGACAAAGGGGCTGGGTGAGACAAATGTATCGATAGGGAAACCAAGAGGTTTCGAACGTCGCTGACCTGACAGAGATAGGAATCATCTAGTCGATCCATGAGGAGACATTCCTTGGCCGAGGTGGGGTGGGAGGTGAAGTGTGAATGATCATCAGATACAACCCAATTGAGTTGCGGAAGATTAAAATCTCCGAAGATGATGATGTCTTCCTCGCAATTACTCAGCTTGATTATATGGTCGATAGCATTAAGAGTTAGCTCGTAAATTTCAATAGGCTGGGGTGTCAAGATATAGAAGCACATGGAGAAGATTGATTTCCGGGGAAGAGCGATTTTGACAGTCACAAAGTCCAGGTTGAATGAGGTAGGGAAAGCGATAAGTGCCGTCTCGAGGCTTTTGTGGCCAGCGATGAGCACTCTTGGGCTGGGGAAAAAGTCTGTAGTATGATTGAGGAGGTCATCGCGGAAGTTGATGAATATGTGGGGAAACAATTCCTGGTTATGCATGTTGGGGATTAAGTTCGTTTCACTTAAAGCGAAAATGTCGACAGGTGACATGGGAGTTTTTCAGAATGAATTGGGTCTTTGAGCTCTTACGTTCTGGTAATAGAGGGTAAGGGGGTGTTATACTATCGGTTTTGGGAGGGAGGTGAATTTAGGAACGAAAAAACTTATTGAGGACGGTCTTACTACTTTGAAGATGTGACAAAGTTCTGAAGTGAACGAAGTGGTCGAAAGTTTTTAGGTGATTCGATACTTTATGGGGCGATAAATTGAAAATTACGTCGGATTTTACGAATAATTTGTGGGGACTGGGGACGTCAGTTATAGTTTTGCCTTCATAGCAGACAGAATCAGATTACTCTAGAAAGAGACGAATATTTTCATATGTCTTTCGGTCTCTAAGTTGGGACAATGCGCAGCGGTAATCATATGTTTGGAAGGTGAGCTGCGTGATTTTTACTGCGGGAGGGAAAACTTGGTCAAAAGCGGGTTGAGAACTAAGGCTTGAAGGGGGGGATGAGTGGCCGAAATTAAATGGTACGGTAGATAGTTGGGTAGAGCTGGGAGAGTAAAAGGAGTGGGTAAATGACTGGTGTGATGGGTTAATGGAATGGACTTTGACGAAATTGGATATTTGTTTGATGTTATTGTGGCGCGGGGTGTTGTGGGATGAGCAGCGAGAGTGTGGCTTAGGGGTTTTGAGTTATTGGAAAGCGCGGGGTTAGGGTTAAAAGAGACTCTATTAAGGGGAAGTTTAACGGAAATCTACTTTTTACGAGAAAGGTTTTGGTTATTGGTTTTCCGTTTATTAGAGGAGTAAGAGTTGTCTTAATTAGGATGGGCCGGGGGGGGGGGGGGGGGGGGGCTGTGTGGGTTTGGGGCAGGCTGAACGAAGAGAATGGGAGTATGCATTGGCCAATTGAGACATTTGGGGGTGGGAGTGTTCATTTTTGGGGTATAGGTGACCCCAAGACATTTCATCCTGTCCTGTGGTCTAATCGTAGTACCTCCTATTTGTATTCGAAAATTCTGTGGAAATCGAGAAGTGTTAAAAGCCTTTTCAATGCCCAGACTCCCGCAATGGTGGGTTCCTTGTTAAAGAGGCGCACGCAGACGTGGTTTTGAAAAACGTTGAGAACTATAGTGGTGCGGCGCGCTCTCCTAAATCCAAATTGGAAATCAGGTATTAGGTTCCCGGCACTGGTAAAGTTCTTTAGCTTCTCGTGTATAAATATTTTGCTGATGGAAGTGATGAACGAAATGGGACGACAGCTTGAGGGGTGATAATTTGGTTTCCCAGCTTTTGCTATTGGGCAGACAACAGCATGCTTCCAAGCTTGGGGAAAGTACCCCGTGTTGTAGGCATGGTTGAGCAGAATGGAGAGCTTTATAAAGAATAAAGCAGAAAGCCTTCGCAACGAGTGGTAGGACATATTGTCGATACCGCGTGACTTCTTAGGGTTTCGAGACTTAACTAGGTTCTGTAGTGTATTTGGTGTGACGAAGCCGTGACTATTATCACGTTTGTCGTCGAAGTATGCGCTGTTAGCTGAGTTAAAGACAACTATTGGCTCGTGAAAGTTGTCAAATTTATTGTGAACCTCTGAACTAATTGATAACGTCATTATTGACAACAAGACCGTTGTGCATGATTGGTCCAATGATACGAGAGATGCCACATATCTTTTTAACATTTTTATAAATATTCTGGTCCATCTGAATACTCTTCAGTTTGTCTTCCAATTGTCGAGTGCGATTGTTTTGGAGTCTTTGTTTTATCAGTGTGCCAATATTGTGAATAATGGCTCGCAATAATGGCTCCCTTTGCGTAAAGCGGTGACGATATCTCATTCTGCAGAGCTTTTTTGGCTCCCGGATGAGACGAAGAGTCAGGTCGTCAAGAGAATCTGATAAGTCTTTTCAAGTTTGTACTTCGGGACATGAGTCTCTGAAGTTTCATCTAGAATCTCGTGAAGTCGAGTAGCAGCGTTATTTATCTCAACCGTCGTTAGGTTCCTGTCAGTGGGGAGAGAGAGTTGGTGGAGTTTTTCGTTCAATGTAATATTGAAGTTGTCCCAATTTGTGCGCCCATAATTGGGTATGTATCTGAAATGGGCCCGGATGCTCGATAGCCGCGGATGAACATGGTCACAGCGTTGTGGTCAGATACACCCGCAGATACTTGGGGAGGAGTGATTTGGGAAAGTAAGTCTTTGGACACAATAAAGATGTCCAGGATGGAGTTACCTCGGGTGCCGCCCGTAGGTGCGACTATTTTCGAAGTTGAGGGCATGACAGTTTTCGGTATACCATTGGAACAACTTTGTGCCATTTGGGCAAGAGACGGAGTTGTTCCAGTGGGGATGCCTGGAGTTGAAATCGACGCCTGTGATGAAGTGTGTATTCCCCGAGGACGTTATTAATTTGCCGATACTTTCGGGATTAATGGGGCCATTATTGGTTTTATGCGAGTGGTATACGGAGTATATGTTCACTCTACCATTATTAGCTAGATGCAATACAACCCCGGAGACCTCTATGGACTCGAAATGTGGGAGGTCAATAGCTTCATGGCGAAGTTCGCTATTAACTAGAATACAGGTGCCACCTCCGTCGATGGTGGGGCCGCCAGTTAGGGTTCGATCTCTTCGAATGATTGAAAAGTTTGGGAATACAGGACGGTGACATGGATGCAACCTAGTTTCGGTTACAAGAACCACGTCCGCCGGGTTATCCTTTATGAAGTCAGAGACTATGATACGCTTTGATAGCGAAACAAGGGAGCTGACATTTATAAGGATAACTTTAATTTTGGGATCCATTTTGAAGCGTATGTCTTACATATGCCGTGAAGAGGAGCGCAGCCCTCTCAGCCTCAGTTGTTAGTTTTTTATATCGGGGTCGAATATCCTCAATCAGGCGGGAGAGACTAAGTAGTTTCTCGAGCATTGAGGGTTGCCCCTTTGGAGGCTTTTGTGCCGCCGCTTGGATTTGTGGGGTTCTGTTGGGCTTTACCGCGGGTCGCTTAGGGGCTTGAATATGTTTTTGAGGGGGAGGAGTTGGGAGAGCTTTTATACTATTTGTTTGTCGGTCATTAAGCATCTTGGCGAATGTAAATCCATTTTGGATGAAGTTTTGCGTGGCCTGTTTTCCGAGGTCTGACTTGGCTGTTTGTTTAGCTCGAGTCTCCTTGGATCTTTGAATTATTTCTTTATATTTCGGACAGTTCCTGTAGCTGGGCGGATGCCCTTTCTTTCCACAGTTGCAGCAAGTTGGCAGTGTTATTTCATCCTGCACATTTGTTGTGGGATCGTATTTGGCTAGCTGAAGTTCGCACTTGCCAATGTCGTGGGATTTTCCGCAACGAACGCAACGGCGGCTCATGTTGGAATTTCGGGAGGGATGCCCGAAACGTTGGCAACGTCTGCATTGAGGTATTTCATTGTTATGAAATACCTCGAAGACGACTTGTTGATGAAGAGTTTGAAGCGACTTTGTTCCTTTTATGGAGTCTATGTCGGTTCCTGGGGCAAAGTGAAGCTCCCATATGTTCACCTTGCTGTATTTTTGCGGTCTGATTTTCACGAACCGTTGTGGGGGAGAGAATTTTTTAACGTCAATGAATTTGACGTAGGGGAATGTTGCTTCACGGGCAATTAGGATGTCGTCCTTTTCCCAGCAGGCAGCGACTGTGTAATTATTCACCTCCTTGGTTTTCAGAGTATCGTTAACCTTACAGAACGTTTGTCGACCATAGGTTACGATTTTATTGAGACTTCGCCTTAAAGTAAAAGAGCTCCTTTAGGTTAAGGTCTCCTGCAAAGACCCCAGGTTTCTGCTTCTTTTTTAAAGCAAGTACGTCTGCCCCGACCGCTGTTTGGTTGGCCTTTTGAGTTGGAGCGGTCTTTGGTTTTGGGGTTGTGGAGGATGGTACCTTCGGTGTGCACGATTTTTCCAACGGAATGACTTTGTGTGCAGTGGGATGTACCGAGCGGTTTGCCACGATTTCATTAGCCGATGCTGGGGATATTACTGGCGTAAAGCCGGTGGCAACACGTTTACTGGAGGGACCTCCGTCGCAGCTCAGCGTGGGTCGAGGTGTCTTCCGCTTTTCCGTGCGGAGAGAGGTGGGCGCGGGGCGGCAAGTATTTGGAGTAGGGACATGGCGACAATTCTCGTCGGCAGAGACATCAAAGTCGCTATCGAGGTTTGTCATTTCAGGTTCGATCTGTGAATGACGGGCTTCCAGGTTCGTGTTGGAGGGGGTCGGGGGTGAAGTAGCTTTCAATGCTGCATTCTCCCTATCGAGAGCACCAATGCTGGCTACCGCGGTCGCGAGTTCGCTTCTCAATCTGTAATATTATTGGTTATGAATATTATGATGCTGATGGGTGTGGTAACTAATTATTCAGTGCGTGCCTTGCACTTCCGCTGTGGAGGTATAGTGGGAAAGGATTAGATTTATTACCTAATTATTCCACTCGCTGTCCCGATGCTGAGCCACGGCTCCAACCGGTTTATAGAATTCTGTCTTCTGCTGTAGAGGGGTCCTTATGTGCCGTCCTCTATCCTCGAAATGAGTTCTAGCTTCTCCCTTGTTGAATCTGCAGCACCAATTGCAACACAATCTCATAAACACTGAGTTGTATGTCCACTGAGATCGTCCATTAGGTAACACAACGTTAAAGGTCTTCTTCTTATGTGCCGTCTTTTATCCTCGAAATGCGTTCTAGCTTCTCCCTTACTGAATCTGCAGCACCAATTGCAACACAATCTCATTAACACTGAGTTGTATGTCCACTGAGATCGTCCATTAGGTAACACAACGTTAAAGGTCTTCCTGTTCAAGTCCAGCAATGTTTTCCATTGAATTCTCCCAATTCAAAAAACTGCTTCTAGTCGAATCAGGTTTCGATTACACCTCAATTCCAACCGAACAAAAAAAACAAAACTTAAAACAACTCCACAGTTTATTCAGTACACATTAAATTGCGCTTTCATTTACACCTCAATTTCAATCGAACAAACAATTATCTCCGGTAACACAAAAAACGGTTAACGACAGTTCGGTGTTTCGGCTTTTTCTGCCCTTTCTTCCACACAACATTTTTACGGGACTCCTTTTATTCTTCTTCTGACAACGGAACGTCAACCAAAAAAACCGTACCTCAAAACATTGACCCTCTGTCTCTCTCGCTCCCCATTCACGTCCACTTCGAAAACCAAATTCGAACTCGAAGAACAGCACGATCCACACCCGAATCGGGGCGCGTTCAAAAACTCACTTCTGGATCGTGCAATTCCTCCACCACCTTACCATCATACTTCCTTAAAACAAATTATGTTAATAATTAAATACAAAATTATTAATTTATGGGGTGGCCGACGCACGTAACATCCCCCCCCCCCCCCCCCCCCCACAAGACCGCATGGCATTCTTAGGAGAGGAATGTCACGCCGGAGAGTGGACGGCGGAGAGCAAACAAACAAACAATCAGCAAACCAACCAACAAATAAATAAATACACATGCTTAGGTGTTAAGGTTAGTAAGGATTTTCTATATATTTAGTACTACTTATATATTAGGGTTAGTGAAACAAAATAAATAATGCTTAAGTGCTAATGTTAGTACGTTTTAGGCTACCTATATACTAGGGTTAGTAAAAATAAATAAATAAATAACACTGATGTATTAACCTAAGATCTCACCTAAATCTTAATGTTAGTGTGTACTTTCTACTGCTTATATATTAGGGTTAGTAAAAAGATAAATAAATAAATAACACTTATGTATTAACCTAAGAGGGGGAACAACTGACATCGTCGTCATGGGCACTACAACCGGGAACCGGTCTTGGCCTTATTTAGCAAGTCCTGAGGCTTGTTAAATTTTCCATAATGATTTATTTTGTCTGGGCAAGGTCATTAGTCTTGCGCCAGGGGCTCCCCGACGGGGAATCGAACCCCGGTCTCCCGGGTGACAGGCGGGTATACAACAGACAAGCACTCCACAAAACCAAGGACAACACAAACGCCCGCGGCGGGTCCGACACTTAATTCGATGGTCCGACCGAAAGCTCGACCGCCCACACGATCCGGTTAGGACCCCCCCGCCCCCCTTCTCGTCTAACCTCCAAAATGTCACCCGGCCGGCGAAATCGTCCCGCTCCTATATATTTCCTCTTGGACTCCTTTACTCCCAGTCCATGGGTTGGCAGATCGGGGGTTGCCCCGTTCCGGCGGCAAAACCTACCATCACCCAACATTATAGTGCGCTTTCGCACTTGCTATTTGAGATCCAACCCCCAGCACTGGGGTTTGCCTCTGCAGTCTGCGCTGGGACTGCGCCTGCAGCATTAGGCCTGGCCTTAAAGACTTTTCGTCAGACTCTCAAATTAGTATCCCCCGACGAAGGTCCTTAACAAGGACGAAGATTCCGGAGGGTAACCAGAGTCTGGCCAGCTAGGATCAGGGTCTCCAAGTTACCGGAAGGCTCAACCTTTCCGTAATTGTTCTTTTATAAAAAAAACGTTGTCTATAACAATATGTCACTAACGTCCACTGTTTGGGGTTCATCCGGATGACCACGTGGGTAGCACGTGGTTGCACAGCTTTTCGCAGCCCTCCCCTGTATGGGTGGGGTCTCCGGGCGAGTACCTGCCGCAGTATCGACCTTGACAGGTCCCTTTGGCACGTCTCCCCGTTCGGCTGCCACATGTTCAACCCTTCCCGTCCCATTGTTGATAAATTGAATGGAGAATGGCACGGGATTTACGGTCGTTCGGGGGAAAACCACACAACCACCCGGCCCGTCTACCTTACAATTCCGAGACAGGAAGTCATACCCCAACAATCCGTCTTCCTCCAAACCCGGCAAGGAGTCTACTATTTGGAAACTGCAGGGAATCTCATGGTGCAACTTGAAATTCCCAGTGCAGCATCCCCTCGACTTACCTTTGACAAACAGCGCTTGGAGCGTTGGAGATTTATGCACATCCATGCCATATCTAGGATGGAGTGCCTTCAGCTTCAACAGGCTGATCTCAGCGGCGGTGTCCACGATTAGGCGCGTAGCGTTCCTACGGTCAATGTCTAAAGGGAGAGCGACAATCGGGACCTGGGTCGGCGAAAACTGAGAACAGCTGGAGCCGGGTTGCGTTTCTAGTGCGGTCGGGTAGGATCTTGCCGACCCGACCTTGGGGAGTTTCCCGAACTCTCCCATTTTGCCTTATGTCGACACTCTGCCGCCTTGTGAGTATGTCGACCGCAAAACTCGCACAATGTTCCGCTCCCCCGTTCAGGAATGTTCCGCTCGGGAGTCCCACTGGACTCCGAACTAGCGGAACTGGAGCTATTCTTTCTGCCCACTTTGGGCCCAATGCGCCGGGGCTGCCATTCCCGGCTCCCCGCGCTGCCTGATGCGGCATCATGTCTCGCGTCCGTCTTTGAGGACTTCGAGTCCATGGAGCCGGGTCGCTTACCGCCACCGCTCGACACGGACGATCGTCGCCCACCCCCTCCCCCTGCTTCCCGGGAATCCTTACTCTCCGCGCTACTATTACCGGCTTTCCGGTTTCGCCGACGCTGCCTCCGACGCCCTCTGCGCCCATTTCTCGCGCTTGCCCCAGTCTCCACACGAGTGTCTTGCTCTCGGCCCGCAACAGGTGCTGTTCCGGCGTGCCGCTTATGGGGAGAACCCTGGGAATTCTGTTGTTGTTCCCACCTTTGCCTATATTCGCACCCGTGCAAGCTATGACCTTGTCGGCCACAAAACTCGCAACAGCACCGGGCGCTGAATACTCTGGGGCCTGATGTCGCCGTCCCGCCACCCGTAGACGGGGGCTGCGGCTCTGGTAGGACTCTCCGCTGAAACTGTGATCGCTGGTAAGGCGGTTCTTGCCGTGCGAAACCGCCTTGCTGACCTCTACCCCTGTATGTAGTCTGGGGACCGCGCGTCCTCGTCGGACGATCCGGGCAGTCCATTATGTCGTGGCCATACCGCCAACACTCGCGACAGAAGGGAGTGTTTCGTCTTTGTAGACACTCGTCGTACACGTGACCCCTCAGATGGCAAAAATTGCATATTGTCTGGGATTCCAGGGGGCGAGCCGATCGATCAACCGAATCCCGGACCGGATTGTCCCGACCCGATCGATCTCCAGGCACATACGCCCTTTGAGCCAAACCCTGCGACCCTTCACTCCGACTCGAGGAAGACACGGTATTTGACCACGCTCCCCTGCCAGAGGAGGCCGGAGTGTAGGCGCCAGCATCCGTACGATGATCATGGTGTCCGTACGACCGCTCCTGAACGAAACTATCCTCCCCCCGCCGACGACTATCAGGCTCTTCGGCCGGCAACACGAATGACACCGCCCGGGGATTTAAATGCGATAAAACCGGCGCCGCGGTGCAATCCCTAAAAGTGGAGGAAGGGCCATCTATAAAAGTTGAAGAGCTTCCAAGTCCTACATCTAATGATTCAGACGCTGGATCGGCGATTCCGGGCAGCGCACCCACAAACAAGTCGTCCTGCCTCAACATTTCCCTTCGAGCTCGTTCAAATCCAGTTAGGTGGTCCTCCAGGCTTCGAAAAGGGACATTACCCAACGTGAGGAGGAAGTGCTTTAGTCCTTCCTCCCTCAGACCTCTCACCAACACCGGTTTGGCCATGCCCTCAAGCTGGCTGGCGAAGACGGACCTACCCTGGCGACCATAAAAACGCCCAGCTGCCCCCTCACACCGTACCACTGCCCGCTTCACTCGGGAAACGAAACTTGTGGCATCCTCGGAAGGAAGTTGTCGCATTTTGGAGAGTTGAGCACACAACTCCTCATACGACACCCGGGGTTCGTAGGCCTCTCTGAGACGCTGTTCCGCTTCGAGGAAGGTCGTGGGTGGTCTCTCCTCGAACATTCTATAGGGCAGCCACCGGAGGAAGGTATGTTCCTCCTCCACCAAGGCCATCCAAGGTCCTTCTACAGCCCTTGAGAAACGAAGATAGTCTCTCAGCTGTATCCGGGCCTTCCTGTCCCGAAAACATGGGGACCGCCTTCGACACGAGGTCGAAAACCCTATCAGTGCTCAACATAGTCCGTACAGGACATGGTTGTGGGCCCAGTTTAAAATATGAGGGCATCGGCGTGTCCTCCATGCTCCCAACAGGCTGTTTACTGACGGTGGGAGGGGGGCGCATTGGCGATCGGTCGTCCACAAATTCGTCACGCGAATCATGGAATGCCTCCGGATCCACCTCGTCAACCGGCGGCTCGGGAAATGCCTCGGGCCGTGCCGGGCAGGGGTGCCCTCTCGGACATCTCTCTGACGTTGCCTTGTTTGCATCTGCCGGCCGTCTACTAAATCCCACTATCACCGACACCAAAGTCAATCCCGGAGACCCCGCGGAGAGAAAAAAAAAAAAAACAACCCCGTCGCCGACAGTATCAACGCCCAGAAAGGGTGTGGAAAACAAAAAGGAACACAATTCCCACAACAAACAAACAAACACTCTCAAAGGGGGACCAACAACAACGACCCCGCCCAAGAAAGGGGAGAGAGAGAGAAAAAAGGAAAAGAACCCGGAAACGAAAACAAAAACCCTTCAATCCGACTATGAGGTGACAACACCAAAAATATACACAACAAAATCACACGCGTAATCAAAAAGAAGGAAGAAAAGGCAGAATCACAATTTCAAGAAACAAAAAAAAAAATTTCAGAGATCGATAAAGGTCAACATAGAATATCACAGTTTTCACCCGAAGAAGCTTCCAACAAATGTCTTATACACAAGATAGACAAATAAATTAAGTAAAAAATAAATAAATTTTTTAAATAAATAAAGATAGAAAAAAAATTTTTTTTTTCTTTTTTCGCTTGCTCCCTCTGCCAGTCTCCACTCACGAACGTATGGTTATCTCTAATTCCGCACCTCCGCCACTAATCTGCCAAAGCCTTCAGGTTACAGAAATTTCGACTGTTGATTCAGCGACACTATTTTACCAAACCTGCCGTGGTCCCTCGGGAAGGTTTGTCCGCAGCGCCAGTTTGTAATATTATTGGTTATGAATATTATGATGCTGATGGGTGTGGTAACTAATTATTCAGTGCGTGCCTTGCACTTCCGCTGTGGAGGTATAGTGGGAAAGGATTAGATTTATTACCTAATTATTCCACTCGCTGTCCCGATGCTGAGCCACGGCTCCAACCGGTTTATAGAATTCTGTCTTCTGCTGTAGAGGGATCCTTATGTGCCGTCCTCTATCCTCGAAATGAGTTCTAGCTTCTCCCTTGTTGAATCTGCAGCACCAACTGCAACACAATCTCATAAACACTGAGTTGTATGTCCACTGAGATCGTCCATTGGGTAACACAACGTTAAAGGTCTTCTTCTTATGTGCCGTCTTTTATCCTCGAAATGCGTTCTAGCTTCTCCCTTACTGAATCTGCAGCACCAATTGCAACACAATCTCATCAACACTGAGTTGTATGTCCACTGAGATCGTCCATTAGGTAACACAACGTTAAAGGTCTTCCTGTTCAAGTCCAGCAATGTTTTCCATTGAATTCTCTCAATTCAAAAAACTGGTTCTAGTCGAATCAGGTTTCGATTACACCTCAATTCCAACCGAACAAAAAAAACAAAACTTAAAACAACTCCACAGTTTATTCAGTACACATTAAATTGCGCTTTCATTTACACCTCAATTTCAATCGAACAAACAATTATCTCCGGTAACACAAAAAACGGTTAACGACAGTTCGGTGTTTCGGCTTTTTCTGCCCTTTCTTCCACACAACATTTTTACGGGACTCCTTTTATTCTTCTTCTGACAACGGAACGTCAACCAAAAAAACCGTACCTCAAAACATTGACCCTCTGTCTCTCTCGCTCCCCATTCACGTCCACTTCGAAAACCAAATTCGAACTCGAAGAACAGCACGATCCACACCCGAATCGGGGCGTGTTCAAAAACTCACTTCTGGATCGTGCAATTCCTCCACCACCTTACCATCATACTTCCTTAAAACAAATTATGTTAATAATTAAATACAAAATTATTAATTGATGGGGTGGCCGACGCACGTAACAAATCTCTCAAGAAGAGTCATCAAGTCCTGATGTGGTTGATGCCCCAAGCTCTGAAGAGAAGAGAGCTCCATTTTTGCGACGGATAAATGAAAGGAAAGTGGTGGACACGGGCAATCACAAAGAGCGAGAAACAGACAGATAAAAATCAGGTGAATAAAAACAAGTAGGAATGTAGGAAACAGAGAAAAGAAGATAGGAACAAGAAAAAGGAAGATGAAAGATAAACTTAATGAAACTTAAATGAGAACCAAAATTTCGGCACAAAACTGAAATGTAAAAAGTTGCTAAGTAAATTAGAATAGAAATATTTGGAAAAGGTTAAAGAAGAATTGGTATTAATTTTATAGTTTTTAAAAACGCGGGTTTCCAAGTTTGCGTTGGAGGAACGTTTTAATGAAAAGAAGAGAAAATTAAATGAAATTGAAATTGAGGATGAGATGAAATTTAAATGAAGAAAAGTCGAATACAGTTTAAATTATAATTATGATAAATAAAATACTTTAAATTTAGATTATAGTAAATGAAATAATATAAAATACTCCCTGTGTACAAAGAGGCGCAATCCTGTTGTTTTTTTTTTTTTTTTTTTTTTTTTTGTTAATGATTGCTTGGTTATCCTTTGTATGTTTGTTTTTCTTTGTAACCACAACTGGCATAGTAATTTATTAAGCACGTATTAATTAATAAAGGCGCAAGACTAGTGACCTTGCCCGGAAAAAACGAATCATTATGGAAAATCTAACAAGCCTCAGGACTTGCTAAATAAGGCCAAGACCGGCTCCCGGTTGTAGTGCCGATGATGATGATGAATTAATAAAACATGTCACAGCAACACGAGATTTAATGTTCCCGAACGCATTCACTCCAATTTATAGTTAACACGTCTGTGTACTGTGAAATTCGAACTCTCACTGGTGATCCCGAATCCAAAATGAGCCGCCGTTTTATACTCTGCATCCACAGAGATTTGTTAAAAAATCTGTGTAAGAATTCCAAGAAGCACAAATAAAATGTTGTATGCGCTTCAATTGGAATAGGGTTCCAAGAATGATATGGGAATTTGTTTGAACAAATTCCCGGAAGGTAAGATCATGAAATGTATTTGAAATGGACATGCATTTCATGATGTTAGGATTATTGTGAATTAAATGAATGTGCGACAAATGAACATTTGGTTTAATTTGTTGCGGATATGATTCAATTGGGGATGATGATTGGGGTTATGAATAGTAAGATAATTGGTGCTTTTTGTATAATAATGGGGTTTGGATGGGAGAAGTGATTTAGGCTCACTATCGAGAGAAGTGAAAGCAATCGCGGAATATGCCTATAAAAATTGCATAGACTACTGGATTGTCTGATGTACTTTTTTTTTTTTTGACTCATCCCTTATTTGACTGAGTGTACACATGGAAGTTCGACTTTCATCTCTTCGGTATTGAAGCGGTAGATAAAAAACGTTTATGTGAATAAGATATGGCAAGCTGTAGGACCTAATGTTAATGTTAGATATTATTGTTTTATTTTTTTACTTTTTCCTTATAGGTGAAATTATTTCCATTTAAATGAATGTGCAGATTCTTGTTTCTTTCTAGACGAAGTTTTCATCCGCGAATTACTATCTGACTCAACCAATAAACTTGTTGAATAATGAAGAATGCAGAAACGCCACTAAATATCCGAATGCACGTAAAAAGGATATCTGCTCAACGCATATTTTAGCACAGAATTCCACTTGTCCGGTAACAAAAAATGATAACAAATGAATTGGGCTTGTTTGATTTGTCCTTTTTTTTTTAAATTTAGGATAACAAAACGTTGATCAGCGACCGAGGAATAGGAATCCTTTGCGATAGTCACTTAGTTGGTGTTCTTTCATATGTCATATTCAACTCCGACTCGAATTCAAATTGTACGGAAAGGGAACACAAAGCCATATACACGAGTATTTTCCCACATCTGCGATGGATATATACAATTTTAATGAATTCTAACGCCAAAGAATATCTATCGTTACCATATAATGCGTCAACAAATTTAATATCACGTCGTAAGTATTGTTTTCTGTTATTACTTCTTAAGCACTGACTTTTATCCTTTTTTAAAGATAAATACCAACGAGAAGTTTTGACTCCAGTACTAAATAATTTAAACGATCTTAAAGTCTCAACGGAAGTGAACAAATCGACCGCCAATTGTGAGGTTGAAGTTACAACGGCTATTACAAGTTCAGTTGAGGTTGTAACAGTACGCGACACATCAGACGATTGGATTCATACGCGATATAATAGAACAACGTGGATTTCGACCCTCCAAAAAGATTTAACAAACAGTGCTGTGATATGCGCGCAAAGCATTAAATTTGTCTTAATCTGTAGCATTTCTAACATTTACATAAATTGTTAATTTGTGATTTCAAGAGTATATATATATATATATATATATATATATATATATATATATATATATATATATATATATATATATATATATATATATATATATATATATATATTATTTATCTTTTATAAAGCAAGAAATATAGCATAATATGATTCAGTCTCATATCATCATCCTCTGGATTCAGTTTACGGATAATGTTGGGACCTTGAATAAGTTCTCACAAATTTTTCGTGGAAATTAATGTTTTTAATAAAAAAAAATTGGTCTCTGAAAGTAATGTCCGTAGCTAATCATTACTTTACCCACCTTTCTGACAGTATTTCCATTCCAGGTCGGAACACAACTCGCCTTTTGAGGCTATCCAAGAATCGACTAGTGTGTTAGAATTTTTATAAGAATAAAAATGTCACTAAGCCAGGTCCGCCGATTGAATCAAGAAGCGATGACAAGTGAATACGACATTCCATTTCATCATTTCCAAGTAGCTGTTCACTAGTTATCTATATGTCGACCGTTGTCAATTTGGAAAATGACTATGTTGTGTTTTTGCCTGTCTAGGAGTGTCTCAAAACGTTTGAACTAATGATTCTGCAAGTGCAGAAAACATCTGATATGGATTTTATGAAATAACATTTTTACCTTCAAAATCATTACTTTTTGGAGTGCCTAAACGCATTTCTGTGTGTTGCTTCGGTAGAACGTAAGTGTCAACAACAATTTGGTGTGTATCAACTACAGATGGTTTTTTAAATAAAATAGTGGCAAGTATTCCCTTTTTGGCACAAAACTCGACACATTTAACGTTGTAAAAAAAATTATTTACACTTCGGTGAAATAACATACATTCACCAAATTTCCAGCTTGCTTCCTTCTAGATGCGTTACCATTGTAAACAATGCCAACAAGGCTTTGGTAACGCCATCTGTTGCAAAACGGCGATAAAGTCTTAATAAACAGATATTTTACTGTTTGTAGCAGTTAAACGCAGAGGGAAATCTCCCATTCATTCTTATCGAGTACTTCAGAGTGAGCAGACGTTCGCTCATAGCATGGCTGAAACTCGTGTTTGTGAAACACGTGTTTGTGAAAGTCTGTAACACACGTGGGTGAAGTGCACGTGTAAAAATACTTTTAGTAATACTTTTAGTAATAAAACAGTGAAAACAGTGAAAACTAACAGTAACGCATGCTGGGCGACGGCCCCAGTGACGACCAACAATTCATGATAGAGCGTAAAAGAAGAGCCACCGACGATTTACTGAGCGCAACAAAGAAACCAACAACCATGGACTATCAAAAAAAGTATCTGGAAGCCGTGGATTATATCAATACACTTCGACTCAAGATGAAACAACTCCACGAGGAAATTCGCTCCCTAAAAACAACCAGTAAAATCAGAGATGACGTATGCATGGAAGAAACGCCTGCTCAACACCCTGGACTAGCCCCATCATCTCCAAACCAACAATCACTACTACGTCACTACTACCAACTCCTCTAGATAACAGGGCTCACTATCTGAATTGTCTCCATACTAGAAGTCTCTTCACCTCTGGAAGATTGGTTAATGACTCCAACGAGGTAGTGTACCATAACACCGAGCTGGCACCCAATCAGTTCAAATACTGTAACATACAACCATTCTCCAACATTCTGCGTTTTAACGAACAACCGGAAAGTGTTACCGCACCTGAGGCCACTAACTAACCATATCTCATGCCAACCTACTTCCTTAACCATCAATCCCTATATTCCCCAATTCACATTACATATTTAACTTATTATAAAATAAATTCGGTTAAGCTAGAATAAGTTAAGTTAAGTATTAGATTAGATTAAATTAAAAAATAAAAATCCTGGTTTTCTGACCTTTTCCAGGAAACTGTTAATATTAAAACCTTTAATACTCGAATAGTTATTCACACATTCAGTTATGTTTGAAAAATGTGTAATGTATGCATGTAAACATTGTATGACTAGAATTATAAGTTAGCTGTAGTACTTAATGTAAACATTGATTATTGGTCAAATAAATACAGTATGTTAAAAAAAAGGGAAATCTCCTTAGATTGAGACTCACAAGGCACTCGTTCCACCTGTGTGTAAGTAATCGGTAATACTTCAATTGTCGGAGAACTTGTGGGGTAGGTAGTCGTGGCACCAGCATGGACGCGAGTTTTACTACCAACCCACCACTTTCACTGTCACAAAGGTCCGCTGTTCCGCCGGAAAAACAATAGTACAATGAAACAAACACTCAGGAAACTGCCAGGCACTGCAGCACGGAAAATTAAACACATTGGAATTTGTAATAAAGGTTCTTTTTTTAATTATAATATTAGTTACAGAAATTCTGGAAAACAACTTAAACTTTAAATGCAACGCTAAACACGAGTTTTTATGTTTACGCTTCTTCGCCGCGCGCCGGAGAGCGGGAGCCGCAACGACCGCGGTGGTCGGCGGATTGAATTATACTCAAAGATTCAACCCACGTTTGGGGTGAGTTTGTGGTGTGGTGGTCGATATCCTCTCCACTAAGGATATGTATGTACTTACCACCAGAGAAACGTAAAGTCTCTCTTGGTGGAATAGGAAACCAGATCTCGTAATGGGGATCATGTTGGTATGTGTATGATCGTTCAGATCTGTGTTGTTTACTTATGCGAGGATGCTATGGCAAAACAAAGCAGGCAGGCGGCAAAGAGAAAAGGATCGAGAAGATCGTTGTCTATGAAGTACATCGTGTCTAAATAAATAGACGACGATGCTTCGAAGAAATGTGGTAAGAGAAAAGATGAGACGAGGGCATCATAAAAGTCTTAGATGAGTGATGCCCTTGTGTAAATATACGAATAGCCATTCGAAAGAGGTGCTAATGTATTACAATACTTTATACAATGAGAATTGTATATCGTATCTTGGGTCGGTAGCCAAAACGAATCCCTTGCTTGCATTTGTATATGCAGCGAAATTCGTTGTGGCAGAGAAAGGAATTGGAGATTGTTTGTTAGTGGGAAAACGAATCATTAGTTGGATATTATGCATGTTTACATGCGTGGGAATTCGGTTTTATGGCACTAGACGCTAGATGCGCGTATTGCTTTTGGCCGTTGGACAAAGGGTCTGCAAGATACGTGCATGTGGGCAGATAAGGGTGCACATGAGGAACAAAATTGCTTGGCAAACCATGGTGCCAGAATAGTTTTCCTACTTATAATACATGTATGTAAACGAATTATTTTCCAGCGAATTCTAATGATGCATTAGATGTGTGAACAGAATCTTTCAGGAGTTTTCATGTAATGCGTTGAAAGCATTAATGTCCTTGTAGTAGGAAATGTTTATGCTGGGTGGAGATTGGGGTGCAGGTGTGGGAAAGTTGGAATTTGCCTGGCTAGCGAAGGTACCGAATAGGTTTTGGGACTCCTGAAAAGGTAGAAAAGAAATCTTACAGGAAATTATGTGCGAAGAGATGCATGAAGGGTAAGTTTTGTTTTACAGGGACTTTTAGATTAAAGATTTGATCTCTTTAATGCGTGAAGCATTTAAGGTGCTAATGTGATTGCATTAGTGAAGTTATGAGATTGGGTGGAAGTTATGGGGGTTTTTCAGGTAAGTGAACAGTGGGGTTTGGCGGAACCGCCACAAACTAATTGCTTGTTCGCGCATGTGTATGTACAATAAGTTAAAACAAGACCAAAAACACGCACTCTGTATACAGCTTTGAAAACTCAATGCTGTTTTCAAAAGCTTTTGTTTTGTATTATCTAGACTTTTCCATTAAATGTTTAATACAACATTATCTAAATGCCCAAAATATACCTCTTCGTCAACTCAATATTTTTCGTTATATATTTTGACTAGCATTTCGGGCATGTCTTTACGTATGTTGGTTTGAAGCCCTTCAAGGGTTTGCGAATTGTTCGTGTAAACACGATCTTTAGCATAGGCCCACCAAGATCAATGGTGTCAGACTACATGATTTTAATGGCCAATCGATGTCGTCAAAGTGCGTGGCCGGGATATTTTTGTGCAATTCCTAAAAATGTTGTGTGGCTTGTGGTGCCGCCTTATTGGAACCACTTACCACTCAGAAGGAAAATTTCGAATATTGACCGAAAATTCGTTGACTATATGGCCACAGAGCTGAGAACTGACATTTACAGTCCATTCTTCTTCGTTGTGAAAACCACAAGGCACTCCAAACAGTTAATTTTTATCTATTTCCTTTCCTTTCCCTCGCACTGTGCTTTGACATTTAAGGGTACTCCAAAATCCGCTTTTGTGCGCCCGTTTGTGTAAAAAAAGAACACCAGATATTTCAACTTTTCTCAATGCTCGATCAAGAAGATTTTGTTTGAAAATTTGGCGGGGGCGGGCTTTAATTTTTGCGTTAGTTGGACTTTATTAGGATGGATTTGCAATTCCAAATGCACCATAATGTGCCATTAAACACGTCATTTTCCATCGAGCGCGAGTTTCGAGCATGCATATTCTTTCTATACTAGTGACAGAACCGGTTTCTTTGAATTATCTTGACTGTCTAAGAAATTGTTCGTCTAGCAGAACAATTATGGTGATCAGAATCTGTTCGTAAAGCGCGGCAAATTGGCTATGGCACAATCAACATTTTAAAAATTCTACCACGTTGCTCGATCACTAAATGATCAATGTTATTAAGTGATAAATCTTAAACTGAATATATTATTTGTTGGATTGATCTTCTATTTTACTTATCTCAGAAAAGGGAAAGGTAAAACGCTAAGTCAGCACACGAAATGCTACTTTTTCCACCCACTAAAAACAGAGATGACGTCTGCATGAAATAAGCGCTTGCTCAACGCCCAGGACTAGCTCCATCATCTCCAAAGCAACAATCATTGTCCTCCAAATCACCATCTACCCAACAAAAGAAGAAAGCCGGAAAACAAATGCCTAAGACACACCCTAAAAATGCAAGACCACCACCCATCTACATTAAAAATAAAACGAACATCAAGGAGCTAGTTAGAAAGCTGGAAAGTACATTAGGCCACCGCAATTTCATCACAAATACAAGAGGATCTTCGATCTTCATCACAACAACGACTTTAATGGATCACAACAAGGCGGTAGAAGAACTTTCTCAACATAAACTCGAATTTCTCACCTTTCAACATGTACAGCTGAAACCAGCGACGAACATTATATGGCATATTGATCCAGCGTGGATCAACGAGGAGCTTGTAGCATAAATATTAGAGATTTGTTCGGAACTGAAAATATACAGGCTGGTCTACTTCCAAACACTACACATGCGGACTAACAAGATCCTGAATCTACGAATTATACAAATTTCTCCAACTGACGTCAACCAGCCCAGACAAATAAAATATTTATTTACACATAAAATTGCGATTGAGGAACCAAATAAACAAGAGGACCATTGCAAAAGGTGCCAAGGTTCAGGACACTTGGCGGCCGCATGTCTACGAAGCATCCGATGCGTAAGTGTGCAGAGCAACATCAACATGACGACTACAAGGTCAGCTCAACTGGGATGGAATCGGGAACAATTCAAACAACAAACCCCTATGGATCTATGGCGGTTCCGCCAAACCCCACGGCCCACCTACCTGAAAACCCCCCACAACTTCATCACAGTCTGCATAGGTTTTCGCTAATACAATCGCATTAGCACCTTAAATGCCTCACGCACCAAATAGATCAAATTTATAATCTAAAAGTCCATGTAAAGAATCCTTATCCTTCATGCGTCTCTTCCCTGTAAGAATTTTTTGTTAACTTATCAGGAAGCCCAAAACCAATTCGGCACCGTCGGTGTCAAGCAAATCACCCTAGACAGATTCCTGAAAACAAAATGATTTGGTTTACATACAATGTAACCATCATAACAAGAATTATAAACATTGCGTCGCCTATTTCCCGTCCTCACCAAGTGTATCATAAATCACCATACATACACATTGGCTGGCGACCTACACCCAAGGGACCAATACAAATATACTCATCTCGCGTCTTAAGGCATCAATTAAATCCTGCAGCACAGGCTAATGTAAATAGGAAATGAATACCTGCCATAAACACCATTTCCCTGTAATCAAGCTAAAACCAATTAGCGCACTTCCACATTGCATTGCCGCCTATTTATTTAGCCGCAATGCACATCTTAGACAAAGACCTAAGCGTTCCCTTTGTCTTCTCATATTCCGGGATCTGCTTCTCATCAGCAGCGGCATGAGCAAACAAAAACCATTAGCATCCTCCAGAGACAATATATAAAACATCCGAGGTAGACGTGCAATTCAGCTCTCTAAGTAAATCTTTATCAACCGCAGTGAATTTATTATTAAATTCGTGAAATATTAATCGCAATCAACTCATTAGACTATTTATTCATTTATCGTGCATTTATTGCGGTTTTGTGCACATTTAATACACTTTTTCATTGACAAACATACAATTACATTACTAACTAAATTGCCGTTTCACTCAGTGAATACTCAGTTTCAAAACGTGTGTTTAAAAAACGGACAACCTATTGATATAATTAATCTAATTGATAAACGAGAACGAAGGCACGAAATAGAAAGACAGTGACGTGACGTGTGTGACAATTAAAACAAAGTGCAACAACAACAAACAAACAAAACAAATATTAAAAGTGACAAAAAACGTGCTCACAAAATCACTTCAGTGAGGTACAAAAACAAAGTAAGACAATTAAAATATATCACCTCAGCCGTAAAAGTGAAAACTAAAACACACAATATATTGCTAGTTAAGCAAAGAGTTTTCAAAGCATCATTTGGCGCGAGTGCAAGTTTACTGACTCTTAGCCGACGATAGCCGAGTTCGAGTCAGGTCGCCTTTGTTTTTTTTTTTTAATGAAAACAAACTGGAAAGAACCAGCATGAACACGGAGGAAGATAAAAACGTGACAACACACAAACGGAAAGGTACACCGAAAAACTCCATTGTAACGCGAAGTAAAACCGTGAAATTAACAATGGAGAAAAGAGATCAGCAAATGGAGGAGGTCAATGAGCTCCCATCCCCCTCCAACTTTAACATGTATGGGGCAAACAACTCATTCGCTTCTCTTGCATCCTCAGAGTCTGAGGATGAAGAAGAGGAAATAAGTGAATTGGAGGCGAAACTTGCGATGGCAAGAGCCTGACTAGAAGAAAGACGCCGAAAGAAAAAAATAGCGGTACTCGAAAAAGAAAAAGACACAGAACAACAACCAAAGCCGAAGCCAAAAGTCGGCCAACAGCAACATCAACATCAACAGCAACAATCAACACAAAATCGACCACAGCAAGCAACACAGCAGCGGCAAAGCAACAATAACAACCAAAAAATAAAGATGCCACCAATCACGACCATAGATATTGAGTGTAAGGAATTGGTAAGTCTTTGTAAGCTAGCTATAGGAATCAATTTTGTAGTTAAAAGACTGGCTGGTAACAGGCATGCCATTCAAACCTATGCGATGGCAGACCACGAAAAAATTAAAGAGGTCTTAAAAAGGGCCACCGCGGAATTCTACTCGTTCACGCCGAAGCAAACAAAGAGTGTAACGGTTCTATTAAAGGGTGTCGACCCTGAGGTGGAACCGGAGGCTCTGCTCGAGATGCTTCAAAAGTTGAGGCACGACGATCTCGAATTTATCTCCGTCAAACCGATCACCACAACCAAGGCAAGAAAGGAAAACCGCAAGCTACCCTTCTTTTTAGTTCAACTAACGGCCAACAGCAGAATTGGTGGTCTAAGAAAAATTACAGTCTTGGATCATCAAAGTGTCACATGGGACAAATTAAAAAAAGGCAGAGACATCCTGCAATGTCTCCGCTACCAAAGGGTTGGTCACGCGGCGGCGAACTGTGAAATGCAGCACCGTTGCGTAAAATGCGGAAAAGACCATAATGCAGAAGAATGCCCTCTGGGAAAAGAAAGGGTAGAAGACAAAGCCCTTCTAAAGTGCGCAGTGTGCCGGAATGAGTGACACGCCGCTAATTATCGAGGATGTCCTAAATTCCGAGAAATAATGGCAAGAAGTGTGACTCGTCAAAAAAACACAGAGCCAGCTCGTATTACAACAATGCCCGTAACATCGCAGCGGTCGTACGCACAAGTTGCGTCGGGTGGGAGACCACCAAACGCTACAACATTGGTAGCCACAAATACTCCCACACAGACTGAAACAACATCGCAAGCAGACGTGGTCACGGTTCTGCTCAATCTGCAGAGACAGATGACACAGCTGCAAAATCAAATAAACGAGATCTACTCGCACTTGCCCAATCTAAACAAAAAATCAATATAAACCCTTTAACCAAACATCAATAAAAGCTCTTGTCGTGAATGTAAATTCACTAATAAGAACTGAGAGAAGAGCCAATCTTTTCAACCTGTTGCAAGATGAACAGCCTGGTGTACTTCTGGCGGGGGAAACAAAGTTAAACCAGAGACACAAAATATAGCATAAAAACTACGATATTATACTAAGAGACCGACCTAACTCCTCTCAAGGGGGGGTGTCGCAACAATCGAAAATCACTTTATTGTTTTTCAAAATATTCCCCATGAAGATCTATACACTTTTGCATGCGTTTGAACCAATTGTCGAAGTACTTTTGCCACTCTGATTGAGGTATCTCCAACACATGCATTCTGAATGCAGCAACCGCTTCTTCAGGTGTCGAAAAACGTTGACCTCTCAGTTTGTTTTTTACGTACGGGAATAAAAAGAAGTCATTCGATGCCAAGTCAGGACTATACGGCGGATGACCCATCAAATCGATGTTTTGGGTGCTCAAAAATGCTGTTGTCGCAGCCGATGTGTGAGAGCTCGCATTGTCGTGGTGAAGAGTGATCCGTCTTCGGCGGTTAGTTTTCCTGATTTCTTGGAAGACAACTGGCAAACAAATGGTTGTGTACCATTCAGAATTGACTGTTCTGCGTTGCTCCAGTGGTACGGTTGCGATATGTCCAGTTTTTCCGAAAAAACAGGCGACCAATTGCTTGGAAGTGCTTCGTGCGCGAACAACTTTTGTTGGATTTGGCTCATCTTGAAACACCCAGACAGTCGACTGCTGTTTACTTTCGGGCTCATACGCGTAAATCCACGATTCATCATCTGTCACGATGTCATAGACGTGTTTCGAAGCATCGCGACCGTATTTTTTGAGCATTTCTTTCGACCAATTGACACGAGCCTTTTTTTGGGCGATTGACAAATTGTGTAGGATCCAACGCGAACAAATTTTTTTGACAGTCAAATGTTTATGCAATATTGAATGTATGCTGGTCCCACTAACGGCTAAGGTTGTCTCAATCTCACGATAGGTCACATGACGATCTTCCAATATCAGTTCGCGCACAGCATCAATGGTTTTCGGAACAACAACTGATTTTGGACGACCTTCACGAAATTCATCTTGGAGTGAACTACGACCACGATTGAATTCACCATACCATCGATAAACACGTCCTTGATGGAGCTTCATCGCCAAAAATTGAATTAAGTTCATCCATGCACTGTTGCTGAGTTAATCCACGCCGAAAGTTGTAAAAAATAATCGCACGAAAATGTTGACGATTTAATTCCATTTTTGGGCCGAGATGAATCTTTTAAGTTACTGTAAACAACACAAATAGGGCTCGTATGTCAAAACGTTCTGAGTGCGTATAACCTCAAAAATGTCCAACTTTACGACAGAGCTGTCAATTGCCGGATTGCAACACTAGGGTTGCCAAATCCCGAAACATAAGAGGCAACCCTCGTATAATATCAAGAATGGCTTGCAACAGGGCGCGGTACTCTCTCCGATTCTTTTTAACATTTACATTAGCGACTTATTAGATGCACTTCCGCAGGCTATTGCGTACGCAGACGATCTCATAATTTACAGAACAGCTCCGAAAGTTGAGATCATAAATAGTTTAATACAGCGAGACTTTAACAACGTGCAGTGCTATTGCGATGACTGGAAACTTAAGATCAACTTCCAGAAATGTGAAGCCATCCTATTTAGAACTCCATTATATAAAGCCACGAACGACACAAGGAAAAACTGGCGAAAGCTAGTTATCGTGGGACCGCATGGAGATAAACTGGAAACCGAGAGTTTAGTTAAATACCTTGGCATCTGGCTAGATCAATATCTGTATTTCAACAGACATGTAGAGGCTGCTTTGCTCAAAGCGAGGAAAACGTTTGCTATGACAGGGAGGCTATTCCACAGTAGCCAACTTGACAGCAAGGTAAAAGTCATATGCTACATGACGCTAATCAAGCCAATGCTCATATACGGTTGTCCAGTATGGTTTACCATAGCTCCAAATTTGATGGAAAAGATTCGAATGTTCGAAAGGAAGTGTCTCAGAAGTTGTCTCATGTCTCAGATTATATCCGACACCGGAATCGGACTATAAAAAGTATTATTCAAATGGGACTTTATATAATGAAGCGTACATAAATAGGGTGGATAATTTTATGATTAAATTAATCAGAGGACATATTGCGAGAGCAATAAGCTCGTCCAATGACCTAATTTTCGGGGCCTATTATCCAAACACTCTGTACTATGAGAGCGTGCGTCGCAACGGCTTTGTTCCACCAGAGGCGTTCCTTGACTTGGACATGAAAGGGCTTATACAAGATAGATCCGGAATTCCGCTGATCTATCTTGTAAGTAGATCATCCGTAGACGGGCGATTGTGCTACGACCGGGAAGTAACGCGCACCGAAGAAGAGCTCCTGTGCTTCAGTAGGGCTATCTCCCACAGAGACCAGGACGATAGTATTAGGCAGCGTCAACAATTCTGGTGGTTGAATGGCATATAAAGACCTGGATACCAATGTCGGTATAGAATCACAGTATCATCAGCCAGCTTACATAGACTTAGCTTTTCTAGAATTAGGGTAGTATAAGATTTAAGTTAAGTTAAGTTAGGTGCTTTTAACCCTTATGTCAATGACCGGGTACCCGGGTACCCATTTCGTCGCAATTTCACGATTGCTCGGCCTAGTAGACGAATTTCGGTCCCATGTCTTAGATCATCTCCATTCAAGCGTTTCTGAATGATAATTACGAAATTTCAATGAAAAATTTTTTTTTTTACTTTCAAATTGACATTCTAAAAAATTTGAGGCACGACCGGGTACCCGGGTACCCCATTTAAAAAGCATTGAGGATGATGAAGAATGATGCAAAATTAAATGTTAAATAGTTAATTAATAATTAATTATTGATAATTAACTATTTAAATAACTAATAATTAATGAAAAACAATAAAAATGCATTTAAATTAGCAAACAAATTTATTCAGAAGGACTTCTGTGACATGCATTACATTCAACCAACGTAGTTGCGTGTTCGTCGCAAACCGGCATTTCACATTGCCTTTCTTGTTTTTCGCCGCTTTTTCAGAGCCTGCGATAAACAAATGTACACAAATGTAAAACAAATGTAAACAAATAAATAAAACGAAAAGAATTATTTTTACCTGCAGTTGAAACTACGTCGACATCTACGTTCGTATCATTGTCATCTTCGCTTTCAGAATCGTCAATGGCTGCTTCAGTCCGCGCAATATTCTTCGTTATCAGATACCTCGTTTTCATTTCGCTCGTTAGGAATCCAATCATCGTCATCACTATCAGAAAGGTTTATGCCCTCGTCGTCAGATTCACCACACACGCTTTTCAAGTAGGCATCTCGTTGTGCATTACATAATCTAAAAACAAAAATACAACAACAAAATTATTTAATATTATTAAATACATTAACAATATTAATTTTAATATTATTACCTGTTGAATTGAGCACGTGTCAACAAAGTCGTCATTTTGAAGATGCTCAAATGCACAAAGGACGCTGACTGAACCATACTTTCTCTAATGCCGGATTCGAATGGTTTCACCATAAACTCGCAAGTTATAAATAGAAAGTTGACCGTACAAGTTATTCGTCAACCGAATACTCGAGATCCCTCTAGCAGGTATAACTGAATTTGTTACACACCTGCCGATCCTGACCTTGCTCTGCGCCGATTGCAATAGGCCTTTTGTAGCCGCAGATAGTCAAAATTCTTT
Source organism: Microdon myrmicae (assembly GCA_963931805.1). NCBI lineage: Eukaryota > Metazoa > Arthropoda > Insecta > Diptera > Syrphidae > Microdon > Microdon myrmicae. Next base: position 205,510,397 of record OZ007497.1, read on the forward strand.
ATATTTATAAAAAATAATTATATAAAATACATAAAATATTCACAATATATTTGTTTCTGATAAACAAATTAAAATCTATTGCAAAATAGTTGTTTTAACATTGTTAAAACAATGTTTCTATATGTGGGTACCCGGGTACCCGGTCATTGACTACTGTCGGTAAAGTTGGTCATTGACATAAGGGTTAAATAAAATTAAAAATTAAAAATAAAAAAAAAAATAAGTAAGTTAAGTAAATTAAAAAAAAAAACAAAAAAAATTGACACAAAGTTTTTCAAATTTTTCCTTGTCTTTCAAATAATTATAAGTACTGCCACAAAGTTCTGTCGCCGAAAGGCAAATTATGCAAATGTTAAGTAATGTTTAGCTTAGAGCGTCTGCGAAGGACCAGTAAGTTATTATATAAGATAATTAAGCTAGAATTTAAGCATTTTTTGTCTAGCCTTTAATTTAGAAACTAAGAATATAAAAAGAAAATAAAAAATGTTTTAAAAATGAAAATGAAAATGACCATTAGCATCCAAGGAGATTCGGTTTGTTTGCTTTACCGAACTTACATCTCATGGATACAGCCTATGCCCTTTTCGTCGTTTCAGATTCGTTCTCACGGTTTGTCCCATGAAAGAATCTATGTACACACATATATGTGTTCTACCAACGATCTTCACGGTCCCTCTGTCCTTGCCGCCTGTCTGCTTCGTTTATCGCCGGGGATGCGTAAATACCGTCGAGTGTCGTGATCGGGTTGCCTCCTATAACCAATCTTTTAGTCGTTTGTTAGTGCAAATGTCACGAATCAAAAATAATATATCAATATATATCAGAGCTAAATACTCAACATATATACGTCAGTGCTAATGTACATCTTGTGTTTAATTTGTGTTATCACCAGTATTAAGTAAAATCAAGAACCATCAGTTATAAATAAACGTAAAGATAAACAATAAAAATAGCATTTTATTTCTCCTCTCTCCTCTGGCGGAAGGTTCGTTGCTTGGTTATTTCAGTGTCACAAACAGTGTTTCCGGGAGCCCGTGGTGAACAATTTGCAGCGGAACTTTGCTTTTGTTTATCCTGGAGGAAGAAGTGAACCGAGTGCTCATGCCTGGCACAATACTTTCTTCCCCACAGATCCATTACAAAGAAGGAAATCATAGTGACATACTGTAACTGGACCCCACCCTGTTACTTCACGCAATGTCCTCATAAGCTGAGGATTCTCCAAAGGCGAGCAACACACATGGCAACGAACAAATCTTCACCAAGCAAAACAACATCACCTCAATCAACATATTGCGTCCCGTTGCGTCCCTCAGGCATCGATACTCTCGATTGAATAACAATCTTTGGAGAGTTTTTTGTGTCCTGAGTGGCATAATGTTCATCACGGAAGGGATGTGACCTGGATTTCGGCACGGATCTAGTGGGGCACCTACTACAAGGGCATAACACCAGTTGTGGTTGCTTTCGCTTATCTATTGCTGGTCCCGAGTTGCATCCTTTCCCGAGGCGGTATTGGTTTTCTGTGTAGGGCCATTTGAATGGACCGGGAATTTGGCGTTGATTTGTGTCACATTCGCGGCTTGAGATGCAATTTCTCTTCTGTGTCTGCCCATGTTTCTAACCAGAAACCAACTATCCTTGCACTTAGCGAAACCTATCGTAATTACTAATACAGATATTTCCGATTTTAATCTACCTGTATATAACTTGGTACCACTGTTATTTCCACATCGTGGTATAGCCACATACATACGAAATGATATTGCTTATCAGCTTCTGCCACAATATGGGCTCTGTTCCAACCCAGAATTTAATTTCTGTTGGCTAAAACTACACGTTTGTAAGCATATCATACATTACTGCTTTCTTTGCCGAAGCCCAAACTGGGATAGAAACGCAACCTTTAAGGAATTTGATGCTCTGTGTGATTCTATCGATAGGATCTTGACTCCATATCCGCGCACTGAATTCGTTATTGCGAGTGATTTCAAGTGTACAACTCTCAGTGGCTCCGTCACTCCGGACACACAACACCTGAAGGTCAATATGTCCAGCTCTTTACTGATTCAAATAGTTTACCTTACTTGTCAATGAGCCAACACGGGTACAAGACATATATGGTCATTTCGCCAACACACTGGACCTGTTTCTCACCTCCCACCCAAACAAATACACAATTGAAGTTTCACCACCCTTGGGCACTTCAGACCACTGTGTCGTGTCAGCTAAATTTCCTCTAACCAACAGCAGCGTTAATGAGAAAGCTCCCAAAAGAACAGTATGGTTCTACGAGAAAGCCAACTGGGAAGGTCTGAATGACTTTTTTGGGAGGTTAAATTGGCCGTTTGTTTTCCTCAATAACAATGTTGACTCTATAGCGGACACATTGTCAGACACGATTCTACTTGGCATGCGGACTATAGCGTTTGAAATGATAGTGAAGAACGTGTGATTCGAACTGATGCTATGACAGTTAGAATCACCAAAAATTGAACCTAAGCGTAATACATCAGGCTACTGGCCGTGCTTAGAATTCGATTTTTTTTTAAACTCAAGCACATTCCACTGATGTGAATTGTTTTTGTTATCGCTATGGTATACGGCTCTGATGTATTTTCTTATTCGATTTGCGTTCGGTGTTCTTCACTATTTGCTTGTGTATTGTGTGTGTATCTGTTAGAGACGCCACAGGACCTTTATTCCACACAGGGTAAAGAGTATCAAACCCAAGAGAAATATATGGTTCGATACCGGATGCAGAGAAGCCATTAATGCTAATGAATTGAGCTTCCGGTTGCATAAATCAAACAATACTGAAGAAAACCGGAAAGGATTTAAGAGAGCTTGGAATGACTGCAATGCGTATATTCAACGTGCCAAGTTCTTGCATGACCAGAGAGTGAGACAAAAAATACTACACTCTCGCACAGGTAGTAGAAACTTCTGGGCATTCGTGAAAAACATTCAAAACTCAGTCTCTTCATCGCTTATAGTCGATGACAAATCAGTCACAACTGCAATAGAGAAGGCGAATCTACTTGCTGCATATTTTGCAGCCAACTCAACGCTGCCTGATACCACATCAGTTTCACATATGAGCATAAGCAACACACCATGAGCCGGATTCGCTTCCGAACGCGTACTGTTGCCCATGCACTCAAAGAGCTAAGCACACACATATCCGCTGGTTCGGATGGCATTACCCCAATCCTCTTGAAGAGATGTTCCTCTTCACTTGCTAAACCACTGCGGAAACTCTTCTTTTTGTCTTATTCTACTGGTCGTTTCCCAAATAGATGGAAGTCGGCGAACATTCAGCCAATTCCCCAAAAGCGTGACAAATCATCCCTTTCTTCTTATCGACCTATAGCACTAACTTCCATTCTCTTCAAGGTAATGGAATCACTTATCAACCGTCAACTTTCGAAATATCTGGAATCAAATGACCTCCTCAATGACCGCCAATATGGCTTTCGTAGCAACAGGTCTACAGGAGATCTGATGGCGTACCTTACCGAAAACTGGAGCCATTCCATCCACTACCTCGGTGAAAGCAAGGTACTCGCATTGGATATTTCAAAAGCCTTCGACAGAGTTTGGTATCCAGCCCTTTGGTCAAAGTTGCACTCATATGGAGTGGACAAGTCCCTGATCTAATGGATAAGAGACTATCTTTCTGGACGTTCAATCCAAGTAGTTCTTGATAGTGTTAAATCTGTCTCCCATCAAATTAATGCAGGTGTTCCCCAGGGTTCGGTACTCTCACCCACTCTCTTCCTCATCTTTACAAATGATTTCTTGCCCATTACCCACAACCCAATCCACTCGTTTGCTGATGATAACACATTGAGTTTCTCATACCCATACGAACATTCCCGACCAAACACTTTGAACGTCACTACCAACCAGCAACTTATGCTTGACACATTGAATTCAGACCTCAACAAGATATGTCATTGGGGATTATATAACCGAGTAGAATTCAATGCCTTAAAAACTCAGTGCTGCCTCTTGTCGTCAAAGGTGAGCCCCAAAGTAAATATACTGTCCAAAATATTCCCCATGAAGATCTATACACTTTTGCATGCGTTTGAACCAATTGTCGAAGCACTTTTGCCACTCTGATTGAGGTATCTCCAACACATGCATTCTGAATGCAGCAACCGCTTCTTCAGGTGTCGAAAAACGTTGACCTCTCAGTTTGTTTTTTACGTACGGGAATAAAAAGAAGTCATTCGATGCCAAGTCAGGACTATACGGCGTATGACCCATCAAATCGATGTTTTGGGTGCTCAAAAATGCAGTTGTCGCAGCCGATGTGTGAGAGCTCGCATTGTCGTGGTGAAGAGTGATCCGTCTTCGGCGGTTGGTTTTCCTGATTTCTTGGAAGACAACTGGCAAACAAATGGTTGTGTACCACTCAGAATTGACTGTTCTGCGTTGCTCTAGTGGTACGGTTGCGATATGTCCAGTTTTTCCGAAAAAACAGGCAACCATTTGCTTGGAAGTGCTCCGTGCGCGAACAACTTTTGTTGGATTTGGCTCATCTTGAAACACCCAGACAGTCGACTGCTGTTTACTTTCGGGCTCATACGCGTAAATCCACGATTCATCACCTATCACGATGTCATAGACGTGTTTCGAAGCACCGCGACCGTATTTTTTGAGCATTTCTTTCGACCAATTGACACGAGCCTTTTTTTGGGCGATTGACAAATTGTGTGGGATCCAACGCGAACAAATTTTTTTGACAGTCAAATGTTTATGCAATATTGAATGTATGCTGGTCCCACTAACGCCTAAGGTTGTCTCAATCTCACGATAGGTCACATGACGATCTTCCAATATCAGTTCGCGCACAGCATCAATGGTTTTCGGAACAACAACTGATTTTGGACGACCTTCACGAAATTCATCTTGGAGCGAACTACGACCACGATTGAATTCACCATACCATCGATAAACACTGGTCCTTGATGGAGCTTCATCGCCGAAAATTGAATTAAGCTCATCCATGCACTGTTGCTGAGTTAATCCACGCCGAAAGTTGTAAAAAATAATCGCACGAAAATGTTGACGATTTAATTCCATTTTTGGGCCGAGATGAATCTTTTAAGTTACTGTAAACAACACAAATAGCGCTCGTATGTCAAAACGTTCTGAGTGCGTATAACCTCAAAAATGTCCAACTTTACGACACAGCTGTCAATTGCCGGATTGCAACACTAGGGTTGCCAAATCCCGAAACATAAGAGGCAACCCTCGTATTTGAAGCTGCAAAAAGTGCGACCAAATGTGTGGGGTTCCTTAAGAGATGCAAAAGATACTTCACTCCATCCAATCTGGCCACTATTTACAAGCCCTATATTCGTCCAAAAATGTAGTTCAACTCCCATATTTGGTCAGGTGCATCCAAAACTGCACTACACGTGCTCGACAGGATGCAAAAACGAGCAGTGAAACTGATTGAGGACTCAGCCGTAAGTTTATCAATTCCGTCGTTAGAACACAGGCGCAACGTATTATGCCTATCTCTTTTCTATAGATATTATCACGGTCGTTGCTCAACTGAACTTGCTGAATGTGTTCCACCCCTTCAGACATTTGCCCGCGATACCCGTCAATCTGTGAATGCGCATCAGTCCACGTTGAAAGTGGACACAGGGACACAAATAGACATAGAGAGTCATTCTTTACCGAACCACACGAATGTGGAATGTTCTGCCTGATCATGTGTTCCCTCGTCGTTGTGATTTCCAGACATTCAAAACCAATATACATCGACACCTCCTTTCCTTATCCACTTCCTCTCCATCCGGTCGCACTGTGCTCTGACATATAAGGGTATTTCAAAATCCCCTTTGGTGTGCGTGTTAGTGTAAAAAAATATATATATAAATATCTAAGTCCATCAATTTTACTATTGGAGCTCAGCGACACAATGATGAAAGGCAACTTATGGTTGCGATTTCTAGAATTTGCTGTAGAAAATGGTTTCACACCTGTAAATTTCAAGGTATCGTTTTTGAAGCTTTTTAGTTCTTCGAGCACCTCTTCGGGAGTAAAGGAGGGATCAACTCCTTTGAGGAGCATGAGGACAGTTTTGTACGTGTAGTACTCGCTTTTCGATTTCCCCAATGCCGATTTAATTTTGTTATACCCTTCTAAATCCTCGCATGTTAAGTTTATCTTAAAATTATTAATTCGTTTTGTTTTAAAAGTTTTGCATGTCAACTCACCGAATTTTATGAGATCCTTTGTCTCCATGTAACTGATGTAGATAGGAGGTACTTTCTCCTTTTTTTTTTGACTGGCACCTGCTGATATGGTTCCTGTCTTTGATTTGGTTCCTACTGTTGATGTGGTTCCTGCTGTTGTTGTTAATGTGATTCCTGCTGTTGAGTTTCCTTAACCTGTTGTGTTTTCTTTGGCTTCGTGGGTTGCTTTTGTCTTTGTTCTTGCTGTTGTTGTTGTACCATTAACGTTTTCCGCTCATTCTGGCCTAAATTGTTTTTTAGATTAACAACTTGCTCCATTTGTTTATCCAGTTCTTGTTTTTTAAAACTAATTTCATGGATGAGTCTGTTGAGGAGCTCGACCTGATTGCCGGCATCTGCATTTGTTTCGCTGACAACTAGTTCTGAGAACTGAGCACCATGGGTGTTGTCTTCGTCGTCGCTGTTGACACTCAACGTGTCTGTTTCCTTGTTTTTTTGGCTTTATGGCGTTTAGCCTTTATATTTAGGTCTGTATGTTGCCTTCTCCAAAGCACCATTTTGGCATCCATTTGATTTACGTCCATATTATGGACCACGTGTTCTCACTTTTTTTTTAAATTGTTTTTGTTATTGTGCGAGTGACAGATAGAAATTCACGTTCAAGAGCTTATTTATTATACTGTGCACATACACAAACAGGAACACTTCGTATGTCGGGTATCGGCACTAATTGTTTTTTAATTATTTTGGGTGCATAGAAGTCCCAAGCGGACCCATTCTTATTTAAGATGTGCAACGCGGTTTAATTTAAAAATAATAATTTAACAATAATTTAATAATAATTTTACATACACTTCACATTTTAGGCCGTTCCGTTGAACGGTTCATTAACTATCATCTGTCGATTTTCGACACGTCTACACCGCATGGTGGTCGCTTTGGTACTGCCAAAGAACTAATCATTCCAGACACACTGGAACAACAAAACTTGTGGTGTCTGTAAATCACACCGCTTTTAAATTTTAAAGTTTTACGCAATAACTTTATAAAATTAAAATCTTAGAGTTTTCTTGGTAGTTCTCGGTAGTTTACTAAAATTTATGAGAAAACTGTGAGACTGAGAGAAAATAATAACAGCCACGTCAATCCTTCAGGATTTCCTTGAAAATTGTATGGCGTCGGTTGTTGGTGCTCTCTGTATGTTGACCAGTTGCCTCCGGTAACTCACAGTGGTGTTGATATTTCGTTGTCGCCGTTTTTTCTTTGAAATTGAAGGAAACCCCCAACTTGCCGTTGTTTGAACGTTTTGCGTTAAAAAGGCTTCAAAAGGTCTAAAATGGACCCTGAAATTCATATGACACCCCGGCGCTTTACGGCCAATTCCCATTTTGTCTTTGTTTTTCGTTGTTATTAGTAAACGTTTTTCAAATGACTACTTCAACCGCGTGCACTGTGCTTTGAAATTTAAGGAAACCTCAAAATTCCCTTTGTTTGAACGTTTTGTGTAAAACAAAAGCTTCGAAGGGACTAAGATGGAGCTTCAAATTCATAAGAAAACCTGGCGCTCCACGGTCAATTCGGCTTTTTTTTGTTTTTCGTTGTTATTAGTAAACGTTTTTCAAAAACGCTTCTTCTTCCGCTCGCACTGTGCTTCGAAATTTAAGGAAACCCCCAAATTGCCGTTGTTTGGACGTTTTGTGTAAAAGAGGCTTCAAAAGGTCTAAAAAGGACCCTGAAATTCGTAAGACACCCCGGCGCTTTGCGGTCAATTCTCCCTTTTTCCGTCCTTATCGGTAAACGTTTTTCAAAAACGCTTCTTCTTCCGCTCGCACTGTGCTTTGAAATTTAAGGAAACCTCAAAACTGCCGTTGTTTGAACGTCTTGTGTAAAAAAAGGCTTCAAAAGGTCTAAAAAGGACCCTGAAATACATATGAGGCCCCGGGGCTCTACAGTCAATTCGCCTTTTTTTCGTCGTTATCTCTAAACGTTTTTAAAAAACGCTTCTTCTTCCGCTCGCACTGTGCTTTGGAATTTAAGGAAACTCCAAAATTGCCGTTGTTTGCACGTTTTGTGTAAAAAAGGCTTCAAACGATCTAAAATGGACCCTGAATTTCATATGAGACCCTGGCGCTCTACGGTCAAATCGCCTTTTTTTCGTTGTTATTAGTGAACGTTTTTCAAAAACGCTTCTTCTTCCGCTCGCACTGTGCTTTGAAATTTAAGGAAACCCCAAAATTGCCGTTGTTTGAACGTTTTGTGTAAAAAAAGCTTCGAAAGGTCTAAAATCGAGCGTGAATTTCATAAGAGACCCTGGCGCTCCACGGTCAATTCTCCATTTTTTTCGTTGTTATTAGTAAACGTTTTTCAAAAACGCTACTTCAACCGCGTGCACTGTGCTTTGAAATTTAGGGAAACCTCAAAATTGACTTTGTTTGAACGTTTTGTATAAAACAATGCTTCGAAAGGTCTAAAATGAAGCCTGAATTTCCTAAGAGACCCTGGCGCTTCACGGTCGATTCGCATTTTTTTCTTTGTTTTTCGTCGTTATCAGTAAACGTTGTTCAAAAACGGTTTTTCTTCCGCTCGCATTGTGCTTTGAAATTTAAGGAAACCTCAAAATTGCCTTTGTTTGAACGTTTTGTGTAAAACAAAAGCTTCGAAGGGGATAAAATGGAGCCTCAAATTCATACGAGACCCTGGCGCTCTATGAGGAAGGAAGTATTGTGCCAGGCAAAACTGTTCGCCAAGACAACGCGGAAAAATTAAACACAGGATTCCTTTTGTTTATTTTTATTTATTTTACGGTAGCACTGCGTGAAAGTTACAATGTGAAGTCAATAAAAACACGATCTTCGAAGACTGCAGCAAATATAATAGTCGACATGGCAAATACTACACTGTACGTGGGAATGGCGAGTTATGTCTATGAGGCACATGATTTTTACTTATTTTATTGTTCTGTTTTTGTTTCTAAATTATTACACGCACGCGACTCGGTGATTTTTCACGTCTCCGTGCGCTCCGGAGAGCGGAAGTCGGCACGACCGTGATGGTCAGCGGATGGTAAACGACTCAACGATATTCAATCGTTGTCGAAAGAAATTCAGCCAGTGAAACTGGCTCTCTTAAATTAAGGATGCATTTCCTGTTCCAAGAGAGACGTAAAGTCTCTGTTTGGGGTAACCAACAGATCTCATACAGAAGATCGCCACAGTGCACATGTATGTGTGTACACTGGTTCTTTTATGGATCAAAGCCGTGGGAAAGACCCTAAACAAAGAAAGGGATAATGTGCATTCATGGGATGCGAGTCTGGTAAAGCAAACAAAACCGAAACACGTCGGATGCTAATTGGATCTTTGTTTGAGATGTAGCGTCGCAGCTAAATAAATGGACGCGGCGCAACGAAGAAATGGTGTTAATAGGTTTTGGCTAGATTACCGGGAAATGGTGTTGATGGCATCATTGGTAAGGGTAAGTATTGAATTTCTATTTGCTTTTGCTTATGCTGTAGGGTTTAATTGGTGCCAAGAGATGCATGTATTTGTTTTGGTCCCTTGGGTGTAGGTCGCCAGCCAATGTGTTTGTTTGATAATTTATGATACACATGATGAAGCTGGGATAAGCCAACTCAAGGGTAATATTTCCTGATTATGCGGTTGTATTATAACATATATGGACCGATGAATTTTCTTTCAGGAAATTTATGATAAGCTTGGAAAGAACTCTTATAGGGGATTTTAAATGCGAACTTATGCATGCAGGTAAGAATTCTCTTTTCCAGGGGCTTTTTAGATTATACCTTAGATAATCCTAGATGCGTAAAGCATTTAACGTGCTAATGCAATTGCATTAGCGAAATTATGTGATTGGATAGAGTTATGGGTGTTTTTTAGGAAGGCGAACCGTGGGGTTTGGCGGAACCGCCACGGCTCCACGGTGAATTCGACTTTTTTTTTCATTGTTATTAGTAAACGTTTCTCAAAAAGGCTACTTCAACCGCGTGCACTGTGCTTTGAAATTTAAGGAAACCCCAAAATTGCGTTGTTTGCACGTTTTGTGTAAAAAAGGCTTCAAAAGGTCTAAAATCGGCCCCGAAATTCATATAAGACCGCGGCGCTCCACGGGCAAATCGCCTTTTTTCTTTGTTTTTCGTCGTTATCAGTAAACGTTTTTCAAAAACGCTTTTTCTTCCGCTCGCACTGTGCTTTGAAATTTAAGGAAACCCCAAAATTGCCGTTGTTTGCACGTTTTGTGTAAAAAAGGCTTCAAACGGTTTAAACTGAGACCCTGGCGCTCTACGGTCAATTCGCCTTTTTTTCGTCGTTATCCGTAAACGTTTTTCAAAAACGCTTCCTCTTCCGCTCGCACTGTGCTTTGAAATTTAAGGAAACCTCAAAATTGCCGTTGTTTGAAGGTTTTGTATAAAAAAAAGCTTCGAAAGGTCTAAAATGGAGCCTGACGTTCCTAAGAGACCCTGGCGCTCACGGTCAATTCGCCTTTTTTTTTGTTTTTCGTTGTTATTAGTAAACGTTTTTCAAAAACGCTTTTTCGTCCGCTCACACTGTGCTTTGAAATTTAAGGAAACCCCAAAATTGCCGTTGTTTGCAAGTTTTGTGTAAAAAAGGTTAAAAAAGGTCTCAAATGGACCCTGAAATTCATATGACACCCCGGCACTCTACGCTCAATTCGCATTTTTTTCGTTGTTATTAGTAAACGTTTTTCAAAAAGGCTTATTCTTCTGCTCGCACTGTGCTTTGAAATTTAAGGAAACCCCCAAATTGCCGTTGTTTGCACGTTTTGTACAAAAAAAGGCTTCGAAAGGTCTAAAATGGACCCTGAAATTCATATGAGACCCTGGCGCTCTACCGTCAATTTTCCTTTTTTTTGTCGTTATCTGTAAACGTTTTTCAAAAACGCTTCTTCTTCCGCTCGCACTGTGCTTTGAAATTTAAGGAAACCTCAAAAGTACATTTGTTTGCACGTTTTGTGTAAAGAAAGCTTCGAAAGGTCTACAATCGAGCGTGAAATTCATAAGACACCCTGGCGCTCCGCGGTCAATTCGCCTTTTTTTTTGTTTTTCGTTGTTATTAGTAAACGTTTTTCAAAAACGCTTCTTCTTCCGCTCGCACTGTGCTTTGAAATTTAGGGAAACCTCAAAATTGACGTTATTTGAACGTTTTGTGTAAAAAAAAGCTTCGAAAGGGCTAAAATCGAGCCTGAATTTCATAAAAGGCCCTGGCGCTCCACTCTCAATTCGCCTTTTTTTTTCGTTGTTATTAATAAACGTTTTTCAAAAACGCTACTTCATCCGCGTGCATTGTGCTCAGAAATTTAAGGAAACCTCAAAATTGCCTTTGTTTGAAGCTTTGGGGTTGAGCCATTTACAACAATGACAAACGTGCGTCCCACCTTGACAATTTTTTATTGTGTAGATCGGACACATTGCGGTAACTTTCGAGGTGGTCCCATTACCCAATCAAATGTTACAGGGTGTTCAATTGCAAATTCTAAATTCCTCAGATATTATAGGGTGGCACTTGGATGAAAAGGTCGACATAAATATTAAAGTTCGATTTAAATATTAATCTCCACCCGACGAGCTTTGTCTTGTGAAATTATATGTGAGCTTGAGCTGATGAAATAATCGGAAAAGTCTTATTGGCAATGTTGGCCCTTGAGCAATCCGTTACCAATGACTGCAAGTCAAGTGCTTTGTTATATTTATAGACGTTCGATGAAATACATTTCTCTGTCGATTGCGTGCGCGTAAATCGTTTTCCATTTAAGAAATCAATTTGTGAATTTGGAATGAATCTTGTCCTTCGATTTATTGAATTAAGTATCGCACAGATTGATAGTGTGTGTTTGCTTTTGATAAGGACTTTGATGGGACAGGTTACAAGTTCGTAAACTAGCTGCTGTTTAGAACTTTTGACTAATGTACTTATGAGATATCGCTTAGTGCTGTTTTCTTTTTCCCTTTTTTGTTTTTTTTTTTAAATTTCTCCAGTCTGCCCACCTATGATTTTATGTTGTGCTACCTGTACCCGACGGCCGGGTATGAACTAGACCCCACTCAACTGATTGTAGAGTGTATTTGATGTTTGGTGCCAACAGAATTACTTTACCACACCGACGTGGTCTATGGCAGGTCTCTGCTGACTAGTCTGTTCGTTGACAAAAGCTCGCTGTTCATATCACGATTGTAGACGGAAAAGCTTCCCTCGCTGTAATACAACTTCAAATTCAGTCTACATTGGTCGCAGCGGCTACGTAGTTTGAATGTATCTCTTAGTACGAATTCGGTGCAGAACGATTTGAAAGTAAGCCATTCAATCAGAAGGTTTAGTATCGCGCGAAAGTTCGTTTATTCACTCCGGTGCGTTTTCTCCTGCCGACGAGAACTGAATCGACGTTGTTCTAGACAAGTTAACAAACCCGGTACGTAGCGAACGGATCTGATCAAAAGATTCCCTTGTTTTAAGTGATTAAAAACTTCGTGAGTAATTTATACTTGGAATATTTGCTTTGTGTTTTCCTTCTTGTGTAGTTCGCAGTGGATTGTGAGTTTTCTGTTATGCAAAAGACCGTTCTGAGACAATTAATCAGAGTTCCGTGATGTAATTCAAGTCGCTAATCAAATCAGTAATTGCTAATCAGATCAAAGGTAAACAAGCACTTTCAGCAGAAATACACAAGGAATGAAATATGAAATAGTTCCTATAGTGTGTTGTTAATTTTAAAAATTTTACTTCAATTAATCGTTAAATGGAAAACGTGATTTAAAAAAAAAAAGAAAACCGTGTATGTTGTACTTATCAGGCGAAGGCTATCTTTGACCTGGTGCTTCTGTGCCGCATATTCGTGTGCTTTCTTAATTCGCTATTTTGGACGCAATTCGCTAAAAATAGCCAAAAAAATAAAGTGAAATAAACGCAAAAAATAATTAATTTCATTTTGTTAGTCTTTCGTTCTTTGCCTTTCTGTCGTCTGTCTTATTTGCTTTATTTCATTGCTCAGATTCTTAAACGTGCGCTGGTTTATAAAAACGAATGTCTGCCATGGGTACCCGAGAAAGTGCATACAAAAATTAACTACAAAATGTTGTGAAGTAACTTTTAAAAATATATATATTGTACAAGTTTGAATAAGTGCGGTGGATATATAGTACATGTCTATATATTAGTATCTCTTCTAATGACCGGATAAATGTGAGCTTGTGTTCAAAAAAAATATATGACTACAGGTAAAATGAAACTGGTATTTGATGGTCATGGCTAATGACGTGTTTGTACATCAGTCAGAATGTTAAGTGTTTTATTATATTTTGTCTCATTGGTTCTAGATATCGCGCTTTTCGTGCCCTCAATTGTACTACTAATACATTCAATTCATTTTGTCATGTGCTTCGGTTCAAATGAGCCATGTAGGTTCAATACCACACACTCGTGGAATCAGTTAATAAATATTTTCGCACAGTGATAATTATAGCGAGGCTGGATATGCTTTTTAGCAATCAATAAAGCGATGTTCAATTTTGCCATTCGATATTTTTGACGAAAAAATAAACATCCAAATAAATTGACAAATAACGAGGAAGGCAAACTCATGTTTGCAAGGCAGATGGGTGGTGTGACATTACTGTTCAAATTTTTTTCAATGTTGTTATATAGTCAAGTTTGTTTTTAGTTGGTTTCGCCCTAAACTGTTATTTATTGTTAGTGTTGGGAAGTAATTCTAAAATTCGTGATAAAATTTTCTTTTGAAGAAATGATAAAAATTTTCCAACATAATTAAATTTAATGCCACCATAAGTTAAAAGAAATACGGAAACAATTAATAGGGACTTTTGCCCCTTGGTTGAAAATAATGTCATATTTTTTCTAATACTCAAAACACATCCAATCATTTATTGCATGACTAGCAGGAATTTCTAGCTACGACCTCGTATTGTATTTTTATTGTATTCATTTTGGTTTATTCCTCTCCCTCAAAATACATGCGCTTTTTTGGTTAGATATACAACAGAATTAACAATTCTTGCTTTTTTTTATCGATTATACCGGCACATTTGTTGTTGCTATTATAACACTTATCTTTTAACTAGATTTAAATTACGACTTACTTACTTTCTCTTTAATTAATTTGGCTTTTGAGTTTGTCTTGGGTATTTTTTTTACCATTACATAACTTTTTTTTATTTTATCTCTTAGAGTATGTTCTTAGTAGATAGACAAAAACGTCAGTTTATACATATTCAATTCTAACTTCCTGGTCCCAAGCGGTTACTCTAAAGTAGGTTGACCAATGTCATAAAAAATTACTTTTCATCCCATTAACATTTTAAAGAGAATTATACGATATTTATTATTATGACGAAAATTAAGACGTTAAAAACGTCGTGCATCTTTTTTTAATGGTTTTTGTTTAAACATAAATCTAACATAATTCTGTCCTAACCTAAGACAGGCTAGATCTATGTAAGTTTACCAGCGACACAATTAACTGCTGATTTTAGCAAACATGTGTTGAATTGCGATTCAATCATCAGAACTGGTGGGGCTGTTTATTGTTGTACCCCTGGTCTCTCTGAGATACTGCCCTACTGAACCGCGGGCTCTTTTCCCCGGTGTACGACTTCCTGATCGTAATATATTCCTTTGTCTACGGTCGATCGGCAACGTGGAAATTCAACGATATGTCAAATTCATTATTTTTTTTATGTTATTTCACTTCTCCCAGGAAAAGCGAACCTATAACGCTGACTTAGCGCCCTGAGATTCAATTTTTTTTTCCTCGACAGGGTCCATGTGCCAAGCTCCGAAAGATGCGCAAGGATTTCTCCCAACCATTTCACGAAGCCTATAGCTTAACGGAGTGGTATTTCACCGGTCGGCTGGGCTTTGGGACCCTACCTACCACTCAGCCATTGTGCCGAACAATACAATAGCAAGAGTTATCAGTTAAACCTAGAGCTTTTTTTCTTTTTGGATTCGGTAGGAAGGTATAAATCATCAAAAGATACCTCTGGACCGATCCAGAGACATGCCGGATTTTTACCGACTAAAACCACCTCCCACCAGGCACATATTTCCGTTTATCCCAGCGGAACTTTCTTTTAGATATTCCATCGCGGAGCCGGACGGAGCTTACCCCTTACTCCGCTCATCGCATCGCAAGTGCAGCATCATATCACATAGCACATCATTCCATTTTTACATTTTTTAATTTTCTTTTTATATTCTTAGTTTCTAAATTACATGCTAGACAAAAAATGCTAAAATTCTAGCTTAATTACATTATATTATAACTTACTGGTCCTACGCAGACGCTCTAAGCTAAACATTACATGACTATTGTATAAGTTGCCTTTGGGCGACAGAACTTTGCTTGGGGCTGTACTTATGACTATTTGTATGACAAAGAAAAATTTAGAAAACTTTGTGTCGGATTTTTTTTTGTTTTTTCTTCAAATTTAACCTACTTCAATTTTTTTTTTAAATTCTATTTAAAAGAACTTAACTTATTAATTTTTTAAATATCTATAGAACATCATTTGCTAGGGATCAGGCCTGTTCTAAACTTAGCATGTATTCTATTACTCCTGCTTGGGTAACTGTCCGTCTCATATGTCTCTCGAAAATCGTTCGTGCGGTCTCGAATCTCATGCACTCTGCGAGTACGTGTTCCATATTTTCTGTTTTGCCGTCGCAACACAAGCAGTATTGGTGATTCACATGTTTATACTTCTGTAAGTATTGCCGAAAGCCTCCATATCCTGATATCAGCTAAGTCAGGTAGTAATTCGGCTCGCCATGTTTTCTTTTCACCCAGGTTTCTACATCAGGTATCACGGTGTGGGTCTGTGGGGAACGAGAAGTATGGTGCACCGACGTACGGTGCTGATTCACTTCACTCCCCATCACTAAACGAAGTCCACAATTGTCACTTCACTAAATGAAACCGAATACCATCGAATGATCGCCGAGGAAAGAAGAAAACACCAGGATACCATTGCACAGAAAATAAAACACACGGGGTTATTTCATTTTATTGTTTTAATCTGTTGTATTTAAACTATTATTCCCCGGGGAGGCTTACAATGGGTTGCAATACTAATTTGGTCGCGACTGTTTTCACTGATTCGCACTTGATTACATAAGTTACAATGTTATTGAACGTTACCACAAAGATGATTCACCAGATCTCGTAATAAAGATCATGGTGGCACACATGTATGTGTGTACATTGGTTCATTCATGGGACAAATCCATGAGAACGAAACTGAAACAAAGACTGGGCATAATGTGCATCCATAAGATGTGAGTTCGGCTAAGCAAACAAGCCGAATCTCATTGGATGCTGATTGGGTTTGTGTTTGCTTATGTGAGAAGGTCAATGGTGAACGGATCCAGGGATATGTAGGACAAAGGGAATTTATAATCTGAGAGTTCAACTGAGAAAACAAGTTACAACTCATTAGATGGTAGATGCATTTGGGATACTTGAATGGTTTGAATTGTTTGCCGTATCGCCAGAATGCCTGCTGAAGGACAGCGTTCTTTTGTTTGTACATGGTACATGGTAGGGAATTAGTTTCAGCGTCTATTGCGCTAATTGTATGCAGTTGCGTTGGATTGTTTATCGTTGGTGCAAGTATCGCCAACCAATGTGTATGTAGGTAAATTTATTGTACACATGTTGAGGCTGGGAATAGCCAACTCACGGTTAAGATTATCCCCGATTATGCGGTTGCATTATATGTGAACCAATGAGTTTTCTCTCAGGGAATTTATGATAAGTTTGGAGAGAATTCTTATAGGGAATTTTTAATTCGAATTAATGAACGAAGGTAAGAATTCTTTTCCATAAGCTTTTAGCTAATACATTTGGTCATTTGTTGTGTGAAGCATTTACAGGTGCTTAATGCGATTGCATTAACAGAAAGTTATGATGGCTGGGTTGCGAATATGGGGGTTCTTCAGGTGAGCTTCAAGAACCCCCACAGGTCCATCTTCCTTTTTTTTGCGCCAACTGCAGAGATATTCCAAAACATCTCTCCTCAGCCATATCTTACCCGCATATCGTACTGAGCTACTGTTATAGCTAAATGTAAAATACAGAGACGATATTTAGAAGTTCTACTATTTAAGCTAAATATCCAAAAAATACGAACACGCTAAACTCTATAGCTAAAGATGATTAAATTCTCCACTTTCTCTGCGTTCTCTATGGGTGTGTAACTACTACCACTACTACTACTATTTATTGGCCTATAGGTACCCGGAAATTTATGACCTAACTGACTCGGCTGCGCCATCGTTCCCTGTCCTATGCACTCTGCTTTCACGCTTGACCTTCTGATCCAACCTCCTCAAGGTCAAACCTTACATTGTCCTCCCATCTCCGCCGCGGCCGTCATACCGGTCTCTTTCCCGTTGGTCTTCCATTCTACGCACGGTCCTATCGTCGCCAATTCTCGCCACATGTCCGGTCCACCTTAATCTTCGCTACCTAATTACTCTCACCATTGGGTGTGACGGCTGCACACATTTTTTAGAGCTCCGGTCACAGTGTAAAAATTCCTTTGTTGCTCAGACCAATCTTTGTGAACTCCAAGCAAAGTGAAGAGGTTTTGTTTTTGGTCGCCCGGAGAAAATTATTTTATAATAGAGAAGTGCTCCAATCAAACTGCCAATCGGCTTTTATATTTTGAGTTCATATTTTTCGACATTTCATCATGGTCGGACTAGGTTCGTCATCTATAAATTTTTCGGTTATGTTACGAATATCAGCGTTATTCGAGGAATGTGTTTTGTACATTTAGAACAACAGGTTATAAAATTGCTTTATCGAACGAACAACGAAAAATTTTAATCCAAACTCCTATTATCGGATAATACGCTACCAAATAGACCACATCCATCACATAGTGAAGAAAGCATTCCTATATTCGCCAAATACCATATACTCGAACTCATCGAAGGCTGGAACCTCATAATGGAGCACATCTGGGTAAATTCAGATATTAGAGGAAATAACTTTAAAAAAGAAATATAAAGAATAGTTCTTTTGTATAAGGTGGCGCAAAATTAAACATGCAATTTTGTTTTTAAATTACTTTGGTACTAAATGAAAAAAAAGATTTTGAGTGTTGAAAATCTTTATTTGGACCATTACAAATTTTTCTGTTAAGTGGAAAATATAATATCCGTCAAGTGGCTGCCGCCAGTATTGATACACATTTGTACCCGTTTTATCGCATTTTCCAAGACTTTCCGCAAGATTTCCGGTGATAACTGTTCGCATTCCTGTCGACTATTCTCCTTAAGGGGTGCGATTTTCTGAGGCTTGTTGGCATAAACTCGCGACTTCAAGTAGCCCCAAAGAAAGAAGTCTTGCATGGATAAATCGGGCGATCTTGCTGGCCATGCTAAATCGGCAAAACGGGAGATTACGTGACCCAGGAAACGCTTCCTTCACAATATCCATTGTGGCTCCTGCTGTGTGTGCGGTTGCATCGTCTTGTTGAAACCACATGTTCACCAAGCTCCGCTCATCCAATTCCGGCAGTAAGAAGTCGTTTATCTTGGCCCTGTAGCGTTCGCCAGTAACAGTGACCGTATTGCCGAAGGCGTCCTCAAAAAAATACGATCCAATCACTCGTCCCGCGTGAACGCCGCACCACACTGTGGCTTTGAGTGGATGTAATGGCTCTTCGTGCATCACATGCGGATTTTCAGTGCCCCAGTAACGAAGATTTTGCTTATTGACGTAACCGATTAAGTGGAAATGCGCCTCGTCGCTCATGATGATTTTCAATATAAATGCCTCCTCTTCGTTGTTGAGATTAAGGATGGCTTGACAGTGAAATTTTGGCTCCTCGGTAGTATAGTGGTTAGTATACCCGCCTGTCACTCGGAAGACCGGGGTTCGATGCCCCGTCGTCTGGCGTAGGACTAATGACCTTGCCCGGAAAAAACAAATCATTATGGAAAATTTAACAAGCCGCAGGACTTGCTAAATAAGGCCAAGACCGGTTCCCGGTTGTAGTGCCGATGATGATGATGATGAAGACAGTGATTTACACTACCAGAAAAAATTAATTAATTTAATATTATTATTATTATTTAATTTTTTGTTTTGTTTAAATATTCTCAAATAATTTATTTTACACTGGTTGCTATATGGATTATTAATACCCGTATAGTGTCAAAATATTCAACGTGGACAGAAAAAAGGGGAAATAGATATAAAAATAATATTCAACAAAAATGAGTGAATGTCAAATTGATTTTGTTCTGTATAGTTGGTGCATGAGGTAAATAGTATTCGATGGCATATTATAAAATTCATTTAGTCTACGTTCGTCAAAAATACCTATCACAGGAACAGCCAGAGCCGATTAAAACTCTACTAAGTGAAGGCGAATATGAGAATTACGTGTAAATAGTAAGCTGTGTCTCAGCCGGTCGGTCAGATACCATCCTGTATAAGCTCCATAAAATGATCGAATCCTTAACCACCTTTCGGAAATCAGTTAATGGATCAATCGAAAAGCCAGAATAGATGGTCGATTGGCCCCAACTCTTGTCCCTATTACTCAGGTTCCCCAATATAGTTGAGAAAAGTCTTTGACGGTGCTTCTGAGATTCACCGATCACCCAGTCTAGAGTTAGGAAAATGGCAAAATGTTACTTTCTAGCTTGGGAGTACAATTAAAAGTAAACGCTACTACCCAGTACCGGTTCGTGCTATCTGTTTCATACTGCATCCAAACTATCCAAATCCGCTCGCATTGTACTCTCTAAAAGTAGTTTAAAATCCCCTTTTGAAAAAACAACACGCATTCAAGTGCAGAGCAATTGAATGATGTACCTATGAGTAGTACAAGTAATAATGGCAATAATAACTGCAGTGTGTCATAACGCGTCTCGCCGTGCTTCCTCGATATCGAGGGAACAGCGAGTAGGCGGAGGGTCGGACGGTCGTAGCTCAACAAAACTTGCTTAACGTGTTCCCCCTCCTCAGACATTTTCCCATGATACCCGTCAGTCTGAGAATGCGCATCAGTTCACGTTGAAAGTCAACTTCACGCACGCAAACAAACATAGAGAGTTATTCTTTAGCCGAACCACTCGAATGTAGAATGTTCTTCCTGATCATGTGTTTCCTCGTCGTTGTAATGTCCAGGCATTTAAGACCAATGTACATCGATACCTCCTTTCCTTATCCACTTCCTCTCCTTACGCACCCACTGTGCTCTGACACTTAAGGGTACTCCAAAATCCCCTTTTGTGGGCGCGTTTGTGTAAAAAAAAAATATATATCCAAATTATTGGGGGAGAATTACAGATGATGCACTCTATTCCTCTCCACTTGGCATGACCCCGAACGCAAGTCATTTACCCTGCCGTAGTTCCGCTCAATCGGCTTTGACCCATATTAAGAGCAATTGCCCGGCATGAGCCAATCGCTTTGCGTAATTGATATTCGCTTAAATGATATTTCACTTAATTAATCCACTTAAAGTGCAGTGGCCTTGGTTCAAGCAATTCGTTTCGTCACTTCGAATTACCGGTAGCAAATTGGTCATTATACAATAGATGTGCCTTTTTGTCGTAGTCGTAAGCATTTTCTAATGGGGATTCCGTTAAACGGTATCGTGACATCTGGCGTGTGGTAATTGTCGTTAGCCAGCATTTTTGTAGCCAATATCCCATCCCAGGTATGGCACGTGTTTTGGACATGAATGACGATATGCGATACGATGCAAAAAATACACTCGCAATTCGATAGCGTGTAGCTTGAGTGGGAAATAACTGCGCGTCATGGGTAGGCAGTTAAAGAGGAAACGATTAAGAGCGCATTTTGTGTGATATGAATATTATGAATTGAATTAATATTACGTTAAATGGGGCTTATGTAGTGGGATACTACAAGTGTGAAAAAAGTTGTCGCCTGGTTCCCTAAAGTCGGTTCGTTTTTTTCTTTCTTTTTTTCTGTCTGTTAAAAACATTACTACTCTCTGTTGCTCTGTTACTTTCTTACCATGAGTGGGTTTATAGTATTAGATCGCAGTCATTTTCGTTGCAGAAAGCCTGTGACCTGCGTTTCTGTAGGACTCAGTGTGACGATTGCTTTATTTAGCTATCGCCTACAGCGATCACCATTATGGACGTCAACTCGCCTCTTTCAATACACAAGAGTTCTGCGTCGATCAAAGAATTGTTACGTCCAAACCGGCCACCCCTTAATACCTACCTCTTTGGAGCCAGTACCCACCATTAATCGACGTACACGCAAAACCATCCACTTAAAGGATGAAACGCTCCCTAAGCCTTAACATTGCCTCCATACATTAAATGGTCCCACATCAATTCAATATCAAACAAATTGAAGTAAACGTTCAATTTGATCACATTAAATTCAATTCAATAATCCAATACGTGATAAACGAAACATGATAAATGTTTGGCACAAAAAATTCCCTTAGATCTAAATGTGCGGACTAGATGACCCATCTTCAAACAAAATTGTTGAGAATCATAAAATGCGCGTCTGCAATTTTATGGCCCTCTAGAAAATTTTTTACCCAAATCCATTCTCACAATCCACGTCATTTTCCGTTTTAACCAAACCAAGTTAAAACAAACAACTTGCGCCATAAAACGAGCCACATGTGCGTTTTACCGCCGACCGACATGGAGGATCGTAAATACTCATCAGCAAGATCCTTAGTTGATTGTTCCTTTGTGTTTCCCTTTTTGATCCGAAGCGGGAAGAGATAAAGAAAGGAAGGGGTGGCTGGAAAAGGGGCCAGGGAGAACAAAGGAGATACCCCCCGATCTACACAAGAGAAGTTTTCGTTCGGGAAAAAGAAAAAAACAGTTGGGAGTTGGTTGAAAAGTGTTGGTCGAGTCGGTCGAAAAAGTGGTGCGGAACGTGCGGTGAACAAGGGTTAAGATATGTGAACAGTATAAATTAAGTTAGTAAAGATACAAGAACCGTACGAGTTAAGTTTTTTAAGATATGTGAACAGTATAAATTAAGTTTGTAAAGATATATGAACCGTACGAGTTAAGTTGTAACGATACGTGAAGAGTACGAGTTAAGTTGTTAAGATACGTGAACAGTATGAATTAAGTTTGTAAAGATACGTGAACAGTACGAGTTAAGTGTGTTTAAGATAAGTGATTACTGTGTATGTGTTTGTCAGTAATAAAAGTTAGTTTAAAAGCAAAGAACCAAGCGTGTATTATTTTGAACTGTGTTAAGGGTGGACTGGTGTACCAAGACATTACAAGCATAAGATAAACCAACACAACGGAATCATATATGGGTTAAACTTCTCCTCTGTGCCTGTTTATCTATCTGTGGCCACCTTCGCATGCATAACATCCACGAACACGCAAAGCCAAGTGATGGCCCAAAATAAAAATCGAAAGAAAACCTAATATCTTCTTATCTGAAAGATCGAACCTACCGTGTCAAATTCAAATTTTCCCTTTCCAATCGTTTTCTTCCCACGTCAGGGGTTCCGCAAGGTAGTCTTCTAGGTCTCCTCCTATTTATCCTTACCATCAATGATGTTCACTCCATTATTAAATACTCATACATCTCCTTCTATGCGAACGACGCCAAACCATACAAAACGATCATCTCTCCTCTCGACTCCTCACTTCTCCAAACGGATCTCGACAGCTTCTCAACTTAGTGCCGTAATAACTGCCTTGAACTCAACGCTGTCAAATGTCACTCCATCACTTTCTCCCTTCTTCACACTAATCCTGTTATATTTTATTTTATAACAATTGTTTTTAATAGTTATTTTTTCACCGAACTTACCCTAAATCTTCTTCAGCTTTTTCCTTGGTGGGCTCGGTCCTGCTGGTGATGCTCGTGATGCGAGACGGGCTATTTAATGAAAAAAGCAATTCACAAAACGACTTCTCCACAATCCAATGTCTGTTATTTCTTTTCATTTTTTGGTTTTAATATTTTTCTGCAGGTCGGGAACACAACCGCACGCGTTCACGATACAATTCACAAGCCCTTTTCCTTTAATTTTTTATTTCTTTTCATTTTCGTTTGCGTTTCAAATGAACCGCACGCGTCGACCACTGGATTTCAACCGAAGGAATCCTCGTGTCGGGGGATAATTAAATGATTTCAAATATGTGACAACCCCCGTAACCTGCGAAACTCTCGTCTCTTCTATTTGCCCACCCACCACACTTCTTACGGCTCTAATGACCCCATTTCGTGAATGCTGAGGTGGGCAAACTCTTACCCTACCTTCTTCGATTTCCACCTTACATCTACTGCACTCAAACTCCGTCTCCTCTCTTTCCCCTCCTGGCCTTGCCCCGCCCACCGTCTATCCCCCCACAACCCGTACACATTCAGACACATATGCCGTTCACACTCGCTCTTCTCCAACCTCCTACCTCCCCTACCCCGAAGTCCTCTTCTCCTTCCTTGTTTTTTTGTCATCTCATGAAATTTTTTTAATTATATATATATACATATATATATATATATATATAATTTTCTTTTTGTTTTTTTTGGCTTTTTTTAATTATTACTTTATTTTTAAGTTAGTTTATAAGGATTTTATTTATTGTAACTAAGCTTGAATTAAGCCGAATAAATAAATAAATAAATGATATATTATATATTACTTCTTATTATATTTTACTTCGTAATATATTTTTACAGTTTATCTTAACCAACATAGAAACAAAGAAAAGAATTTCCAAATGTTTAATAATAAACCAGTAATCCTGCACTAAACACAACCCAGTTGATACCTGATACTAGTATTTCGTATTTTAATTTGCCTGGTAACAACTTAGTACCTTTTTGTTTCATTTCCCTTCTGTTGGAAAAGGCGACCTATAGCGCAGAGTCCGCGCCCTGAGATAGAGTTTATTAGTGAAGCTCCGAAAGATGATTAAGATTTTCTCCCAACCATTTGACGAAGCCTATAGCTTAATGAGATGTTGCTTCACCGCGCAGTTGGGTGGGTTAGGACCCAACCTGCTTCTTGGTAATTTTGCCGAACCACAATAGCAAGAGTCGTCAGTTTAACTTATGCACCCACAATTAAACGCATAGCACAACCTCATTACCAACTCAGCCACTAAAGCGTACAATGAATCTTGTTAATTTTCAAGCCAAGATCTTTTCACCAAAGCTGCCTAGAAGTTGGCGCATACCGCTCCAATTTCTGTGCACAATATCGAATCCAGTCATTCGGGTCATCCTCAACACTACGCCTCATGGCAGAAATTACTTCTTGGATGCGAGCTGTATGACGTCTCTGCGGATGCGCATTATCAATTAGAGTATGCGTGGTAAGAAAACGATTACGATTTCTCGAATTATCTGCTTAGACGGAAGATTATGTCGACCGTAAAATGGACGTAATACAATATAATTTTTCATATTCATTGACATATCAACAGATCGGCTATGAAATAATTTCTATATGAACAGGCAAACCTACAGTATAATATTAGCCACTCCCTAAATTTCGAGTATGAAACTTCTCTACATTTTTTCCTGGTTATTTATGAACCCTGGTTTTCCGAAAATGTTAAAGTTGCAAGAAAGTTGTAAAGATCATCTGTAGTAAAATGAGCTCAATAAGTATTCAGATTAGATTATTAAAATTGATTAAAAAAGGAACTACTTGAATTATAGTCTCATTAAAAGTATTTTTACCTAGTCTAATGTTGAGAATTTCACTTTCTAAGAAGAATGTTATCCAAATTGCTTCCATTGAATTGTTATTGTTCGAAACGGGGCTTCGTTTTTGTGTCGTTAGCTCGATTGAATGCTATTAATTTGGACAACATACGTATTGCCCTGTGGCGGTTCCGCCAAACCCCACGACTCACTTACGTGAAAAACCCCCATAACTGCTACCCGACTTCCTTAAGTTCGCTAATGCAATCACATTAGCACCTTAAATGCCGCACACATTAAATAGAGCAATTTATAATCCTGTAAAGAATCCTTACATTTCATGCATCTCTTCGCATACAAATTCCCTATAAGAATTCTTCCCTAACTAATCATGAATCCCTAAATCATCCGGCACTCTGGTATGCCAAGCAATTTCGCTGTCCACGTGCACACCGCATGTCCCTGGCAATTCCACGGCCTCGGCAGCCTTTTGTCCAAAAGACAAAAGCAAACACTAGCGTCTAATGTCATAAACCGAATTCCTTCGCATGTAAACATGCATAAAAATTCGATCCCATTTCATTCAGCAAGATACGGTACACGACCACTCATCGTATACCTAAATAACTTTAGCACCGCCAACATAATAGCAACACGGCTATTTACCCAGCTGCAATAGATTCACCCATGATTTGTTTTCCAACGAACAAACAATCACAACTTCGTGCTTAGCCACCAAACGAATTATCCAGCATATATAAATGCAAGCAAATTCGGTTCAGCCACCGAGCCAAGATACGATATACAATTTTTATTGTATAAAGTATCGCAACCATTTGCACCTTTCCCAATGTCTATTCGTATATTTACACAAGGGCATCACTCATCAAAGACTTTTATGATGCCCTCGTCTCATCTTTTCTCTTACCACATTTCTTCGATGCATCGTCGTATATTTATTTAGACGCGATGCACTTCATAGACAACGATCTTTTCGATCCCTTTGTCCTTGCCGCCTGCCTGCTTTGTTTTGCCATTGCCTTCGCGCGTGAGTAAACAACACAGATCTAAACCAACACACACCACCATGATCTTCATTACGAGGTCTGGTTTTCTATTCCACCAAGAGAGACTTTACGTTTCTCTGATGATAAGTAAAAACATATCCTTAGTGGAGAGGATATCTACTACCACACCACAAACTTGTGGTGGTTCTTTAATACATTCCCAAAAAACCTCCCATCCTCTTAAATTAACCACCTTCCAAACCCATAGTAACATACTTGCCTGCGATTAGGGGCAGCGTAAGCTTCACGCAGCATCACACCTGAAAGTTAAAATCAAGGCATGCATCACAGTGAATTATTATATGAGCCGTACCATATCTCCATCGGCTCGGATTGTCAGCAATTATAATAGATAAATACTTGCTGGCCAGCGTAATTGTTGACAGAGTCGTAGCCGATGGGTTTTGCTACGGTTCATAACCATTTATTGCCCCAGTCCCGAGGTTCGCAACACTTCCGACCAATTTTCTTTATCGGTTATCTACCGATCATGGGACTTGGGCACTAATATGATTCACCATAAACAATCATAACCCTGCCATGCCTACGATGACCCGCATGAGATCTACAGTAAACATACAGTATCTCACTTTGCGTTTTGCTTACCCGCATATTTATCAAGCATATAGCCATCCAGCCTGACCCTTTGCCGTCGTCGACGAGGTTCCTGCTGACTTATGTCAACAAAATAATTTGCCTCCTTGTGCACCGGAGCCATATGACTAGATTGGATATTGCCTACATCGGTGTTTCCAAGGAATCTTAGGCAAATACCATGACGACGCCTTTTGTACCATAGGCACATCATATACATCATCTGTGCCACCATTGATCTGTGAAATAGCGTTTTTGTTTACTTTGAAACAAAAATCTATATCTATCTGTGGCATACATCACCAATGATGTATGGGTACATCGCCCGACGATCGCACTTCTGTTTGATCAGGTGTCCACCGATCATCGTCCTCATCGCAGGGCATTGTAATTTTCCTATACAGACACATATATAATCCTCCCTTATCTATGCAATTCGCGGCCATCGAACTGATAGATGTGACTTGCATCATCTGAGTCAGATCTTAGCCAGTTGTAAAAGTCGCGTTTTTAAGAGTCAATCGCGAAGGGTCGCAATACACACTCGAGGAAGTCGGTACAATTAATTAGTTGGATAACGTGTAGTTAAAAGTTAGTCTGTTGACTGTTTAGATTACCTAAAGTCGGTCTTAAGGTGTCGATTCAAATTTAAATTCGTGCTGACAGAAAAACCAAACCAAAGACAAATTTGTAAATAGAAATTTAAAGACCGCATCTGTGTCATTGACTTAATACATTGAAATTAAGTAAGAGCTACGTTGTGGTATTTCCGTTTTATCAATTGGATTATTCATATAAAGCTACAATAAAAAATCAACTCTAAGCAACAAGAACCGGCGTGTTTTATTGTACTTTACTTATCTCGGGTGAACTATTTATCTTGTATTTAATGGAACAATTTCGTGGTATGTATGTGAAACAGTGTCCGTGTTGACAAACCAACGTACAACCCCACAAACTCACCCATTAGCGAGTCGGCTCTGCACGAGCGGTTTATCGCTGAGCCCAATTACATCCGCCGACCACCACGGTCGTGCCGCTCCCGCTCCCCGGTGCACACGGGGACGCGAAAGTCAACCGCGAGTCGCGTGAGTAACAGTTTTGATATACAAAGTCGTCGGTTCATTACAGCGGGCGTGTACGCGTGATTTCATTGTCTAATTAGATTAATTTACGACTTCAATCTGTAAAATTACGAATTATCCTTCACAATTTTAAAGATAATGACGAATATAACAAAATGAATGCATCAAAATACTTGGATACATCTAGACCAATAAAAGAACATTTACTTTAACAACATCATCAGTGTTTAATTTGCGGTGCTGCAGTGCCTGGCAGTTCCTAGGTGTGTTTCCTTAATCGTTGTTCTCCTGGTGTTTTACTCAAAGTTGTGGACAAACGTGGGGGCGCGGCGTTTCGTTCTTTTACTCGGCGAACAATTTCTTGGAGGAACATATATGATGGAGGAGGAAGATGAACGGAGTGTCCGTGTTTGGCACAATACTTCCTCCCCACAGCCCCTTTTCGATACCGACATTCTGATTGAAAAACATGTAAAGTCCACGAGTCGAATGATGACACCCCTCCCGCACCGCTAATTACATTTTGAAATAATTGTATTTAAAAACATAAATCTGCCGCCAGACAAAGAAAATTGTTTGTTTCTAAAATACGGAACTTTTCTGCATATAAAAATATTTGTAATGAAATTATAATTTAAGTAGATTGTTATTTATTCAATTTGAATTCCGTAAACTTGTCCCAACTTATGAACTAATGCCGCATTCTGATCCTGTGCAGAAAGGTCTTATATAGCGCTCGGATAAGAAAAAACTTTAACCCTTACAAGAAGAATGTATCTGAATCAGTCGGAAATAAGAAGCTCTCGAGTGAACATCTGTACCAGAACTTTAAATTTTCCATCAATCACACATTGACCGAGTGCGGACGTGTTTTCGGTTCGGCGATCGAGTTGAATGAAAAAAGTTGCTTCTATGAGTCGCGAGTGGCTGAAGTGTTATAAAAAACCTATTTATAAACAAATAATACCAATATATAGAAACGGTCAAGGCAAAGTAAATATAAATAAATAGAATAAAATAAAAGAGAACGAAGCCACGTGTTGTGACAGTCAAAACGAAGAACACAGTTCAATACAAAAAGTGTGTGAGTAACACGTTAACGGTGTTTAAGTGTGAGTGTGCGAATATTGTGAGTGTGTACGCGAGGACACAATCTGTTTGTCCTTCACGCAAAAACAAAAAAAAAAGCCATAAAAAAAATGAGTCCATAATATGGACGAAAAACAAATGGATGCCAAAATGGCGCCTCGGAGAAGGCAAAATTCAGACGTAAATATAAAGGCTAAACGCCTTAAAACAAATGAAAATAAGGATACAGACACGTCGATTGTAACCAGCGATGACGAAAATAACACCCATGGTGGCCAGTACTCAGGGGCTGGAAACCAATTCAAAGAACTAGCTGTCAGCGAAACACATGCAGACGCTAGCAATCAAATCGAGGTCCTCAACAGACTCATTCATGAGATTAGTCGTAAAAAAGAAGAACTGGATAGACAAATGGAGGAAGTTGTTAAACTAAAAAACAACCTGTCGCAGAACGAGCGAAAATCGAAAATGGTAGAACAACAACAGCAAGAACAAAGACAACAGCAATCCACAAAGGCAAAGAAAACACGACAAGATAAGGGAATTCAACAGCAGGAACCACACCAACAGCAGGAATCACACCAACAGCAGGACACATCTCGGCAGGAAACATCTCAGCTGGTGCCAGTCAAAAAAAGGGAGAAAGTACCTCCTATCTACGTCAGCTACATGGAGACAAAGGATCTCATAAAATTGGGTGAGTTGACATGCAAAACTTTTAAAACAAAACGAATTAATAATTTTAAGATAACTTTAACATGCGAGGATTTAGAAGGGTATCGCAAAATTAAATCGGCATTGGGGAAATCGAAAAGCGAGTACTACACGTACACCCCTAAATCGGAGAAAACTGTCTCCATGCTCCTCAAAGGAGTTGACCCTTCCTTTACTCCCGAAGAGGTGCTCGAAGAACTAAAAAGCGTCGAAAACGATACCTTGAAATTTCCATGTGTGAAACCATTTTCTACAGCAAATTCTAGAAATCGGAACCGTAAGTTGCCTTTCTTCATTGTGTCGCTAAGCCCTAATAGTAAAATTGATGGGCTTAGATATATTAAATACATTAATCACCAAACAATAAGTTGGGAGAGAATAAAGAAGTCCGACCGCGTATTGCAGTGTATGCGCTGTCAACGCTTCGGGCATGTGGCAGCGAATTGCAATATGCATTTCAGATGCGTCAAATGCCTAAACAAACATATCATTGGAGAATGTCCATTGGGCAGAGAACAGCTTCCCTATAGAAGTAAACTATCCTGTGTCCTCTGTAACAACTCAGGTCATCCTGCTAACTTTAGAGGTTGCCCTAAGTACCAACAACTAAAATCAAAGTTGGAAGCCAAAAAGAAGCAAGTTGAAGAAGAGAAAAGGATGAAAACTCGCTCTTACAACAACTTCGTGGCACCAAGTGTGTCATACGCCCAAATGGCAGGTGGAGTAAAAAATGCACCAATCTTAGAACATTCACGTAATATCATTAAAACGCCTGCACCGGAGGCACAAACTGATATAACAGCAATATTATGTCCATACAAGGACAGTTTGCTGCGTTTGATAAAAAATTCGAACAGATCGAAAAAAAACTGACGGAACAAGTGGCTCGAACGGACATTATATATTCGACCCTGTTTCCAGACGAACCCACACTCTAATCATAACGTTCACCGCGACTGAATTAACCCTAAAAATTCTTGCTGTGAATGTTAATTCACTAATCCGCATGGAAAGAAGGGATAATCTCAGCAATTTGCTGGAAACTGAACGCCCAGATGTGCTTTTGGCTAGTGAAACTAAGGTAAATCAAAGGCACAAATTGGGCTACCCAAATTATAACGTAATTAGACGAGATCGTCCAAATTCCACTCAGGGGGGCGGGGTCTCTGTCTTAGTTAAAAATGGTCTACAAGACAAAGTCGTCTACAGTAGAGATGTATACAAGTTCCAGGTACTAGAAGCCTGCGTTATAGATATTCCTTTGAAAAGTCAAAGGCATCTATATGTGATCTCTGCGCATGCTCCCGAATCTCCACAGTGTCTACAGTTTATCAATGAACTTGATACCCTTTTTCGAAGTCTCAAGTTAGAGTCGGAAAATAATTATTTCTTTATGGCGTGAGATCTCAATTCCAAGCACAGTACTTGGGGTAACCTTATCACAAACACAAGAGGCAATGTGTTGTTCGACTGGTGGCAAACAAACGCTATCGAACATAAACTAGAATTGTACGCTACAAGTACGCCGTCATATCCAGGAGGAAATTCCTTCTTGGATTTACTGTTGCTCGACGAGCGAATACAATTATTAGATACGGATCTAACTACTCGAAATTGTCTTCGTACAATCGAGTACGATAGCGATCATTACGGATTTGGTGCTGTAATACATGTCCCAAACGAACATTTACTACTTGAGCAGTACAAACAGATACATTCTTTTAATTTCGGAAAAGCACACTGATCGAGCTTTGATCGGATAATAAAAAAATAATTACGCTCCAATGGCATAGATCCACCAACTGACAGAAATCTTCATAATGACGAAATTGATCATTATCTTTCGACGATGAACAACATTGTTACTAATACAATGAATCGTTCTATCCCAAAAGTGTCTCACTCCGAGAGCCATACAAACCGGTACAGAAACGCAACGATCGACGTGCTGTATAGGCAAAAGAGTATGCTGCTCTCTAAGTTAAAACTGCTCTACAGCCAATTCAGCGATCCAAATAGCCAGGAAATAAAAACAATTAAGTCATTAATTAAAAATCTTCAAAAACTGATCCGTGACAACTATAGATCAGTAATTAATGAAGACTGGAACAAGAGAATTCAAGCCATTAAAGCTAGTGGACCGAATATGTTCCCACAAATAAATAAAGTCTTTCGAAGGAAAGATTATAATGACATCCAATGTCTGCGAGTTCCGCGGACTCCCGAGAATTGTCAAACTCTGCTGAACGCAGGACTTACCCTGGAACACATCAACTCTAATGAAGAATTCACAATAGTCGAGGATCCGCAAAAAAAGGCGAACTCAATTGGCGCTTGTTTCGAAGCAGTGTATAGATTGAATCGAATCGGCTGATCCTAACCTTGACCTGGAAAATAGGGCTCTGCAAAAACATATTTCGTTACGCAATGAACTTAACAACTGGCGTCACTTAAGTCGAAGTTTCACTATCTTTAGTGAAAATAATAGAGCGGAGTCCCCGCTTAGAGATCTAAACACTAGCATATTTGTACACAAAGATGAACTGACGGACATTCTTAGATCGATTAAGAACAAAAAATCTTCTGGAATAGATAGTATTCCAAACATTGTTCTAAAGCATTTACCTCTTGAAGTAGTGAAGGTTTACACTATTTTGTTCAATAACGCTCTAAATAATGCATATTATCCAACCCAATGGAAATCTGCAGTAGTCCATCCCATCCCCAAAAAGGGCAAGGACAGGAGCAATCCAGCCAATCTTCGCTCGATTAGTTTGCTTCCGAACATCAGCAAGATATTCGAGAAAATTATAAATAAAGCATTGACTAACTGGTGTGAGGAAAATGGTATTATTCCAAACAATCAGTTTGGTTTCCCTTCGCAACATGACACAGTTCATGCTGCGACAAAACTTGTTTCCGACATACAATGGAACAAGGCGAAGCGACAATGCACAGGGGCCTGTTTGGTTGACTTTGAAAAGGCTTTCAACACCGTATGGCTAGAAGGTCTGGTATATAAGTTATCAAATCTAGGTATGCCCAAATATTTATTATACATTATCTACGATATGATAATGGGTAAGCAATTTGTAGTGAAATGTGGAGATATAATCTCTAACAAGACTTTCCACATCAAAAACGGTCTACAACAAGGAGCAGTGAATTCTCCCATTTTATTTAACATTTACACTAGTGGTCTAGTGGGTTCTCTCAACCATGCAATTGGGTATGCCGACGACATTGTGGTGAGAAAAGATTGATGTCATCAACAGACTTCTGCAAGATGATTTCAACAAAATCAAACGTTTTTGCGACGATTGAAAATTAAAAATAAATTTCCAGAAAATTAAAAATAAATTTTCAGAACGCCACTGTCCAGTGAAGGGATACAAAACGGAATTGGAAAACATTTTCCATTGCAGGAAGTAATAATCTTCCCCTACAAGTAAAAACTGTAGTCAGATACCTTGGAATCTGGCTTGATCAGTATCTTTACTTTGATAAGCATACAGCAGCTGCTTTTACAGCAGCTAAAAACGCATATGCAATGACACGAAGACTCTTCCGCAGTAGTCTGCTGGACCCCAAGGTGAAAATAATTTCATACTCAGCATTCATCCGACCAATATTGGTGTATGGCTGCCCGGTATGGTACAACATATCCCCATTTCACATGGAGAAGTTTCGGGTGTTCGAGAGACAGTGTTTGCGTTCTTGCCTAGGAATGTATAGAACCCCAGAGTCGCAGTATAAGAAATACTATCCGAATAAAGTCCTGTATGACAAATCAGGACTAAAAAGAATAGATAACTTCATTATCAAGACTATTCGTGGTCACACAACAAGGGCAATGTGGAGCGAAAATGATCTCATTTCGGGAGCATTCTATCCCAATGATTTGTATATGGAGAGTACTCTCAAAAATGGGTTCATTCCCCCAGGATAAAAAAGGACTTATTCAAGACAAACGCGGAGTCCCTATTATTTACCACGCTTTCCGTGGTGCCAGGGATAAACGAATTCTCCACGATAACGATATCTCTAATTTTCCAGAGCGCCTGGGTTTTAGTATGGTGATCGGTGAAAGAGATAAATCAATAAAAGATCGATCCCATCCCAACTGGTGGTGGATCAGTGATGAAGAAAGGACTACACGTCCCCGAACATAGTATGCCTCTCAGCCGCACCGCTTTCCTTCCCCCTATCCCCAATTCCCAATTATTTTTCTTCCTTTTTTTTTTTCTTTTCGGTTTTAATTTAATTTTAATTTTTATTTGTATTCCTCGTTTGTTTGTCGGTTTTGTTTCATTATTTTATTTTTTATTTTTGCGTGTCAACCCCCTATATATGTAATTTAAAAAAAAAAATATGTAGAAAAAATAGAATACATTTAAAAAAGAAAACATATCAATTATTATGATATGTTATAAAAACAGTTATTGTACGCAGAAAGGCATAAGAAAAATAATAATGTTTGATTTAGAGTGCTTGCGAAGAGCCAGTAAGTTAATGTAAGAATGTTATTTGTAGAATAGAAATTAACATTTAGTCTTAAGTAAAATATGTAATTAATTTGTTTAATAAATGTGGATATAAAACAAAAACAAAAACAATGTATCTGAATTAATTAACCCCTACACCTTGACTAGTAGGTGGTTACAAAAACCATATTTGTAACTTTTAATTAAAGTACCAGTCTTCATTTGAAACAGAATTAAAAGTAATACAATTTATAGCACGCAATTATATAGCAACATCAGCGCTTCTGGGTTAAGCTGCACGTCTTACAATTGTATACAATTAACTTAGAAAATTCAAAATCCACACGAAGGAATATATCTTACATTTCCGGTCTCCATTTACAACTCTAGGCGTATGGGCAGCAATACACCACTTCCACAAATCGTGTTTACAATAAGAACAACCATATTAATTGGTTTTTATAACCCCGCACACCAACGACGTACACAACGCAGTTTTATGGATTTTGTGAGACTCGCAAGGCATATCTACATCATCGTTGCCAATAAAATTTGTTAGCCAAAATCTAGGCATATCTCAAGTAAACTCTTAGCAACTAAAACTGTTTACGAAACACACGAAGTCATCGTGAAGTAATATTTCAGTATTACAACATCGCGCCCTCGAGAAGAAAAGATATTCACTCCAAGAGTCTGTGATTTCTGTTCCAAATGCTGCTTATTTGTTCATTGCATAGATACATGGAGATTACACTGCCGAGACAAATAGAACAAATCTTCGAGACCTTAAAATGAGTTCTGCTTGAACATATATCTAGACAATTCTAATGGAAAGGGAAGCAATCAATTAATCATTCATACAAATATCTTATAAAACTCGCAAGGACATTCTAATATGTTTATGATTATATATTATATACTGTTTTTTGAGAAGAGGAAAAGCCCCCCATAATGCAGTATGGTTTTTACATTGGTGATGAAATATCAACAATCTGTCGAAATACTCTGGTTTTGTAAGTTTTGTTTAATTTATTACTAATAAAAAATTGTCGGTTGTTCAAATTTATTCGCTATGTGTTAATTTGTTTTTATTATGGTTTCTTCAAGTTTATTGCTATTTTTAGTCATTATGGTTTGCTAGGACAATACATAAAATTTCAATCTTCAATGAAATAAAACAATACATGGTTGATTTTCACATGGGTGTTGACGAAATAGTCGTAACAAAACCTCTTAGTCAAAAATTAAATTTATATTTATTTAAAACTCTTAAAAAGCATTAAAAATCCATAGAAATTAAAACAATATTTAGATAAACAACAACTTTACAAACGATGTTCAAGTTGGGCGTTAGAATACCAGGTGTATGCATAAGTTATTTCCGCTTTAACTAAGAGATGGTGCCAGCGAAAAGTACGCTGCGTATTAATTTGACACTTACGTCATTTTGTTCGTCTAAGATTTAACTACAAACACAAGTTGAGTCCGCCAAAATTAGCGTCGTTGTTTTATCGTTCAGTGATCATGTCGAGTTTTGTGCCCAAAAAACAACACGGCACGCGTTGCTTTTCTTATTTAATCAAAAGAAAAAGGCTGTTGAAAGTCATCGTTTGCTGGTCGAAACATATGGTGAACACGCTGCATCGATTAGAACATGTGAAACATGGTTTCGACAATTTGAAAGTGGTGATTTCAATGTGAAAGACAGTGAGCGCTCTGGTAGACCACAAAAATGTGAAGGCGAGCAATTGCAGGAGTTATTGGATGATGACCCTTTGGTGGTTTTGTGAGTCATTGTGAAAGTGTTCCACCGAACACTGTTCACGAG
Source organism: Microdon myrmicae (assembly GCA_963931805.1). Lineage (NCBI taxonomy): Eukaryota > Metazoa > Arthropoda > Insecta > Diptera > Syrphidae > Microdon > Microdon myrmicae. The sequence goes on from OZ007497.1 coordinate 205,546,175, forward strand.
GAGAGAAACAACCTGGAACACGGGGACACTGTCACAAATAGAACGCTGAGAGTTATTTACACTCTATTTTATTGTTAATGTTTTATTTTTTTTCGTCACACATAAATTACAACGGATCCCAAAAACTAGGATTGAATTGAAATCGATGCAAGGGTCACTACCGTTTCCTTAGTAAAACTACAACGTATAAATTCGAATCACACGACAACCAACACACATTCCCTTTTGACGACACGGAAGGTTTACTATTACTTTTAATTGTTTCGCGGTGAGATAGTCTAGCGCAAGTGCGAAATTATGGATACCTCCTCGTCGAGTTCTCTAACTGTTCTCTATCGACCTCCTCGGTGGGGCTCTCTCTGTTCGACTATATTTTTAAACTCAAATTCGAGTTTCTCATCCCTGCATCTGCAAAAGAAAATTTCCCATCGTATCTGCAAAGAAAATTTTCCCATCATAATCCTAATTCTCCTTTCTGTCTTCTTATCGGAATCTTGTTTTTTTGTTTGAAAGATCGAGCGTACCGCCACTCATTTTCCGATCTTTTTATGGGATTTGTTTGTGTTGCCCTTCTGGCTTAAGACAACAAGGTTCTTGTGCGCTTCAGATGGGTAACAAAGGAACCATGGGATTGGTATAGGTTTCTAGTAGCATTTCCAAATCATAAACATCTAGCGTGAGATCTACGTTAAGATGTTTATGATTGCATGGGCTGTTGGTCGGCGGCGAATCGCTATCTTTTGTTTGCACAAGTGCGCCTTTAGAGTTTTGGGTCATGCCAGGAATTTAGGTGCTAATTGGTATTAGCTACAAGAGGCGATATTCGTTGTTCGGTTGGTTTACCGAAAATTGCGTTTAATGGGTGCATTGTATTGATGTGTTGGATGGATGCGTTGGATTGGATGCGTTGCATTGGCGCGTCGAATTGGATGCGTTGGATTGGAGGCCTTGCATTGATGCGTTGAATGGATGCATTGGATGGATGCCTTGCATGGATGCCGTGCATGGATGCGTTGAATTCAATATTAGAGACTTCTGAACGTTTAGTTCGATTGATTTATGCTATTGAATTCAATGTTGGTGTCTGAAATGTTACCTTTTGTTTTATGGGATACGGGAAGTATTGTGCCAGACTCGGTTCACTTCTCGACCCCATCACTCTCACGAAGACAAGGTTCCGCGGGAAAGAAAGTCACAAACAAAACAAATAAATGCACCCAGGAACAGCAGCCGGAAAAATAAACACACGGACTTAGTTTATTGTTTTATTTTTATTGATAAACACGTTCATTTGGTTTGGATGTATCCACGTATTTGTATGCATTTATTTTGTTATATTAGTCATGGTCTTTATATGTTAGTGTTTTTATACTCCGCGTAAACTTATTATTAATGCAAAATTGATTTTTATGAATTTTATTTAACTACCCACACGACTCCGGGTATTTTCGCGTCCTCGGTGCACGGCGAGGAGCAGGAGCGGCAACGACCATGGTGGTCAGCGGATGTTAAAAGACTCAACGATATTCATTCGTTGTCCAAGCGAAATTTGGGTGCATTCACTTTTACGGTTGTGATAACCGGATCTCATAGAGGAGATCGTCATGGTACGCATGTACATGTGTACGTCGGTTTTTTTCATGGGTCGAAGCGATGATAACGAATTTGAAACACCAAGAAGGAGCATAATGTGCATCCAGGAGATGTGTGTTGGTTGGAACAAACAAATGGAATCTCGTGGGATGCTAATGGGTTTGTGTGTGATTATGTATCGAGGTTATGATGAATAGATTCAGGGCAATTACAAGACAAAGGGAAAAGCGACCTATGAATCGTTCGGTAATGAGTGTCAGCTGGATAAATAGCAGCCACTCATTTAATGAAAAATGCGTTTAGGATACGACAAACGATATGGATTGTTTATGGTATCGCCAGGAAGCCTATGGAGGAACAGCGTACTTTTGTTTGCACTTGGTGCGAGTTAGGGAAATTGGCTTCAGCGTCGATTGCGCTAATTGAATGCCGCTACTTGGGTATTTTATTGCTGGGAGAAAAAGGTCGCCGGCCAATGTATACGTTAAGAGATTTATCATACACATGGCGAAGTTGAAAAATAGACAGCACAATGTTTATGGACCCTGGTGAAGGTTACATAGTATGTAATCCAAATCCTTTGTTATTAGGAATTCGTCTAGGGGATACTGCCTGGCACCGAAGGTGCCAAATTGGTGTGGAATTCCTGATAAGTTGAGCAAGAAATCTTACGGGGAATTGTATGCGAAGGGATGCATGAAAGGTAAGTTTTCTTTTACAGGGAATTTTAGGTTAAAGATTTGATCTACTTAATGCGTGAAGCATTTAAGATGCTAATGCGATTGCATTAGTGAAGTTATGAGATTGGGTGGAAGTTATGGGGGTTTTTAGGTAAGCGAACCGTGGGGTTTGGTGAAACCGGCACAGTTTCAGGTGGGAGTAAGGACTTTTGGGGCACGTGTCTATGGGCACGTGTAATGGATATAGGTGAGAATGTTTTTTGGTGGAAATGACATCTCAACCTATAGTGGTTTATGTGGTTCGTAGAACCGTCACAACCGAACCCAAACTCAACGGCAATCAGCAGAAACATCACATGTGTCAGAAGAAACAACCAAGAGACGTTTACGATCAATGGGGAAGATCAATAAACTCGGTAAGTGGGTCCCACACGATTTGAATGAGCGTCAAATAGAAAATCGCAAAGTCACTTGTGAAATGTTGCTTGAACACTACGAAAGAAAATCATTTCTGCATCGAATTGTGACGGGTGACGAAAAATGGATTTATTTTGAAAGCCCGAAGCGGAAAAAATCGTGGCCATCACTACATCCCCACTCGCCGGACCTCTTATGGTCTCAACGAACTGCTCCTGCGGATGCTGAGAAATGTCAAGTCTAATTCCCCCTTGTTCGACTTCGACCTCTCTACCCATACTCGCCACCTAAACCGTTCTCACTACCAATCTCAAGCGGTGCTTCTACACTTTAAAATTATATATTTTTTTTTTTACCAAAGAAACCGGAAAAAAACGTATGCATACACCTGGTATACTCACAGCTATATCGGCTTGCTGTAAGAGGCGACTAGAGGTCGAGTGTTACGCGAGATCCCTACGCCATGTCCCCCGGTGAAATACCGCCCCATCAAGCTATAGGCTCCGTGAAATGGTTAGGAGTAATCCCTGGCTATCTTTCGGAGCTTGGCTGATGGATCGGTTCGAGAAAAAGTTGATTTATGTGGTAAGTCGGTCCGAAGGTGAGATGCCACCCTTCACTCTGTACATTCCGCGATATCGCCGAGAAAAATCTTCGACTATGTTTCGGGTGTATGGCCGGATTGACACGGATATAAGTCATGATGGTACCTTCTGAGATGAAATATTCCGGAGGTAAACTAGTTTCTCATTCGGTTACCCGGGGGGGGGGGGGGGGGGGCTATGTCAGGGGGATCATCATACAAATATATTGATGAATAACTGAACTTTAAGATATTTGTCAACGCGTAATCGGGTTCGTTCCCGAGGGTCTGTCGACGTTCCACTGATAATGGCATTTTCTAACATCAGGGGCATCGGTTTCACCAATGCGAATGTAAATACCGTCCACCAATATTTGCAAACAGTGAAACCTGATATCCTAGCCCCAACTAAGACTATTCGTCAACTGATTCGACTCATTTTTTTTACTCCAGATACGACTTACATTTGATATACCGCTTTAGGGGTGGAGTCTGCGTCTTCACGCGGTCTGTCTTGCCAAACGATGGATGCGTTGGAACCCAATAACTTGGACATCATGTGGTTGAGAGTCGTGCCGAGGAATTCTGTTGAATTTGATGGTTGTCTTAACCCTCCCCGAATAACTATCGACATTTTTCGATCATCTTTCACGTATCGTCGACTAGCTACAGATCAACCATCCAGCTTCTGAAATTGTCGTCCTGGGCGATTTTAATGTACACAACTCCGGCTGGTTGGTACATTCTAACAGAACCGACGATGCTGGGGGGCTGGCGGGGATGTTCGCTGTTAACCTCAATTTCACTCAACTCGTGGAGGAACCTACCCGATCGGAGCCGAGCGTTTATACTGCGGAAGTTACTGCGCCACTGGGAAACTCAGATCACTGCTTAGTATCTGTCGCGCAAGCACTTGCATTTCAAACGAATAACCGATCTAAGCAGTTTCGCCATATATGGAATCTGCCAAATAGGACGAGATTTCTTCGCGTCCTTTCTGTGCTCGGAGGTGTGCTTTAGAGACCCCAATGTTAACGCATGCGTGGAGTCGGTCACAGATATTATACATCTCGGGATGGAGATCTACATTCCGCATTCCACCAAACGAAATTGCTTTGATAAGCCTTGGTTTTATAAAAAATGCGAGCAGATTACAGCGGCAAAAAATAGAGCTTTTATACAATGGCACTCTAATTCCACCGATGTTAACAGAACGAATTTTGTTAGAATCAGAAACGCGTGCAACCAGGCGAATGATACCGCGAAGGAGGCTTACAAAGACAGAGTTACCAATAAACTGCTTGAGGGCCCAACCAGTTCGCGTCCCTTCTGGTCAATGGCAAAAGACTATCAGCAGTAACTTCGCTGGCTCCTCTTTTCCTCCGTTGGTAACTAGCAGCGGGACACTAGTCACAAATTCAAAAGATAAAACCAATGTATTCCCGAATTTATTTTTCGCGAATTCAATCCTCGATACCGGTCTTTTGAAGCCACCTGTGATCGGATGTGAGGTTCCGCCTGCGTACTATTCAACGCATCCTACGTGGACTGGACTGTAGGAACATATCGGCCACGACGGAATACCAGCAGTAGTCCTTACGTACTGTACTCCAGAACTGACACCGGTTCTTAGCAAGATTTTCCGCTTATCTTATTTCCTACCAACTGGAAAATAGCTCTAGTTCAGCCATTACCAAAGAAGCTGAAGAAGTGTCTCTAACAAAATTATCGGTCGATAGCATTAGTGTCAATGTTATCTTAGGTGTTGGAAAATGTCATCATCATCTTCATCGGCATTACAACCGGGATCCGGTCTTGGCCTTATTTAGCAAGTCTCGAGGCTTGTTAAATTTTCCATAATAATTTATTTTTACGGGCAGAGTTATTAGCCTTGCACCGTATTACAAAAAAAAAAAAAAAAAAAAAAAAACGCTGAGTTAATTAAGTATTTGGAGTGCAACGGACTTCTGAATGATCGTCAATACAGATTCCGTGGCAGAAGGTCCACTGGAGACATTTTAACTTTTGTTTGAGGGGCATGATGCGTCAAGGTGAAGGATATCATTGGATATCTCCAAGGCTTTTAATCGCGTCTGGCACGGGGCATTGCTGAGCAAAATTCGTTCATACGGCCTTTCCTAGTAATTTTGCGACTGGACAAAGACCTTCCCCGAAAGCCGATTGATCTGGGTTTTTGTGGACGGCGAGTCTTCGGATATGTATCCAGTTAATTGCAGGGTGGTTCAAAATTCTATTTTGGCCCCAACCTTGTTCTGACTTCACACAAATGATTTGTTGAGGTCAACGGATAACCGAATGTTCATTTTTGCGGATGATAGTGAGATTCCTCTTTTTCGAGTGATCGGTCGATTAGTGCATCAACATCGCACCAGCTGAGATGAAACCAGATCGACTCTCTGAATCGGGATCTGGATTAGGGTCACTCTCGTCGACTTCAATGCAACGAAGACACAGTATATATTGAGCAGGCAGGGTGAACAATAAAAACAAAACGGGATTGTTGTTTAAATTGAGGATATATATTTTATGAGGATACACGTCCGAACGGCACGAAAGCTGGATGCTAAGAAGAAGGAAGTGAAAGTTGAAAAAAGTGAGTTTGGCGTTTCTTGGTGTGGATGACAGCTGTGTGCCTTAAGGGCCTGAACGCAATGAGAAGAGTGAGTGTTTTCATGAGTGTGATAGTTTGTCTTTGAGTGCGTACAATTTGAATTCAGTTTTATTAAATTGTTTAACAGTATACAACATTCACAAAGAAAAGTGGATCATCGATTCCATAGCTGATGATGACTAGCCAGGCCCTCGAATCTGGGGAAAGCATAAAATTGGTCGGCGTCAAGATCTGTGGGAATTTATGGTGTCGAACCGCTTCGGGAAAACTGAGTTATCATTTTAGAGCCAAGAAATATTTTACTCCGGCCCAACTTTTTCTCCCGTATAAATTCCAAATTAAACTCGCGCTCCAATATTACTCTTATGTTTGGATCTCTATTCCTAAATATACTGTGGCGTTTCTAATAGATACAAGCGAATAGTGAAGAACACCGAAAGGAAATTCGAATAAGCAAAAAAGCATCAGAGCCGTATACCATAGCGATAACATAACAATTCCACATCAGTTGAGTGTACTTGAGTTTAGAAATCGAATTCAAACACGCGTCAGTGGCCCGATATGTTAAGCATTGGTTCAATTTTTAGTGATTCTAACCGTCATAGCGTCAGTTCGAATCACACGTTCTTCATTATCGTAGCAAACGCTAAAATACCCTCAACCTACTTGAAAGCATACAAAGAGGAGCCATCCTCTTGATCGGGGATACGGCGCTGACGTCGGGACCCCAGTCACTATCACATATAAACCACGCAGCTGAGCGCTGTCTGTTTTACAGATATTATCACGGATACTGTTCTTCGGAGATTTGTGGCATTGCTCCGCACAATTCGGTTTATATGCGCTTCACAAGCCAATCCGACGGATCGCACCAATTTGCGGTCCATCTCTGGGCGGCGCGAACATCTCTGCATAAGCTGTGGAATTCCCCCCTCGCGCGAGTTTTTCTGAAATGTTACAACCTCCAACTGTTCAAGAAGAACTGCAGCAGTTATTTGGTGGGATCTCGGGGCGCCGTGTCAGCGCTATAGGTTCCCCTCTCCGGAGAGAAATATAATACAAAAAAATCTTTAGCCGAAAGCCTTAATTGCTAGAGTTACTAGATTTAAGTTACTATGTAATTTACTTACATTGTAATAAATAGTAAATAAAAACAAAATTAATCGTACTTGCAATATTTAAAAAAAAACATTTTTATTGGTTTGGGTTTTATTTTATTTTTTTTTTTTACTTAACTTTACTTTATTAATTATTTAATTATTTTATTTTATTAATATATTATTTTGTTGAAATATTAACCACTTATTCTATTTACGTATTTGGTTGTCTGTTTATTGTATTTCATTATTTTATTTATTCGTTTATTTGTTTGTTTTATTTACTTATTTACGAATATCATTCAATAAGAAAAAAGATTTTCAGATAAAGACGTCTTTTTTTAATTATAATAATGACGCATAATACTCTCCAATTACTGTTTGTCCTTTTCTTCAAGTAGTCGATGTGGACCATCATGGGTGTATCCGAAAATACAGTCGTTAATACCTTACCGGTCGATTTCACCATATTCGCCAATTTTGGGGCCGTTCGAGTAACAATCAAAACCCACCGTCTTGATTGTTCCTTTCTCTATAGGAGTATCCATGTTCAAAGTTAGTTGCCAAGATGAACCCTTACTCTCCGAACTAGTCGATAAAATGATAGATATTGGGAATGGTCTTGTTCCAATGAGGGTTATCATTAGTGACCATACCGACGATATCAAAGCTATATCAATCCACGCGGTCGAAGTACAAGATAAGGTCAGCCCTCCATTTATCTAAGTCCCTTTACTAGCCGGGATCGAATTAGTGCAATATTCTAATACCGATGCACCGACTCCTAACGTTCCTCTCCCGGACATGGAGCAACCTATCTTGGCGGAGAAGGGACCAGCGACCATTGTGCCCCCGACCACGCCAACCCCGCAGTCATTTTCCAACATTTTTTATTTCCTTTTCTCTTCTTAGATTCTAAATTATAGGCTAGATAAAAAAAAACTTAATTTCTACCTTAATTATATTATATTATAACCTACTGGTCCTAGGCAGACGCTCTAAGCTAAACTTTACATGTCTATGGTACAATTTGCGTTTCAGCGACAGAACTTTGTTTTTTAATTAAGTTTATTTGAATAACAATGGAAAACTAAAAAACGTTGTTCCAATTTTGTTTGTTTTTTTTTAACTTAAATTTACTTACATCTCTATATATACTTTTTTTTCAATTCAGTTCAATTCAATTTTTATTAAGTAGATAACACATTTATATTTTACAACTAGTATTTCAGAGTTTTAGGACAGCAATTTCTTTACAACTATAATCTACAAATCTATATAATGAAAATACCACAATTTTAATGAATAATAAATAATAAATTATTAAGGGAAAACTACAAGAATTTAATATAACTTAAATCTTAGTCTACCCCAATCCTAGAAAAGCTAAATCTTTGTGAGTTGGCTGATGTTGGAGTTACTTTACCGACTTTGTTACACAGGTCTTTAGTTGCCATTCAGCCAATAAAACTGTTGGTGCTGCTTCATAATGTCATCCCGCTTTCTACGGCAAATGGCTCTATTGAACCGCAAAAGCTATTCGTCGGTGCGCGTGACTTCTCGATCGTAGCACAATTACCCGTCTACGGAAGATCTACTTACATGATAAATCAGCGGAACTCCGGATTCATCCTGTATAAGACCGTTCATATCAAATTCGAGGAAGGGCTCTGGTGGAACAACGCCGTTGCGGCGCACCCTCCCAAAATACAAGGTATTGTATTTGTATAATAACCGACAATTGGGCCATTGGACGCAACTATTGCTCTCGCAATATGTCCTCTGATTAATTTGATAATAAAATTATCAACCCTAGGCTTCCTTTTATAAAGTCTCATTTGGATCATACCTTTTGTAATCAAATTCCGGTGTTCGATATAATCTAAGACAAGTTCTAAGACATTTTCTTTCGAACACGTGAATCTTTTCCATCATATTTGGACCTATATTGGACCACACTGGGTATCCACATATAATAATGAGCCTGATTAGAGCCATATAGCATATAACTTTTACTCTGCTATCAAGTTGCCTACAATGAACTAGCCTTTTTGACATAGCAAACGTTTTCTTGGCCTTGACCAAAGCAGCCGCCACATGTCTGTTATAATACCGGTACTGATGTAGCCATCATCATCATCATGGGCACTACAACCGAGATCCGGTCTTGGCATTATTTAACAAATCTCTCCACGGGTCCCGATTTCGAGCCGATGTCATCCAGTTTGGCACTCTCAGACTCTGGGCGTCCTGGCCTACGCCATCCCTCCATCACAGACAAGGTCTGCCACGCTGTCTCCTTATATACGTCCTGCCACAAAGGACTTCCTGGACAGGCTCCTCTTCGCTCATTCGAGCTAGGTGTCCCGCCCACCGGAGTCTACTGCGCTTGATTTTTCTTAGAACAATAGCTTCAAGGTAGATTGCGTACAACTCATGGTTGTAGCGTCTCCGGAATCGGCCTCCCTCACATACGGGGCCAACAATTCTCCTTAAGACCTTCCTCTCGAACGCGGCTAAGAGTTCAGAGCGCCTTTTATAGAGCACCCAGGTCTCGGATCCATACATGAGTGGACAGAATGGCGACAATATTTAATAGACAAAATAAAAAGGAAAATGATAAAAAAATGAAAATTATTTCGTTATGTTATAACATAACACACTCGAGCACCTATTGCTCTCGTGTATTGATATTTAACGGTATCACAAAATGCCTGTTGTATAGCTATATAGTATGAGTTATATAAAAATTAGTAAATGAATAACAAAATAAATAAATGAAGAAATAGAGTAGTAATCATAATAATAGTGTTCACCAGCGTGAAGAAAAACAATTCCTTGATAATGAAACACAAAATTTAATTTAATCTAATAAACTTTCTTCTTAAACTTCACCTGAACCTACTAAAGAATTTGTTCACCAATATTGAAAGGAAATTCATGTAAAAGCTTATTACAAATTGCTAATAAGTAAAACGATAAATTAAAATAATTGTAACTTACGAGGGCAGTATGATAAGTCAGTGACTTTTTGAATAAAAGATATTTTTTCCGGCAAATAAGCATTTTAGTTCTCAAGATAATCTCGTTTTAGCTTGATGCATTTATCAGGTGTACCGGTATGAAGTGAGCGTTTTTTTTAAAGGTAAAATAGCTTTTTTTGGGAATGTAAAAAACATTTTGTTCGAAGTATTGGCCATTGCTTTCTACACATTTCGACCACCTTTCTGACAATTTGTGTATACCACGCCAATAAAACCGGTCGTCTTTTGAGGCAAACCATTCGGAGACCCTATTTTCGACTTCTTCGTAGGAATTGAAATGCTGCTCAACCAATGCGTGTCCCATCGATGAAAACAAATGGTAGTCGGAAGGAGCCAAGTCTGGTGAATACGGCGGGTGGGGTAACACTTCCCAGCCGAAAGCTTTTATTGTTTCTTTGACGGGTTTTGCTGTATGACTCGGTGCATTATCATGTAACATAATTGCCTTTCCGTGTCTTGTGGCCCATTCTGGTCGTTTTTCGATCAATACATGGCGCAAGACTAATGATCTTGTCCGGAAAAAACAAATCATTAAGGAAAATTTAACAAGCCTCAGGTGTTGCTAAATAAGGCCAAGACCGGTTCCCGGGTGTAGTGCCGATGATGATGATGATGATGACATGGTTAAAATTGATCATTTGTTGCCGGTAGCGTTGCGCATCAACAGTTTCGCCAGGTTTTAGAAGTTCATGATACACTATAATATTTTTTGGTGCACCACCGGGCTTCCGGTTCCCCGGGAAGAGTGGGCTACCGTGGTTGTCCTTCATGGATGTGTCGAACTCTGTTTTTCCGCGCACTATCGAACGTGTTGCCGCACGATTATTTAATGTTTCTAAAAAAACTTCCTGCTGAGCAGTCACAAGAACAAACACTTTAGTTTCCTTTTAAAACTGATTTTAGTTTTACTTTAAAAATTGATTTTAGTTTATGTTACACATATATTGTTTTTGAGGAGGTCTTCTCCTCACGCGCGCTACACACTGACTCTTCCAAGCGACTCCAGTTTAGTCACCCGTTCAAGGTGTTCACCTTCTCACTTCAAAATCCTAATCCTCAAATATTTTTATCTTCTTTCGAAGGTCAAGACGTATCGCCCTTTATCGTTTGATCCTTTGTTGGGGTTTTTCTTTGTGTTAGCCATCTGGTCACAAGATCCGTGGAAATTGGTTATTAGTTTAGGATCTGGGAATCCGTGTTTATTAGCAACTCATAAAACATCTGGTATGTGAAAATATGATGTTTATGATTGCAAGAATTATGTGTCGGCGTATCGAAAACATATGCCTTTGTTTGGACACATGCACTTTTAGGTTTTGGATCTTGTAGGAAGTTTAGGTGCTAATTGCTTTTAGCATACATGGGAAAATAATGCATTTTGCTGTTTGATTTTAGGAAATAGAATCGAACAAATGCATTGAATTGAATAAATGAATTTGAATTCAATAAATGAGAATTTGAACGTTTAGTTCGATTTGGTTTGACAATGTTATGTTGGGAATATCAAATGGATTTTGTTATAGGTAGGATGAAAATGTAATGTGGGAGGCAAATGTAATATGGTAGGAAATGGTAGGGACACCACCCCCTTCTGGTCCCACCATACACAGAGCATTGACTTTTTCCGAACCGATCGGGCTTTGCAGTCGATGTTGACGCTTCTCCTGGATGTACCCATGATGTTCTGCGTTTAGGATTTTTAAAATAAATCCATTTTTCATCACGTCACAATTTGATGCAATACTAACTTCCTTTCGTGTCGTAGAAGCAATGTTTCACATGTGGTGTTTCGCTTTTCCATCTGCCTGTCATTCAATTCATGTGGCACCCAGTTTCCACACGTTTGGATCTTTCCCATAGCTTTTAAACGGTCAGAAATTGTTTGTTGTGCAACATTTAACATTTGTGCCATTTGTTTTTGACTCAAAGTGTCATCATGATCCCATATTGCTTGCAATTCGGCGTCTTCCAACTTTTTTGGTGGTCTTCCACGTTCTTCGTTTCGCACATCATAATCATTATCTTAATGCTTAAACCATTTTTGCATGTTACTTCCGATAGAGAATGATCACCATAAGCCTCGACAAGCATTCGATGCGACTCTGCAGCACTTTTCTTCAAATGAAAACAAAAAATTAATGCTTTCCGCAAATCATCATTTTCCAGTACAAAATTCGACATTTTTAATAGGGTTAAAAAAAAAGATGTTGTTTGTACAATGACTTGATTCATACTAAATATGTTTGACAGATGTCATCATCATCATCATCGGCAATACAACCGAGATCAGGTTCTGGGCCTTATTTAACAAATCTCTCCAACGGTCCCGATTTCCAGCCGATGTCATCCAGTTTGGCACTCCCAGGCTCTGGGCGTCCTGGTCTCTATCACAGACAAGGTCTGCCACGCTATCTCCTTCTATACATCCTGCCACAAAGGACTTCCCGGGCAGGCTCCTCTTCGCTCATTCGAGCTAGGTGTCCCGCCCACCGGAGTCTACTGCGCTTGATTTTTCTTAGAACAATAGCTTCAAGGTAGATTGCGTACAACTCATGGTTGTAGCGTCTCCGGAATCGGCCTCCCTCACATACGGGGCCAACAATTCTCCTTAAGACCTTCCTCTCGAACGCGGCTAAGAGTTCAGAGTGCCTTTTATAGAGCACCCAGGTCTCGGATCCATACATAAGTACTGGTAAGACCATGGTCTTGTACAGTAGTAGCTTGGATGCTCTGGATAAATTTCGGGATTTAAAGAGGCTTGATAGGTCATAGTAGGCTTTTTTGGATTTAATCAGCCGTTCGCGTATTTCTTCTTCCATATTGTTATCGGCTGATACTATTGACCCAAGGTAGTTAAAGGAATGCACTACCTCAAATTCGTGGTCCACTATCCTGATAGTTTGCCCAACGTTAGGTCGTCTCTTCGCAGAAATTGCCACCATGTACTTAGTTTTTCCCTCATTAATATGCAGTCCCAGTTTTTGTGCCGCCTGCTCAATTTGGGTGAAGGATTCCTGTACCGCCGATTCGGTTCTACCGATGATGTCGATGTCATCTGCGTAGGCAAGTATCTGGCTGGACTTGGTGACAATAGTCCCTCTTGTTGTAACGCCAGAGTCACGGATTGCTTGCTCCAACGCCAGGTTGAAGAGGAGGCATGCCAGGCCGCCCCCTTGTCGGAGTCCATTATAGATGACAGATGTCATAGCAACCAAATAAAAATAATATAAGGGCTCGTTCACAACAAACGTTCCCTATCGATACATTTGTATCTTGACGCTCACCTCAGACCGGTACACCTGGTAGTCCAGGGTTTTTCCAATTTTTGTATTCCTTCCAAATAATAGATTTCTTCAGGGGCCTCAAAATAGGAGTTAGTTTCTGTGATGAACTCTTCATTCGACCCAAATCTCTTACCGCCCAGCCATTTCTTCAGTCTGGAATACAGAAAATAGTGGCAGGGGTCAAAATCTGGAGAATATGCTGGATGGGGTAGCAGCCCAATTTATGGATTTTGCTCGATTATGCTTAATCAGCACACGAAATTCAATTTTTCCCATTTTCGTTAAGATTAACGAAGTAGTAGTAGTAATACGAGGGTTGCCTTTTATATTTCGGGATTAGAGAATAAAAACAAATATTGACCATCGAAAATCACTTTATTGTTTTTCAAAATATTCCCCATGAAGATGTATACACTTTTGCATGCGTTTGAACCAATTGTCGAAGCACTTTTGCCACTCTGATTGAGGTATCTCCAACACATGCATTCTGAATGCAGCAACCGCTTCTTCAGGTGTCGAAAAACGTTGACCTCTCAGTTTGTTTTTTACGTAGGGGAATAAAAAGAAGTCATTCGGTGCCAAGTCAGGACTATACGGCAGATGACCCATCAAATCGATGTTTTGGGTGCTCAAAAATGCAATTGTCGCAGCCGATGTGTGAGAGCTCGCATTGTCGTGGTGACGAGTGATCCGTCTTCGGTGGTTGGTTTTCCTGATTTCTTGGAAGACAACTGGCAAACAAATGGTTGTGTACCACTCAGAATTGACTGTTCTGCGTTGTTCTAGTGGTACGGTTGCGACATGTCCAGTTTTTCCGAAAAAACAGGCGACCAACTTTTGTTGGATTTGGCTCATCTTGAAACACCCATACAGTCGACTGCTGTTTACTTTCGGGCTCATATGCGTAAATCCACGATTCATCACCTGTCACGATGTCATAGACGTGTTTCGAAGCACCGCGACCGTATTTTTTGAGCATTTCTTTCGACCAATTGACACGAGCCTGTTTTTGGGCGATTGACAAATTGTGTGGGATCCAACGGGAACAAATTTTTTTGACGGTCAAATGTTTATGCAATATTGAATGTATGCTGGTCCCACTAACGCCTAAGGTTGTCTCAATCTCACGATAGGTCACATGACGATCTTCCAATATCAGTTCGCGCACAGCATCAATGGTTTTCGGAACAACAACTGATTTTGGACGACCTTCACGAAATTCATCTTGGAGTGAACTACGACCACGATTGAATTCACCATACCATCGATAAACACTGGTCCTTGATGGAGCTTCATCGCCAAAAATTGAATTAAGTTCATCCATGCACTGTTGCTGAGTTAATCCACGCCGAAAGTTGTAAAAAATAATCGCACGAAAATGTTGACCATTTAATTCCATTTTTGGGCCGAGATGAATCTTTTAAGTTACTGTAAACAACACAAATAGCGCTCGTATGTCAAAACGTTCTGAGTGCGTATAACCTCAAAAATGTCCAACTTTACGACAGAGCTGTCAATTGCCGGATTGCAACACTAGGGTTGCCAAATCCCGAAACATAAGAGGCAACCCTCGTATATGGCAGTTGACGGGACCAGTGTTGCATTATAAGTTACTGTGTGGGAAATTCAAAAAGTCACTGACCTATCAAACTGCCCTGGTACAATTCATCAAGAACCTATTTTGGTTCGTCTATTGTCAGACTTATGTCATTTTTAAATATATTAAGAACACTCAAACACAAAAAATTAACAAGAATTCCTCCATAAACTGAGTAGGTGAGAGTCGGTGTCGGTGTGTTCCCTACCGGCATTTGAATAATTATTACATTTATAACACCACAAGAACTTTCATTACCTGGAATATTACCATCTAAATGAATTCAAATAAAATATGAATAGACGGAAATCTGAATTTATCTTGACTGGTGTTGGTAATAAAAAACCAAAGCCTAAATCTCCGCCTAATTTGTTCCATATACATTAAAAAACGTTGCTAATAGAAGTGTTGTCTACATTAATCAATAAAACAGACAAAAAAAGGAAACTCAAAAGTGACCCACCAGACAAATAGTGACCGTTCGCAGATCTATAAATATTTAGCACTAGTGATCTAATCAGTTTGGTGTGCGAACAGCGATGACTTGGCCTATTGCGTATCGACTAGGAAAATTTATTGATAAGCTGGTGATTTATAAAGCGAAAAAAAACAGCATGAGCTAACCGACAATATGGTATTGTCTTATTTATTTTATTTCACTGAACTTTTTATTTTCTTTTATAACGTTTTAGTGTATTCACCTCGACTTACTTTTTTATTGAAAAGTCGTGAAGAATGAGGGACAGAGGGTATGCCATAGCGAATATGGCATTCTGTTTGTATCGGGCCACAAGTGTTGTTGGCTGTATCTGTTCTTTCTTTATGGCCCATTCCATTTTTACGTCTATATTTGTAGTTTACTCATTACGAATACATTAATAAAACATGTGTTTTGTAAATTCTTTTGTTCTTTTGATCGTAGCCGGAGCCTATACAGGATAGGATACTCCTTTTAGGCGTTTTTGAAATAAACGATAAAGTAAAACATGGGAGTGTTTATTTACTTATCTATTTATTCACAATTGAGGATTAGCGATTTAGATGTCGTTATTCGGTCGATCGAATAAAGTAAAATAGGATAATAATCGAATAAAATATTATAGGATAATAATGTCGGAATATAATCGGATAGACAAACGGCATAGAAAGCTATTTAATAACGAATTACAACAATCTTTGAAAACCAAACTAAAAAGACTTGAATTCAGTGAAACTGAGATATTATGCTATAATATGTTTTAAAACAAAAAAAAACAATAACAAATAGATTTTTTATTCGCTTATTTATTTATGTATGTGTTTATTTATTTATTTATTTGATTACAGTTCTTTTTAATACTAAATAATATATGAGATAAACTTGCAAGAAAGAAACTAATATCCGTCCCACTAATATGCACAATTTGTCGTCCAGAATAACCAATGCCAGGAATCTACTAATCCATACCATTTTATTGGTGCAATTAGTAGACCCCACTGACCACAGAATTGTTTTTATCTTTGTAAAAATCACAGACGCTATATTTGCCATTTATTCTACAGAGATTGTTCACGGTGCGTTTACCGTGCAAATTCAAAAATTCGACAAAAGCGAACGACGACAAAATAACTAACGATACGCGAAAATATTTATATTTAAACTCTTCTTATTTTATTTTGTATAATTGAACTTAACATATTCAAATTACGCATATGCAAATTGGCACATGTGACACGACACGAAATACAAAAAAAATCGAATTTAGCAAAGCGACTGCTATGCTTGTGGACGACGAACGACGAAGTGAAAGAGTTGAAAAGGATCTTCAACGACAAGAATCCTTAATGGCCGCCATCTTGATGCTTTGATGAGCGGAAGTAGGCGGGGCTATGCCTTCCAGAACGATAGCTGGACGAAACTCGACGAATGTTGTGGCGTACTATTGACAGTTAAGGTGCCAATACAACGTTGATAATATTGTCTGGTCGAATTTTGTCGGCAGTCAATGTTGTCTACGCTATTTTGTGGAGCGAGATGCGACAGAGATTTTCGGTTACATATTTATTGTGATTTTCATATATTGTATAAGTTTTTTGAATCCTTGGGCAAGACAACAATTAATTTACATTTATTTTTGAACTACACCCTCAACACTAGCACGACTCAGTTTGATATCGTTCTCTTTCTAGATTTTTTGAAGCACTAAACTCTACTGGTACATTTTCGGTAACAACACTTGGTTTTTTCTTCTACCCATGTCAGAAGAAAACTCACCCTTGTTACGGTACTGTTTTTTGTTTTGTTTTATATCCACATTTATTCAACAATTCAATTACATATTTCACTTAAGACTAAATGTTAACATCTATTTTACAAATAACATTCTTACATTAGCTTACTGGCTCTTCGCAAGCACTCTAAATTACACATTATCATATTTCATATGCCTTTCGGCGTACAATAACTGTTTTTATAACATGTCACAATAATTGATATGTTTTCTCTTTTAAAATTTATTCTATTTTTTCTACATCCTGTATTATTTATATATATATATATATATATATATATATATATATATATATATATATATATATATATATATTTATTTGCTTATTTATTTATTTATTTATTTATTTATTTATTTATTTATTTATTTATTTATTTATTTATTTATTTATTTATTTATTTATTTATTTATTTATTTATTTATTTATTTTTTTTTTTTTTTTTTTTTTTTTTTTTTTTTTTTTTTTTGTAATTACATATATAGAGGTTTGACAAGAAAAATAAAAATGAAACAAAACGGACAAACATAAACAAGAAATAAAGGAATACAAATAAAAATTAAAATAAAAACATAAAAAATTAAAATTAAATTAACAAACAAAATTAAAAGATAAAATAAAAATAATTGGGGATTGGGGATAGGGGGGAGGAAAGCGGTGCCCTGAGTGGCATACTATGTTTGGGGACGTGTAGTCCTTTATTCATCACTGAGCCGCCACCAGTTGGGATGGGATCGATCTTTTATTGATTTATCTCTTTCACCGATCACCATACTAAAACGCGGGCGATCTGGAAAATTAGAGATATCGTTATCGTGGAGAATTCGTTTATCCCTGGCACCACGGAAAGCGTGGTAAATAATAGGGACTCCACGTTTGTCTTGGATAAGTCCTTTTTTATCCAAGAAAGGAAACGCTTCTGGGGGAATGAACCCATTCTGGAGAGTACTCTCCATATACATATCATTGGGATAGAATGCTCCAGAAATGAGATCATTTTCGCTGCACATTGCCCTTGTTGTGTGACCACGAATAGTCTTGATAATGAAGTTATCTATTCTGTTTAGTCCTGATTTGTCATACAGGACTTTATTGGGATAGTATTTCTTATACTGCGACTCTGGGGTTCTATACATTCCTAGGCAAGAACGCAAACACTGTCTCTCGAACACCCGAAACTTCTCCATGTAAAATGGGGATATGTTGTACCATACCGGGCAGCCATACACCAATATTGGTCGGATGAATGCTGAGTATGAAATTATTTTCACCTTGGGGTCCAGCGGACTACTACGGAAGAGTCTTTGTGTCATTGCATATGCGTTTTTAGCTGCTGTAAGAGGAGCTGCTGTATGCTTATCAAAGTAAAGATACTGATCAAGCCAGATTCCAAGGTATCTTACTACAGTTTTTACTAGTAGAGGAAGATTATTACTTCCTACAATGGAAAATGTTTTCCAATTCCGTTTTGTATCCCTTGATGCACTGGACAGGGGCGTTCTGAAAAGGACACTCTCTGTTTTTTGGAAATTTATTTTTAATTTCCAGTCGTCGCAAAAACGTTTGATTTTGTTGAAATCATTTTGCAGAAGTCTGTTGATGACATCAATCTTTTCTCCAGATCTATACACCACAATGTCGTCGGCATACGCAATTGCATGGTTGAGAGAACCCACTAGATCACTAGTGTAAATGTTAAATAAAATGGGAGAATTCACTGCTCCTTGTTGTAGACCGTTTTTGATGTGGAAAGTCTTGTTAGAGATTATATCTCCACATTTCACTACAAATTGTTTACCCATTGTCATATCGTAGATAATGTAAAATAAATATTCGGGCATACCTAGGTTTGATAACTTAAATACAAGCCCTTCTAACCATTCGGTGTCGAAAGCCTTTTCAAAGTCAACCAAACAGGCCCCTGTGTATTGTCTCTTCGCCTTGTTCTACTGTATGTCGGAAACAAGTTTTGTCGCAGCATGAACTGTGTCATGTTGCGATCGAAAACACTTGTTATGGTGCTCCTGGTACGGTGTTCACATACACATACTTGCGCCCGCGTTAGTTCCCGGTTTCATATTTTTGCAATGCTCTTATTTAGAACGAAATTTTATTGTGTAATTTATTGTTCTCGATAGCGTTTCTTGTTTTGCTTTGTTATATGTTACACAATGAATCGATGTATCGAGTAATCTTTTGGAAGAAAAAAAAAGAGCGAGCGGTGTTACAAGATGATTCGCTTTATTTGAATTGCCTTTGTGCCATTTAAATCCACTTTCCTTCGGATTAACCCCGAAGAAAGAAAGCTTACGCGGCATGCCAACCAAATAAGCGTTGCTGTATTTGCGTTTACTTTATGCGTTTCAAATTGTCCTACTCGCCAGAGATATAAGGGGGCAACCACATATGACAATATTGGGTTTAACTATCACTTTTGGCTAATTGTGTTTACCTAGTATTCGTGTCGACGGACAAATATATATACAAATGTAGCCTTAAACGCATTGAGGGTCCGGAAAAAGAGGTAAGACATGGAATAAGGAAAGGACATACCAATGTAGATTGGCTCCTCAATAGTATAGTGGTTAGTATACCCGCCTGTTACGCGGGAGACCGGGGTTCGATTCCCCGTCGGAGAGCCTCTGGCGCAAGACTAATGACCTTGCACGGAAAAAACAAATCATTATGGAAAATTTAACAAGCCTCAGGAGTTTCTAAATAAGGCCAAGACCGGTTCCCGGTTGTAGTGCCGATGATGATGATGATACCAATGTAGATTGATCTTAATTGCCTAAATATTACAACGACGAGGAGACATATGATTGCGCGTGGCTTTCCACAAAGAATAATTTTTAGTGATTATTTGTCGACAGTTGACTTTAAATGTGAACTCGTGCGCATTAGATGGAATTAACGTAGTGGAACCCAATTCAGGACATGTGAATGCTGAATTGGAAATGATCGGAATAGTAGCCAAACAAAGAGCTTCATCAGAGGTGTGTTCCCATAATACACTTTCCTGATTGGCGGCTATAACGAAAGAATATTTGGAGAGTTTGGATTATATTCTCCAAGTCCAGCAGAATAACGATCATGATAGTACCTACAGAAAAGCGATCGGCATTATATGTTGGTTCACCTCCAGTCGATTTAAGACCATCAACGAGACAGCACGTCTCTTCTGCCTCGTGATCCGTACCATCGGATCAGTTGTGCAATCCGTGTTGGGAATCTAAAATATACACAAGATACACAATTACACTATTAGTTCACGAGAGAAGTCTTATCGTGGGATCCTAAACAAACAAACAGATCTTCACACACGCGTCCGAGTGCAGTGCAAAGTTATGTGTGCGATCCTAGGCAAATAAACGGATCTCCACACACGCGCCTTAGTGTTGTGAAAAATGCGAGGATATATACGCGAGTGATGTGCAGTGCGGGAAAAACCTCTACTCATTCCATCCCTTGTGTCTGTTTTCCTTTTTTCCGCACCTCTGTTTGCGTCCCTCAGGCATCGATACTCTCGATTGATTTATAATCCTTGGAGAGTTTTTGGTGCCTGAGTGGCATAATGTTCGTTATGGAAGGGATGTGACCTTGATTTTGACACGGACCTAGTGGGGTACCTACTACAAGGGCATAACAACTACTGTGGTTTTGCTTATCTATTGCTGGTCACATTTAGCATCCTTTCCCTAGGCGGTATTGGTTGTCTGTGTAGGGCCATTTCAATGGAGAGGGAATTTGGCGTTGATTTGTGTAACATTCGCGGCTGGAGATGCAATTTCTCTTCTGTGTCTGCCCATGTTTCTAATCAGAAACCAAATATCCTTGCACTTAGCGAAACCCAGGTAATTACTAATACGGACATTTCCGATTTTAATCTACCTGGATATAACTATGTGCCACTGTTATTTCCACATCGTGGTATAGCCACATACATACGAAATGATATTACACATCAGCTTCTGCCACAATATGGGCTCTGTTCCAACCCAGAATTTAATTTCTCTTGGCTAAAACTTCACGTTCGTAGGTATATCATACATTACTGCTTTCTTTACAGAAACCCAATCTTGGATAGAAACGCATCCTTTAACGAATTTGATGCTCTGTCTGATTCTATCGATAGGATGTTGACCCTATATCCGCACACTGAAATCGTTATTGGGGTGTTTTCAAGTGCACAACTCTCAGTGGCCTTGCAACTCCAGACACACAACACCTGAAGTTCAATATGTTCAGCTCTTTGCTGAGTCAAATAATTTAACTCAACTCGTCAATGAGCCAACACGGGTACAAGACATATATGGTCATTTCGCCAACACACTTGACATGTTTCTCACCTCTCACCCAAACAAATACACAATTGAAGTTTCGTCGCCCTTGGGCACTTCAGACCACTGTGTCGTGTCAGCTAAATTTCCTGTAACCAACAGTAACGTTAATGAGAAAGCTCCCAAAAGAACAGTATGGTTCTACGAGAAAGCTAACTGTGAAGGTCTGAACGACGTTTTTGGGGAGTCTTTATTTTTCTTCAATAACGATGTTGACTCTATAGCGGACACGTTGACAGACACGATTCTACTTGCCATGCGGACCTTTATTCCACACAGGGTAAAGGGTATCAAACCCAAGAGAAATATGTGGTTCGATTCCGGATGCATAGAAGCCATTAATGCTAATAAATTGAGCTTCCGGTTGTATAAATCAAACAATACTGAAGAAAACCGTAAAAGATTTAAGAGAGCTAGAAATGACTGCAATGCGTACATTCAACGCGCCAACTTCTTGCATGACCAGAGAGTGAGACAAAAAATACTACACTTTCCCACAGGTAGTAGAAACTTCTGGGCATTCGTGAAAAACATTCAAATTTCAGTCTCGTTATCCATTCCATCGCTTATAGTCGATGACAAACCAGTCACCACCGCAATGGAGAAGGCGAATCTGCTTGCTGCACATTTTGCAGCCAACTCAACGTTGCCTGATACCACATCAGTTCCGCCTCAACTTGAACATAAGCAGCACACCATGAGCCAGATTCGGTTACGAACCCGTACTATTGCCCGCGCACTCAAAGAGCTAAATGCACACAAATCCGCTGGTCTGGACGGCATTCCCCCAATCCTCTTGAAGATATATTCTTTTTCACTCGCCAAAACCACTGCGGAAACTCTTCCATTTGTCTTATTCTACTGATCGTTTCCCAAATAGATGGAAGTCAGCAAACATTCAGCCAATTACCAAAAAGGGTGACAAATCATCCCTTTCTTCTTATCGACCCATATCACTAACCTCTATTCTCTCCAAGGTAATGGAATCTCTTATCATCCGTCAACTTTCGAAATATCTGGAATCAAATGACTTCCTTAATGACCGCCAATATGGCTTTAGTAGTAACAGGTCTACAGGAGATCTGATGGCGTACCTTTCCGAAAAGCGACGCCATTCCAGCCACTACTTCGGCGCAAGCAAGGTAGTCGTATTCGATATTTCAAACCCATTCGACAGAGTTTCTAAAAATTGCATTCTATGGAATGCCCTTGACTAAAAATTGCATTCTATGGAATGGACAATTCCCTGATCCAATGGATGAGGGACTATCTATATGGACGTTCAATCCAAGTGGTTCTTAGTCGTGTGAAAACTGTCTCCCATCAAATTAATGCGGGTGTTCCCCAGGGTTCAGTACTCTCACCCACTCTCTTCTTGATCTCTATAAATGATCTCTTGTCAATTACTCACAACCCAATTCACTCGTTTGTCGATGATAGTGTGGGGGTTCTTTTATGCTTACCCGAAGAACCCCCCATAGTTACAACCCAACTTCCATTGTTTCCCGCTAATGCAATTGCACTAGCACCTGTAAATGCTTCACGCATCAAGGTTATCTAATGAAAAACTTAAAAGTTCCTGTAAAAGAATTCTTACCTTTCTCGCATCAATTCGCATTCAAAATTCCCTACAAGAATTCTTTTCATCATACAGGATCATAAATCCAAAACCTATTCGGCATCTTCGGTTGCCAGGCAAATTCCAGCCGCCCCATATTTGCACCCCAATCACCAGCATTATCTAAAAATCTCTAAAAATAATTCTACCAACATTTATGCATTTAATGCGCTATTCAAATTCCCTGAAAGAATTCTGTAATGTACATACACATTGGGTGGCGATTCCTTTGTCCAACGACCAAAGCAACGTGGGTCAGCTTGTTTATGCAGCTGCAATAAACCGACCAGCGATTCGTTTGTTCAATCGACAAACAATTACCGGATCTCTGGCATTATCAGCAAAACCGAATTCTCCAGCACTTCCTAATGCAAATACGAACCCGGTTTCTACTGCAACCAGATGCATTAACACCTAATGAGATACAGCTTGTTAACTTAGCTGAACTCACATCTCATCAATGCTCATGATTCCCTTTAATTTTCAGCTTTATTTTCCCACTGACCTTAGCGCATGGGTGGACAATGTGATCTCCACGATCACACATACATACATACCACTGCATACAGAGATCGCCGTCCATTGGCCACGGGCATTAAGGAAAGATTGCATTTCCTTGGTGGCCACACCCTAAAGAGAAATTTTCTCTCTCTTCATCCGATCTCACCATCGAACTGGGGGTTGGATCAAGAGTCAGATCCTAACCCACAGTTGAGTCGTATTTCAACCACCGATTCGGTCGGTTCGTCTTCCGCTCCCTGTGGTGTCCGGGGACGCGTACATCCAGAAGTCGGGGTTAGTTTAAAGTAAATACGGAAGTCGTGTTTAACCAGTGGTACCTTCAATTTTATCCGAATCCATTTGTGATCAAATTGTTGTGCTTACATTAATTTAAAATAGAACCAAACAATAAAAAAATCCTTCAGACTAATCAATCACAGTGCGTTTCATTTGTGGATATTCCTCTTCCTGGTGATCGTTCGGCGGAACAGTCGGAACTTGTAATTCATGATGGGGATAGGTGTGAACCTAGTGCCGTACGCGGTGCACCTACATCTTCCCCACAATAGCACGTTGAGTTTCTCATACTCTCCCGTCCAAACTCTCCGAACGTGATTACCAACCAGCAGACTATGCTAGATACATTGAATTCAGACCTCAACAAGATATACGAGGGTTGCTTCTTATGTTTCGGGATTTGGCAACCCTAGTGTTGCAATGCGGCAATTGACAGCTCTGTCGTGAAGTTGGACATTTTTGAGGTTATACGCACTCAGAACGTTTTGACATACGAGCGCTATTTGTGTTGTTTACAGTAACTTAAAAGGATTCATCTCGGCCCAAAAATGGAATTAAATGGTTAACATTTTCGTGCGATTATTTTTTACAACTTTCGGCGTGGATTAACTCAGCAACAGTGCATGGATGAACTTAATTCAATTTTTGGCGATGAAGCTCCTTCAAGGACCAGTGTTTATCGATAGCATGGTGAATTCAATCGTGGTCATAGTTCACTCCAAGATGAATTTCGTGAAGGTCGTCCAAAATCAGTTGTTGTTCCGAAAACCATTGATGCTGTGCGCGAACTGATATTGGAAGATCGTCATGTGACCTATCGTGAGATTGAGACAACCTTAGGCGTTAGTGGGACCAGCATACATTCAATATTGCATAAACATTTGACTGTCAAAAAAATTTGTTCGCGTTGGATCCCACACAATTTGTCAATCGCCCAAAAAAGGCTCGTGTCAATTGGTCGAAAGAAATGCTCAAAAAATACGGTCGCGGTGCTTCGAAACACGTCTATGACATCGTGACAGGTGATGAATCGTGGATTTACGCGTATGAGCCCGAAAGTAAACAGCAGTCGAGTGTCTGGGTGTTTCAAGATGAGCCAAATCCAACAAAAGTTGTTCGCGCACGAAGCACTTCCAAGCAAATGGTCGCCTGTTTTTTCGGAAAAACTGGACATGTCGCAACCGTACCACTAGAACAACGCAGAACAGTCAATTCTGAGTGGTACACAACCATTTGTTTGCCAGTTGTCTTCCAAGAAATCAGGAAAACCAACGGCCGAAGACGGATCACTCTTCACCACGACAATGCGAGCTCTCACACATCGGCTGCGACAACAGCATTTTTGAGCACCCAAAACATCGATTTGATGGGTCATCCGCCGTATAGTCCTGACTTGGCACCGAATGACTTCTTTTTATTCCCGTACGTAAAAAACAAACTGAGAGGTCAACGTTTTTCGACACCTGAAGAAGCGGTTGCTGCATTCAGAATGCATGTGTTGGAGATACCTCAATCAGAGTGGCAAAAGTGCTTCGACAATTGGTTCAAACGCATGCAAAAGTGTATACATCTTCATGGGGAATATTTTGAAAAACAGTAAAGTGATTTTCGATGATCAATATTTGTTTTTGTTCTCTAATCCCGAAATATAAAAGGCAACCCTCGTATCAATGTGGATTATCTAACCAAATAGAATTCAATGTTGTCAAAGGCGAACGCCAAAGTAAATATACTATACGATGAACGGCACTTGCATCCACGAAGCCAAGAAGCTATCAATCCTCGGCACTCGAATTAATTCGACTCTTAATTGGAATGACAACATATTTGAAGCTGCGAAAAGTGCTCCCAAATGCATGGGGTTCCTTAAGAGATGCAAAAGATACTTCACTCAATCCAACCTGGCCACTAATTAAAAGGCGTATATTTGTCCAAAAATGGAGTTCAACTTCCGGTCAGGCGTATGCAAAACTGCACCACACGTGTTCGACAGAATGCAGAAACGAGCAGTGAAACTTATTGGAGATGTAGCGATTCCAAATCGCTACACCTTCCCACTTACCTAAAACCCCCTAACCTATCCTATGCATAAAATACGTAGTATACCGAAATTCCGGGCTCCTCGATAGTATAGTGGTTAGTATATCCGCCTGTCACCCGGGAGACCGGGGTTCGGTTCCCCGTCGGGGAGCCTCTGGCGCAAGACTAATGGCCTTGCCCAGACAAAATAAATCATTATGGAAAATTTAACAAGCCACAGGACTTGCTAAATAAGGCCAAGACCGGTTCCCGGTTGTAGTGCCGATGATGATGATGATACCGAAATTCCATACTTACCTTTTCTAGAACATAATCCATTCCCATAGCGAACCATATGTGCGACAGGTTAAACCTAAAGTTAATCTGCCGCACATTGATTCAATCCCCTAACCCTAATTTCCTTTTAAAGCACAAACAATCGAATTTGTGTTTCGCAAATTAATGAATCATCATCATCATCGGCACTACAACCGGTAACCGCTCTTGGCCTTATTTAGCAAGTCCTGAGGCTTGTTAAATTTTCCATAATGATTTGTTTTTTCCGGGCAAGGTCATTAGTCTTGCGCCATAGGCTCCCCGACGGGGAATCGAACCCCGGTCTCCCGCGTGACAGGTGGGTATACTAACCGCTATACTATCGAGGACCCAAAAAATTAATGAATAGTTGTGGGCAAATCTCGATTTGCCCCAGCATAAAAGGGCGGCGCATTTTGGTTTCGCGGCAGTCCGTAATCAGCAGTCAGTCGAAGCAGACTATAACCAGCATTAAATAAGGTAAATTCAAAATAAAAAGATCTTTGATTCGGCCCCGGAGGTAAGAATATTAAATAAATAACAAATTAAATATTGTGGTGTACCGGTAACATCCGGTACACATAACTGGGACTCAGCCGTAAGTCGATCAATTCCGTCGTTAGAACACAGGCGCAATGTATCATTCCTTTCTCTTTTCTATAGGTATTACCACGGTCGTTGCTCAACTGAACTTGCTGAATGTGTTCCGCCCCTTCAGACATTTTCCCGCGATACTCGTCAATCTGTGAATGCGCATCAGTTCACATTGAAAGTAGACTTCACGCGCACAAATAAACATAAAAAGTCATTCTTTAGCCGAACCACACGAATATGGAATGCTCTACCTGATGTGTTTCCTCGTCGTGATGTCCAGACATTCAAGACCAATATACATCGACACCTCCTTTCCTTATCCACTTCCTCTACATCCGCTCGCACTGTGCTCTGACATTTAAGATTACTTCAAAATCTCCTTTTGTGCGCGCGTCAGTGTAAAACAAAATACGTTAATACAGGATGACGCAAAAGTAAAAGTAAGTAATGAAACAATGTGAATGTGCAATAATTTGTATGCTTTGACTTTTATGTTACAGACAGGAAGAGCATTTATTAGATAGAGACTTATTATTATTTATATCTTCCTATAAACTTTCCATGAAAACAGATCCAATTTTTCCATTTCTAACCAAATGGCAGCCAGTTCTGTTTATGACATTGATTGTCCTCCACCATATATAAAAAAATGAAAAATACTAAGATGCGAAGTGAAACTCAAATGAGAGGTTAGCCGAAAGCCCTAGCAGCTAGCGCTATTTAGAATTAAGTTATTGTGTAATTAATTACATCGTAATAAATAATAATAATAATAATAATAATAATAATCAAACGAGAGACGCTTAAACTCGTCTTGAGAACATAAGTTTAGGCTGTTTCTGTTTAACTAAACGTGACGAATATATCTTATCTTTCAAATTTAATGTTTGACCGCGATATCCGTCAATCAGGGAGATTCCAGTTTGCCAGTTTACTTTAAAAATGTACGTCACAAACATAGAATATCCTTCTTTAGTCGAGCCACACGAGCATAGAATGTTCTGCCTGATTATGTCCCTCACGGAATATATGGCATGAAACACCACTTTACATCGGTACTTCTTGTCTGAAACATCTTCGTTCCTCGCTGTACTGTATTCTAACATTTAAAGACAACGCCTACTGTTTTATAAAGTATCTCTTCACGATTCTGATTCGGCTACGTTGACTTCCTCCTCTTCGCTGCGACCTACAGAAGAAACTATCTCTATGTTATACAGATAGGTGGATTAGCTTGGCCCTAGTTTTCTCACTTCACAGAAGCACCAACATCTGTCCTAGTGATTATGAGGGACATATATAGTATTATAATTAGCCTATGGACGTGAAATGATAATGAACATAAATGACATGAGTTCAGTTGTAGGCCTTCAACACCAATTAAAAAATTGTTCTATTTATTTTTCTTTTTTGTCGTATTTTTTGCCTTTAACATCAACGTGACAAGGGCGGTAGATGACCCAATGTCTATTGATCTATAACTGACAACTCAAGCCGCTTATATCGAGGATTGTAAAAGCTTCGGGATTTTATAACGTTCACGAGTGACAAATCTTTGTCGCCGTCTTGCAATAATATTTATTTAAATTTATGACCTCATCTCACAACTTGAGATTGTAAATATTTAGTATTAATCATTAACCTTAAGATTGAATTGGTTTAAGCCATATGATGGTATAGCTGTCGCTATATACTGTAATTAATTTTAACCACTGATTTCTGTTCAGTTTGCTTAAATTACTTAATAACACAATTATATAATTGTTTAAGGAAAAATAAAACATTAGTCGTCATAAACGAGTATAAAGTTTTAAAACAGACATGATGTGCAATTACTGTGCGCATTTAACACGCGCGCAAATTATATTAAGTGTAGAGTAGAAACACAACGTACGTTTATTTAAAAGCTTTTATGTGTGTTGGGGTGGCAGCTTCTCACTCAATTCTGCAAAGACCGATGATTAGATTATTTAAAAAAGGGAGCCACCTTGATACTATTTAATCTATCTAATAAAACGAATTGAATTGAAATTCCTCAAGACTTGATTCGATGAAATATAGACATAGTTTGATACTTGGACATTGAATGAGAGCATTACAACTGTTTCTTTCCCTCTTGACTGTTTTCGATTTAACTCTGTATCGTACCGCCAACTTAAGTAATTTGCATAACACAATAGCCTCGTGCACCAATGTTCAACTTCTGTTTGAAATTCCTTACTCCATATATGAGTAGGATGAAGATCATTGATTAATCGATCTAGTTTTCGGTTTAACCAAACTTTTAATATGGTTACTGGAGAAAAATAACAACTACTCAAAATAATGATTTAGGTCTTCCTAGTTGACACTCGAGTAAAACCATGCTTTACTTTTCCACGATAACATTGTTGTCAGGTGTCATTTGTGTACAATAGCACAGCCGCTGAGCGGTATGTACTTTGAAATGAGCCGTAATAAAAGTTTTGAAATTTAACTGACACATCGTGGTCTTCTAAAGAAATTTCACGCCAACATTTATTGAGGTGGCAACCTACTTGATAGCTAAAGTTATATCTATCGACATTTTTCAAAAGAAAAGGAAGGTTATGCCTAGCTCTATTTCAATCTATAGAGGAATTGAATTTAGTATATAAGTGGCAGGCCAGACGGAACCACCAAAGATATGTCACAACGAAGAATGGAAAACAGAATACGAACAGACCCTGTGCAACACAATCCCTGATTAGCTATGGTGGGTTCTGAAAAAATTATCACAAATTATTATCCGTTAAGTTGCCTTTTGTCTAGACTCTTCTAAGCTAAAATATTGTTAAATGTTAAAATATTGTAGCGAGCTTAGGGTTCGCTGGATTAATTATTTTAAAATAAATAAGAGCCGTTAAATCGATTTTGAATTAATATAACACTTTATTAGTCCGTAATACAACCGTTACTTATACCGTACACTTAACGATTTCTTCACCTATCGCTTCCGTACTTATCGCGTCTTTTACTGCTTACTTCTCACTCGAGACTTTCGCTTGCTTCACTGTCTTACTTATAACTCAACTCCCGATTTTTTTTTTTTTTTAAACTGTATTTATTAACCATAATTAGAATTTGTACATTTAAGTAATACAGTGACTTAAAATTAAATTCGTGACAATTGCTTACATGTAATTATTATTATAATACATTTTCCAAACAATGTTTTAAGAGTTATAGGCTAGATGTGTGTTTATACATTTAGTAGGGTTTCGTCTTCCTGGAAAAGGTCAGAAAACCAGGGGTTTCTTATTTTTACTTTACTTAATCTAAACCTAACCCTAAATATAAATATAACTTAACCTAACTTATTCTGATTATTATAAATTGAGCTATAAACAAAACAAAGTTTTATAATTAATGCGATTTCTGAATTAAAGGATGTGGAATGAGGTCAGTTATGGGTTTGAGGAAGAGTATTTCTTTCCGGTTGTTCGTTGGAAAAACGTAGGATGTTGGAAAATGGTTGGACGTTAGAGAATCTGAACTGGCTAGGGGTAACTTCGGTGTTGTGGTATATGATCTCATTTGAATCATTTACCAGTCTGCCTGAGGCGAAGATAGCTCTGGTGTGGAGACAGTTGGGATAGTTAGTTCTGATATCTAGAGGGTTCTCTAAGAGCGAGGTTATTATGGGATTGGGATTATTTTGTAGGTTTTCGATAAATTTGATAGACAGTTCGAGGAATCGTCTATCGAGGCGCTCGATACCAGCGGTATTGTAGGGTTCGACGTTACTATAGTACTTATAGGAGTTAGGACGACGATGTAACCCAGAGACATACCTAAAGCATTTTCTTTCGAATACTCGTAATTTCTCCATTTGGGAGGGAGTGATATGGTACCACAATGGGCACGCGTACGTGAGTGTGGGCCTGATAATTTGTTTGTAAATGAGCAGTTTGACTTTGTGAGAGAGACTATTAGGTTTCCACATTACTCTTCTACAGAGATTAAGCTGAACTGTGGCTTTTTGAAGGGAATTTTTAACGTGGGAGGAAAACGACCAGTTATTAGAAAAAGTTATTCCCAGATATTTTAGGAATTGGAGGGTTTTATTAGAGTGTTGTTTAGGTTAAGTTTAATTTTGTTGTGGCAGCGTCTAGTGTTGTTTGTACAGTGCTCGTGTTTGCCCTTGAACACTATGAGCTGCGTTTTATTTGGGTTAAGGTGAATTTTCCACTTATTGAAGTATGATGATAGGTTAGGGAGAAAGTTGTTAATGCGATTTCTTGCAGCCTTAACAAATTTGCTGCTAGAGTAAATTAATGTATCATCAGCATAATTCAGCATCACAACATTAGGAGATACGGGTTGAGGAATATCCGCGGTATATAACAGATATAAAATTGGCCCTAAAATAGACCCTTGGGGAACACCCGCGGTTATGTTGTGGGTTTCTGAGACGGAAGAATTTATTCTCACAACGAATTTTCTGTCAGAAAGATAAGAGGCTAAGAGCTTTGTTGTGTGAGAGTTTAGATTAAATATAGGGTGCAGTTTGTACAGAAGCCCTGAGATCCAGACGCAATCAAACGCCTTAGAAATATCGAGAGATATACACACAGTAGGGCTTTGGTTTTGGAGACCAGTTGTAACATCGTGTGTAAGTTTTAGTAGAGCATGACATGTGGATTGTCGCTTACGAAATCCGAACTGACAGTTAGGGATGAGGGCATTCTCATTGGCAAATGAGAGAAGATTTTGGTAGATCTTGCGTTCCAGTATCTTACTTAATGTACTTAATAGGGATATTGGACGATAATTGAAAGGGCTATTACTACTACCGGGCTTCTTAATAGGAATTACTACCGCAGTTTTCCAGTTCTCTGGGAAGTGCGATGCATTAATTATATGATTAAGAAGAATGAGGATGGGAAGTAGATTCTGTGGGCGTAGCCTTTTAAATAGAAGGCGTGGGATTCCATCTAATCCAGTTGACTTTTTGTTATTTCCTGATCTTACGATCTCGGATAATTCGTCTGCAGTTAGAAAATTTGTAGTGTCTAAGGGGTGTGAAGCTATATTCGTGTTGTTAAATTCACCGATGAAAGGAGTAAAAGATGTGAATAATCTGTTTGAGATGTATTCGTTTACTGTGTTCTCGAAGCCGGGAGTTGATAGAGAATTATTTTGCTCATGAATCTTTGCAAAGTGTTCTGCGAGGCAATTTGCTATGTCCGTATCGGGCTGGGCAATATTATTGCTGATTGGGTTGATGAGATGATCAATTCGGGGTTTATATTTACGACCAGTTAATTGGTTGATGTTTTTGAAAAGATCCCGATTTGGTTTGATATTTTTAAGTGTGGAGATGTAGTTTTCATCTGCGAACTTTTTCAACTGCTCATTTATCAGAGTGGATAGGAGTTGGATTTGGCTTTTAATAAAGAGGCAGTATCTTGTATGGAGTTTACGGCGGAGCTGCTTTTTAAGGCGCAATAATTTGGTTAGGATGCTGGGCAAAGGCTTTCCTAAATAGTTATGAGGAATGGTTGTCGGGGTGTTGTTGCTGAGAGCCTCCTTAAGAATTTGCTCTATTCTTAAAGATGCGTGATCGATTTCAGTAGGGAGTAAGTTAGATGCTTCAGGGATATACAAGTCAGAGAAACTTATCGCTATGTCCCTATTGACTTTTCTCCAATTTGTTTTGGTGAAATTTGGGACAGGGTTTGACGAGTAGAGTGGGTCGAAAGAGGGGATTTGGATCGTGGTATGAACGGAACCATGATCAGAAGGAAATATAAAGGAGACTGTAGGTGGACCCGCTGAGTGAACATCATCGGACTTGAGGAAGAAGTCGATTGTTGACTTGGCTGTGCTAGTGACACGAGTTGGCTGTAATGGGGGGTCAATGTATGTATATAGATAAGATGGGAGGAGGGCTAGCAACTGACGACCATATTTGTTGCATTTATTATCATTGAAT
Organism: Microdon myrmicae; assembly: GCA_963931805.1. Classification (NCBI taxonomy): domain Eukaryota; kingdom Metazoa; phylum Arthropoda; class Insecta; order Diptera; family Syrphidae; genus Microdon; species Microdon myrmicae. Next base: position 205,579,010 of record OZ007497.1, read on the forward strand.
GCTGTATGACGAGCATTCCAGTCTCCCCCGATTATAAATGGAGCGGGAACAGACTGTTGGATTATCTGAGAAATGTCAGCATCTGGGAAATCTGGTTGTCGTGAAGGGTGAATATAAATGGATGCTAAGACGAGCACTTTATTGTTCTCACAAAAAAGTTTAACTGCTGTGTATTCAATGCTGAATATATTAGTGAATCTAATTTCACTGAATTGAAATTTTTTGTGTATTAAGATGCCGGTACCTCCGTGGGATCCATTAGTTCTGGGGTTAGAAACAAAAGTATAATTGGGAATGGAAACTCGGGAATTTGGTTTGAGCCAGGTCTCTGAAAGGAAGAGGATATCTGGGGAAAATTTTTCAACAAACAACCGGAGATGTTGCTTACGTATATTAGAGTAAATGGATTCTGTGTTGAGGGAGATAATGGTTAGTTTAAAGAGAGCTGGAAAGAATATGGGAAGTTATTAGTGAAAGAATCTGACCTTTTTTTTCTGTTTCTGACATATGCCTCAGCGAAGGAAGCATGGCCTGTAGGCTTTGGATGTAACCCATGATGTCCAGATTGAAATTTTTAATATTATCGTTAGAGGGAGTGGTAGTGTTGAGGCTTCCTTTTGCTGCATCCGCGTAAGATATTCCGGGTCGGGTTAACTTTACTTCCTGCAATACTGTTGGTTTCGTTGTAGTTGGTTTAACTGTTGACATTGCTAATTTCCGTCTTTGCAGAACTTTTAGCTTCTGAGGACATTGAGAGAAATTTGCTGGATGTGGCCCTCCACAGTTACAACATTTTACTGTAATCTTCTTTGTGGTAATGGATCCATCGGCGTTGGCGGTTTGGACTGTCTCTGGTTCCAGGCCTTGTGGATTTACCTTGCATTCATCTAGCTCGTGTTCCTCTGCGCATCTGCCGCAACGTCTTTGCTGGTGGCATGAGACCGCCAAGTGTCCTGAGTCTTGGCATCGCTTGCAATGTAGAATTTCTTGTTTGTGTGGCTCCTCGATTGCGATTTTTTGGGTAAACAAATATTTAATTTGTTTAAGTTGCTTGATATCCTGATTTGGTGGGATTTGTATGATCCGGAGGCTTTTTATGTTGTTTGTCCTCATGTATGGTGTTTGGAAGTAGTCCAGCTTATTAATTTTTATTTGTGGACATATCCTAGCAATTTCCAGTCCTAATTCTTCATTGGTCCATTCTGGATCGATGTGCCTTATAATAAAGGTAGTTGGTTTGCTATTTGGATGTTGGAAGGTGAAGAACTGATATTGTTCCTCTAACAGTTTTTTAACTGCCCTTTCATGATCGTCTAATGATCTGACTGTTATGGAAGTCCTAGATCCTTTTATATTTGTGCTGAAATTCCGGTGACCCAGAGCATTTTGCAGGGTTTGAATTATAGCTTTGGTGCTGGTCAGGTTTTTGACGTAGATTGGCGGGGGTCTTTCATTTCTCGCGGTTGATTTCGTTGTTGTTTCTGCTCTGGCTTGGGTGGGTATTTGATTTAATGAGGCCTTCATTTGTTTGTAAACTTTGGTGGGTGGTTCGCCTTGGCTTTGACTCGAATTAGGGCGTTGACGTGACGTTTCTTCCATATGGACGTCATCAGTGTTATTGATGGAACCTTGTTTATAGATTTGTTCCTGGAGTTGTTTCACTTTAACCGTTAATTGGTTAATGGTTTCCAACGCTTCTTCGAACTTTTGTTTGTAATTTGCAGGGCTGCTTGTTCTGTCCATGTTTGTGGATTTTTTTACTGGTGCGTTTCGTAAGATGTCCAGAGCCTTCCTTTTTCTTTCGGTTATGTACTCCAGTGCATTGCCTGGGTCATCGCCTATCATCGGAGTTGTGTAGTAACTGCTTTCTTGTTGTTAAAAAAAAAATTTTTTTTTTGTTATTCTTTTTAATTATTATTATATATTTTTTTGTTTTGGTATTGCACTAGACAATTTAATAGTGCACTGCACACACGTGTAAACACGTTTCCTTACACGTCCGCACTGCACGAGATATGTCACGATAATGACAACTCCCGATCCGCGTGCGACGTATTTATACCGCTTTTCCTCATTCTGATTTGGTGTATCGTTTCCGTTCGTTCCATAGTCTTGAATGTTCTATACCAGTTTTCCAATACTTCCTAAAATAATCTAGTACTTTGTTTCGGACTTTCTCAAAGATTCCAGTACTGATTGTCATATGCGTCACACTACCCTCCGCCTAGATTAGTTCGTCCCGAACTAAGTTCACTGATCTCCTGGGTTAACAAAAGTCGCCAGTCGGTCACGATGTACCACTTTCATCTTGGCGTTCGGTCTTCGCTGAATCCTATAGACAACGTCGTTAATTCTTGTGAGAATCTATACGGTCCTTCCCAATGTTGCTGCAACTTCGGAGACCTCCCTTTTTGCCGATGACGGTTATAAAGCCATACGTTATCGCCTGCATTAAATCCGGATGCGTTGGCTCGAACATCGTACCTTGTTTTCATCCTGTCACTGGATACCTTGATTTGCTTTCGAACCAAATGATGAATCTCATCGAGGCGATTTCTCCATTCAGCTACGTAGTCTTCGGTCTTGTCTATGGCGTCTGGAGGTATTCCGAATCGCAGATCGGCTGGTAATCGTATCTCCCGTCCAAATATAATTTTTGCTGGAGAATGGCCCGTCGTATCGTGATTAGCCGATCTATAGCTCATGAGAAAGGTTTGTACATATTTGTCCCAATCTCTTTGGTGATCACTAACGACCTTCGATAAGTACTCTTTCATTGTTCGGTTGAACCTTTCGACCATTCCGTCTGACTGCGGATGTAAGGGTGTGGTCCTGGTTTTCCTTACGCCCAGATGCCTTGAAATATCTGTGATTCGAAATTTCGGTCTTGATCGGAATGAAGCTCACAGGGAACTCCATATCTGCTGATCCAATTATTGATTAGCTGCTCAATGACGGTTGTTGCTTCTTGGTTTGGAATTGGAAGGACTTCCACCCACTTGCTGAAGTAATCCATGATAACTAACATGTATTTGTTGTTGTCGTTTGTTTTTTGGGAATGGTCCTGAAATATCAATCGCAATTCGCTAGAAAGGAGCACCCACATTGTACTGCTTCATAGCGCTCCTTGGTTTTGCCGTTGGTCCTTTGGTCGCAGTGCAAGTTGTGCACTTCCTACACCAAGACTCGACGTCATCTCTCATGTGAAGCCATTAAAAACGAGATCGTAATTTTGAAAGTGTCTTATTAACTCCCAAATGTCCACCGGAGGCCCCGTCGTGCATTTCTGTTAGAACATCTTTCACTTTTGATGGTGGGACTAGAATCTGCATTCGATGGGATTTTCCGTCTGCGGCTTCCCATTTACGCTTAAGAATACCATCTTCCACCAGTAAGGAATTCCATTGTGCCCAATATGCCTTAAATGTTCCACTCTTGTCGGAAATATTGTTCCAAGTTGGCCGCTCGTTCTTTTCTTTATATTCCAGAATTAGCGACATATCTTCATCCTGAAGTTGAGCTGCGCGTATAGCATCACTCGTCCACCCATCTAGTACTTCTACTTGTACATTTCGCAGGTCGTACGCCTCTTCTTTCTCTTCCGCTCTATGACAATGTTTACAATCTGACTTACATGGTCTTCTTGATAGAGCATCAGCGTTATTATGCACCTTCCCTTGACGGTGGGAAATTTGGAAATCGTACGTTTGAAGTCGTTCGATCCATCGAGCTATTTGTACTTCCGGATTCTTAAAATTTAACAACCGTTTCAGGGCGGCATGATCCGTCCGAAGGTGGAATCGACGTCCGTAGAGGTATTTATGGAAATTTTTAACGGCTTCTACGACAGCCAGTAGTTCCTTTCTTGTTGCGCAGTAATTTCTCTCTGGCTTAGATAGAACTCGACTATAATATGCGACAACTCTCTCTTTACCAACGACTTCCTGTGACAACACTGCTCGGATTCCTGTGTTACTTCCATCAGTATCCAATATAAATGGGCAATCCGCTCTTGGGAATGCCAATGTTGGTGTCTTACATAACTCGGCCGTCAATGTGTTGAATGCTGCCTCACACATTTCTGTCAAATTGAATTTCTTGTCTTTACCCGTTAGTTCGTGTAGGGTTCTAGCCACGTTGGCAAAACCTTTAACAAACCGTCGGTAATATGTGGCTAATCCCATAAAGCTTCTCAACTGCTGCTTGTCTTCTGGGGTAGGCCACTCTCGGACAGCTGCTATCTTATCAGGATCCGTTTGAACTCCTGCAGATGAAACGATGTGTCCCAGAAATTTTACTCTCCTTTGGAAGAATTCACATTTCTTCGAATTGAGCTTTAAGTTGGCCTGTCTTAGTCGTTCGAAGACGGAGCGCAGATTATTGATGTGTTCTGGTAAATTCCTTCCAACAACTATGATATCGTCCAAGTACACAAGACACGCCTTCCATGTAAGTCCCCGTAGAACACTTTCCATTAATCGTTCGAACGTTGCTGGGGCATTACACAATCCAAAAGGCATCACGTTGAATTGATAAAGTCCGTTTCCGGTAGTAAACGCTGTCTTCTCCTTGTCCTCCTCCTTCACTTCCACTTGCCAGTAACCGCTTTTTAGGTCCAATTATGAAAACCACTGAGCTCCAGAAAGGGTATCTAGTGTGTCGTCGATTCGAGGAAGTGGGTAACTGTGTCTCTTCGTAACGTCGTTTAACCGGGGATAGTCGACACAAAATCTAGTTCTACCATCCTTCTTCTTGACGAGCACTAGCGGCGATGATTTTTCGATGACTCCTTGCTCTTCCATCTCTCGAATCATGTTGCCTACTTCGGATTCTTTGGCCAACGGTAGTCGACGAGGTGGCTGTCTTATAGGTCTTGACTCACCCGTGTCAATGCGATATTTAACTATACCGGTGCGTCCGAATTTATCATTTCCTGTCACAACAATATCAGAAAAATCGTTCAGGAGTGATTTTACGCTTGTCTTTTCTCCATCTGTTAATCCGATTTTCCGGGGCATCAGCCTATTAACCCAAGGGGATGCACCAGAAGGCTTTTGAATTGAATGATCCTCTCCCCTTGTCTGAATTGAGTTTATCATTGATACGGGAGCACATTCTGCGATTACTTCTCCTTTTCTTATTGTGAACGGCTCCTCGGACGCATTTAGTACTCTGACTGGTACGATGTGCTTCTTCGCGTCGATAAGGGCTTTACCAACAAGGATGTTCCCCTTACGCTGATTTTGTGCAGCTTCGGTGATATAAAATCGATTGTCACCGGGATCACTCTCGAGACTGGTCCAAATTACCGAGTCTAAACAAAATCAGCGCAAGGGGAACATCCTTGTTGGGAAAGCCCTTATCGATGGGAAGAAGCACATCGTACCCGTCAGAGTACTAAACGCGTCCAAGGAGCCGATCGCAATAAGAAAAGGAGAGGTAATCGCAGAATGTGCACCCGTGTCAATGATAAACTCAATTCAGACAAGGGGAGAGGACCATTCAATATATGTCACTTGAAGCTACTATACCCTAACATTTTTAAACGCGTTTTTCTCGAAACCACTTTTTTCAAGTCTATTGACGCGATATCACAAGTTCTACTGAACCGATTTACTTCAAATTTAGTATATGTCTTCTTTATAGGCTTTTCTATTGTGCGAACTATCCTCATCCTCAAATTTCAATGTTAACTATTTTTAAAAAATTCGAAAAACTAAAAAAAAGTGGTAAAAAAATAAATTGTTTTTTCAAGCAGTCGCCATTTCGTTAAAAGAAAATTGTTTTTAAACTTTTTTTAGTTCCAACGATAGAGGCATTTCTGTAAATTAATAATCTTTTTTTTCAGATTGTCGCGTGCCAACTTTTTGAGATCCCCCACTTCATCAGCTGCTAACTTTTTGAATTTTGAATTTTTTACTTTCAATTTTTTTTACTGTATTCTTGAAATATTAATAAACATCCTATAAAAAATGAATAGTAAAAATATTGATTGCTTTTTTTTTACAGGACTTCAAAAATTGCGTTAAATTCGTGCGCCTAGACCAGAATACCCCCTTAAGCATGTAATGGCTAGGAAAAATGCTTATTTAGAGTTTAGAGTTTAGAAGGTTAACCACCTCACATTGGCACACAACTACAGGGATATCCATTTCGCATTTCGGATATTAGAGCTCTGTAATTTTAACAGCTGACACCCTTTTTTGCAGCTCAAGGTTTTCCAATTTAGAATATTGATCGCTAACCACCGAGAAAAGTGTTTAAGTTTTTTTTCCCAAAAATGGCGATTCATTCGTAGCCAGGTTTCGCGCTTTAAAAGCAGTTTATGGTCGGTACAACTCTGAGCCCACAATTTGGAACACAGTCAGGAAAGATTGGGGTTTTTACGGATGTGGTAAAAAAGAGTGTTTGGAGCACTTCGTTGGAAAAGATCGATGCTGTCTGTGAAAATTTGGCTGACGACACATTCAACCTTTCCTCGGTATTGCCAGCCTTTGAGTTTGTTTTACAGCACGTTATAACATATTTGGCATTTGACTTGCATTTTAATTCTTATAACGTTCAACTAACGCAAGAATTGAAGCCAATTGACCATGGTATGACGTTGGATGCTGCCACAACCCGATGCTTTTTCAGTCCCTGTGAGTAGGGCGTTAGAATATACTCACAGCTAGGCCGGCTTGTCGTAAGGGGCGACTAAAGGCCGAGTGGATGCCGGGGTCCCAACGCCCTGTACGCCCGGTGAAATACCACCCCATCAAGCTTTAGGCTCCGTGAAATGGTCGGGAGAAATCCCTGGCCGTCTTTCGGATGATGGACCGGTTCGAGAAAAGGTTGGTTAGGTGGTAGTCGGTCCCAAGGTGAGATACCACCCCGTCACGCTGCACATTCCGCGATATCGCAGAGAGAAATCTTCGCCGGTGTTTCGGATGTGTGGCTGATGGCCCGGACTGACATGGAGATAAGTCATGATGGTACCTTCTGATATAAAGAATTCCGGAGGTAACCTAGTCTCCCATTCTAATTTCCTGGGAAGGGGGGGGGGGGGGGGGGGGGTTCTTCTTCACTATTATTTCAAACGCTATACGCACGGAGATAAGTCATGATGGTACCTTCTGATATAAAGAATTCCGGAGGTAAACTAGTCTCCCATTCGGATCTCCGCGGGGGGCTATGTCAGGGGGAACATCATGCAGATATCATGATAAATATGGAACTTTGAGAGGTTCGTCGTCGCATAACCGGGCTCGCTCTCGAAGATCTGCCCACGCTCGGCTGGTGACGGCATTTTGTAACATCAGGGACATCGGTTTCACCAATACGAATGTAAACGCCGTCCACCAATATTTGCAAACAACGAAACCTGATATTATTGCCCTAACTGAGACCCACGTGGATCCGTCAACTGATTCGACATATCTTCGTTGCTCAGGATACGACTTACATTCGAGATTCCGTTTTAAGGGCGGAGTCTGCATCTTCGCGCGGTCCGATCTGGCTTGCCAGAGGATGGAGGCGTTGGAACCCAATAATATGTGCATCATATGGTTGAGGATCGTGCTGAGGAATTCCGTTAAATTTCTTTGTTGTCGTTACTGCTCCCCGAATGACGATCGATTGGCGACATTTTTCGAACATCTTTCACATACCTTCGACTGGATACAGATCAACCACCCTGCTTCTGAAATTGTTGTTCGTGGCGATTATAATGTACACAATTCCGGCTGGTTGTTACATTCTAACAGAACCGACGAGGCTGGGAGGCTGGCGGAGATGTTTGCTGTAAGCCACAACTTGGTTCAACTCGTGAGGGAGCCAACGCGAGTGCCGGGTACCCGAGGGGATTATGCGAACATCCTGGATCTGTTTTTGATATCCGAACCGAGTTTTTATACCATAAAGGTTTCTGCGCCACTGGGAAACTCAGATCACTGCTTGGTATCTGTCACCCGAGCACTTGTATATCAAGCGAATAACCGACCTAAGCAGCTTCGCCATGTATGGAAGTATGCAGCTGCTAACTGGGACAATTCGCGAGATTTTTTCGCATCCTTTCCATGGTTGCGGTGTGCTTCGGAGACTCCGATGTTAACGCTTGCGCGGAGTCGGTATCAGAGATTATTCTTCTGGGGATGGAGATGTATATTCCACATTCCATCAAACGAAGTTCATCTGATAAACCTTATTACAGCGGCAAAAATAGAGCTTTTAAACAATGGCGCTCCAATCCCACCGATGTTAACAGAACGAATTTTGTTAGAATCAGAAACACGTGCAACCAGGCAATTGATACCGCGAAGAAGGCTTACAAAGACAGAATGACCAATACACTCCTTGAGTGCCCAACTGGTTCGCGTACTTTCTGGTCAATGGCAAGGGCAGTCAGCAATAAATTCGCTTCCTTCTCTTTTCCCCCGTTAGTGACGGACAGCCGGACACCAGTCACAAATTCAAAAGATAAAGCTAATGTGTTCACGAATTTATTTTTCGCGAATTCAAACCTCGATGCTCGTCTATTGGATTGGCTTTCAACGACAGAATGACCAACATACTCCTTGAGTGACCAACTGGTTCGCGTCTCTTTTGGTCAGTGGCAAAGGCTATCAGCAGTAATGGTGCTTGCTCTTCTTTTCCTCCGTTGGTAACTAGCAGCGAGACAGTAGTCATAAATACAAAAGATAAAGCCGATGTGTTCGAGAATTTATTTTCGGCGAATTCAATCCTCGTTGCCGATCTTTTGGAGCCACCTGTGATGGGATGTGAGGTTCCGCCCGCGTACTATTCAACGCATCCTACGTGGACTGGACTGTAAGAAGGTAACCGGCCCGGACGGAATATCAGCAGTAGTCCTTAAAAACTGTACTCCAGAACTGACCCTTCCAATTATCTTAACGTAGGCGATCTGGAACCTTAAAGAAATCACTATGATGGAGGATTTGTTTATCACTGGCACCACGGAAAACGTGGTAAATAAAAAAGACTGTATGCTTCTTTTGGGAGGTGGGTGCAAACATACAGGGCAAAGTCACTGATTGCTTCCAACCTGGCGAATGCCAGGGCAATCCTTGTCCCTATTCAATCTATGTTGACATGCAGTCTCCATGTGACACCTCTGAACAGCTACTTTGGCACCCGCCAACAGGGAACCAATGCATGCAGCATCCTGAGAAAGGTTGGCGCAATGCTGATAACCTTGCCCGGAAAAACAAACTATTATGGAAGATTTAACAAACCTCGGATATGGACCGTATACGCGACGACGATCACGGAAACGAAAATGGCTAAACGATTTGAGAATTTTCTCAAGGAACGTCCGCTCACTATACAGAGCTTTAACCGAATATAAGGCTGACATAACAGCGTTACAAGAAATAAGATGGATGTTGAGCTCCTAGAGCTCGATGGAGGGAGAGTAAGTCCTAGGGTCAGAATGATGGGCGTAGGAGAGAAATGGAGAAGTCTTAAGATTATTGTAATTAGTACTGCCAACTCCATCTTAGGAAGTAGTAGTAGAGATCGGAGGTTTGGTGATAAATGCAAAGTAGTGACTGAACTTAAGAATGCTGCATACCGGACAATGCAGCAGTCTCGTAGGACGCGGGTACCGGACGAAAACTACAAAGAGCTCAGAAGATCTGAAAACAGACCACAAACAAAAGTACCTGGGAAAAAAATCTTGTCTGTGAAATAGAGAAAAGTCGAGAGCGAGGTCCGCACCAGGCGCGGAAGTTCTACTAAATAATCCACAGTATGAGGCGGTACACACCACGCCGCACTTACTGCAAAGATAAAGGGGGTAATCTGATCACCGATCCTGAAGGCACTCTGGAGCGATGGGAAGTGCACTTCAATGAATTGCTAAATGGTCAGCTCACAGAAGAATTGGAGGCTCCACCAATGCAAAATCAACACCAAATGTTGCCGTCACCAAGCATTGAGGAAACATTAAGAGCCAAAAGACAGCTCAAATCAAATAAAGCCCCCGGAGCTGAGCTGATCAAACCAGGAGGGACAGCGTTACATCACGTGATTCACTCATGTATAGATCCGAGACATGGGTGCTCTATAAAAGGCATTCTGAACTCTTAGCCGCGTTCGAGAGGGAGGTATTAAGGAGAATTGTTGGCCCCGTATGTGAGGGAGGACGATTCCGGAGACGCTACAACCATGAGTTGTACGCAATCTACCTTGAAGCTAATGTTGTAAGAAAAATCAAGCTCGGTAGAATCCGGTGGGCGGGACACCTACCTTGAATGAGCGAAGAGAAGCCTGCCCGGAAAGTCCTTTGTGGCGGGATGTATAGAAGGAGACAGCGTGGCAGACCTTGTCTGTGATGGAGGGATGGCGTAGACTAGGACGCCCAGAGTCTGGGAGTGCCAAACTGGATGACATCGGCTCGAAATCGGGAGCGGTGGAGAGACTTGCTAAATAAGGCCAAGACCGAATCCCGGCTGTGGTGATGATAATGACGATGATGATAACGATGATGATGATGATGATGATGATGATGATGATGATGATGATGATGATGATGATGATGATGATGATGATGATGATGATGATGATGATGATGATGATGATGATGATGATGATAATGACTGTAGGCGACGTAACATATGAAGCCGAGGACGGCGCGGCACACGACTGCTGACTGGCAGACTGAGGATCGGGAATTTATACCAGTCGCTCTTTGGTTCTTGTGACAACATGCAAACAGGGGAACGAGGACGAAAAAGAAAATAAAAGCAGCGGCAGTTGGAGAGTACAACCAGTACAACTCAAGCACCGGCCAAAACAATAACGCCCGTAATTCAGAGCAGAGTCCGGCCTGGAGGTGAAATTATTAAGCAAAGAGTGTAACAGATTAAAGAGTATTAAAAATAAAGATAGTACGGGTATAAAGTAAAATAAAATACAGTCCACTTATTAAATAAGGCCATCCATACTCGCGATATAATCGAGACCCCGCTTTGCAGTAACAATGGCGATGATGATGATGATGATGATGAAAGAGATAATCTGTGTTCACTACCACAACCAAAACCGACCGGTCTTGATGATTTCCCCTTCCACTTCCATCCAGGTCATCATCATCATCATCTTCGGCACTACAACCGGGAATCGGTCTTGGCCTTATTTAGCAAGTCCTAAGGCTTGTTAAATTTTCCATAATGATTTGTTTTTTCCGGGCAAGGTCATTAGTCTTGCGCCAGAGGCTCCCCGACGGGGAATCGAACCCCGGTCTAACCACTATACTATCGAGGAGCCACCTAGGTAGTTAGAGAATATTCGAACTAACCCTGTCCATACTATAACCCCCCCCCCCCCCCCCCCCCCCTACCCTCCCGTTAACTTTATTTTTCAGATATGTTGAGACCGAGCCCAACATCCTTACGGATGTGGGTGATTCTGGTTATCGCAAGATCACCAGTAGGCAGAGACAAGCTGAAGGACACAACTGTCCTTGTCTCGCTAAAGTCAGCCCCTCGCCACCCAATTTTTGTTGTTTTTTATTTTTTTAGAGCAGCTTGAATTGCCACGGGAGCTCCGAGTTGCAAAGATACTTGACAGAGTAATAAAGATTAAGCAATTGTAGCAGCGGTGTTGTATTTGGAGAATACAAGAATCGTACTGGGCGACATAACAACGCCCTTCGTCCAGAGCAGAGTCCGGCTCTGGAAGTACGGTACGCTAACCAGGGATCTAGAAATGTCAAAATGATTGACTAAAAAGTATTTTGACACTCAAAGAAAACCTTTTGATCTCCGGGCGAAGTGCAAAAACACTTTTTCACCCGGAGACAATTATTGTATACAATAGAAGGGCACAAAATTCATTGAAATATAAGTAAATTTTATACTTGACAATCAAAGCAGATGTCTTTTATGAAACCGAGCTTATGTACGTCGGAAACTGTTTATTTTCTTTTTTACTTTTTATCACATGTACGAAATATGCTTTACAAATCACAAATCACAAATCAAACTTATTTCCTTATATTTTCATTTGCAGTGTTATATTATATATGGTGCTTTATTGTGAGGGGTCAGATCGAATGAAAATCCATCATATAAACAGACTCTTAATAAGGTTTGTTGGAAACAGCCAGCAGCAGGAAGTGGGCAGTAGAATAGCTTCACGCGAGTGAAATAAATTCAACAAAACCCCCAAAGAATGAGTCTAAACGGGGATTTGACGGTAGTCCGTAATGGACGCTCCACTAGTGAAGTATCTGTTTACAATTACCCAGAACACTTAAACCCATTCTACGAAGATGACAATCACAGTCGACTGAGATTTTGGAAAATCGGCAAAGGCCTTAAAGGCGGCACAGGCCGAAGGAACAGCTTTTCATTAAGTGGACTCAAGGACATTTGGTGAGTAAGAATTTTGTTATATTTTGTAATAAATATAAATAATTTTTTCACAACAATTATAAATAGTGTGTGATGAACACTTGAGATATTAATATTCACCGCAAAAAGAGTTGATGAGATCATTGTTCAGTTTCAAAGCAATTTCCATAGAAAACCAAACTTCATACAATGTAATATGTTAATTGTGGGCAAATACTAGATCAGATCAGACGGATTACAACATCATACGTTTCACCATATGTACACGTTTTCAAAACGCCCGCATACCACATATGGTAAATATACTTTACAACCTAAACACAACTAAAGCGCCAGACGTAGACAGAATAAGGCCGAAGTTTTAAGACCAAATGCAACAGTTTGTGGATCCATACTCACCTAAATAGTAAACAACAGTTTCGGTGAATGTTTTACCTATATTCTAAAAATAACCATGGCAGCTGTTATGAATTCAACCCGCAGAGAAGGCGACGAGAAAAATGATACCAATAATTGGATTGGTCGGACATTTTTCGTTTTGGTTTCTCTTTTTAAGTGACCTACGATTTATTAGTCGTTCCCACAGATGTTTCAATGATAAGCTATTCATTTTAATGGCGTCGTTTTCATACTGATTGAAGATATTTATATTATCAATCGAGTAAATGTCGGCAATTGTCAATGTGAAAATGTTGTGCTTTAACAAGTCCATGGTCCACACATTAGTGCGATGCAGTAGGTAGGGTATTTAAGGCTTCAAGTGGGTTCGGCATTTATGTTCTTAGAGTTACACCTCGAAGCCTAGACTTTCTTTTTTCCTGGGTATTTATAAACCTCAAAAACTTGTCGGCCTCATCCATCCCATTATTAAGAGTTGATGGCAGTCCTGTATGCCAATAGAGAAACGTATCTACTTTTCCTTTTTATTTTTATACTCCTCTCAGGAAAAACAAACCTATAACATTGCGACAGTGTTCTGAGATACGAGGGTTGCCTCTTATGTTTCGGGATTTGGCAACCCTAGTGTTGCAATCCGGCAATTGACAGCTCTGTCGTAAAGTTGGACATTTTTGAGGTTATACGCACTCAGAACGTTTTGACATACGAGCTCTATTTGTGTTGTTTACAGTAACTTAAAAGATTCATCTCGGTCCAAAAATGGAATTAAATCGTCAACATTTTCGTGCGATTATTTTTTACAACTTTCGGCGTGGATTAACTCAGCAACAGTGCATGGATGAACTTAATTCAATTTTTGGCGATGAAGCTCCATCAAGGACCAGTGTTTATCGATGGTATGGTGAATTCAATCGTGGTCGTAGTTCACTCCAAGATGAATTTCGTGAAGGTCGTCCAAAATCAGTTGTTGTTCCGAAAACCATTGATGCTGTGCGCGAACTGATATTGGAAGATCGTCATGTGACCTATCGTGAGGTTGAGACAACCTTAGGCGTTAGTGGGACCAGCATACATTCAATATTGCATAAACATTCGACTGTCAAAAAAATTTGTTCGCGTTGGATCCCACACAATTTGTCAATCGCCCAAAAAAAGCCTCGTGTCAATTGGTCGAAAGAAATGCTCAAAAAATACGGTCGCGGTGCTTCGAAACACGTCTATGACATCGTGACAGGTGATGAATCGTGGATTTACGCGTATGAGCCCGAAAGTAAACAGCAGTCGACTGTCTGGGTGTTTCAAGATGAGCCAAATCCAACAAAAGTTGTTCGCGCACGAAGCACTTCCAAGCCTGTTTTTTCGGAAAAACTGGACATGTCGCAACCGTACCACTAGAACAACGCAGAACAGTCAATTCTGAGTGGTACACAACCATTTGTTTGCCAGTTGTCTTCCAAGAAATCAGGAAAACCAACCGCCGAAGACGGATCACTCTTCACCACGACAATGCGAGCTTTTACACATCGGCTGCGACAACAGCATTTTTGAACACCCAAAACATCGATTTGATGGGTCAGCCGCCGTATAGTCCTGGCTTGGCACCGAATGGCTTCTTTTTATTCCCGTACGTAAAAAACAAACTGAGAGGTCAACGTTTTTCGACACCTGAAGAAGCGGTTGCTGCATTCAGAATGCATGTGTTGGAGATACCTCAATCAGAGTGGCAAAAGTGCTTCGACAATTGGTTCAAACGCATGCAAAAGTGTACAGATCTTCATGAGGAATATTTTGAAAAACAATAAAGTGATTTTCGATGATCAATATTTGTTTTTGTTCTCTAATCCCGAAATATAAAAGGCAACCCTCGTATGAGTAGGCAACTCTTGATATTTTTTTAAACGGTTGCAAGTCCTGGCATTCTGGTATTACCCGTGTTGGCAGAGCGTCCTAAAGAACTCCCATAGGCAAACAAATTTGGTATAGATACAACTATAGGGCTAATACCTTTTGCACTACGATGTTGAACAATTGATGGAATTCGAAGAACAATTGGTAGATGTAGAACGGGCGATTACGTATGTTATGTGGGTTTGCATTGAACAAAATTGAGTTGAGAAGCTTGGAACAGTCGATGGGACCGAGAGAAGTTTGTGAACGAATAGAATATCGGACAGGGTTCTGCGTTCTTCCAGGGTTTTCAAGTTAATTAATTTGAGATGGTTGGTGTAATGGGGGCGTATCAAAGGGTTTTCCCATTCTAATCCACTGGGAGCCAAACGTAAAAAACAACGTTGAATGGTCTAAATGTGTGTCTGCTGATAGGGAGACCATACCATCGGGCGGACAAATGAGATGTAGAGGGGCCGGGTGATATAGGGGTTGGAGAATTCCCTAGACCATCGTTTTCCAAGCACTAGGGTTAAGTAGGCCCTAAGAATCTTCTCGTCAATATGTGACAGGAATTTAAGTTATTTATCACATAAACTACCAAGGTCGCGGATCGATTGGCCGATGGTGAGGGTTTAGTTATGAAGAGAGTGGGAACGGGGAGAAGAAGCCACGCGTTTTCGTGAACGTAAGAAACGACATTGAATGCTTTAGATGTGTGTTTGCTGATAGGGATACCATATCTGTTGCTGAAACGAAAAGAACTGAAAATTGCGGACGGCGCTTTTTCCAACGACGTCCCAACTTCCCGTAGTGGACTGTATATTATTCCGCGCTGGCCGGCTAAACGAACTATTTTCGTTAGCGAATTGTACTCCCAGAGCCGGACTCTGCTCTAGTTGAAAGGGCGCTGTAGTCTTGCCCAGTACAATTCCCTGCGACCTGCGAAATCAGAAGAAAGACGAAAACAACACAACCAAACGAATGAATACTAAACAACCAAAACAAACAAGACAACGCGACGGTACAATTAGCTTATTTACTAATTCTTTACGTATTTTGTTGAAATCTTCTATAATATTCTCTTTGTGAGTGGTCTTGTGGCGATTCTAACAGATACACACACAATTCACAAGCAAAAATAGTGAAGAACACCGAACGAAAAATCGAATAAGAAAAATACATCAGAATCGTATACCAAGCGATAACAAAAATAATTCACATCAGTGGAGTATAGTCGAGTTTGGAAATCAAATTCTAAAACACGGTCAGTAGCCTGATGAGTAACGCTTAGGTAAATTTTTTTTCGTGATTCGAGCTGTCATAGCGTCAGTTCGAATCACACGATCTTCTTCACTATTATTTCAAACGCTATAGTCTCATTAAGACATTTTAAGGAGGAGTTTCTGTGACGACTCCTGGTGTTTAAAAAAATGAGTGGCGAGAGGACGACTCTGACGAGACAAGGACAAATGTGCCCTTTATCTTGTCTCTGGCTTCTGGTCGTCTTGCGATAACAAAAATCGCCCACATCCGTGAGCATGTTGGGCTCGGTCTCGAGATATTGAAAAATAAAAAGGGGGGAGGTATTGTGGGGTACGAGTTGATGTGCCAACGTATGGCACGCTGTTCACTCCTAACCTCATCATGGTTTATTGGTAGATAACGTTCACGAGAGTAAAAAGTAAACACTGGTTTTTGGTTTTATTCTGGTTTGGTTTATGTTCTTTTTATTTGTTGGTTTTCTTTTTTGTTCAATGGAGATGATTGTTCAATTCGGTGAACAAAAGAAAAATACAATTAAAGGGGTAAATATCAAACACAACTAATCCTCGGCAACAACACAACTCAGAGTACGTGTACGCACCCGTGTGCGGAGACGGCGGTGGTGGAAAGACGATTCGTTAAGCGGTGTGACCATCCGCGATGATGTTTAAGTAAAGACTGATCCCAATTAGGGATGAAATTGGATTTTTAATTTTCGCACCTGAAAACCAAAAGAGAACATACTTCTGCTCTCTCATTGCCACGTTCGTCGATGTGTGGTGGATAATCGCTTAATTGAAAATCGACGAACATGGGAGAATGAGAGAACAGAAACACGATGTATGATGATCGCGGGGTGGTATTGGTTGTGTGTGCATGAAACAATGTAGTTCTGAGCGTCACCCATTGACCTAATTCGGTGAATATGGTGATCTCAGAGTACATTGATCTGTACGAAGACAGAACTGTGAAAGAGAGGAAAATTAAGCTGGCGCTATTCACCTGCGAAAAGAAAGCATTGATCCCCAGCGAATGAATTGTCTGGAGAAAGTAAAAAAGACGCCGATTTGGCTAGGGAAATCTGATCATGGGAACTAACTTAAATGCTTTGATAATTTCCCCAGCGGTGGCAAGATTAAGCAACCGCGTCGTTTGATCAGGCTATGCCGTTGCTAACCGACATGATGCGATTTCCTGTGGAAATCTCATGGGTTAGCGAAATGGGGTTGCCGTATGGCAAAAAGGTAGCTAAACTCAATTCTGCATTATCTGCATAGGATAATGAGTTTAGCTATGCGTCCGTTTAACATGTTTTACAGGTGGAATAGCTTATACGGGGAATGGGTAGAAATGACGCGCTGAAAGCGGTCGAAATAAGGTATGGAATTGTAGGTTGGTTCTCCATGTGATATAGAGAACCCCCACAGTATCTAAGGATAGTTTGGACAGGGTTAGTTCAGGTGTTCTCTAACTACTTGGGTGGAGGGATGGTCGAAAGGAAATCGTACAAGGCCAGTAGGGCTTGAGTGCGGTAGTAAACGCAGATCACGTCTTTGGGCTCTCCTGCTGTTTGGTCGATGTGCTCGCCTTATATAGCCCGCAGCTGTCCTCACTTCCACTCGATTCCTGGCTGTACTTCTCTTTCACTCGTTTTCTCCTGAGTGGTGTTCTTTTCCTGAGCTCGTATCTTGAGTGCCCTCTTCCTCCCGAGTGGTTTTCCGTAATCGGTGTGCAGCTGATTGCTGTGCTTCTCAGGAACTTGTTTGGTGATGATTGCCTTGTCTTTCCTGGCAAATCGCATCGCCAACACTATCTGACTAGCATATTCGAGCAGAAGGCAGACAAATGAAATGTAGAGGAACCGGGTGACATAGGGGTTGGAGAAATTCTTTAGACCACCGTTTTACAAATTCTAGGGTTAAGTTTTACCCTAAGAATCATCTCGTCAATATGTAAAGGGATATTAAGTTCTTTATCACATAAACTACCATGGTCGGGAATCGATTGGACGATGGTAAGGGTTTGGTTATCAAGAGAGTAGAGACGAGGAGAAGAAGATATGCGTTTTCGTGAATAGTTTATAGACTGACATTTAGCGGTATTAAGCTCTAAGCAGGTTTTGCGACACCCAACCGAGAAGCGGTCAAGATTTGCTTAAACTGCTATATGGGCTAAAAAGTCACAGGATTTTGCAATAGGTGAGGTCACAAGAAAATGAACATGACCCACGTCGAGGTGAGTGGCGCCATCTATTGAACAATCCTGCGACTTTTTAGCCCATGTAGTAATACAAAATCAAGAGGCGCCATGATAGTCTTATAAAATGTTGTGTCGTCACCATAGAGAGACACACGGGAGTGCTTGATGATCTATCGATGTCGTTTGGGGAGGTAGCCAGGAAGGGATCAGATGTCGTGGATCTGAAACGAATACTATAAAGTCGAACTTCGAAGTGCGAAGAAATATAGCAGAATGGGATCAAAACTGAGGGTGAACAATTTAAAAACTATAAGTATAAGAGAAATTTTGTCGAAAGCCTTGCTGAAATCGGTTGTAACCACGTCGACCTCCTTGCCACTCTCTTGGGCTGACCGTGTGAAAGATCAGTACCCAAAAATTCGTTGAACGAAACACATCGATCGTGGCTCGTCAACAAAAAATTATAAAGAGTATAGTTCGCGTGTGTCCTCCTCACATATGAATTAACAGAAAAGTGCGGAAGCTCTATACACGCACCTCCACTATTCCACAACCGCAGTTCACTGGAAAGTGTTCACAACAGAGACCAAACCCCAAGCGTAGAGAAAAATAAAAACGCCCTGGCGTTAAAATCCAAACTCCGACTCAGTTCATATGAACGATATTAACCTAAATTAACATTCTTATTTTGATTACACGGTACAATGACGAAATTAGTTTAATACCACTTGGAACTGTCTTTAAAACATAAATTGCAATATTACTAAGATGATGTTAATAATGACACCCTTATGTAAAATGTTTATTTTAGTTGTATTCCGCACACCGACAGTGTTCGATTTCTTAATTCACAAAATGCTAGATCTCCGTAATAATCTTAAGAACTTATCCGCAATCACGATGGTTCATGACTCCTGACTCGCACGTAAAATTCGCTTGTGTACGCACTCGACGGGGGATGAATTTGGACTCGTCGTGCACGCTCGATGCAGAGCCAACTCGCCAATGGGGTGAGTTTCCTCTGGTGTGGTAAGAAAGGAAATGAAATTTTCCTTTCATCCAGTGACCAATGGGACACCAGAGAGAGATCTCGCTGGAAAGATTCTGGTATTTGATCGTACAGATCGGGTTGCCTATCCATGCACTGGAACGAAGGATAGACGAAATTGTGTCGGGGATTACGCACAAGGAAACAATTTAACAAGGGCATCATGCAGCTGAGCAAACATACTGCGACTCATTAGGGATTTCAATGCTTGGTGGGAAATTTGTTTACAGGATCTTTGCGGGCGGACCGCGTCGGATTCTTCTGTTTGCGTGTTGTGTATACAGAAAAATTCGGTTTTCGGCGGCAAATGCGAGAATGGTGATTGTTTGTCCGTTAGACAAACAGATCATGGGACGGGTCTATTGCGATGATTGCCTGTCGGTTGAACAAACGAATCATGTAATTAGGCTTGCAACTGTGTAAGCAAGCTACTTGCCATAGCTTTTGTGGTTGGGGAAAAAATTGGTTGTACCTGTATAAACAGGAAAAGTACTGTGTACATGTGGGACAGAGATAGCCGGCGAGGAGAATCATTAAGATTCTAAATGGTTCACGTTGGGTGTGAACCGAAATGTTTCCAAGGAAACTAATGTTGCTTGATTGCCGGGGGGGAAGATGATAGTTTTGAAGTGGAGTATGTTGCAGGTTGGGAATGGGGAGTTGGGTTGAGAAAATGGGTGGTTCTTCAGGTAAGCTTTAAAGGTTCATTATAGCCGTAAGAGTGTGGTGGGCGGGCAAATAGAAGATATGAGGGTTTCGCAGGTTTCGGGGATTAGTGGAAATGAGATGGAGGAGAGCAGGCTTGGGCAGTTGATTGAACCTGAGAGTAGCGGTGGATGAAGAGGATTTTGGCATGGATGCTGCGCTCTTCCAGTGTGTTAAGGTTAATTAGGTGAAGACTCACTTCAATCCTCGGAGAGCAAAACGCAAAAAACGACATTGAACGCTTTCGACCATGCAAATTTGGAATGAGTAGTGAGGACACCAAACCTGACTAGCATATTCAAGAAGGGGATGGACAAAGGCTATATAAAAAATTAATTAGGTGAAGACGTCTCGTGTATGGCGGTAAAATCAGAGGATTTTCCCAATTCAATCAACTCAACATAATACAGGGTGGCGGAAAAATAATCACCCTATCGGAAGATGTTATAATTTTTGCAAATAGCGTCGTACGTCAATTATATATGACATTTGTGAACTAGACGCCATATTTGACATGTGTGAACTAGAAAAAATTGTAAAGCTCCAAATAAAGACTTCCATCACTAAAAATCTTTTTTTTTATTTAGTAAAAAAGTAATTCCAAAACAAAATTGGATGATTAATTTTGCACAACCCTATACTTTCCGCGAATAGCACGTCGCAACACAGGAAAAAACACGATCTCTTTACAATGGTCATCTCAAATTAACCAACGTGAAATACTTGGAAGAACGCTGAATTCTCTCCGATATTCTTGTCACTTACCGTTTTATCTGCCCCACCCCATTCAAAAACCGAAATGATTTTGATACAACACTCTTCCTAGAACATTTCAAGTGTAACTGTATTAAAACTTGCAACTCGGTACAACTTTACCATAGAAGTAAAATAAATAAATACGAGGGTGGTCCAAATATAAACGGTAATATTACCTTACTTTACGACTTGTTCTTGGGCATCGATCATGACTTTCGTTTTCGATACGTTCTCGCCCACTTTTAAATCCTCTGCCCCACGTATACACACGATTCTGAGACAGTGTATGATCACCAAACTGTTCCTTCAATGGAGAAAAAATATCTGAAGGTTTAACGCCTTCATGTGTTAAAAATGTTATAATAATCCATTGCGCAACAGACGTATGTACCTCTTGCTCGCGCATGGCTGTACTGACTACAAAGTCGAGCGCGATCGTTAGCCTAGCCGGTTCTTCATAAACCAAACAATAGCCACGCACAAGATTATCTAGACCGCAACTTGTTGCTAAGCAAAAAAGTAAAATTACCGTATATATATGATTCACCCTCGTATGTTTTCGGCTCGCCCCCGTTTGGTAGAAACCTTGACGCGGTGCGGGGGCTTAAACTACAATGAATCACTCAGGCTATGCTGACGGCGGCATACGCTTCCAGTAGGGCCAGCCATGTCAGACAGGTTAGCGAGGAGTAACACACAAAGATCTGTGGGTAGTATTTGCTATGCGTAAACACGAACGCGGGTTCAGTCAAATACCCCACAACACTAAATGGCGCACAAAATTGTTCCGCGAAGAAAACAAAGAAAAGACAGGCACACGAGTTGATCCTCGAAGGCAGGAAAGGAAAACAAAATGAAACACTTTATTGTCATCTATCGGGCACTAAACGTTTCCTGAATTAAATCGAGCTGATTTTGGCGTAAACGTTAAAGGTCCGTCTTTATTAAATTACACGTTAACATAAACAGAAATACTTGAATATATCTTAACTATCGGCAACTAAACGTTCAATCTACAAGACTCGCGAACGACAACTCTGACGCACTAAAAGAAACTCGGCTCCTGGGCACGTATGTGCGGTTGGGTGGTAGAAATCTGACTGCTCATTGGATGTCTCTTTACAGACATCCAACAAAAACGAACCTAAGGGATTCGCCGCTGAAGGGCAGCCAATGGTGAAGGTCATAAAAAAAAGGTAAACAGGAAAAACTCATGTTGCAGGTCAAATCTGCTGCTACATGTATGGGCAAGATAAACTGCCGCCATCCGCAAGGGATAGATTCTTTGATTGACGTGAATCAATAAAACCCTTGCCGAAGGCAGGAATCTATTTTGGGATAAAGTGTCAAGCATTGGGTATGGCCGTTGCTAGATCGTTTAAAATAAAGATATTTCGGTCATGTATGATTCGATGCATGTTGTTTTAGTGATATGTTAATCCCGTTGTGGGTACTATCAGGCGAAAGTATCCGCTTGGGTGTTTACTTAGTGTAAACGAAAACAGCTTCGGTAGCCAGCGTGAGAATCGTGGCTACTCATTGCTTATGTAAATATTGGTGGTCATGACCGATGCTGGTGATCGTTTCAAGAAACGGCAACGGATCATAAAATCGGTCATGCTGATAACCAATCAAATGTGCGCGCCTGAAAGGCCAATGTTTAATTTGATCTTCTCTATTTTAGGAAAGATAGATCATAGAACATGCCGTTGAAAAACTGGCTTGCAGATGTGCAAGCAACCCGAAATGACTGCTAGGACAATGGATGGATACAAAGAAAGCACACGGAAAGATTAACGTGTGTTGGTGGATATGTGCCATCCATTGTTCGGTCGCGGAACCTCGGTTGATGCTGAATTGATGTCATGGCAAGATGATAATCTTGCCATGACTTATGCTTTCAGGAATGACCGTGGAGAAGAGGCTTGGAACAGCCCCCAAGAAAGGTAAGCTGCCTAATATGTATTTATGTCGGATAACCGAATTGATTCCAGCTAATTGGGTGGCGGTTAATGCCCTAGCAAGATTGTACAATCTTGCCGAAATTTCAACTTTAAGGTAAGTTGTATTGCTGGTAATGGTGGGGATCAAGCGATGCGTGGCTCTTTGGGCCCTGAAAAGCCCACAGATCTACCACCCCTAATCCAGCGTGTTACGCATCACCGTGCCCATTGGATGGTTTGCAGCCAGGGGTATACCGGGTGTATTATAACGGCGTCTCTTCGACACCGGGTCTAATCAGAGCAGTAAGCAGACCTTACCATATCAAAACGGGGCTCTGATGTGGCGGACTTTTTGAAACCCCAAGACTCGTGGGATCAAAAATAAATAATCAATATACAAAAAACAATCCCACGAAAAACCCGGTAGGCGTACGTGTGATGAGCCGACACCACCATAAGGGAACAAATCATCAAGAAAACACCGATTCGGCAAAAAGAAGACGTAGGGAAAAACGGAAAAAGCGGGATATTCGCGTCGGCACGTGGAACGTTCGAACGTTATATAAACCAGGCGCGATACAGACGGTCGTAGAAAACGCGAAACAATATAAAATGGTCATCGTCGCGCTTCAGGAAGCTCGACTCCCACATCAAGTAATCGAATCCAACGGGTTTACACTGGCGTGTGGAGGTACCGATACACATAACCTCGGAACTGGCTTCATCATAAGCAAGAAGATTACGCCCCATGTAAAAGATGTGCAATTTATTAATGACCGAATGTGGGTGCTAAAAATACAGGGCCCATGGTACAATTATGCATTTATAAACGTACACGCCCCAACAGAATCTACCGACGAAAAAACGAAGGACACATTCTACGAGACCCTAGAGGAAGTATTTGATGGGATCTCATCATTCGATGTTGAAATCCTCCTCGGCGACTTCAATGCGAAAATTGGAAAGGAAGACATCTTCCAACCAACTATAGGTAAAGAGAGCCTACACGACGTTTCAAACGATAATGATATTCGAATTATCACGTTCGCAGCGTCAAAAGATCTGGTAGTGAAAAGCACAATGTTCAAGCACAAGCAAATCCATCAAGCCACATGGATATCACCCGACGGTGTAACGCGTAACCAAATGGACCACTTCTTCATAGACAAAAGACACCACTCGAATATCCTTGACATAAGGTCATATAGAGAATCAGATTGCGACTCCGATCACCTTCTAATGATGGGCAAAATTAGAAGTCGGCTTGCAGCAAACCCACATGGACAGTCACGGGAGACCTGCAAAAAGTTCGAGATTGATAAACTAAAAGACATACGTAAAAGGGCGGAATATCAAGACGAACTAACAAATAGATTTAGTACCCTAGAGAATGACAGTAGTGAGGAAGAGGAAGCCAACAATGTGGACACTAAATGGGCATCGATCAGAGACACAATCAAACAAACAGCCCAAGAGGTATTAGGATTTAAGAAAACAATTAAGTCCAAGCCTTGGTTTGACGATGAGTGCAGGGCAAAGATCGAAGAACGTAAACGCCTCAGAATAATCCACTTAGAAGCATATGATAAAGTCAACGCAGTAAGATACGCGACAATTCGGAAAGAGACAACCAGACTTTTCAAAAAACGCGAATGGGTGAAGCCTAGGATCGAAAAAATCCTAGAAAATGCCAGTTCAAAGATTATCAGAGGTTTTATTAACTTAGATGAACAAATAAATAAATTTGTAGTACATATTAACGACATCGACAAAAAAATAAGTAAAATATTAGATTCAATTAGAAATGGCTACCGAGGGAGAGCCAAAATAATCCATGACACAAACGGCTGTCTGGTGACAGACACAAAAAATATCGTGACAAGATGGAAGCAGTACTTTGAAAACCTGCTCAATGTGCGCACCCATCAATCACAAATAAACGCACCAGACGTACATACAGCCGAGCCTCAAATTCCAGAGTCCTCTTTCGACGAAATTGAAGACGCAATAAATCGATTGAAAAACAACAAAGCTCCCGGAGTCGATTGCATACTGGCAGAGCTTGTGAAGCATAGAGGAGAGGCAACCGCTCGAAAGATCCATCAACTGGTTAAAACAATATGGGACAAGGAAGTCATTCCGGAAGAATGGAAAACCTCAATAGTCATCCCCATTTTCAAAAAAGGCGACAGATCTGACCGCGAAAATTACAGAGGAATATCATTGCTCCCAACCACATACAAAAAATTAACAAATATCATACTGGCAAGAATCACACCGTACGCAGAAGAAATATTGGGAGACTACCAATGCGGATTCCGTCGGAACCGGTCAACAAGCGACCAGATGTTCACAATAAGACAACTGCTGGAAAAGAAGTTGGAATACGGAGAGACGGTTCATCAACTGTTCGTTGACTTCAAAAAAGCCCACGACTTAATCGCAAGGCAAAGACTCTACCATAATGTGGTTGAGCTGGGGATACCGAAAAAATATGCCGCCCTCATTCAAATTTGCATGAACGAAAACAAAGGGCGAGTTAGAATAGAAAGACACCTCTCAGAACCATTTGAAATCCGTGACGGACTAAAATAAGGCAATGGCATCTCACCATGTCTCTTTAACCTTGTCCTCGAGTATGTTATCAGAAAGGTACAAGACGACAACACGGCCGGATCATCCCTGAACGGGGTCACCCAAGTGCTCGCGTATGCGGATGGCATCGCCGTTCTGGGCGATAATCGGGAAAGTGTAAGTAAAAACAGTGAAATCATCATGCAAACGGCAGAAGAGGTGGGCCTAGAAATAAACGAAGACAAAACTAAATACATGATTACGACGAGAGCAGGTGGACCTCAGAGAAAACATATAAACGTCAGGGGCAAGATATTTGAAAATGTCAGAGATTTTAAATATCTGGGAACGATACTGACGACCAGAAACGAAACGTCGAGGGAACAATGGCGGAACCGAGTCGGTGAGGTCATGAACTTCCGGGTTCCTACAGGCCAATAAATAGTAATAATAATAATGTTTTCGACTCGAACCACATAATAGGATAACATTGTCAATTGAACCTATATTCAACCGCGCACTGGTCTCCATCTCTTATCCAACTTAGACAAGTTCTGCCTTAGAACGATTATATATATAATAATTAAGATTACTTTTAACGCACACTTTTCTCAACCTGCGTACCAACTTAGACAAGTTATGCCTTAAAACGTTTACTTATATAATAATTATTGCTGGCGCAATGCTAATAACATTGCCCGGAAAAACAAATTATTATGGACAATTTAACAAGTCTCGGATAAGGACCGGATACCGGTCGAGAGACTTGCTAAATAAAGCCAAGACCGGATGCCGGTTGTAGTGCTGATGATGATGATTAACATTATTGCAATAAATCTTAAAGAGGTAAAATATATAAATAAGTTAAATTGTACCCTCTCCTGGTTTTTTCAACAACCATTCCGTGAAATTGTGATTGTATTATACTATAGTGCCACAGTGGCATTGTACAATAAACTACGTTATTGAATTATTATTGCTAATATTCGTCATATTTCCACGTGAACCTTAAACTCATCAAATTCTTATTAAGGAGATTATAGTTTACATAACCAACGTCATTTCACATGAGTTCATGCACCAATGGGTGGTTTCGCACGACCCCCCAACACAAAGATGCAGCCTACAAGCAACTGCAAATGAGTATAATTTACAGTGCATTATCAAATGAAGTAAAGACGCCTTAAGTGCTTTCTACAAGACTCACATACGAAGCCCACCTCGAGCAGCACATCGCAAGTACACATCGTTTAGTATTAATTTGAAGGCGACAATTTGCTTTGTGTTCTACTTGACCTCGTTATGTAGGATCTTTCGGTATTGAATTGTATTGTAAATAACCACATCAGTGAACTGAGGTATAAATGTCAGGGTTACATTTCAGTGGTTATAAAATTTATTGTCTAGGTTTAATTATCCGTACACTAATTTATCGTTGCGACACAAGATTGTAATGCAAACAGTCTAACTGCGAATAAAATTAGTAAGATTCGAGATTTTCGATTGTGTCACCAGCCTGAATTCTGATTGACCTTGAAATAAAAGTCATCATCAATTTACTTTGGGAACCCCCACACTTCTATTGATTTTCGGCAGCTGGCCTCTTTTGTATGATTGTACAATGCACGCAATGCGACATGAAGGAGTTTGTACAGGTGTAGTTGACATGACATAAACTATTTAACAGAGGAGGAGTGGAAACAATGATGTGTGTTAGAATGAAACTACTTCAACTTTGTTTGCCGATATAGCTCTAAAACCAGATTTTACAAGATGACTTTAGAACTATATTTATAAGATCCACGCTGGCAACTTAATTACAATACTCGCCTTCGTTTCAAATGCTGGTCTCCATTGAGTTTTTTAATTTCCCATTTTTTGTAGATGAGTCATTCAATGAAAAATTAGATAAAAATAAAAAAGGTCAATCAGATGAAAGTCATTCGCCTGATCTCGTAACGAACACACCTCCTCCCTGTCGCTCTGGCTTTGTCGCAAAAATATTGCAAATTTGATTTGCTCTGCTGGTTGCAGCCACTGTCTGGGGTCCTGTAGGGGCTGTTGCTGCCTTTTTCTCTGTCCGAGCCTGCCGTCTGGATACAAGAAGCTGAAAAAAACGCTGATCGTCTGCGTAAGGGAGCCATAACCTATTTCGAGAACGTGGTACGCTGCGAGGAAACGCGCCGGAGCCATGCAAACTTGAACGAAGGTTCTTTCTGTCAACTGGCCCTCTCCAACGATCGGAGGTAACAAAGTGAAATGGAGCAGACTCCTTATAAATGTTGTAGGCATCGGTATGCGAAAGTGTATGTTTGTATTCAATGCGGTGCGGTGTTTCATAAGTCTTGTATAGAAAAGCAAAAAGATGTCGTCATTATTGATGAAACGCGCGTGAAATGTTGTACGAGGGTTGCCTTTTATATTTCGGGATTAAAGAACAAAAACAAATATTGATCATCGAAAATCACTTTATTGTTTTTCAAAATATTCCCCATGAAGATCTATACACTTTTGCATGCATTTGAACCAATTGTCGAAGCACTTTTGCCACTCTGATTGAGGTATCTCCAACACATGCATTCTGAATGCAGCAACCGCTTCTTCAGGTGTCGAAAAACGTTGACCTCTCAGTTTGTTTTTTACGTACGGGAATAAAAAGAAGTCATTCGGTGCCAAGTCAGGACTATACGGCGATGACCCATCAAATCGATGTTTTGGGTGCTCAAAAATGCCGTTGACGCAGCCGATGTGTGAGAGCTCGCATTGTCGTGGTGAAGAGTGATCCGTCTTCGGCGGTTGGTTTTCCTGATTTCTTGGAAGACAACTGGCAAACAAATGGTTGTGTACCACTCAGAATTGACTGTTCTGCGTTGTTCTAGTGGTACGGTTGCGACATGCCCAGTTTTTCCGAAAAAACAGGCGACCATTTGCTTGGAAGTGCTTCGTGCGCGAACAACTTTTGTTGGATTTGGCTCATCTTGAAACAGCCAGACAGTCGACTGCTGTTTACTTTCGGGCTCATACGCATAAATCCACGATTCATCACCTATCACGATGTCATAGACGTGTTTCGAAGCACCGCGACCGTATTTTTTGAGCATTTCTTTCGATCAATTGACACGAGCCTTTTTTTGGGCGATTGACAAATTGTGTGGGATCCAACGCGAACAATTTTTTTTAACAGTCAAATGTTTATGCAATATTGAATGTATGCTGGTCCCACTAACGCCTAAGGTTGTCTCAATCTCACGATAGGTCACATGACGATCTTCCAATATCAGTTCATGCACAGCATCAACGGTTTTCGGAACAACAACTTATTTTGGACGACCGTCACGAAATTCATCTTGGAGTTAACTACGACCACGATTGAATTCACCATACCATCGAAAAACACTGGTCCTTGATGGAGCTTCATCGCCAAAAATTGAATTAAGTTCATCTATGCACTGTTGCTGAGTTAATCCACGCCGAAAGTTGTAAAAAATAATCGCACGAAAATGTTGACGATTTAATTCCATTTTTGGGCCGAGATGAATCTTTTAAGTTACTGTAAACAACACAAATAGCGCTCGTATGTCAAAACGTTCTGAGTGCGTATAACCTCAAAAATGTCCAACTTTACGACAGAGCTGTCAATTGCCGAATTGCAACACTAAGGTTGCCAAATCCCGAAACATAAGAGGCAACCCTCGTACTTCGGATGATGAAAATATCGTAAACGTTATTGAGAATAAGCTGAGAAGTGAACTGGCTTTGTTGGAAAGATTAGTAGAGGAAATGGAAAAACGCAATGCTTTCTTGGAAGAGAAAATTATAACTCTCGAATCGAGTCCCGGGGGAAATAGTGAAGACACCTCGTACGCAGCCGCTCTGGCACGCGAGAAAAAATGTGTCTCCTATTGTCGTCAAGCCGAACGAACAAACTGCCAAGGGCAAGATTCTGAGTCAAATTAAATCTGCGGTTAAATTAAATGATCTGAAAATTAAAGTCGACACTCTGAAAGAAACAAAGACGGTTCCTTAATTATAAAATGAGACAACTCTGTTAACAATGAAACGATGAAAACGAAATTGAAAAAGTCAAAAACTTGAACTGTGAAATAGAAACTTTCAATTTGAAAAATCCGCGTATTAAAATCATTGATGTCATTGATGGCACCAACCAAGAGGACATCGCGAACATGATCATTGCTCAAAATTTCGAAGGAGGCCAGAAAGAAGACGTAAAAGTAGTGTACATTAAGACTAACAAAAGAAACGGTAGGAAAATCGTGTATGTAGAATTGATACCAAAACTTTTCCAAAAGATAATGAAAGACAAACAAGTTAACATCGGATGGCAGCGTTGCCGCTGTTTTGAGGACTTCAATCTCGGCCGTTGTTTTCATAGCAACGGCTACGGTCACAGTTCGAAAAACAGTCGAGGCGAACTCAGCTGTCAGTATTGCGCCGGTGGACAGGACGGAAGGAATTGCCCAAACAAAAATGAGAAGAAATGCGTAAACTGCCTCAGGGCCAATGAAAAATACAAAACCAATAAAGATGTCAATCATTATGCGTTTGAAGAACCTAATTGTGACACCTTTGCTTCCATGAAAAAACGCACTCTTGCGAACACAAAGTATTACGATTAAAAGTTATTTCAAGCAAAATCTATAACTTTATGAAATGATAGTCAATCAAGATATCGTATTCAAGTCAAATATTATAACTGGTAAATGTCATCTATCATTAATATTTAGGTGAGATCTTAGGTTAATACATCAGTGTTATTTATTTATTTATTTTTACTAACCCTAGTATACCCGGCTGTCACGTGGGAGATCGGGGTTCGATTCCCCGTCGGGGAGCCTCTGGCGCAAGGCTAATAACCTTGCCCAGAAAAACAAATTATTATGGAAAATTCAACAAGCCTCATACTTGTGAAATAAGGCCAAGACCGGATCCCGGTTGTAGTGCCGATGATGATGAAATGTCATCTATTGTTGATTTAGATAATATGTTGATAAAACAAAAAGGTCCATTTATTTTACATGTGTGATGTAATTTGTCACTCAAATTTAGGTAGTTAAAATAGGTTACCTGGTTAGTCCAGCGTGGAGTCTGGCTCTTCCTCTGGTTCGTCCTCTGAATTTGCGGCTCTTCCTCTTTGCTCTACCAGGTCTGCCACCGCCTAATGGTGATTTTGTGGAGAAGCCAATGTGTTCCTGCGTGCCCAATTGCACCACAAACGATGGGATGTTCCCCTCCTGCTTCCGTCTTCGACGGATCAAATCACGGGCTTTTAGTATTTCGTTTCTTTTTTCTTTCCAAACTTTATTTTTACAACTTTTAATTTTTTGATTTTACTTTTTTCTCCTTTTCAACAAAAACAAAGGCACGGGCTTTTCCCTTTTTCTCCTCCTTTCCACTTCAGAAAATAACTCCTTCAAAAAAAAAGAGATCAACTCCACGGAAAACCAAAAAAAAGACAGTCTTCAACTGCTTAAAATTCGACTGACAACGGAATTCAAAACCGTATTCAACCAAAAACAAAATCAAAAGCCAACGGAATCGAAAATTCCTTCTGGTGCTTCTTTCTCTCTCCCCATCGACATCCACTCAGAAGACCGAATTCGAACTCGCCCACGATCCACACTCGAATCAGGGCGTGTTCGAACACTCGCTTGTGGATCATGCACTTCTTCCATCACCTTACCATCATACTACATTAAAACAAATTATATTAAAATTAAAAATTATCGAACGATGGTGGCGGCGGAATCCGCACGTAACATACCCCCCCCCCCCCCCCCCCCCCCCCCCCCCCCCGCCCACAAGACTGCGTGGCATTCTTAGGAGAGGAATGTCACGCCGGAGAGTGGGCGGCGGAGAGCAAACAAACAAGCAATCAACAAATCAACAAATAAATAAATAAACAAATAAACAAATAAATAATCCAACAATTATATATATAAATAAATAAACTAGGTGTTAAGGTTAGTAATATTAGCTACCCATGCATTAGTGTTAGTAGGAGAATAAATCGTGCTTAAGTGCTAATGTTAGTACGTTTTAGGCTACCTATATATTCATCATCATCATCGGCACTACAACCGGGAACCGGTCTTGGCCTTATTTAGCAAGTCCTGAGGCTTGTTAAATTTTCCATAATGATTTGTTTTTTTCCGGGCAAGGTCATTAGTCTTGCGCCAGAGGCTCCCTGACGGGGAATCGAACCCCGATCTCCCACGTGACAGGCGAGCTTACTAGGGTTAGTAAAAATAAATAAATAAATAACACTGATGTATTAACCTAAGATCTCACCTAAATATTAATGTTAGTGTGTACTTTCTACAGCTTACATATTAGGGTTAGTAAAAAATAAATAAATAAATAACACTTATGTATTAACCTAAGAGGGGGAACAACAGACAAGCACTCCACAAAACCAAGGACAACACAAACGCCCGCGGCGGGCCCAACACTTAAACCGATGGTCCGACCGAAAGCTCGACCGCCCACACGAACCGGTTAGGACTTTTTTTTCCTTTCTTGTTTTCTTCCCGCATCAAGACTTTATCGCCCACATGGAACGTGAACGGGCGTAACTGGCGGTCATGATACCCTTTGGACCTCTTTTTCGAGATCAACAGATTGCGCCTAGCTATTTCATACGTTTTCTGAAGCTTGTACTTCAATAGCTTATGGAAGCTCTCATGGTTGTAAACCGGTTCCGGAGGTAATTTGAAGTTCGAGGGAACCTCCGGAGTAAAACCAAAGAGACAGTCCATCGGCGTCAATCGGGTACCCTCGTGCACGCTGGTGTTGTACACGAAAGTGGCCGCCCTCAGGTACTGATCCCAGGTTTGGGGATTCGTGTCCACAATGCTGCGTAGGTATTCTACCAGCGGTCGATGGGCTCGTTCCAAGGCACCATTCGATTGTGGATGGTACGCTGAGGTTTACAGTTTTTTGATGCGGATCAGCCTGCACACGTTTTAAACAGGCTGCTCAGGAAATTGCTACCCTGATCGGTGACTAGTTGCGTCGGTACACCATACCTTGCAACTATTTGGTCGAAAAAGACCGAAGCCACCGTCTCTGCCTCTGCATTGGGCAGGGCATAGCAATCTATATACTTAGATAAATTATTTTGGAACGTAAGTATATATAGATTGCCTTCCGGAGAACGATCCAGGGGGCCCACGATATCTAAATAAACTTTTTCGAAGGGCCTCTTGGCAATGTCGGTGAATTTGGGGAAGACTACATGGGCTGATAGTGATATTAACACATGTTAATATTAGAAGTCTAAACAAAAACTTTGATGAACTCAAATTAGCCATTAACTCAATGGTTAAAAAACCTGACTTGATATTTTGTACGGAAACACATAAAATAATTTTACCAACGATGTATGAATTACAAGATTATGTTTTCTACTTCGTGGATAGCGAGATAAACAAATGTGATGGCACTGATGATGTAACAAAAGAATCAGCTGATAAAAGCACAGTCATTAATATAATAAAATTAAATCACTCTTCACAGAGATAACGATTGGCCAAGAGAAAATGTACTTTACCTCTTTATATATATCTCACTGTATTGCAATTGAAAACTTTACACGCGACTTGTACGTGCACTTGAATGAAAATAAGAACAGAGAAAATCATTTCCTTATTGGCGATATAAATGTTAATGTCTTACATGAAAATCCGACGACTAACGAATACATCAATAATTTTCTAGAACTAGGATATCAGTCACTAATTAACGAACCAACCAGGGCAGTAGGTGAACAATTTTCATGCATAGATCATATCTTTGGCAAATACAAGGACATACTGCAACTTACGCCGATTGTTTATGATATCAATTTAACCGATCATTTTGCAACTCTGTTGCATATAAATTACAATATATAGACGAAGTAAAAAATGAGAAAAGTGAACAGTCTTTCGAAAAAATAAATGAGAACAAATTAATCGAGAAAATTAGTATAGCAGATTGGACTGATATTTACAATGAGACTAACATTGATACAATTGTGGAAAAATTTATTGATATGATTAACATGTTAATGAATGAGGCTACTAGAGTAACTAAAAAACCAAAAAAAGGAAACGCAAGAAAAGACTGGATGACTAAAGCTTTAATAAACTCCTGCAAAAATAAAGATAAAATATATTGTCAGCATAAAAAAAATCCAAACAACTTAGAAATGAGAGGGAAATATATACGCTACAAAAATAAATTAAAACAGTTGATTGCGAAAAACAACTACTATGCTAAATTAATTAAAGACACCGGTAAAGATAGCAAAAAATTATGGGCTTTTATAAATAGTAAAATCATAATGAAAACCAAAGGTAACATTGAAATAGATAAATTACTGAGTAAATCGGATGAAACTATATTAACTGATAAAAAAGAAATAGCAAAAGAATTTAACACCTTTTTCGCGACTGTAGGCCTTGAGATGGCAAAAAAGTACGACCAAGATCAAACAAGCAAGCCGGCTAATAACTCGACCGCTTTACCTAACTCTATTTATTTCACGTCCACTTCGAAACTAGAAATCCAAACTATAATCGCTCACATGAAAAGTGGTAAGACAGAAGGAATAGACAAAATATCGATAAAGATAATAAAGCGTATAGCAGTTTATAAAATGTGTTGTATACATTAAATAAATGAATTGAAAATGCATTTTTCCCCACCTATTTCAAAAGAGCGGAAATAATCCCAATTCACAAGTCTGGGAATAAAGAAAAAACAACTAATTATAGACCCATCTCACTTATCTCAAATTTTGCAAGAAATTTTTGAAAAAATATTAAAACTAAGAATAGTACATTTTCTAGATAAATATAAAATAATCAATACGATGCAATTCGGTTTTCAAGCGGGAAAAAATACAGACGACGCAATTAAGACTGTGATAGATGAAGTCCACGACGCGATTAGCAAAACTCAACCTTGCATCGCTATTTTCTTAGACCTGGCTAAAGCTTTCGATACCCTGAATCACAAAATACTCTTGAAGAAATTATATGCGATTGGTTTTAGGAGTAAATCATACGATCTTATAGAAAGCTACTTGTCGGGTCTTACGCAAGTGGTAAAATTACAAGATACCTTGAGCACAGAAGAGATAGTAAAATGCGGTGTTCCGCAAGGAACCATTTTAGGACCGGTTCTGTTTATAATATATATAAATGATTTACTAAACTTATTGAGTAAAGATAAAATTGTATCATTCGCGGATGATACAGTAATCATAACGCGTGAAAAAAACTTGGGATAGTGCAATACAACATTTTTATTATTTTTTATTATTTATTGGCCTGTAGGAGCTCGGAAGTTCATGACCTCACCGACTCGGCTTCGCCATCGTTCCCTGTCCTGGGCACTCTACCGGTCTCTTTCCCGTTGGTCTACCGTCAAGAATTCTATGCACGGTCCTATCGTTGCCCATTCGTGCCACGTGTCCGGCCCATCTTAATCTTCACGACTTGATTACTCTCACTAGTGTAGGTTTGCGATATAGCTCTTCCAATTCGTGGTTATGGAGTTTCCTCCATTGTCCTGCCTCTTCGTCATATTTACCTCCAAAGATACCCCTCAAAACTTCATTCTCGAATACGAGGAATTTGTTTTCTTCCCGTTTTATGAGAGCCTTTAGCGTTCTACGAACGCACAATTCCGCGCAGGTAAGGTTCCTATCTTCAAAGATCTTACTTACTTGAGAGCGTTGCACGCGCCCACAGACGCGTGCCCCAAAGTCCCACCATAGGGCCTGCAACTCGCAGCCAACGTTGAGACCGACACCAAAAAGCAAGGAACTGAACGTCCCCAAAGCTTTTAATGCCAAGCTCAACATTCGTAAGTCATCATACCTGAAAGAAAAAAGAAACATTCAAAATGCCGGCGCCCAGGAACATTCCATTGAATCGGCAATTTCAAACGTCTATGCAATGAAAATGAGCCGATCAACGGTGCACGTGCGGGTAGTCTACCACAAAGACCACCCAAACCCGTTGATACAATAATGTATGTTGTTCATCCGCTACCAGATTCCTGGAAAACGTAAACATCTCAACGAGATACGACGTGAATTTGTACGAAGGTAAAAATAACAAAAGGAACTACTCCTATCCCACGGTGCCTTTTTGTGTATTTCACACCCATTAGAAAGACCTAATGGATTGCGGGTGTATTGACAAAAGTCAAACAAAACCCGTGAGCCATACGTCCATTCAAATTGCAGGATATCTTTCGGCCTTCGCGCCAGATATGTTATGTAAATAAGGCGGCATACAATCGACAACCGTCGAACTGAATTTCGACCACCACCACGGATGGTGATAATGATGTTCGATGATGAGCGAGTTTCTTCTTTCAGGAATGAAAAATCACCCCTGGGACGTGATAACATGCTGCTAACAGAAATTCGGAAGTTCTGTTAGCAGAGCAATTAGGGACATTTTTCCGTGTAGATACAGATACCAGTTTTGAATCTGGATATCTGTGTGGGCAGATAGTTAGTCAGATTTTGATCATCAACCCGACGGTGAGAGCGGTCAGAGAAAACCTACCGATGAGGTGGATCAGATTCCGGAGAAATATACGAAAAATTCGGTCGATAGGGAAAGCTTTGTCGTGTGTACTATTTATTCTGAGATATATTGTGATCGAAATAATAGAAACCCTAAAAGTAAATAATAAAGAAGCAAAGTGAAGTACAATTAAACCAGCTTTTCCCAGCGTTTTATTTTCGTGCTTGCCCAGAAAAACAAATTATTATGGAAAATTCAACAAGCCTCATACTTGTGAAATAAGGCCAAGACCGGATCCCGGTTGTAGTGCCGATGATGATGAAATGTCATCTATTGTTGATTTAGATAATATGTTGATAAAACAAAAAGGTCCATTTATTTTACATGTGTGATGTAATTTGTCACTCAAATTTAGGTAGTTAAAATAGGTTACCTGGTTAGTCCAGCGTGGAGTCTGGCTCTTCCTCTGGTTCGTCCTCTGAATTTGCGGCTCTTCCTCTTTGCTCTACCAGGTCTGCCACCGCCTAATGGTGATTTTGTGGAGAAGCCAATGTGTTCCTGCGTGCCCAATTGCACCACAAACGATGGGATGTTCCCCTCCTGCTTCCGTCTTCGACGGATCAAATCACGGGCTTTTAGTATTTCGTTTCTTTTTTCTTTCCAAACTTTATTTTTACAACTTTTAATTTTTTGATTTTACTTTTTTCTCCTTTTCAACAAAAACAAAGGCACGGGCTTTTCCCTTTTTCTCCTCCTTTCCACTTCAGAAAATAACTCCTTCAAAAAAAAAGAGATCAACTCCACGGAAAACCAAAAAAAAGACAGTCTTCAACTGCTTAAAATTCGACTGACAACGGAATTCAAAACCGTATTCAACCAAAAACAAAATCAAAAGCCAACGGAATCGAAAATTCCTTCTGGTGCTTCTTTCTCTCTCCCCATCGACATCCACTCAGAAGACCGAATTCGAACTCGCCCACGATCCACACTCGAATCAGGGCGTGTTCGAACACTCGCTTGTGGATCATGCACTTCTTCCATCACCTTACCATCATACTACATTAAAACAAATTATATTAAAATTAAAAATTATCGAACGATGGTGGCGGCGGAATCCGCACGTAACATACCCCCCCCCCCCCCCCCCCCCCCCCCCCCCCCCCCCGCCCACAAGACTGCGTGGCATTCTTAGGAGAGGAATGTCACGCCGGAGAGTGGGCGGCGGAGAGCAAACAAACAAGCAATCAACAAATCAACAAATAAATAAATAAACAAATAAACAAATAAATAATCCAACAATTATATATATAAATAAATAAACTAGGTGTTAAGGTTAGTAATATTAGCTACCCATGCATTAGTGTTAGTAGGAGAATAAATCGTGCTTAAGTGCTAATGTTAGTACGTTTTAGGCTACCTATATATTCATCATCATCATCGGCACTACAACCGGGAACCGGTCTTGGCCTTATTTAGCAAGTCCTGAGGCTTGTTAAATTTTCCATAATGATTTGTTTTTTTCCGGGCAAGGTCATTAGTCTTGCGCCAGAGGCTCCCTGACGGGGAATCGAACCCCGATCTCCCACGTGACAGGCGAGCTTACTAGGGTTAGTAAAAATAAATAAATAAATAACACTGATGTATTAACCTAAGATCTCACCTAAATATTAATGTTAGTGTGTACTTTCTACAGCTTACATATTAGGGTTAGTAAAAAATAAATAAATAAATAACACTTATGTATTAACCTAAGAGGGGGAACAACAGACAAGCACTCCACAAAACCAAGGACAACACAAACGCCCGCGGCGGGCCCAACACTTAAACCGATGGTCCGACCGAAAGCTCGACCGCCCACACGAACCGGTTAGGACTTTTTTTTCCTTTCTTGTTTTCTTCCCGCATCAAGACTTTATCGCCCACATGGAACGTGAACGGCGTAACTGGCGGTCATGATACCCTTTGGACCTCTTTTTCGAGATCAACAGATTGCGCCTAGCTATTTCATACGTTTTCTGAAGCTTGTACTTCAATAGCTTATGGAAGCTCTCATGGTTGTAAACCGGTTCCGGAGGTAATTTGAAGTTCGAGGGAACCTCCGGAGTAAAACCAAAGAGACAGTCCATCGGCGTCATCGGGTACCCTCGTGCACGCTGGTGTTGTACACGAAAGTGGCCGCCCTCAGGTACTGATCCCAGGTTTGGGGATTCGTGTCCACAATGCTGCGTAGGTATTCTACCAGCGGTCGATGGGCTCGTTCCAAGGCACCATTCGATTGTGGATGGTACGCTGAGGTTTACAGTTTTTTGATGCGGATCAGCCTGCACACGTTTTAAACAGGCTGCTCAGGAAATTGCTACCCTGATCGGTGACTAGTTGCGTCGGTACACCATACCTTGCAACTATTTGGTCGAAAAAGACCGAAGCCACCGTCTCTGCCTCTGCATTGGGCAGGGCATAGCAATCTATATACTTAGATAAATTATTTTGGAACGTAAGTATATATAGATTGCCTTCCGGAGAACGATCCAGGGGGCCCACGATATCTAAATAAACTTTTTCGAAGGGCCTCTTGGCAATGTCGGTGAATTTGGGGAAGACTACATGGGCTGATAGTGATATTAACACATGTTAATATTAGAAGTCTAAACAAAAACTTTGATGAACTCAAATTAGCCATTAACTCAATGGTTAAAAAACCTGACTTGATATTTTGTACGGAAACACATAAAATAATTTTACCAACGATGTATGAATTACAAGATTATGTTTTCTACTTCGTGGATAGCGAGATAAACAAATGTGATGGCACTGATGATGTAACAAAAGAATCAGCTGATAAAAGCACAGTCATTAATATAATAAAATTAAATCACTCTTCACAGAGATAACGATTGGCCAAGAGAAAATGTACTTTACCTCTTTATATATATCTCACTGTATTGCAATTGAAAACTTTACACGCGACTTGTACGTGCACTTGAATGAAAATAAGAACAGAGAAAATCATTTCCTTATTGGCGATATAAATGTTAATGTCTTACATGAAAATCCGACGACTAACGAATACATCAATAATTTTCTAGAACTAGGATATCAGTCACTAATTAACGAACCAACCAGGGCAGTAGGTGAACAATTTTCATGCATAGATCATATCTTTGGCAAATACAAGGACATACTGCAACTTACGCCGATTGTTTATGATATCAATTTAACCGATCATTTTGCAACTCTGTTGCATATAAATTACAATATATAGACGAAGTAAAAAATGAGAAAAGTGAACAGTCTTTCGAAAAAATAAATGAGAACAAATTAATCGAGAAAATTAGTATAGCAGATTGGACTGATATTTACAATGAGACTAACATTGATACAATTGTGGAAAAATTTATTGATATGATTAACATGTTAATGAATGAGGCTACTAGAGTAACTAAAAAACCAAAAAAAGGAAACGCAAGAAAAGACTGGATGACTAAAGCTTTAATAAACTCCTGCAAAAATAAAGATAAAATATATTGTCAGCATAAAAAAAATCCAAACAACTTAGAAATGAGAGGGAAATATATACGCTACAAAAATAAATTAAAACAGTTGATTGCGAAAAACAACTACTATGCTAAATTAATTAAAGACACCGGTAAAGATAGCAAAAAATTATGGGCTTTTATAAATAGTAAAATCATAATGAAAACCAAAGGTAACATTGAAATAGATAAATTACTGAGTAAATCGGATGAAACTATATTAACTGATAAAAAAGAAATAGCAAAAGAATTTAACACCTTTTTCGCGACTGTAGGCCTTGAGATGGCAAAAAAGTACGACCAAGATCAAACAAGCAAGCCGGCTAATAACTCGACCGCTTTACCTAACTCTATTTATTTCACGTCCACTTCGAAACTAGAAATCCAAACTATAATCGCTCACATGAAAAGTGGTAAGACAGAAGGAATAGACAAAATATCGATAAAGATAATAAAGCGTATAGCAGTTTATAAAATGTGTTGTATACATTAAATAAATGAATTGAAAATGCATTTTTCCCCACCTATTTCAAAAGAGCGGAAATAATCCCAATTCACAAGTCTGGGAATAAAGAAAAAACAACTAATTATAGACCCATCTCACTTATCTCAAATTTTGCAAGAAATTTTTGAAAAAATATTAAAACTAAGAATAGTACATTTTCTAGATAAATATAAAATAATCAATACGATGCAATTCGGTTTTCAAGCGGGAAAAAATACAGACGACGCAATTAAGACTGTGATAGATGAAGTCCACGACGCGATTAGCAAAACTCAACCTTGCATCGCTATTTTCTTAGACCTGGCTAAAGCTTTCGATACCCTGAATCACAAAATACTCTTGAAGAAATTATATGCGATTGGTTTTAGGAGTAAATCATACGATCTTATAGAAAGCTACTTGTCGGGTCTTACGCAAGTGGTAAAATTACAAGATACCTTGAGCACAGAAGAGATAGTAAAATGCGGTGTTCCGCAAGGAACCATTTTAGGACCGGTTCTGTTTATAATATATATAAATGATTTACTAAACTTATTGAGTAAAGATAAAATTGTATCATTCGCGGATGATACAGTAATCATAACGCGTGAAAAAAACTTGGGATAGTGCAATACAACATTTTTATTATTTTTTATTATTTATTGGCCTGTAGGAGCTCGGAAGTTCATGACCTCACCGACTCGGCTTCGCCATCGTTCCCTGTCCTGGGCACTCTACCGGTCTCTTTCCCGTTGGTCTACCGTCAAGAATTCTATGCACGGTCCTATCGTTGCCCATTCGTGCCACGTGTCCGGCCCATCTTAATCTTCACGACTTGATTACTCTCACTAGTGTAGGTTTGCGATATAGCTCTTCCAATTCGTGGTTATGGAGTTTCCTCCATTGTCCTGCCTCTTCGTCATATTTACCTCCAAAGATACCCCTCAAAACTTCATTCTCGAATACGAGGAATTTGTTTTCTTCCCGTTTTATGAGAGCCTTTAGCGTTCTACGAACGCACAATTCCGCGCAGGTAAGGTTCCTATCTTCAAAGATCTTACTTACTTGAGAGCGTTGCACGCGCCCACAGACGCGTGCCCCAAAGTCCCACCATAGGGCCTGCAACTCGCAGCCAACGTTGAGACCGACACCAAAAAGCAAGGAACTGAACGTCCCCAAAGCTTTTAATGCCAAGCTCAACATTCGTAAGTCATCATACCTGAAAGAAAAAAGAAACATTCAAAATGCCGGCGCCCAGGAACATTCCATTGAATCGGCAATTTCAAACGTCTATGCAATGAAAATGAGCCGATCAACGGTGCACGTGCGGGTAGTCTACCACAAAGACCACCCAAACCCGTTGATACAATAATGTATGTTGTTCATCCGCTACCAGATTCCTGGAAAACGTAAACATCTCAACGAGATACGACGTGAATTTGTACGAAGGTAAAAATAACAAAAGGAACTACTCCTATCCCACGGTGCCTTTTTGTGTATTTCACACCCATTAGAAAGACCTAATGGATTGCGGGTGTATTGACAAAAGTCAAACAAAACCCGTGAGCCATACGTCCATTCAAATTGCAGGATATCTTTCGGCCTTCGCGCCAGATATGTTATGTAAATAAGGCGGCATACAATCGACAACCGTCGAACTGAATTTCGACCACCACCACGGATGGTGATAATGATGTTCGATGATGAGCGAGTTTCTTCTTTCAGGAATGAAAAATCACCCCTGGGACGTGATAACATGCTGCTAACAGAAATTCGGAAGTTCTGTTAGCAGAGCAATTAGGGACATTTTTCCGTGTAGATACAGATACCAGTTTTGAATCTGGATATCTGTGTGGGCAGATAGTTAGTCAGATTTTGATCATCAACCCGACGGTGAGAGCGGTCAGAGAAAACCTACCGATGAGGTGGATCAGATTCCGGAGAAATATACGAAAAATTCGGTCGATAGGGAAAGCTTTGTCGTGTGTACTATTTATTCTGAGATATATTGTGATCGAAATAATAGAAACCCTAAAAGTAAATAATAAAGAAGCAAAGTGAAGTACAATTAAACCAGCTTTTCCCAGCGTTTTATTTTCGTTGTCCGTTCCGTGTCGTTCTCCGCATTAACAGTGTTCGGCGGA
This sequence comes from Microdon myrmicae, assembly GCA_963931805.1. Taxonomy (NCBI): domain Eukaryota; kingdom Metazoa; phylum Arthropoda; class Insecta; order Diptera; family Syrphidae; genus Microdon; species Microdon myrmicae. The sequence goes on from OZ007497.1 coordinate 205,620,851, forward strand.
ACACTCGGTCATCGAACTACGACCAACACAATACCGCCAAAAGCCCATGTTTCGCATCTATATAGAACAATACAAAATGCAAAAAATAATCTGAAGGATGTAGCAACGTGGCTGCATGATAACCATCTGACGCTAAATAGTTCTAAAACTGTTTTTATGACCTTTGGAAATTATAAAGACAGTTTACCAAAAACCGTAAAAATTAAAATACACGATGATCAATGCGTTAGAGTAAATTGTACTTGTGTAGAAATCGAAAGAGCTAAAGTAACTAAGTACCTAGGCCTTTATATCGACGAAAACCTAAACTGGAATGCTCATATACAAAAAACAATTAATAAATCGAGATACCTTATTTTTTTGTTTTTTAAAATGAGAAATATTTTAAATACTAGTCAACTATTGTCATATTATGCTCTTTTCTGGTCTGTAGCTACGTATGGTATAATTGCGTGGGGTGGATCATGTGCGAAATCAATAAATCCTCTTATGTGTATTCAAAAAAAAAATATTAAAACCAATCTTTAATAAGAGTTTGCTATACCCCACGGATCAGTTATTTATTATATATACGATTCTGAGTGTGAGGAAATACTTTATCGAAAAGTCTTTATTTCAAAACTTCGTGAAATTACAAGACCAGTTTTTGGAAAGAAAAAATAAAAATTATCGTATTAACTTGTTACTTCCACCAAAAATCAACAAGGAGATCGATAGAAGAAGTATGTAGCTTGCAAATACTTGAATTTATTACCAATAGAATTAGAAGAATTGCGTTACGAAAAACTCAAAACTAAAAAAACAATAAGATCATGGCTAATTAATCTTCCAAAAGAAACTATAAACAACTTGTTCCACTCCATGACATGACCTGCGCACTACTGTGTAGTGAATGCGACCTTTGTAAAACGCGAAGGAGATAGTCATTGAAAATGACGCCGAGAGATTAGGATAAGGAATTCTTTTTTGTATTGTATATTACTATATTTTCTTTGGTTTGATTACTTCTATGTTTAGCTTTAAGGATGAATGAACAGGTTTTCGCGCACGGGCTCTGCCTTCTGCGAAAATAATGTACTACGCCGCTGCTTGATAGTATGATATGTGAGAATGAAATGAGTGCTGATAGACTTTTTTCTGATTCAAAAATGCCTCATTGTACATTATTTGCATTATTTTTAATACGCCTGTTAATAAATAAATAAATAAATAAATAAATAAATATCCGACTCGACTTTTGTAACTTTGTAGTCACATCACCGTCTCGTTTTCCGGGACTATTTTCTAAAAGCATTTAAATTGTCGTTCTTTACTTACCGGTGCCTACCCTAAATTCAATATAAGGTTTATGTCTTTTGCCCATTCACTCAAGAATCCCTCTATAATTAATATGATTTCTGTTTACTCCATTTACTATGAGAGGAGGGAGCTGTAACATCGATCATTAAGCCCAGTGCGTATATTATTATTCTCTTCTTTATTTAAATGCATCATCACAATAGTTACCAAACGATCATAACAATTGAATCAATTGATTCGTTTCAGTTCACGGCACACTTTTTCGAGCACCTCATTTTCAATTAATCTATCAATTTGTTCGTTTCAGGACATTCAAGTCATTTCGAATGAATAAGAAGTCGTCTAGTCTGGGAATAAATAAAACATCGGAGAGCCCTCCACCGCTTCGTCGCGATCTTTTCATTCACGAGAATGGTTATGGCACATATGACCCACGTATGCGACACACTACGGGACCAGCAAACAATCTTACAGTTGGTGATGCATTCGAACGAAACGCCTCATATCGCAGCTCACTTCAAGATATGAGAAGTCCGCAGGTAATTTAACGCAGTATATATATATAAAGTGATTAAAGTTAAATTAAAATATTCTTAAATATAAAACAAATATTATATTATTTAACAGGGCGCCAATAGTATAGGTTTCAATAGAAACGACAGATACCGCAGTACAATTCAAACCTCGACCTCAAATGGAACTGGGCCAATTTCATCAAATAATTCATTAGCGCCTCCAACACCTCGAAGGTATGTTTACCGTGGGTCTGTGACCCCTCAACCTGTGCGTAGTAATGATTTTAATAGAGACTCTTTGGGGATGATTAGTCGAGGGTGAGTCTGCGCATTATGTGCGTTTTATTACCGTTCCATTCTCATTACCAATTAATTGGCTGAACACCATTTATTGTACAGTCCGTCTTACCTATTGACATCCTTAAATGAGTGATGTTTGACATTGATGATTAATCATTTAAATCTTTTAAATTACTGTTCATGAAGCAATGGGTTAATTAATGCTTTTTTCGTAGAATTAACTTGCTTTATATCTTTACTTAATCTAACTAACATGTCTTTTTGCATGAAGTACTAATTTCGACCAATCTTATAATACATGACCCAATAGGAGAAAGTTGTAATAGTTTTATATGTAAATAACAAGCATTCGATCTAAAATGTTTAATGGCTTTTTAAAAAGAGCTTTAATTTTGAGGTTATGACCATTTTCTTGATTTATCAGTACTCTCGGAACCATTATCACTACTTCCACACATCCATTGCAAACCTTAACGCAAATTCCACGCCGATGAGGTGTCAGGCATTCAAACCGAATCGTTGCAATCACTTGAGAGTTTCGCGTCGACCATTGCAACATCTGTGGGACGCGATAAAATTTCGCTGTTGTAAAAGGTGAGCCAGTAATCTTTTCACAATATAATCCTCAATAAACAGTATACTATAATATTGTGGATGGCATGAAAATGTGTTTGTGATTGTTATCACAACGAATAGAATATTGAATTTTTTTTCACAAATTGAGCAATATTGGGAAAGTGAGATTTGTAGCATTCTAGGTGGTAAGAGAGGTCCCAACGCCATGTCGCCCGGTGATATACCACCCCATCAAGCTATAGACTTCGTGAAATGGTCGGGAGAAATCCCTGGACATATTTCGGAGCTTGGCTGATGGACCAGTTCGAGAAAAGGTTGGTTTAGGTGGTAGTCGGTCCCAAGGTGAGATACCACCCCGTCACGCTGTACATTCAACGATATCGTCGAGAGAAATCTTCGACGGTGTTTCGGATGTGTGGCTGATGGCCCGTGTTAAGGGTTATATTTTGTTGTTTGGTTTACCCTTACCTTCTAGTGTGGACGTATGTTCCAGCTGTAGGTGTGAAGGCGGCGTAAAGGATGTGCCCGGCCTCTTTAGTGGGAGCCTCCCCGTTGAGCCGATTTTCAGTGTAGGCTCCTTCTGGTCGGTCGCTTCCGACCTTACTTCCCGACAGGTGATGGGTCTCCTTCAAGTGTGGGGCGCAGCGAAACTAACCACAAAAAATGTGTGAACCGGGGCAGAAACACAACTGAATACGCATGGCTTTAAGTGGACTTTTATTTTATACTGATTTTGTAATTTCCTCTTTGGCCGTAGTCTCGGCCGCCTGGATTTCGACTCATCTCGCCCCCTTTTATACTCTGTGGCAACAGAGATTTGTCAAAAATGTAGTTAAGAATTCCAAGAAGCACAAACATGATTATGTGTGCTTCAATTAGAATTTGATTCTGGGAAGTGGATGAGGATTTGGTTGAACAAATTCCGGGAAGGAGAAATTATGAAATGCACTTAGAATTAGGCATTTCATAATGTTAAGGTTATTCGGAATTGAATCAATATACGACAAATGGACTTTCGTTTAAATTTATCGTGCATATGATTGAATTCGATTGGGATTATGGGTAAGGGTAAAGACAATTAGGAATTGAATCAATGTGCGACAAATTAACTTTTGGTTTAATTTGTCGCCCATTTATTCACTATGGGAATAAGGTTGAGATTATAGGAAATTGGGTGAGAGTAGTGATTTAGGATCACTACACCCGGACTGACACGGAGATAAGTCATGATGGTACCTTCTGATATAAAGAATTCCGGAGGTAAACTAGTTTTCCATTCGGATCTCCAGGGGGAGGGGGGACTATGTCAAGGGGAACATCATACAGATATTATGACAAATAACCGAACTTTAAGAGGTTCGTCATCACATAATCGGGCTCGCTCTCGAGGCTCTGCCCACGCTCGACTGGTAACGGCATTTTGTATCATCAGGGGCATCGGTTTCACCAATACGAATGTAAACGCCGTCCACCAATATTTGCAAACAGCGAAACCTGATATCCTTTCCCTAATTGAGACCCAGGGCGATTTCTCAACTGATTCGACATATCTTCGTTGCTCAGGATACGACTTACATTCGAGATTCCGTTTTAAGGGTGGACTCTGCGCATTCGCGCGGTCTGATCTAGCTTGCCAGAGGATGGAGACGTTGGAACCCAATAAGATGGACATCATATGGTTAGCGGTCGTACTGAGAAATTCTGTTAAATTTCTTTGTTGTCTTTACTGCTCCCCGAATGACAATCGACCGGCGACATTTTTCGAACATCTTTCACGTATCGTTGACTGGATACAGATCAACCACCTGGCTTCTGGAATTTTCGTCCTTCGCAATTTTAATGTACACAACTCCGGCGGATTGGGACATTCTAACAGAACCAACGAGGCTGGGAGGCTAGCGGAGATGTTATCTGTTAGCCGCAATGTGGCTCAACTGGTGGAGGAACCTAGATGATTGCCAGATACCCGAAGTAATTAAGCGAACACCCTGGATCTGGTCTTGACATCCGAGCCGACCGTTTATACCATGGAAATTACTGCGCCACCGGGAAACTCAGATCATTGCTTGGTATCAGTCGCGCAGCCACTTGCATTTCGAACGAACAACCGACCTAATCAGTTTTGCAGGTATGGGGCTGCTAACTGAGGCGATTTGCGATATTTTTTCGCATCCTTCCCATGGTCGGAGGTGTTCTTTGGAGACTCCGATGTTAATGGATGCGTGGAGTCGGCCACGGAGATTATTCGTCTCGGGATGGATATCTACATTCCGCATTCCATCAAAAGAAATTCACGAGAGGGGAGGGAAATCCACAGCTTCCGCACTCTGTAACGGAACGAGTTATGATGCTGAAATGTTCACGCCATCGGGAGATGAACCGCAAATTAGTGCGATCTATCATATTGCCTCGTGGAGCGCATATAAACCAAATTGAACCAACAATACCACGAATTTCCAAAGAACAGTACCCTTGATAATATCTATAAAACAGACAAAGCTCGGCTACGCGCCTTTGATGTGACAGCGGGTGCAGTCCCGACGACAGCGCCGAGTTCCCGATCAGGCGGACCGCTCGTCTCTGTATACTCTCAAGTAGGTTGGGGGTATGCTTAGGAGCAGAGCTCCAAACACGAGAGCAATATTCGAGCGCGAGTATAATTTGGGATTTATACAGGAGAAAAAATTAAGCCGGAGTAAAATATTTCTTGGCTCTAAGAAGATAACTCAGTTTTCCCTAGGCGGAACCGGCGATGGTCGATACATGTTTATGCCATAAAACTCTCCCACAGACCGTGGCGCCAAGCGATTTCATGCTTTCCCCAGATTCGAGGGTCTGGCCATTCATCAGCAGCTGTGGGACCGGTGATCCACTTTTCTTTGTGAATGTTGTATATTGTGTCTTCGCTGCATTGAAGTCGACGAAATTGGCCCTTCCGCACTCCAGGACCTTCGCTACGTCCTGATTCAGAGAGTTAATCTGTCTACATCTCAACTGGTGCGACGTAGTTGCACCACTCGGCCGATCACTCGAAAAGGAGGAAACAAGCGTACTATCATCCGCGAAACTGAACACCTTGTTATCCGTTGTCTCCAATAAATCATTTACGTGAAGCAAAAACAAGGTTGGCGCCAAAATAGAACCTTGAGGCACCGCCGAATCAACAGGATACAGATCCGAACACTCGCCGTCCAGGATAACCCGGATCAATCGATTTTCGGGGAAGCTCTTCGTTCAGTCGCAAAGCTGCTGGGACAGTCCATATGAACGAAGTTTGCTCGGCAATGCCCCGTGCCAGACGCGGTCAAAAGCCTTGGAGATATCCAATGCGAACGCCCTTGAATCAACATGCCGCTCAATCGCATATGCCCATATATCAGTTATAAGGGACATAAGGTCTCCCGTGGACCGCCTGCCACGGAATCCGTATTGACGATCATTCAAAAGTCCATTCTACTCCAAAAACTTGATTAACTCGGCACCGATGATCTTTTCCATCACCTTAGGTCGGTAATTTTGTGGGTGACACTTTTTCCCTTTCTTTGGAATTGGCTTTACTCGAGCCACTTTCCAGCAGTTAGGAAATGTCCTCCGTGATTAAAATAAGCGGAAGAGTCTGTCAAGAACCGGTGATAGTTCCGGAGTACAGTTCTTAAGGACTATTGCTGGTATTCCATTCAGTCCGGTTGCCTTCTTATAGTCCAGTGCCCGTAGAATCCGTTGAATAGTGCGCGGGCGGAACCACACATTCCCCATCGAAGACCATATCGGCGCGATCACAGGTTGCTCCAAAAGACCGGGATCAAGGTTTGAATTCGCGGAAAATAAATTCGCGAACATATTAGCTTTATCTTTTCAATGTGTGGCTAGTGTCCCGTTGCCCGTCACTAACGGAGGAAAAGAGGAGGAAGTGAAATTACTGCTGACAGCCCTTGACATTGACCAGAAGGGACGCGAACCAGCTGGCCCTCAGAGAGTTTCTTAGTCATTCTGTCGTTGTGAGCTTTCTTCGCGGTATCAATCGCCTGGTTGCACACATTTCTGATTCTAACAAAATTCGTTCTGTTAACATCGGTGGGATTGGGACGCCATTGTTTAAAAGTTCTATTTTTTGCCGCTGTAATCTGCTCGCATTTTTTATTAAACCAAGGTTTATCAGATGAACTTTGTTTGATGGAATGCGGCATGTAGATCTCCATCCCGAGAAGAATACGAAATATAGAATAAAACAATTGTTTTACATTTTTGAATAGTTTATCCGTCAATTAAGCCAATAAAAAATTGATTTGTTGAAAAAATGACAGTGGCATAAGGCCTTAAGGATTGGTTATGAAGGAAAAAACGGCGGTGGAAATGGAATACGCTTACGAGAAAAGATTGTAGATTGGTATTGGTCGATGCTAACCACAACGTTTAAGGCTCTCACATAAAAGATACTAAGAAATGTAGCTTCGTCAAACATCCAATTGAAGCTTTATAACATCATTCTTTTCAAACAACAACCGCCATCTATACGAAAGGTCGGAAACTTCGTAACACAAACACAAACAATTACCATAGCGTTTGCACACTATATTGTATACTCTCCAGTAAACGCTGTATACGTTTTTCCTGTATGTCCAATGAGTTCCTTCGCTATGAAGAAGATTACTTTCCAATTCTTCTGGCCACAAACATATCATCAAATATTTTATTATTGTATTGATAGCACATTGTGTGAAAACAACTGCCTTGTTGAGTGCTGTTTAATTTTGAATATGAAAATCTCCAGAGAACCAACCAATTGTAATTAAAAAACCCTGTTGATACCAATGCACCTTAAACTGTAGAGTGACAAATATTTGTTTATTCAGAGGTCTTGAATTTTGCCTTATTATTGAAGCAGAATCTTTCATTACGTAATCATAAAATTTCAACCTTCGTAAAAGTTAATTATTTGACTAAAATTGTACATAATTAACCATTTTGATTTTAACACCATGTGTTAACTTTAACTAATTACTGAACCCTGACTCTAAAAGATTTTCCACAATTTCAACACTAGCCTAAAATAATTTTAATATTCCAGAAACAGAAACACGTTATACAATTCACAAAACCTACAACTGTTGTTGATTATCCTTCTGCACGTCATTTTTGAAATTAATATTTCCTAACCTTTAGTGCACTAAATTCTAAGTTTATGTTGTCAAATGTACTAATGAAGTTCCGTCCCTGTGAAGTCAATAAGTACATAATGTGAATTTGATGTCAAACTTGGTATTGACACATCAGCAATAGCTACTGATATTTCTAGGCGAACTAATACACGATATGTGGGTGATAGACATTTTTAGGTGATATATTTAATTAAGAGTTTATTTTATACACAATTGCAAATATATTCACTGATGTACGTCTGATGTGTGAATGCTGCTGGCTGAGCGACGACTATGTGGTGGGGTACGTATGTGTGTCGCGTGTGTTTTTTATTTTTTTGTATTACACTTTTCAGGGGAGAGGCGAACCTATAGCGCTGAGTAGGCCCTCCGAGAAGCCACCAAATAACTGGTGGAGTTCCTTTTGAACGGTTGCAGGTTGAAACACTCCGGGATCTGCATGACAGTGTGTGCCATGTATCGACGGGTGTGAGCGCGTGTAAGCATTACCAATTCCGACATCATCATCGGCACTACAGCCGGGTTCCGGTCTTGGCGTTATTTAGCAAGTCTCTCCACCGGTCCCGATTTCGAGCCGGTGTCATCAGTTTGGCACTCCCATGCTCTGGGCGTTCTGGTCTACACCATCCCTCCATCGCAGACAAGGTCTGCCGCGCTGTCTCCTTTCATACCTCCTGCTACAGAGCACCTCCTGGGCAGGCTCCTCTTCGCTCATTCGAGCTAGGTGTCCTACCTACCGATGTCTACCGAACTTAATTTTTCTTACAACATTAGCTTAAAGGTAGATCACGTACAACTCATGGTTGTAGCGTCTCCGGAATCGTCCTCGATTTGCTCAGCCGTTCGCGTATTTCTTCTTCCACATTGTTATCGGGTAATACGAGGGTTGCCTTTTATATTTCGGGATTAGAGAACAAAAACAAATATTGATCATCGAAAATCACTTTATTGTTTTTCAAAATATTCCCCATGAAGATCTATACACTTTAGCATGCGTTTGAACCAATTGTCGAAGCACTTTTGCCACTCTGATTGAGGTATCTCCAAGACATGCATTCTGAATGCAGCAACCGCTTCTTCAGGTGTCGAAAAACGTTGACCTCTCAGTTTGTTTTTTACGTACGGGAATAAAAAGAAGTCATTCGGTGCCAAGCCAGGACTATACGGCAGATGACCCATCAAATCGATGTTTTGGGTGCTCAAAAATGCAGTTGTCGCAGCCGATGTGTGAGAGCTCACATTGTCGTGGTGAAGAGTGATCCGTCTTCGGCGGTTGGTTTTCCTGATTTCTTGGAAGACAACTGGCAAACAAATGGTTGTGTACCACTCAGAATTGACTATTTTTTGAGCATTTCCTTCGACCAATTGACACGAGCCTTTTTTTGGGCGATTGACAAATTGTGTGGGATCCAACGCGAACAAATTTTGTTGACAGTCAAATGTTTATGCAATATTGAATGTATGCTGGTCCCACTAACGCCTAAGGTTGTCTCAACCTCACGATAGGTCACATGACGATCTTCCAATATCAGTTCGCGCACAGCATCAATGGTTTTCGGAACAACAACTGATTTTGGACGACCTTCACGAAATTCATCTTGGAGTGAACTACGACCACGATTGAATTCACCATACCATCAATAAACATTGGTCCTTGATGGAGCTTCATCGCCAAAAATTGAATTAAGTTCATCCATGCGGTGTTGCTGAGTTAATCCACGCCGAAAGTTGTAAAAAATAATCGCACGAAAATGTTGACGATTTAATTCCATTTTTGGGCCGAGATGAATCTTTTAAGTTACTGTAAACAACACAAATAGTGCTCGTATGTCAAAACGTTCTGAGTGCGTATAACCTCAAAAATGTCCAACTTTACGACAGAGCTGTCAATTGCCGGATTGCAACACTAGGGTTGCCAAATCCCGAAACATAAGAGGCAACCCTCGTAATATTGGCCCAAGGCAGTTAAAGGATTCCACTACTTCAAATTCGTGCTCCCGTACTCTAATAGTTTGACCTACGTTAGGTCTTCTCCTCACAGAAGTTGCCACCATGTACATAGTTTTTCCCTCATTAATGTGCAGTCCCAGTTTTTGTGCCGCCTGTTCAATCTGGGTAAAGGAGTCCTGTACAGCCGAATCGGATGTCGATGTCATCTGCATACGCAAGTATACTTTGGCGGGTTTGTAGTCAATGTCGAATGTTTGATGATGATAGTGAAGTGTTCCGCATCTTAGCTGGCGGCAAGGCTCGGATTATGTTCGCACGTTTGCAGGGAACGCTGGCTAACAGGGGCGCCGATAAGGTTTTCGAATTTACGATGCCTGTATGATGTATAGAATTCTTTTCAGGAATATAGGACGATGCGTTAAATGTCCTTGGTAAGGCAATGTTTGCCAGTTTGTTGTGTCCTTCGATCGCCGTGCAGACGTAGGACGATTGGTCGGACTTGTGACCCACGTGTCTGTATATACGTAGGGTTGTTGCCTCCCAGATGTATGTAACCTTTGTTTCTGGTGGAAAGGAGGACTTTTATGGACACGTGTCTGTGGGGACGTGTAATTTATCTATAGGTGAGTGTGTTCCTTGGTGGAGACGACATCTCGACCAATAGTGGTTTGTGTGGTTCGTATAAAATGGAGTTCAACTCCCATATCTGGTCAGGCGCTTCCAAAACTTCACTACACTTGCTCGACAGGGTGAAAAAACGAGCAGTGAAACTTATTGGAGATTCAGTCGTAAGTCGATCAATTCCGTCGTTAGAACAAAGGCGCAATGTATCATGCCTATCTCTTTTCTATAGGTATGACCACAGTCGTTGCTCAACTGAACTTGTTGGATGTGTTCTTCAGATATTTTCCCACAATATCCGTAAATCTGTGAATGCCCATCAGTTCACCTTGAAAGTGGACTTCAGTCGCACAAATAAACATAGAGAGTCATTCTTTAGCCGAGCTACACGAATGTGGAATACTCTACCTGCTCAGGTGTTTCCTCATCATTGTGATGTTCAGGCATTCAAGATCAATGTACATTGATACCTCCTTTCCTTATCCACTTCCTCTTCTGCCGTTCGTACTGTACTCTGACACTTATGGGTACCCGGGATCCGCCAGCACTAACCCGTCAGTGTACGTCCAATGTTGATGCGGCATGGCCTACGCCGGAAGGTGACTCGTCAAGCAATCTAAGATCAGGGCCTGCGTTTGTCCCTCGTACGACGAATGGCACGACCAAATGAGAGGGTCACCCAGCTGTGACAAGTTGCGCTGTTGGCCTGTCCTAGCCCTATCGAACCCGCCGCGTGCCGGGGATCTGAAGGTTGCACGTGCACCTCGTGCATTAGCGAATGATGCCTACGATGAGAAAAGTAGCAGTAACTCGGACATTGCTGCGTATGATGACGATCAGACAAACAATTCTCGCGGATGCGCCACCCTGGGGCTCTGCTGAACTATGGCTTCAAGAAAACGAATACGAACCTCCATGAAATCGGTGAATTCTGCCCATGTGGGAGACTCTCTCCAGGCTCCCAGTCTCTTCTCCCACAAACGCTGGGTGGCCATGGGCAACTTCTGCGAGACCATGTAAATAAGTATGACGTCCCAGCCGACAGTGTTCACTCTTGGGTTGGTCAGTGCGTGCAGGCATTCGGTGGGGACGTCCAATAGATGTTTCAGGTTGCTCGAGCTTTGCTCTCGGTAAGTGGGCAAGTTGAACAACAACCTAAGTTGCGCGTTGACCAACACCCACTTGTGGTCGTAGCGTCCGATGAAGATTGCCCAGGCTGCCTCGTAATTTCCTTCGTCCCGGCCGAGATGTTGCACCAGCCTCGCCGCTTCTCCGGTGATGCTGGATCGCAAATAGTGCATCTTATCAATGCTGATCAGGACTGTATTGTCGTGAATGAGCGACCGGAACAAATCGTGAAAGGACCTCCAGTCCCCGTAAGTTCCCGAGAAGGTGGGAAGGTTGATCTCGAGTAGTCTCAATTCGTGAGATCTACCCGTGGCACCCTCGATACAGTTGGTGGCAGAATACGCGCCTAACTTGTCTAGGCGCGGTAGGTGACGTACATATTACTGAACTTGGCGTATGTTTCCTCCAGATTTAGCAGTTCATCCTTCTCACTCGTGTCCGCTGCAGCCTGGGAGTTGGCCGCCACGCCTTGCTGGAAGGATGTCTCCAGTACTGCAGGTCGACCTTGGAGGTAATTTCTTGTGATGCGTTCCTTGTTGGCCCTTTTATAGTTCACTCCCGTCACGCGTTGTCTGGGCCAGCGACTGGTTCAGTAGTTGGCTCATCGTAGGATTGAGAAGAACCACGTTCGGGCGAAATAATTATAAGTCGTTGTGTAGCCTCCCAAAAAATGCGTTAAGAGGATCCAGCGTTAATCCAGTGCTCAGATGTGAGGTGCCAGAGATCAACGTCGTTCAAGCTATAAGGCCGATCCAGATGTATTACGGACGGCGGAGCTCCTACTCTGTATTCCGTTCCAACGAAAATCGCTTCTTCAACATGATCCGGGTCGAAGGACAAATGTTGGGTCCTGTGTGGTGCCGTGGTGTAAAGTGGACTGTATTTGTATGGAGTATGGTCTCAGCCTCCGGATAAAATGAAAGCCGGGTGTAATGTCCATCCAATGTTTATTATATCGTTGTACACAATCGAAAAGAAATACCGCAACGCGGCTGGAAGTGCCGCCAAACAACTGTTCGTTCGATTCTACTATCCGTGTTGTGTTGATTCGATGTTCCTCCAGCGTTGTTATCCTCGTCCTGACGTTGCGTCCATCTTTTAAATCCGGTATTCACCCGACGTCTCGATTTCGTTTTTATCCGCTGCGCCATGGAACTGGGTGACTTGAACTGAGGTCGATAATCCTGCACTACCGTGGTTCGACAAACAAGTGTTTTGCGCGCCTTTCCAAATGATTACCAACTCGTTATTCTTGACATTGCATTCGCCTTGGTCGGACCTTGATCTGTTGCATTATCGCCTTCTAATTTGACCTCATTGTCTTCGGTGTGGTGTTCCTTCAATGCAAACGTTTGATATTCTCACAATGCACCGACAGATCAGTAATGGTTTTGAACTCGAATATTACTCCAGGATATTAATGTACCAACCGATGATGATGATCTTATTTCGTATCATTTTTCAATCACTCAGCCGCCACTATCAACGTTTTACAAATCCCGCACCCGATCTTTTATTTTCTTTCGTTTTTCCTTTTTTTTTACACTAACGCGCGCACAAAAGGGGATTTTGAAGTACCCTTAAATGTTAGAGCACAATGCGAGCGGATGGAGAGGAAGTGGATAAGAAAAGGAGGTACATTGGTCTTGAATGCCTGGACATCACAACGGCCAGGAAACACATGATCAGGCAGAACATTCCACATTCGTGTGGTTCGGCTAAAGAATGACTCTCTATGTTTATTTGTGTGCCTAAAGTCCACTTTCAACGTGAACTGATGCGCATTCACAGATTGACGGGTATCGCGGGAAAATGTCTGAAGGGGTGGAACACATTCAGCAAGTTCAGTTTAGCAACGACTGTGGTAATACCTGTGTTCTAAGGGCAGAATTGATCGACTTATGGCTGGGTCCCCAATAAGTTTCACTGCTCGTTTTTGCATCCTGTCGAGCACGTGTAGTGCAGTTTTGGATTCGCCTGACCAAATATGGGAGTTGAACTCCATTTTTGGACGAATATACGCCTTATAAATAGTGGCCAGGTTGGATTGAGTGAAGTATCTTTTGCATCTCTTAAGGAATCCCATACATTTGGCTGCACTTTTCGCAGCTTCAAATATGTGGACATTCCAATTAAGAGCCAAATTAATTCGAGTGCCCAGGATTGATAATTCCTTGGATTCGTCGATGCAAGTGCCGTTCATAGACAGATTATTTACTTTGAGGTTCGCCTTTGACGACAAGAGGCAGCACTGAGTTTTTGAGGCATTGAATTCTACTCGGTTAGATAATCCCCACTGATATATCCTGTTGAGGTCTGAATTCAATGTATCAGGCATAAGTTGCTGGTTGGTAGTGACGTTCGAAGAGTCTGCAGTCATGAGTATGAGAAACTCAACGTGCTATCATCAGCAAACGAGTGAATTGGATTGTGAGTAATTGACAAGAGATCATTTATAAAGATGAGGAAGAGAGTGGGTGAGAGTACCGAACCCTGAGGAACACCTGCATTAATTTGATGAGGGACAGATTTGACACCATCAAGAACCACTTGGTTTGAACGGCCAGAAAGATAGTCTCTTATCCATTAGATCAGGAAATTGTTCACTCCATATGAATGCAATTTACGAAAGCAATATTTCGAAAGTTGACGGTTGATAAGGGATCCCATTACCTTGGAGAGAATAGAAGTTAGTGATATGGGTCGATAAGAAGAAAGGGATGATTTGTCACCCTTTTTGGGGATTGGCTGAATGTTCGCTGACTTCCATCTATTTGGGAAACGACCAGTAGAATAAGACAAATGGAAGAGTTTCCGCAGTGGTTTGGCGAGTGAAGAGGAACATCTCTTCAAGAGAATTGGGGGAATGCCGTCCGGACCAGCGGATGCGTCTGCGTTTAGCTCTTTGAGTGCGCGGGCAACCCTACGCGTTCGTGAATCCGGCTCATGGTGTGCTGCTTATGCTCAAGTTGAGGTGGAACTGATGTGGTATCAGGCAGCGTTGAGTTGGCTGCAAAATGTGCAGCAAGTAGATTCGTCTTCGCTATTGCAGTCGTGACTGTTTTGTCATCGACTAGAAGCGAAGGAATGGATGAAGAGACTGAGTTTTGAATGTTTTTCACGAATGCCCAGAAGTTTCTACTACCTGAGGGAGAGTGTAGTATTTTTTGTCTCACTCTCTGGTCTAAAAGAACTTGGCGCGTTGAATATACGCATTGCAGTCATTCCTAGCTCTCTTAAATCCTTTCCGGTTTTCCTCAGTATTGTTTGATTTATACAACCGGAAGCTCAACTCGTTAGCATTAATGGCTTCTCTGCACCCAGAATCGAACCACATATTTCTTTTGGGTTTGATACTCTTTACTCTGTGTGGAATAAAGGTTCGCAGGCCAAGTAGAATCGTGTCTGTCAATGTGTCCGCTATAGAGTCAACATCTTTATGGAGAAAAAATAACGACCAATTTAACCTCCCAAAAAAGTTGTTCAGACCTTCCCAGTTGGCTTTCTCGTAGAACCATAGTGTTCTTTTGGGGAGCTTTCTCATTAACGTTACTGTTGGTTAGAGGAAATTTAGCTGACACGACACAGTGGTCTGAAGTGCCCAAGGGCGAAGAAACTTCAATTGTGTATTTGTTTGGGTGGGAGGTGAGAAACAGGTCCAGTGTGTTAGCGAAATGACCATATATATCTGGTACCAGTGTTGGCTCATTGACAGGTTGAGTTAAGCTATTTGAATCAGCAAAAAGCTGGACATATTGACCTTCAGGTGCTGTTGTTCCAGAGTGACGAAGCCACTGAGAGTTATGCACATTAAAATCACCCGCAATAACGATCGAACCCCGGTATCCCATGTGGCAGGCGGATATACTAACCGCTATACTATCGAGGAGCACACTGCACATCACTCGCGTGTATATTCTCGCACTTTTCACAGCACTAAGACGCGTGTGCGGAGATCCGTTTGTTTGGATAGGATCGCACAGAAAACTTTGCACTGCACTCGGACGCATGTGTGAAGATCCGTTTGTTTGTTTAGGATCTCACAGTAAGACTTCGCGCCCGAACCGATAGTGCAGTTGGGTATCTTATATGTATCCTTGCTCCACGTCTATCTTTCTTGATTTCTTTTCTCGTTGATGTTATTGATTTCTTCGTTTGCGCTTATCACCCATCCGATCTCCGTTCATTTTTTAACCACCTTTTCGTTCCTCTTCTCTCTAGGGCTTTTTAGATTTCGTCATTCAAGAGCAATGCTGTTGCACTGCTCGCTTGAAGTTGCCGTATTAGCTATTGTGCCACAGCTCGATGTAGACAAAGCTGAGGTACTCGGTTGTGACACACTCTAACATCTCTGGTGTAGAAGATGATAAATTAATTATTATTCGTTACGCACCTTGAGTATAATTTGTTGCAACGCGCAACAGGGGGTATTCCCGTTATCCAGGTGAATGCTATGCCACTGTCTTCTGCATATACATTTGTGTATAAACAAGAAATTTCTAAGGAATTATAATTTAATCATTTTAAAGTCTAATGTCCTCAACAAAATTCAGTCGAACCGACTCACTTTAAAAATTAACTTTAGAATGTCGTTCTTCAGCCGATTCGCACAAGTTCACATAATGTGATTCTTAATCATTACACTCTTCAGATATGTAAGAGCAATGTAGATCGATCCATCGTCTTTCGTTTTCAATTTATTCTGCCCTCGCAATGATGTTACATTTAAATGTATCGCAAACTCTTTTTTATACGTGCATGTTCTAATATAAAATTATGAAGCAAGTAGGTGCTTACAACATTCTTGGGTCTAAATGTGTTTCTTACCACCTCTTGTCTAATGTCATTGCTGTGGTTGGTCCTCTTGTATTTGAACGTTGGTCGAATTGCATTTTTTGAATGGTTTTATTGGTCTCAAAAACCTCCCAAACAGAATTCATGTATCCTTTTCTTTTCTCAGATCATCACAGGCGAGTGTATCCAGCACAAATCCCTTTGAAGACGACGATGAAGACGACGTGGTAATGAGGGGAGTTACAGCAACATCTACACCCACAAGATATCCTGCACGCAAGAAAAAACGTGCGCCCCCGCCTCCAGTTCCGGTAAGCAAATATTTACCAATAGCTTGTAGACATGCTAAACTTTTGCCAATTCCTAAATAAGGCAATCAATAAAGAGCAATAATAATTTCCCGAGCGATGTTATCGTTCTGGAATTATTTGTGCGATTTGCAAAAGTTTAGCAAAACCATTCGGAATATTTGACTTAATTACATAATACAGTATGTCATGCATTTAGAGCCAGGTCTGGGCTCACAGGGATGGCAACGTTCTTAAGCGAATTATTAGGTAACGCTCAGAGTTCCAAGTAGCTTACGTACTCGTTTGTGTTTAATGTCCTATTTGTTATTCTCATTTTCGATCGAATATTTATTTTGTTCTATCGCACAAGTGATATTATTACACCGAGTTTCACAGTCCATAAGAAACGCAATCATTGTGAATTCGTCTTATCAAGTTAAAGTGATAAGATAAGACTAGAATGTGGATAGAACTTTCCACAGAACAGCAAATTTACGTTCAAATCTGGATCAATGCGAATGTGTGTCGTTTGTTTTTAGATCTGATAAAATGGAAGTGTTTGTATGCCAAAGTGATTCAAAGCAATTCTCGTTGAGATGTTGAGATAGGTTAGATGTAAAGGTTGTTGGAAATGTGGGACTTCATTTTGTGGCAGATTCCAGAGTTTCGTTCAAGTATGTTGAAAGATGTTATCACATTATTCCTTTATGACGGATTCCATTTTACATGTCACTGTGCTTCAGATTCCATTCAATGAGATCACCTCATCACCGAAGAAACAAAAATCTTATTCAAATAGGCGATTGAATAGTACGTCCTCCTTAGACGTCAACCCGATATGTATTCGAAAGGGGTATGAAAGAATGAATGGCATTACAGTTCATGTACTTATCAAAATTTCTCAAGTACATGTTAGGCTAGATACATGCCACACTTTTATAGTAATAAAATAAATAGGATGTTTGTCGTTCAACTGGCACAACCTTTTTTCGCTTTATTGAGAACTTCCAACCTCAATATAAAGAATTCGTCCTGAACTTTTAGACGCATTTTAGCGTAAGCAGATCCAACTTTGCTTGCATAGTAATACCCTATTTCAAAACACGGCTAAATAATTTTGTGGGGGTTCTCTATACCAGCCTCATTGACTCTAGCCTTTGCCAAGTAAGCAATGTCCAAATGCATCTGGGCAGACAACTTGACCTTGTGTTCACGACAGACCCCTTTAATTCCTCAGTCATCCCTAGTCCCCACATGCTCTCAACTATTGAAAACCACCACCCCCCACTTCTCGTATCCTTATACCACGACTACTCAGCCCACAGCACACCTCGCCCCTATCAATTTCCTTTCAACTTCCGAAAAGTCAATTTCCGCCTCATAAATGAGTACCTCAGCAATATCACACTCCGTGTAAATGATATAAGTGTAGAGGGCGCTACAGCCTCGCTCTACACAGAAATCCACAACCCCATATCCCTATATGTCCCATACTCCCGACACAGGTTATCATTCTCATCGCCCCCATGGTATAACCACAAACTACGCACCCTTCGTAACAAGAGGAATAAGTTGTGGAACACTTTCCTAAACACGCGTTCTCCCCTTGACTACTCCAACTATCTGGGTTACTTTTACCAATTCACCGAGCTTTACAGCTCCCTCTACCACAATTAACTTGCCAATGCTCAATTCAACCTCATCAACGACCCCAAATCTTTCTTCCACTTCATCAACCACAAACGGTTGATCCTGTCCCACCTCCCTTTTCTACGGCTCAACTACTACAACGGACTTCCAAACCATAGCCAATCTTTTCGCGTCCGTCTTCAAACTATCTTTCACGGACGACTTGTTCGAGCCTAACCCCTCCTACTTTACTGGCATGACTGAAATCTCCCTCGGCCCTCTCATCCCTCTACACATTCAACAACACCAAGTCATAAAAAAACTTGAAGAACTGAAAGACGATTTCAGTCCCGGCCCAGACAGACTCCCTGCTATCCTCTTAAAAAAATGTTCCTCTTCTCTCTCTCCCGTTCGCGCCAATCTTCAATCTATCCCTTGCTATCCCATACATAAAAAGGGGAAAAACGATATATCCAATTATCGTCCCATTGCCAAGCTTTCGCACATTCCCAAACTGTTCGAAGGCCTTCTATATGAGGCGTTATGTTGTCGATGCGCACCCATTATCTCTCCAAACCAGCACGGCTTCCTCGCAGGCAGGTCCATTACTACTAGTCTTGTCGAATTCACATCCCACAGACTCCTTGCCCTAGAAAACGGCGATGAGGTCGATGTAGTCGCTACCGACTTTAGCAAGGCCTTCGACAAAATCTCCCATAACCTCATTCTCTTCAAGCTATCTTCCCTCGGTTTCGAACCCCTGCTGATTAAGTGGGTCTCATCCTATCTCAGTTATCGAACCTACCACGTGCGTTTTAGATCCACCCTCTCCGATCCTTTTTTCCCAACCTCAGGTGTCCCCCAGGGCAGTCATCTCGGCCCTCTCCTATTTATCCTAACCATAAACATAGGCTCTTGCATTAATCACTCCTTCATCTCGCTTTACGCGGATGATTCCAAAATTTCCAAGACAATCCGCTCTCCCCTGGACTCCTCACTTCTCCAAGCGGATCTTGACAGCTTCTCGACTTGGTGCCAAAATAATTGTCTAGAAATGAATATCGCCAAATGTCACACAATCACCTTCTGTGGGAAGAGTTCCCCTACTCACCCACGCTCCTATTTCTCACTGAAACAACCGATAACATCGGTTGAATTGATTCGCGATCTGGGCGTCCTATGCCATAAGGAGCTCAAATTTACCGCACATATTGATTACATAATCCTCAAGGCCAACGCCACCCTTGGGCTTGTCCAACGCTGGTCGAAGAAATTCCTTAACCCCTATGTTAGCCGATCACTCTACACAACTTTTGTCCCGCCACTACTCGAATACGCTAGTCAGGTCTGGTCCCCGTATCAAGTGACTCACATTCGCAGGATTGAGGGTGTTCAACGTCGTTTCTTGCGCTTTGCCCTCCGCGGACTAAACTTGGAAAATCCGCTGGTTCTACCACCATACACAAGCCGGCTCCCTCTAATCAATCTAAACACACTTGAAGAGCGCAGAATCCATACCGAGATCATCTTTGTCCATCGCCTTCTGTTTGGCTCAATCAATTGCCCAAGCTTGCTCTCCACTTTAACATTGCACACAAACCCCCGTAACGTACGTAACCCTCGACTGTTTTACCTGCCCGCTCATCACATTTCTTACAGCGCTAACGAACCCATCTCGCGTATGCTACGACAGGCCAAATCTTTCCCCACCTCCTCCGATTTCAACATCTCCACCCCCGCTCTTAAACGACGTCTCAGAATAAACCCGTCCTAAATCCGCCCCCTCCCTTCAATAACACCTCCACCCTGCAATCCTCTCCTCACCCCCCTCAAACTAGTTCTCCCCTGCACCTTTCCAACCACATCCACCCCCCCCCCCCCCCCCCCGTCTGCTCAATAACCCCCGCCCTTGTATCAGTCCATACACATGCCCTCCACTGTCGCACAAAGGCCGCGTTCACCACCCCCACATACACTCGCTCTTCCCTGGCTTCCTTCCTCCCCTATCGCCAAGTAATCTTCAGCTTCCTGGTTTTCTTCTCCTTTTTTTCGATTGAATAATTGAATAACGTCTTAACCACTACTACTACTATTTTAAGATAGTCTAAAAGGTTTTTATGTTAAGTTAATTTTAAGCTTGCTTTAAGCTAAATAAATGAGTGTTCCGCCTTCAATCAATCAATCAGTCAATATACCACATGGAGAACCGACCCACAATTCCAACCACAAAATTTTGACCGCTAACAGCGCGTCACCATAACCAAAACCGGAAATATCACACACCTCCCGATATGCAACGGCATGCGTCCCCAAATCTGCAATTGCATACATCCCCAAACTTAACAAGAATCCATTTCCCAAGCTGTAATAAATGCATATTTAAATTTACAGCGGAATACTAATCATCTTCACCAACTACATCAAACCGCATATAATTTTTCCCAAAAACCACTTCGGTTAATGTCCCATTTAAATTATATTCCTCGCTGGCAACCAAGCAGCTCTAATTTCCTCCGAAAATCATTCCGCCTCACTTCCTGCTTAAACTATTTTCTCGCTTGTAACCAAATAACATTTAGTTTCCCCGAAAATCATTTCGGGTCCCATCCTACCCAATACCAATTCTCCTTACTGGTAAGTCACCAGCACGATGTGTTGCATTTCCGCGAAACAACCATCGCAACGACCAAGACCCATATTCCTTTGTCTAACCGACAACTCCTGTCCATACTTGGTCGTGTTTCCAAACCAATTTCCCCGTATACATAACGACAGAGGAATTTAACTCACCCTGTACGGCAGTGATTCTCTGGAACTAAATTCCCTATGCCAGCATAGCAAGCCTTTTCGAGTTCCAAGTAAATGGCAGTGAGTTTATTTAGCTATGACTCCAGTGCCACGACGCGATGAACCTTTTCTTGCCTTTAATGAGTCAGTCGAGTCACAATCACCGCCGAGCGCACATCGCTCCCTCGTTACATGGGTCGAAGTTCATTAAACTACTCTTTGTACCCCATGTGCCTAAGTGCTACTGAATTGTAAATTGCAGTAATGGCGCAATATTTCGTACTGTATAAAATAATGAAGAAATAAAGAACATTAACGTGGAATTCGTTCAGTGCCTGTCATTCGTCTTTTACCTTGTGGTGTCACCTCCTCTCGGATGGCAGTTTCGCATCGGATCTTCAAGTGCTTGCAACGTGCTCGAAGTGCGCTCATTTAGTGGACGGCTACCGGCGAATGACTATAAGGTATGATCCGACTAATCGAACCTTTAAAATAGTTGCAAACGATCTAGACTGACTCATTTGTGACTGTTCCTTGGCTGTGAGTTCCGGATGAGAAAATAAAAATAGAGAAAGACACAAACTGCGAGCGAGCTTACCATTACCGGAGCTATTACCCGCAACTATTCGCCGTTCCCGGGATTTCTGTCGGTGGGTGGTAGTGAACCCGCGCCGTACCTCGGCGCTCAAACCTCAACCCCCACAATTTGGCTTGTATAAATCACACATCGCAAATGGCAGCAATTTAGGGGATTCAGAAACGACTAGCACATATCTGACGGAAAAAGTTGCTCCCTGACCAGAAAATCGACCAAAAAATATCATTCTGTAGTAAGTAAGTGGTAATAAATTATTTCTCTAAAGTTGTGGGAGCTCAGGGAACTTGAAGTGAATTCAAATTTTACACAAGTTGAGATATTGGTTGTTTTGCCGGATATAGAGTAGGAATTTCTGCACATTTAAAAAGAACATTTTACACTTGTGATGGATGGCAGCAAATCTTAATGCTGTATCCTCGAAGCTAAAAAAAATGCTGAAATTGGATTAAAATGAAATCAAAATTTATATAAGTTGTGGTGTATTCGTTGTCTTGTTACATATGTAGTAGAAACTTTTACGCATTTAGGGAGAACTGTGGCGGTTCTGCCAAACCCCACTGTCTACTTACCCGAAGAACCCGCATAACTACAACCCACCTTTCATTAGTTTCTGCTAATGCAATCGCATTAGCACCTGTAAATGCTTCACGCATTAAGTTTATCAAACGTATTTAGCTAAAAGCTCCTGGAAGAGAATTCTTACCTTTCATTCATTTATTCGAATTCAAAATTCCCTATAAGAATTCTGTTCCAAATTTCATTAATCCCAAGCCCAATTTGGCACCTTTGGTTGCCAGGCAACCTCAATCTTACATACGCATTTTCCCTAGTCGAATTCCTGAAAACAAAACAATTGGTTTACATATGAAGTAACCATCATAACAGGGATCATAAACATTGCGTCGCCTATTCCCAGTCTCACCATATAAATTGGCTGGCTACCTATACCCAAGGGACAAAAGCGAATATACGCATCTCGCGTCTTAAACCATAAATTAAATCCTACAGCATAGGCAAATGCAAATAGGTATGGTATACTTACAATTGGCAGCGATGCAATAAACACCAATTCCCGTAAGCCAGCTCCTCTCTACACATCAGCTACTACGCGTACCAAATACCTTCTGTAGGACGCTCGGCTTACCTCCTTACACAGACTTTAGATCCTCCCTCCTTAGGTCCCTGGACGTGTGTCCAATGTCCCTTCGACCCAGCTCGACTCATTTCAACTCCTTTTCCGGCGCATTTCCTAATATTGGCACGCAATGCCCATCATCTGATTCCATGCTACTCCGCTCGCCTTTTCTCGACCCTACCCTAGAACACCTTACATAGGTGTCTCTAACCAACCCTATCCTGGAACACCTCATGCAAGTATTCCAGTCATTAGACCACACCAAGGCCGATATTAGCGGTAACCAAAAGGCAATACACGCCACACTACGCTACATATCGGGTGCATCAACCACTTCGGAGCGCGCATCATAACCCTAGGACGCCCTGCGGTTGGACACAACCAACCACCCACCATGACCCCCCTAAGCTAAGTCGCCCACCCACCAACTAAGCGCGACTGGCCGGCACCTCCTCACAAGTTGCCGTTCGGTCGAGGTCCCAGCTACCGTTTATCGAGCTCCGTGGTCGACACCGGTGCCGATATACCAGTCCTCCTGCGACTGGAGTGCCCGCCCCCTTTACCAGTCCCAGCGGCCAACAATTCGCCATACGCACGTATGGACGAAGGACACTGACTCTGGACTCGGTCTCCTCAATTTTATCCACTGACACTTCGTCATACGATGTCGGCGAGCCCCAATAGGTCCCGTCTCCTGACACTTCGTCGTACGATGTCAGCGAGCCCCTAATGGGATTTGACCTATTAGATAGACACAACCTGTTGGCAGATACCGCCAACAACAGGTTAATACCCACAACAGGCCAGTGGACCACGCCGCAAACCCCCTTGCCCCTGCGGCATCAACGCGGTAACACCCGCGTCCACAGTGAATTCAGCGCATAGACTGGCCTCACTAAGAGTATGCCGTGCATTTCAAACGGTATGCGAAGATGCCATAAATGTTTTGGCCGGGAGGACACCACTTGATATTGCAGCTAAAGAACACATTGCATTGCATAAGGTCTCCCAAGAGAATCGTCGGAGAATGCGGGCAAAATTAGAGCTCTCAAGCCTAAGAGAGTGGCAACGAAGGTAGGATTCTTCCACCAAAGGAAGATGGACCCACACCATGATACCTGATATAGAAACATGGGTGAAAAGAAAACATGGCGAGCCAAATTACTACATGACTCAGCTAATATCAGGACATGGATGCTTCCGGCAATACTTGCACAAGTACAAGCATGTGAATCACCCATACTGCTTGTATTGTGAAGGCAAAATAGAAAATGCGGAACACGTACTCACAGAGTGCGTGAGATTCGAGACCGCACGAACGATTTTGGAGAGACACACGAGACGGACGGTAAAAACCCGACATGCCCCTGGATCGGTCTAGAGGTATCTTTTGAAGATTTCCACCTTCCTACCGAAACCAAAAAAAAAAAAAAACACACACAATACAACACGGCACAAACATACACACACACCGACCAAAGCGCAGATTATCAGACGCAAAAGACGTTTACTACGGCACCATCCATCATCTAAGTAGCTAGATAAAATTTGAACTAACCCTGTCCACACCACCCTCAGGTACCCCCCCCCCCCCCCCCCTTTATATATATCTCGAGATCGAGCACAATATCCTGACGGATGTGGGCGATTCTAGTTATCGCAAGATATTTTTTTATATTAAACAAGTGACACCCCCGTTTGGTAGAAACCTTGGCGTGGAGCGGGGGCTTAAACTACAATGAATCACTTAGGCTATACTGACGGCGGCATACGCTTCCAGTAGGCCAGCCTTGTCAGACAGGTTAGCGAGGAGTAACACACAAAGTTCTACCACCCCTAATCCAGGGTGTTACGCGTCACCGTGCCTATTGGATGGTTTCCAGCCAGGGGTATACCGGCTGTATTATAACGGCGCCTCTCTGACACCGGCAAGCAGACCTTACTATATCAAAGAAGGGCTCTGATGTGGCGGACTATTTGAAACCCCAAGACTCCTGGGATCAAAAATGAATAATCAATTTACAAAAACAATCCCACGAAAAACCCGGTAGGCGTAGGTATGATGAGCCGACACTATATAAGGGATACATAAGGGAACAAATCATCAAGAAAACACCGACTCGGCAAAAAGAAGACATAGAGAAAAACGGAAAAAGCGGGATATACGCGTCGGGACGTGGAATGTTCGAACCTCATATAAACCAGGCGCGATACAGACCTCCGACTCCCACATCAAGTAATCGAAACCAACGGGTTCACACTGTCGTGTGAAGGTACCGATACACATAACCTCGGGACTGGCTTCATCATAAGCAAGAAGATTACGCCCCATGTAAAATATGTGCAATTTATTAAAGACCGAATGTCGGTGCTAAAAATACAGCGCCAATTATGTATTTATAAACGTACACGCCCCAATAGAATCTAAGGACGAAGAAACGAAGGACACATTCTACGAGACCCTAGAGGAAGCATTCGATGGGATCTCATCATTCGATGTTAAAATCCTCCCCGGCGACCTCAATGCGAAAATTGGAAAGGAAGATATCTTCCAACCATATAGGTAAAGAAAGTCTACACGACGTTTCAAATGATAATGGAATTCGAATTATCACGTTCGCAGCACCAAAAGACCTGGTAGGGAAAAGCGCGATGTACAAGCACAAGCAAATCCATAAAGCCACATGGATATTACCCGACGGCGCAACGCGTAACCAAAGAGACCACTTCCTCATAGAAAAAGACGCCACTCGAATATCCTTGACGTAAAATCGTATAGAGGAGCAGATTGCGACTCCGATCACCTTCTAGTGATGGGCAAAATTAGAAGTCGGCTCGCAGCAAACCCACATGGGCAGTCACGGGAGACGAGCAGAAAGTTCGTCATTGATATACTAAAAGACCTGCACAAAGGGGCTGAATATCAAGACGAACTAATGAATAGATTTATCATCCTAGAGAATGGAAGCAGGAAGGAAGTGGAAGCCAATAGTGTGGACACTAAATGGACATCGATCAGAGACACATTCAAACAAACAGCCCAAAAGGTATTAGGATTTAAGGAAACAATTAAATCCAAACCTTGATTTGCCGATGAGTGCAGGGCGAAGATCGAGCAACGTAAACGCCTCAGAGTTATCCACCTAGAAAGATATGATGAAGTCAACGCAGAAAGATACGCGTCAATTCGGAAAGAGACAATGAGACTTTTCAAACGCAAAAAACGCGAATGGGTGAAGCCTAGGATCGAAAAAATCCTAGAAAATGCCAGAGCAAATATTATCAGAGGTATATATGCCGGCATAAATTCAATTAGAAATGGCCATCGAGGGAGAGCCAAAATAATCCGAGACACAAACGGCTGTCTGGTGACAGAAACAAACAATATCGTGACAAGATGGAAGCAGTTATTTGAAAACCTGTTCAATGTGCGCACCCATCAACCACAAATAAACGCACCAGTCGTACATACAGCCGAGCCTCAGATCCTAGAGCCCTCTTTCAACGAAGTTGTAGACGCAATAAATCGATTGAAAAACAACAAGGCTCCCGGAGTCGACTGCATACCGGCAGAGCTTGTGAGGCATGAAGGAGAGGCAACCGCTCGAAAGATCCACGAACTCATCAAAACAATATGGGATAAGGAAGTCACTTCGGAAAAATGGAAAACCTCAATAGTCGTCCTCATTTTCAAAAAAGGCGACAGATCTAACTGCGAAAACTACAAAGGAATATTATTTCTCCCAACCAGATACAAACTACTAACAAATGTCATACTGGCGAGAATCACACCGTACGCAGAAGAAATACTGGGAGACTACCAGTGACTATTCCGTAGGAACCGGTCAACGACCGACCAAATGTTCACAATAAGGAATCCCGAAAAAATATGCCCCCTTCATTCAAATCTGCATGAACGAAAACAAAGGGCGAGTTAGAATAGAAAATCACCTCTCAGAACCTTTTGAATCCGTGACGGACTAAACCAGGGGGGTGGGTTTTCATCATCTCTTTTTAACCTTGTCCTCGAGTATGTCATCAGAAAGGTACAAGACGACAACATTGCCGGATCAGCCCTGAATGGGGTCACACAAGTGCTCGCATATGCGGATAACATCGCCGTTTTGGGCGATAATCTAGAAACTGTAAGTAAAAACAGTGAAATCTTCATGAAAGCCGCAGAAGAGGTGGGCCTAGAAATAAATGAAGACAAAACAAAATATATGATTACGGCGAGAGCAGGTCGACCTCGGGGAACACACATAAACGTCAGAGGCAACACATTTGAAGAAGTTAAAGAGTTTAAATATCTGGGAACTGTGGCGGTTCCACGAACCTCACAAACCACAGTAGGCTGAAACACCAAGGTCGTCCCACCAAGGAACATACTCACCTTAGCCTAAACCGCACGTGCCCACAGACACGTGCCCCCATGGTCCACCCTTTCGCCTAGCTAAAGGTGACATTCATACTGGTGTCAACAACCCCACGTATCCACAGATACACAGGATAAACACAAGTGGTTGGCACAGCTGCGCCAGATGTCCCAAACATCAAATCCCTGGCAATAAGCAAATTGCCGTAAAACAACGCATTGGCTAAACCTTTGACCCTACCACAATACATTTCGCCTAAACAAAGGCCATTGCAGAGGAACAGCAATAAACTAGCTAACACTGTTCCCATAGGGTAGAATGAATACAATTATCTTAACCGAGGATAATTACCACGACCCCACAGATCGCCAAGAACAATAAACCACACTCCGGAATATACACAAAATCGATTTCGCAGAAGGTGTGAAAATTCTGGCGATCCTAGGAAGATCTCCTGCCACACATGCAGCAACATCCGCGTCTGATTTTTCATATGCCCGTACAGGTCAATGAACGGTGCTTCTTTTCCTGAAAACTCGATAACGAACGATCCTGCACTTGTTCATGGTTTAGCCGATGCTACGTAGGAACATTATCGTGTTTACTTAGGCGTTCACGATCATGCCGTTGTATGCTATACTTTCTTCGGTGCCGATAAGTCAACCGAGCCTTTGGGGTATGTATACGATAGCAGTGGCTAGAGTAGCTATTCCTTAAGCTAATATAATGGAACATGGGTAAAATTGTATAAACGATGATAATTTCCATGTCCAAATTCCATGATCGGTTGATAACCGATGAAAGGGAATTGTTGCAAGTGTTGCGAACCTAAGGGTATAGGCGCGATATACAATTGTGACTATGAAAAGAATATCGGCTACAGCTATGTCAACAATACGCTGGCCAGCGTTTGTTTATCGTAATCGAAGACAGGCTGAGCCGATAGGAGATGAACTGGTTCATGGAATATGATCCAGGGAAATTCTGAATGTGTGGATGCCGTCGGGTAGGTTTTCCTTTCAGGTATGATGCTGGAGGGGAGCTTACGCTGCCCCTAATTGCAGGTGAGTACTATGGCTTTGGAGGGTGGTTAATTTAAGAGGATGGGCGGTTCTTTGGGAATGCATTAAAGAACCGCCACAGGACTGTGCGTAGAATTCTTGACGGTAGATCAACGGGAAAGAGATCGACAGGACGGCAGCGACGGAGATGGGTGGACAATGTTAGGTTTGACTTTGAGGAGGACGGATCGGATGGTCAAGCGTGGAAGGAGAGCGCACAAGATGGAACTATAGCCGAGTCGAGTCGGCGAGGTCATGAATTTCCGCGTTCCTACAGACCAGTAAACAGTAAATAGTACCTTTAGGAACTTGGCTGACGGAGCCCGTCGAAAAAAAAATAGCATCTCAGGGCGCTGACTCAGCGCTATAGGTTCGCCTTTTCTGGGAGAAGTAAAATAAAAATAAAGAACACACTTTATCGTACAGTATACCACTTGCATCAGTTTGTGATTTGAAACTGTACGAAGTTTTTCACTTTCCAAATTTACCTAATGGTGTCGGCAAGAATGTCGCCGCTTATCACATAACAATGCACAGGATTTCTGTAATCCGTTTAACTTTTTTAATTAAAATCTTTCTATGCTATTCTGCTATATAGCGCTAGGTCTTATCTGCCTAAATTCTTTATTAATTTGTCAATATTAAGTAGAGAATTACAGAACTTATAAGGAATATGAAAAGAAAATAAAAATAAAAAACGCACAAAAAATATTTTACCTCAAATACACACTTTTTTATTCTGCTTTTTTTATTCTATCACTTTTTTCCACGTTTGCTTGTTTTCTTGCATCTGTTAATTTTTCACACACATCATTACTTCATTTGATCAATGATCTCATATTTCCCCATATTTCCAGGTTCCTCAAATAATCACGGAAGAAAATTCCAGCGCTGGCTCTACACCTAGTCATAAGTCAGATTCACAGCAAGAGAACTCTTTACAGAACGAATCACTAGAAATTCACAACCTTACTGCGGAAATAGAAGACTTCGTCCGATCATCCAACAGCGATAGTGCAGAGGGAACCACTTCCCCCCCTACAAAGGTCACAAAAATAACAATCAATTCAAGTCGCAATGGAACAATTCCCAAAGATCGTCAAAATTCCCTAACAACCCATGTAACTACAAAAACGGAGGTAATAACATTACAAAACAAAGATGACACACCACTATTCATCCGAGAAGAAAATGAAATTGATATCACCAAACCAAAGGATAATCACGACCAAAACCCCGTGAAAGAAGTCGGCCAAATGGAAGTTATCCAGTTGCATATTGAAAATCCTAGACAAACTCCTGGAAAGGAATCGAATACAATGTCTACCTTCCGTTCTGAAACAAAAGAAAGTCAAATTTCCCCAACAAAAGTAACAAAACTGCCCCGTGTAGAAGGGCATATTACACAGGAAGATGATAAGATTGGCCAAGCACCACAAAAGCCGCCCGTTGCAGCTAAACCAAATATTAAAAAGCCTCTAACACCAAAAATGTTGGGAGCGAGAAGAGAGAATGTACCTCCTGACACACCTACAATGAGAAGGCGAAATATCAACGTTGAAACTAGCTTATCTTCTAGTCCAGAACTAAATAGCGATGAAGATTCTATAAGCAAAGAACGAGTAATTGTTGGCGCACTAGGCACGACGATTAAAGGTGAACAAGTGACATCCAAATTGAGGAAGTCGCCCATTAGTGCTGAAAACATAAATATTTCCAGTTCTTCCAGAGATGAAGTAAAGACAGTTGTCACTAACACAATCGAACTATCATCACCTCCTCCAACAACAGATACTGCTTCTAGGAAAGAGGAGAACTTGGAAAGACCATCCAAACACGATACTACCGATGGGAAGGAGGTAACGCCCTCAACCATCAATGAGATTACCATAAATGAGATTACAGCCACAGAAGGTGCAGTGGCCTTAGAATGTAATGCTAGTTTACTGCAGATGCACGAGCCAGCAGCCAGCCCCGATTTACAAGCCGATAATAAAACTGACGTTCCAATAATGCCAAAGCCGTCAGCCCGAAAAATTTCCAACATTAATAGTATTACTGATTCGCAAAAACCAAACAATCGCGACTTCAGCACCACTGACAACGAAATAAATTTGTCCTCCAATCAAGGACCCAAAGCTGTGCAAGTTGTCAAGAGTATCGAAATCGAAGAGAAAATTTCAAACCTAGATGTCCAACTAGTTCCTACAACCATATCGGAATTGCAACGAAATATCTCCGAAAATGAAGAAATTATTACACAAAAACCCTCGACGTCACCTAGGGCGCAAGAAACCACTATCTGCACGCCATCACCAACACCAAGAGCATCAACATCAAAGGGTGACGAACCTCGTCCAGCACCTATTCAAAAGCCTCCTCGCGCTAAGCACCCCCCTAGTGATGAACCAAGCGATCTTTATCGTGCTGGGCCAAGCTATTGGAAACAATCAACACTTGCACCACTCGAACCAGTTCCGCCAGAAAAACGACGTTCCGTGAAGGAAATAATTGAGTCCATAAATCGAAGTCAAAGGCTACTCAATGGTAAGAAGGAAAATGAATACCAAACCGACTGCACGAACACACAACGCAGATTAAGCGACAGCAGTACCAATGAAGCAGAACAAAACCTCAAAAGCTTGGCTGAAGCACAGCGTGAGATGAAACGTATGCTCGTTGAATTGGATGGTTTAGAAAATGCCAACGAACAAAAACTATCTAACCGAAGTAATGAAAACTTCCAAGGCATACTAGACACAATAGAAGCAACATTGGCCAGAGAAACGCAGAAGGATAATAATACGGCAGTCTTCAAAAAATGTGTCATCAAAAAGGAGATCAACAACAGTTCCCGCGAATCCTCGCCTACCAGCTCCAATCTGGACTGGAATCCTGTTCCGAAGCCAAAGCGGACGAAAAATCTATCTCCAGAACTTCAGGTTAAAAACAACAATAACAAACCAAACAACAACAACTAAATGTGGTCTATAATCTCCATATGGTTCTACAATTTATACAACGTGCAATTGATGTAAACATCAGCTAAAAAAAATAGTCTTAAATTATATAAGTTATTAAAGTAAAACTAATTTATATAACGATTACGTTAACTAAAGGTACATGTAAAACATGGAACATTATGTCTGAGATGAAATACACTAAGTCAAATATTTTTATAACAATTTCAATAAAATGTGTGTGTTTATCTTTTTCTTTTTTGTAAGAGTATGAAATGGAAGGCTTGCAAAACACATGATTTGATGAGCTTAATGTGGTAAAACGGTCGTAGTCTTCATTCATATGAAAAGGTTTTTCAATGGCTACTTTATTCAACCTAAGCTAAGAAAGCCCTTAAATAAAAGCCCCATCAATTCCGCCGAACATTGTTCACAAACCAGAAAGAACCCGGAACACGGAGAACAATGTTCTTTTTTTTTTTTTTTGAAAACGTTCTTTTATTTTATTATTTGTTTCTTTTCACTTAATCGTCTAATACACACATTTTTCTTTTAGTTCATAATAGTAGTTCAGGAAGTATACAAAGAAACGACAAACTTCCACCACAACTTGGATTGTCTTAATTTTTGAAAATATCCTTATTTATTCCTGTTTATCGTACATAGCCTTTCACTTAGTGTTTTCAACACAACTACAAAAAAATGGTGAATTACGATTGCACACGTTTGGATACCACGAAGGTGTCACGACGAGAATAACCGTGTACGTATCCGCATTGACTGTCCGCACTTAATTTAATTATTTTAGAACACAATGTAATTAACCGTAAACAAATTTCCGATGTCCTTAATGAGGATCACAGGGCTGCGCGCGTTTAATTGCTGGGCCTTGAATATATACGTTTAGGGTGTTTTCAGGTTAACTCGCGTATTTTAAAGCTTTACTACTTCGGGTCGAACAGTTTCTTTATCAATTTATCGCGCTGCATGGATCAACCTCCTCGCGAGGGTCCTCTTTGTCAACTCAGTCATTTTCCTTTGGGGATGATTCTGCTCACCCCATCGTTCTCCATCTTGGTGATTCTCTCCCAATCGAGAATTTCTCCACCAGGGATGATCACACTCTTTTTTTTTGGTCTTGCGGTTTCCGCTTCGTCGCAGACCAGATGTGTAGATGCACTCATACACAGACGCGGAGGTTGCCGTCTGTTTGCTGTAGATCATTCTGGGATCGTCAGCATTTTCACGCCTTCTGTTGCGTTGCTTATGCAAACATTCGGTTTTGTGGTTTATTCTTGGCGATCCTGGGATAGTGGTAATTATCGCATTTGCTTCGCCCTATGGGAACAGCGTTTTCGTTTATTGCTGTTTCCCCGCAATGGCCTTTATTTAGGCGAAGTGCTTTGCGGCAGGGACAAAAGCTTTGCCGATGGATTGTTCTACGGCAATTGGCTTATGGCCGGGGATTTGATGTTTGTCGACATCTGGCGCAGCTGTGCCAACCACTTGTGTTTATCCAGCTAATGGATCGGTACACAATCTCTATACTGGGTCGTGTCCTTCGATCGCCGTGCAGGCGTAGGGAAATTGGGGCCCACGTATCTGTGGATACGTGGGGTGGTTGACACCAGTATGGATGTCACCTTTGGTCAGGTGAAAAGGTGGACTTTGGAGACATATGTCAGTGGGCATGTGAAGTTTGGTTATAGGTGAGTATGTTCCTTGTCCTTCTTAGCCTATGGTTATTTGTGCGATTCGCACAAGGTGCATTTGTATTAAAATATAAAATTTGTATTT
This sequence comes from Microdon myrmicae, assembly GCA_963931805.1. NCBI lineage: Eukaryota > Metazoa > Arthropoda > Insecta > Diptera > Syrphidae > Microdon > Microdon myrmicae. Next base: position 205,653,826 of record OZ007497.1, read on the forward strand.
CCATTCTGTCAAACCCTATTTATTTACTGTTATAACCTCGCCCAGCACCTATTCAAAAGCCTCCTCGCGCTAATCACCCCCCTTGTGATGAACTAAGCGATCTTTATCGTGCTAGGCCAAGTTATTGGAAGCAATCAACACTTGCACCACTCGAACCAGTTCCACCAGAAAAACGAAGTTCCATGAAGGAAATAATTGAGTCTATATATCGAAGTCAAAGGCTACTCAATGGTAAGAAGGAAAATGAATACCAAACCGACTGCACGAACACACAACGCAGATTAAGCGACAGCAGTACCAACGAAGCAGAACAAAACCTCAAAAGCCTGGCTGAAACACTGCGTGAGATGAAACGTATGCTCGTTGAATTGGATGGTTTAGAAAATGCCAACGAACAAAAACTATCTAACCGAAGTAATGAAAACTTCCTATACGATTCAATCTTTTACTGTTCATTCTTATGCTATTCACTATTATACAATTCACTCTAATACTATTTACCCTCATACTGTTCAACTTTATGCTATTTAGTCGTGCACTATTAACTCGTATACTTTTCACTCTTCTACTAAATTTTTTTTTTTTAACATTTACTTATATGCCGTCGATTTTTCATTTCCGTACCGAACAATTTTTTTCCACTTGGTTAGCGACGTGCATATTAGATGTGTAGCTAGTTACCATCTCCCGCCAGGCAAATATTCCAGTTGTTCCATCGCGGGAGCGGATGGAGTTTACCTGTTACTCCGCTTGTCGCGTCGCTGCTCCATCATGCCACATAAAATATCACTTACTATGGGCCATGCTTGTCTTGAACTCAGCATGTATTCTATTACTCCTGCCGGAGTAACTGTCCGTCTCATATATCTCTCCAAAATCGGCAGCGCGGTCTCAAAACACACGCACTATGTGAGTACGTGTTCCGCATTTTCTATTTTGCCTTCGCAATACAAGCAGTATATGGCGCAAGGCTAATAACCATGCTCGAAAAAATAAATTATTATGGAAAATTTAACAAGCCTCCAGACTTACTAATAAATAAGGCCAAGACCGGATCACGCTTGTAGTGCCGATGATGATGATGAATACAAGCAGTATGGGTAATTGATATGCTTATACTTGTGCAAGTATTGCGGAAAGCATCCATGTCCCGATATTAGCTGAGTTAAGTGGTAATTCAGCTCGCCATGTTTTCTTTTTACCCAGATTTCTACATCAGGTATCATGGTGTGGGCCCATCTTCCTTTGGTGGTAGAAACCCACCTTCGTTCCCATTCTCTTAGGCTCGAGAGCTCTAATTGTGTCTAATGACAAATCTCATTCAGTCTGCTATGAAGGTAAGACGAAAACCATCGTCGCGGTTTCCATTCAGCAGGAAGGCCCACCTACCGACTTCCCCAGCCTTCGCAACCTGTTTATGAAATTCCATACAAATTTCAATATGCTCCCCCACAAATAGTGTCGAAAGACCTCTCGGCCTTTCGTCTATATATTCACAAGAAAATGACCTTTTCCAAAAAGGGCGTCTTTTTTACCCTAATCAGCCCTCCCCGCACCCCCCAAGACTCTCAATCATCATCATCATCATCGGCACTACAACCGGGGTCCGGTCTTGGCCTTATTTAGCAAGTCCAGAGGCTTGTTAAATTTTCCATAATGATTTTTTTTTCGGGCAAGGTCATTGGTCTTGCGCCAAGACTCTCAATACTCTCTCCCATTAACCATTTACTATCAAAATGTCAGAGGTCTCTGCTCTAAAACGCAATCGATTCTGCAAAATACTCATACCCTCCCTTTCGATATATACGCACTAACCGAAACCAATCTTATCCCCAGTATTCACAGTCAAGAACTATTTCTCTCCACTTTTACTGTTTTTCATGATGACGATGGTAGATGTGTGGATTCACCTTGCCATCCAAAATAAGCTCGCCTCATCTCTTATTGTCATCTCTTCTTCTCCCAATCTTGACTATGTCGCAATAAAAATTTACCAACGCCCAAAGTCGTTATACATTATATGTTTCTATATACCTCCTTCGTAGCCTATCATGTCGTACGAACTGGCAATAGCCCTTGATCACCTAGCCGAGTTAAGTACTTCCCTTGGCGATATCGTTGTTATTGGCGATTACAACCGTCCCCATCTCAAATGGACGCTGTCAGACGATCAATCCTCTTACACCTCAAACTCCACTAGTACCAAGGAATGGGTTTTTATAGATGCTCTCATCGACTCAAGCCTCGATCAAATAAGTAAAGTGGCAAATCATATAATAACTTAACCGTGTGTTTACAGCAACGGCCCCTATAATTCCTCAGTTACCCATGGCCCTCACACTCTCTCCACCCCCCCCCCCCCCACCCCGTTTCAGGCATCCATTTATCGTGACAGCTTCTCCCAAACCTCACCAATCTACGTCAACTTTTCCTACAACATCCGCAAGCATCTTTCGTTTTGATCACCTAGAGGTAGAAGAAGCTACTGCCGTTCTCTATAAGGATGTGGCGGTTCCGCCAAACCCCACTGTTACTTACCTGAAGAATCCCCGCAACTTCGACCCAACCTTATAAGTTTCGCTAAGGCAATCGCATTAGCACCTTAAGTTCTTCACGCAACAAATTGATCAAGTTTATTTAGCTAAAAGCCCCTAGAAGAGAATTCTTACCTGCACCCACGGCCCACTTACCTGAAAAACCCCCATAACCGCTACCCAAATTCCTTAAGTTCGCTAATGCAATCACATTAGCAGAAATGCTTTACGCATTAAATAGAGCAATTTATAATCTAAAACCCCATAGAAAAGAATTCTTACCTTTCATGCATCTCTTCGTATACAAATCCCCTATAAGAATTCTCTCCAAACTTATCATAAATTCCCTGAAAGAAAATTTATCGGTTCACATATAATTCAACCGCATAATCGGGGAATCTTACCCTTGAGTTGGCTAATCCCAGCCTCAACATGTGTACAATAAAAACTAGCTACATACACATCGGCTGGCGAACCTTTTACCCAACGATAACAGTCCAACGCAGCTGCGTGTAATTAGCGCAATAGAAGTTGAGACTAATTCCCTAACTCGTACCATGTGCAAACAAAAGAACGCTGTCCTTCAAAGGCTTTCTGGCGATACCATAAACAATCCACATCGTTTGTGATATCCCAAATGCATTTCTCATTTAACGAGTTCCAGCTTATTTATTTGGCTGACCCTAATCACAGACCGATGCATTAGGTCGCTTCTGCTTTGTTTTTTTTCCCTCGCTGTAGGTTTTGTTTATCCTTGCTGAAATGCATCGATAAATACGGTGATGCGTACGAACACACATACACACCACTGCACCAGAAGATCGCATTTCCTTGGTGGCCACACCCTTAAGAGAAAATTTTTCTCTCTCTCTTCCGTTCCTTAACCCTAACCGAGGATGGAATTCAAGTCAGAGTTCTATCCTCGGGGAGGCCTTTACCATCAGCCGACCGAGCCGGTCGACCTGCCCCCTGCCCTCCGTCGTGCGGCCGAGAAGCGTAGATACACCGAAGTCGAGTGTAAGCAAAAGCTTTTAACCTTAATCCTGGTATCGAAATTACACGGGTCACGGATAACAAACAAGCGGCTGTACAGAGTTGTTCGGAGGCGAAGAGTTTTAATATAAAAACAGTGCGCATTTATTAGGAACGTGTGAATTCACAACTAAATCTTGATTCGAATTTTTCTCGCGGCTTCATGTGTACTTGGATGCCATCACAATATGGTAGTCAACGTACGGATTAATAAAGAGAACTTTAAATATGTTATAAGGATTTTTAGCGTTTCATTTAACTTCCTGCGGACGCTGTGTTGAGAAGTCTGGTTGCTTTTCTTTTCTTTCTGGTGAACAGTGCGTTTTCTTTCGTTAGTTTTGGTTTGCTCTAGGAGAACGATCAGCAGCGGAACGGTGTTAAGTGGTTGTGGGGACGAGGTAGAACTCTCGCCCATGCAGGTGTCGCGACCCCCCCCCCCCCCCCCCCGCCCCCAATATCTACAATACCATTTCCCTATATGTCTCTTATTGTCGACACGGGACAACGGCATCATCGCCTCCATGGTACAGTCGCAAGCTCCGTACTTTTCGGAACAAGAGGAATAATTTGTGGAACATTTTCGTAAGAACACGCTCTTCCCAGTACTACTCCACCTTTCTCGGTTCCTTTTATAAATTTACCGATCTTTACAACTCTCTTTACTACAATTATCTCACAAAAACACAAAACTACCTGATAAATTACCCCAACTCTTTTTGTCACTTTATTAACTATAAACGTAACTGTGACGCCTATCCTAACTCCCTTTCCTATGACACGATTACTTCAACCCACTCACAAACTACTGCCAATCTTTTCGTTTCTTTATTTAAAAAATCCTTCACGAACAACTCTTTCGAGCCTAACCGCTCTTATTTCAAAGACCTGCTCGAAATCTCTCTTGGCCCCTTCATCCCATAAATTATCTAGCATCACTTAGTTGAAGAAAAATTAAACGTGCTTAAAGACGAGCTCAGCCCTAGACCTGATGGACTTCCGGTTGTCCTTTAAAAAAATGTTCCTCTTCTCTTTCTCTTCCGCTATCAAAGATATTCAATCTATCCCTTACACAAGGTGTCTTCCCAAACATTTGGAAATCCTCTTTTGTCACCCCCATACATAAGAAGGGGCCAAAAAAAGATATTAGTAGCTACCGTCCCATCGCCAAACTGTCACATATTCCAAAACTGTTCCAAGGCATTCTTTAGAACTCGTTATGTTTTTGCTGCAAATCCATCATCTCATCCAAACCGCACGGTTTCCTTACAGCTAGGTCGAACACCACCAATCTAGTTAAATTCTCATCCCAAGCTCCCCGTGCCTTAGAGAACGGCAACGAAGTCGATGTAATCACAACCGATTTCAGCAACGCCTTCGACCAAATTTCACACAACCTCATCCTCTTTAATCTATCCTCCCTTGGCTTCGAACCCCTACTGACTAAGTGGATTTCATTCTATCTTAACGATCGAACCTACCGTATCAGATTTAGATCCACCCTCTCCAATCCTTTTTTTTCCACCCCTCCTATTCATTCTTACTATTCATGATATAGATTCCAGTGTCAAGCCATCCTCCATCTCTCTATACGCGGGCGACACTAAACTCTTCAAGACGATGCGCTCCTCTGTCGACTCCACACTTATCCAAATGGATCTCGACAGCTTTTCAACTGGGTCCCAAATTAACTGTCTCGAACTAAATATTGCCAAATGTCACTCAATCACCTTCTCCCGTAGACGACCCCCCTCCCCGCTACGTTCCTATGTCTCACTCAACCAACAGATAACACCTGTAAAAACGATTCGTGACTTTAGTATCTTACGTGATAGGGAGCTTAACTTCATCCCACATATTGATGATATATTATTCTCAAGGCGAACTCTCCCCTTGGTTTTGTAAAACGCTGGTCGAAAGAATTCTCTAATTCCTATGTTTCTCGATTGCTCTATATAGCCTTTGTCCGCCTCCTTCTTGAATAAGCTAATCAGGTTTGGTGTTCTCACTACTCGTCCCAAATTCGCAGGGTCGAAAGCGTTCAATGTCGTTTTTTGCGTTTTGCCCTCCGAGGATTGAATAGAGAAAATCCTCTGATTCTACCCCCATACACGAGCCGTCTTCATCTAATTAACCTTAACAAACTGGAAAAGCGCAGCATTCATGCCAACATCCTCTTCATCCACCGTCTACTCTCAAGCTCAATCAACTGCCCAAGCCTGCTCTCCTCCATCACATTTTCCACTAATCCCCGAAATCTGCGGAACCCTCGTCTCTTCTATTTGCCCGCCCATCACACGTCTTACGGCTCTGATGAACCCATTTCACGAATACAGGGGTGGGCAAACTCTCACCCCCGGATGTATGTGTGGGAGAAGGAGATGGTAGGGCTTTTCAGAGCAGGCTTTTCAGCTTCCGAGAGCTTTTGGGAGAAGAAGTCTAGAGGTTGCCTTTTGTCGTCAGGTTGTTGTTGCTCTAGCGCGGCCTTTATTGCGGTGCAGGAGGCATCTGTCCCCAGGGCTAGGTTCCTATCCGGGCGGAAGAATGTGGTACAAGCTGCGTCGGCGATGGCCTGCTTGCACAGATGGAAGGCCCGGTCCACTTCGGGCGTCCACGTTCAGGTTGCCGTTTTGGCAAGGCCCTTGAGTAGATCGTGGAGTGGTGCTTGTAGGTTGGCGGCATGCGGGACGCACCGCCGGTAGTAGTTCGTAATGCCGAGGAAACGGCGGAGCTCTGTTGAAGTGGTTGGTTTGGGAAAGGTCCTGATGGCGTCCACTTTTGCCGAGAGTGGTTGAAAGCCTTCCTCCGAAATTTGGTAACCCTAATAGGTTACCTGGGGCTGACCGATGGTGCATTTTTCGCCGTTGATGCGCAGACCGGCTCCTCGGGGGTGGTTAGCAGTTCACGCAAGTGTTCGGGATGTTGATCGTGTCCGTCCGATACGACGAGGAAGTCGTCGATGTATCCTCTGACGAACGGCAGTTTGCGGCGAACGTGGTTGGGGGTCCGCTGCATTGCGATCCAGAGGAACTGGCCGACCCTACGACTGATGATCGCAGCTCCCATCAGAAGACGAAAAGGAGGTCTCGCCGGCGACGGCCCCAGGGGCCACCTACGAGGCCCATGCAACTACCAGCCACCGATCACTTGCGCGACCCAACTACAAGACATACCCCCCCGCCCGCTGAACCATTGCAGGGGCAATCGAGGAACCAGGACCTTACCCACTCGAACACTTCAAGGCATCTCACCACACCCAGGACACCGCGTGGTCAAGCTCCTGCCCGGGTCCAAAACTACCCAGGCCAACCGCTGCCACGTGCAGCAACCAAAACAGGACCAGGAGCGCGCAATGCCCCGCTTGGCGGGCGGCGCTCCCCAGCAACCAGCGGTCTCCCGAACCCCAACAAGGAAGCACGCCTCTCAGGGCATCAACAGAGGCTGCACCCCAACGACTCCGGGCGGCACTTGGCCCGTGACTGCCATTCCGCCAAGCCACGCGGACAGTGCCAGGGACGACACCGCACCCGACTCCACGTCACAGCACACGCCCCCAGCGGTAGCATCCCGCCGGCCACTCACTCCAGACGGGCACCAACGTGCGCAGTACATGGCACCACCACCGGTCTCGACATAGCGAGACCCATCACCAGTCATCACGTGGTCATTGATCGTGGGTTGCGACCTTACAACTCTAACCCAGATCAACTGGCCGGGCCCGCGACCACAAAAGGCAACGGACATCAGCGATGGGAAAGTGGTTCCTGTCGCCATCGATCATACGGGCCATCCCAGACCCTCAAGCCTCCAGCGCTCCTCGGGGCGGGCGGCCCCCTCTCAACCGATTATCCACGTGAAAGTGGACAGCCGACCAAGACCAACCGCCACCAGCAGACCGCACATTCCCGGCCTCTAGCCACCGTCCCCTGGAACAAAATGATTCGCCAATGATTGGCGAAGGCGGGCGGAATGTTGCGGATTGGCAATTAAATGTGCTGGAATGTACTGGAGAAATCTAGTACATTCGCATGTATACCAGTTGCGCAGCATCTGGCACCAACTGGCCACCATTGTCACCACGATTACATCATAGCGTCGCCTTTTGAATTGGCAGTTATGCCACTTCGTCAGTCTACAATCAACATTCATCGAATCAACACCATCGGTCAATAATTGTCAATCAATAAATATATATATATATATATATATATATATATATATATATATATATATATATATATATATATATATATATATATATATACAATAACCTTATTGTACCTATTGCTGGTGTCATGACTGGTAATAGTAGGTTGGACATGTAGCCGACTGTTCAGACTGAGACCTTGATCTGGTGTTGCTAGTTTCAGATTTCATAGTTCCTGCCTATCCTGTCCGGTTTTCCGTATCCATTCTCATGTGTTGACATGTTTGTGCTTGGTGTGCCTGCCTCTGGCCGCTGGATCTTGCTGTCTCCTTTTTTGTTTCATTACAATTGCCATTACATGTTGTCGTTAATATAGATAGTTTCTGGTATTGACTACTCGATGGATGTTTTTCTTTGATTTTTAATCTTTTTTCTCACTTTTAACCTTGTTTTTTTTTTTTTTTTTTTTTTAGTGTTCGCAGTGTTTAGCCTCGGGAACGCTTTTGTTATTTGTTACTGTTTTTATAGGTTGTTGCTCATTCTCCTTCTGTTGGTAGGGGATTATGGTATCCCACCGCTGCCACTATTTTGGTTGTAGTTATACTTGGGAGGATATTATTTTTGTTCGTGACGAGCAAGATCTCTTTGTTTGGTCCCCCAAGTCCACCCATGGTGGTCGATACCGTGCTTCCGAAGTTAACCAGCTAGAGTAACGACCGATTGTTGAGGGAAAAGGTAAAAGGTAAAAGACCCTCTGAGACTGATCCGTATTGTATTTTTAACTTTATTTTATTTAATACTTATTTTAAGTGATTGGCGTCCTCAACAATCGGACGCCAATCTAGAGACTGATTTGAATGTTTTAATATTTTAATTGTTGACGTCCACAACCATTGGACGTCAATCGAGACTGATCATCGAATACAAAATCCATCTAATGGGATGATCAACCATATAATGACCATTGTGTTTTGTAATGATTATTTAAAATTCAGCAATGCGTTTTCCGCCGCAGTCCGCAGCGTCAGTTTGGCTGCGGCGCGTTCCTCAGGCCCAGCAATGTGCCCACGAATTCGAAGAGCCCGAAGGGCGTTGTGACAGCCGTTTTTTCGATATCTTCCTCGGCGATTGGCACCTGATAGAATGCTTTGCGCGGGTCCACCGTCGGGGGGGTTGTTCCGTGGCTCTCCTGGAGCAAGTCTTTAATGACTGAGAGTGGGTAGCGGTCCGGGATGTTGGAGGCGTTGAGGTGGCAGTAGTCGCCTGTTACTCGCCAGGAGCCGTCTGGTTTGCCGACAATGTGGGGTGAGGTTGCCGATTGGCTGGGGGAGGGCCGAACGATGCCCTTTCTGAGGAGGTCCGCAAAGGTCGCCTTCGCGGCATCGAGCTTGTCGCGCCTCAGCCTGCATGGGCGTTTGAAGACCGGTGGACCTGTGGTGCAGGTGGCGTGCCTTACCTTCAGTCCTTCTTTTGGCTGTCGTCATCGATGCCACCCATTTCGAGCATTCCTTCGGCTTGGATGAACCACGCATGGGGGTGGTTGCGCCAGAAAGGTATTAATTTTACCTTTGGCATCGCGTCGGTTAGATAGTGGCCAGTAGCGTCTCGGAGGGTGCAGGTTTCGATGCCGCTGTCTAATGACGGCGGCGAATCCTTCGTTGTTTCGTCGCTCCTGGTGCCTTTGCCCTTACCTCTTCGAAGCTCCGTTTTGGCGTGTTCGTTGTTTTATTTTCCGGGGTCACCACTTTTTCGTTCTGGTCCCCAAATCGTATTTGGCGTCGAGGCGGCCGCAGGCGCTGTAATCTCTGGTGGTGGCTGATGTCTTTGGCGTTGGCCTCGAAGAAGGCTGCGGGCGGTTGCAGGTGATGTCGGGGCTTCCAAAAGCGTCCGCCCTGGGCGGTGAGTGATTTGCAAGTGAAGTATTCGCGCCAATTATCCACACATGTGGTGTGTGTCAAACGAAATTGGCGGGAAAGATACGGCGTAGGTTCTCGTTCTACGTGTGAGCGAGACCCATGTAGTACCGCGTCGACCCCACGCCAATTCAGCCGTGACTCTCCTTTGTGAGTGAGGGTGACCGAGAGTGTGCTTGACTTAATTAGACGAAAGCCCCTCTCGGTGTGAGTCTTTGCTTGCGACGACTGCATGGAGGTTGTGGTTTGTGCTGATCCGCTACATATATATGTTGCGGATTGGCAATTAAATGTGCTGGAATGTACTGGAGAAATCTAGTACATTCGCATGTATACCAGTTGCGCAGCATCTGGCACCAACTGGCCATCATTGTCACCACGATGACGTCCTAGCGTCGCCTTTTGAATTGGCAGTTATGCCAATTCGTCAGTCTACAATCAACATTCATCGAATCAACACCATCGGTCAATAATTGTCAATCAATAAAGCTACCTTCAAGTTCACTTCTGCCTTTTTTGTGGTTCTGTCTCCTACGACAAAGTTTTATTGGTTTACACGCGGACTACTTAGAGTTATAAACAAACATTTTCTGGTCCTTCGAAACGGATCCAGTGCCGATCTGGATTTACATCATCGCCGCCCAGTTCGCGGCACATAGACACTGCAACCTGACTCGACACAAATCAAGGAGCTGAAGCTGCAACACTCATGAAATCATAATACCTGTAGGATCTGAAGGTATTCCTAAACTCCAATCGTCTGTGAAACAAACACAAGATGTCTGATTGGGACACAGTTACGGTTTTACGTAAACGGGCTCCGAAACCACCTGCCCTCAAAACAAAAAGTGCTATTAATCAGGCACGTCGTCAGGGCGTTCAAGCGGATACTCAACAGAAATTTGGTGCCGGTACTAATAAGCAGCACATCAACACTAAAAACACGGCTAAATTGGACAGGGAAACTGATGAACCTAAACATGAGAAAATACCTTTAGAAGTCGGCAAGATCATTCAACAGGGACGTCAAGGGAAAGGATTGAGTCAAAAGAACTTGGCAACAAAAATATGTGAAAGGAAACCACAGGCAAAGGTAGAAGCCGATCTACCAAAGCTGCGCCCAGTGCAGCAGCGAATGCTGGCGATATGCGGACAAAATGCTGGTGAATCCCTGAAAGGAACGGAGAGTGCTCAAAGGAAACGGGGAAAGGAACAAGACCCTGAGCCTAACCACAGTGAGAGTGACAAGCAGGAAGAAAGTGAGACATCGAGTGAAACCGGTGACGGGGAAAGTGATTCGACGTCGAAACCTGGTAACGATGCTCCTCGGACTGGTGCACCGGCCATCTCCCCGCCAGCAAGTCGTTCGCCGCCAATGATGTTCCGGCCACCTCTACGGCGCCCGGAAACACCGCCGGGACTTGACATGCGAATGCCGTCCGGCCCAATCCCGGTTCGTCCCTGCCTTGGCGGCTTGCCTCCGCAATTAGGAGTTCATATGCCGCTCGGCCCTCCACCCGGATTGCCATCACGGATGATGCACCCGGAAAATTCCCCCCGTAGGGACAACGGTTCCCCGACGACATTCCTCGGTCGGCGGAACCCAAAGGATCTCGACCGACGACATTCCTCGGTCGGCAGAGATCAGACACGTGCTCATCACCAACACGAGTCGGAAACCGCTGTTGCCGCAAAACGAAAGCAGGACGACGAACTTTCTACAACGAGAGTTCAAACCAAAGTGCCTTCAACATCAGTTCTCGTACAACAACCGACCACGATTAAGGAACTCATCGCCGCTCAGTTCGCGGCACAGGCCACTATCTCCGGCACTTTCCTCAACATACAGGAAAAGGGACAACCAAGTCCGACTGCAATCGAGGCAACCAAATGCGCACTACGCGCCGAATGGGAAGCCTTCTCCAAGCGGCACTACGACATCTTCTACCTGGCGGCACCTGAGGATCAGCAACACGCGTACTTCGCGGATGATTGTTTCGGCGAAACCGAAGAGATATACCTCGAGGAAGAGACGAGGCTCCTCGAGGCCCAGTACGCGCTCAAAGCAGCCTCCTCAACCATGGTCAACAGCACCTGCCTACGGTCAACATTAAGCCAGCGGAAAAGGAACCGCACCCCAGAACAGCGGGTAAGACCCAGCAGGCCGCCGACCAGAGTGCCGCCTGCCCAAAGCCCAACCTATTCAAGGTCCCGATGATCGACCAGCCGAAGCCCCCACAGAAGACGATGCCGCGCACGCATTGTGGGGCACAACATGACATGGCCGTTCCTCGTGAGTTGCGAACTTACAACTCCGACCCAGAGGAACTGGCTACCTTCACACGGACTCCAGAGAAAGCAGTGGGCACGACGCACTTAGGATCCGTGGCAGAACCAACACCAATGCCTCCCACAAAACCGCCTTCGACTGTTCCAGCAACAGTAGCTGGCCCGATGACTAGCCAGCCCCGTGTCCCGATGCACGAAACATCGCAGGCACCCGTAAGGCAACAGGGTCCTTGCACATTCTGCAGGGCCACACACACGATCTACGCTTGCGAGGGCTTCCGATCATTCACACCTGGCCGTCGGAAGTCCTTCGCACACGAACGGAAATTATGCGTCAATTGCTTGGGTCACCACCGCCTAGGCGACTGCCACTCCAGCAAGGCGTGCCGTCGATGCCAGCGGAGACATCACACCCTGCTGCCTGTCCGGTCTACCGCTATCGACGGGACAACATCACCGTCGCAACGAGCCAAAGAATCCGCCCCCCGGATCGACCGTCATGAAGGGGCCTGCGCACACCCCTTCACAGCATTCCGCGTTGCTGCCAACAGCCAGAGTCATCGTGGCGTCGGAGACCGAACAGAGGATTGAAGTCCGTGCTCTGCTGGACCCCTGCTCCGGCGGCACCTTCATTTCAACATCACTAGCCCGAAGGTTGCACCTCCGACGTCAAGCATCACCCGTCCCCACCTACGGTGTCGGGGGCACTCGTAGCCTTGCCACAAGGGCTCAAACCGCCATCAACATCACTCCTCGCCTCCACGGCTCGAGCCAATGGACACTAAGGCCCCTCATCCTGTCAGAGCTCTCAGAGTATACACCACCACCACAATCAACGACAAGGGATCTCTCGTTCGTGGCGGATCTGAACCTGGCCGATCCAAACATCGCCTCCGCCGACAAGGTGGACATCATCCTTGGGGCAGACGTGTACCCCAACATCATCCTCGAAGGCCTAAGGAAGGACCAACGTCCCGACCTCGTCGCGCAGGCCACTGAACTGGGGTGGGTGCTAACAGGCGCAGCACCCACCATATCATCAAGCCTAAAGGTGACAAGGCCTGTCACCAGCCATCATATGGCCATTCCTCGTGGGTTGCGAATTTACAACTCCGATCCAGAGGAACTGGCCGACCCTACGACTGATGATCGCAGCTCCCATCAGAAGACGAAAAGGAGGTCTCGCCGGCGACGGCCCCAGGGGCCACCTACGAGGCCCATGCAACTACCAGCCACCGATCACTTGCGCGACCCAACTACAAGACATACCCCCCCGCCCGCTGAACCATTGCAGGGGCAATCGAGGAACCAGGACCTTACCCACTCGAACACTTCAAGGCATCTCACCACACCCAGGACACCGCGTGGTCAAGCTCCTGCCCGGGTCCAAAACTACCCAGGCCAACCGCTGCCACGTGCAGCAACCAAAACAGGACCAGGAGCGCGCAATGCCCCGCTTGGCGGGCGGCGCTCCCCAGCAACCAGCGGTCTCCCGAACCCCAACAAGGAAGCACGCCTCTCAGGGCATCAACAGAGGCTGCACCCCAACGACTCCGGGCGGCACTTGGCCCGTGACTGCCATTCCGCCAAGCCACGCGGACAGTGCCAGGGACGACACCGCACCCGACTCCACGTCACAGCACACGCCCCCAGCGGTAGCATCCCGCCGGCCACTCACTCCAGACGGGCACCAACGTGCGCAGTACATGGCACCACCACCGGTCTCGACATAGCGAGACCCATCACCAGTCATCACGTGGTCATTGATCGTGGGTTGCGACCTTACAACTCTAACCCAGATCAACTGGCCGGACCCGCGACCACAAAAGGCAACGGACATCAGCGATGGGAAAGAGGTTCCTGTCGCCATCGATCATACGGGCCATCCCAGACCCTCAAGCCTCCAGCGCTCCTCGGGGCGGGCGGCCCCCTCTCAACCGATAATCCACGTGAAAGTGGACAGCCGACCAAGACCAACCGCCACCAGCAGACCGCACATTCCCGGCCTCTAGCCACCGTCCCCTGGAACAAAATGATTCGCCAATGATTGGCGAAGGCGGGCGGAATGTTGCGGATTGGCAATTAAATGTGCTGGAATGTACTGGAGAAATCTAGTACATTCGCATGTATACCAGTTGCGCAGCATCTGGCACCAACTGGCCACCATTGTCACCACGATGACATCATAGCGTCGCCTTTTGAATTGGCAGTTATGCCACTTCGTCAGTCTACAATCAACATTCATCGAATCAACACCATCGGTCAATAATTGTCAATCAATAAATATATATATATATATATATATATATATATATATATATATATATATATATATATATACAATAACCTTATTGTACCTATTGCTGGTGTCATGACTGGTAATAGTAGGTTGGACATGTAGCCGACTGTTCAGACTGAGACCTTGATCTGGTGTTGCTAGTTTCAGATTTCATAGTTCCTGCCTATCCTGTCCGGTTTTCCGTATCCATTCTCATGTGTTGACATGTTTGTGCTTGGTGTGCCTGCCTCTGGCCGCTGGATCTTGCTGTCTCCTTTTTTGTTTCATTACAATTGCCATTACATGTTGTCGTTAATATAGATAGTTTCTGGTATTGACTACTCGATGGATGTTTTTCTTTGATTTTTAATCTTTTTTCTCACTTTTAACCTTGTTTTTTTTTTTTTTTTTTTTTTAGTGTTCGCAGTGTTTAGCCTCGGGAACGCTTTTGTTATTTGTTACTGTTTTTATAGGTTGTTGCTCATTCTCCTTCTGTTGGTAGGGGATTATGGTATCCCACCGCTGCCACTATTTTGGTTGTAGTTATACTTGGGAGGATATTATTTTTGTTCGTGACGAGCAAGATCTCTTTGTTTGGTCCCCCAAGTCCACCCATGGTGGTCGATACCGTGCTTCCGAAGTTAACCAGCTAGAGTAACGACCGATTGTTGAGGGAAAAGGTAAAAGGTAAAAGACCCTCTGAGACTGATCCGTATTGTATTTTTAACTTTATTTTATTTAATACTTATTTTAAGTGATTGGCGTCCTCAACAATCGGACGCCAATCTAGAGACTGATTTGAATGTTTTAATATTTTAATTGTTGACGTCCACAACCATTGGACGTCAATCGAGACTGATCATCGAATACAAAATCCATCTAATGGGATGATCAACCATATAATGACCATTGTGTTTTGTAATGATTATTTAAAATTCAGCAATGCGTTTTCCGCCGCAGTCCGCAGCGTCAGTTTGATGTATAGGATATTTAATATAGATAACAATTAACCAATATTAGAAGCTTTTCTTCTTCCGTTGATAGCTCCACCTTTTTAAAGTCTTTCGGGAGGTTTACATTGAATGAAAATCCCTTTCCTATTTGTTGTATGTTTTCCGGTAATTTGGTACGAATCAAGTTTAACGTTGTTGGTGTAGCGATAGCGGATAAGTTAAATCGGCTGCGCCCGTTGTGTCGTGTAGAGGTAATGCCAGTTATAGTGTATCTAAACCGTTGTGGCGTCGGGTCGGCGTTCACACTTAACGGCTCCCAATCACCACCCAATAGCCACCGAAATGCCCTTTAATTCCTGTAGATGGAGAGTTAGGAATTGACACGGTTTACCTTGGGTTATCCTCATCACAGGTCATGTAGTTGCATCGCCTGGTAAACTGCTGCCGAGCCCAGATTCACCGGCTCCCGGTTCCAATCCTCTTTGTAGTTTTGGCACAAACAAAGAACAAGATGTCAAGTTCGACATGCACCAATATTTAATTTATTGAACAGGATTTTATTACAAACGTTTTCTTTCACACAGTTTTTAGGTTTTTAAAAGGTTTACAGTTTATAGGTTTTTAAAGGTTTACGACTTTTCTCCCTTTTTTAGAAACTTTTCGCACATACTCTATTCTTTTTTTTTTCTTCACCCATTGACTAGCTGTAGCACCTCGCGACACTTCTACAGAACTCCTCTACACTACCTCCTGTCAATTCCGTATCTTCCTCTCCCATCACCGTTCTTCGAAAATTCATCTTCGACGGCGGTCGACTTCGAAACTAGCCAAAGCCACCACCGCCGAAAAGAAACTGGGTTTATACGCCGCCAGTATTTATTTTATATATTCTGGTCAGTACAAAGGCGATGGGGAAGATACTTACGTAACACTTTATACAAAATCTCATCGGAATTTTGCATTGCGGATGCATCGAAATGCAAGCAGAATTTCGAATTGTACTTCGACTTGAGCCGAGTACTGGGGATAGTGAAGGGATTCGGTTAAGCGAATTCCTGCAAATTTGGGATATGTAGGGCATATGAAGGTATGTACTGGGATTAGAATTTTGTTTGCGTATGGTCTGGTTCAATTTACCATGCGTTTGTTTTAATTTAAGGATTATGGGGAATGGGGTATATAGGCGATAAACGAACATTTGATTCGATTGAAAATGAATTTGTGAATTAGTTGGGTGATGGAGCTGTTAATTGGTTTGAAACGAACATTTCATTCGTTTCTCAGGAATTTTGTTTGGGTGTATAGATTTGGTGAAATTGGATGTATGTGTGGCGGAAGGAGATGTTAGGGCTTTTCAGAGCACTACAATACATCGACACCTCCTTGCCTTATCCACTTCCTCTCCATCCGCTCGCGCTGTGCTCTGGCATTTAAGGGTACTTCAAAATGGTGTACCCGTTACTGTAAAAAAATATGTATTCTTGTGAGCTTAGGGTTCGCTGGATTAATTATTTTTAATAAATAAGAGCCGTTAAATAGATTTTCTTTGCAAACACTTTATTAGTCCGTTAATAACAACCGTTACTTGATATTTCGCTTCTTTACTTATCGCGTCTTTGACTGCTTACTTCGCTGCTTACTGCTTACTTCTTACTTCTTGATCTGCGTGTGACGTAGTTATACCGTTTCCTCATTCTGATTCGGTGTTTCGTTTCCACCCGTTCCATTATTATTATTATTTATTGGCCTGTAGGAACCCGGAAGTTCATGACCTCACCGACTCGGCTTCGCCACCCTTCCCTGTCCTGGGCACTCTCCTTCCACGCTTGACCATTCCGCCCGTTCCATAGCCTCGAATTTTCTACTGCTCCTAGTCTCCAGTTTTCCAGTACTTTCTAGAATATACTAGTACTTTGTTTTGGACTTTCTAGAATATCCTAGTACTGATTATCATATGCGTCACAATATATATATCGCAACCTCCTCTCGCGCTCACATAAACCTTTTCCAATCCTATTTCTATTAAATATTACATCCCAATTCTAATACACCCAGAGAACCTGATAACCTTCCATCAACCTGGGGTAACCAACATTTGAAATGAATTAACAAATTAGCCGACTTGTATAAAATATATAACTTTATTATTCAACTGGTACACGTATATGTGTACAATATTAAACCGGTATATACAATTGAGTGAAAGCTATATCATTCTTGAGTGGAAGCAGAGTACTTCACCAACTCGCTTTCAACATACTTCACAAAACGTGAGAGATTGCCACGGACAGCCAACACGGCCGGATACCTGTCGTTTAACTCACGTTTTTGTTGTCGAATCTAAATACGCAGAGTGTAGTAATGACGGGTTTAATTAAGGATGTGCATATAAACTAAAGAAAACTTGCCTTGTTTTTAAAATTCCTTTCTATCGCTTTAATGCGCTCTGGCATATTAATGTCAACCATAATTTGGTGCCAATCATTGTCAGCAAATACATCCATCAGAGCATCAATTGCTTCCGAGATGGTCCACACATCTGTTTCCTATATGAATGTAAAGTAAGATAAATATAAGAAAAAGAACAAAATAAAAATGTACGTAAAATGAAAAGAAATGAAAGTAAGTGAATGTAGAATTTAGGAGGATTGCGGATAAAATTTTATTCAAATACATAAGAAAATTAATCGGAGAGAAATAGGACACCATTTGGAGCCATGCTGTTCAGTTATCGTCAATTTCATCAGAACAAGGTCGCCATCGGGAAAATACTAGCATAGAAGACTTGTCGGTGTTCGAAAGTTAGTTTGACTAATGGAATGCTATATGTGTTCAAGTTGAATCGGAATTGATGGTGTGGCGTTTCTAATACTTACACACACAGTGGACAAGCAAATAGTGAAGAATAACACAGAAAGAAAATCAAATAAAACAAAAGCATCAGCCGCATACCAAGCAATAACATAGCAATTCCACATCAGTTGAGTGTACTTGAGTTTAGAAATCGAATTCGTACACGCGGCAGTAGCCTGATGCTTCAATGCTTCAGTTCTCACCCGTTGCATCTCGTGTTCAATTCACCTTCTTTACTATCCTTGCTAAACGTAACAATCCTCTCGTGTGATCTCACACATAACACACATTCTCCCATAGTAAACAGGACTTTGTTACTACGGTCCCGACTTCTGCACAGAGCACCGGCTCACTGGCCTGCTCCGACGTTCTCTCGCTCGCTCCGTCGTTGGCACACGAAGTTGTCCGTAACGAAGTTACTGAGGAGGGAGTAGTGTAGCATTTCTAATAGATACACACACGGTGCACAAGCAAATAGTGAAGAATAACACAGAAAGAAAATAGAATAAAGCAAAAGCATCAGCCGCACACCAAGCAATAACATAGCAATTCCACATCAGTTCAGTGTACTTGAATTTAGAAATCGAAATCGTACACGCGGCAGCGCCCCGACGTGTTCAGCAGTGGTTCAACTTTTAATGATTCTAACCGTCATACCGTCGGTTCGAATCACACGTTCTTCACTATCGTCGCAAATCGCTATAATGGTATCAGAGAGCGTGGAATTACCCCTGACATGTGTAGCAAGTTTATTCGCTTTTTCTACCCCATTGATGACTGAATTATATTATATATCAACGATTAACGACGGAATGAATGACGAGATACAATGTTTGATGTTTTTAACAAATAGACAGAAATTTCTATCAGTGGCAC
Organism: Microdon myrmicae; assembly: GCA_963931805.1. Taxonomy (NCBI): domain Eukaryota; kingdom Metazoa; phylum Arthropoda; class Insecta; order Diptera; family Syrphidae; genus Microdon; species Microdon myrmicae. The sequence goes on from OZ007497.1 coordinate 205,672,698, forward strand.
ACTGTAGTATTTTTTTGGCTTTTATCTTAGTCGTGCAAGAACTCTGCGAACTAAAAATGTGTATTGCAGTCATTCTTCCCATCTTGAATTTCCTCCAGTGTAGCTCCGTACAATTTGGTTTGTATAACCGAAAACTTACCCCCATTGCCCTAGTTGCCATTCAGGACTCAGTAGCGAACCACAGATTTAAATTAAGCTGTGTGGAAAAAGTGTGCATACCAAACGGAACCGTGTTTGTTTTTATGTCAGCGACCAATGTAACTTTCCGAAAAATAAGTCGTTTAGACCTGTCCGATGAGAATTTTAAGAACTTGTTTGTTAACACTGCTGTTGGCACATCACAGTGGACTGAAGTGCCACAGGGACTACAAACTTGGGTATTTCTTAAGGTAATAGGTAAAGATATAAAAATAGCTCCTCGATAGTATAATGGTTAGTGTACCCGCCTGTCACGTGGGAGACCGGGGTTCGTTTCCCCGTCGGGGAGCCTCTGGCGCAAGACTAATGACCTTGCCCGGAAAAAACAAATCATTATAGAAAATTTAACAAGCCTCAGGACTTGCTAAATAAGGCCAAGACCGGTTCCAGGTTGTAGTGCCGATGATGATGATGATGAATAGGTAAAGATCATATCCACGTTTTGAACAGACCCTCCGGTCGACCATAGTAAAAATAACTTGGCAATAGTTCATACCTTTGAACAAGTATCTAAGATAAACCTAAAAATAACATCGCAATAGTTCTTACCTTTGAACAAGTATCTAAGATAAACGTAATTATAATTTTGACTAGAGGCTCGGCCAGCAGACATCCTAAAGTTCCCAGCATCCGCAACCAGTTCGCTCGAATTTCTGCAACTGTACACTTAGTCACACCATTCAGCATCAACTAAATTAAATTATTTTATTCACATTGCACTTAAAAAAATTAATGGTATCAAGTACGTACCTCCAAATCATTACCCGACACTTGTGTAAACAATTCCTTGTTTTGTTTTAAGTGTTCCAGAGCTGCGCGCATTAAAGAAGTGGACGGTTCTAACAAAAATGGTTCCTGAGATCCTTGGAAAACTAACTGTCCCAAATCCAGCCACACACCGTATATTGCCGTTGGACCACCAAGGTCAGCAGTGCACATTGAATTGCATAAATTCTGCAGACACAGAAGACATGAAACGCGAAGAGTCTTAACCCTAAAGGAAGCAATAAAATAATAAAGAATTGGTAATTATATAAAAAGTAATCTATAGAAAAAACTTGTTACTTTTCCATTAAATCTATACAACTCTCCTCGAGGATTTGGTTCACATTCTCCTGTATAGGTTGGGCTTTTTGCCAGAGCTTCAAGTAAAAGAGAAATGTCAGTAAGAATGGAGAAGAGTCAGTCATTCAATAATTGCGATTACCTTTTCGACCAGTCCCAATGATTTGATAGCTTCTAAGACATCGACTGGAAGTTTATCCCCATTTTGTAAATTCGTCATACTTGAGGATTTACTCGTCTCGTAGTCGTGAACGCTTTCACTGTCGGACATGCCCTCTGAGTCCTCATCAACCCATTCTGGAACGAAAAAGTTGGCTTTGTTAGCTCGATTTTGTATTAAGAATATTAGGAGATACAAATTCTTACAAAAAACTAGACATTTTTCATCAAAATTTATTGTATCACCTTCAAAGTAGGTTCCATTTGGAGCAATGTACGTATGACATCATTTTTTCCAATCTTCGACACATTTCTTATACGCGCTTTCCCAAATAGCCTTGAGTTTATGGGTCGTGTTTTATGGCTTCAATCAACTAAAAACGGGTACCACGAAGCAACAGTTTCAGTTTTGAGAAGAGGAAGAAGTCGCGCAGTTCCATCTCTTGTAAAAACCGTGATGGTTCAAGTCCTTTTGTTAAGGTTTTACCGAGAAAACCTGTTACAACTCCAGCTGGGTGATGCGGTGCATTATCAACGTGCAATTACACTCATGCCAACGTCCCATAACGCCTAGATAATATTCTTTCCTAATTGTTCAATCCTGTGGAAGGAATTCGTAGTGCACCACACCACGGATTTCGAAGAAAACAACGAGCATCACTTTCACTTGTGAAGTGGATTTTTTGGTACGGTTCTTTTTTCCTCTCCACTCTTATGTTTATTGGCTTGTGCACATAACGTACTCGAAGACCTGTAGGGGGTGCCGATCAGTCCGATTAGTATTGAATACTACTTTATTATTATTTTATTATTGGCTCCTCGATAGTATAGTGGTTTGTATACCCGCCTGTCACGCGGGAGACCGGGGTTCGATTCCCCGTCGGGGAGCCTCTGGCGCAAGACTAATGACCTTGCCCGGAAAAAACAAATCATTATGGAAAATTTAACAAGCCTTAGGACTTGCTAAATAAGGCCAAGACCGGTTCCCGGTTGTAGTGCCGATGATGATGATGATTATTTTATTATTATTTATTGGCCTGTAGGAACCCGGAAGTTCATGACCTCACCAACTCGACTCCGCCATCCTTCCACGCTTGACCAGCCGATCCGATCTCCTCAAGGTGAAACCTAACATTGTCCTCCCATCTCCCTCGCGGCCATCCTGTCGGTCTCTTTCCCGTTGGTCAACCGTCAAGAATTCTACGCAAGGTCCTATCGTTACCCATTCGAGCTATATGTCCGGCCCATCTTAATTTTTGCGACTTGATTACTTTCACTATTTTAGTATAGCTCTTCCAGTTCGTAGTTGTGGAGTTACCTCCATTGTCCTGCCTGCTCAATGTACGCACCCATCAACCACAAATAAACGCACTAGACGTAAATACAGCCGAGCCTCAGATCCCAGAGCCCTCTTTCAACGAAATTATAGACGCAATAAATCGATTGACAAACAACAAAGCTTCCGCAGTCGACTACATACCGGCAAAACTTGTGAAGCATGGAGGAGAAGCAACCGCTCGAAAGATCCACCAACTCATCAAAACAATATGGGATAAGGAAGTCACCCTGGAAGAATGGAACCCCTTAATAGTCGTCCCCATTTTAAAAAAAGGCGAAGATCGGACTGCGAAAACTACAGAGGAATATCATTGCTCCCAACCACATACAAAATACTAACAAATGTCATAGTGGCGAAAATCACATCGCACACAGAAGAAATACTGGGAGACTACCAATGCGGATTCCGTAGGAACCGGTCAACAAGCGACCAAATGTTCACAATAAGGCAACTGCTGGAAAAGAAGCGGGAATACGGAGAGACGGTTCACCAACTGTTCGTTGACTTCAAAAAAGTCTACGACCCAGTCGCAAGGCAAATACTCTACCATATTGTAGTTGAGCTGGGAATCCCGAAAAAATATGCCGCCCTCATTCAAATCTGCATGAACGAAAATAAAGGGGGAGTTAGAATAGAAAACCACCTCTCAGAACCATTTGAAATCCGTGACGGACTAAAACAGAGGGATGGCCTCTCACCCTATCTTTTTAACCTTGGGCTCGAGTATGTCATCAGAAAGGTACAAGACGACAATATGGTCGGATCATCTCTGAATGGCGTCACACAAGTGCTCGCATATGGGAATGACATCGCCGTTTTGGGGGATAATCTAGAAACTGTAAGTAAAAACAGTGAAATCATCATGCAAGCGGCAGAAGAGGTGCGCCTAGAAATAAATGAAGAAAAAACAAAGTATATGATTACGGCGAGAGCAGGTGGACCTCAGGGAACACATATAAACGTCAGAGCCAAGGTATTTGAAAAAGTTAAAGAATTTAAATATCTGGGAACGATATTGACGCCCAGTAACGAAATGTCGACTACATTCCGCCAACGATAGTTGGCATGCAATCAGTAAACTGCTGAAATCCAAACTGCTATCACGTAATATAAAGTTCCGGGTCTATACATTCATAATTATGCCGATTGTTCTATACGGATGCGAAACATGGGCACTCACAAAACGGGAACAAAACAAGTTCCGCGTATTCGAGAATAAAGTTTTGAGGGGTATCTTTGGAGGTAAATATGACGAGGGAGCAGGACAATGGAGGAAACTCCACCACCACGAATTGGAAGACCTATACCTACAATAGTGAGAGTAATCAAGTGACGAAGATTAAGGTGGGCCGGACATGTAGCGCGAATGGGCAACGATAGGACCGTGCATAGAATTGTTGACGGCAGACCAACAGGAAAGAGACCGGTAGGACTGCCGCGACGGAGATGGGAGGACCTTGAGGAGATCGGATCAGATCGTCAAGCATGGAGGGAGAGTGCGCAGGACAGGGGACGTTGGCGGAGTCGAGTCGGTGGGGTCATGAACTTCCGGGTTCCTACAAACCAATAAATAATAAAAAAATAATAATAATAATCGTTGACCATAAATTAACTCTTGCGCAAATGCAAGGTTCTAAGAATTGTATCACACGCATCCACACAATCAGGTCTCGCAGGTCGTAAACATTTTCAATGATAGACAAACAAAACATGTACTGCGAGACACACATCTGTTGTGTCGCAAAAACATCTGTTATCAGTGCAAACACTGTATGCATTCTTCGGCTGCACGATCGAAGGAGACGTACGAGGGTTGCCTCTTATGTTTCGGGATTTGGCAACCCTAGTGTTGCAATCCGGCAATTGACAGCTCTGTCGTAAAGTTGGACATTTTTGAGGTTATACGCACTCAGAACGTTTTGACATACGAGCGCTATTTGTGCTGTTTACAGTAACTTAAAAGATTCATCTCGGCCCAAAAATGGAATTAAATCGTCAACATTTTCGTGCGATTATTTTTTACAACTTTCGGCGTGGATTAACTCAGCAACAGTGCATGGATGAACTTAATTCAATTTTTGGCGATGAAGCTCCATCAAGGACCAGTGTTTATCGATGATATGGTGAATTCAATCGTGGTCGTAGTTCACTCCAAGATGAATTTCGTGAAGGTCGTCCAAAATCAGTTGTTGTTCCGAAAACCATTGATGCTGTGCGCGAACTGATATTGGAAGATCGTCATGTGACCTATCGTGAGATTGAGACAACCTTAGGCGTTAGTGGGACCAGCATACATTCAATATTGCATAAACATTTGACTGTCAAAAAAATTTGTTCGCGTTGGATCCCACACAATTTGTCAATCGCCCAAAAAAAGGCTCGTGTCAATTGGTCGAAAGAAATGCTCAAAAAATACGGTCGCGGTGCTTCGAAACACGTCTATGACATCGTGACAGGTGATGAATCGTGGATTTACGCATATGAGCCCGAAAGTAAACAGCAGTCGACTGTATGGGTGTTTCAAGATGAGCCAAATCCAACAAAAGTTGGTCGCCTGTTTTTTCGGAAAAACTGGACATGTCGCAACCGTACCACTAGAACAACGCAGAACAGTCAATTCTGAGTGGTACACAGCAATTTGTTTGCCAGTTGTCTTCCAAGAAATCAGGAAAACCAACCGCCGAAGACGGATCACTCTTCACCACGACAATGCGAGCTCTCACACATCGGCTGCGACAACTGCATTTTTGAGCACCCAAAACATCGATTTGATGGGTCATCCGCCGTATAGTCCTGACTTGGCACCGAATGACTTCTTTTTATTCCCGTACGTAAAAAACAAACTGAGAGGTCAACGTTTTTCGACACCTGAAGAAGCGGTTGCTACATTCAGAATGCATGTGTTGGAGATACCTCAATCAGAGTGGCAAAAGTGCTTCGACAATTGGTTCAAACGTATGCAAAAGTGTATAGATCTTCATGGGGAATATTTTGAAAAACAATAAAGTGATTTTCGATGATCAATATTTGTTTTTGTTCTCTAATCCCGAAATATAAAAGGCAACCCTCGTATAACTAAAAGCCGATAAGGATTTCGACGCATGCGCTGTCCCGTCTGCAGTTGTGATCGTACCTGATATTCAAATGTAACAGTTTCTTGAACAGATCAGGACCGATGATTCGGACGCCTTTTAGTTAACTAAAGCGGGTTGTAACGTCAAGTAAGTAAGACAATATAAACGAATTGTTAATACTTTACCGACCGATAGCCTATTAACACTTTACCGATCAACAGCATATTAATCGGTTGCCATGGCCATAAACAATTACTATAATATGAGCAGTAATTTGTTATTTACTATTGAGGTACGTTGCTCAGGGGCGGTAGTTGCGTTGCTTTGGATGCTCCTACCCTTCGAGATAAACGAAAAAAAAGGGTTGGAGAATTTTATTTAGCCGATTTATCGGAGTATCCTGACACTTATTCAGGAAGTGATAGTGGTGATGAAAGTGATGGCAGCGAAATAGTAATTCGGAAGCGAGCCTCTGCATTGCCACTAATATAATATATAGCGATTTAGGAGACGACGGAATAAGTAGCATCGAAGATGATGGAAACAACGTTGAAGACGACGAAGATATATGGTCGACGAATGACGAAGCATTTTGCTAAACCGAGTTTTCCTATAATATCAGAAAGCGAACAACTTTATCTGTGCATACGAAACACGCACATACTCCCGTGTAACAGTCTAAACCGAAACACAGCCGGCACCTGTGAGACTGGGTGCTACAGCATTTTGCAACAGAGTGAATTGATTCGAATCCAAGTGTTGGAATGCCACAACGCCGTCATAGCACTCCCGTCTAGTAATGAATTTTTGGATCCCTTTTGGTAACTAATAAAAACGTCGTTCTGCAGGTTAACAACTTAACATACCTTCATCATCATTGCCGCAATAATTTGTAATAATCTCGGCGGCAACACGCTGTGCTTCGAGCAGATACCCAACGTTCTTCACCTGCACCTCTGTCTCGTTCGGCAAATCCTGCATCCTTCGTCTTCGTGATGCCTCCTCTTCTGTTTCGTCTTCAACTACAAACAATTTCAATGTTTTTACTTAAGCATAACTGTTTTACATAATATTATCCATACCATCTAGTGCGTCCATTTTTATTTCGATTTCTGGAGCTCGCCTATGCTGTGAAAGGGGAAGAACACTCGTTATCTCTCCAAGAACAGTTCGATGATTAACATCAAACGTTTTTGATAACGCCGGGAAGATTTTATTCGCATATGCCGCCGCCAAAGCTGGTACATTCGAAATGATGCCTTAACTAAACTGGTTAGTCCATGAAGGTAGTTGGTTATTAATGTTATATCTTACCCGCTGCCAAAGTCCTAAGTAAAGTATTAGCATGGTTGCCTTCGATAGTCAAAAGACTAACAAACTCTGGTACGTGGTTATTTAAAATGTTCCAAGAGTTAGGATTCTCTTCAGATATCACCAACAAACACTGTGCCACAGATATTGCTATGTCTATCCCGAAGAGCTTGTAATCCAAGCATCGTATGAAACTCTCAAAAATTTGTGACTGATTCACGCTGTCCAGTGCAACAGATGTGCTCTCGCACAGATTCCACAACAGACTTACTGACTAGGGAACGATATCAAAATAAATAAATTTCCAATGACCTACAACAAGTGTGACTTTACCTGGAGGAATATATCCGACTTCAACCCAAGTTGCCCTTTGCATTTCTCATCAAAGTCTGGCATCCAGTTTTCCTTAGCATACTCATTCAGCAATGCTAATAACGGGGTCATTACATCTTGCTCCACCAGGTTCTCGCATACGTTGATTCCACACACTGAAAGGTTCCTCAATGCACCAGCAGTAGCATTGCGTACAGCAGTACTTGGTTCAACTAGCAATGGTGCTGCTATTCTAACTATTTCACTTGAACAAATAACATCCACTTTCTTCTTATTCGTCGATAACGTCGCTAAGGCCTGGAGTCCATTGATTTTCTCTTCGATATTATAAGACAGGAGTTGGTCCCGAATTGCTTCAATTGGGCCATCGGAATCCGCGTTGAACTCGTCTTCGTTAAGGTCTCTTTGGCTGGGTACTCCAATGGGATTTATCTGATTCACACGGTGTTTAATTCTTCTTGTCTTGCCCATGTTTCACCAAACAATAACGTTGAGTGAAAGTAGCACGTGCTATAAACCATTCAACAGATTCATTGACAAATGCTCGTGGCATTTAGACTTGGTGGGGTGCACTCCACAGGGATGGCAACGGTTTTCATAACCATAACAATTATTTTTTTGGTCTTCAACGGGTGCTTAAGAAAGCACACTATTTGTTATTATTAATTATTTGCTCTGTATATGACTAAAAGGATACATTAAAAAGCGGTTAAATACTTAAACTCTCATTTATAAAATCGGTTTACAACGAAAATTTAAATACAATGCTACTATAATTACATTCAATGCTAAATTCGAAAATCGCATTCAAGAATTTTTTATGGATTAGTTTTCGAGGTCTGCATTTTATTACAGCGGCATTAAATACAGATTTGTTTACTTTGTAAACTAACGCAATAAGTGACTACTGGTGAATATTCGATGCCTTAATGTTAATGAAAAAAAAGAGATTTAAATATTAACACGACCCAACAATATTTTTATTACCAATTGAACTTAGATATGGATTTACACATGATGACAATTATAATTTGGCAGGTTCACGGACCTACAGAGGAGTCCCTTGACGACGAAAAAGGAGAGTTCTATGAGAACGTCGAACGGGCCCTCAATGCCTGTCCAAGATACGATGTGAAAACCGTTCTTGTTGATTTGAATGCCAAAATAGATCGGGAGCCGGTTTTCAGGTTTGCATGAGAACACTAATGACAATGGACTACGAGTCATCGAATTGGCAGCATCAACGACTTGGTCGTTGCAAGTACCAGGTTTCCGTGTAAAGATATCCGCAAATCCACCTGGGTATTACCTGATGGAGCCACTCGTAACCAAATTGACCACGTGTTGATAGATCGCCGCCACTCCTCGAGTCTGAAGACGGTACGAACGTACCGAGGTGCCAACGTCGACTCGGATCACTATCTTGTTGGTATAGTTTTACGAGCACGGATTGCCTTACGGAGACGTATTGCATCCGCGGATCAGGTTCGAATCAACACGGCTGCCTTGCGCAAGGAAATACCGACGAGCTCGATGGAGGAAGAGTAAGTCCTGAAGCCAGAATGCCGGGCGTAGAAGAGAAATGGACACGCCTTAAGAATACCGGCCTTAGCACAGTCAACTCCATCTTAGACAGTAGTCGTAGAGATCGGAGCGACTAGTTTGATGATGAGTACAAACTAGCGCTGAACGTAAGAATGCTGCATACCGGCCAATGCAGCAGTCTAATACAAAGAGATCAGCAGATCTGAAAAACGACTCCACAGACAAAACAAAAGTGCCTGGGAAAAAATTGTCTTTTTTTTTGTTTTTATTTTTATTACACTTCTCTCGGGGGAGGCGAGCCTATAGCCCCGAGTGGGCGCTACAGCTGCCATCAAAAAACGGTTGCAGTTGCTCTTCAACAGCTGCAGGTAGTAACGCTTCGGGAACACTCGCGCGGGAAGGGAGAAATAGAGAAAAGTAGAGAACGAGGTGCGCACCAGGCGTGGAAGTTTTCGCAAATAATTCGCAGTATTACGCGGTACACACCTCGCTGCACTTACTGCAAGGATAAAGAGAGTAATTGTTACGTACAAACCCCTCATCTAAACATGCATGCCAGGCCAAGCCCCATTCAAATTAGGATAACATAATGTGAATTCCCTTAAATTCATTAAAACCCAAAACACAAAAATTCCTTAGCGGCATCGCTAAAAAATAAAACAATGGAGTACAGATGTACCCTATGACGGCACCGTTTCCTTTAATCCCATTCAAGAAAACAATTCCTACACGAACAAGGGACGGCGACCATAAATACACTGGTTGGACAGCAATACCAATAAGAGTAAAGACTAGAATAAAGTAAAGAAAAATAATAAAAGGAATCCGTGTTTTAACTGTTCGCTGTTTTCTATTTTTGTTATTCTGATTGTTATTTCGACGTTTACATCCAAAAACCATAACTCGCATTTGTTTGCCTTAGGGGGTTGTTTTAGGGAAATACACCGTAGGACCAGATCATTGGGATGATTGTTTGAATAACAATCATGATCGTGTCCGATTGAATAGGTGTTTATCGCTTATACCAGCGGTAAGGGCTAGCGTGCAGATTTGTTTAGTTTAGGAAAACGATACGTGGGACATGATCATTGGTATGATTGTTTGAATAACAATCATGGTCGTGTCCAATTCGATGATCGGTTGTCGCTTGGGCGATCGATGATCGGAAATTTGGCTACAGCTGTGTAAGCAAGTAAGTTGCCCTACTTGTCTTTATGGACCAACGGATTGTTGGAACAAGAAGACACAGGAGGATTGGTGTATGTTTGTTAGACATGTTGCCGTCCAGCGGAACTGATCAGGTTTCGAAATGATTCGCGTAAGATGAACCGAAATGGTTTGGTCGTATGTATTGATTGATGCCATGACAAGATAATGATCTTGCCGTGGGCTTATTTTTCAGGTCAAACTGATGAAGGAGAGCTTTGAACAGCTCATATGCAGGTAAGTGGCTTATGATCGGTAATGGTATTTGTAGGTTGGGAAAGGGGAGTTGGATTAGGACGATGGGTGGTTCTTCGGGCAAGCCTTAAAGAACCCCCACAGACGTACATATCGAATACTGAGAGCGAGGTCCGCACCAGGCGCGGAAGTTCTACTAAATAATCCACAGTATGACGCGGTACATGCCACGCTGCATTTACTGCAAGGATAAAGAGGGTTATCTGATGGCCGATCCTGACGGCATTCTGGAGCGATGGGAAGTGTATTTCAATAAATTGCTAAATGGTCAGCTCACAGAAGAATTGGAGGCTCCACCAATGCAAGATCATGACCAAATGCTGCCGCCACCAGGCATTGAGGAAATAATAAAAGCCATAAGAGAGCTCAAATCAAATAAATCCCCCGGAGCTGATAGCATAGCAGCTGAGCTGATCAAACAAGGAGGGACAGCTTCACATCACGTAATTCATGAGATCGTGGTGTACGTATGGGAGCAAGAGGAGATGCCGGAAGATTGGCGCCGTGGAATAATGTGTCCCATACATAAGAACGGAGATATCACACTGTGCAGCAACTATCGGTGTGTAACATTGCTGAGTACCGCCTAAAAGATACTCTCATCTATCCTACAAGTTCGGATAGCCTCATACGCGAAAGCCATCATTGGTCAATATCAGTGTGGCTCCATCCCACGCAAACAGCAATTGATCAGATATTCACCCTTAGGCAGGCGATGGAAAAATGCCTGGAATTTATGATTCCATTATATCTTCTATTTATAGAGTTTAAGGCCGCCTACGACAGCATAGTCAGGCTAGAGCTGTATAATGCCATGAAAGAGTTCGGCATTCCAAACAAATTGATACGACTTTGTAGTTTGACCATGACCAACGTAACTAGTCAAATAAATCTAGCGGGATTGCTGTCCAAATCAATAAACATCTTTAATGTTCTCCGACAAGGAGACGGTCTGGCCTGCCTCCTCTTCAACCTGGCGTTGGAGAAAGCAATTCTTGACTCTGGCGTTACAACTAGAGGGACTATTATTACCAAGTCCAGCCAGATACTTGCCTACGCAGATGGCATCAACATCATAGGAAAATCCGATTTGGCTGTACAGGACTCCTTCACCCAGTTCGCGGAGGCGGCACAAACACTGGGACTGCACATTAATGAGGGAAACACTAAGTACATGTGGCAACATCTACGAAGAGAAGACCTAACGTTGGTCAAACTATCAGGGTAGTGGAGCATGAATTTGCAGTAGTGCAATCCTTTAACTACCTTGGGTCAATAGTATCAGCCGATAACAATATAGAAGAAGAAATACGCGAACGGGTGATCATATCCAACAAAGCCTACTATGGTCTAGCAAGGGTCTTTAAATCTCGAAATTTATCCAGAACATCCAAGCCACTACTGTAAAAGACCATGGCCTTACCAGTACTCCTGTATGGATCCGAGACTTGGGTGCTCAATAAAAGGCACCCTGAACTCTTAGCCGCGTTCGAGAGGAAGGTCTTAAAGAGAATTGTTTGCCCCGTATGTGAGGGAGGACGATTCTGGAACGCTACAACCATGAGTTGTAGGCAATCTACCTTGAAGCTAATGTTGTAAGAAAAATCAAGCTCAGTAGAATCCGGTGGGCGGGACACCTAGCTCAAATGAGCAAAGAGGAGTCTGGTTGGAAAGTCCTTTGTGGCAGGATGTATGGAAGGAGACCTTGTCTGCGATGGGGGGATGGCGTATACCAGAACGGCCAGAGGCTGGGATTGCCAAACTGGACGACATCGGCTCGAAATCGGGACCGGTTGTAGTGCCGATGATGCTGAGGAACCTAAATGGAGACGATTTTCTTACTTTTCTTTTTCAAAAAAAAAAGCGAAAGTCGGCACCTGAAGTTTACATGTCCACGATTTTGTTTATTTTCGATTTTTTCTTCTTGAAAATAGGTTCAGACTCCGGCAAATATTTTACAATTTCAAAAAACTTTTTTTGTGTAATATGATTACAGACGATTGCAAACAGCGCTATGACGGGGACCGATTCGATACCTTTTTTCGAATCGTTACGCTGCGCCATCTATTAAATTGACTATTTTTAATATTTTTAACTAAAAAAAAATTAATGTATACCTAAATACTTAATAAATATGTGTACAAAATTTAATATTGATGTTTACTTCCGTCTCCGTACAGAATCGGTAAATCGTACCAGTTTATACTACAACTATTCCGCCCCCAACTGGAATTGTTATAAATCATATATAAACACGAACTTGGTTCTAGGCCATACCAGCCTAAATTCTATAACTTGCAGCGAGCACATTCATATCGTATGTAACAATTTTGTTTCTGTTATCAATAGCGCAGCCAATCTTGCGATACCTAAATGTTCCACTGCTCCAGTTGATAAGGCACCTCTTCCTGAAAATATCGTACACCTGATTAGGCTACGAAACTCTGAAAGAAGAAAATGGCTGCGTTATAGAATCGATTGTTTGCTAGTTAATGTTAAAGTCTTAAATAATATCATTAAAAACAAAATCTCAACATATAGGAACAAGTGTTGGAAAAACACCTTTCCCCTCTTGACAAAGCAAGCAAACCGTTCTGGAAAATATCAAAAATTATGAAAAAGAGAGGGTCTAGTATTCCTCCGTTTAAAGTTCACGACAAGTTGTTTATTTCTTCAGTGGAGAAATCGAACCTACTTGCTAACACGTTTAGTAAGAACCACTCCATATCTATGCATCTAAGCGACGCGTATACTGAGGCTGAAGTTGCTAACACTACCCATGTACTTTCTCAATCACCAGCTGAAAGTACTTACGCAACTAATATTAGCAAAGTTAAAGAATTGATAAAAAAAATCGAAATCAAAAATAGCTGCTGGTCTTGATAATATTAACAACAAATTAATTAAAGCACTTCCACCTGCTGCAAGTAACTATTTAACGTTCATTGTCAACGCTTGTCTTAGGAGCTGTTATTTTCCGGACTGTTGGAAAACAGCAAAAGTAATACCTATCCCGAAACCCGGCAAACCGAAGAACAGACCCGATAGCTACAGACCTATTAGTCTACTTAGCTGTCTGAGTAAGCTCCTAGAAAAAATCATTAAGGAAAAGATTGATCGTTTCGTAGAAGCCAACATAATCCTACCAAACTTCCAGTTCGGTTTCCGTAGTGGTCACAGCACAATCCACCACAACGTCCTCATTAAAAACCATATAGCTGGTAAATTCATCGACAAGGAGTCAACGGGATTGGTTCTTCTAGACATCGGAAAAGCCTTTGATACGGTATGGCACGATGCCTTGATAAAAAACTTTGAGAAAAATACTATATTTCTTATATCAATTACTGAACCTTCATCGTCATCACCATCGGCACTACAATCGGGAACTTGTCTTATCCTTGTTTAGCAAGTCCTGAGGCTTGTTAAATTTTCCATAATGATTTGTTTTTTCCCGCCAAGGTCATTAGTCTTGCGCCAGAGGCTCCCCGAGGGGGACTCGAACCCGGTCTCCCGCGTGACAGGCGGTATACTAACCACTATACTATCGAGGAGCCACCCTAAATTATACAATATCTATATTTTTTGTTTATGCATTTCGGCTTACAATTTTGTCATTTTATATTCGATATGTACGTCTTTTAAATTTTCGCTATTTTGTACAATATTTGCTAGTTCTTTTGTTTGGACAGCTGCAGGATTGATCGCTGCGCCTTGCATGTAACCGCCGATGCATCCTCGTTGTCCGGACTTCCAGTGAATGGGCATTATACCAAACCTGTACGGTCACAATGGAAATACTTCCATTAAAACTCAAATCGATCGTTTATTGGTCTTCACCAAAGAAAAGATCGGATTGGCTCCTCCCACATCGGTGGAAATCCATCACGATTGCATCTAGTGGTATGTTGAGTGCAACAGCCATCGAGGAGTCAGATTTCTACACGCGTGGATAGTAGTCAAGAGCCGTATCCTTAAGTGTTACATGTTTTAACACCTTTATACAATTGTCCCTCTGATAAAAGTGGTTTTAGTCGTGAAATGTGGTACAACTAGTAATCTAACGTGTCGCTGTGGAAAATCATCGTCGCACGCGCATGCAAAGATAGTTCATTTATAAAACCTAGAGTAAAAGTCAGAACAAAAAAACTAATTGATGTCACAGTGTAATGTTTAAGAACTAGTACCAATAAAGTGCAACAATAATATACAATTAAATAAAAGTGAGTTTCTTTACTTGTGGAATACATCAGAGTGTTTTGCCGGAGGATCTAAACAGTGTGTTTCTTTACTTTTGGAATACATCGGAGTGTTTTGCTGGAGGATCTAAACAGTGCGTTTCTTTACTTTTGGAATACACCGGAGTGTTTTGCTGGAGGATCTATTCAGTGTGCACAATAGAGTTATAAGGTATTGCGCTGAACCTGCGTCCATGTTGACGCGCTAGTCAAAACCCCTACCCGTCTTTGAAATGTTCGCTATTTTGTGCAATATTTATATAGCTTTATTACAATCAGATGTAGTGTGTAGACACAAAGAGAACAAAACACCAGTCCTTAGTCAGGACTTGAAATCTCAGCCCGGTAGAAATTAGGAATCCTGTAGTCCTCTCTCACGAAAGAACCCACATATCCTTCATAAATCTTAGCAACAACCTTGAATCTTGACAAAACATAATCACCCAACTTCAAGCCTGCACTCCAAATTTCCGAAACAAAAACTATGTCAGGAGCACAAGTAAATTATTCTATGTGAGCGGTCAGAGATAGGAAATTTCCTCTCATACTTTTAATATTCTGGTGTACAATAAATAGTTTATCATCTCAAAACAAACTATTTGAGAAACATTATCACTTGAATTGGAGGAGCAAAAGTCGTCAGACAAATATATATCAAAATTCATTTGAAAAAGTATAAATCATTACTGAACTGAATGAGTACAAGATCATTAAACGATTTTATACAATGACTTTTCCGCCGGTTATTAATTTATGGCCTTTTCGTTTTAGTTTGTTCTTCGTTTTCTTTAGTAGAGCGTATGTGTACCTCGTGACGGGCTGGTTGATGTATTGATGTTCTTCTTCATCATCGTTGTCTCCGTCTTCTGGCTGTTTTGCGTTCACCAAAATCACCCATATCCGCACGGACGTTAATCTCGGAATTGAGGGATAGTAAAGATGGTCTTGATTATCGTGATTGCTAGAAAACGTGAGCAATGAGCAAGTTGGGCAAACAATACACGAGTCTGAAAGAGAAGTGTCAGAGTATTATTGTTAAGACAAGTAATTAAACAATTACCTCATCGACAAAATTATGACATGATCAAGCTTCAAGCGGACTTAACTCTGTGGAATATTTGACATTTGCTTCGGTCTTCTAGAGAATGATCAAATAAAAATGTCATTGCTGTCTGTCAATCGCGTGCAGTTTGCCTGTCAGCCAATGTCACCGAAAATCTAAGCTGGAAAATTCCCCAAAACATTTTTATGGCACATGGCAAGATTTATATAAAATTCTTGGCAATTAACCTTTCAGATAATGTATTTACTAAGAATATGCACTAATGGATTTCCTTCACAGTTGTCATACCATAAAATACCTTTGGCGGCAATTTAAAGTTCAGTCTTTGCACAGTTCCTTTCGTGTATAGATGTAAACCTTGAGCTCCGGTCTGTAGTGAATCATATATGGTAAATTTCCGATAAAGTGTATTTAATGAATTTCAAAACGGTAAGTTGTGAACACAGAAAACACAGAACTTATTTTGTTTTCCTTCTGGTAATCAAATCCGGGGCAATGTTTGTTTTGTGTTGAATGCTTTTCTTGAAATGGAAAGATCTCCATAACATATACTGATTGTATTTATTGGTGTTATATTCTTTTTATTTATAAAATACCCAATAAATTGGTTTGTTTTAAGTAAACATTTTTTAAAAAGGCTCTTAAATATTTACAATTTTAGATTATACGGTACATCTAATATATAAAATGAATTCTTTTATTAATTGCTTGGCTGGTCATGAACAAAATACAGCATGCAATGTTTGCACTTTTTAATGCAACGTCTTCAATATTTGTATTTATTATTAGAAAGTGTCAAGTAGCACATTGAAGGGTAAGATTGGATACCACAAAGATGCGTGACTAATAGTCGTCGCCTGTACGGCTATCCTATGACACAGCATTACAAAACCAAGTGTTTGTCGATTCAAATGCTGAGTAAACACAGTTGCCAGATGTGGGCGATCTTCAAAAATGCCAGGTATTAATTTAGACACGTGTACCTTATTGCGCGGTTCACACGAAATTATTCAGGCGACTGTCGCCAAACCTGGTATGTTTCTAGCAAATTCTGCCATTTCTCATATCACAAGATGGCGCTAATGGTACGTATTCGTATGCAACGTATACAAATAAAAAAAATTATTTTTTTTAACTAAATGCATTATATTTTAATTAAAAACCACAATAAAACATTAAATTCTGAGACGTAGAAGAGGGTAAAGCGACTGAGACAGCGAGTTTGACAGATACCAGATCAGTTGATTATTAGTGATAATTCTATAGAGATTAGTGCATCGTTACAAAAATTGTTGCAAACGAAGAATGAGTGAAATTTAAAAAAAAAAAGATATTTAACAAAAAAAAAGAAAATAGATTTTGGAGTACCATTAAATGTCAGAGTGCGAGTGGATGGAGAGGAAGTGGATAAGGGAAGGGGATATCGATGTTTTACAAATGGCGCGGAAAAAAAAAAGATTTTGAAGTACCCTTAAATGTCAGAGCACATTGGGAGCGTACTGTGATGAAGTGAATAAGGAAAGAAGGCACCAATGGTCATTGGTTTTAAATGCGTGAACATTTTCTTCTTTCTTTTTTACACAAATGCGCTCATAAAAGGGGGTTTTGGAGTACCCGTTACGACGACGAGGAAACACGTGATCACGCAGACCATTCCACAATCGTGTGGGTCGGCTAAAGAATGATTCTCTCTGAAGTTGGATGCATGAGAACTCCCCAACCAAGTTCCCGGAGCTTCTGGCGAGTAAATATCGATGTGTGCGGTCTGTCGTTGTCCTGGTGGAACACAATTCCTCTCCTTTTTTTTTCTTTACACTAACATGCGGGGAAAAGGAGATTTTGGAGTACCATTAAATGCCGGAGCACAATGCGAGTGGATGGTGAGGAAGTGGATAAGGAAAAATCTTAAATGCCTGGACATTACAAGGACGAGGAAACGCACATGATCAGGTAGAGCATTCCACATTCACGTGGTTCAGCTAAAGAATGACTCTCTACCGGTGTACCGGTCTGAAGTGAGCGTCAGGATACAAATGTATCGATAGGGAACGTTTGTTGTGAACGAGCCCTTATATATTTTTTTATTTGGTTGCTATGACATCTGTGAAACATATTTAGTACGCATCAAGTCATTGTACAAACACCATCTTTTTTTTTAAATCCTATTAAAAATGTCGAATTTTGTACAAGAAAATGATGATTTGCGAAAAGTATTAATTTTTTGTTTTCATTTGAAGAAAAGTGCTGCAGAGTCGCATCGAGTGCTTGTCGAGGCTTATGGTGATCATGCTCTAGCGGAAGCAACATGCAAAAGGTGTTTTAAGCGGTTCAGAGATAATGATTTTGATGTGCGAAATGAAGAACGTGGAAGACCACCAAAAAAGTTTGAAGACGCCGATGTGCAAGCAATATTGGATCAAGATGACACTTTAAGTCAAAAACAAATGGCACACATGTTAAATGTTGCACAACCAACAATTTCTGGCCATTTAAAATCTATGGGAAAGATCCAAAAGTGTGGAAACTGGGTGCCACATGAATTGAATGACAGGCAGATGGAAAAGCGAAACACCACATGTGAAACATTGCTTCTACGACACGAAAGGAAGTCAGTATTGCATCGAATTTTGACTGGTGATGAAAAATGGATTTATTTTAAAAATCATAAACGCAAAAAATCATGGGTACATCCAGGAGAAGCGTCAACATCGACTGCAAAGCCTGATCGGTTCGGAAAAAAGACAATGCTCTGTGTTTCGTGAGACCAGAAGGGGGTGGTGTATTATGGACTTCTAAAACCTGGCGAAACTGTTGATGCGCAACGCAAATGATCATTTTGAACCATGTATTGGTCGAATAACGACGAGAATGGGCCACAAGACACGGAAAGGTAATTTTGTTTCATGATAATGTTCCGAGTCATATAGCAAAACCCGTCAAAGAAACAATAAACAGCTCTCAGCTGGGAAGTGTTACGCCCCGCCGCCGTATTCACCAGATTTGGCTCCTTCCGACTACCATTTGTTTTCATCGATGGGACACGCATTGGCTGACCAGTATTTCAATTCCTACGAAGAAGTTGAAAATTGGGTCTCCAAATGGTTTGCCTCAAAAGACGACCGGTTTTATTGGAAAGTATCCGCAAATTGCCAGAAAGGTAGTGGAAATGTGTAGAAAGCAATGGCCAATACTTCGAATAAAATGTTTTTTACTTTCCCAAAAAAAAAAACGCTCACTTCATGCCGGTCCACCGATATCTTAATTTGTGCGCGTCTGAAGTTGATTCTCAGTGTGAACTGATGCGCATTCACAGATTGACGGGTATCGTGGGAAGATGTCTGAAGAGCGGAAGTCATTCAGCATGTTCAGTTGAGCAACAACCGTGATAATACCTATAGAGAAGAGATAGCCACGATACGTTGCGTCTTTGTTCTGACGACAGAATTGATCGACTTATAGCTGGGTCCCCAATAAGTTCCACTGCTCGTTTTTGCATCCTATCGAGTACGTGTAGTGCAGTTTTGGATGCGCCTGACCCAATATGGGAATTGAACCCCATTTTGGGACGAATATGCCCCTTGTAAATAGTGGTCAGGTTGGATTGAGTGAAATGTCTTTCGCATCCCCTAAGGAACGGCATACATTTGGCTGTACTTTTCGCAGCCTCAAATATGTGGTCGCTCCAATTAAGAGTCGAATTAATTCAACTGCCGAGGATTGATAGTTCCCTGGCTTCGTCAATGAAGTATAGCGTATACCAGGGCGGCCAGAGGCTGGGATTGCCAAACTGGACGACATCGGCTCGAAATCGGGACCGGTGGGGAGATTTGTTAAATAAGGCCAAGACTGGATCCCGGTTTTCCTATGAGACGACTGCAATGTCCGGTATGCTGCATTCCTACGTTCAGTCGCTAGTTTGCACTCATCATCAAACCAGTCGCTCCGATCTCTGCGGCTACTGCCTAAGATGTAGTTGGCAGTACTAATGACAATATTCTTAAGGCATGTCCATTTCTCACCCCGCATATTGGCCCCAGGACTTAATCTCCCTCCGTCGAGCTCTTCGAGGGCGAGTCTTACCGCATGACCAAATATGTTACTGGTATTCTCATTGCGTAAGGCAGCCGTGTTGATTCGAACCTGATCCACGGATGCAATACGTCTCCGTAAGTCAATCCGCGCTAGGAAAATTTTACCAACAAGATAGTTATCCGAGTCGATGTTGGCACCTCGGTACGTTCGTACCGTCATCAGGCTCAAGGAGTGGCGGCGATCTATCAGCACGTGGTCGGTTTGATTACGAGTGGCTCCATCAGGTGATACCCAGGTGTCTTTGTGGATATCTTTACGCGTAAAACTGTTACTTGCAACGACCAAGTTTTTTGATGCTGCCAGTTCGATGACTCGTAATCCATTGTCATTAGTGTTCTCATGCAAACTATGGGAACCTGTGTAGTGCCTGAAAACCGACTCCCGACCTATTTTTGCGTTCAAATCACCAATAACGATTTCCACATCGTATCTTGGACAGGCATTGAGGGCCCGTTCGATGTTCTCGTAGTATTCTTCTTTTTCGTCGTCGGGGGACTCCTCTGTAGGTCCGTGAACGCTCATGAGGCTTATGATCATAAACTTGCCTCGCATGCAAAGAGTGCATAGACTGTCGTTTATTGCATCAAACCAAATGATGGCAGGCTTCAGTCTTTGGTTGACTAGAAAGCCTACCCCGAGCACACGATGTTGTGCATGACAGTTGTAATAAATGTCATACTCGTTTCTTTGAATAACACCACTTCCCGTCCATCTTATTTCTTCTAATTCTCTTATGTCAGCCTTATATTCGGACAGGGCATCGGCTAGCTGCTGTGCAGCTCGAGCTCTGTATAGTGAGCGGACGTTCCATGAGAAAATTCTTAAATCGTTTAGTCATTTTCGTTTCCGTGGTCGTCGTCTTGTGTCCGGTCCATATCCGAGGCTTGGTAAATTTGCAATAATAATTCGTTTTTACGGGCAAGGTTATTAGCCCTGCGCCAACCTTTCTCAGGATGTCACTTCATGCATTGGTTCACTACTTGGCGGGTGCCAAAGTAGCTATCCAGGGGTGTCACGTGGAGACTGCGTGTCAACTTGGATTGAACAGGGATAAGGATCGTCCTGGCGTTCGCCGGGTTGAATGCAATCAGTAACTTTGCCCTGTATGTTCGCTCCCATCCCTCCGAAAATAGATTCAACCTCCGGGAAATATAATATACTTTCAAAAAACGTTTTGTTTTATTATTACAGACGATTGCACACAGCGCTACGATTTTACGCCGAAAGGCATAAAGAAAAAGTTGATGTTGTATAATTTAGAGCGCTTTCAAAGAGCCAGTAAGTTAACATCAGAACTACATTTGTAGGACATGCATTTAGACACATATGAAGAAATATGTATAATTTGATTTTGAATTAAAATAAATGCAGACTTCAAATCAAAGCATAGCGCTACGATGGAGACCGATTGGGCAAAAGGCGAAAGATTTATTCGATGGTGAAGAGAAACCAAATTATACAATAGTTAGGTAATTTTTAACTTAGAGCGTCTGCGAAGGACCAGTAAGTTATAATATAAGATAATTAAGCTAGATTTTAAGCATTTTTTGTCTAGCATGTAATTCAGAAACTAAGATAAAAAGAAAAGAAAAAAATGTTGTAAAAATGAAATGAAAATGAGACCGATTGGGTAACTTTATTTCGAATCGTCATACTGGACCATATATTAAATTGAAAATTATTTTTATTTTTCCCAAAATTTTTTTTCCATGTGTACCTAAATACTTAATAAATATATGTACAAATTTTGACATTGATATTTGGTTCGGTCTTTGAGAAAAAAATTTAAAGAAAACATCATTTTTAGGTTTCCCAATTGGGTACCTTTTTTCCAATCGTCACGCTGCGCCATCTAATAAATTGACAATTTTTAATATTATTCATTCAAAAAAAAATTAGGGTTATACCTAATTACTTAATAAATATATGTACAAAATTTGACATTGATATTTACTTCCGTCTTTGAGAAAACAAAAATTGAAGAAAAACGCGCAATTTTGGAGTCTCTAGATGAGAACCTCCCATTAAGTTGATGGAATCAATGCCAGAAAGGTTCAACGAAGTCGCAACAATTAAGGGACACGCCATAGAATATTAAAAAGTTTGTTTTAATGATATATTAGAAAATTAGGCAATTTTTGGGTCTCTAGATGAGAACCTGGCCTTAAGTTGATGGAATCAATGCCAGAAAGGGTCGACGAAGCGTCTAGGGGTATTCTGGTCTAGACGCACGAATTTAACGCAATTTTTGAAGTGCTGTAAAAAAAAGCAATCAATATTTTTACTATTCATTTTTTTATAGGATGTTTATTAATATTTCAAAAATACAGTAAAAAAAATTGCAAGTAAAAAATTCAAAATTCAAAAAGTTAGCAGCTGATGAAGTGGGGGATCTCAAAAAGTTGGCACGCGACCATACTCACGATCCAACCCTCCTAGCAATCTGAAAAAAAATATCATTAATTTACAGAAATGCCTCTATCTTTGGAACTAAAAAAAGTTGAAAAAAATTTTTTTTTACAAAATGGCTACTGCATGAAAAAAAAATTTGTTTTTGTACCACTTTTTTTTAGTTTTTCGAATTTTTAAAAAATAGTTAACATTGAAATTTGGGGATAAGAATAGTTCATGCAATAGAAAAGCCTATAGAGAAGACATATACTAAATTTGAAGTAAATCGGTTCAGTAGAACTTGAAAAATCGTGGGTATTGTTTTAAAATAGACAGTTTCGAGAAAAACGCGTTTAAAGTTTCACGTAAAGTTTCTCGCGGTCTTAGTCCTGAAATGATATTTTAGGCTTACGTTTATTCAATCTGCCATTCCTGCTACATACATTGGACCTTCCTCGACTTCGAAACAAGCATCTTTCGCGCTTCTCTCTTCCAACCGAGCAGTTCTGGCCTCCTCTGATGGGTTAGACGCTCGTATCTCTGAGCGGTCAATCCGGGCATTGTCTCGTTTCCCAGCGAATGAATAAGCTTCTGGATCAATTTCGACTCCCATTAGCATCATTATTTTTAAAAGAGGAATGTAGCCTTCATTGAATATGCAAACAGCAATAAACGTAGCAATTTCAATGACGTGAGTTCCGGAATGAATTTGTTTCTGCGCGAAAGTCCAAATCAAAGGGTTTAGAGACTCATTATTATTTTGGGTTTTTTTGAGCCTAAACATCGAGTTAATAACTCCTCCGACGATAAACTCTCGTAAATCGGCTTCATAATATCCAATACCATCGCACATAGAGGAGGATTTTCGTGGTGACAGAAAGTCCATAATGTCTTTTCTTCGATTCGTCCCGACCGAGCCGGTTTAGATGGCGCGTCAACAAAACAGCCATACCTCCGAAAATAATTTGAATTTTCTAAAATCCTCTTAAAGACATATTCTTAGAGGGTTAAGCTTTGAAAATATGAAGAAAAAAAGTGATTTTTTAAATTTCTAGACCCTGTGTATTTTAAAAATATTTTGTAAAAAACAACTTTAAAATCATCCATTGTATAAATAGTTAAAAGATTTTTTTGTTTGTTATTACCATGAATAAAGTGGGTTTGTTTTGTTTTTTAAGAAGTTCAATATATTTTTAAACCAAATAAATTTTATATTTTAATTGAAATTACTTAAGTCCATTTTTGGAGGATAATTCAGTTAAAAAGGCGAGGTGCGCGAATATGACCGAGACTGACTAAACAAGAGTATTATATCTTGACCAAAAATATATTTTAACATAAATTGTAAAATTGAAAAAATAACTCTGTCAAAGAAAAACATACTACAAAACTTTATATAATCAAATAAAATATAGAAAGTAATAATAAACAACAAAAATAAAACAATAATACTTTACTGACATTGATTCCATGTTAGGTTTAAGATTATATTTGCATTTCACCTCTCCGTTGACAGCGATTAATTTCCGAACAATGATATCTGAGAACATATGGGAAATGTATACTCCCCACACATGTCTTTTACCACACTAATTTTATTGAGGTAAAATCAACAAAAATATTAATAATATTAATTAATTTAAGCTCAAAACGTCTCCCAATAACTGCCAGAATGAATATATGTATGCAACGAATTTAATGCTATCGTATAATCCTATTCTTTTGCATATTAAAGTCCTTCCATGACTGATCTCTCTTCACATTTTCATTCCCATTAAAGCCGACGCCATTTTTTATTTTTTCGTTCTACTGCTTGCCTCTGTCTAGCAGTGAATTTTGTGATGAAAAAAAAACCAACTTTCATATATAAAATAATACTTCATCAAACCCTAATAAATATTTTAAAACCGTTTAACAAGTTAAGACAATCGCAACTGGGATGCTACTGACTCTCCGCATTGGAACTAATATATTAGAGAAAAAGAAGAAGCGAAAAAAATCCAGTGAGAAATATAAAAACATTACGTGATAGTGTTTATAGGACCGTAAAATTACACACAAAAAAAGCCAAGTCCAAACCGTTCTCAATTTATTGAAAGAATTGTATCTGTTATTTTGTTTTGTTTTGTTTTTCCTCCTTTTTTGTTTTTTCTTTTTTTTTTTACATATATAAAAATGTATATACATCAATATACGGATTAGATTTCGATAAGCATTTGTTCATCAAATTCGTGGCGGTATTAGCTCTACCCTATATGCGGGTTCATGTGGACACTGATATTCCTTTTCCTAGTTAACAAGCGTTGTTCGTTGGCCTCTTTAGAGGAAATAAGTGTGCTGGTTCGGTGGGATCCCTGACGAGGTGCATGAATATACCCCGGTGGTCGTAGTTGATCCTAGAAACGCCTGTTGAGGCAACAAACACTTCGGTCTATCGATTAATGTAAGTTGTATTGTGCTGTAGGATTTATGAATAATGATTTTTTGATAAATATTTATATCAATTGTTTTATGTTAGACAAATATTATTTTTTTCTTAGTATTGTTTGTCACGACACAAATAAGTCGTGACTGTGATTTGCATAGTATATTACGCATCGGGCTGTTGTATGTGTTGCCCGATAATAACGGGGATATCAAAAGTTTCACTAATTACTACTACAGCTGTCCCTTAATTAAAATTTTACAATAATATTAGGCAATATGGAATTGGGCGCGCTAATTTCGTTCTCATATGTGCCTGTTGGTTGTGCTTGGCTGTCGTGTGAAATTGCCGCCAAATAAATGTTGTGCCTTATTTGCTGATACGTACAATATACACGCTGAAAATTTCTGATTTGTACGGTTCACATACATGCCCAAGGTGGGAGTCTCTCTAAATCTTAATGGCAACGTGTGGACCCTAACTTCCAGTTTCACGATTAATTCGCTTGTGTATAAATATTTTGGTATCCCTCATGGGATGTGCGGCCATTCAGTTGTTGCCGATTACAAAAATTACTTCAGATGAAAATGTATTTTAAGTGTTTATTCATAACGTTTGTAATTAACAAATAATGTTTTAGTGCAATTCCATGTCAATTTCACCACGCGAAGTATAAATTTCACGTTTCCAATTTTTTTTAATTGGTGGGGAGAGAGTGATGTTACATTGCCCTTGTGTAGATGTCATATGGAGGCCATGCAGTGTGTGGAACTCGCGAATTGATGCATAGGCTCAGCATTCGATGTACAACATCAAATTGGGACAACGAGTTGTCGTGCTTGAGAAAAATGTACGATATGTTTATCTCTGGTCTCACTAAGTGATATTGAGCTTGTGTTTTATGTGATTTATTCGTATGCTGGAATTCCTGGTACCAAATGAGAACGTTCATTCTTATTGCTCCATTGGCGCCTGTTTCTGCTATGTAGTGACAGCTTTGTTCCCGTCTTCACTATTCCGAGCTGTGTATATGTGTTACTAAAAAACCCCCACATTGACCCTCAGGGGAAGGCGGATCTGAACGGCGATTGCCTGTGCGTAAGTAGGTTCAACTGACGAGTTTATACTGTTATTGGTTGGACAATAAAGTTACTATTTATTTCTCTGAAATTGTGGAATGTTACGGAGCTTAAAAATACCTTTCGAACATGTTGGCTCTATGTAGGTTCGTATATTATTGATACATATCAAAAGATTCCATTGGTATAAGGGCAATAAACTCCTATCTTTGGTGGCATAGAATCTCCAAAAGTCACATAATTCATTTCAAAAGATGTTTGCACAATCAGCGATGCCTAGTGGTCTCCACGTTTGTGTTTTGAATAAATAAAGGTTATAGATTTATCATTCTTGAGAGAATTAACATACTAAAGACAAGAGGAAAAAAAATTATGCCATGGGAATTACTGACACCAGTTTTTTTTCAGATCTCATTCTGTCTCAAAGAAATTGTAATGACCCTACGATCTTAAAAAAAACAGAAGGCGAAAAAGACGAGGGAACAACTGACACCAGTTTTTCAGTTTTCATTCTGTCGCAAAGAAATTGTAATAACCCTACGATCTTAAGAAAAAGACAGGGGAACAGCTGTCACCTGTTTTTCGGAATTTATTCTGTCCCACAGAAATTGTAATGACCCTACGATCTTAAGAAAAAGACAGGGGAATAACTAACACCAATTTTTCGATTTTCATTCTGTCCCAAAGAATTTGTAATGACCTTACGATCTTAAAAAAAACAGAAGGCGGAAAAGACAGGGGAACAACTGTTATCAGTTTTTCGGGTTTTATTCTGTCCCAAAGAAATTGTAATGGCCCTGCGATCTTAAGAAAAAGACAGGGGAACAACTGATACCAATTTGTCGGATTTCATTTTGTCCCAAAGAATTTGTAATGACCCTACGCTCTTAAGAAAAAGACAGGTGAACAACTGTCACCTGTTTTTCGGATTTTATTCTGTACCAAAGAATTTGTAATGACCCTGCCATCTTAAAAAAACAGAAGGCGAAAAAGACGGGAACAACTGTCACCTGTTTTTTTTTCTTTTTCAGATTTCATTCTGTCCCAAAGAAATTGTAATGACCCTACAATCTTAAAAAAAAACAAGGCGAAAAAGACAGGGGAACAACTGTCACCTGTTTTTCGGATGTTATTCTGTCCCAAAAAAATTGTAATGACCCTACGATCTTAAGAAAAAGACAGAGAAACAACAGACACCAATTTTTCGGATATCATTCTGTCCCAAAGAATTTGTAATGACCCTACGGTCTTAAGAAAAAGGCAGGGAAACAGCTGTCACCTGTTTTTCGGAATTTATTCTGCACCAAAGAATTTGTAATGACCCTGCGATCTTAAAAAAACAGAAGGCGAAAATGACGGGAACAACTGTCACCTGTTTTTCGGATTTTATTCTGTCCCAAAGAAATTGTAATGACTCTACGATCTTAAGAAAAAGACAGGGGAACAACTGTCACCTGTTTTTCGGATTTTAGACTGTCCCAAAGAAATTGTAATGACCCTACGATCTTAAGAAAAAGACAGGGGAACAGCTGTCACCTGTTTTTCGGAATTTATTCTGTCCCACAGAAATTGTAATGACCCTACGATCTTAAGTAAAAGACAGGGGAATAACTAACACCAATTTTTCCAATTTTCATTCTGTCCCAAAGAATTTGTAATGACCTTACGATCTTCAAAAAAAAACAGAAGGCGGAAAAGACAGGGGAACAACTGTCACCTGTTTCTCGGATTTTATTCTGTCCCAAAGAAGTTGTAATGACCCTACGATCTTAAGAAAAAGACAGGGGAACAACTGTCACCTGTTTTTCGGATTTCATTTTGTCCCAAAGAAATTGTATTGACCCTACGATCTTAAGAAAAAGACAGGGGAACAACTGTCACCTGTTTTTCGGATTTTATTCCGTCCCAAAGAAATTGTAATGACTCTACGATCTTAAGAAAAAGACAGGGGAACAACTGTCACCTGTTTTTCGGATTTCATTTTGTCCCAAAGAAATTGTAAAGACCCCACGATCTCAAAACAAAAACACAAAAAAGACAGAACGCGAAAAAGACGGAATCTCAACCTATTCCAGAGAGACTAGTAATGACGCTATGATCTCAAAAAAAAAAAAAAAAAAAAAAAAAAAAAAAAAAAAAAAAAAAAAAAATTCGGTAATCCTTGCCTTCGGCGAAACCCAGGTAAAACTTGCTGTCGATATATCGGATTTTAACCTGCCTACTTACCATTTTGTAGTAGCATAGCAGCATACCAGCTTCTACCTCTGTTTCAATCGTGAATTTAAGTTATCGTGACTAAAACTTCGCGGTCAAAAGCATATCATCCATTATTGGCTTCTGCTCGGAAGGACTATTTTGTATATATTTCATCCTTTAATGAATTAGATTCTCTACCCGACTCTATTGATAGGATCTTAATTATATTCCCCTATACTCTTGCCTTTGTTTCTTTTACAGATATTACGATGGAGACTGTTCCTCTGTGGCTTATGCCATCGATATAAGGAATTCGGTTTATTGGCGCCCCACAAGACAATCCGATGCAACTCATAAAGCCGCAGTCAGTCAGCGGCGCGTACCACTCTATACAAAAATTCATTTTGTTACAGAACGGGAAAACGACTTCCCAGCGTCAGTGTGTCTGGAATGCTACAATCTATATACAACTTTTCAAGAACAACTCCAACTGTTATCTAAAGTAAGCCGCTCACTCAGTAGTAAAGGTTCGCCTTTCCTGAGACAAGTATATACAAGACTAAAACCGTTGGATTTCGATGTACATAATTCTCAATGGTTTCACTTTTCTAGACAAATAACACTCTTCAGCTCTTCGCCGATTTAAATAATTTAACCGAACTCTTATATGAGTCGACACCCAGATAGTCACGCTGCCAATACACTGGAACTACTCCGAACTTCTCAATAAATCCACAATCGAAGTTTTTTCGGCCTTGGGCACTTTACTACATCGTGGTAACTGAAATTTGACTTACCCTCAGCAGCGCTAACAAATGAGCTCCCAAAAGAATGGTATAGCTGTGAGAAACGGGACAATTAAGAAGTTAAAATGATCGTTATTCGATCACAGATATAATTCTCATTGGGACCCGGATATCTATTCCACTCAGCATAAAGTATATAACACCCAGGTTGAATATATGGTTCGATTTTGGTCGCAGAGAAGCTATTAGGACAAAAGAACTTGATGGTAGTCCAATTTTTAACTTAAAAACAAATGCGAATCTGTCAACACCATGCCCCCTCATATCACCTACACTCGAGTGCAAGCGGTCCATCATGATCCAAATTCGCTTTCGAATTTATGCCATTACAAGAGCGCTCAAAGAACTGAATATTAACAAATCAACTGATTCAGAGGGTGTTGCCCCCATACTTTTAATCTCCGCTCGCTCAACCGCAACGGAGTACCTTTCATCTATCGGCAGCACATTCAGTGTTGGCTGGTGTCCCATCAACTCAGCTTTTACTTGAGCACAAGTGACATACCATGAGCCAGATTCCTGAGCACTCAAAGAGCTAAATATTAACAAATCGTCCGGCTCGGCTGTCATTGTCCCTCATCATCAGCATCGTCATCGGCACGACACCGGGATCCGGTCTTGGCCTTATTTAACAAATCTCTCCAGTTTGGCACGCCCAGTCTCTGGGCGTCCTGGTCTACGCCATCCCTCCGTCGCAGACAAGGTCTGCAGCGCTGTCTCCTTCCATACATCCCGCCGCAAAGGACTTTCCAGGTAGGCTCTTCGCTATTCGAGCTAGGTGTCCCGCCCACCGGGGCCTACCGAACTTGCTTTCTCTTACAACATTATCTTCAAGAGAGATCGTATACAACTCATGGTTGTAGCGTCTCCGGAATCGTCTTCCCTCACATACGGGGCCAACAATTCTCCTTAAGACCTTCCTCTCGAACGCGGCTCAGAGTTCAGAGTGCCTTTTATTGAGCACCCAGGTCTCGCATCCATACATAAGTACTCGTAAGACCATGGTCTTGCAGCTTGGATGTTCTGGATAAATTTCGGGATATAAAGAGCCTTGATAGACCATAGTAGGCTTTGTTGGATTTGATCAGTCGTTCGCGTATTTCTTCTTCTATATTGTTATCGGCTGATACTATTGACCCAAGGTAGTTAAAGGATTGCACTACTGCAAATTCGTGCTCCACTACCCTGATAGTTTGACCAACGTTAGGTCTTCTCTTCGCAGAAGTTGCCACCATGTACTTGGTTTTCCCCTCATTAATATGCAGTCCCAGTTTTTGTGCCGCATGCTCGATCTGGGTGAAGAAGTCCTGTACAGCCGAATCGGATCTACCGATGATGTCGATGTCATCTGCGTAGGCAAGTATCTGCCTGAACTTGGTGACAATAGTCCATCTTGTTGTAACGCCAGAGTCACGGACTGCTTTCTCCAACGCCAGGTTGAAGAGGAGGCAGGCCAGACCGTCCCCCTGTCATGGTCCCCATTCTCTTGAAAAGTTGGTCCTCTTCACTCCTACTGCAATACGGAACCTCTTCCAAAACGTTCACAATCAACTCAATGCTACCAGATGCCCCATCAACTCCGCTGTTTCTTCAGGACAAGTGGCACACTAAGACACAGATTCCCTTTCGAAATTGTACCGCTGCCGAAGTATTCAAAACACTAAATATTAAAAAGGCCTCCGGCCCGGATAACATTATTCCCATTCTTTTGAAGAGTTGGTCCTCTTTACTCGTGTATTTGTGTCTTTCTTCAGGACAAGCGACACATATTGTATTGCCTCTTTCTTCAAACAAGTGACGCACCACGGCCCAGATTCCCTTTCGAAGTTGTAGCGCTGCAGGAGTATTCAAAAATCTGAATATTAAAAAGCCCTCCGGCCCGGTTAATATACTTCCCATTCTTTTGAAGAGTTGGTCCTCTTTACTAGCTAAACCAATACCAATTTGTCCGCAGCCAAGTACAATTTGTCCGCAACCAACTCAACGCAGCCTAATGCTACATCAGATTCGCTTTCGAAGTCGTGTCGCCACAAGCTCTTCCCATTCGATTGGGCATTTCCCAAATAAATATTCGTCCATGAATTTACAACCGTTTCCTAAAGCGAAACGTACCATCCACTTCTTCATATCGACCTATGGTACTGTGGTATAAATGAAATGTTCACAAAGTGGTATAAACATATTCCTTTATTTATTCGTCTTAATGTGGTATAAAATAATATTCATAATGTGGTATAGAAGTATCTACTTTATTTATTCATCTTAGAACTAAATGTGGATTTGAGCTGACAACCACTCACGAATCACGAGTTGCCCATCTAACGAACTGTGTTTTCATTTTCATGAGTACTGCTCTGATTGACTGTGAATTATAGGACCAACCAAAATTCAGTTTGTCTCCATTGTCACGATGTGACCGTGAACTATAATTTTGTCACATATCCACCTCTGTCATTGCCATTCCCCAATCGGCTGCCCTGACTGGACATTCGACCCGCATGTTCATCGCCATAGTCCTCCTCGTCACTCCTAAATAGATCTCACTGTCGACGCTTGCCCAGTGTTTCATATAGTCGGAGGCGGATGATGTCTACTTGAGTCTCTGACTCTCTCCTATTCGATGGACAACGTAGCGATCGTTGTGCAGCGTCTTGATAAACTCATAAGGTCCAGGGAACTTGCGTGCGAGCTTTAAGCCAAGTCCTTGCTGTACTTTGCGAATAGCGACGATATCGCCTTCTTAATATCGGAACGCCGCCTTCCTGTTTTTATTGAAGTTCCGTTTGTTTTCGGACTGAATGCGTTGAATATTCTCCTTTGCCTGTTTGCGGGGTTCTGCTCGTTGTTCGTCGAATGAGGCAATCAATTCTTCCTCGAGAAGTTCCTTAATCTGCCGATCGTCCTTCAAACGAGCGTCGACTCCGAACATTAATCGGAATGGTGACATTCCTAGTTCCTATGCGGCGTGGCATTCAGCGAAATCGCTGAAGACCCTCAGTTTCGGCTGGCCCTCCGATGGCTGTGGTGATAATGAACCACCTGTACCTCATGGATGACGGCATCTTGGCAGTCATTTCCTTTACCGCCTCGGGTAAGCTCAAATATTGCTCCTTGCCCAGCGTCCTGATGGTGGCCACGGAGTTCGTCACCCGGCCGGCGAAGACTCCAATCTCGTTCGGGACCTATGTAACTCGAGGCAGTCCCTTTAACTTCGTTAGCTTCGCCAGTGGCAACGCTTCCGGTCTTCCAAAGCGAGTCTCCAGTCCTTACATTACCCCACAAGAGGTACTCGGCAATAAATAGGAGACTTATAACGGCTTCTCTCGCCCTTTCTTTAAGAGCTCTTCGAAGACGCGCTAAGTTAAGTTCTGTGCGTATGTGAATCCGACCGCCATATCTTCGAACGATATCCTGAAAGCCCGCCACACCTCGCTGGGACCGTTGATCATTTGCCTCGAGGTAATTGCTCCGGGGGGTGAGAGAGCCTGGCTATCACTTGGGCCAGGTCCCAGATGTCGCTCCTTTCCTCTTCCTGATGCGGCGACCTGTCCTTGTGAGTTAGCCCCTCTCCCATTTCTTCGGACAGCCTCATTAGATTGCCCCTGGATTGTAAGGGCCTTGTTGGTACTCATCTTCGGTAGCCTCACTTTATCTAGTCTCCTCCTCGGAACTTGCTCCTGTGGTGTTTCACATACAATATACAGACAAACAGTGAAGAACACCGAACGAAAATCGAATAAGAAAATGCATCAGCCGTATACCAAGCAATAACATAGGAATTCCACATCAGTTGAATGTACTTGAGTTTAGAAACTGAATTCGTACATGCGTCAGTGGCCTGATGTGTTGAGCATTGGTTCAATTTTTAGTGATTCTAACTGTCATAGCGTCTGTTCGAAACACACGTTCTTCACTTTCGTCGCAAACGCGATACTCCCACCAATTTGAGTCTCGCTCGTGCCACTTTCGCCTTCGCCTCGGCGAGTTCTAAATCTCGCTTGGCAATTCCAACCTTGCCTCGATCTCGGCCCTCTATGACTTTACCGAGCTGCCTCTTGAGACTAGCCCTCGTGCTCCGTGCCGCGCTTCGACCTTGGAACGTGTGTTCCGGGATCTGTCCTCCTCGGCAACGCTGGCCCTCTGGTCCCCCGTTGGTGCGTTGGGTGGAGATTTCCCTCGACCACATTGTGAAACGTGCAGCGTGACGGAATGGTGTTTCACTTTGAGACTGACTGACCACCTATTCCATTTTTTTTTTCTTTTGAGCGGGTCCATCAGCCATACTCCAAAAGCTGACCAAGTATCTCTGACCGTTTCACGGAGCCTATAGTTTGATAGGGTGGTATTTCACCGTGCACATGGTCTAGCACTAGGTCGACTGTGAAGTTCCCTACTAGACAGAATGATTTCCATGACTGACTCAATATGACGAAGAAAAACACCCGAAGAAATCGTCAGAGTTGTTGGCTCATATTTCTGTACTTGGCAAGTGATCACATCTCAGTGGTCCGAATGTTCCAATGCCGCAATCCTCTATATTAAACAATGAAATAGAGAAGTTTCAAACGGCAGAAATAGATCCCACATATTCGCAGAATTAACCCGGCAGTCGTGTAGGCTCTTCCAATGGCTGAGTCAGATTTTGGCTGATGGTAAGCGCCTTACCTGGCCTCTCAACCGCGTCCGTTCTATTAGAATGCCGTAACAAGTTGAAGTTGAGCATATTAAAATTGTCAAGAGCAATAATCTCGGATCCTACCAAGACTGAGGGTAAGGGCGACGTTGCCAGTTCAACGTTTCGGTCGTGTTTCGCAACAGGGACCGAAATCGCGGAGATAGGTTTTTTACTTTTAAGTTACCTATTAAATTATTACTGTTTATTCGCTTGCCTTGCCTCATAAGAAGCCCTAGTATTTTGCCGACGATTCCCACAATGATCGTACGGAAAGTGACCAACCGTAAGAACTCTTCGGCATTGAATTGCCTTTCTGTATGCGTATTTTGTCGGTGGCGTATTCTTCGCTCTCAGGATATTGAGCCGGGAGCGAAGTCGTTATACATATAGGCTTTTGAATCTAAAAAATCGCTGAGAAGTGTAAGCTCTGGTAGTTCTTCCATTTCGTAACTGTGGTGGTAAATACACTATCTGTGCTTCATGGTTGAAGGCATCTTGTTGACTATTTCCTTCATGGTCTCCAGTGAGCATACGTACTGCATCTTCCCTAGTGCTTTAAAGGTGGCGACTGAGTTCCTCACATCGCTCACAAATGCTTTCTCACTTGATTCTTCCGCATCTCGTGGTAGACCCTTGAGTTTCTTTAATGCCACTAATGCTAAGGTTTATGGCCTTCCGAATCGTGTTTCCAGTCCCTGCGTGACGTCCTTGGGGCCCTCGGCGACGAATAGGACATTTCTCAGGGTCTCTCTGGCTCTTCCCTGGAATGCCCTGCGTAACCGTGCAAAGTTCTGCGCGTGGCTAAAATCGGACGCTGTGTCACCGTACGTCCTTCGAAATGCGAATCATTCTTCGCTGGCCGCATGGAAGTGTGGCAGCTCGATCACATGCCGCGAGATGGGTCGTTCTTTACTTTGGGAGAGCCTTATCATTACTTGGGCTAGCTCTTCACTATTTCTTATGTAGTCGTGACCCGGCATCGTCTTCTCTTCCTCAGCCGGTTTCGGTTGGTTAAGCCATGATTCGACCTGGCTGTGTTGATGTTCTTTCTCGACGGCTTCGTACTCCGCTTCTGGGCTCACTTCCGAGATTATTTACAATAGTGCAAGTTCCGCTCGTGTCAGCTTTGCTTTTGCTCTCCCTGTCGGGGCGTCCGGTCAATTGTCGGCGCCATAGTGTGGGACTCGAAGAGTTGCCCCTCTGGTCTCGTGACATCAATACTCAGTGGTTCCCCTCTATCGATATGCACGGTGATGAGTCCTACCATAGGATGTGTGGGGCACCCCTTTTTCTGTGCAGGTGGTTGGTACGGTGCGGATTACCTCGGGATGGGTAATCGATGCGCCGCCAGTAAGGCGAACGGGCGTCCTCTCCAGTTTGGACGACCTGGTTGCGGGTATACTTCTTGCTACTAAGATCCGGCTCGAAGGATACGAAATTGTTACGAGTTATTGAATAGACAGCTGGCTCTCAACGAGTCTGCAAACTCCCGACAACGTAGTATATTATATTGCCTGATGCCATGGCTAGTCAAGGATACCTTTATGGAGTTCTAAAAGATACACATACAACACACAAACAAAATAATGAAGAAATGAAAAATCAAAGCATTTTTTTTTTACATTAACGCGCGCACAAAAGGGGATTTTGAAGTTCCCTTAAATGTCAGAGCACAGTGCGAGCGGATGGAGAGGAAGTGAATAAGGAAAGGAGGTGTCGATGTATATTGGTCTAAAAATGTCTGGAAATCACAACGACGAAAAAACACATGATCAGGCAGAACATTCCACATTCGTGTGGTTCGGCTAAAGAACGACTCTCTATGTTTATTTGTGTGCCTAAAGTCCACTTTCAACGTGAACTGATGCGCATTCACAGTTGACGGGTATAGCGGGAAAATGTCTGAATGGGCGGAACATATTCAGCAAGTTCAATTGAGCAACGACCGTGGTAATACCTATAGAAAAGAGATAGGCATAATATGTTGCGCCTGTGTTCCAACGACGGAATTGATCGACTTACGGCTGGGTCCCCAATGTTTCACTGCTCGTTTTTGCATCCTGTCGAGCACGTGTAGTGCAGTTTTGGATGCGTCTGACCAAATATGGGAATTGAACTCCATTTTTGGACGAATATACGCCTTGTAAATAGTGGCCAGGTTGGATGGAGTGAAGTATCTTTTGCATCTCTTAAGGAACCCCATACATTTGGCCGCGCTTTTCGCAGCTTTAAATATGTGGTCATTCCAGTTAAGAGTCGAATTAATTCGAGTGCCGAGTGAATTCTACTCGGTTAGATAATCCTTACTCATATATAATATCTTGTTGAGGTCTGAATTCAATGTATCAAGCATAAGTTGCTGATTGGTAGAGACGTTCGAAGAGTTTAGACGGGAGTGTTCGTATGAGTATGAGAAACTCAACGTGCTATCATCAGCAAACGAGTGAATTGGGTTGTCAGTAATAGACAAGAGATCATTTATAAAGATGAGGAAGAGAGTGGGTGAGAGTACCGAACCCTGGGGAACGCCTGTATTAATTTGATGGGAGACGGATTTGACACCATCAAGAACCACTTGTATTGGACGGCCAGAAAGATAGTCTCTTAGCCATTGGATCAGGGAATTGTCCACCTCATATGAATGCAATTTTGACAAAAGGGCTGAATGCCAAACTCTGTCGAAAGCTTTTGAAATATCCAATGCGACTACCAAGCTTTCACAGTGCTTTCACTCCACTTTTCAGTAAGGTACTCCATCAGATCTCCTGTGCGGCGGTGGCTACGAAAACCATATTGGTCATTTGATTCCAGATATTTCGAAAGTTGACGGTTGATAAGTGATTCCATTACCTTCGAGAGGATAGAAGTTAGTGCTATGGGTCGATAAGAAGAAAGTGATGATTTGTCACCGTTTTTGGGAATCGTCTGAATGTTCGCTGACTTTCATCTATTTGGGAAACGGCCAGTAGAATAAAACAAATGGAAGAGTTTCCGTAGTGGTTTGGCGAGCGAAGAGGAACATCTCTTTAAGAGGATTGGGGAAATGCCATCAGGACCAGCGGATTTATTTGTGTTTAGCTCTTTGAGTGCGCGGGCAACAGCACGCGTTCGGAAGCAAATCTGGCTCATGGTGTGCTGCTTATGCTCAAGTTGAGGTGGAACTGATGTGGTATCAGGCAGCGTTGAGTTGGCTGCAAAATCTGCAGCAAGTAGATTCGCCTTTTCTATTGCAAAGGTGACTGGTTTGTCATCGACTATAAGCGATGGAATGGATGAAGAAACTGAGTTTTGAATGTTTTTCACGAATGCTCAGAAGTTTCTACTACCTGTGGGAGAGCGTAGTATTTTTTGTCTCACTCTCTGGTCATGCAAGAACTTGGCGCGTTGAATATACGCATTGCAGTCATTTCCAGGTGTCTTAAATCTTTTCCGGTTTTCCTCAGTATTGTTTGATTTATACAATCGGAAGCACAAATCCTTAGCCTTAATGGCTTCTCTGCACCGGGAATCGAACCACATATTTCTCTTGGGTTTGATACTCTTTTCTCTGTGTGGAATAAAGGTCCGCATGGCAAGTAGAATCGTGTCTGTCAATGTGTCCGCTATAGAGTCAACATCGTTATTGAGGAATAATAACGACCAATTTAACCTCCCAAAAAAGTCGTTCAGACCTTCCCACTTGGCTTTCTCGTAGAACCATACTGTTCTTTTGGGAGCTTTCTCATTAACGTTACTGTCGGTTAGAATAAATTTAGCTGACACGACACAGTGGTCTGAAGGGCCCAAAGGCGAAGAAGCTTCAATTATGTGTTTGTTTGGGTGGAAGGTGAGAAACAGGTCCGGTGTGTTGGTGGAATGACCATCTATATCTTGTACCCCTAATGCCTCATTGACAAGTTGAGTTCAACTATTTGTTCAATTAGTTGTGTGTGTGTCCAGAGTGACGAAGCCACTGAGAGTTATGCACATTAAAATCACCCCAATAACGATTACAGTGCGTGGATATAGGGTCAAGATCCTATCGATAGAATCCGACAGAGCATCAAATTCGTTGAAGGATGCGTTTTTATCAAAGTTTGGGCTTCTGTAAAGAAAGCACTAATGAATGATATGCATACGAACGTGAAGTTTTATCCACGAGAAATTAAATTCTGGGTTGGAGCAGAGTGCATGTTGTGGCAGAAGCTGATAAGCAATGTCACTTCCTATGTACGTGGCTAGACCACGATGTATAAAAAACAAAGGCACTAACTTATAACCGGCTATAGTAAACATTACAAATATCTGTATCAGTTATTCCCTGTATTTCCCTAAGTGCAAGGATTGTTGGTTTCTGGTTACAGACGCAGGCAGACACAGAGGAGAAATTACATCTCAGGCCACGAATGT
Organism: Microdon myrmicae; assembly: GCA_963931805.1. NCBI lineage: Eukaryota > Metazoa > Arthropoda > Insecta > Diptera > Syrphidae > Microdon > Microdon myrmicae. The sequence continues at coordinate 205,710,537 of OZ007497.1, forward strand.
TGCAAAGATCGACGTGAAATTCCCGTTCCGTTGAAATAACGACGCAGAAAACCAATACCGCCTCAGAAAAGGATGCAAGTGGGACCCAGCGATAGATAAGCGGAAGCAATCACTACAGGTGTTATGCCCTTGTAGCAGGTGCCCCACTAGATCCGTGCCAAAATCCAAGTCACACCCCTTTCGTGACGAATATTACGCCAGTCAAAACACTAAAAACCCTCTAAAGATTATAAATCAATCGAGAGTATCGACGCCCGATGGACGCAACAGAGGTGCGAAAAGAGGAAAAACAGACACAGGTATTATGCCCTTTGTTGAGGTAGCTTGTAGTTGGAATTAAAATCGGTTTCGCTTACCTCCTTTTGTGTGTAATCAATAGCCACTGGGTCATCTCCCTTTATTGATGATTTTCTGCGGGGCCGCTTTTGGGTTGAAGTGGATGGCGTGAAGAGGTGTGCCGTCGCAACTTTCTTCGTTTGTGCGTGTGGGCTCGGTCTCCGCGAGCTTCTTGGAAGGGAATGGCGGCGTCTCCTGTTCTTAGAGGGGATTCCCGTTCTAGGGTCCGCAATATCTGGTTAAGATCTCTTTATTTTGTTTGGTTACTTTCCACCGGGAGAGTGTTCCGTGGACAACTAAAAGACTGGGCTTCTATTTTTTTTAAAGTCTCTTTTTTATTTTTCCTTTTTAGATTATTTTGACTCGGCATCGGACCAGGGGTTCGGCCTTCCAGAACTTGACTCATCTCGAAAAAAAAAAAAAATGGGTGGCGAGAGGGCCGACTTTGGCGAGACAAGGACAGATGTGTCCTTCATTTTGTCTCTGGCTTCTGGTCATCTTGCGATAACCAGAATCACCCACATCCGCGAGGATGTTGGGCTCGGTCTCGAGATATCTGGAAAAGAAAAAGGGGGGGAGGTATCTAAGGATAGTGTGGACATGGTTAGTTCGGATGTTCTCTAACTACTTGGGTGGAGGGATTGTGGGAAAGAAATCGTACAAGACCGGTAGGTCTTGAGTGCGGTAGTAAACGCAGATCACGTCTTTGGCGTCTGATAATCTGCGCTTTGGTCGGTGTGTGTGTGTGTGTGTGTGTGTGTGTGTGTGTGTGTGTGTGCTTGTGCTGTCTTGTACTGTGCGTGCGTGTTTGTAGTGTGTCAGCAGTAGACACTATGGGATGGATCCAGGAATCCTCTATTATAGAGGAGAATGTAGTTGGGAAGGGTGCTTTCTTCAGTTTTGTACTGAAGAAGAAATTGTGGTGGTCTGATCCGAAGAGATTGAGAGAGAGAGAAGGGTCAAGAACGCAAGATTGCCGTACAAGTGGGTTCTCGCTATTCTGAATCCTTTGAGGTACTTATATGCTAGTTCTAGCAAGTACTCATCGATAGGGACAATCGAGGCACCTTCATATAGGTGAGAGTTCGGGTAATGGCGGCCGTCAGGCCTTCTAAAGTGGTTGATGCATCTTCTGAGGATCTTTCTTTCGAAAATTTGAAGTCTTTCCATTTGGGCCGAAGATATGCAGGACCATATCGGAAAGGCGTACGATATTCCAGATCGGATTAGCTGCTTATAGCAGAGAAGCTTAACTTTGGTGTCAACTTTGTTGCTCCACTTCAAGATGTTGTGCAGTTGCTTAGACCGACCGAGGCCCCTTTGGAAAATGTTGGTCACATGTTTGATGAAATTCATTTTTGGGGTATAAATGACCCCAAGATATTTCATCCTGTCCTGTGGTCTAATCGTAGTATCTCCCATTTTTATTCGAATATTCTGTGAATATCGAGAAGTAGGTTGGGAGTATTTACTACTCAGAATTATAGCTACTGCTTTAGATGGGTTAAGTCGAATTTTCCATCGACTGTAATACTGATACAGTTCGTCCAGATGACGGTTGAGTCGGTTTGTTGCGAGTTTTGGGCTTGGACGTGTACACTAGGACGTCATCCGCATAGCAAATCTGGTTTACTCTACCATCCACAGGGTGAGGAATATCTGAGGTGTAGATATTAAATAAGATGGGGCCTAGAATGGAGCCCTGTGGTACGCCTGCGCCGGTGTTGAAAGTTCGGGAAAGCTTTCCATTCACTCGAACTTGGAAGGTTCTGTTTAAAACGAACTGGTAGATTATATTACACAGCGACTCATCTCGAAAATCAAATGTACCGTCCTTTTATACTTTTATGTCGTTGAGATTTGTCAACGTTTTTAATGTAAAAATTCCAAGAAGCACACACAAGATTTCATGTGCTTTAGTTGGAATAAGGTTCTTGAAAGTGATTAAAATTTATTTGAATAAATTCCTGGAAGGGAAATCATGAAATGCATTTTGAGTTAAGCATTTCATGATGTCAGAATTATTGGGAATTGGATCAATGCACGACAAATGGATTTTGGTTTAAATTTATCGTGCATATGATTCGATTGAATCAATGTGCGACAAATTAACTTTTGGTTTAATTTATCGCTCATATGATTCGATATGAAATTTGGATTTGGGTTATGGGGGGTATTGAGGATTTGGATGGGATTATTGGTAATATTGGGGATCTGGATGGGAGTAGTGATTTAGGATCGCTACACCTTGTAGTATGTGCCCCACTATATGCGTGCCGAAATCCAGGTCACATCCCTTTCATGACAAATATTACGCCACACAAAACACCAAAAACTCTCCAAAGATTATAAATCAATCGAGAATATCCATGCCTGAGGGACGCAACAGAGGTGCGAAAAAGAGGAAAAACAAACACAAGGAAAGGAAAGGGTATGATGTTTTCCCGCATTGTACACTTCCACACAATTTTCACAATACGGCGTGAATCCCATAGATCTCACTGCACTACACTTGGACGCGTTTGTGGTGATCCGTTTGTATACTTCCGATCCCACAGAAGACTTGGCATATGTTTTACATATGCCATGAAAAGGAGTGGATCCTTCCCAGCCTCGGTAGTCAGTTTTTCATATCGAGGTCGAATATCCTCGATCAAGTGGGTGTAGTAGTTTCTCGAGCATTGAGGATTGTCCCTTTGGAGACATTTGTACCGCCGGTTGGATTTGTGGCGTTGGGTTGGCTAGTGCAGTAGATCGCTTAGGGGGAATATGTTTTTGGGGGAGAGTTTTCATATTCTTTGTTTGGATCGCTTTGACGTTTTCAGCGAACGTAGATCCATTTTGGATGAAATTTTGTATAGCCTGTTTTCCGAAGTCTGACTTGGCTTTTTGTTTAGCTCGCATCTCCTTGGATATTTGGACTAGCTCTTTATATTTAGAATAGTTCCTGTAACTGGCCGGATGTCCTTTCTTACTGCAGTTGTAGCAAGTTGGCAAATTTATTTCAACTCAGACATTTGTTGTGCAATCGTATTTGGCGGGAGCTCGCACTTGCCAATATCGTGGGATTTTCCACAACGGACGCAACGCCGGTTCATGTTGCAGTTTTGCGAGCCATGCCCGAAACGTTGGCAACGTGTGCATTAAGGCATTTCACTGTTATGAAATATCTTGAAGACAACTTGCTGATGCAAGATTGGAAGCGACTTTGTCCGTACGAGTATTATAGAATCTATGTTTGTGCCTTGGGCAAGATGAAGCTCCCATATGTTCACCTTGCTGTATTTTTCTGGTCTGATTTTCACAAACCATTGTGGGGGACAGAATTTCGTACGTCAGTGAATTTGACGTTGGAAAATGTTTCCTCAAGGGCAATGACAATGTCGTTCTTTTCCCAACAAGCGGCGACTCGTTTTAAAAGGATCGTCCTTGACTTTTCGTCGGCCGCGGTGAAAGTGTAATAATTCACCTCTTTGGCCTTGAGGTTGCCGTTAACCTTACAGAACGTATGTTTACCGTAGGTTACGATTTTGTTGAGGCTTGGATTCAAGGTTAAAGTTGAACATTCCTTGTCGGTTCATATCACAGACGAACTCCTTTAGGTTGAGGTCGCGTGCAAAGACCTTAGGTTGATGCTTCTTTTTTAAAGCAAGTAGGTCGGCCCCGACCGCTGTTTGTGTGGCTTTTCGATATGAAGCGGTTTTTGGTTTTGGGGTTGTGGATGATGCTGCCTTCGGTGTGAACGATTTTTCCAAAGGAATGACTGTGCAGTGGGGTGTACTGTGAGGTTTGGCACGATTTCATTAGCCGAAACCGGGGATAATATTGGCGTACAACCGGTGGCAACACGTTTATTGAGGGGACCTCGCTCACAGTTTACTATTGTTCGGTGTTTTTCATTTTTTCCGCACGAACAGAGGTAGGCCAGTGGGGTAAGAAAGTATTGATGTCAGCGTATGACACTAGATTCACTGATACACCCCAACGATTGTTGCGCCGAATACACATGCACAAAAGATCGTTCACCCACGGAGAATGAAAATAAAACACTGGAGTTGTAGTTTGAAATTCATTTATTGTTCACTATTGGTCTTTTATTATGTTGCAGGATTAATTCGGTTTTTACAAAATAACTATCGGACACTTCCGTACAAGCTTAATGTTATTTCCCATCAAAGGGTCTATTGCTTATGGTAGTTGTACACCGCACTATATATCTCGGTAATGTCAGTTAGGATACTCAATTATTCTATTCCGTAGGTTTACGGCTAGATTAACGCAAGGAAAAAAACAACTAAACTTCCTCGAGTTGGAAAAATACGACACTCACAACGCGCTTGATGTTCTCTCTGGTGTAAAGCCTGACTCCAATGCGTGCGCACACTTCAGATGATGAATTTTGACTCCGACACGCAATGACCGCGACACATGTGCGTGGTTGGACGGTTAAAATCTGACTCTAGCGTATGTGTACGCGACGGGGGTTGTGATCTGACTCCACGATGATCTTTTCACTCCACATCCGCTAGCGGCCATCTTGATGGAATTTTCTATGCCGTGGTGGTCAGGTAAAGTACCCTTTGCTAGAAATGCGGACATCGATCGGTCTTGCACTTGTTCCAACAAAGGAACAAGCATTAGGGCTGCTGGCATCGTTATTGTAAATAAATCATAACGCTTGCCGAAGGAAGAAATAGGTTTCAGTGTCTTAAATAAACAGAAACACGATTTAGGGGTTCGTCGCTGGGATGCGCATTGTTTAGTTTAACAAATGCGACATGGGAGCATTTTGGTGTTTACCCAATCGCTCACGATCATGCCGTTGAAGGCTATAGGATTTTCGGTGACGATAGGTTGACCGGAGATTTGTTTGTCAAGGCAATGGCTAGGGTGGCTATTATTAGGTTTCATGTGGTGGTACATGTGACATGGTTGATGGCTGATAATTAGAAATTGGTTGCTCTGTTGGCAACCTGATAGTTATGGGGGCAATGTTTGATTAGGAATTGGTAGAAGGGACACGATCATGGGTATGGTTGTTGGAATAGCAATCATAATCGTGCCCGATTCAATGATAGGAAAATTATCGGCTGCAGCTGTGTCAACAAGTACGCTGGTCAGCGTGTATTCTTGGACCAACAGATTGTTGGAACAAGAACACGCTGAAAGATTGGCGTATGTTTGGTGATTATGACTGCTGACAAGCTGAGCGATAGGGAATATGGTGGTTCGTATATTATGAACTGGATAGTCTAATGAGGTGTATGCATGCTAGGGTTTGCTTACAGGTGAAAGCGAATGAAAGGTAGGTTGATTTAAGGAAATGGGTGGTTCTTTGTGAATGTTTAAAAGAACCCCCACGGGCCTACCCAAGTGTTTCAACATTTCTTCCGCCTTTTATACTCGCTGCCACCAATGCCTTTTGAGCAGCTACTGTGTACGGAGTGTCTTCCCAAGGATCAAATAATTCGCTATTGGCTGTGGCGTCTTTCTGGGAATCAGCTTGTTGCTGTCTGTTGGTATCTTCCGACGAATTGAGTGCGCTGCTTCTCATTACGTCCCTCCGAATTTGATGCACTGTGATGCGGCGTCCTCTTGATAATTGCATCGTACGTCGCCAACAATTGTCATGAAATTCGAATGAGAATAGTTTACCTTCCGAATTCTTTATCTGAGTATCATCATGCCATTTTTCTAATATGAGGTCGAGTCATCTGCCAAGCTCCGAAACGTAGTTAATGTTTTTTTTCGATCATACCGTGGAACCTATTGTGGGACGTGTTATTTTACCGGGGTCCAGCGTTGAGGCAAACATACCATCTATTCCAACCTTTTTCAATAGGTCGATCAGTTAAAGTTCAAAACGGGATCAAAGATTTCTTTCGATCTTTTCTCGGAGCTTAAAGCGTGGGGGGGGGGGGGGGGGTACCTTACCGGGCGTTGGAAGCGGGCTTACATCCTTACAAGTACAAGACCAATGTACATCGATACTTTTGAAGAACGCCGCACTAAAAAAACCGAATAAAATCATGTCGTATACTAGATCATTAAACGTGACAGTCCACAGCTTAAGTAGCGAGTTGAAACATCTCCTTGTATGCGCGGTCGTGGTTACCTGTTGATGTTCTGATTCTGAAGTTTTCATAGAATCACATTCACTTCATCACAATGCGCTATATGAATACTTGAAACTTGTAATGACGAAGAAGCGCATGAGAACATGCACGTCTGGTTCAGCTGAAGAAAGCATTTCAAACTGAAATACTTCATACAAAAAGAAACATGAAATTTACCATTAAATGAAGAATACGAATATCTGGAACCCAAAAAAAAACGACACTTCATAGTTAAATATAGGTCTTCAAAACTAATCCTGTCAAATGAAAACCATACTGCTTTTCGTGAAGGTTTATAATTTTTGAATACTAAAATTTAAACAATTATTTCGAATACAATTCAATATAGCTGCCTTCATGTTTACATTAACAGTATCATGATGGATTATTCTTCAACCTTTTTTGTTTAAAGGAAATATCTCCATTTCCGTCCGGCCGTATGTTAGATGGCATCCGTATTCTTCTTAGAATTAAATACATGCCAATGATGTGCCTACATAAACCGGATTTCAAGAATTGTTGACAATTGCATTGTCCTTTAGTCCAGGTTTTCCCACTCATCGGTATTAATATACGGTGGGTATGGAAATGGAATTGCTTATATTGATCAAATGTGTGCCATGCGTTTATTTTACAAGAGCTTTTCGAGAGAGACGGTTTGAATGCCAGGTAGATGGTATAATTACCCGTTGTACCACTTTTTACAACATTCTTAGCATTATTTGCCCACTTAAAGCTCTCTGACCATAATCGAGGACGTATTGTGGGAATCTCAATGATTTTCTTGGAATTCAACGTATAATCATATGACCAATCGCTAACTTCATCTAAGACTTTCACAAAAAACCCTTCAAATCCTAACAGTTGGGATAGTTTAAGGTTAATCTTAGCATTATCACAAAACTTCTTCAACCTAGTATTATTGCTAACATAGCTTACAGCAGCTCCTTCATACCAGTTTTTGTTCCTTCCCAACCATCGACTTTTAAACAATCTACAAAATTCTACTTCATTGCACCATTTCGCTAGAAAATAGTTGGATGCTTTTTGGAAGACTTCATTTGAATCTGCTATTTGCAGCATTTCGATATCTTCTGTCATCTCATTCCGTGACTTTGTTGGTATGTGTTCCACCATCAGCTTGTGCATATACTTTCTAGTATGGGACCAACAGCAAAGCATTACCGTACCCTTCCCAAAAACTTTACTGAAACTTTTTCTAAGATTCTCATCCCCGTTGCATAACAGATATTTTGGTGTCAGATTAATATTATAGTGAGTTTTGACAGCAGTCTTCAACGAAGAAAATAAAAATTGGAAATCCTCCCGGGTGCCCACCATGCATACTAGGATACCAAATGGGTGGAAGTGCCCATCTCTGTCAGTAGTACCGCAAATATACATTGGTAGGGCCCTCCACATGATGGTGTAGTCCGATGAAATCTGAATAATTTCAGCGGTGGATGCTATTTTGAGGAGATGCTTTGTTGAGAGGAAGAAGCGAAAAGAAGGCTTTTCATCATCAAGATAAGATACTTCATGTGACACAACAAACGATGAGTGCTCATTTTCGGATGGTACGGACCGTTCTGATAGTCGGTTATGAAGTTCATGTAAGTCAATGATTGTTGATTTCCTTTTCTGGTTTTCCAGTTGAGATATGTATTCATCAATATACACATTGTTTGGCATGGGAAGTGCAGACAATTTATTGAGACATTCCAAAACATCGTAAGGTTTGCCACCGCAACTGCAATAACACTTTATGACTCGCCTAACAGATTTTGTCAGTTTTCCTTGGGATTGGACTTTATAGTCACAGTTAGTTTGCATATGTAAGATTTTTTCAGATTCAGCATCATAAAGAATAAATATTGAGTCTGTGTGCTTTTCTTCAGGCAGCTTAATTTTATGACAGGTAAAATAATGTTTTCTTAAGCATTGGCCTTCATGAATTCGGTGGATACCCCAGTCGCCTGGTTTTAACATCTCTGGCATATCATCCGGATTGTTGTATGATTTCTCAAAAAGCCATAACGGTGGTTTTGCTTGATATTTGTCATCATCTTCAATATCTGCATTTTCAATATCTTCATTTTCAATATCTTCATTTTCAATATCTTCATTTTGAATGGCCAGTTTTATTGGACTCGGAGAGTTCCATTTCCTATTTGCGGGAATATCAAATCCAATCATGATACTACTCTTGAATCTATCCTGGTGGAGCGAGAGATAATTTTTAAGGCGTTTAAAATTTAATCACTCACTTATCCGAGATATTTCCAATTGAAAATAAATAAATAAATAACAACAAATAAAAATAATAAACGAATATCGAATTTTGGATTTTGGAACTTAAATTTTTATAGACGCAAAATGTTCAAAAATCTTTTGACAACTATCTCACGTCTCACGGACTGTGTGAATTAATTATGCTTAAGTAATGCATACGCCTACTCTGTAGACTTTTTTTTTTTAGAACAGAGTATTTGAAGGTTTCAGGAGTAAACGTTTGAAAATATCATTCAATATTTAACACTAGATATACCGACAATTTGAGTTACCTATATTTATCGACACCAGTCAAAATGACTGGTCTTAGAAAAAATGGATAGTGGGACGTCCGTCTTTATATATTTTAAAAAAATGATAAATTACTTCAATTATAGGTTAATTGTAATATTATTTATTAATTATAAATTCATTTATTAATTAATTGAAACATAATAATATTCAAATTCTCAAACATAAATTAATTAATTCACAATATAACATAACTAACATTTGTTTGTACTATACATTATAATAAAGAGTACCTATAACATAATCCTGTAACATAAATAGCAATTCGAAATTTTTTTTCAATTCTGATTCAGAAACCTATAAAGGAGCAGTAGTATTGAATTTGACACAATTTTTACATACGTACATTTTTCTTTGTGTACATTTTCCACATAACAGTTCAATTGAAAAGTCCCCGGCCTTCCATAGTAAAAAAAACATTTTTTTTTTGCCAAAAATCGTTTTTTTTATTCAACATAATTCCCTTCGAGGGTGATACACTGATTATAGCGACCCTCCAACTTTTCGATACCTTTTTTGTAGTACGATTTGTACTTTGCTCCAAAGTAGGTCTCAGTTTCGCTGATCACCTCTGCATTCGACGAAAATTTCCTCCCAGCGAGCATTCTTTTGAGATCTGAGAACAGGAAATAGTCGCTGGGGGCCAGATCTGGAGAATACGGTGGATGCGGAAGCGATTCGAAGCCCAATTCATGGATTTTTGCCATCATTTTCACTGACTTGTGACTCGGTGCATTGTCTTGGTGAAGCAGCACTTTCTTTTTCTTCAAATGCGGTCGTTTTTTTTCGGCGATTTCGTCCTTCAAACGGCCCAATAACGCTGTGTAATAGTCGCTGTTGATAGTCCTTCCTTTTTCAAGATAGTCAATGAAAATTATTCGGCGCGCATCCCAAAATACCGACGCCATAACCTACATAACCAGCCGACTGTTGCGTTTTTCCACGCTTTGGGGCGGGTTCATCATGTGCAGTCCACTCGGATGACTGTCGATTGGACTTCGGAGTGAAATGATGGAGCCATGTTTCATCCATTGTCACATATCGACGCAAAAACTCGGGTTTATTACGCTTGATCATCTCCAAACAACACTGCTCCAAATCATCAACTCGTCTTTGTTTTTGGTCAAAAGTGAGCTCGCGCGGCACCCACTTTGCACAGAGCTTTCTCATACCCAAATATTCGTGAATGATATGATGTACACGTTCAGTTGATATCTTTAGAGTGCCTGCTATTTCATTCAATTTCAATTTACGGTCATTCAAAATCATTTTGTGGATTTTTCTAATGTTTTCGTCGGTAACAACCTCTTTTACAAATAGTCGTGGTCTTATTATTATTACACTGTCCTGTTTGACACCATTTACATGTGATACTTGAACTTGGTATATTAGCTGCTGAGATACCAGCTTCTTGTGGTTTTCTCTTGAAATCGAATATTCAGAAACAAGTTCTTCAGCTAGAAGACACAAAAACTTTTTTCTTGATATATTTTTACCTGTCGTGTTTTTATGCGATATCCAGGCATTTATCGCAGCTAAATCTAGAATATTGAAAAGAAACTTGAAGTGGCCATCTTCTGGAACCTGATTTGACGCTATATTTATGTGCCATTTGGTCAGTCACATCGACGCCAAACTTAGTATTGTTATAAAACGACACAGTTTCGGGTAATTTCTTGTTCGTTTTATCAATTGTCATGTATTTGTGCTTTGTACTAAGCAAAAGTACTTTCTTTTTCGGTTTACTCTTGTAAATAGTAAGTGTACATCCATTTGATTCATAAAGCAACGTTGAAAACCGAACCATGCTATCTTTCTTTTGTTTGCAAATATTTGGAAGTTCCTTTTTATTTGCACATATTGTTCCAACCAATGTAGTATTTTTTGATAGCAATTTGAACGCCAGAGGAAAACTTGTAAAGACATTGTCCGTTGTTATGGTTGTGGAGGTTATAGTTTTAAGTTGGATCTTAATTCTTATCTCCGTTGGGGAGATCCGATTGTTCCCGGGGTTTGTGAAAGACGATTTTTCTTCTGTTCTTTTATTTATTATTTATTTGATGTCTTAATTTTGCTTTTAGCTTCTAATTCCTTTTTAGTTGTATTCAAGTTTTTATTTAAGAATTAGGTTAATTGGCGGCGGTTCGCCCTTCGGAACCAGACTGATTATAGATTTTTTTTTTTTTTTACTTTGTTGGCCAGCGGTTCGGCCTCTGGAGATCTACTGATCTCGAAATTGAAATTGGTCGCCCTTTTATTCTATTTTGAGTTGAGAATTGTCAACTATTTTAGTGCCAAAATTCCAAGAAGCACACACAAGATTTCGTGTGCTTCAGTTGGAATAAGGTTCTTGGAAATAATTAAGAATAAGTTGGGTAGGTTCCTGGAAGGGAAATCATGAAATGCGTTTTGAATTAAGCATTTCATGATCTCAGGATTTTAGGAATTGAATCAATGTGCGACGAATTTACTTTTGGTTTAATTCGTCGCTTATGTGATTCAATATGGAATTTGGATGTATTATGTATTAATGGGAAGTATTGGGGATTTGGTCAGGATTATTTAGGTATGTTGGGGATTTGGATGGGAGTGGCGATTTAGCATCGCTACAGGGTTCTACCTTTCATAGTATATGGTTCTATAAGTTTGAGAACAATATATTCTCTTAGGGGTGTTGATGAATCTCGTACTTCATCCTTTCCTAAATAAGGAAATCCATTTATTACATATCTACTTTCAACGTCTGACCCCAGCCAAAATTGTATGCCATATTTGTCGTTCTTGTTCAGCATATATTGTGGGAACCTGCATCTGGCCTTCGTTGGAAAGAGTTGCTCATCCACGGTAATATATGCTCCTGGCTTGAAGCATTTTTGGCTATTTTCAATAAATTTGTTCCAAACTGTTGAAACTAAAGCAAATTCGTCTTTTGTAAACGTTGACTTCTCTGGTTTTTTTTTTGTTGTCAAAACGAATATAACGTAGAATCTCTGTAAATTCATTTCTACTCATAGTTTTAGAAAAAGTTCGGTCCCCACCTTTTATTCCATAAATATTCAAGTCTCAAAGTTTTTGCTTCGTCACGCCCCACATGCATACAATACCGCAATGAACGCCTTCAATTTTGCTTTCGTACGTTTCCATTCTGTCTTCAAAATTTGAGAAGCTTCCAGCTCTGTACAAGTTCTTACATGCTCTAGAACAGCGGTCGGGGAACTTTTTTAACCATTACCCTGAAATATTTTTGCGTAAGTCGGTATTACCCCCACCCCCCCCCTCATTCTGAAGAGCAAAACAATCAATGTAAATTTTAAATAAACATTATTTATTGAATTAATTTACATTTACATATTTATAAAAAAAGTTACCTGGAAATAGTAAGTACAAACAAAATAAAATTCTTAAATTGGAACAAACAAAAGTTAATTGAAAACTTTCCCCCTTCAGGTTTTGGACAAATGACGTTGCTTCATGTTTGATATTTTTTGATTATTTTTTTTAATAGGAACTTTTTGATGTAAGAGCAATTTGAATACAGTTTTCGGCGTTTAATCGATTTCTGTTTTTCGTTTTTATGTTCATTAGAGTGGAAAGGCCTTGTTCACAAAGGTAGGTTGTTGCAAATGGCAGCAATTTTTTTACCGCCTCCTCATGTGCAATTTTGAAAGCCTTTGGAGCCTTTGACAACCAAAAAAACGACAGATTTGCTTTGGTCTCAAATTGAATACGTGCTTCAGTATTGGATCGAAGTTCAAGAATTGCCTCTGCCAAACCTGGAGGTTCTTATGGTATGTTAGTAATTTCGCATTTAAAAGGATCTACAACCCAATTCACAGTATGTACATCAAGATCTGGAAAGTAGTCAGAGTTTGGTTAGATGTTTTATAACTGTATCCTTGATGTCATCAAAAGTAATATTTTCACAGTCTTCCAAAAACAAAGCTAACTTTGAAAAAGAGGCTATCTTGTTCAGTTCTGCTTTATATCTCCAATATTAAAGCTTTAATCCAAACGCTGATAGTATTTCTCTGGCTGAAATGATATTAATATTTTTTCCTTGCAATTCTTTGTTCAATTTATTTATGTTCTCAAAAATGTCAGCTAAATATGCGAGATGTGCAACCCACGAGGGGTTTTAAAACTTATCTGCGAGAATATTCTTTCGATCAAACATAAGAGTTTCAAGTTCACTTATGAGAGCCCACACTCGATTTAGAACATTTCCGCGAGAGAGCCACCTTACTTCTGTATAATAAAGTAGGTCCGTTTTTCCGCTTCACCGTCCTGACATAATTCACGAAATACCCGCGTGTTTAGTGCATGTCCTTTGATAATATTAACAATCTTGATGACATCATGCATGACGGCTTCCAGTGTCTGGCGATGGATCATACAGTGAATAACTTCAATATTTGGATTATTTTTTTTTCATCAAAGCCGAAAAACCATTAATATGACCCAACATAGCTGGAGCTCCATCAAGAGACACAGCAATACAGTTTTCCCACTTTAACCCTCTGTAGGGTTATATTTGTATAGGTTGTTCTTCTTACCTCGGTTCCGGGTCTTTTGGCCTTGTGTTCAAGATGAAAATAGGAGATTTAATTAGTTTTTATTTTATTTTAATCATTGTGGCCGTTCTGGCCTCCGGATCCAAACTCATCTCGAATCCAAAATTCACTCCCCTTTTATACTCTGTGGCAACAGAGATTTGTTAAAAATATTACCTAAAAATTCCAAGAAGCCCAAACAAAATTGTGTCATGAAATGAGAAATCATGAAATGCATTTAGTATTACGCATTTCATAATTTCAATAGTTATAGGGAATTGAATCAATGCACGCCAAATGGACTTTCGTTTAATTTCGTCGTGCATATGATTCAATTGGATTGGGATATAAGTTACTTGGAAATTGAATCAATGCGCAACAAATGAACTTGTGGTTTAAATTTATCGCGCATATGATTCAATTGGATTGGAATTATAGGTAAGTGGGTGAGAGTAGTGATTTAGGATCACTACATTCCTCCCCCCTTTAGAAAAGAAAATTAGTCTGGAAGAGGTTAATTTTCTAGAATGAGTGAAAAGCAAGGGGCGGTGGCATTTTGAACTCGCGATAGTTTACATTTTTTGTTTTAGTTTAACATTTAATGCATTAATTCGTTATGTTTAATATGTGTGCTACATGTTGTATTTTCTCTTTTGCGGTACTGCTTCTTAAGTTTGTTTGTATAAAGAATGGTATGGTATTTATCTAATAATTGTGGCTGGTGTCATGTTTACATTTATCATTTAAGTATATTAATGAAAGTGAATTTTAAAAATAGACATATGTATTATAAGACTAAGTAAATAAATTTTGAATTAATAAATGTTCTTATTTTACTTCGTGTTTTATAACGTTATTTTTCTAATCTATACTTAAGCCATTAATATTTATTTTTTGTTGTTGTTCATTTAATGCTAGATTAATAGAGATAGATGTGTATTTATTTTTAAAGAGCGCCTTACACTAGTAGTAAATACGAATTATATTTTATAATATTATATAGAATTCTTTATATCTTCATTCTTTCTTTGTATTTTGATTTAATCAATTGATTACATGGCAATTTTAGCTTAGGTCTGTTTTCGTATATCTGTATATATTTTTTCAAATAGTTATTTACAATTTAGTATTTATAAATTGTCTTCCTCATTGGGGTCAATGTTTTTTTTGTTTTATTTGTATGTGATTTTTTTTTTGTATTTCATTCCATTTATTTTAATATTACCACTTTTGTTGTTGTTGCCCTTTTTGTCTATATTGTATATTCATTGGTATTTTTAAGTAATAAAGTATTGAACTACAATACACCCTGGGGATAGTAAATGTCTAAGGTTGATAGTGGAAGGGGAGGTGAAACTAGGGTGAAGATCAGAACTAATCAACCTTGGAATACGATTTCAGTCTCCTATTGCTTATTACCATTGATTTTTGACCAATTTTGATGGTCGTATTGTTTGGCTCGGTTATTTCTGTAATGAGGAACGGGCCCTTCCAGATGGGTGTTTGTTTATTCTTGGGGTTTTTGTATCTTACCAACACCATGTTTCCCTCATGAAACGTTCCTGACTGTGGTTCCTTACCGGAGCAGGTGGTTACCTTTAACGAACGGCATTCATTACACTGCTTTCTATATTTCCGAATGTCGGAGAGCATGGACGGCCACCAGTATCTTTGTCGTATCTTATTATACGATTTGGTGATGCTTTGATGTCCATCGGAAGGGGAATTGTGATAAACCCTGAGTATCGTCGCGATCTCATCGAGGTTTATTATTTTTTCGGGTGTTGTGGGCTTTTGGAAAAAGTTTGTATTTTGAGAGGAGCTGGGGCACGAAGTTTTTGGATTAGCTGACGAAGTGTCAGTTATTTGATTAGTACTTTTGATGTTACCACTTAGCTCCTTGGGGTTCTCCTTTTTATGGTTAAGATTTAACCTGAAGATTTTGTGCTTACCTTGGGCTTGCTCCTGTTTCCCTTTAGCGTATTTATTTTCAGGTGCCTCTTTCTCGACCTGTGAGAACTTTATTGGCACACTAAATGCTTTGGGGTTTATTTCCGTGCGAGGAAAAGTGACGCGTTGTTTGGGGCCTTCCACATTGCAATATTTTGACAAAAAGTCATTTCCAAGCAGACCGTCTTCTGATAGACCGGGCATACTGCTCACTACTTGGAACTTGCATGGGAGTTTAGACCTACCTTTTAAATGGAAGTTGACCTTGCAGCTTCCCAAGGTCCCAATGCTTCCGAACGGTGTCTCTAAAGTGCAAGCCTCTTGCTGATTTATTTTGGCGTCTGATTTTCCAAGGCAATTTTTGTTAATCAGGCTTACTTCCGCACCGGTGTCCACTACTAGCGTTGTGTTTTTGTTAACACCTACATCTATCGGTAGTTGGACGGTGGGAATGCTGGTTAATGGCGAGAGTGGGGTCCTTACATGGTAGGTCCTTTTTGCCACCGAGGGTTTTGACCTTCTTCGTTTTGGGCTCGAAATGGGGGAATTCTTTGCAGGTTGGCATTGAACTCGCGACTCCCATTTCAGCTTTTGCTGACAGGATCCTAGATTGTGACCTTGTTGGCCACAGAAGTCGCAAGTCTGCCTTATGTGCAGAACTCTTTTTACCTCCCTTAATCGCCGGCAATCACGGATATCGTGATTTAATTGCTGGCAGTGTGTGCAAAAGGGTGTATTTTTCCTTTTGACACAATCCTCATAGACGTGCCCCCTTTTGTTGCAGTAACTGCAGGTTATTCTGCTGAGGGAGGCATCGTGTGTCAATGATATGTTGGGAGGGTCTGATTCTATAACCCCTTCGGTTCCCCTGTATGGTTGGTCAGCTGGCGGTATTTGCGCCTGGAGTTGAGAAGTTCCCTGTGCTATGGTTTGGATGTGTGGCAACCGTTCTATATTTGGAATATTGGGCATTTTTTGAGTTAGGGTTTGTCCCAGCTGGATACCTAAAGTCCGTTTATAGGCTTCTGAAGGCGCTGTTGGTGTATACGGCGAAGGAGAGTTAAATGAAACCTGCGAGGAGATTAATGGCAGCTGAGGTTGTTGGATTTGTTCCAAATCTAACGTTTTTTCCATTAAGGAATCTATTGGTACATCGCCCATCAGTAATAAAAATTGTCGATGGTACGGATTTATCAACCCCTTTTTGTAGATGCTTTTTGCAAAGTCATCTAATTGTATCTTTACGGCCTCAGACAATATGGGACCGTATTTTAGTTCCGCGGCTTTCTTACATTCCCTTAACGACTTCTTTAGTCGTAATTGGAATAGGATAATTGCTTCTGCCGGATTTTGCCGAGTAGCTAATAGCCTATTTACCAGGTCCTGATAATTTTCTGCTGGCAAATAAACTTTCCTTAGCAAGTCCTCGGCTTCCTGAAACGTTGCGAACGGAGTGGACGCGAATAAGGCAGAAGCTTCACCCCGTAGCCTAGTAGGGAATATTTGTAAGAAAGCCCCGTGTTCTTCAGTCCTGAGGCAGTTTAAAACCCTCTTGCAGCAATCCAAAAAGGTTTCCAATTCTGCACCTATATGCGGATTTGGTTCCCCGGAGAAGATGGGGATTAGCTGTGCTGACAGCTTCGCAACCTTTGTGTAATCAATGGCCATTGTTTCAAAGGTTGCGAGATCCGTTTGGTGCTGAGGAGCTGAAATTTCTGATAGGTTTGGACTGGGGTCGCGAGTTTTGATCGGGGGGGTTACTTCGATTATTGTTCCGCTGCGAAGTTTCTTGGATGAAGGAGGTACAGGGTCGTGGGGCGTGCTAGGGCTTGAGGTGGTTTCTTGTTCCATAGACCGACAGAGAATAATATAATAATAGTAACAATATAAACTGGAGAGAGGGATACAGGTATATGGGTTTCAGATGTTTGCTATCCCAAGGGCGAGTGTTAAGATTATTATTTTTGTTTAGAAATTCTTCCCTAGGATAGGCAGGTGCACAATATAGACAGACAGACAACTAGGGATATACGTTTTACAAGGTTGATTGGTAGTTTTGGGATTATTTTAGAATAGCTTAATGATAAGGTAAATATATGTTGTCATTTATGATTAATTATAAGGAACATGGTAAACTATACTCAATCAAAGCAAATTATTCCTATTAAAAAGAAAAATAAATGGCCACTTAGCTGTTCTCTGTTGTTGTAGTTGTTGAGCAAGCTGCTGTCCATTGGTCCTGCTACTGTTGGAGCTCCTGCTGTTTCCCTTGCTGTTCTAGCCGCTAGTGGCGTGCTGGTAGATTACTGCCTGTTTTGTTTGGTTTTCCGCTGTTTAATAACTGCTGCTGTTGGTTGCTGTTTAATAACTGCTGCCTTCGTATCTCTTCTCCCATTTTTTTTTTTTTTTGAATTTACTTTTTTTGTTTTTACACTGGTATTTAGCCCCAGGTACGCTTTTAATTATTTTTTTTTTTTTATTATTTTTTTATAGCACTTCCTGGTGTTTAAGCCCCAGGCACGCTTTGAATTATTTTTTGTTGGTTTTAGATTTTAATTACCAAGTCGTACCTCCGAAGCCAGACTCAGCTCCGGACGCAGGGCTGAAGGTGTCTTGTGCCCAGTACGCTTGGATATATATTATTGTAGTGATCAAGGGTTTTCAAGCACTTACAAGTGTTTAACTTTGGCTTCCTTGATCCTACCGGCTGCGCCAATTATGTGGGGTTATATTTGTATAGGTTGTTCTTCTTACCTCGGTTCCGGGTCTTTTGGCCTTGTGTCCAAGATGAAAATAGGAGATTTAATTAGTTTTTATTTTATTTTAATCATTGTGGCCGTTCTGGCCTCCGGATCCAAACTCATCTCGAATCCAAAATTCACTCCCCTTTTATACTCTGTGGCAACAGAGATTTGTTAAAAATATTACCTAAAAATTCCAAGAAGCCCAAACAAAATTGTGTCATGAAATGAGAAATCATGAAATGCATTTAGTATTACGCATTTCATAATTTCAATAGTTATAGGGAATTGAATCAATGCACGCCAAATGGACTTTCGTTTAATTTCGTCGTGCATATGATTCAATTGGATTGGGATATAAGTTACTTGGAAATTGAATCAATGCGCAACAAATGAACTTGTGGTTTAAATTTATCGCGCATATGATTCAATTGGATTGGAATTATAGGTAAGTGGGTGAGAGTAGTGATTTAGGATCACTACATTCCTCCCCCCTTTAGAAAAGAAAATTAGTCTGGAAGAGGTTAATTTTCTAGAATGAGTGAAAAGCAAGGGGCGGTGGCATTTTGAACTCGCGATAGTTTACATTTTTTGTTTTAGTTTAACATTTAATGCATTAATTCGTTATGTTTAATATGTGTGCTACATGTTGTATTTTCTCTTTTGCGGTACTGCTTCTTAAGTTTGTTTGTATAAAGAATGGTATGGTATTTATCTAATAATTGTGGCTGGTGTCATGTTTACATTTATCATTTAAGTATATTAATGAAAGTGAATTTTAAAAATAGACATATGTATTATAAGACTAAGTAAATAAATTTTGAATTAATAAATGTTCTTATTTTACTTCGTGTTTTATAACGTTATTTTTCTAATCTATACTTAAGCCATTAATATTTATTTTTTGTTGTTGTTCATTTAATGCTAGATTAATAGAGATAGATGTGTATTTATTTTTAAAGAGCGCCTTACACTAGTAGTAAATACGAATTATATTTTATAATATTATATAGAATTCTTTATATCTTCATTCTTTCTTTGTATTTTGATTTAATCAATTGATTACATGGCAATTTTAGCTTAGGTCTGTTTTCGTATATCTGTATATATTTTTTCAAATAGTTATTTACAATTTAGTATTTATAAATTGTCTTCCTCATTGGGGTCAATGTTTTTTTTGTTTTATTTGTATGTGATTTTTTTTTTGTATTTCATTCCATTTATTTTAATATTACCACTTTTGTTGTTGTTGCCCTTTTTGTCTATATTGTATATTCATTGGTATTTTTAAGTAATAAAGTATTGAACTACAATACACCCTGGGGATAGTAAATGTCTAAGGTTGATAGTGGAAGGGGAGGTGAAACTAGGGTGAAGATCAGAACTAATCAACCTTGGAATACGATTTCAGTCTCCTATTGCTTATTACCATTGATTTTTGACCAATTTTGATGGTCGTATTGTTTGGCTCGGTTATTTCTGTAATGAGGAACGGGCCCTTCCAGATGGGTGTTTGTTTATTCTTGGGGTTTTTGTATCTTACCAACACCATGTTTCCCTCATGAAACGTTCCTGACTGTGGTTCCTTACCGGAGCAGGTGGTTACCTTTAACGAACGGCATTCATTACACTGCTTTCTATATTTCCGAATGTCGGAGAGCATGGACGGCCACCAGTATCTTTGTCGTATCTTATTATACGATTTGGTGATGCTTTGATGTCCATCGGAAGGGGAATTGTGATAAACCCTGAGTATCGTCGCGATCTCATCGAGGTTTATTATTTTTTCGGGTGTTGTGGGCTTTTGGAAAAAGTTTGTATTTTGAGAGGAGCTGGGGCACGAAGTTTTTGGATTAGCTGACGAAGTGTCAGTTATTTGATTAGTACTTTTGATGTTACCACTTAGCTCCTTGGGGTTCTCCTTTTTATGGTTAAGATTTAACCTGAAGATTTTGTGCTTACCTTGGGCTTGCTCCTGTTTCCCTTTAGCGTATTTATTTTCAGGTGCCTCTTTCTCGACCTGTGAGAACTTTATTGGCACACTAAATGCTTTGGGGTTTATTTCCGTGCGAGGAAAAGTGACGCGTTGTTTGGGGCCTTCCACATTGCAATATTTTGACAAAAAGTCATTTCCAAGCAGACCGTCTTCTGATAGACCGGGCATACTGCTCACTACTTGGAACTTGCATGGGAGTTTAGACCTACCTTTTAAATGGAAGTTGACCTTGCAGCTTCCCAAGGTCCCAATGCTTCCGAACGGTGTCTCTAAAGTGCAAGCCTGTTGCTGATTTATTTTGGCGTCTGATTTTCCAAGGCAATTTTTGTTAATCAGGCTTACTTCCGCACCGGTGTCCACTACTAGCGTTGTGTTTTTGTTAACACCTACATCTATCGGTAGTTGGACGGTGGGAATGCTGGTTAATGGCGAGAGTGGGGTCCTTACATGGTAGGTCCTTTTTGCCACCGAGGGTTTTGACCTTCTTCGTTTTGGGCTCGAAATGGGGGAATTCTTTGCAGGTTGGCATTGAACTCGCGACTCCCATTTCAGCTTTTGCTGACAGGATCCTAGATTGTGACCTTGTTGGCCACAGAAGTCGCAAGTCTGCCTTATGTGCAGAACTCTTTTTACCTCCCTTAATCGCCGGCAATCACGGATATCGTGATTTAATTGCTGGCAGTGTGTGCAAAAGGGTGTATTTTTCCTTTTGACACAATCCTCATAGACGTGCCCCCTTTTGTTGCAGTAACTGCAGGTTATTCTGCTGAGGGAGGCATCGTGTGTCAATGATATGTTGGGAGGGTCTGATTCTATAACCCCTTCGGTTCCCCTGTATGGTTGGTCAGCTGGCGGTATTTGCGCCTGGAGTTGAGAAGTTCCCTGTGCTATGGTTTGGATGTGTGGCAACCGTTCTATATTTGGAATATTGGGCATTTTTTGAGTTAGGGTTTGTCCCAGCTGGATACCTAAAGTCCGTTTATAGGCTTCTGAAGGCGCTGTTGGTGTATACGGCGAAGGAGAGTTAAATGAAACCTGCGAGGAGATTAATGGCAGCTGAGGTTGTTGGATTTGTTCCAAATCTAACGTTTTTTCCATTAAGGAATCTATTGGTACATCGCCCATCAGTAATAAAAATTGTCGATGGTACGGATTTATCAACCCCTTTTTGTAGATGCTTTTTGCAAAGTCATCTAATTGTATCTTTACGGCCTCAGACAATATGGGACCGTATTTTAGTTCCGCGGCTTTCTTACATTCCCTTAACGACTTCTTTAGTCGTAATTGGAATAGGATAATTGCTTCTGCCGGATTTTGCCGAGTAGCTAATAGCCTATTTACCAGGTCCTGATAATTTTCTGCTGGCAAATAAACTTTCCTTAGCAAGTCCTCGGCTTCCTGAAACGTTGCGAACGGAGTGGACGCGAATAAGGCAGAAGCTTCACCCCGTAGCCTAGTAGGGAATATTTGTAAGAAAGCCCCGTGTTCTTCAGTCCTGAGGCAGTTTAAAACCCTCTTGCAGCAATCCAAAAAGGTTTCCAATTCTGCACCTATATGCGGATTTGGTTCCCCGGAGAAGATGGGGATTAGCTGTGCTGACAGCTTCGCAACCTTTGTGTAATCAATGGCCATTGTTTCAAAGGTTGCGAGATCCGTTTGGTGCTGAGGAGCTGAAATTTCTGATAGGTTTGGACTGGGGTCGCGAGTTTTGATCGGGGGGGTTACTTCGATTATTGTTCCGCTGCGAAGTTTCTTGGATGAAGGAGGTACAGGGTCGTGGGGCGTGCTAGGGCTTGAGGTGGTTTCTTGTTCCATAGACCGACAGAGAATAATATAATAATAGTAACAATATAAACTGGAGAGAGGGATACAGGTATATGGGTTTCAGATGTTTGCTATCCCAAGGGCGAGTGTTAAGATTATTATTTTTGTTTAGAAATTCTTCCCTAGGATAGGCAGGTGCACAATATAGACAGACAGACAACTAGGGATATACGTTTTACAAGGTTGATTGGTAGTTTTGGGATTATTTTAGAATAGCTTAATGATAAGGTAAATATATGTTGTCATTTATGATTAATTATAAGGAACATGGTAAACTATACTCAATCAAAGCAAATTATTCCTATTAAAAAGAAAAATAAATGGCCACTTAGCTGTTCTCTGTTGTTGTAGTTGTTGAGCAAGCTGCTGTCCATTGGTCCTGCTACTGTTGGAGCTCCTGCTGTTTCCCTTGCTGTTCTAGCCGCTAGTGGCGTGCTGGTAGATTACTGCCTGTTTTGTTTGGTTTTCCGCTGTTTAATAACTGCTGCTGTTGGTTGCTGTTTAATAACTGCTGCCTTCGTATCTCTTCTCCCATTTTTTTTTTTTTTTGAATTTACTTTTTTTGTTTTTACACTGGTATTTAGCCCCAGGTACGCTTTTAATTATTTTTTTTTTTTTATTATTTTTTTATAGCACTTCCTGGTGTTTAAGCCCCAGGCACGCTTTGAATTATTTTTTGTTGGTTTTAGATTTTAATTACCAAGTCGTACCTCCGAAGCCAGACTCAGCTCCGGACGCAGGGCTGAAGGTGTCTTGTGCCCAGTACGCTTGGATATATATTATTGTAGTGATCAAGGGTTTTCAAGCACTTACAAGTGTTTAACTTTGGCTTCCTTGATCCTACCGGCTGCGCCAATTATGTGGGGTTATATTTGTATAGGTTGTTCTTCTTACCTCGGTTCCGGGTCTTTTGGCCTTGTGTCCAAGATGAAAATAGGAGATTTAATTAGTTTTTATTTTATTTTAATCATTGTGGCCGTTCTGGCCTCCGGATCCAAACTCATCTCGAATCCAAAATTCACTCCCCTTTTATACTCTGTGGCAACAGAGATTTGTTAAAAATATTACCTAAAAATTCCAAGAAGCCCAAACAAAATTGTGTGTGCTTCAATTGGAATAGGATTCCCGGAAGTGTACACGAACTCTATCCGAACTAATTCCCGGAAGGAGAAATCATGAAATGCATTTAGTATTACGCATTTCATAATTTCAATAGTTATAGGGAATTGAATCAATGCACGCCAAATGGACTTTCGTTTAATTTCGTCGTGCATATGATTCAATTGGATTGGGATATAAGTTACTTGGAAATTGAATCAATGCGCAACAAATGAACTTGTGGTTTAAATTTATCGCGCATATGATTCAATTGGATTGGAATTATAGGTAAGTGGGTGAGAGTAGTGATTTAGGATCACTACACCTCCGTTACACGCGGCTGATCTGACAGATCAGAAAGGTGTATTTTTAGTTGCCAAACTGATGTGATTGGCAGCACTGAATCAAGCCTATTAGTAGCTTCCTAGCATTCATATAGGAGTGAGCTGGTAGTGTTATGGTGTTGATCAAACTGTTCAGAGTTCTTTTATATTAATTTTTGATCTATTAGATCACCATTGAGGACGCAGACGGTAGCTCTGATAGTGAATAATTGTTTTCTTTTAAGCATTTTATTGTAAGTTAGCTTTTTGTAAAGTTCATTTAGAAGTTTAGAATTGTTTTTGGTACATTTTTGTATGGATAATTATTTTTGAGTTTTTTTTTTTAGTATTTTGGCTCTTTATTATGAAAAATTATTGTAAGTTTGCTTTTGTTCAATATTATTATAAGGTACTTACTAAAAATATTATTTGGTGAATCATTTATCCTTTCAAACCCTTCAGTAGGTCGTCAGGTTCTAAAAAGTTTGATTCGCCTATTTTTGTTGTTTACATGATCTGTCAGATCACCGCGATAAATATGACACTATTTAGGGCCGCGTGCAACGGAGGGTTAAATTAGTGCTTTCAGTATTAAAGTATTCATTTACCTTATTATACACATCAATTCCACGAAATCTCAACTCGAGAGGAGAACAAAACAACAATTCCTCTTCAATTGCATGTGTACCTTTGTAGCGAACATATACCATTAGCTGTGAATTGCTACTAACATCTGTAGTCCCATCAAGCTGAATAGCAAAATATTTAGCCTGTTTTAGTGAGGAAATAACCTGTTCCTTTACATTTTCTGCCAAGATAGAAATCCTTTCTTTTACAATTTTTGCGGACAAAGGCACTGAATTCAGTTTATTCGCCTCTTTCTGACCACACATGATCTCTGTCATTTTCACAGCTGCTGGTTTAATCAAATCTTCACCAATAGTATATGGTTTCTTGTTTCGGGCAATCAACCAGGCTACTGCAAAGCTAGCCTTTGATGCTGAACGCTGATCAAAAATACCTAACAAGTTGCTGTCCAATCGTTGTCTTTTAACAGACATTTCTAAATTTACAAAGTATTCTCGCGGATTGGAAGACAGATGTGGATGCAAATTATCCAAATGTTTCTTCAATTGACTTTTTTTGAAAGATTCTGAAGTCAGTATTTTCAAACATACAACACACCGTGGTTTCATCGTACGTTTGTCTTCTATTTGTGTAAAACCATAATTAAGGAATTCTTCCTGGTATGTTCGTTTCCTATTTGCTGCCATCTGAAGGGTGACAGAAACAGTGGTAAAAAATTTACATTAAATTAAATTTTCAAATCGCGCGTACCTTGATAGTGGAAATTGATGATGAAATGATGTGTCTCGTAAGTAAATTGCACGCAATCAAACGACGCGTCGGAAAACCGTCCATAACTGACCGTTGAGTGCTAACTTTAAACATTACACCATACGCAGCGCCTCTAGTGGTCGATGCAAGAAACAACGTAACGCAAGCACGCACACACACACACACAACGCGCGTCTCTTGCTTATCACGCACACACCAAACGAAAAACTCGACTTCAACCAGAATTAGCGGCCCGGCCCGTATATCGCGCTTAATTGTTTAAGTTTGTTAACACACTACAATGTTTATGAAATAGCAATAGAAAAATTAGAAAAATTTCCCTATTACCCAAAAAAATTTCATTTTTACCCCATTTGGCGTAATTTACCCCGGTTCCCCGACCGCTGCTCTAAAATATACTGGTCAATCAGTAATAAAAATGCGCTACTTACTGCCTCCTTCAGAATAGTTCTTTTTGCATATGTTGTAGGCCTGGAAGCATCCTTGAAAATCCGGTGAACTGATAACCTGCCCGCAACAACCCCTTCCTTTATTTTTTGCCAAATAGCTCCGTTTGTAGAAATTTCCGTTTCACTTTCATATTCGTCACTAGAACTGGACGGCAATGACAAACATCTTCTTTTACGTCGCTTGACTCATCTTCATAGTTCGTATCAGAAATATCACTATCACTACTCTCAATATCAACACGCTTATTTTTCCTGACGTGTGAAGTACTTTGTGTATCTGAAAATTCGTCTTCGATATCATAAAGCTCATTATTTTCAACATCCGAACATTCCATAGGTATATTTTCCAAAAGCTTCCGTTTTGACATTTCTGGGGCCTGGCGATTATTATAAAAATAAAATTGAAAATAATAAATAATAGGATAATATTTATCTCTGTATTTAGTTTTCTTACTTAGAATATACTTACAATATATTTTTGAATATTTCGGTATCCAAAGAAATGTTTATTTCCAGTATTCTCAACAAAATTTCACAGTCAACACCACTCAAAGTTCAATCAACGACTGAACATTTATAATGTAGCCCATTTAGCCCCCATTTATTTATAAATTATTATCCACAAAACTCATTCCATCACGCAGAAAAATGCAACAGTCATTTTGACTGGTAAACTTTTTGATTTTGAATAAAAAAATAAAACTGACCTCCTAATATTATTCAATTAAGTATCGCTACAAATCTCATTGCATCGTTTCAAAAAAAAAAAAAATTGAGGTTAAGTAGGAATTTGAAAATGAAATTATAAAACCAGTCTTTTGACTGGTGTGGTAAATCTAGTGTTAATCTTACTAACAAGGGCAGTCCTAATCGACCTGAGACATAGATGGCGGCAGTTATTAAAGTATAATGACTGTGGTAGATAGTACCAACCTTAGATAGATAAGGTTTCAAGTTTGAAGGCGCTTCGTTGTTTATTACTTATTTGACAGCCATCAACAGTGAACGCTGAGTGAATTTGTATACATGAAAAAAATTCACCCATGTACACACATCCGTTATTGCCGTGGCCAAAATCAATTATGTGAAATACGAATTATTTCCTTAACACTCTCAGACTATTTTCTCTTTCCTTATTTCCTTAACACTCTCAGACTATTTTCTCTTTCCAAATTTGAAGAAATGGCTCGTTGGTAAATTCGAGCGTTGTTACTATCTACCACAGTCATTATATTTTAATAACTACAGACATCTACGTCTTTTTATTATTTTTTTTTATTTACTGGCCTGTAGGAACCAGGAAGTTCATGACCTCACCGACTCGGCTCCGCCATTGTTCCCTATCCTGTGCGCTCTCCTTCCACATTCGATCATCCGATCCGATCTCCTCGAGGTCCAATCTAACATTGTCCTCCCATCTTCGTGGCGGCCGTCCTGTCGGTCACTTCCCCGTTAGTTTACCGTCAAGAATTCTATGCACGGTCCTATCATCGCCCATTCGCGCTACGTGTCCGGCCCATCTTAATCTTCGCGACTTGATCGCTCTCACTATTATAGGTTTGCGGTATAGCTCTTCCATTTCGTGGTTGTGGAGTTTCCTCCATTGTCCTGACTCCTCGTCATATTTACCGCCAAATATACCCCTTAAAACTTTATTCTCGAATACGCGGAATTTGTTCTCTTTCCGTTTTGTGAGAGCCCATGTTTCGCATCCGTATAGAGCAATCGGCATGATTATAGTTCTATAGACACGGAGCTTTACATCTATGTCTCAGGCCGATTAATTCTGGGATTGTCCCCGTAGTTTTTGTTAAATAGATGGTATAGTAACAATAAATTCATTATTTTTGCATGGAATTGAAGGCTTCATTTAGCATAGTTAGAATGATCCGATGTTCTAACGACTTTGATCCACTTACAGCTGGGGATGTCTGGAGTTAAAATCGGCGGCTATGATGAAGGATGTATGCCCCGAAGACCTCATTAATTTGCCGATATCATCGGGATTAATGGGGCCATTATTGATTTTATGCGAGTGGTATACGGAGTATATATTCATCACCATCATCATCGGCACTACAAGCGGGATCCGGTCTTGGCCTTATTTAGCAAATCCCGAGGCTTGTTAAATTTTTTTATATTTTATTAGTATTTATTGGCCTGTAGGAACCCGGAAGTTCATGACCTCCCCGACTCGGCTCCGCCATTGTTCCCTGTCCTGTGCGCTCTCCTTCCACGTTCGACCATCCGATCCGATCTCCTCGAGGTCCAACCTGACATTGTCCTCCTATCTCCGCCGCGGCCGTCCTGTCGGTCTCTTTCCCGTTGGTCAACCGTCAAGAATTCTACGCACGGTCCTATCATCGCCCATTCGCGCCACGCGTCCGGCCCATCTTAATCTTCGCGACTTGATTACTCTCCCAGTATGTCTTCTACGTACGATGTGATTCTCACCAGTATGACATTTGTTAGTATTTTGTATGTGGCTGGGAGCAATGATATTCCTCTGTAGTTTTCGCAGTCAGATCTGTCACCTTTTTGAAAATGGGGACGACCATTGAGGTTTTCCATTCTTCCGGAGTGAGTTCCGTATCCCATATTGTTTTGAGCAGTTGACGGCTCCTTCGATCGGTTGCCTCTCCTCCATGCTTCACAAGCTCTGCCGGTATGCAATCGACTCCAGGAGCCTTGTTGTTTTTCAATCGATTTATCGCGTCTACAACTTCGTCGAAAGAGGTCTCTGGGATCTGAAGCTCGGCTCTATGTAGGTCTAGTGCGTTTATTTGTGGTTGATGGGTGCGTACATTGAGCAGATTTTCAAAGTACTGCTTCCATCTTGTCGCGATATTTTTTGTTTCTGTCACCAGACAACCGTTTGTGTCTCGGATTATTTTGGCTCTCCCTCGGTAGCCATTTCTAATTGAATTTATGCCGGCAAACATACCTCTGATATTCTTTGCTCTGGCATTTTCTAGTATTTTTTCGACCCAAGCCTTCTCCCATTAGCGTTTTTTGCGTTTGAAAAAAGTCTCGTCGTCTCTTTCCGAATTGTCGCGTATCTTTCTGCGTTGACTTCATCATATCTTTCTAGAAAGACTATATATGATTTACCAAAATAAATGTAAAAACGAAGACAAACAAAAAAAAAACAATAAAAATAAAGAGCGTTTCCCAGAAAAAAATTTGTGTTTCATTTGTGACTGTATTCGCTCCGTGTGTCGTTTTTTTTCTCTTTTGAACGGTGTTCCGTTTGTGTCTCGGATTATTTTGGCTCTCCCTCGGTAGCCATTTCTAATTGAATTTATGCCGGCATACATACCTCTGCTGTTCTTTGCTCTGGCATTTTCTAGGATTTTCTCGATTCTAGTCTTCTCCCATTCGCGTTTTTTGCGTTTGAAAAGTCTGGTTGTCTCTTTCCGAATTGTCGCGTATTTTACTGCCTTGACTTCATCATATGCTTCTAAGTGGATCATTCTGAGGCGTTTACGTTGTTCGATCTTTGCTCTGCACTCATCGTCAAACCAAGGTTTGGACTTATTTGTTTTCTTAAATCCTAATACCTCTTGGGCTGTTTGTTTGATTGTGTCTCTGATTTTTAGTTTAGTGTCCACACTATTGGCTTCCTCTTCCTCACTACTGTCATTCTCTAGGATGCTAAATCTACTCGTTAGTTCGTCTTGATATTCAGCCCTTTTGCGTAGGTCTTTTAGTTTATCAATCTCGAACTTTTTGCTCGTCTCCCGTGACTGTCCATGTAGGTTTGCTGCGAGCCGACTTTTAATTTTGCCCATCAATAAAAGGTGATCGGAATCGCAGTCTGCTTCTCTATATGATCTTACGTCAAGGATATTCGAGTGGTGTCTTTTGTCTATGAGCAAGTGGTTTATTTGTTTACGCGTTACGCCGTCGGGTGATATCCATGTGGCTTTATGGATTTGCTTGTGCTTGAACATCGTACTTTTAACTACCAGATCTTTTGACGCTTCGAACGTGATAATTCGAATACCATTATCATTTGAAATGTCGTGTAGGCTTTCTTTGCCTATTGTTGGTTGGAAGATATTTTCCTTTCCATTGAGGTCCCCGAGGAGGATTTTAACATCGGATGATGAGATCCCATCAAATACTTCCTCTAGGGTCTCGTAGAATGTGTCCTTCGTTTCTTCGTCGGTAGATTCTGTTGGGGCGTGTACGTTTATAAATACATAATTGTACCATGGGCCCTGTATTTTTAGCACCGACATTCGGTCATTAATAAATCGCACATCTTTCACATGGGGCGTAATCTTCTTGCTTATGATGAAGCCAGTTCCGAGATTATTTGTATCGGTACCTCCACACGCCAGTGTAAACCTGTTGGTTTCGATTACTTGATGTGGGAGTCGAACTTCCTGAAGCGCGACGAAGTCCATTTTATATTGTTTCGGGTTTTCTACGACCGTCTGTATCGCACCTGGTTTATATAACGTTCGAACATTCCACTTGCCGACGCGTATATCCTGCTTTTTCCGTTTTTCTCTACGTGTTCTTTTTGCCGAGTCGGTGTGTTCTTGATGATTTGTTCTCTTATGGTAGTGCCGGCTCATCACACCTACGCCTACCGGGTTTTTCGTGAGATTGTTTTTTGTATATTGATCATTCATTTTTGAACCCACGAGTCTTGAAGTTTCAAATAGTCCGCCACATCAGAGCCCCGTTTTGATATGGTAAGGTCTACTTACTGCTCTGATTCGATCCGGTGTCAGAGAGGTGCCGTTATAATACCCCTGGCCGCAAACCATCCAATGGGCACGGTGACGCGTAACACCCTGGATTAGAGGTGGTAGATCTTTGTGTGTTACTCCTCGCTAGCCTGTTTGACATGGGTGGCCCTACGGAAAGCATATGCTGAGTGATTCATTGTAATTTAAACGCCCGCACCACGTCAAGATCTCTGCCAAGCGGATGGATATTTAACGTACACATGAAAAAAAGTTGACACGATTCGGTTGAGTGTTGCACTTTCAATTTTGAAAGTTCCGTATTCGTGCATATCGACTGAAGAACAATTCGCTGTGTTTTTTCGTATAAATTGTTCTGTGAGCCGGTGTATACGCTCTGGTTGAAGGCCCGACAAAAACCTACGCAGGGGGATGCAACGCCTGTGTTCACTTCAAAATTTTTTAAGGTGACAGTAGGGCAAGAACAGGCAGAGTACGTTTCTACTGTCTCGTTAATATCGTGGTGTTATCTGTCACAGAATCAAGGTAGAGGAACATTTGTAAAAGTGTAATTTAGCATCCACCTTGTGACAAGAATGACATCTCATAACACCATAGAACATCTACATTAATCTTTAAAGTCCTTTTAAATCCCGGATACTAACTTCTCCAATAAGAATTTGCAGTCATTCTGTCGACATCCTCAAATATATTTTAAAAATAAATCATATTGGGTCTAAGTTAACCACAACGACTGTTCAACTGCAGACATTTTCCCGCGATACCCATCAATTTGTGAATGCGCATCAGTTTACGTTGAAAGTGGACTTCAGGCGCACAAATAAACATAGAGAGTCATTCTCTAGCCGAACCACACGAATGTGGAATGTTCGGCCAGATCATGTTTCCTGGTCGTTGTGATGTCCAGACATTTAAGGCCAATATACATCGACACCTCCTTTCCTTATCCACTTCCTCTCCATCCGCTCGCACTGTGCTCTGACATTTAAGGGTACTTCAAAATCCCCTTTTGTGCGCGCGTTAGTGTAAAAAAATGCTATTAACGCCAATAACAGGGCTAATAGTATATTAATAACGAAGAAGGAGATCCAGGGTATCTTCGATTCACTAAGAAACAAAAAGTCAGTGGGAATAGATGGAGTACAAATTATTGTACTCAAGTATCTACCACCATTATGGACATATACAATATACATCGACACCTTTCCTTATCCACTTCCTCTCCATCCGCTCGCACTGTGGTCTGACATTTAAGGGTACTTCAAAAGTCCCTTTTGTGCGCGCGTTAGTGTAAAATGCTATTAACGCCAATAACAGGGCTAGTAGTCTATTAATAACGAAGGAGGAGTTCCAGGGTATCTTCGATTCACTAAGTAACAAAAAGTCAGTGGGAATAGATGGAGTAGTAGTTTGAACAGTACTTAAAAAAAAAAAAACAAAGAACCTCCCCACCTCATGTAAGGTAATAAAAGTGTAACTAACACCCACAGGACAGCTACTGATATGAATCGCACTCAGTGAAGAAGCGAGTTAACAGTAAGGATAAAAAAAGGAAGCCTTATGCTACATGTGGTAGAGCTTTAGAATATAGTCACAGCCAAAAGCAACTAAATGTCAAGTATCGATTAGCTTGCCTGTTTTGCTTGGCCACTGTCAGTTCAGTTTGACGTTTATGCGTGACATATTTAAATCCTTTTTAACTGACATGGACCTCAAATGTCTGTATTGCGACCTTAAAATGGCAAGTGGCGCGTTGGGGATGATTTTTTAGTATTGTAGCTCGACCAGCGCACTTTATCATGCATGCGTAACATTTGCGGCAATTTGTGTTTAGAAAACTATAAGATTTTAATCTTAACCTTTGCTTAGTGGTGATGTGTTAGAGTTGTGTATAAGGTGGCTTCTTATTCTGATGGACTTTTCTGGTAAACATACTTCTTTGCCCGCGTAGCAGATATTTGGGGTCCTAATTCTTTGTTCCGAGCCGCCACAGATATACGGGACCAAAGCGTTATGAATCTTAGTCTTCGTCTTGCTATCCTTTTCTCCAGAGATAAGGATGTCTTCCGATATTATAAGGTTTAATAAGTCCTTTACAGTGTGCAGGGGGACCAAAGTGTCATGAATCTTAGTCTTCGTCTTCCTTTCTTTTTCTCCAGAGATAAGGATGTCTTCAGATATTATAAGGATTAATTATTAAAAAAAAAAAAAAAAAAAAAAAAAAAAAAAAAAAAAAAAAAAGGACAACAAAGCACATTAACTCTCACTTAAGGCTTCGTGCAAAATGGTTCTTTTTTGGAAAACTTAATGATAACCCTCTAATGTTTAAGAACTATATCTATCTGATGTAGACTTATGGTATTATGGTACTCAAATGTGCGATGTGAAATCGGACTTTGCACATTGATATACGTAAAAACTTATCATCCCATCTCAACGGAAATGAACATCTGTTGAAGATTATATTTGACTCATATCGCTGATATTGGTGTCCATCTTATCTTATATGTCCTATACTCCGGCGTTAAACAATAGAATATGCCAACTGATTTTGTAACCAGTGAAAGGAATGAGTGAGTCAATCCGTCCATATACATGGTGTGTTAAACATTGATGATTTCTCTGGTGATTCTGTGTTATCACATTGTTTGTCCTCAAAATGGCAACGTAGCACGACTCGTTTCCTGTCGAATTAGTTGAATTTTTACTGATTTTCTTATTGGCTGGAATTTATTTACAGCCGATGCACAAAATCATTTTTAGTTTTAATTTTTTTTTTAACGAAATAAACTTAATAAAAGTAGCACTTCCTACATTTACTTATTGTTAACTAACCTTTTGCCCTGGATAAAGAGAAAATGTTCAAAAGAATGGTACGATATAGCAATAGACAAACCTTTATATTATAATATATTTTGCAGCGTCCAGTACCTCTATAGATTGACAACTTTTAGTTACCACTTTCTATTCTCCATTGTCTATTGAACAATTTATCTTTAAGCATCCATCCTTAGTTATCCAGCGTTGCTAAAACCCAATATAAAAAAACAATTCATTAAATTTCGAGTCAACTAAAATTGTGGTTTATTAGCAAATAATATCTTACGAGATTTATACAATTTTTTATTGTTATAATTAGAGAACAGACAAAATGTTCAAGTATTCAATTGAACTTTCTGCTACAAAACTTTCTTTTTCATACTTGCTCCATTGAACACAAAAATTAATAAAACAAAGCTAAAACATTTCACCTAAGTTTTATCTGTAAAAGCACATTATTTAAATAAATAATAAAATACATTCTGTTATTTTTTATTTTCAGATATATTTCATTAAAATGGAAGACATAGAGGAGGGTCCACAAAGCAATATGATCTCAAATTTGCCATTGCTTTTTGCCAACGGCTATCCTACATCCTTAGAGAAGATAACCGAAAGTCAATTAGAGAATTTCGTTCCTTTTATGGTGCAATGTTCCCTGGGACATATCAATTTGCAAGCAAATATTGATTACAGTGAACCAGAATGGTGGCCAGAAGATATACCGTATACGGTACCATTCACGAAACCCAAAAAGTTCTCCGGGGTAAGCTTTTATTATTTTTTCTTAACTATCAACTAAACCAAATATAAAATTGTATACTTTTGTTTTTTCGGTTTATTTTTACTTTCTTAAAACAGGACTGGTTCGAAAAAATGAAAGATATTGTAGTCACGTGCTATCAGTTTCATAAAAGTGAATTTTTATTAAAGTTCTGTAGTGATTTGGCCGCATATGAACACGCTAGTTTACGTTTTATGAGCAATTACAATACAACTACATCTCTATATGAAAGGAGAAGTAACAAACTCTTGGTCACATTTCGCAATGAAAATATGGTAATTTATTAATTTATTTTATATCAAGTTCATTAAATTAAATAATTATTTACTCTATAGTCATACGATCAACCGCAACGTAGCCGTAAGTGTTTGCTGCAACAGAAAACGAAAGCAAACTCTTTGCCACATATGGTTGAACACGCACCTTTTGATATATACCTTTGCGATAATTGTGACGCTGAATTGTACACAGAAGAAGCGGTCTTGGTGAGTTTTTCTTTCAAATAGTTTGTTTTGCATTACACCCTAACGATTTATGATCTACCAATATTCACTGATGAAGAAAATGACACGTGTTTCGAAGAGAAAAATCAACGATTTTTAACATTGAGTTTAAAAAGAAAAATCTAACAATTTTTTTATCCATATACAATATGCCCAATGTTGTCGGCTTCGTTTTGCCATTTTTAGCTAGAATGATTATTCTTTTATTGTAGAATTTCGAGATTTTGTCCTTGAAAAACTGGCGCAGATGATTTCACGATCGTCTTATGAGATCAGAAGTTCGCTATTCTGGATAATTCACATCTACCATAGATGACTGCGATACAGTCTTCATTTAGTCAAATAAGTTAAACCAGCTTGTAGCGGCTCTAACAGACACACACAATACACAAGCAAATAGTGAAGAACACCGAACGAAAATCGAATAAGAAAATACATCAGAGCCGTATACCATAGCGATAACATAACAATTCACGTCAGTGGAATATAGTTGAATTTAAAAATCCAATTCAAAACACGGCCAGTAGCCTGGTATGTTATGCTTAGGTTCCATTTTTGGTGATTCTAACTGTCATAGCGTCAATTCGAATCACACGTTCTTCACTATCATTCCAAACGTTATAAGCTCATTGATGAACACGGGCATCTGAAATTGGCGAACATTCCGTCAACGCGTTTGATCTATTTTTTAACTCCACAAAATTCTAATAAGTACACAATCGAGGTATATACATTCCCAATCACTAGGATGAGGCCACAAATTTTGCAATTGATTTTCGCTCTTTATCATCATCATCATCGGCACTACAGCCGGGAACCGGTCTTGGCCTTATTTAACAAATCTTTCCACCGATTCCGATTTCGAGCCGATGTCATCCAGTTTGGCACTCCCAGGCTCTGGGCGTCCTGGTCTACGCCATCCCCCCATCGCAGACAAGGTCTGCAGCGCTGTCTCCTTCCATACATCCTGCCACAAAGGACTTTCCGGGCAGGCTCCTCTTCTCTCATTCGAGCTAGGTGCCCCGCCCACCGGAGTCTACCGAGCTTGATTTTTCTTACAATATTAGCTTCAAGGTAGATACATTGCGTACAATTCATGGTTGTAGCGTCTCCGGAATCGTCCTACTTTGGCGGATTTTTGAGAGTCCATTGTTGATGGCTGAGGTGTTCCGCCGAACACCGTTCAAAAGAGAAAAAAAACGACACACGGAGCGAATACAGTCACAAATTTTTTTCTGGGAAACGCTCTTTATTTTTATTGTTTTTTTTTGTTTGTCTTCGTTTTTACATTTATTTTGGTAAATCATATATAGTCTTTCTAGAAAGATATGATGAAGTCAACGCAGAAAGATACGCGACAATTCGGAAAGAGACGACGAGACTTTTTTCAAACGCAAAAAACGCTAATGGGAGAAGACTTGGGTCGAAAAAATCCTAGAAAATGCCAGAGCAAAGAATATCAGAGGTATGTTTGCCGGCATAAATTCAATTAAAAATGGCCACCGATAGAGAGCCAAAATAATCCGAGACACGAACGGCTGTCTGGTGACAGAAACAAAAAATATCGTGACAAGATGGAAGCATGGAGGAGAGGCGACAGCTCGAAAGATCCTCCAACTGATTAAAACAATATGAGATAAGGAAGTCATTCCGGAAGAATGGAAAACCTCAATAGTCGTCCCCATTTTCAAAAAAGGTGACAGATCTGACTGCGAAAATTACAGAGGAATGTCATTGCTCCCAACCACATACAAAATACTAACAAATGTCATACTGGCGAAGATCACACCGTAGGCAGAAGACATATTGGGAGACTACCAATGCGGATTCCGTAGGAACAGGTCAACAAGCGACCAAATGTTCACAATAAGGCAACTACTGGAAAAGAAGTGGGAACACGGAGAGACGGTTCACTAACTGTTCGTTGACTTCAAAAAAGCCTACGACTCAGTCGCAAGGCAAAAACGTTACCATATTGTAGTTGAGCTGGGAATCCCGAAAAAATATGCCGTCCTCATTCAAATCTGCATGAGCGAAAACAAAGGGCGAGTTAGAATAGAAAACCACCTCTCAGAACCATTTGAAATCCGGGACTGACTAAAATAGGGCGATGGCTTCTCACCATGTCTCTTTAACCCTGTCCTCGAATATTTCATCAGAAAGGTACAAGACGACAACATGGCTGGACCATCAAGCGGTAGAAGAGATGGGCCTAGAAATAAATGAAGACAAAACAAAATACATGATTATGGCGAGAGCAGGTGGACCTCAGAAAACACCTATAAACATCAGGAGCAAGATATTTGAAAATGTCAAAGAATTTAAATACGTGGGAACAATACTGACGGCCAGTAACGAAATGTCGAAGGAAATTAACAAAAGACTACACTCCGGCAACGCTAGTTGGCATGCAGTCAGTAAACTGCTGAAATCCAAACTGCTATCACGGAATATAAAACTCCGTGTCTATAGAACCATAATCATGCCGATTGTTCTATACGGATGCGAAACATCATCATCATCGGCACTACAACCGGGAGCCGGTCTTGGCCTTATTTAGCAAGTCCTGAGGCTTGTTAAATTTTCCATAATGATTTATTTTGTCTGGGCAAGGTCATTAGTCTTGCGCCAGGGGCTCCCCGACGGGGAATCGAACCCCGGTCTCCCGGGTGACAGGCGGGTATACTAACCACTATACTATCGAGGAGCCCGGATGCGAAACATGGGCTCTCACAAAACGGGAAGAAAACAAATTCCGCGTATTCGAGAATAAAGCTATGGGGGGTATCTTTGGCGGTAAATATGACGAGGGGGCAGGAAAATGGAGGAAACTCCATAACCACGAATTGGAAGAGCTATACCGCAAACCAACAATAGTAAGAGTAATCAAGTCGCGAAGATTAAGATGGGCCGGACACGTAGCGCGAATGGGCAACGATAGGACCGTGCATAGAATTCTTGACGGTAAGCCAACGGGAAAGAGACCGACAGGGCGGCCGCGGCGGAGATGGGAGGACAATGTTAGGTTGGACCTCGAGGAGATCGGATCGGATGGTCGAACGTGGAAGAAGAGTGCACGGGAGAGGGAACAATGGCGGAGTCGAGTCGATGAGGTCATGAACTCTCGGGTTCCTACAGGCCAATAAATAGTAAATAGTATATATAGTCTTTCACTTAGTGTTTTCAGCACAAAAAAAATTGTGAATTAAAATTGACAAAATCAAACTGCACACGTTAGGATACAACGAAAGTGTCACGACGCGGATAACCGTGCCAGTCTCCGTAATGACTGTCAGCACTTAATTTAATTATTTTAGAGAGCGGTGGAATTAACCGTTAAATAAATAACCGATGTCCTTAGTGAGGATCACAGGCCTGCACGCGTTGGATTGCTGTGCGTTGAACGCCGAATATATACGTTTATGGTGTATGCTTTTGGTGGCAGTTGAGTGAATGTCCTCAAGTTAACTCGCGTATTTAAAAAGTTTCTTCTGGTCGAGCAGTTTCTTTCTCGTTTTATCGTGTTGCGCAGATCAACCACCTCGTTGAGATTCGCTATGTCGACTAGATTACAATTCCCTTCTGGGGATGATTCTACTCACCCCATCGTTCTCTTAATCGAGAATCTCTCCGCCAGGGGAGATCGCACTTACACACACATACGCAGAGGTAGCTGCCTGTGTGGCCGTAGATCCTCCCGGGATCGCCAGAATTTTCACACTTTCTGTCGAATCTCTTTTGTATATAGTCGGGTGTGTGGTTTCTTCTTCTTGGTGATCTTGGGATCGAG
Source organism: Microdon myrmicae (assembly GCA_963931805.1). Taxonomy (NCBI): domain Eukaryota; kingdom Metazoa; phylum Arthropoda; class Insecta; order Diptera; family Syrphidae; genus Microdon; species Microdon myrmicae. Next base: position 205,748,480 of record OZ007497.1, read on the forward strand.
GTAATTATCGTTGGTTGTGATAATCGTGGGGCTCCTCGATAGTATAGTGGTTAGTATACCCGCCTGCCACGCGGGATACCGGGGTTCGATTCCTCGTCGGGGAGCCCCTGGCGCAAGACTAATGACCTTGTCCGGAAAAAACAAATCATTATGGAAAATTTAACAAGCCTCAGGACTTGCTAAATAAGGCCAAGACCGGTTCCCGGTTGTAGTGCCGATGATGATGATGTGATAATCGTATTCGCTTCGCCCTATGGGAACAGCGTTTTAGTTTATTGCTGTTTCTTTGCAATGACCTTTGTTTAGGCGAAGTGCATTGCGGCAGGGTCAAAGGTTTAGCCGATGGATTGTTTTACGGGAATTTGCTTATCGCCGGGGATTTGATGTTTGTCGACATCTGACGCAGCAGTGCCAACCACTTATGCTTATCCAGCTAATGGATCGGTACACAATTTCTATACTGGGTCGTGTCCTTCGATCGCCGTGCAGGCGTGGGGAAATTGTTCGGGACTTGGGGCCCACGTATCTGTGAATACGTGGGGTTGTTGACACCAGTATGGATGCTACCTTTTGTTTCAGGTGGGAAGGAGGACTTTTGAGGACACGTGTAATTTGGATATAGGTGAGTATGTTCCTTGGTGGAACGACGATATCTCGACCTATAGTGGATTGTGTGGTTCATGGAACTGCCACAGCGTCTCCGGAATCGTCCTCCCTCACATACCGGGCCAACAATTCTCCTTAAGACCTTCCTCTCGAACGCGCCTAAGAGTATAGAGTGCCTTTTATTAAGCACCCAGGTCTCGGATCCATACATCAGTACTGGTAAGACCATGGTCTTGTTCAGTAGTAGCTTGGATGTTCTGGATAAATTTTGGGATTTAAAGAACCTTGATAGACCATAGTCGGCTTTTTTGGATTTAATCAGCCGTTCGCGTATTTATTCTTCCATATTGTTATCGGCTGCTACTATTGACCCAAGGTAGTTAAAGGATTGCACTAGTTCAAATTCCTGCTCCACTACCCTGACAGTTTGACCAACGTTAGGTCTCCTCTTCTCAGAAGTTGCCACCATGTACTTAGTTTTTCCCTCATTAATGTGCAGTCCCAGTTTTTGTGCCGCCTGCTCGATCTGGGCAAAGGATTCCTGTACAGACGATTCGGTTCTACCGATGATGTCAATATCATCTGCGTAGGCAAGTATCTGGATGGACCTGGTGATAATAGACCCTCTAGTTGTGACGTCAGAGTCACGGATTGCTTTCTCCAACACTATGTTGAAGAGGAGGAACGCCAGACCGTCCCCTTGTCGGAGTCCATTAAATATGTTTATTGGTTTAGACAGCAATCCCGCTATTTTTACTTGACTAGTTACGTTGGTCATGGTCAACCTACAAAGTCATATCAATTTGTTTGGAATGCCGAACTCTCTCATGGCATTATATAGTTCTACCCTGGCTATGCTGTCGTAGGCGCCCTTAAACTCTATAAATAGAAGATATAATGGAATCTTAAATTCCAGATATTTTTCCATCGCCTGCTTAAGGGTGAATATCTGATCAATCGCTGATTTGCTTGGGATGAAGCCACACTGATATTAACCAATGATGACTTTAGCGTATGGGTCTATCCGATCTTGTAGGATAGAGGCGGTACTCATTAATGTTATACCCCTATACTTGCTGCACAGTGTGATATCTCCCTTCTTATGTATGTGGCAAATTATTCCGCGACGCCAATCTTCCGGCATCTCCTCTTGTACACCACGATCTCATGAACTACGTGATGTGAAGCTGTCCCTCCTTGTTTGATCAGCTCAGCTGCTATGCTATCAGCTCCGGAGGCTTTATTTGATTTGAGCTCTCTTATGGCGTTTACTATTTCCTCAATGCCTGGCGGTGGCAGCATTTGGTCATAATCTTGCATTGGGGGAGCCTCCAATTCTTCTGTGAGCCGACCATTTAGCAATTCATTGAAGTTAATCTCCCATCGCTCCAGCATACCTTCAGGGTCGATCAGATTACCCCCCTTTTCCTTGCAATAAGTGCAGCGTGGTGTGTACCGCGTCATACTGCGGATTACTTGGTAGAACGTCCGCGCCTGGCGCGAACCTCGCTCTCTACTTTTCTCTATTTCACAGACAAGGTTTTTTTCCCAGGCACTTTTCTTTTGTCTGTGGAGTCTGTTTTTAGATCTTCTGAGCTCTTTGTATTTCTTCTCGCGTACCCACATCCTATGAGACTGCTGCATTGTCCGCTATGCAGCATTCTTACGTTCAGTCGCTAGTTTACACTCATCATCAAACCAGCCGCTCCGGTCTCTACGAGTACTGCCTAAGATGTAGTTGGCAGTACTAATGACAATATTCTTAAGGCGTGTCCATTTCTCTTCTACGCCCGGCATTCTGGCCCCAGGACTTACTCTCTCCTTGTCGAGGGCGCGTCTTAGCGCATGAGCAAGGCTGTTACTGGTATTATCATTGCGTAAGGCAGCAGTGTTGATTCGAGCCTGATCCGCGGATGCAATACGTCTCTGTAAGGCAATCCCCGCTCGGAAAGTTGTACCAACAAGATGTTGATCCGAGGCGACGTTGGCACCTCGGTACGTTCGTACCGTCATCAGCCTCGAGGAATGGCGGCGATCTATCAACACGTGGTCAATCTGGTTGCGAGTGGCTCCATCAGGTGATACCCATGAGACTTTGTGGATATCTTTACGCGGAAACCTGGTACTTGCAACGACCAAGTTTTTTGATGCTGCCAGTTCGATGACTCGTAGTCCATTGTCACTAGTGTTCTCATGCAAACTATGGGAACCTGCATAATGCCTGAAAACCGGCTCCCGACCTATTTTTGCATTCAAATCACCAAGAACGATTTTCACATCGTATCTTGGGCAGGCATTGAGGGCCCCGTTCGACGTTCTCGTAGTATTCTTCTTTTTCGTCGTCGGGCGACTCCTCTGTGGGTCCGTGGACGTTTATGAGGCTTATGTTCTTAAACTTGCCTCGCACGCGAAGAGTGCATAGCCTTTAATTTATTGTATTAAAGCCGATGATGGCAGGCTTCAGTTTTTGGTTGACTAGAAAGCCTACCCCGAGCACATAGTGTTTTGCATGACAGCTGTAATAAATGTCATACTCGTTTCTTTGAATAACACCACTCCCCGTCCATCTTATTTCTTGTAATGCTGTTATGTCAGCCTTATATTCGGAAGGTAGTCGCATTGGATACTTCAAAAAACTTCTACAGAGTTTTGCATCCAGCCCTTTTGTCGAAATGACATTCCTATGGAATGGACAATTCCCTGATCCGATGGACATGAGACTATCTTTTTGGCCGTCAAAATACAACTAGTTCTTGAGGATACCAATCTGGCTCCCATCAAATTAACGCAAGTGTTACTCAAGGTTCTGTACTCTTACCCACTGTTTTCCTCATCTTTATAAATGATCTCTTATCCATTATTCACAACACAATTCATTCGTTTGTTGATGATAGCACGTTGTGTTTCTCATACTCATACAAATATTCCCGACCAAACTCTTCGAACCTCATTATCAATCACTAGGATATGCTTAATAGATTGAAGTCCGACCTCAATAAGATATATCAATGGAGTTTTTCTAACCGGAGTAGAATTTAATGCTTTGTCAACTCAGTGCTACCTCTCGTCGTCAAAGGCGAACTCCAAAGTAAAAATACCGTCGATGAACGGCACTTCCATTGACGAAGCCAGGCAACTATCATTCCTCGGCACTCGAATTAATTCGACTCTTAATTGGAGCGACCACATATTTGAGGCTGCGCAAAGTACAGCCAAATGTATGCCGTTTCTTAAGGGATGCGAAACACATTTCACTCAATCCAACCTGACCACTATTTACAAGGGGCATATTCGTCCCAAAATGGAGTTCAATTCCCATATTTGGTCAGGCGCATCCAAAACGGCACTACACGTGCTCGATAGGATGCAAAAACGAGCAGTGGAACTTATTGGGGACCCAGCTGTAAGTCGATCAATTCTGTCGTTAGAACAAAGACGCAACGTATCGTGGCTATCTCTTCTCTATAGGTATTATCACGGTTGTTGCTCAACTGAACTTGGTGAATGAGTTCCGATCTTCAGCAGTCAGCAAAAATAATGTGTGTCTATTCTTATTTTATGAGTCATATCTCAACTGATAAGCAGTTTCTAGATGATCTTTGCTTTAGTGTTATCTGAGTGATTCACATAAGATTCATGACACATATTCTGATTGATATGTAGTTTCCGGATTGTATATTCTTTAGTGTGCAGTGTCGTTACCTGACCGTTTCATGCGTTAACAAATCCCCAATTTTATCAAATCATAACCCAAATCCTAAATTCCCTATTGCCTTATATTTAAATTCCATATTGAGTCACATGAACAGCGAATTTAACCAAAAGTTAATTCGTCGTACATTGACTCAATTCCCAAAACCTTGACATCATGAAATGCTAAATTCAAAACGCATTTCATGATTTCCCTTCCCAGAACCTATCCAACTAAAACTTCCAACAAATTCCCAGAACACAACTCAAATTGAAACGCACAAAGCCTTATGTATGCTTCTGGGAATTCCGACAATAAAATAGTTGACAAAAGTCAACTACAAAAACTATAAAAGGGCAGCAGTTTTCAATTTCGGCATCAGCCCCCAAGCTTGGAGGCACGCTATTATTTGTCCAATAGCAAAAGTTGGGAAACCAACGTATCACCCCTCAAGCTTTCGCCCTATCTCGCTTCTCACTTGCATCAGCAAAATATATGAAAAATTCATATACGAAAAGCTAAATAACTTTGTCAGTGCCAGGCACCTAATACCTGATTTCCAATTCGGATTTCGAAGAGCGCACAGCACCACTATGGCTCTTAACTTATTTCAAAACCACGTCTGCGTGCGGCTCTTTAATAAGGAACCCACCATTGCGGTAAGCCTAGACATTGAAAAAGCTTTTGATACGACTTGGATCGAAGGTCTCGCTTTTAAACTTCTGAATACTGGCCTCAGTAGAACGCTATGTAGCATCATCTACCAGTTTGTTCTAAACAGAACCTTCCAAGTTAGAATGAATGGAAAGCTTTCCCGAACTTTTCACGCCGCTGCAGGCGTACCACAGGGCTCCATTCTAGGCCCCATCTTATTCAATATTTACACCTCCGATATTCCCCGCCCCGCGGACGGGAGAGTAAACCAAATATGCTATGCGGATGACGTCCTGGTGTACACGTCAACCAAAGGCCCTAACCTCGCAACAAATCGACTCAACCGTCACTTGGACGAACTGTATCAGTATTACAGTCGATGGAAAATTCGACTTAATCCATCCAAAGCAGTAGCCATAATTCTGAGTAGTAAACACTCCCAACCTACTTCTCGATATTCACAGAATATTCGAATAAAAATGGGAGATACTACGATTAGACCACAGGACAAGATGAAATATCTCGGGGTCACTTATACCCCAAAAATGAATTTCATCAAACATGTGACCCACATTCTCCAAAGGGGCCATGGTCGGTCTAAGCAACTGCACAACATCCTGAAGTGGAGGAACAAAGTTGACACCAAAGTTAAGCTTCTCTGCTATAAGCAGCTAATCCGATCTGGAATATCGTACGCCTTCCCCATATGGTCCTGCATATCTTCGGCTCAAATGGAAAGACTTCGGGTTTTCGAAAGGAAACTCCTCAGAAGATGCACCAATCATTCTAGAAGGCCTGACGGTCGTCATTACCCCAACTCTCACCTATACGAAGGCGCCTCCATTACCCCTATCGACGAGTACTTGCTTCAATTAGCATATAAGTACCTCGAAAACATTCAGAACAGCGAGAACCTACTTGTACGGGACTCTTGCGTTCTTGACCCTTCTCTCTCTCGATCTCTTCGGATCAAACCCCCACAATTTCTTCTTCAGTACAAAACTGAAGAAAGCACCCTTCCCAACAACATTCCCCTCTATAATAGAGGATTCCTGGACCCATCCCATAGGGTATACAATTAACAAACCAAACACACGAACGCACAGTACAAGACGGCACAAACACAAACATACACACCGACCAAAGAGCAGATTATCAGACGCCAAAGACGTGATCTGCGTTTACTACCGCACCCAAGACCCACCGGTCTTGTAAGATTTCTTTCCCACCATCCCTCTATAAAAGTAGTTAGAGAACACTTGGACTAACACTGTCCACACTATCCTTGGATACCCCCCCTTTTTTCTTCTCTTTTCAGATGCCGTGAGACCGAGCCCAATATCCTCACGGATGTGGGTGATTCTGGTTATCGCAAGATGACCAGAAGTCAGAGACAAGATGAAGGACACATATGTCCTGTCTCGCCAAATTCGGCCTTCTCGCCACATTTTTTTTTTTTTTTTTTTTATTTCGGCATCAGTAGCTCGGCCCGGAGCAATACAACAAATGCATGAAATGTTGCCAAACTTTCCACCATCCAGCATGAGTATTCGCTATCGGAAGCACGTACGATTTGTTTATACCCATGTCCAATGCAAAGGGCACAGTCTGAACATAGATTTTGTAGACTTGTTGCTTCGGTCCTGAATTTCAGTTGACCTACATTTTTGGCATATTGCTAAAATGATGACTAACACATTTTGTACTTAATCTCATTTCAGGAACATGAGAAAACCTGCAATTTAGACGATGAAATAATAATATGTGATTCACCAGAGCCAGCAGAGGACAATCAAATAAATATACCAACTAATCTGACTGAAAATAATGAACTGCGGATAGGATTTTTATTAAATTTTAATTTAAGGTACCGAGAAGATGGGGGTTCCCCGACAATAGGAAATAAGTGTCCAACATCAACATCTACTGGCTCAAATATTACCAAAGAAACAAAAGATTCGGTATCGGCCACAGACAAACTGAGACGTTTCCCTAGACGAAATAGAGCAATACATTCGCTTGCCAGGAGTACATCGATAGCATTATCATCGCCAGCTGGTCAACATTTACTGAGTATATCAAAAAGTCATATGTCAGAGGATTACCTATCAGAACGGTTAGAACGAAATGAACGTTTCTGTTTCGCTCCGGTCCTTACAAAGGGAACCCCCAAGCCAAAGTTTATGGATAAAAAATATTGTTCACCTACAGCGCATTGTTCATATAAAAAATCTCACGATGATTCTGTACATACATACATATTTCCACGGAGGCAATTTTCTAAAAGACGACGTAATGAAAATTTTATGCTTCTTAAATCGCTTCTTATCAAACGTTGTCGCCCCGTAGTAGTTCGTTTGCATAGAATAAGTAACAGTGAATTAATTAAAAAGAAAAATTTAATGAATTTAAATACAATTAATATAAAACTAACGCGAGTAACGGCTCAAAGTTCAAATTGGAAAATTGCGTCACCTTCAAATGAGATTATTGTGGATACAATTGATCTGTGTTCTTCAGATGAAGATACGGAACAGCCACAGAATCAACAGCAACAAATTGAACATCAACAGCAACCACATAATTTGCAGCAACTGCAACAGCAGCAACAGCTACAACTACAGCAACAACAATTACTATTACTCCAACGACAACAACAACAATTACTACAACAGCATCGGCAACAACAACAATTACTACAAAAACACCAGCAGCCGCCACAACAAGAATACCATTCGCAACAACAAGAACAGCAGCAGGAGCAACAACAAGAGCAAAGCCATGCCCAACAAGAGGAGCAACCAGAACCAAGTTCTGTTGTAAATAATAACAACAATGTGCCAATTGGTAACCCCCCAACTTTAAGTTCACGATTTCAGAAACTTATGTATCAGCTGAATTCCGAAGTTACCCTAACACCAATTTTACGTGAATTAAGAGATCGTACAATCCAAAATTTATCATCCACGTCCCCGCATCCAATTGCTCCACATCCCAAAGCGATTCCAACAACCAACAAACCAATAGAGAACGCTGTTTCAAAATCACCTCTGCCGCTTAATCGGTACGAGGGTAATATAGTTCTCTCTCCTACGCAAAATGGTACAAGCGGCGCAGCAGCGAAACCACTTCAACCATCAGTGTTCATATTCTCCAATTACACCGCTAGTCCAGTTACAACAAATCCAGTTTTATCAACAAATGGAGCAGCAAGTCCACCTGCGAACAATAACAACGAACTGAGAAGAAGTGCTAGTTATCAAAATGAAGAAAATCATATTGAAAATAATCTAAGAAAAAATGTATCAGTACCTGACTGGTACCCTGCATCTATAACTACAAGTCCCTGCAATGGGAGCCCCAGCAATGGTAATAGATCTTTAAATGTCGGCGAGAGAACTTCAAAAACGTTGCCATTAATGCAATTTAGTTCAGCCAATCGGATTGTGTCGATTGACTTAACGTCGTAAGTGATCCGTAAGCTCGATAATATATATTTAATGGAAATCATTTAAATACATCTATTTTAAATGGAATTACTAATAGACGATAATCCATTGCGGTCAGTAAATAGCTGTGACATAAGTTGCAATTTAAAATGTAACCAAAATAAAGCAATTGGTATATTTTTTCACAATGTCAAGTAATTAGCTGGGAGATTCGATTGTTATAGAAATTTTGTTCAATTTGTATCTACTAAAAAAGACTGTAAGCACAAAAACATAAAAAAAAAACAAATATGGAAACAAAACAAAACCTGAGGCAAATAATAAAAAAAAACTAGGTAATTCATTAATCATGAAAAATGGGAAAATCCCTTTTTAGGTATTTAGATTTTAAACTAATGAAATCTTGTAAACACCGCAACAAAATTAGAGATTTTATCATTAAACCTATTGTAAGTCCTACAGTTATGTATTTAATTTATCGAATTTTGTGGAGACTTTAAAAAAATTAGACGATTAATTCATCTATTATGGCCTAAGTATAGATATTCAATCCATCGATATTTGTGAGTTCTGCAACATATATATTTAACACATCAAAACCCGATAGACCATATACCACATTCATATTTCAGTTCGTAAACAATTAACTTCTGTTAGATAATTGAAGTAGTTAACATTTTAAATAAGAAAACATAGCAAAAATTAAAATAATTATATTTTTTATAAAAGCTTCCGGCATATCTGAACAATACTAAGAATTCATCCTATTTCTATTAAGTTCAACGAATTCATTTTACTATCAACCGTTCACTTAGTGTATTGGCGAGCAATTGTGACAGATGTCAAACATATGGAAGTGTTAGACTTTATCGCGACCCAAAAGAAAATTTCAGTTGCTATTTAATTTATTCTAGCGCAGGGAGCTATAATAAGTATCACCTAAGGTAATAACCATAATTTATTTCACACTTGTTACCCTAAGCAGTTGATTATTTCAGAACATTCTCATAACCCCAAACTCCATTAAGTTAACAAGTTGTTCACGTATAAATTTTAACGTTTATTAAAGGAAATTTTATATTTAAGAAGGTTGTTCCATGCGCAAGAACTTGTTTTAAGTTATTTGTTATTTAATACTAAACTTACCAACATATTTTTAGCAATTGAGGTCAAACGACTTCTTTTCAAATTAATGTTACATTCTTTTCCAATTGTTTATAAATTACCCAGAATTCAACTTGGGCAATTAGACATAGAATACTTTTCATGTAATAATTAGAAATCACTATAATTAATGATTTGATTATAATATTTCAACTGCCGCATAAAACAAAAACATATTTAATTTCAATATAAAAACAATGGAAAATATAAAAACGCGCATTTCAAAACTGACAACTTTTGCAAGAAAGTTTTTTTTTTTAAACACGGTAACGCGAAACATGATGCAAATAAACAATACGTAATCCTAACTCAGCTCATGAATGGCACTGCTATATCTGAAATTACTGGTTGGTTTGTTGATTCTAGGGTGCTTCGCTCAGTTCAATTTATCGCTCACCAACCACAGACCATTTAGCCTAATTTCTTTTTCATCTCATTCCTATTTCTACTACTATTACTATTTATTGGCCTGTAGGAACGCGAAAGTTCATGACCCCACCGACTCGACTCCGCCGTTGTTCCCTGTCCCGTGCGCTCTCCTTCCACGTTCGACCATCCGATCCGATCTCTTCGAGGTCCAACCTAACATTGTCCTCCCATCTACGTCGCGGCCGCCCTGTCGGTCTCTTTCCCGTTGGCTTACCATCAAGAATTCTATGCACGGTCCTATGGTTGCCCGTTCGCGCCACGTGTCCGCCCCATCTTAATCTACGCGACTTGATTACTCTCACTATTGTGGGTTTGCGGTATAGCTCTTCCAATTCGTGGTTGTGGAGTTCCCTCCATTGTCCTGCCTCCTCGTCATATTTACCGCCAAATATACCCCTTAAAACTTTATTCTCGAATACGCGGAATTTGTTCTCTTCCCGTTTTGTGAGAGCCCATGTTTCGCATCCGTATAGAGCAATCGGCATGATTATTGTTCTATAGACACGGAGTTTTATATTCCGTGATAGCAGTTTGGATTTCAGCAGTTTACTGACTGCATGCCAACTAGCGTTGCTGGAGTGTAGTCTTTTGTTAATTTCCTTTGACATTTCGTTACTGGCTGTCAGTATTGTTCCCACGTATTTAAATTCTTTGACATTTTCAAATATCTTGCCCCTGATGTTTGTGTGTTCTCTGAGGTCCACCTGCTCTCGCCATAATCATGTATTTTGTTTTGTATTCATTTATTTCTAGGCCCACCTCTTCTCCGCTTGCATGATGATTTTACTGTTCTTACTTACAGTTTCTAGATTATCGCCCAAAACGGCGATGTCATCCGCATATGCGAGCACTTGTGTGACCCCGTTCAGGGATGATCCAGCCATGTTGTCTTGTACCTTTCTGATGACATACTCGAGGACAATGTTAAAGAGACATGGTGAGAGGCCGTCGCCCTGTTTCAGTCCGTCCCGGATTTCAAATGGTTCTGAGGGGTGGTCTTCTATTCTAACTCGCCCCTTGTTTTCGTTCATGCAGATTTGAATGAGGACGGCATATTTTTTCGGGATTCCGAGCTCAACTACAATATGGTAGAGTCTTTGCCTTGCGACTGAGTCGTAGGCTTTTTTGAAGTCAATGAACAGTTAGTGAACTGTCTCTCCGTGTTCCCACTTCTTTTCCAGTAGTTGTCTTATTGTGAACATTTGTTCGCTCGTTGACCGGTTCCCACGGAATCCGCATTGGTAGTCTCCCAATATGTCTTCTGCATCATTACTATTTCACTTTTAATAATTTTCACTAAAAAAAAAAAAAAAAAAAAAAAAAAAACTAAACTAAACTAGATTTAACTAACGGAAGTTGTAATAGAGCCCCTCCCCTTCTCTATTTGGTTCACATACCCGGCATCACTTTCGATTGCTTTCCCTTCGCAATGTGCTTCATGATTTACAGATTGCTGATACAAAATCTGTAACAAATATCTCAAGGATGTCTTGCTCCAACTCCGTCCTAGAATATACAGTTTTTTGGTTGCCCGGAGAAAATTTTTTTTATAGACTTATTAGATATATATAGGTGAAATTCATTGCGAGAAAGTTCCGCGCAAAGTGGATGCCACATTTGTTTAATATTCAGCGTGTACTCAATAAACTGGATGCCACATTTGTTTAATATTGAGTTTGTACTCAATATACTGGATGCCACATTTGTTTAATATTGAGTGTGTACTCAATATATCCAATGCCACATTTGTTTAATATTGAGTGTATACTCAATATATTGGATGCCACATTTGTTTAATATTGAGTGTGTACTCAATATACTAGATACCATGATTGTTTAATATTGAGTGTGTACTCAATATACTAGATGCCACATTTGTTTAATATTGAGTGTGTACTCAATATACTAGATGCCAGATTTGTTTAATATTGAGTGTAAACTCAATATACAAGATACTAACATTGTTTAATATTGAGTATGTACTCAATATACTAAATACGACATTTGATTAATATTGAGTGTGTATTCAATATACTAGATGCCAGATTTGTTTAATATTGAGTGTAGACTAAATATAATAGATGCCTCATTTGTTTAATATTGAGTGTGTACTCAATATAGTAGATACCATCATTGTTTAATATTAGGTATGTGCTCAATATAATAGATGCCACATTTGTTTAATTTCGGCTCTATACCACCTCTCTTTTTGTGAAAGTAAAACGCAGCTGCTTCTTTAGAAAATGAAAAATTATTTATTCAAAGTAATATCCCATCTGCAGACACGGCCTTCGTTTAGGCAATTTACGAACTTCTTGTCTGAAGAAATCTGGATCTTTTGAGACGGTCCAATTGTCGATTCGAATTTTAATGTTTTTGTAAGATGTGAATCGCTCTCCCGTAAAATTTGATGGAATCGTCCGAAATAAGTGATAATCCGGAGGAGCTGTACATGAGGAATATTGCAGCTGTAATAGCACTCTAATTCTGTCCATCTAAATATCTTCTCACCAATTTTTCAATACGCGGTCTGGCGTTGCGCTAAATATCAATCACCCATTACTGCCGTTTTCCTTCTACAGTTCGCTACATTAGTTGTGTGTTGATAATAGCTAGCAATAGTGCAACTATATCAATTGCTACGGTAAGGGACTTGCATGATTTAATTAATAAGCCTTCATAATATAATACTCCTCATCTTCCACATGTATTGTGAGCCTCAAGGGGAAAATATAAAACTGACAGCCGCATTTTTTAATTCAGATTTTCCGAGCACAGGTAGCTCTCCTATAACACAGCTATTACTATTACTACTATTTATTGCTTGTCCTGTGCACTCGCTTTCCACGCCTGACCATAACACAGCAGATAGGTAATTAGCAAATGCCGTGTTGTGTGAAACCGTGTTATGTGAGACCCCGAGTCAGTACGGGGGGTTACGTTCTTATTGCAAACAAAAACAGGTACGTTCTTATTAAAAACAAAACTTATTAAGAATAGAAATAAATTCATTTTTAATAAAAATATAAATGTTCTAGAATTAAAAATATTAACGACAAAAAACCAAAAAGATATTATTTCCATTTTATATAATCTTCATTTAATGTGTTTCTTCCTCAACGTTTTCTTGGTTGAACGATATCAACCTCACTTTTTGAACCTACTTCATTTAATTTTCTTTTTTTTTTATTTATTATTTATTACAATGTAAGTAAATTACATAATAGCTTAAATCTAGTAGCACTAGCAACTAAGGCTTTCGGCAAGTTAATTTTCTTATATCTCCTTTCCTCTTTAAAAAGATCTCTAATTTTGGTTTGTCTACTGGTGTTTAGAAGATCGTTATAAATTTCATTGTACGGAGGTAGACAATTTTGCTCCCTTTTGAATGTTCGGCTTCTTTCAGCACTAGGGTCTGCATTCGAGAAAAATGATTCTTCAAGTATTCAACTGAGCTCAGACTCTCTTGTAATTTTTTTAATGTTAAATTATTAAGTTCATAATCTTCTTCAGTGAAATTGCCTTCAAAATCGATTTGATTTTGAACTTGCGATGCCATGTCCATCAAATCCACTTCATCAACTTCATCTTCCACAAATAAGTCCTGAATGTCACCTATACTCCTATCAAGTCCTTCTCCTCCTATCGATTTAGCAAGTGCTAATATGTCACCAATGTCATTTTCTGACGATTAAATCGCGCTTCCTATTTCAACTGAAGATGGCCACATCTTTTTCTAACATGCATTTAACGTTGATGTTCTTTCAGCGATAAAGATACGAGGGTAGTCCCAGAATTAATCGGCCTGCCACATGGATGGCGGTAGTTATTAAAATATAATGACTGTGGTAGATAATAACCTTACCCGTAAAAATAAATTATTATGGAAGTTTAACAAGCCTCGAAACTTGCTAAATAAGGCCAAGACCGGATCCCGGTTGTAGTGCGGATGATGATGATGATGATGGTAGATAGTACCAACATTAGAAAGATTAAGTTTCAAGTTAATAGTCGCTACGTTGTTTATTACTTGTTTGATAGCCATCAATAGTGAGTTATGAATTTGTAAACATGGAAAATTCACACATCCGTTATTCCAGTAGCTAAAATCAATGATTTGAAATACGAATTACTTCTTTAGCACATTCGGTTATTTTTTCTTTACTAACTTGAAGAAATAACCTGGTGGTAAACTGCAATAACGAATGTTTGAATTTTTTCCATGTTTACAAATTCACTATCTCAAAAATTACAATATGCAGTCCAATTTGTACTTTCACTACGTTCCCTCGTGGTCCCCTTTCCCTTCTATTTCTTGCTATTTTTATATTTTCCCATTAGCGGTTGTCAAAAGTTAACATTCAAAAAGCATCTTATACGAGGGTTGCCTTTTATATTTCGGGATTAGAGAACAAAAACAAATATTGATCATCGAAAATCACTTTATTGTTTTTCAAAATATTCCCCAATGAAGATCTATACACTTTTGCATGCGTTTGAACTAATTGTCGAAGCACTTTTGCCACTCTGATTGAGGTATCTCCAACACATGCATTCTGAATGCAGCAACCGCTTCTTCAGGTGTCGAAAAACGTTGACCTCTCAGTTTGTTTTTTACGTACGGGAATAAAAAGAAGTCATTCGGTGCCAAGTTAGGACTATACGGCGGATGACCCATCAAATCGATGTTTTGGGTGCTCAAAAATGCAGTTGTCGCAGCCGATGTGTGAGAGCTCGCATTGTCGTGGTGAAGAGTGATCCGTCTTCGGCGGTTCGTTTTCCTGATTTCATGGAAGACAACTGGCAAACAAATGGTTGTGTACCACTCAGAAATGACTGTTCTGCGTTGCTCTAGTAGTACGGTTGCGACATGTCCAGTTTTTCCGAAAAAACAGACGACCATTTGCTTGGAAGTGCTTCGTGCGCGAACAACTTTTGTTGGATTTGGCTCATCTTGAAACACCCAGACAGTCGACTGCTGTTTACTTTCGCGCTCATTTAAGTTCATCCATACACTGTTGCTGAGTTAATCCACGCCGAAAGTTGTAAAAAATAATCGCATGAAAATGTTGACAATTTAATTCCATTTTTGGGCCGAGATGAATCTTTTAAGTTACTGTAAACAACACAAATAGCGCTCGTATGTCAAAACGTTCTGAGTGCGTATAACCTCAAAAATGTCCAACTTTACGACAGAGCTGTCAATTGCCGGATTGCAACACTAGGGTTGCCAAATCCCGAAACATAAGAGGCAACCCTCGTAGTCATGCGCTATCAGAACGGTCGTTTCCATCCACCTGCCCTCAGAGAGAGCATTCACCATTGATGGCTATCAAACAAGTAATAAACAACGTAGGGTTTTCAAACTTGAAACTTAATCTTTCTAAGGTTGAGACTGTCTACCAACTACTGTCATCTATGTGTTAGGCCGATTAATTCTGGCACTGCCCTCGTATGATGTGGATGCAGTGCTTAATTAACTCTGGCTAAAGCGGTCGGCGTCAAAGCGAGGCAAACATACCAGAGTGATGCTCGAGAACAGTCAAAATGCGAGTCGAACTGTAAATACCTGTAATATAGTCAGTTTTACGCGGTTCTGTTGTTGTGGAAGTAAACTTCCTTTTATAGATATTATACATATTGTTACGTTTTTACTTCGCACACGACCGTTAAACTATGTCCAGTTTAAACTATCCGCTCTTTTTACGCGAGTTCGACCACTGGATCGCAAGAGTGCTTCAATGTTCAGGGACAACCTCTTTTTTTGCTCCGTTAAATTCCTCAATCAATCGTCTCCTCTAGCTCTCCTTTTTCTTGGTTCTTGCACGTCCTCTCACGTGGTTCCGTCTCCTCCTGACGTTTTCGCCAGTTTCGTCTATTCTCCAGAATTCCTCTAGATGGCTCCAGAATCGGTGTGTTGATGTCGTATTAGTTGGCTTAAGGCTCGGTGCGACGCCATGAGGTCACGCTAACGGTTGACAAGTGTGTCGGTTTTGAATTTGTGACAATATATTATATTTTGTAATAGATGACAGTTTCAAAATTATATTTCATGAACTTCAAGTGACTTCAAATGTGACTTTATCCTAGGGAATGTAATAATACTACGCCTGAAAATAAATAGCATATTATAAACAAAAAATTCAATTATAGGAAATGTTCACGTTAAATCAATATTTAATAAGAAAATACATACTGTTACTATCTATTGGCCTATAGGAACCCAAAAGTTCATGTTAAATGTTAAATAAGGATGCGTAACGGGTATGACGACACACGCGGTTTCAACTTTTTATTGACTATTCGTAGTTTCCCGATTCTAAAATTTTTGTGTGTTTCGCTCTCGACGGCGATTTGTCATCAACTGAAAATTTTTCGTCAAAGTTATTTGACGTATTGTATTTGTTATCATCGCCAACTTTTTATTTAAATTGTTGCCAAGTAGTTTATTTAGATTTACTACTTGGCGTGATTATTACTATAGAGAGATGGAGATTGTGGGTGGGAGTGTGGGTGTGGGACCCTTAACACCATTAAGACTTTTTCCAAGCTGAGATGCTTACTCTCCCTTTAAAAGACAAACCAAGATTTGTATCTTAACTTCTAAAGGAATACATTTTCTCCTAAACGCCATTTTTTATCTTCATAAGACATAGCTCGAAATTGAAGTTTGATTTTCTAAAAATAAATCGGAAAAGTCGCTGTATGGTAAAATACCGCTGAAAATAAGAAATACGATTAGTCTACTTGAGAAGGGAGCAAAAATAGTGAAATCATTATCCAAGTGGCAGGTGGACCTAGTATTAATATTACTATTTATTGACCTATAGGAACCCGGAACTTCATAACCTCACCGACTCGGTTGAGCCATCGTTCCCTGTCCTCTGTACTCTCATTCCACGCTTGACCACAAGATACAGTCTCCTCCAGGTCAAACCTTACATTGTCCTCCCATCTCCGTCGTGGCCGTCCTGTCGGTCTCTTTCCCGTTGGTCTTTCGTCAAGAATTCTACGCACAGTCCTATCGCTGCTCATTCGCGCCACATGTCCAGCCCCATTTTAATCCTCGCGACCTGATTACTCTCACTATTGTAGATTTGCGGTATAGCTTTTCCAATTCGTGCTTGTGGAGTTTCCCCCATTGTCCTGCCTCTTCGCCAAAGATATTCCTTAAAATTGTATTCTCAAATACGCGGAATTTGCTTTCTTCCCGTTTTATGAGAGTCCATGTTTCGCATCCGTATAGAATAATCGGCATGATTATGGTTCTATAAACACGGAGCCTTATATTATGTGATAGCAGTCTCAGCAGTTTACTGGCAGTGTGCCAACTAACGCTGCCGGAATGCAGTATGTCGTTAATTTCCCTCTATATTTAATTACTGGCCGTCAGTATTGTTCCCAGATATTTAAATTCTTTAACTTTTTTAAATATCTTGCCCCTGATGTTTATGTGTGTTCCCTGAGATCCACCTGCTCACGGTCGTAATAATATATTTTGTTTTGTCTTCAATCATTTCTAGGTCCACCTCTTCTGTCGCTTACATTATTATTTCACTGTTTTTACTTACAGTTTCTAGATTATCGTCCAAAACGGCGATGTCATCCTCATATGCGAGCACTAGTGTGACCCCGTTCAGGGGTGTTCCAGCTATGTTGTCGTCTTGTACCTTTCTGATGATATATTCGAGCACAAGATTAAAAAGACATGGTGAGAAGCCATCCCCCTATTTGAGTCCGTCGCGGATTTCAAATGGTTCTTAGAAATGGTTTTCTATTTAATATCGCCATTTATTTTTGTTCATGCAGATTTGAATGAGGGCGGCATATTTTTTCGGGACTACCAGCGGGAGACGTGGACCTAGAAATCAATAAGGACAAGACA
This sequence comes from Microdon myrmicae, assembly GCA_963931805.1. NCBI lineage: Eukaryota > Metazoa > Arthropoda > Insecta > Diptera > Syrphidae > Microdon > Microdon myrmicae. Next base: position 205,766,358 of record OZ007497.1, read on the forward strand.
AAATATATGATAAGGGTGAGAGCCGAATCTTAGAAAGCGCACATAAACGTCAGTGAAAAATGTTTGAGAACGTTAAAGAGCTTAAATATCTGTTTAGGTTGATGTTCATTTCATGTTATAGCCAATATATACACAATGTTCTTATTTTACCTTAATGTAAAATTACCTGTGCTCGCACTACCGCCATAAATAATCAGCATACAAAAGCATAATTTCACCGCAATTATTTTATTCCGGTGCGCTCCTGATCATTCGGCCATAGAATGGATGTATCTTCATGTGCAAAGCTAATTCCATGAGTCTTTGTTTTTGCGATTTATGATCGTGGGTGTCTGCAATTTAGCTCGAAGATAATGGAACAAGTCCTTGAATGGCATTAGCATCGAGGTTTCCCATCTTCGGTACAACACATGGATATCGCATTGTATTCTATCGGTCTAGATGTGGCGGGACTTTCCGCAATAGAACACTGTATTTCTGAGACAACAAGTCTCGCCGCGGATGGCACATAAACTATGCATGACGATTTTCTTTATAACATATATGACTACTAACGTATTTTATGTGAAAGGATAGTGTACTATTCCCTCTCGTCATTAATTAATTTAGTGTCCAAATATGTTAAACAGAAATCATGTTATCCAGTGTTGTAGAAGTATATGGTATATAGTGTTGCACCAAGGCTTTCGTAATTTTTTTATCGTGTTAGACCGAAACCATGTTATAGGAGGCTACCTGTAATTAACTAAAGTGGAATACGGTTTCCTAAAAACTAAATGTGAAATTTTATTTTCATATGAAGCGGTAAATGAAATTTAATAAGAAAGTTATAGTAAAAATATAATAAACAGATACTTAATAAAAAAAAATATAATAATTAAATCAGTGATTCATTTATTATGGGTACATCCCCCCACCCACCCACCCTTAAAAAAAATAATAACAATAATAAAATAAAATCACTATTTATTGTCCTGTAAGACTCGTAACTCTGCGACCTTATTGTACCGTGCACTTTCACTCCACGTTTCCCCCTCAGATCCGACTTTCCGTCTTACATTGTTCTCCCATCTTTCCTGCGCCCTTCCCTAAAAAAAAATAATAATAATAATAAGAATAATAAAATAAAATTCTTATTTATTGTCCTGTAAGAACTCGTAACTTTATGACCTTACTGTACCGTGCACTTTTCCTCCCCCACCCGTAAGGACCCGTAAGCAGTACGGCGGGGAGGAATATAGAACGCGCGAGGATTACGTACAGTTTTATTCACTGAAGTGAATAAGGACAAAATTCATACCATATATGAATCGCCATTAACATCATCATCATCGGCACTACAACCGGGATCGTTCTTGACCCTATTTAGCAGTCTCACCATCGGTATCCGGTCCATATCCGAGACTCGTTAAATTATAATAATAATTTAATAATATTACGTTTTTCCGGGCAAGGTTATTAGCCTTGCGCCGGAAGCGCCATCATGCTTTATGTTTATATTTATTCTTTGTTTACCAAATGCTTTACTTTTTGTCTTCCATATTTCAAGTGGTTTTCTATATCTAAAAAACCCCAATTTTCTTTCTTCACTAAAGAAAATATTTGCATACAATGTCAACCTCGATACAGAAGTCGTCGCTTTTATTTTTTCCAGAAATATGCGGCCTTTTTCAAGAAGCTCTGCCATATAGTGCGTTATCAAGTAGAGTTTATCAAGCGTGTTGACGGTGACTTCAAAAATTCGAGTTATGTTTTCCACAATGTTCACTGTACTTGCTGTTGACCTTTGGACGCCAACCGTGAACAGTGTTTTTGGCTGCTAGGTCGATCTTTTACCGAGGAACTCCGGCTTTTGTCCTGAAACAACGATAGTACTTGTCAAACGAACTATTTATGATTTTAAATTCCCAACGCTATCGTTCATGCATCCACATACGGATGAGGTCTATTTGACTGGCACGGAAAACGGAGCCATGTGTTACACTAATCCTAGAGGCACTGAATCAAAGATCATCGGCACTACAACCGGGATCCGGTCTTGACCTTATTTAGCAAGTCCTGAGGCTTGTTAAATTGTCCATAATAATTTGTTTTTCCGGGCAGGGTTATTAGCCTTGCGCCACAGAATCAAAGAATAGCTGACAATAAATTCCTATGAGCATGGAATAAAGCTGTCGAAGACGCCCATTTGAAATGATTGACTTTACCACTTCCGTACTCACACCCGTACACGATAAACATTGAAGGCGGATTCTGGCTTTTAGTATTCATCTGCCGGCTAAAGGATATAAAAGATATCGTGGGCTAGCTGGCAGGAAACATACTATACTACCGAGTTTACGGAAGGTCAGTTCGTGCCACGGACTACAGAGTCAATATGATACCACTGTTGTCTGAAAGCGCGATCACAAGCCGCAGGTAGCTTTCGTGCAGAGGGACAACGCAATCAAGATGCTGGAGGTGTTTCACACTTCTGAAATCAGATAGAGTTACGATTCCTTACTCAAGGAACTGACGCACGGGAGACACCGTGATGAAAGTGTCTTACGAGGCCAAGCTAAAGAATGTTGATCGCAACGTAGAGGACGAGAACAAAAAACACAAGGCGAATGAAAAGGTGTACGCGATACGTCTCAAATGTTCCCAATGAGTTCACGATGAGACTCAAGCGATCGAAAGCCGCCAGGATTGTCACCACTTCCCATGTCGCTCCGGTAGTCATTGGCAAGGACAAGAACGAGCAGTGGGCACTCTTCGTCGTCAGGGGTAAACGCGTGGTCTATTTCCAGCGGAATACAAACAGATCTGCTTGAGCTCCCCCCACAGGAAACGATTCGCAGGCAGGGTGCAAAGATCGGTGCTGAGTTAGAGCTGATCAGCGTAGCCTTCAAAGACGTGTCGATCTCAGACACGTAGTCTGTATGAAAACCCTCAAACAGTTCGGGGTTTTAATGGACCAGCAAATACTCCAACTTGCTGACCGTTGAGCGGAAAGGAAATAGAGCGCAAGAAGTGCAAGCCTGGGGATAATATCAACTTGAGGGACTGCTCCTCGGCTTACGCAAATAAGTTGTCGGACATTATAGAGCTACATGCCGCCGTTGAACTGAAGCAAAGTATGTACGGGATTCTCGAGGCACTCTGCAATAACATTAATGATGGCGCAAAACACGTCAGTAAGCTATGCAAAGTCTTACATGACCTACGATCGAATTTTATCACCTTTTACTGTATTTTAAAAATACACGATCTTCGTCACCTCGAATCCTAGTGGGAGTTTTTTACTGAACGCAAATAATATTAAAAAACCGTCAACAATCAAAAATTCATAGAGGGCGTAAGCCGACAGAGCCAACAAAAGACGGGATTCCTCGATCCTTTATAGCCAGATGATGCCATGCGCCACTGTTAGGTGTTTAACAATCCAAACTTTGTTTAAATATTCTGGCATCTTTTTATTTTATTTTATTTTTGTTTTATTTTACTTTTCCCGGGAAAGGGTGAACCTATAGCGCTGAGTCAGCGCACTGAGATGTTTTTTTTTCTCGACTGCCTCCCTCATCCAAGCTCCGAAAGATAGTCAAGCATTTCTCCTTTCGCGGAGTATGTCGCTTAATGGGGTGATATTTCACTGGTCGGCTGCTCTTTGGGACCCAACATACCACTCAGTAATTGAGTCAAACTGCACAACAGCAAGAGTTGTCAGTTGAAGCAACCATTGCACAATCAAACACAAGACACAATCTGCTTTCCAACTCAACCATTGAGGCGGCAAACTTACTATTAGGTTATCAAGGATGTAATTTGTAGCTGATTGTTAAAAATAAAATTTGTAGATAACATTATCTGATATTGATAGTTTGTTATTTGACATTAACAGCTTATTATTTGCCATTGTCTTAATAATTAATCGTTTTGTTGGAAAGTGGCATATCTCACCCGTCATGAAGTTATTGTAAATTCTAAAAAATATTAAAAACATACTTTATAAAATATATAATATATAAATATATATTAAATCGTTAAATTTGTAAGTTTTCAATCAATTTTGTCCGTTTTTCTACAAGTTTTATCCTTGACGACCTAATATTATAACTTCCCGTAAAGACTGTCCATCTGTTCTGACTTTTCATACAAGTCCTCATGTTTCTATTATACTTTGCTCACCTGTTTTGACTAACTTGGGAAAAATAAAGTTTCAGTGGAAATTAATTGACAATAATTCTATCACTTCTAATCAATTTCACGTTAGTTTTTCCAATAAGCAGAGTCGAGCACTTGTAAACATATTGCTTTGGCAACTTAATGCATATATCGCGTATTGCGACGATAGTGAAAAACGTGTCACTCGAACTGACGCTATGACGGTTAGAATCACTAAAAATGGAACCAACACATCAGGCCACTGCCGCGTGTACGAATTCGATTTCTAAACTCAAGTACACTCAACTGAGTTGGAATTGTTATGTTATCACTATGGTATACGGCTCTGATGCTTTGCTTATTCGAATTTCCTTTCGGTGTTCTTTACTATTTGCTTGTATATTGTGTGTGTATCCTTTAGAAACGCCACACATATATACTGGTCTGTAGGAACTCGAAAGTTCATGATCCCACTAACTCGGTTACTCCACCGTTCCCTGCTCTGCACATTTTCCCTCTACGTTTCGCCGCTTGATCCAATTATCTGATTCTTCAAGATCACAGATATTGTGTTGTGGAGAGCTACAAGCTTTACTCTATAATGAAATGAAAAAATTACTACTACAATATATACTAATGATTGGTCTGTACGAACTCGGAAGTTCATCACTCCACTGAAAATGCCATCGTTTTCTGTCCTTATGTTGTGGAGACCTACATGCTTTACTTTATAATCAAATGAAAAAAATACTACTATATACAATTTATTGGTCTGTAGGAACTCGGAAGTTCATAATCCCACTAACTGGGCTACTCCACCGTTCCCTGCCCTGCACATTTTCCCTCTACGTTTTGCCGCTTGATCCAATTATCCGGTTCTTCAAGATCACGGATATGGTGTTGTGGAGAGCTACAAGCTTTACTCTATAATGAAATGAAAAAATTACTACTACAATGTATACTATTGATTGGCCTGTAGGAATCCGGAAGTTCATGACCCCACTGACTCGGCTGCGCCATCGTTCTCTGACCTTATGTTGTGGAGACCTATAAGCCTACCTTTATAATCAAATGAAAAAATTACTACTATATACTATTTATTGTTCTGTAGGAACTCGGAAGTTCACGACCCCACTGACTCGGCTGCCCCATCGTTCCCTGTCCTGTGCGCTCTCCACGGTTCGCCCTCTGATCCGGGCTCCTCAGTGTCGTGCCACGCATTGTCCTCTCGTCTACGTCGCGGCTTTCCTGCTGGCCTCTCTTTCGTCAAGAATTCTATGGAGTGTTCTTTTGTTACACCTTCTCGATACACCCCCAGCCCATCTTATTCTTTGGAACCTGATGATTCTTACTATTGTTAGTTTGAAGTATAGCTCTTTCAATTCACGATTGCGTATTTTCCTCCATTCATTAGGCCCATCTTAATATTCGCGACCTAATTACTCTCGGCGGCGCAAGGCTAATAACCTTGCCCGCAAAAACAAATTATTAAGGACATTTTAACAAGTCTCGGATAAGGGCCGGATACCGGTGGAGAGACTTGCTGAATAAGGCCAAGACCGGATCCCGGTTGTAGTGCCGATGCTGATGATGGTGATTACTCTCAGTTTGTAGGTTTGCGGTATAGCTCTTCCAATTCGTGGTTGTGGAGTTTCCTCTTCGTCATATTTACTACCAAAGATACTCCTTAAAACATTATTCGCGAATATGCGGAATTTGTTTTCCTTCCATTCTGTAGGCGCCTATGTCTCACATCCGTATAAAACAATTGGCACGATTATTGTTTTATGAATACGGAGCTTTATATTACGTGATAGCAGTCTCGATTTTAACAGTTTGCTAACTGGGTACCAGCTACCGTTGCCAGAATGCAATCTAGAGGTCTGTATTGCTCCTAAATATTTAAACTCTTTAATGTTATCAAATACCTTTCCCTTGACGTTTGTGTGTGTTCCCTGATCCACTTGCTCCTTCGCGTTACCATATATTTGATTTAGGCCCATACCCGCTAAGGCTAAAGAATTATGTTTCCGTCTGTTTAAATCAAACAATACTGAAGAAAACCGGAGAAGATGCAAGTGGGCTAGGAATGACTGCATTTTAAAATCTCGACCCACCAGAAAGTGGGACAAAATACTGAAAACCACTATACTACTACTAGTTATTGGTTTGTAGAAACCTGAAAGTTTAGGACACCACTAACTCGATTACGCCACCGTTCCTTGTCCTGTGGATTTCTCCATGTTTCGCCACCTGATTTAATTTCTTCAAGGTCACGCTCTACATTATCCTCCCATCTCCGTCGCGATATCCTCACAGGTCTATTTTCCGTTGGTCCTCTGTCAAGAATTCTGTGCGGTCTCCATCCGCGCTTCGCCCTCTGCTCCGAGCTCCTCAATGTCGTAACTTACATTGTCTACGATGTGGCCTCCCTGCCGGTCTCTCTTCCGTCAAGAATTCTATGGACTGTTCTTTCGTTACACTTTCTCGCTTTACGCCCAGCCCATCTTATTGTTCGCGAGCTGATGATTCTTACTACTGTTTGTTTGAGGTATAGCGCTTGTACCTCGCAAGTGTGTATATCCCTCAATTGTCCCATATGCTCATTATATTTAGCGTCAAAGATACTCCTTAAGGCTTTATTCTCAGATACATCGAATTCGTTCTCTTCTCGTTTTAAATACGAAGCTTTACGTTAAGTGATAGCAGTCTCGAATTTAGCTGTTTGCTAACTGCCTACCAACTACCGTTGCCGTTCTTTAACGTTCTCAAATATCTTTCCCCTGATGTTCATGTGTGTTCCCTGAGGTCCACTTGCTCTCGTCTTACCAAGTATTTGGATGTTTCTTCGTTGATTCTCAGGCACACACCCTCTGCTGTTTGCATAACGACTTCACTGTTTTGACTTACAGTTTCCAGATTATCGCCCAAAGCAGCAATATCATGCGCATATGTCAGTACTTCTGTAACTCCATTCAGGGTTACTCCAGCTGTGGTGTGGTCCTCTAGCGTTCTGCCAACTCGAGCACAAGGTTGAAAAGACAAGATGAGAGACCATCTTCTTGTTTTAATCCGTCGCGGATTTCAAATTTATTAGGGAGGTGATTTTCTATTTATTTTCGTTCATGCAGATTTGAATGATAGTGGCATATTTTTTCGGGATTCCCAGCTGAACTATAAAACAGGTTAATCATTGCCTTGCGACTGAGTCGTCAGCTTTTTTAAGGTCAATCAAGAACTGGTGAACCGTCTGTCCACATTTCCACTTCCTTTCCAGTAATTGCCTCACTGTGAACATTTGGTCGCTTGTTGACTGATTCCTGCGGAATTCCCACTGGTAATCTCCCGGTAGCTCTTCTTCATATGTTGTGACACTATCGTCTTCGGGAACTGATTGCCTTGCTATTCTTTAGTCGATTTATTGCATCTACTACTTCCTCAAAGGAAGGATCTGTGATTCAGTTGTATGTTTGTCTGGCACACTTATTTCTGATTGGTTGATGCACCCATTAAGTAGGTTTTCAAAGTATTACTTCCACCTTGCCACGTTGTTGTTTGTTTCTGTAACCAAACAGTCATTGGTGTCACGATTTATTTTGAATCTACCCCGGTACCTGTTTCTAATTGAATTTATGTCGGCGAACATTCCTCTGATGTTCTTTGCTCTGGCATTTTATAAAAAATGTTCAGGTCGATTCTACTCCTATTCGCATTTTTCCCATTTGTAAAGTCTCGTCTTCTCTTTCCGAATGTCGCGTATTTGTATTTTCATTGACACTTAACATTTTCTCTTGCCAAGTAAACCTCGATAGGAAAGAAACGAAAATCGATCGAGCGTCAGGGCTTACTACTAAAACGATATGAAGTTTTTCAGTAGTAGCAGAGGAACTGATTGTTGGTGCGAAAACTGTGTTGTACCTCAACAATGCTTTCATTCATTCGCTCATCTATTGCGAATCTCGGCTTGCATCCCATTCCAAAGGGATACTCGTTTTGTTTGTACGTTGCAGTGACTTGAAAATTCCGCGTCGACCACTGTAACATTCGTGATTTAATGTGTAATTCCTTTTTATGTAGTCACACACTACTAATGGTTGCACTAAACGAAACTCATCTAATAACTGAAAGTGATGTTTCGAAGTTTTATCTGCCTGGGTATATCCTACTGCCTCTGCTATTCCAGCATTGTGATTTATCTATATACATACGAAATGACATTGTGTATCTGGTTTATTTTATATGGAATCCCGAACTTGGATAGAACAAGTTTGTTGTCCTATCTGAACGCTGAACCGGATCCACGCAATGATGTCGTTATTGCGAGTACATTCAATGTGCATAATTCTCACTGGCTTCGCCACTCTGCAACGGTTATTTCCTGGCATCTCGAGGGGCCGTGACGGCGCTATGGTTCGCCTCTCATGAGAGAAGTATAATAATTAAAAAAAAAAATGCTGGGCACATAACTCGTGTAGGTCAGTACATCCAATTTTTTTCCAATACAAACAGTTTAACTAAACTCGTAAATGAGCTAGAAAAGACATAGCCGGTCATTTTACCAACTAATAAATGCACAATCAAATGTTCCCGGTTCTTGGGCACTTCAGACCACTACGAAGTTTCCTCTAATCAACAGCGGCGGTAATGAAAGAACTCCCAAAAGTAGTTAGAGATGAGACTGTGGCGGTTCCGCCAAACTCCACGACCCACTTACCTGAAAAACCCCCATATCTTCCATCCAATCATATAATTTCGCTAATGCAATCGCATTAGCACCTTAAATGCTTTACGCATCTAGGATTATCTAAGGTATAATCTAAAAAGTCCCTGGAAAAGAAAACTTACCTTTCATGCATCTCTTCGCATACAATTCCTGTAAGATTTCTTTCTTACCTTATCAGGAATCTCAAACCAATTTGGCACCTTAAGTGCCAAGCAAATCCCCCTAGACGAATTCCTGAAAAAAAGATGATTTGGTTTGCATACAATGTAACCATCATAACGGGGACCATACACTATTTCCCGTCCTCACCAAGTGTATCATAAATCACCATACATACACATGGAATCCTACGGCATAACCAAATGCAAATAGGTATGGTATACTTACCCTTGGCGGCGATGCAATAAACACCAATTCACAGTAATCTAGCTGAAACCCATTAGCACGTTTCCACATTGCATTGTGTACATGTACATGTGTACTACCAGCGATCTTCACTCCAAACGATTGAATATCGTTGAGTCGTATTACAAGCATCACAGCGGGCGGGTCGTCCGCCATCCACCGTACCGGCGCCGGTATACTAGCAGCCCGTGCTACTAGCATGCACGATTCGTGTACCTGGAACGACGGTTCCAAGTCGCACGCCTGCGTACTAAACCACACCCTCGCTCCCGCCAACCACTCTCCCCGTGGGACTGCCGTTAGGTATTACTTCGCGGGGCTGGTTAGCTTTGTGCTTTTTTAAGCTGCTCTCTCCATGTCGGATATTTGTGCTTGTCTTACTTTCTCGATTCTTCTAAGTTCGAGTTGCACTTTGGTCACATAAGTGCTTATCTCCATTCAGTTATCCTCGGAGCATAGCATCTGCTCTATGAGGTCTTGCGGGCCTGGGAGATTGGGTTTTCCTTCGTTGAAGCGTCTGCAGTCGAACACGACATGCTCCGTATGTTCCTCTTGGTTTGGACACGCTGGACACAACGGTGAGCTGCTGTGTCCAAAACGGTGCAGATATTTGCTATGGCCGGTCAGGAACTGGGTAAGATGGTAGTTGCAGGCACCGTGGTCTCTCTTCATCCAGGTGGCGATAGATGGGATTAATTTGTACGTCCATCTGCCTTTCGTGGTGTTGTCCCACCGAGTTTGCCATATGGTTAATGAGGTTGCTTTCTCTTCCTCCTTGATCTCCTTGACTGCTGTTGGTTCCAGTTGCCTTGACGTTCTCTTGTTGTAGATTCTTAACATCTCGTCCGCAAGGATATCAATTGGAACCATTTCGGCTACGACAAAAGCAGCTTCGTCCGAGATGGTTCGGAAACCGCTGATGGTTCTTAAGGCACAGAGTCTATAGACTGATGTCAGCTTTCTCCTCGCTTCCTTCGTCGTCAGTATACTGGCCCAAACAGGGGCGGCGTATAGTAGGACCGAGGTCACTACTCTAGACATCAAGATTCTTCGTGGATATCCAGGTCCTCCGATGTTTGGTAGTATTCGAGCAAGTGCTGCTTGCAGCATTGACGCTTTTTTGCTAGAATACTTGACGTGCTCTTTGAATTGTAGCCTGTTGTCGATCATAACTCCTATATATTTTATTGTGTCTTTCGATCTAATAATTTGATCTCCGACCCTTATATTCATATATTCCACCTTTTTTCGGCTAGTTATTAAAACCGCCTCTGTTTTGTGGTCTGCTGGTTCGAGACCAGCGGATACCAGCCATTATTTGACTTTCACCACTGCCTCGTTAGTAGCTGCCTCTATCTCATGAATATGTTTTGCCACTGTCACAACGGCAATGTCGTCCGCAAAACCTATCAACTGGACCTGTTGTGGCAACACCAATCGCAAAACGCCATCGTACATGATGTTCCATAAGAGGGGTCCCAGAACTGATCCTTGTGGAACTCCCGCTGAGACGTTGTGGTATTTTACACCATCGTCTGTTGCATACCTCAGCTTCCTGTTAGTGAGGTAGCTGGAAATTATTCTCTGGAGGTAGTGTGACTGGCCATTTTGCCGAGTTAAAGGCATTCTTTATGTTCAGTGTTACAACTGCACAGTATTCCTTTGTGCCCCAGCGCCATCTCTCTCCACTTATTGCTTCCGTCGCAATGTCAACTACTCTCTTTATGGCATCGACGGTGGAGCGCGATTTTCTAAACCCGTATTGTTGGTTCGATAAGGCTGCTTTTTCTTCTGCTACGGTTAGCAGTCTTTCGTATATCACTCTTTCCAATATCTTTCCCATAGTGTCTAGAAGGCATATTGGGCGATATGATGAGGGTTCTCCAGGTGGTTTTTACTTTTTGGAAGGAGCACCAAGTGTTGCAGTTTCCAAGTTTCTGGAAAGACACCTTCCTCTAGACACGTTTGCATGGTGGTTATAAACATGTCCGGTCGACTTTCACCTGCCGCTTTCACCGCCTTGTTTGGAATTCCGTCAGGACCCGGCGCTTTGCCGTCCTGTATCCTCCCGCATGCTGACTGTAGCTCGTGTGCCGTGATTCTCGGGATGTCCTCCACCACTGTCTCGCTTATTATGTCGTAATGTGGGGATGTGCCTTGTGGGAATAGTTGGTTTACTATTGACCTCAGCATTTTTGGACATGGTATCTGCGGGGACCTGGAACCATTCAGCTTACTCATTACCATCTTGTATGCCGTACCCCATGGATTTATATCGGCTCCTTCGCATAGGCTTTTGAAGGACTTCGTTTTGCTGTCCTTGATCGCTTTTTGTAGATTGCGCCGTGCTGACCGGAACTCTTCCAAGTGCTCTTAGAAGTTGGCTGTACTCCTAGACCGCTGCACTTTGCGTCGGGCTTGTAGACAGCGAGTCCTGAGTGCCTTTATTTCCTCATTCCACCAGTAACAAGGTGTAATAAATTCTCCGTTAGATCGCCTGGGCATAGCTACATCGCACGCTGTCGTGACAGCACGGATGAGTTGGTGTGACTGGGCTTCGGCTGTTTCAGCATTGGTTACATCGTTGGTACTCAATATTAATTCAATTTTGTCAAAAAATGTGTCTTTCCATTTCGGGCCACCTACTTGGAGACTCCTTCTACGTTTGTTTTGTTGTATATTGACTATAATGGCCTGATGGTCGCTGTGCGTGTATTGCTCGCTGATCCGCCATTTTAACTTACGTAGGAGGGAGTTGCTCGCAAAAGTGATGTCGATGACCTATCCTCTTCCTCCGTTACGGTATGTATTTGCCCGCCCGTTGTTTGGAATGCCGATGTCCAGAGATGCAAAGGTTTCCAACAGCATACGGCCTCTAGTGTTTGTTGATCGGCTGCCCCATTCCACTGCCCATGCGTTGAAGTCGCCGGCTATAATCACTTTAGGCCTTTCTTGGGCATCTGTCACCAAAGTGTCCAACATGGCCTGGTATTGGCTAAGGGACCAACTCGGCCTGGCATAACAGCTGTAAAGATGTATGCCATTAATTTTTGCCTTGACAAAGCCCTCGGCTTGTTTGTAGACGTCTTGAAACGCATGTCTTCCACCTAACCATATAGCTGCGGTATTTGTTTTGTCGCCATATGTTGTTGCTGAGAGCCTTGTACGGTTCGCTGATGAGAATGACGTCAGCTCTCTCCTCCCTAGCTGTTTGTTTCAGGATGTCCTGAGCTACCTCACAGTGATTGAGATTAATTTGGATAATCTTCATATTTGTTTCCCCGTGATTGCTCTCCTAAATACAATGCATTTACTGCTGCCAGCTATATGCTTCGCCTCGTCTGGGTGGTCCTTTTTACAGAACATGCATAGGGGATCCCTCCTACAGTCTCTTGCTATGTGGCCCTCAGTTCCACATCTTCTGCATAGCTTGGACCGGTCTTCATCGCACTTGCATTGTTTGGCAATGTGTCCGAACTCAAGGCATTTGTAGCACTGTCTCAGCACCGTCTGTTCCCTAATGCGACAGATAACCCATCCAACTTTAATTTTTTGCGCTCCCAGCAGTTTCTTTGCATTTTCTGTTGGAAGACTTATTGTCGCTGTTTGAGTTCCTCCGTACGCTTTGCGCAATGCTACTATGTCGGCCATTGGTATCTGTAAACCAAATTGAGCTCTCACGGCCTCACAGATTTCCTCTTTAGATGTGATTTCGTCGACGTCTTTCACCTCGATTGTTGTACGGTGAGTGAGCGTTCTAACGCTGCCCTGGTCTCCTAACGCCTCACTGAGTGCGTTTTTGTATTCAGCAGTTCTCTCGCACGATCCACCGAGCTGAAGAAGCAGATCTCCTTTTTGGGTCCTCCTGATCTTCGATATCGCTTTCCCAATGTCTCCCAGCTTGGGATCCGCCTTAACTTTTCCTAGGATCTGCGCATACGACATCTGCCCCTTTGCTTCGATGACGATGGCATCCGGTCTCAGTTGCTTCTTTTTTGGCAAGTTCGTACTCGCTTTTCCCTTGCTGGGGGTATTTCGCTTGCCGCCAGCCTCCTTGGTAGCACCTATTTTCCGCTCTTTTTCCGCGCTTTGTCGGGTATACTCCTCTTGGTATGTGAATCTTTGTTACACTCAAGATAAAGAGTAAAATGTATGTTGATTCCGAGTGCAGGGAGGTCATTAAGGTAAAAACCTAAGCTTCGGTTCGTAAAGAAAACAATACAGAGGGAAATCGGAGAAGATTCAAGCGGGTTAGAAATAACTGCAATTGGTACATTTTAAAATCTGGCACCGCTAGAAAGTGAAACATAAAATACTGACATTGATTCTCAATGGCTTCGCCTCTCTGGACACAACACCTGGAGGCCAGTATGTTCAATTCTTTGGTGATTCAAATAGTTTAACTCAACTCGTCACTGAATCAACACAGGTACCAGACATAGATTGTTATTCCGCAAACACCCTGGACCTCTTCCTCACCTGCAGCCCTAATAAATATACAATCGTAGTTTCTTCGCCCTTCCCTCCCAAACGAATAGTAAGGCTCTTCGAGAAACTCAACAGACTTTTATGGGAAGTTAAATTGGTCGTTATTTGTCCTCAATTATGATGTTGACGCTATATGGGATACACTGATTCTAGAAATATGCGGTTTGATTCTGGGTGCAGAGAACCCATTAAGGCTAAAGAGTTAAGTTTCCGTCTGTTTAAATCAAACAATACTGAAGAAAACCGGAGAAGATGCAAGTGGACTAGGAATGACTGCATTTTAAAATCTCGACCCACCAAAAAGTGGGACAAAATACTGAAAACCACTATACTACTACTAGTTATTGGTTTGTAGAAACCTGAAAGTTTAGGACACCACTAACTCGATTACGCCACCGTTCCTTGTCCTGTGGATTTCTCCATGTTTCGCCACCTGATTTAATTTCTTCAAGGTCACGCTCTACATTATCCTCCCATCTCCGTCGCGATATCCTCACAGGTCTATTTTCCGTTGGTCCTCTGTCAAGAATTCTGTGCGGTCTCCATCCGCGCTTCGCCCTCTGCTCCGAGCTCCTCAATGTCGTAACTTACATTGTCTACGATGTGGCCTCCCTGCCGGTCTCTCTTCCGTCAAGAATTCTATGGACTGTTCTTTCGTTACACTTTCTCGCTTTACACTTTTTATTCTTCGCGAGCTGATGATTTTCACTATTGTTTGTTTGAGGTATAGCGCTTGTACCTCGCGAGTGTGTATATCCCTCAATTGTCCCATATGCTCATTATATTTATCGTCAAAGATACTCCTTAAGGCTTTATTCTCGGATACACGGAATTTGTTCTTTTCTCGTTTTTAAATACGAAGCTTTATTTTAAGTGATAGCAGTCTCGATTTTAGCAGTCTGGTAACTACCTACCAACTATTGGTGCCGTTCTTTAACGTTCTCAAATATCTTTCCCCTGATGTTTATGTGTGTTCCCTGACGTCCACTTGCTCTCGTCTTACCAAGTATTTGGATGTTTCTTCGTTGATTCTCATGCACACACCCTCTGCCGTTTGCATGACAACTTCACTGTTTTTACTTACAGTTACCATAATATCGCCCAAAACAACAACATCATCCACATATCTAAGCACTTCTGTAACTTCATTCAGGGCTACTCCAGCCGTATTGTGGTTCTGTACTTTTCTGACGACTCGAGCACAAGGTTGAAAAGACAAGCAGGGAGACCATCTCCTTGGTTTAATCCGTCGCGGATTTCAAATTGATTTGGAAGGCGATTTTCTATTTATTTTTGTTCATGCAGATTTGCGTGAGAATGGCATATTTTTGGAGATTCCCAGCTCGATTATAATATGGTATAATCTTTGTTTTGCGACAGAGTTGTTCCTTTCTAATTTTCGCGTTTAAATCCTTGAGTAAATTCTAAACGTTAATGATGAAATTCTGTCAATACCTATTCTAACGTCTCGTAGAACGTCTCCTTCGTTTCTTCGTCCGTAGTTTCTGTTGGTGGGTGTATATTTATACTTACATAATTGTACCCCCATTCCTGTATTCGAAGCAACGACAATGAATTTCGCGTTTTTTCTTGAAGTTGAGAAGGTCTATCCATATTCCCACTTCTTTTCTAACAATTGCTTTACATTTGGTCGCTCGTTCATCGATTCCTGCGGAATCCACACTGGTAATCTCCCAGTATTTCTTCTGCATATGGTGTGATTTTCGTGAGTATGACATTTCTTAGTATTTTGTATGTGGTTGGAACCAGTGATATTCGTCTATAGTTCTCACAATCAGATCTGTCGCCCTTTTTAAAAATAGGGATGACTATTGAGGATTTCCATTCTTCCGTAGTGGCTTCTTTATCATATATTATTTTAATCAACTGTACGTTTCGAGCGGTCGCTTCTCCATGCTTCACAAGTTTCGCCGCTACGCTATCGGCTTCGCGGGAGCTGCTTGCCTTGCTGTTCTTTAGTCGATTTATTGCATCTACTACTTCCTCAAAAGAGGGATCTGTGGTTCAGCTGTATGTACGTCTAGCACCCTTATTTTTGATTGGTTGGTACGCATATTAAGCGGTTTTTCAAAGTATTGTCACAAAGTTGTTTATTTCTGTGACCAGACCGTCATTTCCGTCTCGAATTATTTTGAGTCTCCCTCAGTACCCGTTTCTTATCGAATTTATGTCGGCGTTCATTGCTTTGATGTTCTTTGCTCTGGCATTTTCTAGAATTTTTTCGATTCGAATCCTCCCCCTTTCTTGATTTTTCCATTTAAATAACCCGTTGTCTCTTTCCGAATTGTCGCGTATCTTTCTGCGTTGACTTCATCATATCTTTGTAAGTGGATCACTCTGAGGCGTTTACGTTCTTCGATCTTCTCCCTGAACTCATCGTCAAACCAATGTTTGGATTTAATTGTTTTCTTAAATTCTAATACCTTTTGGGCTGTTTGTTTGATTGTGTCTGTGATCGATGCCCATTTAGTGCCCAGATTATTGGTTTCCTCTTTCTCACTACACCCATTCTCTAGGATGCTAAATCTATACGTTAGTTCGTCTTGATATTTAGCCCTTTTGGGTAGGTCTTTTAGTTTATCAATGTCGAACTTTTTGCTCGTCTCCCGTGATTGCCCTTGTGGGTTTGATGCGAGCCAACTTATAATTTTGCCCATCACTAGAACGTGATCGGAGTCGCAATCTGCTCCTCTATATGATCTTACGTCAAGGATATTCGAGTGGTGTCTTTTGACTATGAGGAAGTGGTCTATTTGGTTACGAGTTACGCCATCGGGTGATATCCATGTGGCTTTATGGATTTGGATGTGCTTGAACATGGTGCTTTCCACTACCAGATCTTTTGATGCTGCGATATATCATATCTTGCTGCGATATATCATATCTTTCTAAGTAGATCACGCTGAGGCGTTTACGTTGATCGATCTTCGCCCGGCACTCATAGTCAAACCAAACCCAACACCTTTTGAGCTGTTTGTTTGATTAGGTCTCTGATTGATGCTTATTCAGTGTCCACATATTGATTTCTCTTCCTCACTACTCTCATTCTCTAAAATGCTAAATCAATTTGTCAGTTCGCCTTTGGTGTTCCTTTTGTAGTTGTTTTTTTTTTTTTTTTTTTTAGTTTATCAATGTCGAATTTGTTGCTCATCTCCCGTGACTGATCATGCCAGTGTGCTGCGACACGACTCCTAATTTTGCCTATCACTGAAAGATAATCGGACTCGCAATCTGCTCCTCTCTACGATCCTACATCAGTCATAGTAAAGTGGTGTCTTTCGTCTATGGGGATGTGGTCTATTTGGTTATGCGTCACATCATTAGGTGACAGCCATGTGACATTATGAATTGTTTTGTGAATAAATATCGTCTTTTTAACTACCACGTCTTAGAAGCCGCAAAGTATTGATTAAAATTTCATTGTCATTTGAGACGTCATGGAGGCTTTCTTTCCCGATGATCCGTTGGAAGGTATCTTCCTTTCTAATTTTCGCGTTGAAATCCTTGAGTAAAATCTTAACGTTCTGTGGCGGTGCCGCCAAACCCCACGGTACACTTACCTGAAAACCCCCATAACCTCATCCCAAGTCGCATAAGTTTTTGGTAATGCAATCGCATTAAGCACCTGAAAATGCTTCACGCATTAATTAGATCAAAGCTATAATTGTAAAGTCCCTGTAAAGAAGATTTACCTTTTCATGCATCTCTTCGCATACAATTTTCCGTAAGATTTCTTTCTTTCTGGAATAAGAATTTGTGGGGGTAAAAAGTAATTGTCAGACACGGGCACTAGTTCACTTTTAGCCCATCGAGGGAAGGACAAAACATGGATCGCACAAAGAAAGGGGAAAATAAAATATTCTTGGTTTGATTAGTTGGTTAAAGTTCTTTTTATTTTTTTCTTATGTTTGGTATCAGCATACAATTTTCCGTAAGATTTCTTTCTTTGCTTATCTGGAATTCCAAACCAATTCGGCACCTTCGGTACCAGACAAATTCCCGTAAACAAAATGATTCGCTTTGCATACAATGTAACCGTCATGACAGGGACCATAAATATTGCGCCGTCTATTTTCCAACTTCGCCATGTGTACGATAAATTTCTTTACGTACACACTGGCCGGCGACCTTTTTCTCCCAGCAATAAAATACCAGCAGCTGCATTCAATTCAATCGACGCTGAAGCCAATTTCCCTAACTTGCACATGTGCAAACAAAAGCAAATACACGCATCTAGCGTCTAGTGCCATAAAACGAATTTCTTCGCATGTGATCATGTATACAATTCGATCCCTTTAGTATCACCAGCGGTACACATTTCCCATTGTGTAAATAGAAAAACCATTACCACCCTTCCCAATGGCGATACATTTACGTTACTTATTACGTCTCGTGGAGTCCTTTACCATCCGCTGACCGCCACGGTCACGCGTCACTCCCGCTCTTCGCCGGCAGCGGAGTCGTTTCGCGTTGTTCAAGTAACTTTAGTTAAAGTCGGTGAAAGTATTGATTTAAATCTGTCATTTTATGTGTTGTTCGATTTTGATATACCTTCAAAACTAAAGAATAAATCTAAGTGAAAGTATTAAATGTAACAAATAAAGTATTATTGTTGATCAAACCGGAGTGTTTTGTTTCTGTGTTGTGTCGGTTCGATTGCGAAGGTCGACCATCGTTTGCTTCACCCTTGCGTAGTGAGCAGTGTCCGCGCGAACTATTTATGATGGAGGAGGAAGTGAACTGTGTGCCCGTGTATTGGCACAATACTTCCTCCCCACAGTTCTATGATGAAATTCTATCAATACCTATTCTAAGGTCTCGTAGAACGTGTCCTGCGTTTCTTCGTCGGTAGTTTCTGTTGGTGGGTGGATATTTAGCCTTACATAATTGTACCGCCATCCCTGTATTCGAAGCAACGACAATGAATTTCGCGTTTTGTTCTTGAAGTTGCGAAGGTCGCGATGCTTCGAAAAATAATAATAATATCGAAGTACAAACTGAGAACCCATCTGGAGACGACGATGACCGATTAGAGGAAGAAGAGGTTAGGTCGCCCAT
This sequence comes from Microdon myrmicae, assembly GCA_963931805.1. Classification (NCBI taxonomy): domain Eukaryota; kingdom Metazoa; phylum Arthropoda; class Insecta; order Diptera; family Syrphidae; genus Microdon; species Microdon myrmicae. The sequence continues at coordinate 205,785,196 of OZ007497.1, forward strand.
AACTGTATGACCATCCTTTTCTAATTGCCCGTCAGTCTACTCACAATCCGTCCTCACATAAACTCTTAAGCTCATTCAAACCTTTAGCAGTTAACAGACAAAACATCTCTAAACGCTGTGATCTCAAACTCCCACCGCGTATTCACGTTCCTTCTTACTCTATTATTTATTTATTTGCAAATGCAGTAATTGTCGTTTGGGAATATTTTTTGAAAATGTTACCTAAAATTTTACTTAAATAGTCCTGCTATTTGTGATGAAGCCGGTTCCAAGGTTATGTGTATCCGTGCCTCCACATGCAAGTATGAATCTGTTGCTTTCGTGCATTTGGTATGGGAGCCGAACCTCCTGAAGCGTGACGATGTTCACTTTAAATCGCTTCGCGTTCTTTATAGCTGTTTGTATCGCGCCTGGTTTATGTAACGTTGGGACCTACCACGTGCCGTCGCATTTTAGCCGAGTTAGTGCTGTCTTCCTGAAATTTTCCCGGATGGTTAAAGAAAGGGGAAAATAAAATATTCTTGGTTTGATTAGTTGGTTAAAGTTCTTTTTATTTTTTTCTTATGTTTGGTATCAGCACATATCGCTAGCGCACATTTTGATGTTAAATGGGTTCGATTTAACAGACTTTATTCTTTCAGTAAAGTTGATTCTACACTTAATATAAATAGGGACATAACATATAGTAATTCCTCTGCGGCTGGTGTATTTGTCATATTTCACAAGTAATGCAAAGTAATGTTAAGTATTCATTTAGTTTATAATTTACACCTCGGGTATAAAGAACTTTTTAATAATGTTTGCCTAACATGTACACAAATTAAGATGGAACTTAGTTAGAAGGAAAACTCAACGGTGGTATTCACTTTACTCCGATTCTCGACTACTGAGTACACAGTTTGGGGAATGAAATTTTACTTTTACGTTGAAGATGACACGCGACACGTGCACTCTCAATAGTGGTTGAAATTCGACTGTGGTGACGAGGGATGAAATTTGACTCTGCGATTCTATATAACGATCAACCAATCTAGAGCGCACTCTCTCATTTCCCCCACCCATCGAGGTGAATAAACTCTTGTGGGTTAATTCACTAGTCAATGGACTTAGAGATAATGGAAGAATCGAAAAGGAGAGCGTGACAATCTCGGGGATGATTTTGCTTTTTGCATTCAACGAATTCAAAATCAATCACCGAATGACGCAGTTTGGTTACTGGATTGATCTCAGAGTGCAATGCACTCTCTGAAGGGGGGGATGGAATGGGATGAAAAATATGTTTGTGCTATTCACCTGACCACTAAGTTTATTGATCCCCAGCGATTAGCGTGTCTGGGGGAGGTGAAGGGGACCGCGATGGCTTGGGAAATATGAGCGTGAGAACCAAACTCAAGGAATCTGAAATTAACCCAGCGATTTCGCTATATAGCAACAGCATCGCTTGCCCAGACTTTGCTGTTGCTAGCCAAACATGAAATTGTGATTTCCGGTAAAAATTTCATGTAGTTTATGCAATAGTGTTGCCGTATGGCAAGAAAGGGCTGAATTCAATTATGCATTATCTGCATAAGTAATGAATTCAGGTTATGCGGTCTTTGGCGTATACCTTTTCAGGTGAAATAGGCCGACGGAAGGGATTGAGCTGGTGAGCGGTTAGCGGGCGAAATTGGGTTGAATTTGTGGGTTGGTTATCTGTGTAATGTAGAGAACCCCCACAAATTCTTTTGTTAAGTGCCATTACCGATTCATTGAAAATAAATCAGTTTCATAAATTACATGCTTACATTTTAAGAGGATGCAATCTGCTTTCTAAAATTTGAACTTAAAAATGTAGATGTGACCAATTTTTTTTTAAAGTGTAGTATTCATTTAAATTCATTTTATCTCATCAAAACAAAATAAATTACAATAGACATTTTGAATTACACGAAAATTTTCTTTTATAAATATATTTTAATTGTTTATTGTTTGTTGTTATTCCTTAACAATTGAGAAAACTATTGATTTGTTTTAAATTTATAATTATTCACAGCTATTGCAAGTACCAAACAATTTTGTGTATTCGCATTACCTACCGAGAGTGTATAAATCACTAATTTTTTAGTAACGTAGGCTATTAACGATTTTCGTTGTACGTATAAACTGAAATAATTACTAGTTAGGTATTAAATGATTGAGCCATGCATCTAAGGAATAGAACAATATGATATTACATAATTTTTTATGAGTACAGCAAAAAAATAAAATACAAAAAAAATAAAAACATGTATAACTTAAATAATTGCGTTTAATAAAAAAATGAATAAGATTTGTAAATAAACAAAAAAGAAGAAGCAATATTATTTTTTTATTCAATTATAAATAATCTTGTTTTGTTTTATCTTATATTTCAGCATTGAACACTATTACGAAAACTACTTTGTTGCTTTTATTTGTTATTAATTTCTAGATAAACATTTTCAAATTCATGCATATTTATTACGAAGGGAGTGCTACAAATATCGCATAACATTCCTTCAGGTTGGTTTATTTAAATGATATAAAAATCATATTGTTCTTTGTAGAATTATTTTGTACTACTCTTCTTCATTTACAAAATAATAATAATAATTATATAAATAAATCGAACAATAATAATAATAAATAATTAAATGGAGATAAAAATAAAACATCATTTATTCACTTATTATTTATAGAACAAATTTCATACTATTATTTTTATGTGCTTACTATAGTTTCGAATCAAATTTATCTAGACGTGTTTGATTATATCTCTTACTGCATTTAATTGGTGTCATATACTAGATACTGTAAAATTATCTGCCACTCTTCTCTTTTATTATCCTCGGTGGCGATAAGGAGGCACATTTTCTGTTATCATACATAATTGAATTTAGTAAAAACAAAAATATATATGTGTAGAAAAATTGAATTTTCATTCATGTCGTATTTGTTAGAATTATTCTTATTTTCAAATTCGAATAGTGTTAGGTAATAAATAGCTCATATAAAAATTGTATCATACATTTACTTTAAGTGATAATACAAATATAGATATCAAATGGAAAATTTGAGATACTCTTCATGTTTTTTATTTATTGAGTTATTAAGCTGCGATATTTAAGATGAATATAACTTGAAGAGCACTGACTTAGTTATGTTCATCAAATCAGCGTCGCAATAAACATAGATTGTAGTTAATATCGGAAATTAGGTTTAAAACACTGTTTAGGCCATAGACTTAAACCAAAACCGTGCGGGACAGGTTAAAGAATCTTATTTGGCTTCCGGTATTTACTATCGCCAGTCTCGGCGATCTATTCCCAGGATTGGACATAAAGTAATAGACTATGAACTCCACGAAAATCTGCTGTTACAACTTCTCTCAACAAGAACCTGTGATTGGCTATAGGAAAGTCTTTGGCAATAGCAATAAACAGCCGTATTTTTTTCTCATCATGGTATGGCTTACTTGGGAATAAAACTTTTTGACGTGACAACGTCTTATAAATCGGTATACCTTGGGAGGCATTCGGAAAAAAGTTTGTAGCGTTACGATAACGATAGGCGATAACGCACGGGCCGTAGTGAGCGAGAGCGCGACTTTCTTAATTGCTCCCAAATCAAATGCAGAGAGACAACGGGAATACAGACAGCGCCTTGCACTGTCGAGAACAGCTGTACAGGTTGAAAGTGTAAAGACAAAAAATACACAGAGACAACGCGAATACAGGCAGCGCCTTGCAGCATTAAATAAATCGGATATAGCTAAGAGAAAATTGTCTGTTCATAGTGGTTTCGCAGCGGCAAGTTCAAACAACGTTCAAGAACTACAGGTTGTAAACCTATAACAGCCTTCAGCAGCAGAACCCGTGTATTTTACAATACAACCAGTTATATCGGCGCAAGAGGTATGGGACATGAAATGGAACAAATCGATACCAAGATTTAAATTGATGTTTCTTGACAATGACTTTGGGTATGCTTGCTCTGTTTACGATAGACTTTGGTTTGAACGTGATTTAAAACCGATCACAGTGCAACAGATGAACGTAATTTCGGACTGGCACACAAAAGAAAATCGACAACTGTATCCTGACGAATACACAGTAGTTTGCACTACTTGTAAAATTTCGTTAAGCAAACCCAAATTAATGCCTACACTTGGAGGCAGTCGGAAAAAAACACTTTAATTTTGATTTAATAACTTGTATATTCAATGTTACATATTTAGGATACGTTGTCACGAATATAATGTCCGAGCGCCTTGCGCCCAGACAACCATTTTTTTTTACATTAAATTTATTTTACACAAAAATAATACACATTTTTTACTTAAGATTAAATGCTGTTCTATTTACAGTCATTTTTCTTAATGAACTTACTGGCTCCTCATCATCATCATCATCGGCACTACAACCGGGATCCGGTCTTGGCCTTTTTTAACAAATCTCTTCACCGGTCCCGATTTCCAGCCGATGTCATCCAGTTTGGCACTCCCAGGCTCTGGGCGTTCTAGTCTACGAGATCCCTCCATCGCAAACAAACTCGGCCGACATGGGTACTGGTAACACCATGGTCTTGTAGAGTAGTAGCTTGGATGTTCTGGATAAATTTCGGGATTTAAAGAGCCTTGATAGGCCATAGTAGGCTTTGTTGGATTTGATCAGCCGTTCGCGTATTTCTTCTTCCATATTGTTATCGGCTGATACTATTGAACCAAGGTAGTTAAAAGATTGCAATACTTCAAATTAGTGCTCCGCTACCCTGATAGTTTGACCAACGTAAGGTCTTCTCTTCGCAGAAATTGTTACCATGTACTTAGTTTTTCCCTCATTAAGGGGGAAACCTCATGTAAAATGAAATTTGTTAGCCTGCTTTTGTTTTTGCCTAAATTGATAGGAAATTTCCTCAACAATACGAGAAAAAAGTTAGAAAGTAATCCGAGACCTCCTTGTACTTTATTTTCAAAAGAAAGTAAACAGTCTAATTGGGCGGGGCACCCAAATAGTCGAGCGCTCGGCCTTTCGGTTCAGACCAGAAGAAGAGGAAGGTCTACTCTATGACCCTGGAATCGTAGATTAGAAAAAAACTGCGGTAAGTTAGAACGAATTACGAATTTTTTCACGATTTTTCTATTACTCAAACTTTAAACGCGTTTTTCTCGAAACGCAAAATTTCGCACGCCGTGCAACGTAGCTCAAAAACTAATCATTCGATCTTCATGAAGTTTGGCCCCAGCATGACGTGCTCCGATTTGTTATTTTTTTTATTTAAAACATTGTTATTAAAATTGTTTATAAAAGAAAATCCTTTTTTTTTCAAAACTTCGCCATTTTTGCAAATTTTAATAAAAGGGTAACGTCATGCTGAGCGTTTTTGCATAAACTAAAGAACCCATTTTGTATTTGTTGTTTCAGATCATTTTTGTGACATGTATGCTGCACGGCGCATTTTCAAGACGCTGCTTTCAAGCCGCCATTGCACCGTTTTATTGCTAACGATTAGTCTTAAAAAAATATTTTCTTTAAATATTATAACGTAAATAAATTGTGCCTTAAATTGCAAATTAATCTACGCATTACATTTTTCAAAAAAAATTCTTGAAAAACAGGCTATTTACATGAGGTTCCCCCCTTAATGTGCAGTTTTTGTGCAGCCAGCTCAACCTGGGTGAAGGAGTCCTGTGCAGCCGATTCGGTTCTACCGATGATGTCGATGTCATCTGCGTTGGCAAATATCTGGCAGGATTTGGTGATAATAGTCCCTTTTGTTGTAACGCCAGAGTCACGGATTGCTTTCTCCAACACCAGGTTGAAGACCAGGCAGGCCAGACCGTCCCCTTGTTGGAGTCCGTTAAAGATGTTTATTAATTTGGACAGCAATCCCGCTATTTTTACTTGACTAGTTACGTTAGCTAAATTTCCTCTAACCAACAGTAACGTTAATGAGAAAGCTCCCAAAAGAACAGTATGGTTCTATGAGAAAGCCAATTGGGAAGGTCTGAACGACTTTTTTGGGAGGTTAAATTGGTCGTTATTTGTCCTCATTAACGATGTTGACTCTATAGCGGACACATTGACAGACACGATTCTACTTGGCATGCGGACCTTTATTCCAGACAGAGTAAAGAGTATCAAACCCAAGAGAAATATGTGGTTCGATTCCGGGTTCAGAGAAGCCCTTATGACTAAAGAGTTGAGCTTCCGGTTATACAAATCAAACAATACTGAGGAAAACTGGAAAAGATTTAAGAGAGATAGGAATGACTGCAATGCGCATATTCATCGCGCCAAGTTCTTGCATGACTAGAGAGTGAGACAAAACATACTACACTCTCCCACAGGTAGTAGAAACTTCGGGACATTCGTGAAAAACATTCAAAACTCGGTCTCTTCATCCATTTCATCGTTTATAGTCGATGCCATCAGTCACCACTGCAATAGAGAAGGCGAATCTACTTGCTCCGCATTTTGCAGCCAACTCAACGCGGCCTGATCCCACATCAGTTCCGCCTCAACTTAAGCATAAGAAGCATACCATGAGCCAGGTTTACTTCCGAACGCGTACTGTTGCCCGGGCACTCAAGGAGCTAAACGGAAACAAATCCGCTGGTCGGGATGGCATTCCCCCAATCCTCTTGAAGAGATGTTCCTTTTCACTCGCGAAACCACTGCTAAACTCTTCCATTTGTCTTATTCTACTGGTCGTTTCCCAAATAGATGGAAGTCAACGAACATTCAACCAATTCCCAAAATGGTGACAAATCATCCCTTTCTTCTATTCTCTCCAAGGTAATGGGATCTCTTATCAACCGTCAACTTTCGAAATATCTGAAATCAAATGACCTCCTCAATGACCACCAATGTGGCTTTCGTAACAACAGGTCCACAGGAGATCTGATGTCGTATCTTACCGAAAAGTGGAGCCATTCCATCCACTACCTCGGTGAAAGCAAGGTAGTCGCATTGGATATTTCAAAAGCTTTCGACAGAGTTTGGCATTCAGCCCTTTTGTCAAAATTGCATTCATATGGGGTGGACAATTCCCTGATCCAATGGATAAGAGACTATCTTTCTGGCCGTTCAATCCAAGTGGTTCTTGATGGTGTCAAATCTGTCTCCCATTAAATTAATGCAGGTGTTCCCCAGAGTTCGGTACTTTCACCCACTCTCTTCCTCATTTTTATAAATGATCTCTTGTCAATTACTCACAACCCAATTCACTCGTTTGCTGATGATAGCACATTGAGTTTCTCATACTGATACGAACACTCCCGTCCAAACTCTTCGAACGTCACTACCAACCAGCAACTTATGCTTGATACATTGAATTCAGACCTCAACAAGATATGTCAGTGGGGATTATCTAATCGAGTAGCATTCAATGCCTTAAAAACTCAGTGCTACCTTTTTTCCTTAAAGGTGAACCCCAAAGTAAATATACTGTCTATGAACGGCACTTGCATCGACGAAGCCAAGGAATTATCAATCCTCGGCATTCGAATTAATTCGACACAACTGGAATGACCACATATTTGAAGCTGCGAAAACATTGAGGACCCAGCTGTAAGTCGATCAATTCCGTCGTTGGAACACAGGCGCAACGTATCATGCCTATCTCTTTTCTATAGGTATTACCACATCGTTGCTCAACTGAACTTGCCGAATGTGTTCCGCCCCTTCAGACATTTTCCCGCGATATCCGTCAATCTGTGAATGCGCATCAGTTCACGTTGAAAATTGACTTTAGGCGCACAAATAAACATAGAGAGTCATTCTTTAGCCGAACCACACGAATGTGGAATGTTCTGCCCGATCATGTGTTTCCTGGCCGTTGTGATGTCCAGACATTCAAGACCAATATACATCGACACCTCCTTTCCTTATCCACTTCCTCTCCATCCGCTCGCACTGTGCTATGACATTTAAGGGTACTTCAAAATCCCCTTTTGTTTGCGCGTTAGTGTAAGGAAAACAAAAATAGGTGTATACATACGTTTTTTAAGGTTTAACTGAGAGATGGTGCCAGCGAAAATGACATCCGTCATTTTGTTCGTCTGAGATTTAACTACAAACACACGCAAGTTGAGTCCGACAAAAACTAGCGTCTTTGTTTTATCGTTCAGTGATCATGTCGAGTTTAGTGCCGGAAAAAGAACATTTGCGGAACGCATAGCTTTTCTTATTTAATCAAAAGCAAAAGGCTGTTGAAAGTCATCGTTCGCTAGTAGAAACATATGGTGAACATGCTCCATCAATTAGAACATGTGAGACATGGTTTCGACACTTTAAAAGTGGTGATTTCAATGTGAAAGACAGTGATCGCCCTGGTAGACCACAAAAATGTGAAGACGAACAATTGCAGGAGTTATTGCATGATGACCCAACTCAAACTCAACGGCAATTAGCACTAGTCACTTGTGAAATGCTGCTTCAACGCCACCAATCTATATTACTATTTATTCATCATCATCATCATCGGCACTACAACCGGGAACTGGTCTTGGCCTTATTTAGCAAGTCCTGAGGCTTGTTAAATTTTCCATAATGATTTGTTTTTTCCGGGCAAGGTCATTAGTCTTGCGCCAGAGGCTCCCCGACGGGGAATCGAACCCCGGTCTCCCGCGTGACAGGCGAGTATACTAACCACTATACTATCGAGGAGCATATTACTATTTATTGGCCTGTAGGAATCCGGAAGATCATGATCTCGCCGACTCGATTTCGCCATCGTTCCCTGTCCTCTACATTCTCTCTCCACGCTTGACCATCTGATCCGATCTCCTCAAGGTCAAACCTTACATTGTCCTCCCATCTCCGTCGCGACCGTCCTGTCGGTCTCTTTCCAGTTGGTCTACCGTCAAGAATTCTACGCGCGGTCCCATCGTTGTCCAATCGCGCCACATGTCCCGCTCAACTTAATCTTCGCAACCTGATTGCTCTCACCATTGTAGGTTTGCGGTATAGCTCTTCCAATTCGTGGTTGTAGAGTTTCCTCCATCGTCCTGCCTCCTCGTCATATTTAGCTCCAAAGATTTCCTTAAAACTTTATTCTCGAATGCGCGGAATTTGTTTTCTTCCCGTTTTATGAGAGCCCGTGTTTTACATCCATATAGAAAAATCGACATGGATATGGCTCTATAAACACAGAACTTTATATTACGTGATATTAGTTTGAATTCCAGGAGTTTACTGACTGTGTGCCAACTAGAGTAGCCGGAATGTAGTCTTTTGTTAATTTCCTTCGACATTTCGTTACTGGACGTCAGAATCGTTCACAGATATTTAAATTCTTTAACTTTTTCAAATATCTTGCCTCTGACGTTTATATGTGTTCCCCGAGGTCCACCTGCTCTCGCCGTAATCATATATTTTGTTTTGTCTTCATTTATTTCTAGGCCCTCCTCTTTTACCGCTTGCATGATGATTTCACTGTTTTTACTTACAGTTTCTCGATTATCTTCCAGAACGGCAATGTCATCCTCATATGCGAGCACTTGTGTGACCCCGTTCGGGGATGATCCAGCCATGTTGTCGTCTTGTATCTCTCTGATACAACTCACATACATACATACAGACATACTCGAGCACAAAATTAAAAAGACATGGTGAGAGGCTATCCCCCTATTTTACTTCGTCGCGGATTTCAAATGGTTCTGAGATGCGGTTTTCTATTCTAACTCGCCCTTTGTTTTCGTTTATCCAGATTTGAATGAGGGCGACATATTTCTTCATGATTCCCAGCTCAACTACAATATGGTAGAGCCTTGGCCTTGCGACTGAGTCGTAGGTTTTTTTGAAGTCAACGAACAGTTGGTGAATCGTCTCTCCGTATTCCCACTTCTTTTCCCACAATTGTCTTACTGTCAACATTTGGTCGTTCGTTGACCGGCCCCCAGTATTTCTTCTGCGTACGGTGTGATTCTCGCCAGTATGACCTTTGTTAGTATTTTGTATGTGGTTGGGAGCAATGATATTCCTCCGTAGTTTTCGCAGTCAGATCTGTCGCCTTTTTGAAAATGGGGAGGACTATTGAGGTTTTCAATTCTTCTGGAGTGACTTCCTTATCCCATATTGGTTTAATAAGTTGGTGGATCTTTCGAGCTGTCGCCTCTCCTCACTGCTTCACAAGCTCTGCCGGTATGCAATCGGCTCCGGGAGCCTTATTGCTTTTCAATCGATTTATTACGTCTATAATTTCGTTGAAATAGGGTTCTGGGATCTGAGGCTTGGCCGAATGTGCGTCTGGTGCGTTTATTTGTGGTTGATGGGATGTTTTTTTTTAAATATACTTCCCTCGGCAGAGGCGAATCTATAGCACCTACGCGGCGCCCCGAGATGCCACCAACTAACTATTGACTAGTTGCAGGTTGTAATGCTCCGGGTACACTTGCATGGGGAGGGAATTCCACAGCTTCCCCGATCTGTAACGGAACAAGATCTGATGAAGGCATGTTTGCGCCATGGGGAGATGAACCGCAAATTGGTGCGATCCGTCGGTGCGCACATTAAGCAGGTTTTCAAAGTACTGCTTCCATCTTGTCACGATATTGTTTGTTTCTGTGGCCAGACAGCTGTTTGCGTCTCGGATTATTCTGGCTCTCCCTCGGTAGCCATTTCTAATTGAGTTTATGCCGGCATACATACCTCTGATATTCTTTGCTCTGGCATTTTTTAGGACTTTTTCGATCCGATTCTTCTCCCATTCGTGTTTTTTGTGCTTGAAAAGTCTCTTTGTGTCTTGCTGAATCGTCGCATATCTTTCTGCATTGACTTCATTATATCTCCTGCCCTGACTCATCGTCAAATCAAGGCTTGGACATCATTGTTTTTTTAAAATCCTAATACCTTTTGGGCTGTTTGTTTGATTGCGTTTTTATCGATGCGCATTTAGTATCCACACTATTGGCTGTCCCTTCCCCACTACTCCCATTCTCTAGGATGCTAAATCTATTCGTTAGTTCGTCTTGATATTCACCCCTTTTGCGCAGGTCTTTTAGTGTATCAATGTCGAACTTTTTGCTCGTCTCCCGTGACTGTCCATGTGGGTTCGCGGCGAGCCGATACCTAATTTTGCCAATCAATAGAAGGTGATCGGAATCGCAATCTGCTTCTCTATATGATCTTACGTCAAGGATATTCGAGTGGTGTCTTTTGTCTATGAGGAGGTGGTCTATTTGGTTACGCGTTATGCCGTAGGGTGATATCCATGTGGCTTTATGGATTTGGTTGTGCTTGAACATCGTGCTCTTCACTACCAGATCTTTTGACACTGCGAACGTGATAAATAGAATTCCATTATCATTTGAAACGTCGTGTAGGCGTTCTTTACCTATAGTTGGTTGGAAGATGTCCCTTTCCAATTTTCGCATTAAGGTCCCCGAGGAGGATTTTAACATCGAATGATGAGATCCCATCAAATACTTCCTCTAGGGTCTCGTAGAACGTGTCCTTCGTTTCTTCGTCCGTAGATACTGTTGGGGCGTGTACGCTTATAAATACATAATTGTACCATCTTCATCATCGGCACTACAACCGGGAACCGGTCTTGGCCTTATTTAGCAAGTCCTGAGGCTTGTTAAATTTTTCCATGATGATTTGTTTTTTTCGGGCAAGGTCATTAGTCTTGCGCCAATAATTGTACCACGAGCCCTGTATTTTTAGCACCGACATTCGGTCATTAATAAATTTCATATCTTTTACATGGGGCGTAATCTTCTTGGTTATGATGAAACCGGTTCCGAGGTTATGTGTGTCGGTACATCCACACACCAGTGTACACCCGTTGGTTTCGATTACTTGATGTGGGAGTCGGACTTCCTGAAGCGCGATGATGTCCACTTTATATTGTTTCGCGTTTTGTACGACCGTCTGTATCGCGGCTGGTTTATATAACGTTCGAATATTCCACATCCCCATGCGCAAATCCCGCTTTTGTTGGTTTTCCCCACGTCTTCTTTTTGTCGAGTCGGTGTTTTCTCGATGATTAAATACTTCTTCTAGGGTCTCGTAGAATATTTCGTTCGTTTCTTCGTCCGTAGATTCTGTGTGGGCGTGTACGTTTATAAATACATAATTGGACCATGGGGCCTGTATTTTTAGCACCATTTGGACTTTAATCAATTTCACATCTTTTACAAAGGGTGGAATCTTCTTGCTTATGATGAAGCCGGTTCTGAGGTTTGTCGATACCTCCACACGCCAGTGTAAGCCCGTTAGTTTCGATTACTTGATGTGGGTGTCGGGTCTTCCTGAAGCGCACGATGTCCATTTTATATAGTTTTGCGTTTTCTACGACCGTCTGTATCGCGCCTGGTTTATATAACGTTCGAATATTCCACGTGCCGACGGGTATACCCTGCTTTTTCCGTTTTTCCCTACGTCTTCTTTTTGCCGAGTCGGTGTTTTCTTGATGATTTGTTCCCTTATGGAAGTGTTGGCTCATCACACCTACGGCTACCGGATTTTTCGTGGGATTGTTTTGCGTATATTGATTATTCATTTTTGTTCCCACGAGTGTTGGGGTTTCAAATAGTCCGCCATATCAGATCCCCGCTTTGATATGGTAAGGTCTACTTACTGCTCCCGTTCGACCCGATGTCAGAGCAGGGCTGTTATAATACAGCCAGTATACCCCTGGCTGCAAACCATTTAATAGGCACGATGACGCGTAACATCCTGGTGGTATTGTGTGTTACTCCTCGCTAGCCCGTCTGACATAGGTGGCCCTATTGGAAGCATATGGTTCCGTCTGCATAGCCTGAGTGATTCATTGTAATTTAAGCCCCCGCGCCACGTCGAGGTTTCTACCAAGCGGGGGTCAACGCCACGAAAGGAAATCATTTTTGCATTGAGTTGATGGGTGACGAAAAATGGATTTATTTTGAAAACTCGTAGCGGAAAGAAATCTGGCTTTCACCTGGCGAAGCCGGCCCTTCAACACTAAGGCCAAATCGGTTCGACAAGAAAATCATGCTCTATGTCTGGTGGGACCAGAGCGTAATTATGTATTATGAACCCTTGAAGCCCGGCGAAACCGTTAATACACAACGCTATCGTCAACAAATATTTAATTTAAACCACGCATTAATCGAAAGACGACCGGAATGACCCAGAAGACATGGCAAAGTGATTTTGCTACACGACAAGGCGCTATCTTATACAGCAAAACTAGTGAAAGACACCTTGAAATCGCTTGGATGGGACATCCTTCTGCACCCGCCGTACTCCTCGGATTTGGCGCCATCTGACTATTACCTCTTTGCATAATGGGGCACGAGTTAACTTACCTATTTTATTTTTTGATGTAATAAAACTATTTATTTATAACAATATTCTTCTTTTATTATTACTAGTTAAAAATGATGTTATCGCCAGGTGGCTCAAGTACTTCTGGCTGTAGTCGGCAGAAGGCTGTCTATTTATAGAAAATAACATCGAGATTTTAAATTGAAGACAGCGCCGTCTATAAGAGATTTGTTCAAAAGCTGCTTAGGGCAGCGTACATATGTTATTTTATCTTAGTAATATTTTTACACTGCAGAGGGCAGTGCACTGATATAATGATAGTAAGTGACCACAGAGGGCGGTCATATAATTGTTGTGAGAAGCTAACTCACGCGCTCGCAGAGCAGCACTTCAGCGATTTCGAGGAAGATCGAAAATGGCTCGACGGATGGTTTACCGCTAAAGACAAGTAGTTTTTCTGGCTTGCTATTCATAAATTACCTGAAAGATGGGCGAAATGTGTAGAAGCCGATGGCCAATATTTTGAATAAAAAAAAATTAATTTCCCTAGAAAATTACGTATATTTTTTTAACAAGGAAACCGGAAAAAAATAATGCATACACCTGGTAATCCTAGAATAATAAAGGAGCAATTGTAAACCAAACAGTGTGTATAAAAGTTTACGTGTATTGTATGTTACGTATGTTACAATATCATTAGATTTGAGTGCCTTCTGATATTCGGTGATGAATGTTGATTCATACTTGGTACTCATGGTTCCGTAAAATGTTTTGTTTGATGAATGTTTTAAAAAATTCTCTATTTTTAATGTTAAATCAAAATTGCTCTATTTTTGAATATTATATTTGAATGTGGCAGGTATTCCTTGGTTGAAAAATGAAAATAATTTTTCGTTGTGTAAAAGTAAAAATTTCACAGGAAGGTCTCTCAATATTGCAAAGTTCGCCTAAAAAAACTGAAAAAAAGAACACCAGTAGTCAGGTATCAGCACTTTCGTCCGTTGCACCAGCGTTATAGGATCACCTTTCTTAAGAGAAGTTCACAAAAACGCCTTCTGGTCACTATAATTGAATTTCGTTATGAATATTACAATCTATTTTTTATATAAAAAAAACCTTTATGCAAAGAAAACGCTTTTTTTCTTAATATAATTTAAATTATTTCTTTACAAACGGATGTTTTAAATAAATATGTAAGTGACAAATTACGATGTACTCCCAACACAGAATTTATAAAAGTTTTTTATTATTTGACGTTTGGTAAAGACATTTCGCAATCGATTGTCAAATCATTTCGAACATTCCGAACGAAACTAATCAGTAGTTTGTGAAGTGCATTTACAAGTAAAATAGTTCACCATATGTAGAGAAATATTTACTGAACCTTATCCTTCATTTGACACGACAATCATTAACAATAACAATCATTATAATTTTGCAAGATGTACAAATTTAAAGGAATGAAAGGAGGAAGCGATCGTCTACTTCGAAAATGACAGACTCAAGTGCATGTCAGAAATTTATGACGTACTCCAAAATAGTGTTGATTAAACATTTTGTAGTATTTTATTTTTCAAAATTCAAGCACAACGATTGCTTTTGTGAAAACGAATAGAATTAGGACCGTATATATCCGTTCGGTTTATTTTTTCGGTGCGTAACTGGAAAATGGGAGTTTGTTTGTGCAAGGATAAAGTTGAAGATGGGCACACCGAAGTCGGACCAACTGAAGAACATCCAGAAGAATCGCCAATGCGAGAAAACGAACGGAGGGGACAGTGCCGTTTGGAATCTTACAGTCACCACAAATCCTTATCAGAGACCGTAGATAAATTGGTTAATGAGACTTTAGATGTAATTGTTACCGTTATCGACAAGTAAGAACAATTTTCTGTTTTGAGGTGCTTTAAGTATCTTAGCTAAAAGACGAATTTTCAAACATATTTTAAATGGAATTGTACAATGAATATGAGATAATTCTCATAAGCTTGAGCTAAGATGAAATTAAACACTGCTAATTACCTAAATCATAGCACTGCTTACTAATTTTGGTTTTCGTTTTTCAGTGAACCAGAAACTCCAAGTTCAATGGTTTTACTGAACCTTATTACAGACGAACCGTCAGGATGGATAGAATTAGTAAAATCGCTCATACGAGTGGTACCAGTAAAACACCCAATGGGAGCAAGTGTGATAGCTCTCCTCCTTGATGATAGTCCTTTGCCAACAAAAGATTCTGTGCTGAAGGTGGCTGAAATGATAACACATTCCTTACGGAGGACGCCCCGTCGTGAACGCAATCTTTGTGTTATTCTTGGATGTTTAGCGGAAAAATTGGCCGGCCCTAGCAGTATAGCGATGTTGAATCAAACAACACTACAGTACCTGATTGATAACCTTGAAGATGGTGTAAACTACGATGTTACATTGCTATCTTTGATTGCCCTAGAAAAGTTTGCCCAGACGAGTGAGAATAAACCAACTATCAAAGTAAAATGTTTATATGATATTTTAAGAAAATTATTAAATCTAATTATGTTTTTAATTTCCCATTATTTTAGAAAAAGCTTTCAGAACATCCCAACAATCCTCTTTTGAAACTCGAAAAACATGCTGCAGATGATGACTACATATTGCGACAAATTGGATTTTGTGCGCGATGGTGTTTAGATAATTACTGTAAATATGGTTTAATTTTAATTTTTATTTCATTTTGTTTACACGCGCTTTTAATATAGTTATGGTGGAAGGCCGTAAATATTCCTACGAGACAGTGGACTTATCCAGTACAAACGTTATGCTGAATACAAAGGACGTCAGCGAGTATTTAAAAATATCACCCGATGGATTAGAAGCGCGCTGTGACGCTTATACTTTCGAGAGTGTGAGGTGTACGTTTCAGGTAACATTGAATATGATTATATTTTATTGTTATTCCAGATATATTCAATTTTACATTTATGATAATACTTTTCACTCATATAAGCTAATCTGCTACTAGCGAAGTTGGACTGTCTAAACCTTTTTTTTAACAAGTCAAATTAGATGTTATTCTTCATCAATAATAATATATTTGTCGAAAAACCATTATAATTCTTGGTAATATATGTACTTTTATACCAGATATAGTGAAGGGTATCAAATCTATATACAATATATATGGTGTAATGCGCACATTTAACGTGGCAAGCTTTTGCGTGACCAGAAAATTATGCAAAATTATTACACTCTGAAACTGCTAGGCATTTGTAATTAACATCAAAAACACATCTTTTCGTTCATCCCTTAGCATCAAATCCTCTATCTATCGTTCATGACGTCCTAGCCATCAGTGCAATAGAGAAAGTGAATGTTTCACAACATTAGCCACAACATTCCTTCGCATTGCACTTTAGGCGGTTGGCTTGAAGATTTGGTTTTGGTTCAGACCTTCTCCGTAACACTTTTAAATTCAGCCTGACCATCGTCCTTAGTAGGCAGTACAAAGGTACGAAGTTTATTTATATAAATCTTATTTTCACAAGTATGTACATTCAAGTACTTACTTCATTATACTATGCACAGAAATATTTCGTATGTCGCATATCGGCACTAAGCTCCTCTATAGTATAGTGGTTAGTATCCCCGCCTGTCACCCGGGAGACCGGGGTTCGTTTCGCTGTCGGGGACCCTCTGGCGCAAGACTAATGACCTTGCCCGGAAAAACAAATTATCATGGAAAATTTAACAAGCCAAGACCGGTTCCCCGTTGTAGTGCCGATGATGATGATATCGGCACTAATTGTTTTTTTTACTACTTTGACTACTGAGAAGTCATTTGCGTACCCGTACTCATAACATGAAATACAGTTTATGTTTGATGTTTCCACTCACTTTACTTTAACGTCCGTTCACATTGAACAATTGGGCAATTCGTTTGTCTTCACCGGTGGTGAATTTGGTACTGTGTGATATCAGTCTCAACTTCAATAGATACACCCAATAATCTGAAATCAATTATTCTGCACCGCTGCATATGTTAAATCTTTTTTCTTCTTTTTTTTAGTTTTTTTTTTAGGTTTCTTTATTTATCTGTTTACTTTGTAGGTTGTGGTATTGAAAGTTTATTGTTTCTTAATTTCAACCCCACATACCTCCCCCGCCGCCTTCCAGCTTTTGATCCCCTCCTACCTACTATCACACTACAATCCCTTAAGTCATCTGAATCCCGCTATGCCCTCTCGAAGCCTCGAAATCGTCGGACCTACGATAACGTCTGCATCTATCTAGCTTACCTTCATGGCAAATCTGATGCAGTGTGCTATGAAGGAAAAACGAAAACGAGCGTTAAGGTTTCCACTCAACAGGAAGGTCTTCTCCTTGCGTCACACTCTCTATGGGGTCTCCCAATAATCTCCCCCTAACCATTTACTCTCAGAATGTCAGAGGACTTCGTTCCAAAACCCATTCAATCTTACAAATTACTCACTCCCTTCCCGTTGATATATACGCTCTGACCGAAAGTAACCTCACCCCCAGTATCAATAGCCCAGAACTGCCCCCCCCCCCCCCCCCCCGCCCCTCACAGTTTTTCGCGACGATGGTGTTCATCCTCCCTGTCCCGACTTCCCCTGCCGAGGCGTGTTGCTTGCCATCCAAACCGGACTAACATCTCTTCTTCCAACCTAGACTATGTCGCTATAAAAATTGAACCTTGCTGAAAGTCCTTGTACATCATATGCTTCTACATGCCGCCTTCGCAAACTATCGAGTCATACGAACTCGCTGAGTTCTTCCAAAGACGACATTCTAGTCCTTGGTGATTTTAACCTCCCCCATCTCCAATGGGCCCTGTCCGACGATAAGTCTCACTACCTCTGAAACCCCACTACTATCAAGGAATGTCTCTTTCTAGACAGCCTAACCGACTTTAGCCTATGCCAAGTAAGCAATGTCCTGAACCATCTGGGCAGACAACTTGACCTTGTGTTCACGACAGACCTCTTTAATTCCTCAGTTACCTTTAGTCTACACACCTTCTCAACTATTGACAACCACCACCCCCTGCCTCTCTTATCCTTATACCACGACTAGTCAGCCCACCCCACACCTCCCTCCTACCAATTTTCTTACAACTTCGGAAAAGTCAGTTTCAAGTCAATATCACACTCCGCTTAAACGGTATAAGTGTAGAGGTCGCTACAGCCTTGTTCTACACAGAAATCTACAACACCATATCCCTATATGTCCCATATTCCCGACACAGTTATCATTCTCATCGCCCCTTTGTATAACCGCAAACTAGGAATAAGTTGTGGAACACTTTCCTAAATACGCGTTCTCCCCTGGACTACTACTACTACTACTACTCCAACTATCTCGGTTACTTTTATCAATTCACCGAGCTTTACAGCTCCCTCTCCCACAATTACCTTACCAAAGCTCAATTCAGCCTGATCAACGACCCCAAATCTTTCTTCCACTTTATCAACTACAAACGCAAATCTGATGCCTATCCCAACTCTCTTTTCTACGGCTCAACTGTTACAACTGACTCCCATACCATAGCCAATCTTTTCGCGTCCTTCTTCAAACTATCCTTCACGGATGACTCGTTCGAGCCTAACCTCTCTTACTTCACTGGCCTGTCCGAATTCTCCCTCGGTCCTCTCATCCTACTAAACATTCAACAATATCAAGTTATAGAAAAACTTGAACAACTGAATGACGATTTCAGTCTCGGTCCAGACGGGCTCCCGGCTATCCTCTTTTAAAAAAAATTCAGTTTTCTCTCTCTCCCGTTCGCTTCAATCTTCAATCTATCCCTTGCACAAGGTCTATTCCCTGACATTTGGAAATCCTCTTACATAACCCCCATACATAAAAAGGGGGCCAAAAAACGATATATCCAATTATCGTCTCATTGCTTAGCTTTCGCAGATTCCTAAACTGTTCGAAGGCCTTCTATATGATGCGTTATGTTTTCGCTGCACTCCCATTATCTCTCCCAACCAGCACGTCTTCCTCTCCGGCAGGTCCACTACTACCAACCTTGTCGAAGTCACATCCCACACACTCCTTGCCCTAGAAAACGGCGATGAAGTCGATGTAATCACTACCGACTCTAGCAAGGCCTTCGACAAAATCTCCCGCAACCTCATTCTCTTTAACTTATCTTCCCTCGGTTTTGAACCCCTGCTGATTAAGTGGATCTCATCCTATTTTAATTATCGAACCTGCCGCGTGAGTTAAGTGGAATCTTCAGCTCGTAGCCTTTTTAAAAAATAATTATAAAACTTATTTTTCCTTTTTTTTCTTTCCTTTATTTAACTTAACAATTTTATTTAACTTAACAACTTTAGTTAACTTCACAACTTTAGTTAACTTAACAACTTCATTTAACTTAACAACTTTGTTTAACTTAACAATTTTATTTAACTTAACAGCTTTATTTAACTTAACAACTTTAGTTAACTTGACAACTTTAGTTAATTTAACAACTTTAGTTAACTTAACAACTTCTATCTTTTATATAGACTTTGATTTTTAAATATCTGATCTGCGTACTTCCAAGTTTAAAAACGAACTGCCTCTAAGTCCGAAATCTAAAACTGAAAAATGCCGTTACCCACACTGACCTTGATACGGTGAGAGAACATTGCACCTCACGGCGTGTCAAGTTCAAGGTGCACTTTACAGTTTCGCAAGACTACGTTGCAGTTTGCTTGCTGGCCGGAAATCGCTTCTTAAGATTATGTCGGGGATCGTTGTGTTGGCGGTCGCTGACTCCGACATAACTCGTGCGATTTAGATCCACCCTCTCCGATACTTTTTTTTCCAACCTCAGGTGTCCTCCAGGGCAGTCATCTCGGCCCCCTCCTGTTTATCCTAACCATTAACGACATAGGCTCTAGTATCAATCACTCCTTCATCTCGCTTTACGCGGATGATACCAACATTTTCAAGACAATCCGCTCTCCCCTAGACTCCTCGCTACTCCAATCGGATCTTGACAGCTTTTCGACTTGGTGCCAAAATAACTGCCTAGAACTGAATATCGCCAAATGTCACACAATCACCTTCTCTCGGAAGCGCCCCCCACCCAGTTACGCTCCTATTTCTTACTAAACCAACCGATAACATCGGACGTCCTATGCGACAAGGAGCTCAAATTTACCGCACATATTGATGACATAATCCTTAAGGCCAGCGCCAACCTTGGCTTTGGTGAACGCCGGTCAAAGGAATTCCTAAACCCCTACCTCACCCGATCACTCCACATAACCTTTGTCCGCCTGTGGCATCTGTGGCAACAGATACACACACAATTCACAAGCAAAATAATTGTGAAGGACACCGAACGAAAATCGAATAAGAAAATACATCAAAGCCGTATACCATAGCGATAACATAACAATTCACATCAGTGGAGTATAGTCGAGTTTAAAAATCAAATTCAAAAATCGGCCAGTAGCCTGATGGGTAACGCTTAGGTTCAATTTTTGGTGATTCAAACTGTCATAGTGTCAGTTCGAATCGCACGTTCTTCTTCACTATTATTTCATAAATGCTATACGCCCACTACTCGAATACGTTAGTCAGGTCTGGTCCCCATATCAATTGTCTCACATTCGCAGGATCGAGAGCGTTCAACGTCGTTTCTTGCGCTTTGCCCTCCGTGGACTAAACTGAGAAAATCCGCTAACTCTACCACCATACACAAGCCGGATCCCTTTAATCAATCTTAACACACTTGAAGAGCGCAGAATCCATGCCGACATCATCTTTGTCCATCGTCTTCTGTCAGGTTCAATCAATTGCCCAAGCCTACACTCCACTATAACATTTCACACAAACCCCCGTAACGTACGTGATCCTCGACTTTTTTACATGCCCGCTCATCACACTTCTTATGGCACTAACAAACCCATCTCGTATATGCTACGACGGGCCAACTCCTTCCCCACCTCCTTCGATTTCATCCTCTCCACTCCCGCTCTCAAACGACGTATCAGAAGATACCCGTCCTAGCCCCGCCCCCTCCCTCAAATAACCCCTCTACCCTGCAATCCTACCTCTTCTCTCCCGCTCTACACCTTTCCAGCCCAGCCCACAATCTCACCCTCTCCCTTCCAGCTCACTAACCCCGCCCCCCTACCAGAGCATACACATGTCGTTCACTGTTGTCTCACAAATGCCGCATTTGCCATCCCCACATACACTCGCTCTTCCACAGCCTCCTACTTCCCCTGTCGCCCAGTCCTCTTCACCTTCCTGGTTTTTTCTCCTTTTTTTTTCGTTTTTTAATTATGTTGGGATTACTACTTTAAATTTTAACTTAGTCTGTAAGGTATTATATTAATTTAATTTAAGCTTGGATTAAACCTAATAAATAAGGGTTCTGCCCTCACTAAACTAACAAACTACATATTTCACTAAACGTCATAATTTTATTAGAGTAAATATTTTCAGCAACAATTATGACACACTCATCTAACAATGTGACGACATTGCATTCTCTAATTTTAGACAACATTGCATCCTGTGATTAATAAAATGTTGCCTTCTATAATTTTAGACAACTGTGGATTGCTGGTATTACGAGGTTTTAATCATTACTCCAGGCGTCATGCAAATTGGATGGGCCACGAAAGATTCTCATTTTGTTAGTGACGATGGTTACGGTATCGGCGATGACAAATATTCTATAGCCTTTGATGGCTGCAGAAAGCTAATATGGCACAATGCTCAGTCTATATCGCACAACCTGCCACCTTGGCATCAAGGTTCCATACTAGGCTGTATGCTAGATTTGAAGAACCAAGAAGTCATATTTAGTTTAGATGGACAAGAAACGGATGTATATAAACATGTATTTAATGGAGTAAAGTAAGATAAACTATAAATTTTAATTTAATTACATATTTTAACAGCGATTATTCCCTTCCAGAGAAGGATTCTTTGCGGCGGCAAGCTTCATGTCATTTCAACAATGTCGATTCAATTTCGGACTCCACCCATTCAAATATCCCCCAAAAAACCGCGAATTTAAAAGTTTTAATGAATGCGCAACATTGCAACCACAAGATAAGGTATGCAACTCTCATCCATAAAATCAAACTCAAGTAGTAGTCATACTATTGATAATAATTTACTTCAGATTGTTCTTCCACGACATTTATTCTTGGAAAAGCTTCGTCGGTTGAGCGTACGTGATGATTCCTGCACATTATGTTTTGATAAAAAAGCCACAATACGGTTGTCACCTTGTAATCATAGGTAAGTTAATTGCAAGAATTATTGTTCTAGTAGGTGTAGCTATGAGGGAGTAAGATCCCCTAGTATTCTTTGCTGTTATTTGAAAAAATGTTGATGGTGTAATGTTCTTATTGAAATGCAATAGATATTGTAGCGAGCTTAGGGTTCGCTGGATTAATTATTTTAATAAATAAGAGCCGTTAAATCGATTTTGAATTAATGTAACACTTTATTAGTCCGTTAATAACAACCGTTACTTTTACCGTACACTTAACGATTTCTTGACTTATCGCTTCCTTACTTATCGCTTGCTACTCTGCTTACTCCCCTGCTCCTTCTGCGTGCGACGTATTTATACCGTTTCCTCATTCCGATTCGGCGTTTCGTTTCCGTCCGTTCCATAGTCTCGAATTTTCTACTGCTCATAGTCTCCAGTTTTCGAGTACTTTCTAGAATATTCTAGTACTTTGTTTGGGACTTTCTAGAACATTTTAGTACTGATTGCCGTATGCGTCACAATATGCAATGATTTCAAAATAATAAGTGCGCAGAAAGGAATGTCAATACTGATTTACATCTGAAGTTAAGAGAAGTACCATATTAAAAAAAAATTAATTTGTTATCTAGGCGATTTTAACCTCCCCAATCTCCAATGGATGTTGTCAGACGATCAATCCTTCTACATCTCAAAACCCGCAGGTCCCCAGAATGTCTCTTTTTAAAGACGGTCTCAGCGACTGAAGCCTCTGTTAAATAAGTAATGTCCTAAATCATATGGAGATACAACTTGAACTTGTGTTTGCGGCCTGTAATCCTGCCAGATATTCGCCAACGCAGATGACATCGACTTCTTCGGTAGATCTGATTCGGGTGTACAAGACCTTCACCCAGATCGAAAAATTGGTACTGCACATCAATGAGGGAAAAACAAAGCACATGATAGCAACTTCTGCGAAGAGTAGTCCTAACGTTGGTCGAACTATCAGGGTAGTGGTGCACGAATTTGAAGTAGTCCAATCTTTTAACTCCCTTGGGTCAATAGTATCAGCCGATAACAATACGAAAGTAAAAATACGCGAACGGCTGATCAAATCCAACGAAGCCTACTATGGTCTATCAAGGCTCTTTAAATCTCAAAATTTATCCACAACATCCAAGCTACTATTGCACAAGACCATGGTCTTACCAGTACTCATGTTTTGATCCGTGTCCTGGATGCTCAATAAAAGGCATTCTGAACTCTTAGCCGCGTTCGAGAAGAAGAATTGTTGGCCCCGTATGTGAGGGAGGACGATTCCGGAGACACTACAACCATGAGTTGTGCGCAATCTACCTTGAAGCTAATGTTGTAAGAAAAATTAAGCTCGGTAGACTCCGGTGGTTGGGACACCTAGCTCGAATGAGCGAAGAGGAGCCTACCTGGAAAGTCCGTTGTGGTGAGGTATGGAAAGCGACAGCGTGACAGACCTTGTCTGCGATGGAGGGATGGCGTAGACCAGGACGCCCGGATCCTGGGAGTGCCAAACTGGATGACTAATCGGCTCGAAATCGGGACCGGTGGAGAGACTTGCTAAATGAGGCCAAGACCGGATCCCGGTTGTAGGGCCGATGATAATGAAGATACATCACTTCTAACAAGAAGAAATAAAAGAAACTTTTATTCAAGCCTCCATCATTACTATTAACCTTAATAAGCTGATTTAAACGTAGGTGTATTGCCCACCTAGACACACAATTTCAAAACAAGAAGTTCGAACCAAGGTTTATAATTGGTGGAGATTTTAATGTCAAGCACACTATTTGGAGGTTAAGGTTAATTACTCCAGGCAATGGTAAACAATTGCTTACAGCCATCAAAGAAGCAAAGTGCAAATTTCATTCATCTTGTTCATCAACATACTAGCCTACTGATAGCAACATAATTCCTGACCTGATCGGTACAAGTGGAAAAACTTGCTAAAGGAGTCCAAGACCGGATCCCGGTTGTAGTGCCGATGATGAATACGACACTCCCATTTAATACTTCGTATTAATAATGGGATTCTCCTCGATCGTTTTTGACGAAACAGTATCGTTTCGTTTCGCTTCAGTGCATCGTCAGCTATTCTTGGGTGATTGCATCCATCGTACTCCTCCTGTGGTTAAAATCGTACTGCGCTTGTGAGAATCCAACTCTTTGCTCTCGAAAAGATGACGGGGTCCAGCACTTTAACAGCCGTGAGCTGCAAACAAATGCAAATGTTCCATAACGGTTTCTAGCCGGCTTTAGACTGTAGACATGGACCTGTGGGGGTTCTCTACACCACATGGAGAGCCAACCCACAATTCCAACCAACCTCGACCGCTAACAGCGCGTCACCTTAATTCAACTCCCCATTCCAAACCTGCAATACACACATTCGCAAACATGCAAAATCTGCAAGCGCAATCATCCCGAACTTGCAAGAATCCATCTCCCAATCTGCAATGAAAGGCATTTTCCAAAACTTACAACAGACTACAATTCAACAGAATACCATTCAATAGAATACATTCTAAATCATCTCCCTCATCTACAACCAACCGCATCTAATTTCCCCCGAAAACCATTTCGGTTCCTATTCTACCTAAAAGACGTAAAACCACATCAATTCCCTACAATAAAACCGCACGCATTTTCCCAAAATCACTTCGGTTCATTTCCTCCATAAACTATATTTCTCGCTCGAGTTAACACCTCCCACATAATGTATTAGATATACCTATGCATTACTGTAGTTCAAACCCCAAACAAATCTCTGTACATAATAACCCTTGTATTTTAAACCCCAAATATCTTTATTATTAATCTCTACCAACCTTTGTACAGTTACATTATGATACCAATATACATACAATCCAATTTAATCTTTTCCATATTGCAAACTAAATACTGCATAAATATTGTACAAATACCATACTCACCCGAACTCGCATTATCAAAACATAGTCAAAGGATACCGACGATAATAAAACCGATCGATGCCGCCAAGACATCTCTAATCGTAAGACAAATAATCAACACATGGCCCAGTATAGCAACTCAATCCAATCTATCTCAAGACAAACAATCAACGAATGCCCATGACGGACACATCAACAAATATACCGAACTACACACTCAACATTATCGCAATTCGAGGCATAAATACCGCCACCGAAGAGGAACCGGCACGATTGATTTCCCAGCCGTGAAGGAGCGAACTCAGCGTCATTAATTAGTAATCTAAATAAAATAAGTTAGAAAAAACACTAAGTTCTTTTCATTAACTCTCGCAACCAAGCGACATTCAGTTTCCCCGAAAATCATTTCGGCTCCCATCCTACCCAATACCAATTTCCCTTACTGATAAGTCACTAGCACGATGCGTTGCATTTCCGCGAAACAACCATCGCAACGACCAAGACCCATATTCCTTCGTCTAACCGACAAACCATGCCCATACTTGGTCGTGTCCCCAAAACCGATTTCTCAGTACACATAGCAACCGAGGAATCTAGCCTAGCGTGTACGGCAGTAATTCGCTGGAACTGAATTCTCCGTGCACGCATAGCAACCCTTTTCAAGTTCCTAGTAAGTGGCAGTGAGTTTATTTCAGCTATGACTCAACCGCCACGACACGATGAATAGATTCTCTCCATTATTGGTCAGTCGTCATTCAGCAACCGCCACGCGCACATCGGGAGTCCCCCGACAACCACCGCGACCACACGGGGGCACGCACAAATAAAGTCGAGATTCGTCCACCGCGGCGTCCGCACGCACAGAGTCGAGTCGCAAACCACCAAAGCGCAAACACCAGGTGCCGAAAGTCGCAAAGTGTCTTGAGACGTTATTTTCAAAAGTCCTCGTTCGTTGTTAATTGAAATCAATTTGCAGGATCTCGCTTTGGAAATCGAACCAAAATTAAGTGTCCTTGGAAGCGCGGTCAAGTGAAATATAATACTAAGATAATCCTAAGTTTTTTTTTTATTAGACTTCTCTCGGGAGAGGCGAACCTATAGCGCCGAGTGGGCACCCCGAGATGCCATCAAATAACTGTTGCAGTTCTTTTTGAACAGTTGCAGATTGTAACGCTCCGGGAACACTCGCGTGGGAAGGGAGTTCCACAGCTTCCCCGCTCTATAGAGGGACGAGTTCTGATGCAGGGATGTTCGCGCCGTCGGGAGATGAACCACAAACGGGTGCGATCCGTCGGATTGTCTTGTGGAGCGCATATAAGCCGAATTGCGTGGAACAATATCACGAATCTCCGAAGAACAGTACCCGTGATAATATCTGTAAAACAGACAGAGGTCGGCTACGCGCCTTCGATGTGATAGCGACTGTTGTCCCGACGTCAGCGCCGAGTCCCCGATCAGGCGGATCGCTCGTCTCTGTATGCTCTCAAGTAAGTCGAGGGTATGTTTAGGAGCCGAGCCCAGCCACGGCTTGCTGTTTCGTCATCATACACCAAACACAAAGATTTCTCCGATTCAGCAACAGCTCGTCGGGTATATTGTTTATCAGTTCAGAGATTTTTGGCGCAGTATAGTATACTTAGGTGTCAATCGTCGTTTAGTCCCACACTAATGTAGATGTTCTGCATGATCATGTATTTCGTTATCATTCTAATACTCAGCCATTTGAGATCAATGTACGCCGATGCTTCGATTCCTCATCCTCACCCTATCCGTCCATTCAAACTATGCATTTTTAACATTTAAGGAGAGCTCGAAATCCCTTCTGTGTTCTCGTTTTACATAAAACAAAGATGTATCCAGATTTTCTTTTTAGCTCGAATTTTGTCATTTTGCCGAAATTTTGAGCTGATTTCTTGCGAAATTGTTTTTTTTTGTTTTATATTCACATTTATTTAACAAATTAATTACATATTCTTTTTAAGACTAAATGTTAATTTCTATTTTACAAATATCACTCTTACATTAACTTACTGGCTCTTCGCAAGCACTCTAAATTATACATTATTATTTTTCTTATGCCTTTCGGCGTAGTACAATAACTGTTTTTATAACATGTCACAATAATGGATGTTTTCTTTTTTAAATGTATTCTATTTTTTTTCTACACCATGTACTATTTAATTTTTTTTTTTAAATAAAAAATAAAAATCAAATTAATAAAGAAAATAAAAATAATTGGGAATTGAGGATAGGGGGAAGGAAAGCAGTGCGCCTAAGAGGCATACTAACTAATGTTATGTTTGGGGACGTGTAGTCCTTTCTTCATCAGTGATCTACCACCAGTTGGGATGGGATCGATCTTTTATTGATTTATCTCTTTCACCGATCACCATACTAAAACGCAGGCGCTCTGGAAAATTAGAGATATCGTTATCGTGGAGAATTCGTTCATCCCTGGCACCACGGAAAGTGTGGTAAATAATAGGGACTCCGCGTTTGTCTTGGATAAGTCCATTTTTATCCAAGAAAGGGAACGCTTCTGGGGGAATGAACCCATTCTGGAGAGTACTCTCCATATACATATCATTGGGATAGAATGCTCCCGAAATGAGATCATTTTCGCTGTACATTGCCCTCGTTGTGTGATCACGAATAGTCTTAATAATGAAGTTATCTATTCTGTTTAGTCCTGATTTGTCGTACAGGACTTTATTGGGATAGTATTTCTTGTACTGCGACTCTGGGGTTCTGTACATTCCGAGGCAGGAACGCAAACACTGCCTCTCGAACACCCGAAACTTCTCCATGTAAAATAGGGATATGTTGTACCATATCGGGCAGCCATATACTAATATTGGTCGGATGAATGCTGAGTATGAAATTATTTTCACCTTGGGGTCCAGCAGACTACTACGGAAGAGTCTTCGTGTCATTGCATATGCGTTTTTAGCTGCTGTAAGAGCAGCTGCTGTATGCTTATCAAAGTAAAGATACTGATCAAGCCAGATTCCAAGGTATCTGACTACAGTTTTTACTTGTAGGGGAAGATTATTACTTCATGCAATGGAAAATGTTTTCCAATTCCGTTTTGTATCCCTTGATGCACTGGACAGTGGCGTTCTGAAAAGGATAGTCTCTGTTTTCTGGAAATTTATTTTTAATTTCCAGTCGTCGCAAAAACGTTTGATTTTGTTGAAATCATCTTGCAGAAGTCTGTTGATGACATCCATTTTTTCTCCAGATCTATACACCACAATGTCGTCGGCATACGCAATTGCATGGTTGAGAGAACCCACTAGATCACTAGTGTAAATGTTAAATAAAATGGGAGAATTCACTGCTCCCTGTTGTAGACCGTTTTTGATGTGGAAAGTCTTGTTAGAGATTATATCTCCACATTTCACTACAAATTGTTTACCCATTATCATATCGTAGATAATGTATAATAAATATTTGGGCATACCTAGATTTGATAACTTATATACCAGACTTTCTAGCCATACGGTGTCGAAAGCCTTTTCAAAGTCAACCAAACAGGCCCCTGTGCATTGTCGCTTCGCCTTGTTCCATTGTATGTCGGAAACAAGTTTTGTCGCAGCATGAACTGTGTCATGTTGCGAAGGGAAACCAAACTGATTGTTTGGAATAATACCATTTTCCTCACACCAGTTAGTCAATGCTTTATTTATAATTTTCTCGAATATCTTGCTGATGTTCGGAAGCAAACTAATCGAGCGAAGATTGGCTGGATTGCTCCTGTCCTTGCCCTTTTTGGTGATGGGGTGGACTACTGTAGATTTCCATTGGGTTGGATAATATGCATTATTTAGAGGGTTATTGAACAAAATAGTGTAAACCTTCACTACTTCAAGAGGTAAATGCTTTAGAACAATGTTTGGAATACTATCTATTCCAGAAGATTTTTTGTTCTTAATCGATCTAAGAATGTCCGTCAGTTCATCCTTGTGTACAAATATGCAAGTGTTTAGATTTCTAAGTGGGGAATCCGCTCTATTATTTTCACCAAAGATAGTGAAACTTCGACTTAAGAGACGCCAATTATTAAATTCATTGCGTAGGGAAATATGTTTTTGGAGAGCACTATTTTTCAGGTCGTGGTTAGAATGAGCCGATTCATTCAATCTATACACTGCTTCGAAGCAAGCACCTATTGAATTCGCTTTTTTTTTTGTGTGGATCCTCGACTATTATGAACTCTTCGTTAGAGTTGATGTGTTCCAGGGTAAGTCCTGCGTTCACATTTCTCGGGAGTCCGTGGAACTCGCAGACATGGTGTTGACGTCCGGCGCCGTGCTCCCTCGGAATGAGGGAAGAGCGGGGACCTTTTATTATTCCTTTATTAAATCTTCTTTCATCAATTCGCGTTTTGTTTTATTTCAATTCTTGATATAAAGTTGTCCGGTTTTGAATTGAAAAATGTTTCTTTTCTTTTATTGTGTGTTACTTTGTTTATTTTTATTACAGCTTCTCCTTTTTTTTTTAAATAACAAAACTCAAACTACTTCTCAACTTCCCCAACTCTTTGATTGGCAACCAACTAACTGAACTCAACTCCAAACTGATTTTTCAAATGAATTTTTTCTCTACTTATAGAACATTATGTTCTAATTAACTGGAAATTATAACATGAACAAAACAAATTTTAACAAAGTCTCTGTGACTTTTAACTTGAATAAAATTTGGACGAAAATCAAAGTTACTATGTTTTGAATGAATAAAAAGGTGCAGGTTATTAAATGTGCATGTTATTAAATGATATAGAATATTGTGAATGTTTATGAATGGAATGTATTAAGTGAGAATGTAATATATGTTAAGGGAAGTTTTTAAGGATGTGTAAGGAGATTCAGTGTTAAATTTAATAAAGGGTAGTATTCTGGAATACAACATCCCACCCTTCTTCGAGAAAGAAAATTATCCTTGAAGAGAATAATTTTCTAGTAACTATATATTAGTTTAAGAAAGACTTGCATTTTCGTTCAATTACATTACAATGGTTTTCAAAATTAATCTTTATCAAAGGTTACAATAATCAATAAGTTCTTAATACTAGAAAAATAGTCTATTTACATTATATATTAACTAAATTTTTACAATAATCAAAAACTTCTTAACACTAGAAAAATAGTCAAAATAGTCTATTTACATTACATATTAACTAACTAAATTTAAATATTTCTCCTTGGAACCTTTTCTTTTCTTATCCAAAAGTTATTATTACTTATTATATTAATTATATAATATTAATATTATTGTTTCAAAATTCTCATTTCCGTTCGAATATGTATATAAATTCCAAAATTTCCAATATATATATTACCTCTAAAATTTCCTTTCTTTCCTTTTCCGTTCGAATATATATTAATTCCAAAATTTCCAATATATATTACCTCTAACATTTTCTTTCGTTATTCCCCCTCTTTAATTTTTTTTTTTTTTTTTTTCGTTTTCGTCATTTCCTACGATTGTTTGATTAGTTCATATATATTGAATAAAAAAACAAAGGCCATTTGTTATGTGTTTATCTTTTCCTTAAATTTATGGAAAATTTTCCAAAACCTTTCTGGGCCTATTATTATGATGATTGTATAGAAATGCATAATACCAAAAATCTTCTTAAGAACTGATTTCAAATGTCCTAAATGACTGTGTAACTTTTTATTTTGTTGTATTTTGTGTTTGAATAAATGTTTATTGTTGTAAACAAAAATTTGTAATGTGCTTATATGGTTTTCCTTTTCCGTGCCTATTTTAGTTAAATTATTATTTTCATTTTTTATTATTTCGTGTTTGAGTAAGGGTTTGTTTTCGTTGTTTAAAATATTTATTGTTTTCGGGTTAGTGTTGTCATTGTCCATAGCTTTAACCGCTGTCGGAACGTCTACCTTTTCTTATTCTTATCTTCGTTTATATGTCTAGGTTTATAGGAGTATGTGGGCTCAGGGTAGATTTGGCTAGGAGCTTCATTAAAATGGTCGTTATCTATTTCCAAAGATCTAATGCTGTAAATAGAAACATTTGGTCTGTCTTCCATAAATTTTGGTTGGCGTCAGGCCTCGTTTTCCGACTCTTGTACCCGAGAAAAGTGAACATTTTGCTTATCGTCATGTCTAATTGTGGTCCTAGAATTTTCACCAGCACGATTTTCGGCGTTTGCAGGATTATTTCGGAATGGGTTTCGTGTAGTACCTTGTTGATAATTTGTTAAAGACGATCCATTCCTAGATATCTTGTATCTACACTCGTTCTCTGTGTGATTATTCCTTCCACAGAAATTGCATAAAATGTTATATTCCCTTTTTATGGGTTGTCTATTCGGAAAAGTGGACTGCATGTTT
Source organism: Microdon myrmicae (assembly GCA_963931805.1). Taxonomy (NCBI): domain Eukaryota; kingdom Metazoa; phylum Arthropoda; class Insecta; order Diptera; family Syrphidae; genus Microdon; species Microdon myrmicae. Next base: position 205,816,964 of record OZ007497.1, read on the forward strand.
CGATAACACGTGTCCTGTGAATGCCCTGGCTTTCCACAGGTTTGGCAGACTATTCGATTAAATCTGTCATTATAGTTATATGGCCTGGGAGAGTTGTCCATTCGAGCAGCATGTGATACTACATGTGCAATCGACTGTTTTAAATTGTTTCCCCCATGGACTTTAGCTAGTATCTTTAGCTGTTCGTTCTTTAGTCCATCTTCAAATGTTTGTACGGCCAATTTTATGTTTTCTTCTATTAAGTATTCCCTAACCACCGCGTCTGCTGTGACTTCACACGTGGCAGAGTTTAGAGTCCGCAGAGCATTCGCAACTCTATCGCCATATTCCCGGACGGTTTCTCTGTATTGTTGCTTCAGAGAAATCAACTCATTGTGTGCCGTCGACCGAGATTGCTCCTCTTTATATTCCGATTCAAGTTTTTCCTTTAACTCCTCCCACTTAGCGATTTTGCTATACCTAATCAGATCGTATGCATGACCCTCTAGTCTATTTTTGCCTAGCTCTAAAAATGTTTCATAGATATCCGGATCTGCCTTCTTTATAGATCTAAATAAAACGTCTCCCCCGGAAATAAATTTACCTAAGTCGCAGGGTTTCCCGTCAAAGGTGGGGACGATTCTGAAAACATCAGAAATTCCGACAGACAGAGCCATTTCAGGGGTTTTACTGAGTATCTGTTGATAGTGGATTTGTTCTTCCCCCTGCCTAGCCGCCTGTCTCGTGTAATATGGACTCGTAATAGTGAAAATTTAAAATAAAAGGCGAAAATTCGTTATCAATTCTTAAAAATAAGGTTAACTTAAAAATATGGTTATGGAAAAATTGGCCTTTCTTTTTGTTATTTAATAGATATATATGTATGGAAAAGAACGATAAATGGGATCCAAAGATGAAAAGAAAATTTTCGGCGAGAAAGAAAAAAACGGAAAGGTCGTCGAAATACTGAAATGAGAATTTTCAAAGAATATAGCATTTTTTTTTGTGTGAAAAGGAGAGCTTCCAAGTAGAAGATATTCAAATATTCCTAAAAAAAGTAGAGAGAAAAGTCGCTAGTAAAAAAAATTCTTACTCTACTAATTGTTGTCGTTGTACTGTTGATAGAAGTCTTTGTCTTGAGTGTTGCTGTGTTGTTTTTTTTTTCTTCAGTTTTCCTTAGTTTGTTCCTCTGTTTTTTTTTTTCTTTTTAGATTTTTTTTTTCCTTTTCCGCCAGGCAGACTTCACGTCCTAAAGTTGATTTGCTTATCCTGGTCTTGGCTGCTTTCTTTTTTTCGTTGTTTTACGTTTACTTTTTTTTCGTTGTTTTATGTCGGGTTTTTTTTTCTTCTTATTTTGGTTTGGTTATTTCTCTCTTTTCTTCTTGTAAAAAATTTTTGTTTTTCTTCTTATTAAAAAAAAATTTTTTTTTGTGTTGTTTTAAATGTTGTTTTCAGTTTTATTTATTTTTCATCGGGATCCCGTTATCTGGGCATCCCACCGCTGCCACCAATGTTGACGTCCGGCGCCGTGCTTCCTCGGTTGAGGGAAGAGCGTGGACCTTTTATTTTCACCTTTATTTAGTATCCTTTCAATATTCGCTCCGATTGAAAATATGTTTGTGCGGAAATCAGTTATCAAAGAAAAAAACTCTTCAGTCTCTTAGCTTTTATTTAATTTTTGTATCTTCTTCTCCACACACTTCAAAACTTAAACTCAACTACTTTCTCAGAATTCAAAACTTCAATTTAACTGAAAACTGAAACTTCCTCTTTTTCTCAACTGAACAAGTGTAATCACACACTCAAAACTAACTGATTCACTTCAACTGCTTCAACTCAACTCTACCAACTTCCAACCTCAACTGATTTTACAAATGAATTTTTTCTCTACTTATAGAACATTGTGTTCTAATTTACTGGAAATTATAACATGAACAAAACACAAAATTTATCAAAGTCTCTGTGACTATTAAATTGAATAAAATTTGAACGAAAATCAAAGTTACTATGTTTTGAATGAATAAAAAGGTGCAGGTTATCAAATGTGCTGTAACTGGCAATATTGTGAATGTTTATGAATGGTATGTATTAAGTGAGAATGTAATATATGTTAAGGAAAGTTTTTAAGGATGTGTAAGGAGATTCAGTGTTAAATTTAATAAAGGGTAGTATTCTGGAATACAACAATGGGATGTCATTATAATCTTTCCTTCGAAAGACTTTATTTATTTGTGGGAACATATTCGGCCCACTAGCTTCAATGGCTTGAATTCTCTTGTTCCAGTCTTCATTAATTACTGATCTATAGTTGTCACGGATCAGTTTTTGAAGATTTTTAATTAATGACATAATTGTTTTTACTTCCTGGCTATTTGGATCGCTGAATTGTCTGTAGAGCAGTTTTAACTTAGAGAGCAGAATACTCTTTTGCCTATACAGCTCGTCGATCGTTGCGTTTCTGTACCGGTTTGTATGGCTCTCCATGTGAGATACTTTTGGGATAGAACGATTCATTGTATTAGTAACAATGTTGTTCATCGTCGAAAGATAATGATCAATTTCGTCATTATGAAGATTTCTGTCAGTTGGTGGATCTATGCCATTGGAGCGTAATTCTTTTTTTATTATCCGATCAAAGCGCGACCAGTGTGCTTTTCCGAAATTAAAAGAATGTATCTGTTTGTACTGCTCAAGTAGTGAATGTTCGTTTGGGACATGTATTACAGCACCAAGTCCGTAATGATTGCGAAATTGTTCTTAAGTTATTATGTTTCGTTATTTTTTTATAAAATGGAATTTTACGCAGAATGATTCACAGAAATCCTTTACAAAAGTTTAGTTATTAACATAAAGCTTCTCTTAAATATTTTTAGGGGTTTCTGTACGTCGTGTGCTAAGCAGCTTCAATACTGTCCAATGTGTCGCTCTGATATTGAATCCAAAGTACAAGAAGACATTGATATTCCAATGGTTGAAGACGTTACCACGTGATCCCGATCATCGCCACCACCATTGCCCTCGTTTTTGAAACTTACCATTGCAACTATTAGAGTGAACAAAATAAGCGTTGAAAGGATGACCTCATATACCGCTCTTTAATATTATGTTTTTATTTTTATTCCTGAAATTACCTTTATTTTATATTAATTTCACTCATTTGAAATTTCAAAAGAATTCAATTTAATTTTGTAGCCGACTAAATCCGTTGTAAACATTTTTATTTTGGTTTTAGCTCAATTATTAAATTGAGAAATTATACACAACAACAGAACTGTGACTTTTAACTCTTATGCGGAGCAGTGCCATTGAATAATGTAACCGCATGCGGCGGAACAATAACTCGTTTATTTATTCCTTATAAATTAGAAAACTTGGCAAACCAGAAACTAAATTTGATCGGAATGGGCTGCCAGCACAATTAATTCTCGCTATTTTGTTTTATTTTTAATGATTATCGTGGTGTGATATAGGAATTGTTAAAATATAAATGAAATGAACAACCATAGTGAATATATCTGTATAAATAAAATAAATTATTAGTAAATATATTTTATACCTTTACAATACATGTGGCATATCCTGCTTGAAACGCTTGGAAATTAACGCAAAATATAAGAATCGAAAAAAGAAGAACAAATAGATTATATACATGTTAATTAATTAAAAATACAAATTACTTTCCTTTTGCTGAGGCGTTAGTATTTTATTAATGTTTTCTATAGTCTGCCATTGGCGGTGACTCTAAAATCAAATTGTAATATATATATATATTTAAAATTACTATTCATTATTTGATGTGAATAAAAACCAAAATGATAATATTATATTTGATTAACAAATATTGTATTAACAATTATGATGTAATGTGAAGCGTATTTGGGGACAATGTCTATTTTTTATAAGTGTACCTTGAAAGTAGAAGAGGAGAATGAATATGATGAATTCGTTTTTTTTTTTAAGGAGACTGTTATTATTATATTTTGTTCGTTTACATTTATACATAAAAATCAATTATCATTATATGGATGTACATATATTCATAATAATAATAATAAAAAACAACTACATATAAGAACTATTGTCGCATTTGTTACACGAAAGATCAAATTGTTATTATGGTTCGGCCTAATGTAACACCAAAAATATTTATGGTATTCGCGTCCCTGTGCGGGCGCCAATGTAACACCAAAAATAATGTTGGTATTATCATATAATATTTTTGTTATCTCTCGGGGGATACTCCTCCAAGGCTATTAAATTAATTATCCAATAATAAAATATTGGTTATTTAAATTAATAGCCTCGGAGGAGGAACTCTAATACCATAAATATTTCTGGTGTTACATTGGCGACCGTGACAGGACGCTAATACCATAAATATTTTTGGTGGTACATTGGCGACCGTGACAGGAATTATTGGCGAGGAAGTGCAAACTATGCGTTTACCTCAGTCAGAATGTATGACCCATATTTAGGCTAAATGCCTGGCACGAGTCATTTGCATTTCCCAATGACCATTTCCATTTCTTTGGGAAGTGGGAATGCGTCATGTGATATCGTATGTCAATTGTTATGGTTTGGTTGCATCGGGTGCAATGATACACGATAAGCGTTTAGCTTTGGAAGGTGAGTATGCATTATAGGTGGTAAATGAATATCGCAACGTATCCGATATGAACATTAGTTGCCTGTTCGAAGAGGCGTCAGTTAATTGTCTGTGCATTGCTTTGTGTGCAATATGAATATTAGTTGTGAGGATGATTGCTAATTGAGGGGGTTTGTGTAGCGAGGTGTAACACTAACATCAGACGAAACCAGGATCCATTTTTTATTTTTTACTCACTGGTGTCTTTGAGCTGGTCCCGGTGGCGTTTAATTTCTAGTAGCGTTGTGACGATAGGTTAGAATGCCTCTGATATCCTGTTTTGATATCTCAGAGTTGTGGTTTATGTTGTACTGCGTAGTCGGGGTTCTCTAAACACTTCCTGTGCAAATGTTTGGCTACGCCGAATTGGAATAGGACCACACTAATGCGTTTTGTTCTTGTTTTGTTTGTTAATAAAGTTGTTCTGATCCGTCGAGTTACTTGAGATTTGTTTATAAAACCTATTGTCTATGAGTTCTACATATTCACTTAATATAAATTATTACACATCGAATTGGGGAAAAAAGGTTGTTATTTATATGTTACAACTCGCTTTACACCCCTTCTCAATCATTATAATATTTTATTAATTTGATTCCATCATCCTATGATCCATCACCCTATGATTTCATCTATATGATCAATCCTCAAAATATTCTGCGTAGAATGCAATACTTGCCTTTCCCATAAACAATACAATGCATAGAATTAAAATTCGCATTCATTCAGAAGTAAAGCCTTCTCCACGGGCAATTAATTCGCATACGTTGCGATAATTACCCATCCATGCCCACCTTCCAAAGCCACTTATCATATATCAGTCGTACCCTTGACCCACACCCCAAGGCCACTGCATTCTGCTTCGGTCTCATTTTACAAATACATATGTTTACAAGTGTGATACACGATATACGATCACAAGCAGTATTGTCAAAGGCCACCAACGACGAATTAATCGAGCGTCGGAAAAGTGCTGAGTTTGGCGAAGTAGCGAACACAGCAGTGAGGCGCAATTAATCGTATGATACGATTGGCACATGCGTGCAATGTCCTATAATTGGTTCTCTGCATTGAAAGCAATTAAGTAATTGCTCAATTCCTTGTCGTGCATTTTTTTGCAGAGCAAGTAACTGATTAATGAATATTGCGAATGGCTTAGGACAGGCGAATAACCTCCGAATAGGTTACACGTTCCAGGTGAGGAAAATGCATCATCTGTATTAACTTACCAATAATTTGGTATAAAAAGAGGTGTGCAAATGAGTTGCGGCAGAGTGTAGAGCATAAGAACAGCGGGTCTTCTTGCTATGGAATAAAAGTAAATCACTCTTGTTTTGACTAGAAGTGTTGGTTTAACATTAAAGTAAAGAAGACTTTTGTAAAGATTAGAAGTGTTAGTTTTAACCTTAAAATTTAAATAAAAGTAAAAAAAGACTTTAGTACGAGTAAAGAAAACGTGCTGTTTTAATTACAACAACCGATCCAAACCAGAGGGAAGCAAGGAAATAGTCGAAGAAACCACAACCAATGAAGGCAAGTCCCCATTTGAGTAACAGGCCAACTGGGAAGGAAGCGCACTGACCCGAGACACAAGTAAGCATCCTTTAATTCATACGTATGTAGCGATCCTAAATCGCTACCCCCATCCAAATCCCCAATATTATCAAATCCTAAAATTCCTAATTGCATATTGAATCATATGAGCAATAAATTAACCCAAAGCTAATTTATCATTCATTGATTCAATTCCACATAATAAACCCAAATCCCAAATTTTCCATTGCTTCATTTCAAATCCCATATTGAGTCACATGTACAACGAATTTAACCAAAAGTTAATTCATCATACATTCACTCAATTCCTAAAAACCTTGGCATCATGAAATGATAAATTCAAACAGCATTTCATGATTTCCCGTCCTGGAACCCATCCAACTAAAGTCTCTAACAAATTCCCAGAACACAACTCAAATTCAAACGCAAACTCTTGTGTGTTTCTGGGAATTTTGACCATAAAATAGTTGACAATTCTCAACTAAAAAATCTATAAAAGGGGAGTGAATTTCAATTTCATGATTAGTAGATCTCCAGAGGCCGAACCCCTGGCCGCGCGCAATACAACTAAGTTACAAAAAATAAAATAAACATTAGTTAGCAAAAGGGTTGCCTTTTCGTCTTTGGACATGTTTGACTTTTGATCCGGCTTTTCAAATTGTTTGAAATTGCGTTGTCCCAAATGTCCGGCTACAGTTCCTCGGGTTAGCTTGGCTTCGGGAGTGAAATAGTTTTTCCAGTGACATCGAACGATACGCACTCATTCGACGCACCAAGTACATCGGAACATCCCGCAGCTGAATATCAGGGGACTTTCTATAAAGAGGCAAAGCACGTCAACGACGCCGCCGCCTCAGGACCCAACACGTATATATATTAAAGCTAAATATGGCATTCACAAGAATAAATATCAAAACTTAAGCTAAGCATTCACACGAATAAATATGCAACTAAATCTAAAGATTCACCTGAATAAATGATAAAGCTAAATAAAAACCTATATAACCTTTTAGCACCCAACGTGGGGCAATAATAAAAGTAAATATTAATAAACAACCACTCTCCGATAACTAAATAATAAATGTTAATATCTGGGGTTACGCTCAGGTATTACATTTTGGCGCCCAACTATAATAAAATACTAATAACAACAAATACGACATTTTGGCCATTTAGCTGTCCGATAACAAAATAATAAATGTCTACATTAGAGGTTTGCACTTTGATGCTACATTTTGGCACCCAAGCAGGGACATAACAGAAGAAATTATAACTAACAACACATTCATGATAACCAAATATTAAATGTCAATGTCAGAGCTCAAGATTTGATGTTACAATAAGCATCGCTTTTCCATTTTTTGTCGCTCAGGCTATAGACGTTTGGGGAAAAATAAATTCGTTTTTTGTTTTTTTATTAGATGGGTGTAGTTATATATAGCTCTTAAAGTACTGATTAATCAAATGCAGCCCTATACCCGTTGGTAAGTGACAATCTGTGTTAAAAAAAATCCTTGGCAGTTTTTTTGACAGTTCAATTTTAGTTGTCACTTATAAGAAGTAGTGTTCACTTGACATTCGAAAGGTAAAGGTGTGCTATATCGCGCTCTTGGCAAGGTCTCATCGAATACACAAGAAAAAACCAAAGAAAAATAAAACTGAATAGAAAATATACGCGTACGTGGGTTCTCTGTCAATAGTGATAAGTGAATAGTGTAAAACACATAATAATGATAATAATAATAATGGACACTACATTATATTATCAGCAAATTATCCTTATTATTATGGCAACATTATGACGTATGAACAGCTAACAGCAGCATACCTACAACAAGCAGCTATGTGTCAACAACAACAAGCGATAATTAATGAAATGCTTCATAAAATCAAGGCACTGGAAAACCAAATACAATGTGTCACTATGCCTTTGCCAGCAGAATATCATACAGACGAAGAAAAGCTGGAAAGGGAAACCTCTGTAGTTTATAAGAAAAGAAAAACTGATAATAGTCATAAACAAAATACAATACCGACTGTGAACAACATGACGTCAGCTCCTGACTCAAAAAATGAGCTTACCAAAGAAAGGAAAATCCCCCTGCCGTTACCTATCAATGTGAGAAATATAAGGGATTATAATGCATTTAGAAACGAAAATGTTGTCTGTAGTGAACGACAAAATTCAATTCAATGAATTCAATGATATTAAAATAACATGCTTCCCGTGCAGTTAAAGAGAATTTACAATCCCTTAAGACGGATGTAAGAACTCGAGATTTAGACTATCATACCTACCAACCACCACCCCCATCTTACCGTACCTTTTTTTCATAATTCTTCAGCGCGGTTCACCCTATCCTGTGACATTTACTCACATGACTTCCACAAAACAAACTATCGCCTCATTATCGACTACCTCAACAAAATGTCATTCAATTTGGATCATTTGACGGTAGAAGATGCTACCACGTATCTTTATACCGAAACTTTGAATCTAGTTTCCTTTGCGTTCCCTCTTTCAAGTACAAAAATTCTACCTCCTCACCTCCTTGGTTTAATCGCAAGTTTCGTACGTTGCGGAACAAGCTGTGGGCTACCTTCCTCCGTAATCGCTCCGCCTGGGACTACTCCAACAACCTTGACGCTTATTTTCAATTCAATGCACTCTACGATGACCTCTACCAAAAATACTTCACAAAAACTCAGTATAACCTAATAAATGACCCAAAAACATTTTTCCAATTTATCAATCACAAACGTAAATCCGATGATTATCCCACCTCCCTCTCTTATAATTTGGAAACCTCAACGGATTCACACGAGATTGCGAACCTCTTCCCCTCATTTTTCACACAATCCTTCACTGCCGGCTCTTTCGTTCCCGACCTCACCAATTCCAATTACTTACCAAATTTCTCCCATGGTCAATTTCTTTCGCAATTTATAGATCCACCCACAATTGAAAACAAACTAACCCAGCTCAAAGACGAATTCACCCCCGGGCCTGATGGTCTCCCCGCTATTTTCCTAAAAAAATTTAGCTTCCGTTCTCTCTTCCCCTCTTTCGGCTATTTTCAATCCGTCGCTCTCTCAAGGTAAGTAACCTAATATTTGGAAAACGACGTTTATCATGCTTGTGCATAAAAAGAGACCCAAAGGTGATATATCAAACGATCGTCTCATTGCCAAACTCCCACATCCCCAAAGTGTTTGAAAGCATTCTCTACCAAAGGTTACGCTTCCATTGCATATCCCTAATTTCACCCCGGCAACACGGCTTTCTTGAAGGGAGATCTACCACCACTACTTTAGTCGAAATTACTTCCCAAACACTCCTAGCCCTAGAGAACAGCAACGAGGTCGACGTTGTTACTACGGATTTTACTAAAGCCTTCGATAAAATTTCGCGCAGATTGATACTCTTCGAATTATCCACCTTGGGCTTCGAACCCGTATTAAAAAGGTGGATTTCGTCATACTTGAGTAACCGCCTCTACAGATTGCGTTTCCGATCCGTTCTCACAAATCCTTTCCATGCTACCTCTGGAATCCCCCATGACAGTCATTTAGGGCCCCGTCTATTCATATTACCAATAAATAACATCGATATGATTATCAAGCATTCCTGCATCTTCCTTTGTGCCGGCGATACCAAGCTCTTCAAAACTATTCGTTCTCCTCTTGATTCTTTCCTTCTCTAGACAGACCTTGACAACTTTTCGTTATGGTGCCAAGAGAATTGTCTGGAGCTTAATGTCAACAAATGTCAATCGATTACGTTTTCACGGAAGCGCACCCCTCCTCCTCCCCGCTCCTATCTCTTATTCGACCAACGTTTATCCTATGTTAACTCGATTCGAGATCTCGGCATCTTATGTGATAGCCAGCTAAACTTCCCTACACATATTGACGACATGATTCTCAAGGTCTTAGACGCTGGTCTAAGGAATTTTCTAACCCTTACGTGACCCGATCGCTCTACATTACTTTCGTTCGCCCTCTTATTGAATACGGTAGCCAGGTTTGGTTCCCATATCAAGTATCCCATATCCGCAGAATTGAAAGCATTCAATGACGGTTCTTGCGTTTTGCCCTTCGAGGCAAACGCGTACGCAATGCGAACACCAGCAACACCTTTGGTCATGCCTTAAGACTTGCTCTCGAAGAGCTCGATGGAGGGAGATTAAGTCCTGGGGACAGAATGCCGGGCGTAGCAGAAAAATAGACACCCCTTAAGAATACTGTAATTAGTACTGCCAACTCCTTCTTAGGCGGTAGTCGTAGGGATCAGAGCGACTGGTTTGATGATGAGTGTAAACTAGCGACTGAACGTAAGAATGATGCATACCGAGCAATGCAGCACGAATGGGAGCAAGCGGAGATGCCGGACGATTGGCGTTGCGGAATAATTTGCCACATACATAAGAAGGGAGGTATCACAGTGTGCAGCAACTATAGGAGTATAACATTGCTGAGTACCGCCTATAAGATACTCTCCTCTATCCTACAATACCGGATAGCCCCATACGCTAAAGCTATCATTGGTTAATATCAGTGTGGCTTCATCCCAGGCAAATCAACGATTGATCAGACATTCACCCTTAGGCAGGCGATCGAAAAATGTCTGGAATTTAAGATTCCATTATATCATCTATCCATAAACTTAAAGGCCGCCTGCAACAGCATAGCCAGGGTAGAACTATATAATGCCATGAGAGAGTTCGGCATTCCAAACAAATTGATACGACTTTGTAGGTTGACCATGACCAACGTAACTAATCAAGTTAAAATAGTGGGATTGCTGTCCAAACCAATAAACATCTTTAATGTACTCCGACAAGGGGACGGGCTGGCCTGCCTCCTCTTCAACCTGGCGTTGGAGAGAGCAATCCGTGACTCTAGCGTTACAACCAGAGGGGCTATTGTCATCAATACTTGCCTACTCTGATGACATCGACATCATCGGTAGATCCGATTCAGCAGTACAGGACCTTCACCCAGATCGAAAAATCGAGACTGCACATCAATGAGGGCAAAACAAAGTGCATGATGGCAACATCTGCGAAGAGAAGAACTAACGTTGGTCAAACTATCAGTGTAGCGGTAGCACGAATTTAAAGTAGTGTAATGCTTTAACTACATTGGGTCAATAGTAGCAGCCAATAACAATATGGAAGTAGAAATACGCGGACGGCTGATCAAATCCAACAAAGCCTACTATGGTCTATCAAGGCTCTTTAAATCCCGAAATTTATAAAAGCTACTACTGTACAAGACCATGGTCTTACCAGTACTCATGTATGGATACGAGTCCTTCGTGCTCAATAAAAGGCACTCTGAACTGTTAGCCGCGTTCGAGAAGAAGGTCTTAAAGAGAATTGTTGGCACCGTATGTGAGGGAGAATGATTCCGGAGACGCTACAGCCATGAGTTGTACCTCCAAGCTAATGTTGTAAAAAAATCAAGCTCGGAAGACTCCGGTGGGCGGGACACCTAGCTCGAATGAGCGAAGAGGATTCTGCCCGGAAAGTCCTTTGGGGCAGGGTGTATAGAAGGAGACAGCACGGCAGACCTTGTCTGCGATGGGGGGATGGGGTAGACCAGGACGCCCAGAGCCTGGGAGTGCCAAACTGGATGACATCGGTTCGAAATCAGGACCAGTGAAGAGATTTGTTAAATAAGGCCAAGACCGGATCCCGGTTGTAGTGACGATGATGATATATATTGTGACGAATTTACACTCGAATAATCGTGAATAGCATGCGGGGCGTCTCTCAGGAGTTCGAACTTGGATGTCGAACGATAGACATCGACTAAGTAAGCAAAACTGACAGCGTGATATTAAGTGTCAAGTAATAAGTGAAAATAAAATAGATCTATGCGGGAATGAACAAACTGGGAGTTTTTGTTGGATTATTCCCAATCCAGAGATTGGTCCTAGGAAGTCGATAGACGTAAAGTTAAAATTACGTAACAATTGGTGTCAGAAGTGGGATTGCTGAATGGTCCTACAGAATGGTAAGGTTTGTTGACTTGAGGATAACCCATTTAAACGAAGAATTGGAGTCTCAAGGATTGCTGGTGACAGGGAAGAAGACGGATCTACAAGCACGATTGCGTGAAGCAATGGAGAGCGAGGGCGTCGAGGTTGATGGACACGAGTTTTGTTGCGTAGCTTCAGGGGCTTCACTTAAAGCCGAAGAGCAGAGGGTAGAGCCGCAGCCAGCCCCAGCATTTGACATGAACGTGCTTCTAGCAGTAATGCGCAGCAGTCCTCACGCATGGAGGAGCAGCTGGCAAAACACACTTCATAACTGCAGGAAAAGCTATCGCGCATCGAAGGGAATTCTGCCAGACTGCAGGCGAGGCAGGACGAAATGGAGACGAACTGCACCAAGTTACCCAAAACTACACAAAATTAGAAGCAGAAATATTGGGGTTGGATGGTCATATCCGAGGGATACAGTTCAATGGACCAGTTGCTGCTGTTAGTGCACTGTAATCGAAGGCGCCAACGTTTAACGGAACCGCACTGTTTAAGATTTTTAAACTACAGTTTGCGACCACAGCGCGAACCAATCACTGGTTTACGGCAGGCAAAGTGGCAGCTTTGGTTGTATCATTGAAGGGCTTCGCCGCTGAAGTCTTGCAAACAGTTCCGGAAATGAACGTGGAAATTAATACGCGTTAATGGCAGCGATTGAACGGATATATGGTAGCGACCATAGGAAACAAATATTCCGAGTGGAGCTCAAGAATCGGTACCAAAAAGCTAACGAGCCGTTACAGGAATATGCAACGGAGATAGAGCGGCTCGCGCATTTGGCCAATGCAAACGCACCAGCAGAAGTAATTGAATTACTCAAAATTCAAGCGTTTATGAATGGAATACGAGACGCGGATACCAAACGCGCAGTCTATTCCACGCCAAAGAAGACATTTGCCGAAACAGTGTCAATTGCTCTTACGCAGGAAACAGCAAGCCTTCTGAGCAAACAGACGCACAAAGTTCATCGGCTGGAGGTCGATCCAGGAGAATCTCTGGAGGAAACCATGAGGGAATTCATCCAGGTTATTTCTCAAATGATGCCGACCTCGCACAAGGAAATGATGCCAGCCTCACATAAAGGCTCTGAAGCAAAAGGTGTAGAAAAACGGGGACACGCCGAAAAGCAGCTACTGGGCAATGCTTCATTCCGAAATGGATGACATACACGGACATGTGAGGCAGCGAACTCAGTTCATGAGCAACAAAATAAAGGATCGATATGACCGAACTATGAATTCTGATGGGTTTCAAGAAGGCGACCTGGTGTTGCTGTACAATCTGCAACGGAGAAAGGGTGTGTCTCCAAAACTGCAAACATCGTGGGAAGGGCCGTACAAAGTCATAAGGCGACTGAACGATGTTGTGTATCGCATGCAATCCTACACGCAGAGACGAGGTAAAAGGAATGTCGTCCATTTGGAGAGACTAGCCTTATATGGATCAAGCAATTTGGTGTCTGATCGGGATGATCAGACTTAAGCGGAGGGCAGTGTGACGAATTCACACTCGAATAATCGTGAATAGCATGCGGAGCGTCTCTCAGCAGTTCGAACTTGGATGTCGAACGATAGACATTGACTAAGTAAGCAAAACTGACAGCGTGATATTAAGTGTCAATGAATAAGTGAAAATAAAATAAAGCTATTCAGGAAAGGAGAACAAACTGTGTGTTTTTGTTGGATTATTCCCAATCCAGAGATCGGACCTAGGAAGTCGATAGACGTAAAGTTAAAATTACGTAACAATAAATATATATATATATATATATATATATATATATACATATATACATGTATACACATTTATATGTATATATATATATATATATATATATATATATATATATACTCATTCGACTTGGACGCGAACTCCTCCAATCACGTGAGGAATCCCTTGATGACTCCTCGTCTCCGTTTCATTGTCGGAACAGTCATATCGCTGGTCGCCATTGCAACTTAGTTTGCCCTTTTTTAGATGCTTGTGGATCCAAGTGCCGCTAGTTCCTTGATTCCGATTCTTGTGGATCGGCTGTAGATTCTATGCAGCTGAGTGCGCTGCTGGTTGTAGCTAGCTTTGATCGGCTAGACGACCGTCTGTCTTGCTGCTTTGCGTTGCGGTTGAAACGCTTGGGTCGCACGTTGCACTGCAGGAGAGGTTGTCCAGTCGGCAGCTGCTGTGTTTATGTTGTTTACCTCAGGCCGTGGATCCGGCTCGAAGGACCAATTTGTAAACGTCGCAAACCAAATAACTCGGTACTTGTAAATTCGTTATATAAATGTACAATCCCTTCCCTTTGGTCCGTTGTCTGTAATTAACGGATTCTCATTATAATGAATGGACAAGGCATTACTTGGATTTGATGGATCGAACACTCTTCGTTCGATCGCAGTCCCTCAGTTCCGGTTGCCGATTTAGGTATTTGTCTGATTTCGCACTAGAGTGTCTATCTGGTGAAGGTTCCGGTAGAATGTTTCCACGCAATGCGTATAGCAGTTTGGATACCCAAACAACTCTGGGGGTTTGTTGGTGTTGCTCGACTCAGGAGGAAAAAGCCGTTAAGTAGCTAACTAAAGGACGACCATCAATAAGAACCACAAGAGTGAGAAAACAAACACTGAACGATATTAATTAATGTTTAGTTTTATTGTAGGATTGACTTGAAATATTTAGATAAGGTAGAGAAAAAATATGTTTCAGAAATGACAGCTCGAATTAAATCTTATTGAAATGTCAGCTGCTTGCTGACATTTGTTATTTGGGTTGTCATGACTGCATTTCAGTGGTGCCTGCGCTGTCCGCATCCAGTGTTGCCATCGTGTGCTGCTCCGTCTCCAACATTCCGCCCACCTTGAACTGTCGGTTCAACCGTCTCATCTTCTGCAATCGGGAGTAGTACTAACTTCGTGACGGGTCGCTTAAGGGTGCCCCCCTGAATATTTACGGTTGCCACCCGCACCTTGCCATCTCTGCCAGGATGAAGCCCCCCATGGGCCAGTAGGCCGGAGATAGCTGCTCGTTCTTCAGGAGTACCAAGACCGGATTTTCTAGGTTTGGTTCCGGATGATACCATTTATTTCAAAACTGCAGCGTGTGGAGGTATTCGTTCTTCCACCGGTACCAAAATGCTCGATGCAACGCCTGCAAGTACTTCCATCTGGACCGACAAGTGATTGTTGTCTCTCCCGGATCGACCTCCGGGACGCTCATAGCCGGTCCTCCAACTAAGAAATGACTGGGGGTCAACACCTCGGGGTCGCCAGGCTCCGTTGGCAGGACGACTAGCGGCCGTGAATTCAGACAAGCCTCGATCTGGGCCAACGCGGTAGTAAGGTCCTCGAACGTCAAAAACGCATTTCCAATAGCTCGGTTCAGATGATGCTTTACGAACTTGATCCCTGCCTCCCACAATCCACCAAAGTGGGGCGCTGCCGGGGGAATGAATCTCCACGTGATCCCGTTGGTGGCCAACTCCGTCGTGATCTGATCCTGGGTAGCCTTTCGGTTATGTGTTCATAAATTTCTCGCAATTCTCGACATGCATCAACGAAATTGGTACCATTATCACTCCATAAGGTCTCCTTAATACTGTCAGCAACGTCTCGCTGGACAGCTCGCTAACCGCTTCGAGATGTATTGCCTTGGTTACCAAGCATACGAAGAGACAGATGTAGCCCTTGACTCGCTTCGCACCGCGTCCTTTCCACGTCCGAAGAGTGATAGGACCTCCACAATCAACACCGGTGTTACTAAATGGCCTTGCGGGATTAATCCGACTGGCTGGTAATGCCGCCATTTGTTGAGAGAGCACTCGTCCTTTGTGACGAACGCAAATCGTGCATTCAGCGATGACCCTCTGGACAAGTCTTCGACTCCCTATGATCCAGTACCGGCAGTTCACTGCGGATAGCAGTAACCGGCTTTCAACGTGCATCAGTCTCAAGTGCAAATCTCTCACGACGATCCTTGCCAGGTGATGTTGCCGATGTAAGATTGGTGGATGTCGGCGTTCGTATTCCATCCTTGTTGCTTCTAGTCTTCCGCCCATCCTGAGGTTACCTTGGTCATCGATGAATGGGTTGAGCGCAATCAGTTCGCTTCGTCTTGATACTTGCCTCCCGACTCTCATGGCCGTTAGGTCCTCCTCGAACGATTCGGTCAGAGCTGCTCGCAATGTGATGCCCGTGGCCGTCCTCACTTCCTCAGCATCGAGAACGCCCGATCGCCTGACTGACCCGCCGTCCCCCTTGAACCTGCTGTTGTCGATGAACCTCTTCAGCCACGCTACTGTTCGTACCGTTCGAGTGTAGCTGGAGAATATTCTTGTTATAGACAGCTCCTCTTGCTGTATTACGAAGTACGATGCCCTTCGTTCCTCGAGGTCTACCGGTGTTCCGGTGTCCGCCTCTCGGAATTGATGAGTGGGCGTCCGGGGCAACTTCAGCTCCTTGTCTCGCAGAAAGGCCGGCCCTCTGCTCCGGCGAGCTCCTTTACCTTAAGCCTCCTTGATAGGTAATCCGCTGGATTGGCCGCAGTCGGTACATGATGCCACTGGCCTCTTGGCAGCCTTTCCAAAAAGTACGACGTACGATTTGCGATGAATGTTTTCCACCGCCTGGGATGATCCGATAGCCATTGTAGCACTACAGTGGAATCGGTATATGCGAAACATTGAACCTCGCTAAGTTGAAGCGCCCTCCTCACGAACAAAAAAAGCCGCGCCAAGAGCTGAGCGCCACATAACTCGAGTCTTGGCAGTGACACCTGCTTGACTGGGCCACCTTTGCCTTTGCCATGATGATACGTACTTGGTGTTTCGCCAACTGGGAAACAGCAAAAGACTGCCGCATTGGGCACAAAAGAAACATGTTTTTTAAAGCACTAATTTTAACTTTATATCACATTAAAGACTTTCACATTCATAAAACAGGTGCTGAAGGCACCGTAAACAATTTCAATTCAACCAAAACGTTAAAATATACTGTCAAAAACAGTACAACAAAAATCAAAACTGTGTCGAAACAGTAACATTGAAACAGTTAAATGAATAGACAAATCGTTTATTCAGCACCTAGCAGCATTCAGTGCCACTACAGAATTTTATGCTGCAACCTTTATCGTTGCATACTCTGGGGCGTTATAAGTTGGTACTCGTTTAATGTTCGATCTGCTGTTGCGTCTGCAACATCTTCCCGGGCCAGCGACGATGGTCCAATAGGCGTTTTTCCTTCCTTATGTAGGTGAGTTGTATCAGCGCAATGGTCGTCTTGGACCCGGTTAGCACGGGAATGCTTACAATTGAGACACCAATATGTTTAATTTTGTCTCGCTCGTCGACGACACCGTATTGAGGTAGGGCGGCATGAATTAATTATATTATACTATCTATTTGGTTAGATTAATTGAAATTGAATTATATAATATAATTGGTTATGTTATAGTGGCATACTTGATGTTATCAGTGTGTGTGGGAGTGTGTATATGTATATGTTGAATGTTGAATGTTGAATGTTGGTTGGATCGTAAATCCCTGGTGTCATCGATGAACTTCTTGGACGTAGCCCTCCTTGGATCGTGGATCCCTCTGTGTCATCGATGACCTTCTTAGACGTAGTCCTCTCTTTGGATCGTGAATCCATTTGTAGAATTATATGTGTTGGACGTAGTCCCATGTCGGATCGTGAATCCTTACGTAGTATAAATATTTTGGACGTAGTCCCCTTTGGATCGTAAATCCATTAATAGAATGAGAATATCTTGGACGTTGTCCTATGTTGGATCGTAGATCCATAGATATAGTATAAATACTTTTGACGTAGTCCTATGATAAGAATATATTGGACGTAGTCCCATGCTGGATTGTACATCCTTAAATAGTTATTGAGCGATGTGGTCGTCAATATGTTGAAGGTGATGGGTTGTAATTCCACCATCTTCTAAGTATGTCCAGCCTGTGCCGCTGCCAGAAATGTTAGGTATCCCGCCAACCGCATAGAATCATCTGCGACTCGAATCCAATTTGATTGCTCTGGCTGATGCTGTTGCAGTTGGGGATATGTCCCATCTACGCCGCTAAACCAATGCTCGGCGTTGGGCGAGTTTCTTGATGGGAACTGAATCCTCTGTCGGCAGCGTTACCTTTGGTCGTATTTGATAAACTGGTTGAATGATGGTGCTGGACATGGTGGCTTTCTTTTTGGAGTGTTGTGGTTGAGTCCTTGCGGCCTATTTTGTTGAATTAGAACTGGCACTTGATTGAGCCAGAGAGGTTGCGCATCCAAGTTGCTATTTAGAAGATTACTCTGCTGATCAATGGAAGCCTGCGTTTAATTGTGTCGCAGGATAAAATAGTCCCAATGCTAGGCGCTTTTCTTCGTTGACTGGTGGCTGGACCTTGTGTACACCGTTCGCCCTCCGCTGGTCGGATTTCCTGAAGGGTGCCGGCATCTCTCCTGTTCTTCTCCTTCTGTATTCCCTTATCTTGGCACCGAAAGCCTATCTTAGACACCGACTCCGTTGGAGTGGTGCCCCCGTGGCAGCTACGTGCAATGGGCGGTGTTGATAGGGTGCCCCCAGAGCATTTCGTCCAGGCGGCGAAAGCGAAGAACCCCAGACACTTAACAGCGATGTGCCTAGGTGGCGAGAAGCGACAAATTCAGTATGCTCGAACGATATCCAGGTGACGAGAAGCGGTGAACTCCAAATCCGCAACAGTTTTCCGTGGACATGCTTTCCAAGGGGTGCCGGCATCTTTCCTTGTTCCTCGTTTTCTTTGTCCCTTAATCTTACAACTGAACGCTTATCTTAGACACCGACTCCGTTGGAGTGGTGCCCCCGTGGCAGCTACGTGCAATGGGCGGTGTTAAGAGGGTGCCCCCAGAGCATTTCGTCCAGGCGGCGAAAGCGAAGAACCCCAGACACTTAACAACGATGTGCCTGGGTGACGAGAAGCGACAAATCCTGGATGTGTAAACGATGCGCCCAGGTTTCGAGAAGCGGTGCCCAGGAACGGATGTGTATGATGCGGTGAAATCGCAATTCTCAGAGTTCTTGGAATTATTCATCTGCAAGTTCGATGTTTGAGATGATACTTGCAGGTATAGGACCGGAAGTGTCTTCGTTGACGAATTTTGTCTTAGCTTCGATTTGATTGAATTGTCCTCTTGACTTTTTTGCCCGATGGGCCATCGTCCTCTTCTTGAGGTTTTCTTAATGTACGCGGGGCGTATTTAAGTGGTAGCGTGGGTCGTTCCAAGTACCTGCAACTTCATTAAAAGAGGAGCCGAATGATGTCCTCAATCCAAACCCTGGAATTGATCGAATATTTCTTGATGTACCTGCAGTGAATTCTGTAAAATTAAGCCAAATGAAACAACCTTGGATGTCGAACAGTGGACTGTACTTTGTATTTGATTAATTGAGTATTAATTAAATTGTTGGTTAACTGTGTTATTTAAATTGCTAAATAATAGTAATTTGTGGACTGTAATTTGTATTTGGAAGAATTACTAGCTTTTCGTTTATTGATGATGACTTGTTCAACTTGTATGTTAAAGTTAAAATATAAGTTGGATCGTAAATCCATCTATATCATCGATGACTTCTTGGACGTAGTCCTCTTTTGGATCGTGAATCCCTCTATGTCATCGAAGAACCTTTGAACGTAGTCATACGCGCTCCACTCGAATGAAACGAAAAAATGTTGTTTTATTTATATTGGAAGTTTATAATGTTGGTAAAAATAGGAAATATCTATTAAATTATTCTATTTACCATCGATTGCAATAGAAAAATTATTAAAATAAAGCAGAAATTAGTTTATTTTCACAAGAGTGATGAACCACCTAATCAGTACGGGCTCGGATATGTCTAGTCCGATTGAACTCTAGAAATATATATGTGGTAAGCATATTCCATTTGACCACGGTGTCTTCGTTTTTCAGAAGCACATCTGCCAGAGTTCCACTCTTATGAAGTGCTCCATCACTTTGTTTATTATCAACGCTTGGTGATGTAATACTTGCATCCGATTCCCATTGTTGTTGTCAGGTTCTAATTGAATAGCTTTCGTATCGGCGTCTATGGCTTCATCGTACTTGCCTGTATTGATTCGGCCATATGCTTTGCTGTAATTTGGATTGTAGAATGCAGAGTTGCAGTCTTTAATCGCACGATCATTTTCTGTTGCACGGATATAAACTGCAGCTCGATTACAGTAGAATATTGGGTTTTCCGGATCGAAACTAATTGCTCGGTTGTCTTGGACTACTGCTTCTTGATATTTGCATTCCTTCATCAGGCGGTTGCCTTTATTCTTAAGGTGTTCGGCTGTTTCAACGGATTGTAGATTGCGCTCGATAAACATCGACTGGAACATTTCGAATAGATCTAACCTTTGTGGTTCCGCTTGTGGGGTTGTGCCTGCACTGTTAGACGTAGCTTCTTCGCTATCGAGATCCTCATCATCGCTCAGATTAAACGCTGCTTGCAAACATTGTATAACAACATCCAGACTTTCGACGACGTCAGTGCCCAGCGATTAGCCCTCACTCGGTTCTTTTACATAGTCAATGAAGGATTTAAACGAACTGCTTGTGAACTTGATCGGACATTTTCGAAATTCATCAACCGCAAACACTGAATTACCGTTATTGGTCTCAAATAAATGTCGACACTGAGTTCGTTTAGAAATTAGAACAGTCCCGAACAAATATGTCTTCTCCATTTTATCACTCCAATATTGTTACTTCTTTAATGTTCTTGTTTGAATGAAACTTCTCTTTAGTTCAATAAACGACAATTGCTACCCGGCGGTAGAATGTCGATGAAATTAGTTTTTTATTGACACACCACACAACACCTTTATTTAAGTTAAGATCGATGGATCTCTTAATTAAATTATATTAAATTATAGAATCAATTGCCACCTACCTGGTTACTGGAGATAGTTCCCTCGTTGACTTGTGAACGTATTCCCATTTCCTGTTCGTCGTTTGTGTCGGATGTGATCCGATGGACGTAATCCAGTTGTTGGCGCTTGAATTCTTGCGCCGACTTCTTGCTCGGATGTTATACATCCGGCTCAAAGGACCATAATGTTTCGCCAGTTGGGAACGCAACTCTGTTGTTGCCGATGGTTCGCCAACTGGGAAACAGCAAAAGGTTGTTAATTCTGCGTCTCGATCCTTTCATCCTCAGGTGACAACAAAACTGACCGCCGCTTTGGGCACAAAAATAAATACATTTTGTAACACATTACATTGATTTAACTTTATTACTCAATTTTAATATCACATGAAAAACGATTTAAAAAACACGTTGAGTAAACGATTAGAGGTATATTTAAATGTAAAAGAACAGTGTAGCTGTGACACTGTCTGATCTAGCTGTTAAAAACAATAACAGGTGCTGAAAGGGAAGCACCGTCCTCCTCAAGTCTGACGTAGAGGACCGCTCCATACGCCTTCTCGCTTGCGTCCGAAAATCCATGTAACTGAAGGGGTTTCGGATGTCCCAACCACCGTGGGATCTTCACCGACTCCAGTGCTGGCAATCCTTCGAAGTACTCCTTGCACTCTCTCCGGATCTCTTCAACCAGTGGTTCATCCCAATCGACACCTCTAAGCCACAGTTTTTGCAATACCAGCTTGGCTGGCATCACCACTGGAGCGACCAATCCTAATGGATCATATAACCTGGAGACGTGTGACAGGACCTTCCTCTTCGTGAGCGATGATACCTCCGGAATTTTCTGCACCTTTATTGTTCAAATAGTCCGGTCCGGGATGCCAATTCACTCCAAGTAGCTTCGTTTCTTCGCCCGTGATGAACTGGTACACTTCTTCAGAACCCGGTGAATCGGCGGACAGCCTGTTCAGTACCTTGTGGCAATTTGATTTCCACTTACGTATCGGGAATCCGCCGCCTTTAAGAACATCTGTCAGTTGATTCACCAACTGAATTTGTATATATATATATGTATATGCATATATATATATATATATATATATATATATATATATATATATATCTTACTTTTTTTCTTCGATAGGATCGATAGAGTTTAAGCAGTTTTTTGTGTATCTGTCATAGCGATATAAGTAGGTACGCCGCTTGCGTTATGAGCTTCGAAAGCTACCAATACAGCAAAAACCACAGAACTACTTAGTTTCGACATTGTTTCTTTTACCAAAGAAAGTAGTTGTGGATCCCTTTGTGAAACTTAAATGAAAACATCATTGAAAGTAAACTCGTCGCGTCACAAAGATGCCCAGAATTGTGGTTAACATGGTTTGTACAATTAAAAACACTTAGACAAACACCGACCCGATTGAGGTACAAATCTATCCGGGACAATATGTAGAACGAAAGAGGATTACTTGTTATTTGTATTAATACTTTT
Organism: Microdon myrmicae; assembly: GCA_963931805.1. Lineage (NCBI taxonomy): Eukaryota > Metazoa > Arthropoda > Insecta > Diptera > Syrphidae > Microdon > Microdon myrmicae. The sequence goes on from OZ007497.1 coordinate 205,839,593, forward strand.
TATTTGTATATGTTTGTATCCCCCATATTTTCTTTTTGTTTTATACTATTACTTCAAATAGTGTACAAAGGTGATTTAGTCTTAAAATATTACAGAATGACATTATATTCTTATTGAACTTATTTGCTGATCTCGTCATCTTTCCAGTATCCATGTTAGCATTTCGTTGTTCATAATTAGTATTCCGTTGACTCTGCATGATGTCTTCCTATAGAAGGAATGCTTTTGTGCGAGATATACATTTATCACCATAAGCTCTTCTTAGTAAACCATGTTTCAGAAAAATATTTGCCAACTATAATGCAGAACTTAATATTATATTTTTGTTGTTTCCATTTTCAAACGACTATTAAAAACAAAGTACTGGTTGAAACAGGAAAAACAATAGGTTTTATATGTCAATAGATGACGGTGTGATATAACCCTAAACCGCTCGAGAGTGAGTTTGAAAAACTCTATCTAAATTAGACGTTGCCTTTGGAATATAACTCATTGAATGTGTGGCATTTCCAACAGATACACACGATACATAAACAAATAGTGAAGAGTACACCAAAAGAAAATCGAAAAATAAACCATCAGAGCCGCTTATCATAGCATTTCCATTTCAGTAGTTCAGAATAGCAATCTATGTCCAACAGGGGCAGTGGTCTGATGTGTTGAGGCATTGGTTCTAACCTGCGTTATCATTTTACCCATTACATCGTTGGCACTCTTCACATCATCGCAAAACGCTTATAAAGGCTAGGTTAGATAGAGTGACTGATCCTTACATCTTTTATGAGGTGATCTTCTGTCATAAGAAAATTATTATTTTCCGAATTTGCTCGAAAATAGTTTGCGTACCTGGAGCCGTTGGGTGTCAGAGAGGGGATTTCATATGGCCGTTTTCAAGGCGTGATACTTGTCGTGGGGGGTAGCCACATTGCTGCATCTCACAGCTCCATCTTATAAAGCGTAATGTGTCTATCAAGTTTTTTGTCCTTTTCGTTGGGACTGATTGAATTCGACAGGTTCTTCAAAAGGTTTTCTGTGTACCATCTGATGATCTGCTAAGTGATGGTTCAGTATTGTCGTGCATAGAACTTAGCATACCTCGCTTGCGCTAAGAATTTCGAAAACAAGATTACATTCAAAACCACATGAATACTTACTTTCGTCATTGTTTCTTTTACCTAAGAAAATATATGAGATCTCTTCATGAAATTTAAATGAAGATTCGTCGTGTCATAGAGATGTTCTGAATGGGGGTAACTTTACGTGTGTAATTAAAAACACTTAACCAAAGATCGGACTGAGTGAAGTACAAATCTATTCTAGACGATGGGTACTGTGAAAACGGATTATTATATATTCACAAGAATTGTTAATTATATTAATACTTTTTATTTGCGTATGTTTGTATCCTTCTTGTCTCTTTTCTTTTAGATTATTATTAAAATGGTGTGCACAGGTGATTTAGTCTTAAAAAATTACATAATGACGTTTGTCCTCTTAAAAAAAAAATCTTATTTAACTTGTTCGGTATTCTTGTTACTGCTTCCAGTATTCATGTTAGCACTACGTTGTTTATTAATATCCTGTTGATTATTCATGATTTCTTCATATAAGACTTGCGCTTTTGACCTGGATATACATTTATCACCATGAGCTTCTTTTAGTAAATCGTATGTTTCAGTAAAAGATTTGCCGAGTATAATACAGAACTTAATATTATATTTTTGCTCAGTTTCCATATTAAAACATCTATTAAAAACAAAGCACTACTTGAAAGTGACAACACAATCGGTTTTATATGTCAAAAGATGACAATTGAAATAACACTGAACCGCTCGAGACAGTTTGAAAAACTCTATATAAACTAGTCGTTGCCTTTCAAATATGACTGTATTGAATGTAGTATTTAAATATTTATAAAGTCCAGATTGGAAAGAATGATGAATCTTTACACCTCTTGTGAGATCTCCTGTCATAAGAAAATTGTTATTTTCTGAATTTCACTTGAGAATTCGAAACAAATATCCAGTTCTTTGATATATAGTGCCTTTGACTTTTCAAGGGAGTATCTATAATGCAGGCTTTCACCATATGAAACTCTTCTACACTACCCTGTGGTTGAGACGTGTCTTAATTAAGACAGAGTGTTAATTAATCAACGTTCTGTTTTTTGGTGACCAGAAAATCCACCCATAAAACATTTTTATCCTATTTTGTATTTTCCGTTTTCTGGGTTTTTTTTTTTTTTTGAAACATTGAAATCCACAGACTCCAGTGACTGTCATATCTTTTTCCATAAAGCACAAGGAGTCTGCAATCCTCATTATGTTATTCCCTACTTATATAGTAGAAGTCAGCCGTCCGTGACTGGGCATTGTTGATATCGGGTAAGGGTAATGGTGATCATCTTCGAATGAATGTTTGTTTGCATCATCGTTCCGGCACTCATATTTGGCGGTTTGCGTCCGGTTCGGGGATTTTGTGTAGGATAGCTGATTAGATGTGGATGTGGGCACTCGATAAGAATTTTGTGAAGTCTTGCGTATGAGAAGTGTATTCGTTTTGTCGCGCTGATAATTCGCTGTGTATGTTGTTTAAATGGAAATACAGCAACAACAAAATCTATAATAAATAAAACAAAAGTCTTCCTTGGTCACGCAGTGGGAGAGTAGTGAGTCCTGCCCGAAATTCAAATTTGTTTAAATAAAAGATATCGCGGAGTACCTGGCTGACTTTCAAACAGACAACTTGTCTCACAGTTTTGCTCGTGCTAGTTATCTTAATCAACCGTTATTTTCACAATAATTTTCACAATTTAATTATCATTATCTTGTTTTCTTTGCCTCGTTTTCCGCATACAAAAATTTGAACAAGTGTTATAACCGTTAAGTTATGGCCCCTGGGCCACGTGTATTAAATAAAATCAAGCGCAAACGGTTGCGTTACGACCCCGTTATTGGAGGCCAAACACCTCCCGATAAACTTTCAAAAGTGAACAATAAAGTTCTAGAAAAATCTAAAATGTGTTCAAACACTAACTTTTTTCAACCACTTCAAAGTCTGATGGAAGACTCTCCTGAAATGGATCCGACCAATGACGAACAGTGCGCAGAACTTCCTAAAGAAACCGTTCCGCCAATTGTGGTATTAAAAACAACTAGTGCTCAAGTGCGTGATATTTTGAGCAACATTAAGATAGACAAATACTTAATCAAAAACATTTCGCTTGGGCAAAAAATATGTGCCCCAACAATGGACATTTATAATAAAATCAGAACCGAACTCTTACGGTTAAAATGTGAGTTTTTCACCCACTCACGTAAGGAAAATCGTCCATTAAAGGTAGTGTTATCCGGGCTAGATCTAATAAGCAACGATATAGTGAAAAATGAGTTAATTGCACTCGGGATTAAGTGCCTAGATGTTAAAACCATCACATTAAATCCGCCAACAAAAGCCCTGTACAAACACTACTTGTACATCGTCTACATTCAACGCGGTAGAGTTAAATTAAACGAACTAAAACGGAACTACTCCACCTTGTTCAAAACCATCGTTCGCTGGGACTTTAAAAAACATAATCCAGGTAAGGTCACACAATGTCACAATTGCCAGCTTTATGGTCACGGCTCGATGCATTGTCATATAAATAGCTTCTGTGCAATATGTTCGGGAAACCATAAAACATCCGACTGCAAAACAAATGAGGTCATCAAGTGTGCAAATTGTAGTGGGCCACATAAATCCACCGATCCAGAATGCATAAGCCGAAAGCAGTACATAGACATTCGCCGCAAATTATCCCCACGCGGACGTGGTACAGGAAATACAACCTTCCTACAGCCTCCGAGTGACAAACAGCAGACAGTGCCCGACCGATTATCCATTGATAATTTTCCTCCACTACCCCGATCTGTGCGTCAACCTTCACTTCCTTCATCCACCTGGGCTTCTGGCCTCCATCAAACCCAGTAACCTTCCAATAGTGATACGACACACACGAAGAAAAATCCGTCAGAAACATTAACTAATGATAACCTGTTCTCATTTAGCGAGATAAACTCTCTTCTTAATGAAGTTGTAACCAAGCTTAGTGCTTGTCACACCAAAGCTGACCAATTTAACGTCATTACTTCATTAGCTATTAAGTACATATACTCGGAAAAAACATGTTAAGAAATTCTCTTAACATCATAACTTGGAATGCGAGAAGCATCAAAAACAAAAAGCATGAATTTTTTAGTTTCTTGATAAATTTTAATATTGACATTGCACTTGTTTCAGAAACCTGGCTCAAACAAGACATTTCTTTCTCACATCAAAATTACATATGTTATCGCCTAGACAGGGTACATGCTAGTGGTGGAGGTGTCGCCATTGTTGTGAAAAAATGTATAGAACATTCCTTGCGTCCTTCATTGCGCCTTAAGTTAATTGAGGAAATTAGTATAGAGGTAACATTAAGTGACAATTCCAAGGTGAGTCTTTTTTCGGTCTATTTCCCTGGAGGAAATAGAAACCTAGAGAAATCTACTTACTTTAAGCGGGATCTGCAAAAATTGTATAGAGTCAACACTCGAAACAAGGTAATTATTGGTGGTGATCTAAACTGCAGACATCAGTCGTGGAATTGTCTTAGGGCAAACAGCTGGGGTAACATTTTACTAGATGTTGCTGAATCCAGCCCAAGTTTTTCCATACTTTATCCACTTCTTCCCACCTATATCCCAGCGAGTGCTAACAAGAACCCCTCAACTCTTGATCTATATATCACTAATATTCCAAATTACTGCACAGTACCATTAACTCTAAATGCGTTAAGTTCAGACCACCTTCCGATCAGCCTCACAGTGAATCATACAGTAGTTGTAAATCGTACCAGTTTATACCACAACTATTCCGCCGCCAACCGGAATTGTTATAAATCATATATAAACACGAACTTGGTTCTAGGTGATACCAGCCTAAATTCTATAACCTGCAGCGAGCACATTGATATCCTATGCAACAATTTTGTTTCTATTATCAATAGAGCGGCCGATCTTGCGATACCTAAATGTTCCACTGCTCCAGTTGATAAGGCACCGCTTCCTGAAAATATCTTACATCTGATTAGGCTACGAAACTCTGAAAGAAGAAAATGGCTGCGTTATAGAATCGATTGTTTTCTAGTTAATGTTAAAGTCTTAAATAATATCATTAAAAACGAAATCTCAACATATAGGAACAAGTGTTGGAATAAACACCTTTCCTCTCTTGACAAAGCAAGCAAACCGTTCTGGAAAATATCAAAAATTATGAAAAAGAGAGGGTGCAGTATTCCTCCGTTTAAAGTTCACGACAAGTTGTTTATTTCTTCAGTGGAGAAATCGAACCTACTTGCTAACACGTTTAGTAAGAACCACTCCATATCTATGCATCTAAGCGACGCGTATACTGAAGCTGAAGTTGCTAACACTATCTATGTACTTTCTCAAACACCAGCTGAAAGTACTTACGCAACTAATATCAGCAAAGTTAAAGAATTGATAAAAAAATCGAAATCAAAAAAGGCCGCGGGTCTCGATAATATTAACAACAAATTAATCAAAGCACTTCCACCTGCTGCAAGTAACTATTTAACATTCATTTTCAACGCTTGTCTTAAGAATTGTTACTTTCCGGACTGTTGGAAAACAGCAAAAGTAATACCTATCCCGAAACCCGGCAAACCGAAGAACAGCCCCGAAAGCTACAGACCTATTAGTCTACTTAGCTGTCTAAGTAAGCTCTTAGAAAAAATCATTAAGGAAAGGATTTATCGTTTTGTGGAAGACAATAACATCTTACCAAACTTTCAGTTCGGTTTCCGTAGTGGTCACAGCACAATCCACCAAGTCTTGCGCATTAAAAACCACATAGCTGGTAAATTCATCGACAAGGAGTCAACGGGACTAGTTCTTCTAGACATCGAAAAAGCTTTTGATACGGTATGGCACGATGCCTTGATTTATAAGCTACTAAAACTTAAGCTGCCAATACCGCTTATCAAAATTATCCAGAGCTTTCTTCGTTCGAGAAAATATGTTGTGAGTTTAGGAACCGACATATCCTCTACTCACCAAATCCACCATGGTGTACCCCAGGGCTCGGTCCTTGGTCCCATATTATTTACATTGTTTGTCGCAGATTTACCATGTCTAGGTGAAAACATTCAGGTAGCTATGTTTGCCGATGATACGGCCATTTTCTCTTCGGGTGCCTTATTCACTAATGTCTACAACTCTTTGCAAGCAGCTCTTGACAAGCTAGCAGTATATTACAGGAAATGGAAAATAAAAATAAATGGTAATAAAACACAAGCTGTCTGGTTTTCGAGATGTAGGAAACACTGTTACCTACCAAATGGCACTAAACTCAGTATGTGTGCAGTTGATATTGATTGGTCCGAAGAGTGTAGATATCTAGGTATTATTCTAGATAAAAAACTCATCTTTCAAAAACACATCACTACCACAATTGACAAAATAAACAAAGTCGTAAGAGTTATGTATCCATTAGTGTGTAGAAAATCAAAGCTTAGCATCGAAAATAAAATTATAATATTTAAAACCATTTTTCAAGCTATACTCCTGTACGGGGCGCCTGTATGGTGTAATTGTGCTCGCACACACAAAATAAAATTGCAAAGGTGTCAAAATAAAATATTGAAAATGTTGCTGAATTTGCCATGGCATTATTCGACACATGAACTACATGAAAACGCCAACGTTAAACCGGTAGAGTTCCTTATTGACAAAATCAATCGAAACTTCTTCGTCAATTGTTCTTTTTCTGACAATGTTCTCGTTTCCCGTCTTGCGTTATCCTAAGTCACTATATATGTACTCTGTCTATGAAAATTATATCGAGGTCATTACTACATAAAATAACCGGAAGCTCGTGCAATATTAGTCTTAAGATTCAAATAAGGGTTTTTTATTGTAGTTTTCCCATAATTTATTATTTGTTATTCATTAAAATTGTGCTATTGTCGTTATATAGATTTAAGATTATAGTTGTAAAGGAATTGCTATCTTAAATCTCTTAAGTACTAGTTGTAAAATATACCATAAATGTAATTATCTACTAAATAAAAATTGAATTGAATTGAATTGAAAAGATATCGCGGGAATAGTGCAATTGTGTGTTCTGTCAAAGTAAAATGCAAGAGTGGCCATACCTCTTAAAAAGCACTGCATCGTGATTAATAATTAAATTTGATTATTTAAGAACTATATTTTTATGTAAATTATCGGCATTCACAATTTTAATTTCTTTCTTACGTACACCCGCCGTGACTGCTCGAACAAGAAGAAAGCAAGGAACCATAAGTCCACCCATTATCGTCCTATTGCACTAGATCATTCACAGTGGGTTTACATTAATGATGGGCTTACAGTGTAAGGTCTAGCGATAAGTTATGTGTACATTTTTTTATTTTTTACTACAATTTCTTCCTGCATCGACAGCGAGCTTTCCTGTGGCACTGGATTGAATTTATCCAAGAATACAATGCCTACTGCATTGTTGTGTTGAAAGTGCTGATGAAGTTGCGGAGGTCATCCTAATCAAAACTTACAATAAGGAGTTGAAGTGCAGATTCTATTATTGGAATCCAGCCTTCCGTTATCTTTTCTGGAAACACTGGTTTGACTTTGAAAACGCTGTGGATTAACCAATCGATGATCATTTTGAGCAATTGTGAATCCGATGACGCCATATACCGATTGTAAAGCTATTACTCCACACTAGGGGTAAGTATTATTCTAACTTCTAAATCAAAGGATCGATCGTAGAAAAATATACTTCACTTCTAATCAAGATAATTTCAATGGAGTGGGAATTTCGCGTTGAATTGTCTAACATTCGCGGCCTAAGATGCAATTTCTCTTCTGTGTCTGCCCATGTTTCTAACCAGAAACCAACTATCCTTGCACTTAGTGAAACCCAGGTAATTACTGGTACAGATATTTCCGATTTTAATGTACCTGGATATAACGTAGTGCCACTGTTCTTTCCACATCGTGGTATAGTCACATACATACGAAATGATATTGCTCATCAGCTTCTGCCACAATATGGGCTATGTTCCAACCCAAAATTCAATTTCTCTTGGCTAAAACTTCACGATCGTAGGCATGTCATACATTACTGCTTTCTTTACAGAAGCCCAAACTTGGATAGAAATATATCCTTTAACGAATTTGATACTCTGTCTGATTCTATCGATGGGATCTTGACCCTATATCCGCACACTGAAATCGTTATTGCTGGTGATTTTAATGTGCATAACTCTCAGTGGCCTCGTCACTCCGCACAACACCTGAAGGTCAATATGTCCAGCTTTTTGCTGATTCAAATAGCTTAACTCAACTTGTCAATGAGCCCACACTGGTACCAGATATATATGGTCATTTCGCCGACACACTGGACCTGTTTCTCACCTCCCACCCAAACAAATACACAATTGAAGTTTCTTCGCCCTTGGGCACTTCAGACCACTGTGTCCTGATAGCTAAATTTGCTCTAACTGGGAAGTTCTGAACGACTTTTTTGGGAGGTTAAATTGGTCGTTATTTTTCCTCAATAACGATGTTGTTCCAGATATTTCGAAAGTTGGCGGTTAATCAGTGATTCCATTACTTTGGAGAGAAGAGAAGTTAGTGCTATAGGTCGCTAAGAAGAGAGGGATAATTTGTCGCCCTTTTTGGGAATTGGTTGAATGTTCGTTGACCTCCATCTATTTGGGAAACGGCCAGTAGAATAAGACAAATGGAAGAATTTCCACAGTGGTTTAGAGAGCGAAGAGGAACATCTGTTCAAGAGAATTGGGGGAATGCCATCCGGGCCCGCGGATTTGGTGCGTTTAGCTCCTTGGGTGTGCCGGCAAGAGTACGCGTTCGGAAGCGAATCTGGCTCATGGTGTGCTGCTTATGATCAAGTTGAGGTGGAACTGATGTGGTATCAGGCAGTGTTGAGTTGGCTGCAATATGTGCAGCAAGTACATTCGCTTTCTCTATTGCGCTGGTGACTGGTCTCTCATCGACTATTAACGAGGGAATGGATGAGGAGACCGAGTTTTGAATGTTCTTCACAAATACCCAGAAGTTTCTACTATCTGTGAGAGAGTATAGTACTTTTTGTCTCACTCTCTGGTCATGCAAGAACTTTGCGCGTTGAATATGTGCATTGCTAGCTCTCTTATTTCTCTTCCGGTTACCTCAGTATTGTTTGGTTTATACAATAGGAACCTCAACTCTTTAACCTTAATGGCTTCTCTGCATCCGAAATCGAACCACATACTTCTCTAGGGTTAGATACTCACTACCCTGTGTGGAATAAAGGTTCGCATGCCAAGCAGAATCGTGTCTGTCATTGTGTCCGATATAGAGTCAAGATCATTATTGAGAAAAAATAACGACCAATTTAACTTCTCAAAAAAGTCGTTCAGACCTTCTCAGTTGGCTTTCTCATAGAACCATACTGTTCTTTTGGGAGGTTTTTCGTAAGCGTTGGTGCTGGTAAGAGGAATTTTAGCTGACACGACACAGTGGTCTGAAGTGCCCAAGGGCGAAGAAACTTCAATTGTGTAGTTGTTTGGGTGGGAGGCGAGAAACAGGTCTAGTGTGTTGGCGAAATGACCATATATGTCTGGTACCCGTGTTGGCTCATTGACAAGTTGAGTTAAACTACTTGAATCAGCAAAGAGCTGGACATACTGAGCTTCAGATGGTGTGTGTCCGCAGTGATGAAGCCACTGATAGATATGCACATTAAAATCACCCGCAATAACCATTTCAGTGTGGGGATTAGGGCCAAGATCTTATCGATGGAATCAGATAGAGCATCAATTTCATTAAAGGATGCGTTTCTATCCAAGTTTGGGCTTCTGTTAAGAAAGCAGTAATGTCTGATATGCTTACGAGCATGTAGTTTTAGCCACGAAAAATTAAATTCTAGATTGGAGTAGAGCCCATATTGTGGTAGAAGCTGATAAGCAAGATCACTTCGTATGTATGTAGCTAGACCACGACGTGGAAAGAGCAAAGACACTAGGTTATAATTGAGTATAGTTAAATCTGTGTTAGTAATTACCTGGGTTTCGCTAAGTGCAAGGATTGCTGGTTTCTGATTGCCGGCGTGAGCAGACACAGAGGAGAAATTGCATTTTAGGGCACGAATGTTACACAGATCGAAGTGAAATTCCCGTTCCATTCAAATGGCCTGACACAGAAAACCAATACCGCCTCAGAAAAGGATACAAGTCGGATCCAGCGATAGATAAGCGAAAGCAATCACTACAGGTGTTATGCCCTTGTAGCAGGTGCCCCACTAGATCCGTGCCAAAATCCAAGTCACACCCGTTTCGTGACGAATATTACGCCAGTCAAAACACTAAAAACCCTCTAAAGATTATAAATCAATCGAGAGTATCGACGCCCGATGGACGCAACAGAGGTGCGAAAAGAGGAAAAACAGACACAAGGAAAGGAAAGGGTATGCGTTTTCCGCCACTGTACACTTCCACACAATTTTCATACTACGACGCGAATCTCATAAATATTACTGCACTACACTCGGGCGCGTTTGTGGTGATACGTTTGTTTACTTCGGATCCCACAGAAAATAATTGACGCGCGAACCGATAGTGCAATTACTGTGTATCTTGTGTTTACTTAAGATACCCTAAACGGATTACACAATTGATCCGATGGTACGGATAACGACTCGTCGTCGGTTAGTTCTGGAGCACTGTTTTTAAGGACCATTGCTGGTATTCCATCCGGGCCGGTTGCCCTCCTACAGTCCAATCCACGGAAAATACACGAATAGCTCGTGGGGGGAGCTTCACACCCGGCATTGAAGGCTGCACCAACGCAAACACAAGTGGCTCCAAGAAAGCATCGATAGTTAAATCGGCAGAAAATAAATTCTCGAAAACATTGGCCTTTTGTTTTGAATTTGTGACTAGTGCCCCACTGCCCATCGCTAACAGATGAAACGATGAAGTGAAGTTATTGTCGATAGCCTTTGTCGTTAACCAGAAGGAACCAGTGGGACACTAAAGCAGTTGGTTGTCATACAACAATCCCAGCGCCGGAGCATGACGAAGAATAGATAAATTTGGGTCTTTAAGCCACATTTGCACAGGCAGTAGCGATAATTTCTTTCAATCCATTGCTTCAATGACACGCATTTTCTATCACACACACACACACACCCTGCCGAGAAAGATTGGACCATTGGAAGGTGCGGTCGTGTTTCTTGTGCTCCAAGAAAAAGTTAAGCGAAAAAAGTGGTATTAACAAAGTGGTGATTTAAAAAGTGCAAGTACAAGCGGAGATCAACACACACCACGGAGTCAATTCGTTAAATTAAACAAGGACCTGTCAAAGACAGGTGGTGGATTTTGTTTTGTTTTAAATCCACACGTGGAACAAGTGGAAGTGTGGAACGTGAATTGTTTTCAGGCGCCTTAAAGTAGGCTAGAAGTTCTGAAAACATGGATAAAGCGAACGTAACAACCACGAACAAAACAGGAAGTGAGTCTTGGCTCAAAATACGGCAGACGCAAACCACCCAATTAGCGACGTGGCAAACTAACCTCGAGATAGGTGATGGACTGTCGCTACAAACACCCCCAGCAAGGGAAAAGCGAGTACGAACTTGCCAAAAAAGAAGCAACTGAGACCGGATGCCATTGTCATCGAAGCAAAGGGACAGATGTCGTATGGGCAGATCCTAGGAAAAGTTAAGGCGGATCCCAAGCTGGGAGACATTGGGAAAGCGATATCGAAGATCAGGAGGACCCAAAAAGGAGATCTGCTTCTTCAGCTCGGTGGATCGTGCGAGAGAACTGCTGAATACAAAAACGCACTCAGTGAGGCGTTAGGAGACCAGGGCAGCGTTAGAACGCTCACTCACCGTACAACTATCGAGGTGAAAGACGTCGACGAAATCACATCTAGAGAGGAAATCTGTGAGGCCGTGAGAGCTCAATTTGGTCTAGAGATACCAATGGCCGATATAGTAGCATTGCGCAAAGCGTACGGAGGAACTCAAACAGCGACAATAAGTCTTCCAACAGAAAATGCAAAGAAACTGCTGGGAGCACAAAAAATTAAAGTTGGATGGGTTATCTGTCGCATTCGGGAGCAGACGGCGCTGAGAAAGTGCTACAAATGCCTAGAGTTCGGACACATTGCCAAACAATGCAAGTGCGATGAAGACCGGTCCAAGCTATGCAGAAGATGTGGAACTGAGGGTCACATAGCAAGAGACTGTAGGAGGGATCCCCTATGCATGTTCTGTAAAAAGGACCACCCAGACGATGCGAAGCATATAGCTGGCAGCAGTAAATGCATTGTATTTAGGAGAGCAATCACTGGGAAACAAATATGAAGATTATCCAAATTAATCTCAATCACTGTGAGGTAGCTCAGGACATCCTGAAACAAACAGCTAAGGAGGAGAGAACTGACGTCATTCTCATCAGTGAACCGTACAAGGCTCTCAGCAATAACATATGGGTGAGCGACAAAACAAATACCGCAGCTATATGGTTAGGTGGAAGACATGCGTTTCAAGATGTCTACAAACAAGCCAAGGGCTTTGTCAGGGCAAAAATTAATGGCATACATTTTTACAGCTGTTATGCCAGGCCGAGTTGGTCCCTTAGCCAATACCAGGCCATGTTGGACAATTTGGTGACAGATGCCCAAGAAAGGCCTAAAGTGATTATAGCCGGCGACTTCAACGCATGGGCAGTGGAATGGGGCAGCCGATCAACAAACACTAGAGGCCGTATGCTGTTGGAAACCTTTGCATCTCTGGACATCGGCATTCCAAACAACGGGGGGGTAAATACTAACCGTAACGGAGCAAGAGGATCGGTCATCGACATCACTTTTGCGAGCAACTCCCTCCTACGTAAGTTAAAATGGCGGGTCAGCGAGCAATACACGCACAGCGACCATCAGGCCATTATAGTCAATATACAACAAAACAAACGTAGAAGGAGTCTCCAAGTAGGTGGCCCGAAATGGAAAGACACATTTTTTGACAAAGACTCCTTTGAATTAATATTGAGTATCAACGATGTAACCAATGCTGAAACAGCCGAAACCCAGTCACACCAACTCATCCGTGCTGTCACGACAGCGTGCGATGCAGCTATGCCCAGGCTATCTAACGGAGAATTTATTATACCTTGTTATTGGTGGAATGAGGAAATAAAAGTACTCAGGGCTCGCTGTCTACAAGCCCGACGCAAAGTGCAGCGGTCTAGGAGGACAGCCAACTTCCAAGAGCACTTGGACGAGTTCCGGTCAGCACGGCGCAATCTACAAAAGGCGATCAAGGACAGCAAAACGAGGTCCTTCAAAAGCCTATGCGAAGGAGCCTATATAAATCCATGGGATACGGCATACAAGATGGTAATGAGTAAGCTGAAGGGTTCCAGTTCCCCGCAGATATCATGTCCAAAAATGCTGAGGTCAATAGTAAACCAACTATTCCCACAAGGCAGATCCCCACATTACGACTTAATAAGCGAGACAGTGGTGGAGGACATCCCGAGAATCACGGCAGACGAGCTACAGTCAGCATGCAGGAGGATACAGGACGGCAAAGCGCCGGGTCCTGACGGAATTTCAAACAAGGCGGTGAAAGCGGCAGCTGAAAGTCGACCGGACATGTTTATAACCACCATGCAAACGTGTCTAGAGGAAGGTGTCTTTCCAGAAACTTGGAAACTGCAACACTTGGTGCTCCTACCAAAAAGTAAAAAACCACCTGGAGAACCCTCATCATATCGCCCGATATGCCTTCTAGACACTATGAGAAAGATATTGGAAAGAGTGATATACGAAAGACTGCTAAACGTAGCAGAAGAAAAAGCAGCCTTATCGAACCAACAATACGGGCTTAGAAAATCGCGCTCCACCGTCGATGCCATAAAGAGAGTAGTTGACATTGCGACGGAAGCAATAAGTGGAGAGAGATGGCGCTGGGGCACAAAGGAATACTGTGCAGTTGTAACACTGGACATAAAGAATGCCTTTAACTCGGCAAAATGGCCAGAGCGCTTCACAGAATGGGCACCCCACACTACCTCCAGCTACCTCACTAACAGGAAGCTGAGGTATGCAACAGACGATGGTGTAAAATATCGCAACGTCTCAGCGGGAGTACCGCAAGGATCAGTTCTGGGACCCCTCTTATGGAACATCATGTACGATGGCGTTTTGCGATTGGTGTTGCCACAACAGGTCCAGTTCATAGGTTTTGCGGACGACATTGCCCTTGTGACAGTGGCAAAACATATTCATGAGATAGAGGCAGCTACTAACGAAGCAGTGGTGAAAGTCAAAGAATGGCTGGTATCCGCTGGCCTCGAGCTAGCAGGCCACAAAACAGAGGCGGTTTTAATAACTAGCCGAAAAAAGGTGGAATATATGAATATAAGGGACGGAGATCAAATTATTAGATCGAAAGACACAATAAAATATCTAGGAGTTATGATCGACAACAGGCTACAATTCAAAGAGCATGTCAAGTATTCTAGCAAAAAAGCGTCAATGCTGCAAGCAGCACTTGCTCGAATACTACCAAACATCGGAGGACCTGGATATCCACGAAGAAGCTTGATGTCTAGAGTAGGGACCTTGGTCCTACTTTACGCCGCCCCTGTTTGGGCCAGTATACTGACGACGAAGGAAGTGAGAAGAAAGCTGACGTCAGTCTATAGACTCTGTGCCTTAAGAACCATCAGCGGTTTCCGAACCATCTCGGACGAAGGTGCTTTTGTCGTAGCCGAAATGGTTCCAATTGATATCCTTGCGGACGAGATGTTAATAATCTACAACAGGAGAACGTCAAGGCAACTGGAACCAACAGCAGTCAAGGAGATCAACTGTGCCTGCAACTACCATCTTACCCAGTTCCTGACCGGCCATGGTGGATATCGCAAATATCTGCACCGTTTTGGACACAGCAGCTCACCGTTGTGCCCAGCGTGTCGAAACCAAGAGGAACATACGGAGCATGTGGTGTTCCACTGTAGACGCTTCAATGAAGGAAGACCCAATCTCCCAGGCCCGCAAGATCTCATAGAGCAGATGCTATGCTCCGAGGATAACTGGATGGAGATAAGCGCATATGTGACCAAAGTGCAACTCGAACTTAGAAGAATCGAGAAAGTAAGGCAAGCGCAAATAGCCGACATGGAGAGAGCAGCTTAAAAAAGCATAAAGCTAACCAGCCCCGCGAAGTAATACCTAACGGCAGTCCCGCGGGGAGAGTGGTTGACGGTATCGAGGGTGTGGTTTAGTACGCAGGCATGCGACTTGGAACCGTCGTTCCAGGTTCACGAATCGTGCATGCTAGTAGCACGGGCTGCTAGTATCTATGAAGATTTCACATCCGTTGACGCATCAAAAAAAAAGAAAAAAAAAAACCCTCCCGAGCCGCACACGAGTACGGACGGGTTTGTTTTTCAATCGAAAGTGACGTACGACAAAAAAGAGATTAAAACAATATAATAAACGATAAAGTGGTGAAAGTGACGGTGAAAACAGAAAAGAAACTAAAACCAAAAAATGAAATTTCGTGAAAAAACAAAAAAGTGAGTGAAAAATCAAAGCGAAAAAAAAATGTATTTGATTATCACCGGGTAAGTTTGATATATTGACAATTGACAATTGGACTTCCGGCATTCGTCGGTAAAAACCCTAAACTATAGAGGTGCATACACATTGCAGTGTTCGCTTTGTGCATATTTAATTTTGCTTCACTCTACTCCGCATCAGCGAGGATTTTCTCAGTTAAGCAAGGGAAGGCTTTTGAAAATTTATGGCGGCAACAAGTGTGGCGATATAGAGACGAGTGCAGATCAGAACCGTGATGTTGGTAATGATGGTTGTTTGGTGTTCGGGCAGCTCGGAGAACGGATCGCAGAATTAACGAGGACGATCAAAAATAAAAAACAAAGGCATATTACTAATGCCGTGCGAGAGCTGGTCGATGTCATTATTAGCCTCTACGATAAGGAAGTGAAAAATCGCTTGAAGAAGCCATCTGCGCCGGCTGAAGCAAACGGTGGAAACGTACAAATCCAGCCAAACCAAAACTCGCACACAGACGTAAGCAGGGTCCCGGGGCAGATCAATGCTGAATCACCCAATTATAAGTGGTTTACAATTGGCCAGAGGGAAAGGAGGAGCGATTTGAGGTTGGAGAGTAAAGGGGCTCCAAAAGGTGAAACTGGGAAGACCAATATTATGAAAAGAAGGAGACCACGCCCGGACGCTATAATAATATCCAAACCCGGGGAAAAAACATGCGGATATACTGAAGTTTATGAAGGCCAAGCCCGAGCTAAGTGAACTCGGAAATAGCGTAAATAAAGTTCGAAAGACAGCAAAAGGGGAATTGCTACTAGAACTGAAACGCCGTCCAGAGGCCACCACCGAGACACTGAAAGCAAAGGTACAACAAGTACTAAAGGAAGATGCTGACCTCAAAACAGTGTCACAGGAAATCACGGTTGAGTGTCGTGATTTAGATGAGATGACCACTGTGGAGGAAATTCTGACAGCGATCGCTATAGAGTTCCCCGCGCTGAACGGGATCCCAAAGGAAGCGGTAAAGAGCTTAAGAAGAAAACCAGATGTCCGGCAGGCTGCCATGATCCGATTACCAAGAGAAAAGGCTAGCACGTTGCTGGCTACAGGTTTCCTACGGGTTGGTTGGGTGAGATGCAGACTTCGAGAACACATCGCACCCACACGATGTTTCAGATGTTGGCGATACGGTCATTTTGCGAAATCCTGCAAATCCGAAGAAGATCGTTCGGAAAACTGTTTGAAATGCGGAGAAAAAGGCCACAAAGCAATGTGTTGTAAAGCACAACCCAAATGCATGCTTTGCGAATTAGGATGCGAATGCGGTAACCACCACTCAACAGGGAGTTACAAATGCCGAGCATTTAAAACGCGATGTCCAATCTTCTCAATAAAAATGGACAGGTTTAAGTTTATCAAATCAACTTAAACCATTGTGGAGCCGTACAAGATCTCCTTTCCCAAACAGTTAAGGAATATGGTGCCGACGTGGTGCTCGTCAATGAACAGTACAGGATGCCTGGTACTGGTATTGTTACATGGGAGGAAGACGGCAACGGAACAGCGGCCATCTGGGCACCTGGAAATTCTCCCGTGGAATGCAGAAGTGTCCAGCGGCTGGAAGGAATTGCCTATGCTGAGATCAGAGGAATTCATTTCTACTGTTGTTACGCTCCGCCAAGGTGGGAAAGAGAATATTTCAAATGCCTTTTGGACAGAATAACACAATAAGCTAGAGATAAGAGCCCTCTTATAGTTGCTGGAGATTTCAACGCTTGGGCAGTAGAATGTGAAAGCACAACGACCAACAGTAGAGGTCAGGCACTACTTGAAGCCTTCGCAGTCCTAGATGTGGTGTTACTTAATGATGATATCGATGACACCTTCATAAACGAGAGAGGCAGGTACAAAATCGACATCACATTCGCCAGCTCCATGTTGGCAAGAAGTATGGAGTGGCGAGTTTTGGACACCTACACCCATAGTGACTACCAAGCCATGATGTACGAAATATTACCGCACATGGGGATTCATCACTGGCAAATTGGCGAAGAAAGCCCAAAAAAATGGGTGGAAAAAGAAGGACCTCGATGCAGAACTGCTCGATTATATACTGGAAGACCAAATCGCACAGTTTGACGCAGAGGCCGATGCGAACAGGCAGGCTGGAAAAGTCATGAACTACCGCATGTGATGCTTCTATGCCACGACAAAGACAACCACCAGGGGCTATCAAACCAGTGTATTGGTGGAACTCAGAAATCGCCCATATGCGATCGGAGCGCAACAGGTTAAGACGCTTGCAACAAAGAGCAAGAAACCGTAATACCTACCCACAGTTGCATGCGGAATTCGTCAACAAACGGAAAGAGTTGAGGAATGTGATCCACAAAAGTAAATATGTCGCGTTCTGCTCCATAAGGGATGACTTAAATAACACCCCATGGGGTAGCGTCTACAGGATAGTCATGAAAAGACTACACAACAACAGAAGTCAAATGCAAAAAAGGAAAACTGACATGGTCAGAATCGTTGCTGTCCTCCTCCCACAATGCGATGGGGTGCTGAGAGTGCAAGAGGAGTGGAGGACCACTGAAGAAGAGATACCTCCCGTGGCCACCGAGGAGGTATTCTTGGCTGCAGGGGTTATAAAAAAACAAGACCCCGGGACTGGATGGTATCCCTAACGCTGTAGTGAAGACTGCTCTAACAAAAAAGCCGGAAGTCTTCAGCACTCTCTTCACAACCTGCTTTCAAACAGGACAATTTCCTAAACGATGGAAAAAACAGCTGCTTGTGCTTATACCAAAAGGTGTCAAGAATCCAGAAGAGCCGTCGTCTTACCGCCCCTTGTGCATGCTGGACACAACAGGAAAACTGCTTGAGCGAGTAATTGCCATTCGCCTGGAAGAATTCACTGAGGAAACATCGGGGCTCTCTGAATCGCAGTATGGGTTCCGGAAAGGTAGACCAACCGGAAAAGCACTATCTGCGGTGTGCGACATCGCTCGTAATGCAATAGCTGGAGCACGATGGCTAGGTGGTACCAAAAAATATTGCGCGGTGGTGACGCTTGATGTTAAAAATGCTTTTAACTCGGTCAATTGGAATCGGATTCTAGAAGCGTTGCGTTGTCTCCCCCTACTTGGTGCGTATATTAGCAAACTATCTCTCGGATAGAAGACTGCTCTATGACTTATACCTCCCACGATGGAATATCTAAAAGAAAGTTCCGCAGGGATCAACGGGAATATGAGCCTGGCGGGAGGCGGTTTTAGTCGGTAAAAACCCGGCATCCCCCTGGATCGGTCTAGAGGTATCTTTTGAAGATTTCCACCTTCCTACCGAAACCACCACCACCACCCCCCCCCCCCCCCCGCGCTGAGAATGTCAGTTATGCCAGATATAATATACTTGTAAAAAACGAAGCATGGCTAAGGCCAAATAAAAATTTTTGTAAAAACAGAATTCGAATACGCTGTTCTATGATTAAATAAGCCATGTTGTGAAAAGACAAATTTTAATGTCAGCAAAACACAAGATGACGTTTAAGTTTCACAGCTGTCAAAATTAAAGAGCCATATTTTCCGAAACATATTGCTTGAGATTTCAAAAAGATTTAAACAAGACACGTTAAAAATCTTCACTCACAATTTAAATTGCTCCAATGATTACTAGAATCTAGGTTATACAAGTATTTATTTGATATCATTCTCGTAATTAATATAACAATGTTTGAATTGAAAACATAGAAAATGAACATAACCGACAATAATTCATGCTTGTATTTATTTACAATTGGTTCAACCCGCAGCGCCATCTCGGGGTCATGTATTTGTCAGTAGAAGCTAAATTGTCAGGATTTTTTTTGGTGGAAATAAATGAAGCCGCCGCAGTATGGGTGGTCCTCGGTCAATAAGTTTTTTTGTTTAGATCCGTATGCAGAATCTTTTGATTTATATCACATTTTTATTTATTTATTTTAAACCATGAACACCAATTTTAAATAAACATCATTTCGAAACTTGCCGTTTTTATTTAATTTGCATCACGTCTCAACCGCCGAATCGTGACCATTGCCTTAGAAGTAATATTCTATTCATGTCGCGTTGCATTCCTTCTCAATAATAATTGGCGGAATGTGCAATAGCAATGACAGTAAAATTTGCATTTATATACTAAATATGTTAACAACCTTATTAAGTTTATAGTTTAGCTCAAGTGACTCAATATTTTGTGTGCTGCTAAGTTATCTGATAACAAAATGTGGTAAGTCTGTTAGCGATGCCAATTGTTGCACAATACAATGGCCATTTACAAAAAATGTGTTTGGTTTGTTGCAGGTGCACCCTTTGCGTGCTCTTCCTTATAGGCGTGGTTCTCATAAATTCAATCGACTGCTTAGCATACACTGCAGAGTCTTCAGATCTAGAACCAATCAATGGCACTAGCAATTTTCGAATATACGGGAAGAAAAATAAAGACGACAAACCATGGTTTGATGGACGTGTGATTGATATGCGTCTTATACAGTGTGTACGCCCGGGACGATGTGAGAAGTTGAAGTTTTTTACCTGTTTTGGTTCAAAGATTCCTTACACCCATACTAGTCTTAGTCTGACCGATTATGACAATCAAAACCAAACAGAGGACCGATTGAAAAATTATCAAGCATTGCAGCATGTGCCCAGATGTTGGGCTGTTATTCAGGTGTGTTTATTATGAGTTTTTCAAATTGAGAGTAGATTTATGTTATTTCTTGCAGCCGTTTTTGTGTGCTGTATTTGCTCCGAAATGTGAAAGGATTAACAACCAGGATATGGTATTTTTGCCATCCCTTGAAATGTGCAAGATAACTCTGGAACCTTGTCGAATACTTTACAACACGTCGTTTTTTCCGGAGTTTTTAAAATGCAACGAAACCCTATTTCCTTCGAAATGTAATAACGATGCACGCGACATGAAATTTAATTTGACTGGGAGTTGTTTGAAGCCTTTGGTGCCTGCTGACTCAATGGCCAGCTATTATCCGGGAATTGAAGGGTGTGGTGTCCAATGCAAGGATCCGCTATACACCGACAACGAGTACAACCAGATACATAAATTAATTGCATGGGGAGGTGCTCTTTGCTTTTTATCCAATCTTTTTGTGATAGCTACATTCTTCATTGATTGGGAGAACGCCAGTAAATATCCAGCCTTAATTGTGTTTTACATCAACTTGTGCTTCTTTATCGCATGCTTGGGGTAAGTTGTAAATGTTTAGGAAAAGGTACTTCATCTCGTTTTGGTTTGATTTAAAATATTGCCTTGTAGACAAATTTTCCTGAAAAAACCACTGTCTAATTTTCTGAAACACCCGAATTGAGTCCTGTTTGTTTTCTTAGGTTGGCACAACTGTGATTGACATTTCCACCAAATTTCAGCATCACACTTGACATGTTTTTCCGATTTATTACCATTTTGGAAAACGGAATTTAATTTGCAACAATAATAGTGTATTAAATTTTGCGTTTGTAACTTTTCGAACAGTATTTACAAACCTAAGCTTTTCTTATGGGTAACAATACAAACAATCGTCTGGCAAAATTCAATATGGTGTAGTTTAAAATTTTAACATAAATTAATAAATAGAAAAAAAAAGTTATTCAAAAATTAATGGATAAGTAGCTGCAACAATTTCCCCCTTTGACACTACAGTCGTCCCGGCGTTGTGCCAATGCTTACGGCGTCTTCTTCGGGCATTCTCGTTGTTTTAAAGTCCTCAACGGCTTCGTGTTCTGCTTAACATGATATGGGCTGAGGTCGGATGAACGATATACACCAAGATGGATGTTGGGTGAATTCTCACGGGCCACCCCGTACCTACTGAATCCTATCTTCTTGGGCCATCTCTTTTGGCGACAAACTTCGCGGTGATACCCTTGGGAGCGCTACTCAGAATGTGGGTGGTGACCATAACTTTGCTATTAAATTCTAAAGGAGGTTGTTAGCCTCGCCCCCGATCTGCATACCTCTTATTGTGGTCTTGTTGCATAAACTCATGTAAATTCTGTATCGAGGTATCGATGTACATTGGTTTTAAATGCCTGGACATTACAACGACGAGAAACACATGATCAGCTAGAGTATTCGGCTAAAGAATGACTCTCTATGTTTGTTTGTGCGCGTGAAGCTGACTTTCAACATGAACTGATGCGCATTCTCAGATTGATGGGTATTGCGGGAAAATGTCTGAAGGGGCGGAACACATTCAGCAAGTTCAGTTGAGCAACGACCGTGGTAATACCTATAGAAAAGAGATAGGCATGATACGTTGCGCCTGTGTTCTAATGACGGAATTAAACGACTCACTGCTGAGTCCCCAATAGGCTTCACTGTCGAGCACGTGTAGTGCAGGATGCCCCGGACCAAATATGGGAGTTGAACTCCATTTTAGGACGAATATACGCCTTGTAAATAGTGGTCAGTTTGGATGGACTGCAGTATTTTTTGGACATTTTAAGGAACTCCATACATTTGGCTGCATTGTTCGCAGCTTCAAAAATGTGGTCGCTTCAATTAAGAGTCGAATTAATTCGAGTGCCGAGGATTGATAGTTCCTTGGCTTCGTCGATGCAAGTGCCGTTCATAGACAGTATATTTACTTTGGGGCTCGCCTTTGACGACAAGTTACAGCACTGAGTTTTTTGGGCATTGAATTCTACTCGGTTCGATAATCCCCACTGATATATCTCGTTCAGGTCTGAATTAAATGTATCAAGCATAAGTTGCTGGTTGGTAGTGACGTTCGAAGAGTTTGGACGGCAGTGTTCGTATGAGTATGAGAAACTCAACGTGCTATCATCAGCAAACGAGTGAATTGGGTTGTGAGTAATTGACAAGAGATCATTTATAAGGATCAGGAAGAGAGTGGGTGAGAGTACTGAACCCCCGGGAACACCTGCATTAATTTGACGGGATACAGATTTGACACCATCAAGAACCACTTGGATTTCGGGGGGAACATCATACAGATATGATAAATAATCGAACTTTAAGAAGTTCGTCATCGCATAATCGGGCTCGCTCTCGAGGCTCTGCCCACGCTCGACTGGTAACGGCATTTTGTATCATCAGGGGCATCGGTTTCACCAATACGAATGTAAACGCCGTCCACCAATATTTGCAAACAACGAAACCTGACATCCTTGCCCTAACTGAGACCCAGGTCGATTCGTCAACTGATTCGACACATCTTCGTTGCTCAGGATACGACTTACATTCGAGAGGCGGAGTCTGCGTTTTCGAGCGGTCCGATCTAGCTTGCCACAAAATGGAGGCGTTGGAACCCAATAATATGGACATCATATGGTTGAGGGTCGTGCTGAGGAATCCCATTAAATTTCTTTGTTGTCTTTACCGCTCCCCGAATGACGATCGACCGGCGACATTTTTAGAACATCTTTCACATACCGTCGACTGGATACAGATCAACCACCCAGCTTCTGAAATTGTTGTCCTTGGCGATTTTAACGTGCACAATTCCGGCTGGTTGTTACATTCTAACAGAACCCACGAGGCTGGGAGGCTGGCGGAGATGTTTGCTGTAAGCCACAACTTGACTCAACTCGTGGGGGAGCCAACGCGAGTGCCGGATGCCCGAGGCGATTATGCGAACACCCTGGATCTGTTTTTGACATCCGCACCGAGTATTTATACCGTAGAGGTTTCTGCGCCACTGGGAAACTCAGATCACTGCTTGGTATCTGTCGCGCAACCACTTACATATCAAGCGAATAACCGCTCTAGGCAGCTTTGCCATGTATAGAAGTATGGGGCTGCTAACTGGGACGATTTGCGAGATTTCTTCGCATACTTTCCATGGTCCGAGGTGTGCTTCGGAAGCTCCGATGTTAACGCTTGCGCGAAGTCGGTATCAGAGATTATTCTTCCGGGGATGGAGATATATATTCCACATTCCATCAGACGAAGTTCGTCTGATAAACCTTGGTTTGATAAAAAATGCGAGCTGATTACAGCGGCAAAAAATAGAGCTTTTAAGCAATGGCGCTCCAATCCCACCGAACGAGCAGAACGAATTTTGTTAGAATCAGAAACGCGTGCAACCAGGCGATTGATACCGCGAAGAAGGCTCACAACGACAGTGTGATCAATAAGCTCCTTCGGTGCCCAACTGGGGCGCGCTCCTTCTGGTCAATGGCAAAAGCTGCCAGCAGTAACTTCGCATCCTCCTCTTTCCTTCCGTTGGTGACAGACAGCGGGACGTTAGTCACGAATTCAAAGGATAAAGCTAATGTGTTCGCGAATTTATTTTCCGCGAATTCAAACCTCGATCCCGGCCTTTTGGAGCCACCTGTGATCTCGCCGGTACGGTCTTCAATGCGCGATGTGAGATTTCGTCCGCGCACTATTCAGCGCATTCTACGTGAACTGGATTGTAGGAAGGCAACCGGCCCGGACGGAATACCAGCAATAGTCCTTAAGAACTGTGCTCCAGAACTATCGCCGGTTCTTGACAGACTCTTCCGCTTATCTTATGCACGGAGGACCTTTCCTGCCTGCTGGAAAATCGCTCGAGTTCAGCCAATCCCACAGACGGGAAAAAAAGTGTCTCCCACAAAATTACCATCCGATTTTATTACTGTCTATTTTATCTAAGGTAATGGAAAAAGTCATCAATACAGAGTTAGTTAAGTATTTGGAGTGCAACGGACCTCTGAATGATCGTCAATACGGATTCCGTGGCAGACGGTCCACGGGAGACCTTTTGACACTTATAACCGTTATATGGACATCTGCGATTGAGCGGCATGATGAGTCAAGGTCGGTCGCATTGGATATCTCCAAGGCTTTTGACCGCGTCTGGCGCGGGGCATTGCTTAGCAAACTCCGTTCATATGGACTTTCCCAACAGCTTTGCGACTGGACGAGGAGTTTCCTCGAGAATCGATCGATCCGGATTGTTGTGGACGGTGAGTGTTCGGATCTGTATCCTGTTAGTTCAGGGGGGCCCTAGGGTTCTATTTTGGCTCCAACCTTGTTCTTGCTTCACATAAATGATTTGTTGGAGACAACAGATAACAAAGTGTTCAGTTTTGCGGATGATAGTATGCTTATTTCCTCCTTTTCGAGTGTTCGGCCGATTGGTACGTCTGCGTCGCATCAGCTGATATGTAGACAGATTGACTCTCTGAATCAGGATTTAGATAGGGTCCTGCAGTGGGGAAGGGACAATCTCGTCGACTTCAATGCAGCGAAGGCACAATATACAACATTCACAAAGAAAAGTGGATCATCGGTTCCACAGATGATGATGAATGGCCGGGCCCTCGAGGCTGGGGAAAGTTTGAAATTGCTCGGCGTCACGGTCTGTGGGAATTTATCATGGCATAAACACGTGTCGAGTATCGCCAGGTCAGCCTCGGGAAAACTGAGCTATCTTTTTAGAGCCAAGAAATATTTTACTCCGGCCCAACTTCTTCTCCTATATAAATCCCAAATTAGACCCGCGCTCGAATATTGCTCTCATGTTTGGAGCTCAGCTCCTACACATACCCTCGACCTACTTGAGAGCATACAGAGACGAGCGATCCGCATGATCGGGGACTCGGCGCTGACGTCGGGACTACAGTCGCTATCACATCGAAGGCGCGTAGCCGAGCTTTGTCTGTTTTACAGATATTATCTTGGGTACTGTTCTTCGGAGATTCGTGGTATTGTTCCTCGCAATTCGGCTTATATGCGCTCCACAAGACAATCCTATGGATCGCACCCGTTTATGGTTCATCTCCCGACGGAGCGAACATCCCTGCATCAGAATTCGTTCGGTTGCAGAGCGGGGAAGCTGTGGAACTCCCTTCACACGCGAGTGTTCCCGGAGCGTTACAACCTGCAACTGTTGGCATCTCGGGGCGCCCACTCGGCACTATAGGTCCGCCTGTCCCGAGAAGTCTAATAAAAAAAAAAACGCAATTCGACTTATATGCGCCACAGAATACAATACGACGAATCGCAGCATTTTGCGGTTCATCTCCCGACGGCGCGAACATCCTTGCATCAGAACTCGTTTTGTTACAGAGCGGGGAAGCTGTGGAACTCCTTTCCCATGCGAGTGTTCCCGGAGCGATACAACCTGCAACTGTTCAAAAAGAACTGCAACAGTTATATGGTGGCATCTCGGGGCGCCCACTCGGCGCTATAGGATCGCCTCTCCCGAGAGAAGTGTAAAAAAAAAAATATATATATATGTATATATATAAAACCCAGTGCTGCCATTTGTAGTTAAAGATGAATAGCAATGTAGGCACACTGCCAATGAGCGATATACTCGAGGGTTTCTGTACTTATTTCAAAGGCAGATTTTGACAGCACTTATGTTTTATACCCATTTCGAAGAGGTACTCGCCTACATTTATAGGAAGTTAGAAATTCTGTGACATCATGCGGTGTCCACTGTAATGGTTGGTCGTGCTCCGCTTTGTGTAGTATCGTATTTCTTCGCCATTCTAATTGTCAGGTATTCAAGGCAGCGGAACTCAAAAGGATGGGTTTACTAGTGCGAGATTCTAGAGGTTTGCAGATCACCCAGTTTCTCGTGCTATAACCGCACTATAGTGTTCCTTCGCGCCTTTTTTAATTTAATCACATCTGGCAACTTTCCATTTGTATGTTCTTTCCACTAGTGCGAGTGTGTGATCTAGGTACATGTTTAGTTGTTGCAAAATAACTTATATGAGGAACCACATTTCTAGTAAAATAAAGCATTAATGTTAGGAGTTATTTGTAATCCTTTATTTTTATTTATTTTTCAGATGGTTGGCACAATTCACTCCAGGTGGTCAAGAGGACATCGTTTGTCGGAAAGACGGAACTTTACGACATTCTGAACCAACTGCAGGAGAGAACCTTTCTTGCATTGTAGTCTTTGTATTGGTGTATTACTTTCTAATGGCCGCCATGGTTTGGTTTGTATTTTTAACCTATGCATGGCATTTACGAGCGATTGGAAACGTACAAGAACGTATCGACAAGAAGGGATCCTACTTTCATTTAGTAGCTTGGTCACTTCCTTTAGTACTTACAATAACAACGATGGCTTTAAGTGAAGTGGATGGCAACAGAGCAGTTGGGATATGTTTCGTCGGTTATTTGAATCACTCAATAAGGGCTGCTTTACTATTGGGTCCTTTGTGTGGAGTAATCCTTGTTGGCGGTTATTTTATTATACGTGGAATGATTATGCTAGTAGGATTGAAAAGTTTTGCGAACGATATTAAATCTATCTCAGCAAGCAACAAGATCCATTTCATCATTGTTCGCATGGGATTGTGTGCTGTCTTGACTTTGGTCTTCATCTCAGTGGCTATTGCCTGCCATGTGACTGAATTCAAGAATTCCTTGTTGTGGACAGAAAGTCTGAAACAGCATATTATGTGAGAAGATACTTTTATTAAGCTTTTTGGCGTCTACATGAATTCTTTTTGTAGCTGCGAAATAACACGAACGTTTACCCAGGAGTCGATCAATTGTAAATTGGAACATCGACCAAGTGTTGCAATTTTACAATTGCATTTATTGTGCTTATTTGGTGCAGGAATTCTCATGTCTACATGGTGTTGGACGCGTCCATCCGTAGAAGCTTGGAGACGTTACATTCGAAAGTAAGAATTGTAATAGTATATGGATCTTTTGTTAAATGGGATTCTCAAATTTCAGGAAATGTGGGAAGGAAGTGGCTGAAGATATAAAAATGCCAAAGCACAAGGTGATTGCCCAAACCTGGGCGAAACGCAAGGAGTTTGAGGATAAAGGGAGACTGTCTATTACATTGTACAACACGCACACAGATCCGGTGGGATTAAACTTCGACGTTAATGATTTCAATTCATCAGCTACTAATGAAATAAGCTCTACTTGGGCTAATTACCTTCCTCAGTTTGTTAAAAGACGTTTTGCTATAACAGGAGCCAATACAAATTCTTCAAGCCATGGAGGACCAAGAAAGAGTTCCTTGGACTCGGAAATAAGCTTCAGCGTCCGGCACGTGTCGGTTGAATCTAGACGGAATTCAGTCGATTCGCAGGTAAATAGACGTTTTAAGATTTAAAATGTTCGGTTCGATTTGCGAGATCTTAACGCGTCCTTTCTGTGGTCAGAGGTTTGCTATAGAAACGATGTTATGTTGCACGGTGTCAATCACCGAATTTGTTGTTCTTGGTATGGAACTTCACATTCCATATTGTATCAAACGAAATGCTTACGACAAACCTTGGTTTGATAAGAAATGTGAACAACCTATATCAGCAAAAACAAAGATTTTGAAACGGTGAATTTCTGTTCCCACGGAAATCAACACAATGCATTTTGTCAGATATCTTTATAATCAAACGATTGAGATCGCGAAGAAAGGTAACAGCAACAATGGAACCAACGAAATACTCGTGTCCCTAATTGGTTTACATCCCTTCTGATCAGTGGAAAAGGCTATTAGCAATAACATCAGGTCCTCTTCCTTCATTTCGTTGGTAAGGCACTCGTGATCGCGTCAGACAATCTTCAATGCCGAATGTAGTGTCGCCCACGTTCTTTTGAACACATCCTCCGTGGAATTAACTGGACTGAATATCAACAATAGTCCTTTAAAACTGGACTGGAATAGTCCTTTAAACTGGACTGAATATCAACAACAGTTCTTTAAAAATGCACTCCAGAAACTGGTACGCTGTTCTTAACAAACTTTTTAGGGTATCTTATGCACCGGAAACATTTCCTACCTATTGGAAAATTGCTCGGACTCAATCAATCCCAAACTGCCTCCAGTGAAATTACACTTCAACACCTTTGTGGCGGTTCTAAATTACGCCGTCTTTGAATTTCAACATTTTAACCAAGTATTTTACGCCACCGTAAAATTTTAGAGTTTACTCTCCGAACGGAGCTACTCGCAGTTTTCCATAGATGCCAAACATTCACGAGCAAAATCACAAGTGGGAGGAAATATCAACAGAGCCACGTCCATCATTTAGAACATGGAATTTGGAATTTCTAAACTTGGC
This sequence comes from Microdon myrmicae, assembly GCA_963931805.1. Lineage (NCBI taxonomy): Eukaryota > Metazoa > Arthropoda > Insecta > Diptera > Syrphidae > Microdon > Microdon myrmicae. Next base: position 205,868,292 of record OZ007497.1, read on the forward strand.
GAGGTTACTTTATAGCATTTGCGATGATAGTGAAGAACCTATGATTCAAACCGACGCTATGACGGGTAAAATTACTAAATGATTGAACCGCTGCTCAACACATCAGGCCACTGCCGCGTGTACGAATTCGGTTTCTAAACTCAAGTACATTCAACTGATGTGGAATTGCTATGTTATTACTTGATATATGGCTGATGCGTTTCCTTATTCGACTTTCTTTCTATGTTGTTCTTCGCAATTTGCTTGTGTACTGTGTGTATCTGTTAAAAAACGCCACAATTTACCTTTGGTGTTCCTTTAAATGCCACTGGTTGGACAAGTATCAGGCAATGGCCAGAATTTCCTAATGGTACAGTCTTTTGTAGCTCCTCGATAGTATGGTGGTTAGTATACCCGCCTGTCACGCGGGAGACCGGGGTTCGATTCCCCGACGAGGAGCCTCTGGCGCAAGACTAATGACCTTGCCCGGAAAAAACAAATCATTATGGAAATTTTAACAAGCCTCAGGACTTGCTAAATAAGGCCAAGACCGGTTCCCGGTTGTAGTGCCGATGATGATGATAGTCTTTTGTACGGAGAGTGTGGGACTCGGATGATAACAACAAATCCGTGGTGTTCCTAGAATTAGCCTGGTTATCCGGTGTACGGCTACGCTCCTTTACTACTTGAGTCCAATAGCGGCTAAAAGCAAATGCTTCAAATAGCCTCTTAAACTCGCCTGTCTAAAACTCGCACTAACCAGTTGGAGTTCTGTACATCAAAGTCGTTAAGAACAACAATTGCAAGAGTTGTGTGGTCGATTTGTATCCAGTTGACGGTGAGAGAAACATGTCCAAATAGTTTCGCCGTTTGATGGCAATTTGGGGAACGGTGAGGAGCGGATTTGCTTTGTTGACAGAGTTTTGTAAAGGATTGTTTTTCAAATGAAGCCCAAATTATTGTGTTCTAATGCTTCATCCCTTTGACAAATTTAATTCAGACCTGGTGAAGACGCATGGCTAATAACCTTGCCCATAAAAATAAATTATTATGGAAAATTTAACAAGCCTAAAAGCCTTGCTAAATAAGGCCAAGACCGGATCCCGGTTTAGTGCCGATGATGATATGATGATGCTGCTGATGATGATAACGATGGAGACGCATACTTCATCTTACCAATGAAATATCGCGTGAAAGTTGTGTCCGGGACAACAAATATATGTCGAGTTCGTTGATGAGTGTATAGCGTTTGCGACGATACGGAAGAACGTGTGATTCGAACTGACGCTACGACAGTTAGAATCACTAAAAGTTGAACCAATGCTTAATACATCAGGCCACAGCCGCGTGCACGAATTCGATTTCTAAACTCAAGAACACTCAACTGATGTGGAATTGCAATGTTATTGCTTGGTATACGGCTGATGCATTTTCTTCTTCAATTTCTCTTTCGGTGTTCTTCACTATTTGCTTGTATATTGTGTGTGTATCTGTTAGAAATGCCACAAGTGAATCTAAGTCTCGGTTAGGGCTAGATTTTTAAGCTTCGTGTATTGTAAATGTTGGCTCCTCGATAGTATAGTGGTTAGTATACCCGCCTGTCATGCGGGAGACCGGGGTTCGATTCCCCGTGGGGGAGCCCCTGGCGCAAGACTAATGCCAGGAAAAAACAAATCATTACGGAAAATTCAACAAGCCTCAGGACTTGCTAAATAAGGCCAAGACCGGTTCCCGGTTGTAGTGCCGAGGATGATGATGATGATGTATTGTAAATGTTAGTGATCAGCGTATTCCCTGAGACCATGTCTTCTGATATTACAAAATGCATTTAACAATTTTTTGCGAGTAGATTCGATTCCGTGGAGGCGTGTTATTTATTATTTGATTCCTTATCAAATTCCTTACATGCTGTTTCTCTTGAAATAGTCCGCCCGGAGATCCGAACGAGGATTTACTTGCCTCCGCAATCCTTTACTCAGAAGCTACCACTATACCAATTTCTTAACTTTAGTGCGGGCCAGCTTCCAACGTTTGAAAATGTCAAAGACCCCGCGCCCCGACTTTTTTACTTCCGAATTGGAAACAATCTAGCAACTTTTTCGTTGTTCCCCCTGAAATATGCCGCCCAGAGATCTGAATGGAGATTTAATTTACCTCTGCAATTTCTTTATATCAGAGGATACTATAGCGCTTGCTACGATAATGAAGAACGTGTGATTCGAACTGACGCTATGACGGTTAGAATCACTAAAAATTGAACCAATGCCCAACACATCAGGCCACTGCCGCGTGTACGAATTCGATTTCTAAACTCAAGGACACTTAACTGATGTGTAATTGCTATGTTATTATTGCTTGGTATACGGCTGGTACATTTTCTTTTTCGATTTTCTTTCGGTGTTCTTCACTATTTGCTTGTATATTGTGTGTGTATCTGTTAGAAATGCCATAGTGCCATCATATCATTTTCCCAAATCTAGCCCGGGTCAGCATCTAATGTTCGAAACACAGCCAAAAATTCCCCCGCTCTACAAACTTTGTCGACCGGTCCATCGACTAAGGTCCGAAAGATAACCAAGGATTTCTCCCAATCTGATGGAGACTGCAACTTAATGAGATGGTGTTTCACACGGTTGGCGCAAGGCTTATAAGCTTGTCATCTTGCGACAACCAGAATCACCCCCATCCGCGAGGATGTTGGGCTCGGTCTCAAGATATCTGAAAAAGAAAAAAAAGGGGAGGTAACTAAGTTCCAATGGTCTCTAACTACATGGATGGAGAGATAGTGAGGTAGACATCATACAAGACCGGTAGGTCTTGAGTGCGGTAGTAAACACAGATTACGTCTTTGAGGTCTGATAATCTGTGCGTTGGTCGGTGCGCGTTTGTGTCGTCTTGTACTGTGTATGCGGGTGTGGAGTGTGTTAGCAGTAGACCCTATGGGATGGGTCCAGGAATCTTCTATTATATAGGGGAATGATGTTGGGAAGGGTGCTTTCTTCAATTTTGTACTGAAGAAGAAATTGTGGCGGTCGGATTCGAAGAGATCAAAGAAGAGAAAGATCAAGAATGCAAGACTCTCGCTGTACTGAGTACTTTGGAGGTACTTGTATGCTAATTGTAGCAAGTACTCGTCGATACGGGTAATGGTGGCACCTTCATATAGGTGAGAGTGGTGGTTATGGCGGCCGTCAGGCCTCCTAGAGTGGTTGATGCATCTTCTGAGGAGTTTCGTTTCGAAAACTCGAAGTCTTTTCATTTGGGCGGCAGATATACAAGACCATATGAGAAAGGCGTACGATATTCCAGACCGGATTAGTGCCTTATAGCAGAGAAGTTTTAGTTTGGTGTCAACTTTGTTGCTCCACTTCAAAATATTGTGCAGTTGCTTAGACCGACCGAATATCCTTTGCAGGATGTCGGTCACATGCTTTTGAAATTCATTTTTGGGATATAAATGACCTCAAGGTATACCTCCCATTTGTATTCGAATATCCTGTGAATTTCAAGAAGTGGGTTGGGAGTGTTTACTACTCAGAATTATGGCTACTGCTTTGGATGGGTTTTGTCAAAATTTCCATCGTTTGTAATACTGAGCCAGTCGTCCGCGTGGCGGTTGAGTCCATTTGTTGTGAGTTTACGGCTTTTGGATGACGTGTACACTAGAACGTCATCCACATAGCATATGTGGTTTACTATCCCGTCCACAGTGTGAGGAATATCTGAGGTGTAGATATTAAATATGACGCAAGGGTAATAACCTTCCCCAGAAAACAAATGATTATGGAAAATTTAACAAATTTTACTTGCTAAATAAGGCCAAAACCGGATCCCGGTTGTAATGCCGATGATGATGAGATATTAATAAGATGGGGCCTAGGTTGAGCTTTGTGGTACGCCTGCAGCGGCGTTAAAAGTTTGGGAAAGCTTTCCATTCACTCAGACTTGGAAGGTTCTGTTTAGAACGAACTGGTAGATGAAACTACACAGCGTTCTACTGAGGCCAGTATTCAATAATTCAAAACGGGACCTTCGATCCAGATCATGTCCAAAGCCCTTTCAATGTCCAGGCTCACCGCAATGGTGGGCTCCTTATTAAAGAGGCGCACGAAAACGTGGTTTTGAAATACATTGAGAGCCATAGTGGTTCTGTGCGCTCTTCTAAATACCAATTGGAAATCAGGTATTAGGTTCCTGGCACTGATCAAGTTGTTTGGTTTCTTATATATGAACTTTTTATATATTTTTCGGAGACAAGTGAGGAGCGAAATGGGGCGAAAGCTTGAGAAGTGATACGTTGGTTTCTCAACTTTTACTATTGGACAAACAATAGCATGCTTCCAAGCTTGAGGAAAGTACCCGCTCTTGGGGGCAAGGTTGAACAGAATGGAGAGCTTCATAAAGAATAAAGCAGAAAGTCTTCACAAGGAGTGGTAAGACATGTTGTCAATACCACGTGAGTTCTTAGGGTTGCGAGATTTAACTAGGTTCTGTAGGGTATTTGGTGTATCGAAACCGTGACCATAATCACGTGTGTCGTCGAAGTATGCACTGTTAGCTGAGTTGAAGACAACGATTGGCTCGTTAAAATTCTCTAGTTTATTGTGGACCTCTGAACTTGTGATTGCATCAGTATCCGGGTCACCATCCTCGATAGTGAACCTGTGATTATTTTCTAAGGTCTCTCCGCTGATATTTGCTTTATTGGTGTCATTATTGACAACAACACCGCTGTGGATGATTGGCCCAGTGATACGAAAAGTTACTTTCATAATTAACAATTATTATTCTTTATATAGGGTGGGCCATACATTTTTGCACATTTGAAACATGAATAGATATAAAATTACAAATGGTATTGTTAACGCAATAACAAAAAGGCTATACCGAATCGCTAACGGCGCTTTCTTCAGCGACGTCTCAACAGTTTAGCCTTAGCGGACTGTATTTTTCCGGCACTGGCCGGCCAACCATGATTTCCTTGCTAATCGGTAGGATTACACCTCCAGAGCCGGACTCTTCTCTGAATTGGCGGGCGTTGGAGTCTTGTCCAGTATAATTCACTACGACCTGCGAAACGAATAAGGAAGATGGAAAACAACTACTTCGACGAAGCAAACAATGACGAACCAGAACAACGCGCCAGTGCGATTAGAACGAGACTTTGCTGATTCTTTATTTATTCTGAATAATGCTGTATATTTATTGTTATTACAATTTCTGTGTCTCGTTAGAGCTGGTCTTGATCAAGACCGATTGGGTAGGAGTTCCTTCGACGATTCCTCCTGCTTCATCGATGTGCCCGCCTTATATAGGCCCGCAGCTGTCCCCTCCTCCGCTCGTTTCCTGGGATCTGCTTTTCTTAGTGGCTTCCTGGAATCCGTGCGCCGCTGATCGCCGTTTCCCTGGAAATGGTGTGTTAGCGCTTGCCTTGCCTTCCTGGGAATTCGTGATGCATCGGCAACAGGTATTTTGTTGATCATTTATTGATCAACAAAATACCCTGTTCAATCCAAGTTGGCATACAGTCTCCACGTGATTTCCCTGGATACCTATTTTGGCACCCGCCAAGTAGTGAACCAATGCATGCAGCGACGTTGGCGCAAGGCTAATTACTTTGCCCAGAAAAATAAACTATTATGGCAAATTTATCAAGTCTCGGATATGGACCGGATACATGACGGCGTTTACGGAAACGAAAATGGCTAAACGATTTGAGAATTTTCTCATGGAACGTCCGCTCAATATACAGAGCTCTAGCTGCACAGCAGCTCACCGGTGCCCTGTCCGAATATAAGGTTAACATAACAGCATTACAAGAAATAAGATGGGCGGGGAGTGGTATTATTCAAAGAAACGAGTATGACATTTATTACAGCTGTCTTGCAAAACATCATGTGCTCGGGGTAGGCTTTCTAGTCAGCCAAAAACTGAAGCCTGACATCATCCGCTTAAATGCAATAACCGAAAGGCTATGCACTCTTCGCGTGCGAGGCAAGTTTAAGAACATAAGCCTCATAAACGTTCGCGGATCTACTAAGGAGTCCCCTGACGACAAAAAAGAAGAATTCCATGAGAACGTCGAACGGGAACAAAGAACTTGGTCGTTGCGAGTACCAGGTTTCCGCCTAAAGATATCCACAAAGCCACCACCACCAAATTGACCACGTGTTGATAGATCGCCGCCACTCCTTGAGCCAGATGACGGTACGAACGTACCGAGGTGCCAACGTCGACTCGGATCACTATCTTGGTACAGTTTTCCGGGCGCGGATTGCCTTACAGAGACGTATTGCATCCGTGGATCAAGTTCGAATCAACTCGGCTGCCTTACGCAATGAAAATATCAGTAACACCTTTGGTCATGCGGTAAGACTCGCCCTCGAAGAGCTCGACGGAGGGAGAGTAAGTCCTGGGGCCAGAATGCCGGGCGTGGAAGGGAAATGGACACGCCTTAAGAATACTGTCACTAGTACTGCCAACTCCATCTTAGACAGTAGTCCTAGAGATCGGAGCGACTGGTTTGATGATGAGTGCAAACTAGCGACTGAACGTAAGAATGCTGCATACCGGGCAATGCAGCAGTCTCATAGGACGGGGAGAAATACAAAGAGCTCAGAAGATCTGAAAAAAAGGCTTCACAGGCAAAAGAAAAGTGCTTGGAAAAAAAACCTTGTCTGTGAAATTGAGAAAAGTAGAGAGCGAGGTCCGCACCAAGGGCGGAAGTTCTACCAAATAATCCGCAGTATGACGCGGTGCACACCACGCTGCACTTACTGCAAGGATAAAGAGGGTAATCTGATCACCGATCCTGAAGGCATTCTGGAGCGATGGGAATTGCACTTCAATGAACTGCTAAATGGTCAGCTTACAGAAGAATTGGAGGCTCCACCAATGCAAGATCAAGACCAAATGCATTGAGGAAACATTAAAAGCCATTAGACAGCTAAAATCAAATAAAGCCCCTGGAGCTGATGGCACACCAGCTGAGCTGATCAAACAAGGAGGGTCAGCGTTACATCACGCATTTCATGAGATCGTGGTGCACGTGTGGGAGCAAGAGGAGATGCCGGAAGATTGGCGTCGTGGTATAAGTTGCCCCATACATAAGAAGGGATATATCACAGTGTGCAGCAACTATAGGGGTATGAGATTGCTGAGTACCGCGTATAAGATACTCTGCACTACCCTACAAGATCGGATAGCCCCACACCCTAAAGCCATCATTGGTCAATATCAGCGTGGCTTCATCCCAGGCAAATCAGCGATTGAACAGATATTCCCTCTTAGGCAGGCGATTGAAAAAGGTCAGGAATTTAAGATTCCATTATATCATCTATTTATAGACTTTAAGGCTGCCTACGACAGCATAGCCAGCGTAGAACTATATAATGCCATGAGAGGGTTCGGTATTCCAAACAAATTGATACGACTTTGTAGGTTGACCATGACCAACGTAACTAGTTAAGTAAAGATAGCCAAACCAATAAACATATTTAATGGACTCCGACAAGAGGACGGTCTGGACTGCCCCCTCTTCAACCTGGCGTTGGAGAGAGCAATCCGTGACTCTGGCGTTACAACTAGAGGGACTATTATCACCAAGTCCAGCCAGATACTTGCTTACTCTGATGACATCGACATCATCGGTAGATCCGATTCGGCTGCACAGGACCTTCACCCAGATCGAAAAAATTGGGACTGCACATCAATGAGGGAAAAGCAAAGTGCATGATGGCAACATCTGCGAAGAGAAGATCTAACGTTGGTAAAACTATCAGGGTAGCGGAGCACGAATTTAAAGTAGTGCAATCCTTTAACTACATTGGGTCAATAGTAGCAGCAAATAACAATATGGAAGTAGAAATACGCGGACGGCTGATCAAATCCAACAAAGCCTACTATGGTCTATCAAGGCTCTTTAAATCCCGAAATTTCTCCAGAGCATCCAAGCTACTACTGTACAAGACCATGGCCTTACCAGTACTCATGTGTGGCTCCGAGATCTGGGTGCTTAATAAAAGGCACTCCGAACTCTTGGCCGCGTTCGAGAGAAAGGTCTTAAGGAGAATTGTTGGCCCCGTATGTGAGGAAAGACGATTCCGGAGACGCTACAACCATGAGTTGTACGCAATCTACCTTGAAGCTAATATTGTAAGAAAAATCAAGCTCGGTAGACTCCGGTAGGGGAGACATCTAGCTTGAATGAGCGAAGAGGAGTCTGCCCGAAAGTCCTTTGTGGCAAGATGTATGGAAGGAGACAGCGCGGCAGACCTTGTCTGTCATGAAGGGATGGCGTAGACCAGGACGCCCAGAGCCTGGGAGTGCCAAACTGGATGACATCGTCTCGAAATCGGGACCGGTGGAGAGATTTGTTAAATAAGGTCAAGACCGGATCCCGGTTGTAGTGCCGATGATGATGATTCCTTATATAGGGTGGGCCATACATTTTTGCACATTTGAAACATGAATACAAAGAAAACTACAAATGGTATTTTGTTGATCATTTATTTAACGTAATAAACGTTTATTGAAATTTTTTTTAAATGACATCGTCGAGATGTGCTCCGTCTCTTCGTTGGCACTCCTGTAATCGACTACGCAAACTTGGAAAACTCCCTGACACATGCTGCGAGGTACGGAAATTTCAACTTCCCGAATGTTCTCATCGCTCCTTCTTGAACGTGGCCGCCCTGTTTGTTTAATCTTCGTTGTCGATCCCGTTTGCTCGAATTTCTTGACCCAAGCTTTGATTAAATTAACACTTGGACACTCACTTACATGGTGTAATCCATATTCAATTCTAAATAGGCGTCGTACAGTAGCGTAGGAATCGTTGTTTTTGCAAAATTGTTTTACACAAAAAGCACGCAGTTGTCCTGTGAAGCACTGCATCGTTACTAAAATTGCATGAAGCGACGCACAATTCCCCGACACTCGCGCGTCCCTCCCTCTAAGATTTTTGAGAAATCAAGTGTTACCATTTGCAAACATTTATGGCCCACCCGATATAATATTCGCTTCCTTTTTATACATAGACCTTAATTTAACTTAAATGTATTCGTTATTTTCTTAGGTTTCTGTAAAAATAGCTGAAATGAAGACTAAAGTAGCTAGTCGCCATCAGAAGCACACGAAAAATCGCAGCCGTCGAAAAGATTTTATTGCAGCAACTGGACATAAATATAATAATCGCCGGGAGAGTAGCACGTCCATTGAAAGTCAAGTAATTGCTCTTAAAAAGACCACATATCCTAACACGAGTCACAAGGTCGGCCTATTCGCTCATTCAAAAACTGGAAAAAGCTTAAAAAGAAGAAGCGCTACTGCTGGTCTCGATCAACACGATATCAATAAATTCTTAGCCAGAAATGGCCAGTTTATAATTCCATTCCTTCAAAACCAAGGAATGACAACATCCGATGACGAAGAAACATCTCGTGCGTCATTAAAAATCCGAGATTCGCGTTTAAATGTGGTCCTCAAACAGGATTTTAGTGACGATGACAACGACAATGACAGCCAAGGCCCAATGATAGAAGAATTCATTGAAGACAAAGACTATGCGCATGTGACCAAAAAATCCACTCACGTCAATCTAGATCATTTTATAAGCAGCTTACAAAAATCATCGTCCTTTGATAACGTACATTTAGACTCAGCTAGTCGAAATAGTAAGAATAGTACAAAAAGTCGTAGCAGTAGGAAGTCTGGGCTGCAAACCTCAAAACGTGCCAGAAACAAAGTTAACAAGAAGTCATCGAAGAAAATTGCAGCAGTCGATTTAGATATTTCCGATTTGAACCTCAACAAATCTACGAATGTGAATGACAATGATTCTACCACATCATATTCCATAGAGCTAGATCAAATTCGGACCATGCACAGTTCGCAGTCGGGAATGTCAACTGGGAAACCACATTCAAGAAACAGTAAGACAAGCTGTGATGTTGGTATCCAAGCTAATGCTTATGAAATAGCTAATCATACTTTAGCCTCTTACGACGACGAAGAACTGAAACTGACGATGAGGCAGTTAAGTTCGAAAAATCGAAGGAAGAGCGAAATGATCAACGATGACGACAATGAAGCGTATGAATTGTTACCCATGATCAAACACAAGGAAACTGTTATGATGAGCGAATCGGAAAAGTTGAAAATGTTACTTTTACCCTCTAAATAGTAAGCCGACTGATGATATATCGATGTGTGTTCCGTGTTGTCGGGGATTCACGCTTCGGTAACTCCAATACTCATTTTAATTATAGCCGGAATCTTATATTAAGATTTAGCATAAGGCGATTGTATTTTTACACATACTAACTAAAGTGAAACAAGTAATACACTTTTTACACAACAATTATATTTGCATTTATTTTGAGTTATAAGGAGAAACTTCCTTTCATAGTTTTTTTTATGAATGTTGGTACTCTTTGGAGGAAAATATCATCTCTGTGGATCGGGTACTTGTCAACAGAAAGGAATGTTTACACCAACTAGTAAGTAATACATTGACTACCGAAGCCAAATAGTAAAATTCATATGTCCTGTTTAATATAAAAATAAAGGTAAGTGCGTTTTGTGTTAAGTCCATGTCAATTGTTCGTTTTCGAGTATGTGCATATGAGTGTGTATTCGCCTGATGTATCTGAACAAAATAAAATATTGGATCTGGTGACAAGTTAAAAAAAAATATATATATAGTGTTACGTAATTTTGATTTTACGTTTATTGACTTCCTCGGTTCGATCTCTGGATTGTGAATAATCCAACGAAACTCAAAGTTTGTTCTCTTTTTCTGAACAGATTTATTTTATTTTCACTTATTATTTTTGGCACTTAATATCCGCTGTCAGTATGCTTACCGAGTCGATGTATATCGTTCGACCTCCAAGTTCAAACTAACTGAGAGACGCCCGGCATGCTATTCCCAAATATTCGAGTGTAAATTCGTCACACTGTCCTCCACCTAAGTCTGATCGTCCCGATCAGACCCCAAATTCCTTGATCCATATGAGGCTATTCTCTCCAAATGGACCACTTTCATTTTACCTCGTCTCTGCGTGTGGGATTGTATGCGATACACAACATCGTTCAGTCGCTTTATGCCTTTGTATGGCCCTTCCCACAATGTTTGCGGTTTTGTCGTTGCGGATTGTACAGCAGCACCAAGTCGCCTTCTTGAAATCCATCAGAATTCATGGCTCGGTCATATCGATCCTTCATTTTATTGCTCATCAACTGTGTTCGCTGCTTCACATGTTGGTGTATGCCGTCCATTTCGGACTGAAGCATTTCCCAGTAGCTGCCTCCAGTTTCAGTGTTTGTTGTGTCTTCCAAATTTTAGATCTGATGGGAGTCTCAATTCTGTGCCAAAAATAATCCCCACAGGTGAATGGCCAGTAGTGTCATGGACTGCTGACCGGTAAGCCAACAAAAACATTTGAATGTGCTTGTCCCAATTGCGCTGACATTTGTCTACTACTTTTCGTAAATGTTCTTCTAATGTGCGGTTAAACCTTTCTACCATGCCGTCCGATTGTGGATGTAAAGCTGTTGTTCGAGTCTTCTTGATACCCAACAGTGAGCACATTTCTCGAAATATACCGGACTCAAAGTTCCTCCCTTGATCTGAATGTAACTCAATTGGCACACCAAACCGCGTGACCCAATTCTGCACAAAGGCCTCGGCCAACATTTTTAGCCTCCTGATTTGGTATAACGTATACTTCTGGCCACTTACTGAAATAGTCCATAATCACCAACACATATTTGTTCCCGGAGTCACTAGTGGGAAATAGACCAGCTACATCCATTGCAACACGTTCAAATGATACTCCTTGTACTGCTGCAATCTTCCTCTGCTTCTAGCTTTCGGACACTTAGCCACCATGCATTGCGCGCAGTTTTTAACCCATTCCACAACTGATTCTTGACAATTCACCCAGTAAAGCCATTGTTTAATCTTTTCCAGAGTCTTCGTAACACCCAAATGCCCACCGCTTGGTGCATTGTGAAATTCTTCCAATACGGCTGTTATTCTAGGCTTTGTTAGGACAATCAAATCATTGACGTGTTCACCATCCTTGCTTTCCCATGAACGATGCAGCACTCAGCTTATCAATTTCAAGCTATTCCATTGCACCCAATACGCCCTGGCCAATGGACTTTCTGATACCATTTCCTCTTTGGTTGGTCTTTTACCCATTTCTTTCGCTCTAATGACCTTGGCCAAGTCTGTATCCTCCAGTTGACTTTTCCTTAAAGCGCTGGATTTTCATTCATCATCCGGTTGCAGATTTGTTAATCTAATGTCGACTATACCTTCGCATCTCTCAGCCTTAGAGCAATGCTTACACTCCAATCCACATGGGCGTCGAGATAGTGCATCGGTATTTCCATGTTGCCCACCTTTCCGATGCTGTATTTCACAATCATAATTCAGCAACCTTTCTATCCATTGCGCAATCTGCCCTTCCGGATTTTTAAACTAGAGTAACCCATCTGAGTGCTGCATGATCTGTCCTCAGAAGGAAGTGCTATCCATACAGGTATTTGTGAAAATGTTTCACACATTCGACGACTGCCAAGGTTTCTCGCCTTGTAACGCAATAGTTCCTTTCCGGCTTTCCAAGAACTCTGCTGTAGTACCCAATTACTTTTTCCTGAACATCGATGATCTGTGAGAGGACACCTCCTATTCCACGTGCACTAGCATCTGTGTCCAGAATGAACTTTTCGCCAGGAACTGGGTAGGCCAACACTGTACAAAGCAATTCCAACAGCTGAAAGGCATCTTCTTCCTCTTCTTTCCACACAAATTTGCAATTTTTCTTCGTCAAATTGTGTAAGCTTCTTGCAACATTGGCAAACCCGGGTAAAAAGCGTCGGTAATACGTACAGAGCCCAAGGAAGCTTCGCACTTCATGAACATTTTTGGGTCGAGGCTAATCTCTTACCGATTTTATTTTGTCTTCATTTGTCTGAATTCCTCCAGTAGTGATTTTGTGGCCCAAATAAGTTACTTTGGTTTTAAATAAATTACATTTCTTTGGGTTCAATCGTAATTCAGCAGAAGCAATTCGTCGAAAGACTTCCTCTAAATTTTCCAGGTGGTCATCGAAACTATTGCCCATGACAATGATGTTATCAAGATACACCAGACACGTTTTGCAGTAATGCCCTTTTAACACGTGTTCCATTAAGCGCTCGAAAGTTGCTGGAGCGTTGCATAATCTGAATGGCATCACAGAGAATTGCCACAATCCATCTCCGATCCTAAAAGCAGTTTTCTCACGGTCGCGTTTCTCGGTCTCCACTTGCCACCACCACTTTGTAAATCCAGCGTTGGAAACCCTTTCGCACCGGATAATGTGTCCAAGGTGTCGTCTATTCGTGGCAGTGGGTATCTGTCCTTTTTAGTGACATCGTTCAGCTTCCGATAGTCAAGGCAAAACCGGGTGCTTCCATCTTTCTTTTTCACTAACACGACCGGTGAACTCCATGGGCTTGTTGAAGGTTCGATGATTCCACCTTTCTGCATTTTGTCGATTATCCGTTCCGCTTCTTCTCTTTTCGCCAGTGGAACTCTGCGTGGAGCTTGCCGAATCGGTCTTGCATCTCCAGTATCTATTCGATGTTGCACGATGGCATTTCTTCCAAATTTATTGCCATCGTTGGCAAATATGGAGCTATACTTTTCTAGTAACCGTTTGGCTTCTATCCTTTCTGGGCCGCTCACGTCATTCAACCAGGTATCCATGACAGCAGGAGTTTTCGTGCCCTCTTTGAGAACTTTGTTTTCGCATTTCTGGGCATTGTCCCACTTGGCATTGTCCCACTAATTCTCCTTTATTAAAAGTGATCGGTGACCTGAACTCATTTATCACTCGAACTGGGATCCGCTTCTTCTTTTCCGTTTGTACCAAGGTTCGTCCAACCAGTATATTCGCAGTGCTTTCTGATGGCTCTACTACCCACAACTTGCCTGCTCCGCAGTCTCCCTCTACACATGCCCATAGAACTGCTTCGGACTTTGGTGGAATCTGCTGACGGTGACTTCCACTTACATTCATGATCTGTCTACCCAGTGCTTAGGGGTATATCCATGTTCTGCCACGTCAGCATTCTATTCTTTAGATCTAGGGTGAGACTATGGGGTAGCATAAAATCTACGCCGATTATTACCTCGTCCATTATTCCAGCCACTAAGAAGGTGTGAACTACTTCTAGCGTTCCAATCTGAACCTTACACTCCAGTTTTCCAGAAATCACAGCTCCCTCTCCTGTAGCTGTTCGTAGTTTGCAACCACTCAGCGGCTCAACGTTATCTCCTGCCAGGTCTGATCTAATGATGGAATGTGTTGAGCCCGTGTCCAGAGTCAAGACCAGCGATCGTCCATTTACAGTCCCATTTACGGTTAAAAATATTGTTTTTACGATATATTTGCGAAACGGCAACGGTGGGGCAGTCAGTTGCGGGAACCAGCCCACGCTCCTTTGGGCTGGACCGTTTTAGTTTAACGATTGCCTTTCTCCAGAGGCATTTCCTCTCTCAGCGCGGCTTTTCGGCGTATTTTCGTTTTTCCTACGAGACGCATTACAATTCCGTGCGAAGTGTCCTGTTTTTCCGCAGCTGTAACACTTTGCTTCAGAGCCTTTGTGTGAGGCTGGCATCATTTCCTTGCGCGGGGTTGGCATTATTCGAGAAATAACCTGGATGAATTCCCTCATGGTTTTCTCCAGAGATTCTCTTGGCTCGACTTCCAGCCGATGAACTTTGTGCGTCTGTTTGCTAAGAAGGCTTGCTGTTTCCTGCGTAAGAGCAAACGACACTGTTTCGGCGAACGTCTTCTTTGGCATGGAATAGACTGCGCGTTTGGTATCCGCATGTCGCATTACATTCATGAACGCTTGCATTTTGAGTAATCCGATTACTTCTATTAGTGCGTCTGCATTGGCCAAATGCGCGAGCCGCTCTATCTCCGTTGCATATTCTTGTAACGGCTCGTTAGCTTTTTGGTAACGATTCATGAGCTCCATTTGGAACATTTGTTTCATATGGTCGCTACCATATCACCGTTCAATCGCTGCCATTAACGCGTCATAATTTTCACGTTCAATTTCAGGAACCGTTTGCAAGACCAGTGGCGGAGCCCTTCAATGATACAACGAAAGCTGCCACTTTGTCTGCCGTAGGCCAGTGATTGGTTCGCGCTGTGGTCTCGAACTGTAGTTTAAAAACGTTGAACGGTACAGTTCTGTCAAACGTTGACGCTTTCAATTTCGTTGTACTAACAGCTGTAACTGGTCCACTGAACTGTATCTCTCTGATATTGCCGTCCAACCTCCGTATTTCGGTTTCTAATTTTGTGTGATTTCGTGCCTCGCCTACAGTCTGGCAGAATTCCCTTCGATGCGCGATCGTTTTTCCTGCAGTTGTGAAGTGTGTTGTGCCAGCTGGTTCTACATAGGTGAGGACTGTTGTGCCAGCCGCTCCTCCATGCGTGAGGACTGCTGCGCCATTGCTGCTAGAAGCACATCCATGTCAAATGCTGGGACTGGCTGCGGCTCTACCCTCTGTTCTTCGGCTTTAAGTGAAGCCCCTGAAGCATCGTGACAAAACTCATGTCCATCGACCTCGATGCCCTCGCTCTCCATTGCTTTACGCAATCGTACTTGTAGATCCGCTTTATTCCCTGTCAGAATCAATCCTCGAGACTCTAATTCTTCTCTTAAGTGGGTTATCCTCAAGTCAACTAACCTTACCATGGTGTAGGTTATTCCAGGTCCACAGCTACACTTCCAGGTGATATAGGATTATTCAGCAATCCAACTTCTGATGCCAATTGTCACGTAATTTTGATTTTACGTTTATCGACTTCCTCGGTTCGATCTCTGCATTGCGAATAATCCAATGAAACTCAAAGTTTGTTCTCTTTTTCTGCACCGATCTATTTTATTTTCACTTATTATTTTTGACACTTCATATCCGCTGTCAGTTTGCTTACTGAGTCGATGTATCTCGTTCGACCTCCAAGTTGGAACTAACTGAGAGACGCCCGGCATGCTTCTCACGATTATTCGAGTGTAAATTCGTCACAATATATATATATAATAATAAATAAAGAAATGTAGTTAAATAAACACCTAACAAAATTTTGAAAATTGAATGTACCGATAATCTGTGAAGATCAGGTTTAATTTAAAGTGGTGCCACTGAGAATTTCCAATCGCTTGCCCAATAACTACGGTCTCACACCTTTCCACGTTCATAGGTTGAAGTGTATTCAAATTAACTTAAACCATTGTGGATCCGCACAGGACCTCCTTTCCGGTTAATATGGTGTCGATGCGGTACACATCAATGAGCAGTATAGGATGCCTGGCACTGGGACAATTACATGGGAAGAAGACAGCAGCGGAAAGGCGGCCATCTGGACAATTGGAAATCTCCCCATAGAACACAAAATTCACCAGTGCCAGGGAGGGATCGCCTATGCTAAGGTGAGGAATTCATATCTGCTGTTGTCACGCTCCACCAAGGTGAGAAATGGAAGAATTCAAATGTTTTGACCGAGTAACACAAGAACCTAGAGCTAGGAGCCCCCTTATAATTGCTGGAGATTACAACGCATGGGTGGTGAATGGGGAAGCACCAGGACCAACAGTAGAGCCCAGACACTATTCGAACCCTTCACAATCCACAATGATGGCGCTGAGGACACTTTTATAAACGAGAGAGGACGGTCCAAAATCGAAATCTCCTTTGCCAGCTTCATCTTGACAAGAAACATGCAGTGGCGAGTTTTGGACGCCTGTTACGTACTCCACGTCCCATGCTTCTCCCAAAATCACCAAATTTCGCCTTTACCTCTCCATTTATAATTGCCCCAAGTAGTAAATATGCATAAACTACTTTATGCAAGTTTACATAAAAACTACTTGGCAATAATAAAAAATAAAGGCGTTGCCGTCGTAATAAAAATAAGACGTTGGTGGCGAACGGGCGGCCAAGAGCTTGATTTACAATGCAAGTGATTAATTCAACAGATCGTCTGTATATATTGTGTTTCAGGCTTGTCCTTCCTTCGCTGTCTCTATAGGGTCTTATTTGAATTTAGGGTGGATTTCTTCCAAGCAGCTTCCAAATACACCTCTAGTACGCTTGTATAAGCAAAATGCGCCCTTTAAAATGTGTCTAACCTAAGAGAAAATGCAAACGCGACTTTTGTTGGTGTGATTTAGTTGATCTAAATTGGAAGCGGTGCGTTCGCTATGAGGAGCTGGCAAAGACTAAAAAACCGTTGGTCACATTTGAAAAGGGTGACAGTCCGATGGCGTCCCTAGGTGATGACGCATTGTCAGCTGGCGGCTGACAGGCGTGTGGTGAATATGCTGGTCGGGGAGTGTACTAGGCGGTGAACGCACTAGATTCTCTCCGCTATATTTATTTGTGCATCCGCAGCAGACGTCAAAGCGGAAAATATAAGAATTCAATTGAAAAAAAACATTCCCAAACGCGACGATACGAGTTATGTGAAGAAATTAAGAAACGAAAACGACGATACGAATAACGCAAGTAACTAGACCTGTTACGGACCTCGCGTCAATGTTTTGCGCGACACCCACTAATTCCCGCAAATTTCCCATCTCTGCCTGTTTGTTTATAACTCTAAGTAGTCCGCATGTAAACCAATAAAACTTTGTCGTAGGAGACAGAACCACAAAAAAGGCAGAAGTGAACTTGAAAGTAGCTTTATTAATTGATGTATTGATTGACAATTATCGACCGATGGTGTTTACTCGATGAATGTTGATTGTAGACTGACGAATTGGCATAACTGCCAATTCAAAAAGCGACGCTATGACATCATCGTGGTGACAATGATGGCCAGTTGGTGCCAGCTGCTGCGCAACTGGTATACATGCGAATGTACTAGATTTCTCCAGTACATTCCAGCGCATTTAATTGCCAATCCGCAACACTGCCTGTAAAGGGAAGAAAAATCGTCAAGTAGCTAATTTGTATAAACTGCTTTATGCAAATTCTACTTGGCAGAAAAAAATAATAAGAAACGGCGTTGGCGCCGAATAAAAACTAAACGTCAACGGCGAAAATAAAAATTAATTCATTCGACGTAAAACTACGAACGAAAATCGTACAAACCATTCATAATTACTGGACTTAGCTCAAATTCCGATATAGAACTGAAAAACCACCCAACACTCGAATTGAAAAACAACATTGTAGAATCAAGCGCTCAATTGCAAGTGATATTCTACCGGTATATGATCCAGAATATAAACTTAGAATAATTGCATCCCGAGGAACAACTTCTGGCGAAGAAGAAAGGCTTGAAGTAGAGGACTCGCTAAGAGATATTGACAAATAATGAACAACCAACAACAAGCTGAACAGGGGAGCACAAAGCTCAACGCCCCCTGTAACCTGCCAGCAGCAGTGACCGCAGCAGCTACAGCGACAGCGACCAAGTAAGTCCTCATTTACTTAACCCATAATAATATTTAAATATATTACAATATTATAATTAAATTGTGTGAATAAACCATAACAGACCTCGTGTAGCCGCCGCGAGTCTTAATAAGTCAATATAACCGGAGTAACAGGGGGATCAAGAATCCTACGCCCCCTGCAACTAGAAACCAGAACCATCGACCAACGAAGAGGTCTGACATCTCTTCCACGTAAGTCGTTTTAACATTATAATACATTTGCATTGTAAATGAAATTATCAATTTCTAATTGTTAAACATATACGACATTGCTGTTAAGCAATGGCACTCCCATCCCATCAATGTTAACAGAATGAATTTTATTAGGATCAGAAATGCGTGCAACCAGGCGATTGATACCGCGAAGAAAGCTCACAACGACAGAGTGACCAATAAACTCCTTCGGTGCCCGACTGGTTCGCGCTCCTTGTGGTCAATGGCAAGGGCTGTCAGCAGTAACTTCGCTTCCTCCCCTTCCCCATACGTTGGTGATAGACAGCGGAACTATGGGGGTGAGGAAGTAGATGTGCCAGGGCACGGGCACCGTTTCGCTTTCTACCCCAACGTAGTCACGACGAAGGCAAATGTTCAGAAGGGCGGTCCAAGGGGGAATGAAAACAATTGTTTGCTTTGTCAATGTTCTTCTATACGGTCCTTTTTGGTTTTTTTATTCGTTAATTTCTCATATATTCCCATTCACATTCTTCAACTTACATATATGTCTGAGTTAACATCTAATACCCGTAGTAATACATTCCAATAATCAGATAACGAAATAAAAGTCCGCTGTAGTTCTATTTCCAAAACAGTTTCCTTTTCTGTTTTAATTATGAAGCGAGGTTATTCTATTAGGAGGCTCAAACGGGCGGATTGGTTCGCACTTAACTCCGGATAACTTAAAATCACACCTGCTAGTCTGTTAAAATTCTACTTGGTTTGGGTGACTGCTTCGATTTCGATACCAAGTTTCACATTCCGCGTATAGCTCGCGGGTTCGGTGGGCTTTGACGGTGTAGCCCACTAAGCCGTATTAATAATTGTCTTCGCCACAGTCGCACCTAAATCAACGCGAGTTTGTCTCGAAGTTCGGTTCACGACTGAAAGGGTCATCGACTTGAAGGAAAAACGCGCGTCAACCCTCGCCCGCTTGATGGTGCGCGGCTAGTGATTATGTAACGACTTAACTCGAACGCCCGACGTGGCGTGTGCGCGCTCCAATGGTTGACGAGAGAACTGTGGCGGTTCCGCCAAACCGCACTGTTACTTACCTGAAGAACCCCCATAACTTCGACCCAACCTTATAAGTTTCGCTAATGCATTAGCACCTTTGTTTCGCCAGCTGGATACCGCAACTCCGATGCTGCCGATGGTTCGCCAACTGGGAAACAGCAAAAGGGGGTTGTTTCTGCGTCGAGCAGAACAACAAATAATGGCGTTGTTGCCCAGCGAATGACTGCCGCATTGGGCAGTAATTAAACACATTTTTTAAACACACATTAATCTAACTTTATTTACGATTTAAATTTTATTGATGAAAACGATTGAAAGCACGTTGACAAGTAAACGATTAGAGTTATATAGTCTGTCTGACCTAACAACGTTATGAAAAAAACAGGTGCTGAAAGCACCGTATACAAAATCAAAATTTTAGCTTTAACATCAAAAACAAACTGTGTAAGAAAACAGTAAAAACAAGCACTGCCTGAAAACCGTAACATGGAAAACGTCACATGAATAGAAAATTTTGCTTTTGTCTATTCAGCAATAGGTGGCGTTCCGTGTGGTATGTTTTTTCCGACTGGTATAAGATATGATACATGTTGCGGAACTGCAACATCTTCCCGGGCCGCGACAATGGGCCCAGTACTCCTCCTTAGTTGGCGTCACCAACGTTTCGTGTCAGCGCCGTGGGAAGTGGCCTTAATGCTCGTGTTGCTCAAACACCGGTACGGTAAAACGGTAGGGTGGCAATAATTAATTATGTTGACTAGAACTGACTATTAATTGAATTAATTTGTTATAAAATATACTTAGTTATTGTTTCAATTTCTAGTCAATTATCAGTGTTAGTGTGTGTGTGTGTGGTTGTTTATTATTGATAGTCTCCGACATGTTGTGGAGAAGTGCCTGAAAGGCGATATTTGCCGCATCAATTGCGGCAGCGATGTGATTTGTGTGTTTAATGTTAAATGTTGGTTGGATCGTACATCCCTGGTGTCATCGATGAACTTCTTGGACGTAGTCCTCTCCTTGGATCGTGGATCCCTCTGTGTCATCGATGACCTTCTTAGACGTAGTCCTCTCTTTGGATCGTGAATTCATTTGTATGAAATATCAATATGTTGGACGTAGTCCCATGTCGGATCGTAAATCCGTTAAAATGAATAAGAATATCTTGGACGTAGTCCCATGCTGGATTGTGAATCCTTAAATAGTTATTGAGCGATGTGGTCGTCAATATGTTGAAGGTGATGGGTTGTAATTCCACCATCTTCTCAGTATGTCCAGCCTGTGCCGCTACCCGAAATGTTAGGCATACCACCAACTGCCTAGAATCATCTGCATCTCGAATCCAACTTGATTGCTCTGGCTGATGCTGTTGCAGTTGAGGATATGTCCCATCTACGCCGCTAAACCAATGCTGGGCGTTGGGCGAATTTCTTGATGGGAACTGAACTCTCTATCGGCAGCGTTACCTGTGGTCGTATTCGATGAACTGGTTGAATGATGGTGCTGGACATGGTGGCTTTTTCTTTTTGGAATGTTGTGGTTGAATCCTTGCGGCCTATTTTGTTGAATTAGACTGGCACTTGATTGAGCCAGAGAGGTTGCGCATCCGGGTTGCTATTAAGAAAATTGCTCTGTTGTTCAATAGAAGCCTCTGTTTAATTGTGTCGCAGGATAAAATAGTCCCAATGTTAGGCGCTTTTCTTCGTTGACTGGTGGCTGGACCTTGTGTACACCGTTCGCCGTCCGTTTGTTTGATTTCCTGAAGGGTGCCGGCGACTTTCCTGTTCTTCTCCTTCTGTGTTCCCTAATCTTGGCACCGAAAGCCTATCTTAGACACCGACTCCGTTGGTGTGGTGCCCCCGTGGCAGCTACGTGCAATGGGCGGTGTTAAGAGGGTGCCCCCAGAGCATTTCGTCCAGGCGGCGAAAGGTGAAGAACCCCAGACACGTGACAGCGATGTGCCTGAGTGGCGAGAGCGGCAAAATCAGGATGCTCGAACGATGAATCCAGATGAGGCGAAGCGGCGAGCTCCAACTCAGCGACAGCTTTCCGACGACATGATTTTCAGACGCTTGCCGGTGTCTTTCCTGTTCCTCGTTTTCTTTGTCCCTTCATCTTATTTCTGAAAGCTTGTCTTTGACACCGACTCTGTTGGAGTGGTGCCCCCGTGGCAGCTATGTGCAATGGGCGGTATTAAGAGGATGCCCCCAGAGCATTTCGTCCAGGCGGCGAAAGCGAAGAACCCCAGACACTTAACAGCGATGTGCCTGGGTGGCGAGAAGCGACAAATTCAGGAATGCGTGAACAATGCGCCCAGATTTCGAGAAGCGGTGCCCCAGGAACAGATGTAAATGAGGTGGTAAAATCACAATTCCCGGGGTTCTTATTCTTATTCATCTGCAATTTTATGTTTGAGATGATACTTGCAGGTATAAGACCGGATGAGTCGTTGTTGACGAACTTTTCTTGGTACTGACCGCTTCGATTTCATTGCATTGTCCTCTTGACTGTTTTGTCCGATGGGTCATCGTCCTCTTCTTGAGGTTCCTTTAATTTACGCGGGGCGTATCTGAGTTCTGTAGCGTGGTCGTGCCAAGTACCTGAAACTTCATTAAAAGAGGAGCCGAATGATGTCCTCAACCTGGTACTGGGAACGATCAGAATGTTCTTTGATTTACCTGCTGTGAATTCTGCAGAAGCTAGATAAATGAAAACAACCTTGGATGTTGAAAAGTGGACTGTAATTTGTATTTGGTAAATGTAATATGATTTGGTAGAATTACTAGCTTTTCGGTTACTAATATTGTTATTTAGGTTATTGTTCGACCTATGTATTAAAGTTGGAGTAATGTTTGATGGATCGTAAATCCATCTATGTCATCGATGACTACTCGGACGTAGTCCTCTTTTGGATCGTGAATCCTTCTATGTCATCGATGACACTTGAACGTAGTTCTAATTTGGATCGTAAATCCATATGCGTTCCACTCGTAAGAAACGCAAAAAATGTTATTTTATTTATATTGGAGTTGTAGTATGGGAAAAAACAGGAAATGTATATTATTTTATTTTATTTTCCGCCGATTACAAAAGCCAAATTAATTAAATAAAGCAGAAGCTAGTTTTCAGGTAGTTCACCAAGGTAATGAACTATCCAACCAGTACGGTTCACATATGTCTGCCCGATGTGAAACTCTGGAAATAGATATGTGGTAAGCATATTCTACTTGACCACGACGTCTTCGTTTTTCAGAAGCACATTTGCCAGAGTTCCAATTATATGAAGTGCTCCATCCCTTTGATTATCATCAGCGCTTGGTGATGTAACAACCTGCTTCACGCTTCCCATTGTTGTTATCAGGTTCTAATTGAATAGCTTTCGTATAGGCGTCTATGGCTTCATCGTACTTTCCTGTATTGATTCGGCCATATGCTTTGCTGTAATTTGGATTGTAGAACAATGCAGAGTTGCAGTCTTTAATCGCACGATCATTTTCTGTTACACGGATATATACTGCAGCTCGATTACAGTAGAATATTTGGTTGTTCGGATCGAAACTGATGGCCCGGTTGTCTTGGACTACCGCTTCTTGATACTTGCGTTCCTTCATCAGGCGGTTGCCTTCATTCTTAATCTGTTCGGCTGTTTCAAGGGATTGTGGATTGCGTTTGATAAACATTGATTGGAACATTTCGAATAGATCTAACTTTGTGGTCTTGTTTGTAATTGCCGTTATTGATTCCAAATCAATGTCTGCACTCAGTTCAATTAGAAACTAGAACAGTCCCGAACAAATATGTCTTCTCCATTTTATCACTCCAATATTGTTACTTCTTTAATGTTCTTGTTTGAATAAAACTTCTCTTTAGTTCAATAAATGACAATTGCTACCCGGCGGTAGACAATATCGCCGAAAGTTAAACACCTTTATGCACACACCACACGACACTTTTATTTAAGATCACTTGGATCTCTTAAATTAAATGATATATCAAATTATATATTATATTAATTGCCACCTACCTTGGTTACTGGAGATAGTTCCCTCGTTGAGACTTGTGAACGTAATCCCATGGACATAATCCAATTTCCTGTTCGTTGATAGTTCCCTCGTTG
Source organism: Microdon myrmicae (assembly GCA_963931805.1). Lineage (NCBI taxonomy): Eukaryota > Metazoa > Arthropoda > Insecta > Diptera > Syrphidae > Microdon > Microdon myrmicae. The sequence continues at coordinate 205,892,134 of OZ007497.1, forward strand.
AGGATGTCCGTTCGTTGATGTGTGTCGGACGTGATCCGATGGACGTAATCCAATTGTTGGCGCTTGGATTCTTGCGCCGACTTCTTGCTCGGATGTTATACATCCGGCTCGAGGGACCATAATGCTTAGCCAGCTGGGAACCGCAACTCCGATGCTGCCGATGGTTCGCCAACTGGGAAACAGCAAAAGGGGGTTGTTTCTGCGTCGAGCAGAACAGCAAATAATGGCGTTGTTGCCCAGCGAATGACTGCCGCATTGGGCAGTAATTAAACACATTTTTTAAACATACATTAATTTAACTTTATTTACGATTTAAATTTTATTGATGAAAACGATTTAAAGCACGTTGACAAGTAAACGATTAGAGTTATATAGTCTGTCTGATCTAACAACGTTATGAAAAAAACAGATGCTGAAAGCACCGTATACAAAATCAAAATTTTAGCTTTAACATCAAAAACAAACTGTGTAAGAAAACAGTAAAAATAAGCACTGCCTAAAAACAGTAACATGGAAAACATCACATGAATAGACAATTTTGCTTTTTCTATTCAGCAATAGGTGGCGTTCCGTGTGGTATGTTTTTTCCGACTGGTATAAGATATGATACATGTTGCGGAACTGCAACAACCTTAAATGCTTCACACATCAAATAGATCAAATTTATATAACCTAAAAGTCCCTGTAAAAGAATTCTTACCTTTCATGCATTTCTTCGCATACAAATTCCCTACAAGAATTCTTTCCATTATACAGGAGCATGAAACAAAACCTATTCGATACCTTCGGTTGCCAGGCAAATTCCAACCTTCCCACACCTGCACGGCAATCTCCCGGCAGCAAAAACATTTCCTTCCCAAGGATAGTTAATGTTTTCAATGCATTACCTGGAAATGCCTCCAAAGAATTTTATCCTACATGGGCATTCATACATGTATCAATGCATCTCTGCATTAGCGACCCAGAACCGAATTTCCAATTAGTGTAGATATTCACACTAGAGTACGATCCTGGCGTCGCCATAGATGCCATGTACAATTGACACAGATGGTATATACAAACCGTCATTGTGTAATCATCTGAATTGCTTCGCAATGACTTGCAACTATCGATACAGCTGCAAGCACTTTACCCAGAAATGCTCCTTTGTTTGAATCTCCAAACAATCATCGACTTCGCGCATAGCCGCCGGATTGAATTCAAAGCATAAACAATGCAAATATAGAATCTGTTTCCCACAAACGAATTTCCCTGCATAAACAAATGCAAGCAAGGGATTTGTTGCGTCCGCCAACCCATTAGCCCCTTTTCCAATGTCTATTCATATATTTACACAAGGGCATCACTCATCTAAGACTTTTATGATGCCCTCGTCTCATCTTTTCTCTTACCACATTTCTTTGAAGCATCGTCGTCTATTTATTTAGACGCGATGCACTTCATAGACAACGATCTTCTCGATCCCTTTGTCCTTGCCGCCTGCCTGCTTTGTTTTGCCATTGTCTTCGCGCATGGGTAAACAACACAGATCTAAACGATCGAACACATACCACCAAGATCTTTATTACAAGATCTGGTTTTCTGTTCCACAAAGAGAGACTTTACATCTCTCTTGTGGTAAGTAAAACATATCCTAAGTGGAGAGGATATCTACCACCACACCACCAAACTCACCCCAAACGAGGGTTGAATCAATGGGTCTTATTACATCCGCAGACCAGCACGGTCGTGCCGCTCCCGCTCTCCGTCGCGCGGCGGAGAAGCCTAGTTCGTGTCGAGATAGGAGTGTTTCACCGTGTTTGAAATTTATAAGAAATCAATTTAATATTAATAATAAGTTTAAGTGAAGTATAAAAACACTAACATATTTGATAATGGCTGAGAACAAAGTGGTTTTTATTAAGAGAATTATCCTTCACAATTTTAATAACGAAAGTGAAATAAACTAACAATTAATTAAGAACAACTTGTGTTTTAATTGCTATCTGGTGGACAGTGTTTTCCCTTACTCCCGGTTGTGGACAAACGTGGCGGCGTTTCGTCCTTTTGGTTCGGCGTTTTACTTGGTGGAACATTATGATGGGGGAGGAAGATGAACGGAGTGCCCATACCTGGCACGATACTTCCTCCCCACAGAACCTCTTCGTGTGGCTGCTAAAACTCGACTGGGGGGGTGAACCGACTCTAGCGTGTGAGCACGAAGCGGTGGTTGGATATCAACTGACTGTTAAAGGTAAGGAAAAGTTCGTCGCGTCGTGGCAGTGGAGTCATAGCTAAATAATCTCACTGCCACTTATTAGGAACTTGAAAGGGGTTGCTATGCTTGCACCGGGAAATCAGTTCCAGCGAATTACTGCCGTATAGGCTGAGTTAGATTCCTCTGTCGCTATGTGTACTGAGAAATCGGTTTTGGAAACACGACCAAGTATGGGCATGAGTTGTCGGTTAGACAAAGGGGTGTGGGTCTTGGTTGTTTCGCGGAAATGCAACGCATCGTGCTGGTGACGCCAGTAAGGAGAATTGGTATTGGGTAGGATGGGAGCTGAAATGATTTTCGGTGAAACTAAATGTTACTTGGTTACAAGCGAGGGAATAGTTTAAGCAGGAAGTGAGCCGGAATGATTTTCGGGGGAAATTAGAACTGCTTGGTTGCAAGCAAGAAATATAATTTAAATAGGAAATTAACCGAAGTGGTTTTTGGGAAAAATTATACGCGGTTTGATGTAGTTTGGGGGAGATGATTAGTATTCCGTTGTAAATTCGAATATGCATTTTATTGCAGTTTGGGAAATGGGTTCTTGTTAAGTTTGGGGATGTATGCAATTGTAGATTTGGGGACGGATGCTGTTGCATATTGGGATGTGTTCTTTGCATGTTTGCGAATGGATTACAGTTAGGTAGGGACTGTGGGTTGGTTCTCCATGTGATATAGAGAACCCCCACAGGACGTCAGTCACAAATTCAAAGGATAAGGCTGATGTGTTCGCGAATTTATTTTCCGCGAATTTAAACCTCGATCCCGGCCTTTTCGAATCACCTGTGATCGCCTCAGTACGGTCTTCCATGCGGCATGTGAGATTTCGTCCGCGTACTATTCAACGCATTCTACGTGAACGGGACTGTAAGAAGGCAACCGGCCCGTATGGAATAAGCAATAGTCCTTCAGAACTGTGCTCCAGAACTATCGCCGGTTCTTGGCAGACTCCTCCGCTCATCTTATGCACGGAGGACCTCTCCCGCCTGCTGGAAAATCGCTCGAGTTCAGCCAATCCCAAAGACGGGAAAAAAGTGTCTCCCACAAAATTACAGTCCGATAGCACTGTGGCGATTTCCCCCGACGCCACTGCCCGCCTCACATTTTCAACGGGAGCACCCCATAAGAGGGGCATGAACCCAGGCGACGGTGCATTGTCCGAATTTATCGGGCATGCGGTTGATACGCTATGGAGCGTGGTTTTCGTGCCACACCATGGGGGCGGAAACAACAAAAACCTGGTCGTCGAAAAGCATCAAATTCTATTGGGAATAAGAGCAAAATTTCCCGTAAGGAAGAATGACTTGTTTGTGTGTAGCACAACATGAAGATCCGATGGAATTTGCCCAACATGCAGCACCGCCGGGGAAGTTCCAACCGACGCCAACGGCCAACGGAAATATTCCAATTTTGGTTCCCGCCAACATGCACCCCTTCTCGAGTGGAGAAAACGGTCGCATCCTCAACCAACGGATCAATCGAGATATGCGGACAAGAATATTTTCGATCCAGCACCGTCATACACAAGCAGCCTGCCCCCTTTTCATCGGCGAAACACGGCAGGCATTTCGGTAGCAAAAACCAACCTACAGGCAAGTAATAACATGCTTGCCTACAAGAGAAACCAACACAAGGAATAGCCACCTGCACCAATTGCACAACGATCGATATGCGATCTACGGCGATCCTAAGTGTGGTCGCGATCGTATAAACGTTCGTTGTTCATATGTAAGATTCACCAAGCGAAATGTGCACGATTAGCAATAATGCTTTACGCAGTCGTGATCGTGTACACATTTCAACCCCTGTACGAACTTGCAATCATGTAAATTCATGTCCCATGTCTGCATACTAGGGGATACACACGTAAGCGGCAGACGCGATTATCGTGTGTATGTTTTCACCCTTTCCTTTTTTCTTGTTCTCCTGGCCAAAGCTAAAAGCGCACCATATATGGTAGTCGAAGCAATGGTCGGGATTTATTTTGGGGTCTAGCGCTGTGTGTGCAAAATGAAAGAGAAAAAAAAAAAAAAAAAAAAAAAAAAAGGATTGCATATGAGGTAACCCTTGTGAATTAGTATGAATTAAGAAATTAGTCGTTGAGAAAAATTGAAGGGTGTCAGTTAACCGTCGTGGTGCGCCATATGCTTAAGATAAATATTTACCGTGTTTTGTGTAACAAAAGTTTTTCCTGTGTTATACACGACATTGAATGTTAAGAATACAACGCACTTTTGTTACTCATCTATAGTGTAAAAATGTTTAAATAAGAACTAATAATAAAAATAAATATCTACGGAGTATTGCGAACCTATTCGTTCTAAACCAAGTGTGACTTTTATTTGGATAATAAGTTTGTGTAAGAAGGAGTTTCATATCTAGTGGAGTCAGATATAGGACGGAACCAGTGGGCAAACGTGGCTAACCTGTGCCCCTGTGGCACCCTGATTGACACGCCACGTAATAACAATCACCATAGCACTACTGTCTATGTTATCTAAGGTGATGGAAAAAGTCATCAATACTGAGTTAATTAAGTATTTGGAGTGCAACGGACTTCTGAATGATCGTGAATACGGATTCCAAGGCTTTTGAACGCGTCTGGCACCGGCATTGGTGAGCAAATTTCGTTCATATAGACTTTCCCAGCAGCTTTGCGACTGGACAAAGAGCTTCCTCGAAAATCGATCGATTCGGGTTGTTGTGGACGGCGAGTGTTCGGATCTGTATCCTGTTAATTCGGGGGTGCCCCAGGGCTCAATTTTGGTTCCAACCTTGTTTTTGCTTCACATAAATGATTTGTTGGAGACAACGGATAACAAAGTGTTCAGTTTTGGGGATTATAGTACGTTTGTTTCCTCCTTTTCGAGTGTTCGCCCGATTGATGCATCTACGTCACACCAGCTGAGATGTAGACAGATTGACTCTCTGAATCAGGATCTAGATAAGGCCATGCAGTGGGGAAGGGCCAATCTCGTGGACTTCAATGCAGCGAAGTCACAATATACAACATTCACGAAGAAAAGTTGATCATCGGCTCCACAGCTGATGATGAGTGGCCAGGCCCTTGAATCTGGAGAAAGCTTGAAATTGCTCGGCGTCACGGTCTGCGGGAATGTATCGTGGCATAAACACGAGTCGAGCATCACCAGGTCAACCTCAGGAAAACTGAACTATCTTTTTAGAGCCAACAAATTTTTGCTCAGGCCCAACTTCTCCTGTATAAATCCCAAATTAGACCGGCGCTCGAATATTCCTCTCATGTTTGGAGTTCCGCTCCTAAACATACCCTCGACCTACTTAATAGCATACAGAGGCGAGCGATCTGCCTGATTGGGGATTCGGCACTGACGTCGGGACTACAGTCGCTATCACATCGAGGGCGCGTAGCCGAACTCTGTCTGTTTTACAGATATTATTACAGGTACTGTTTTTCGGAAATGAGTGGTATTGTTCCGCGCTAGCTGCACTACATATTTGGATTAAACAGCCACACCACGAAACTTCTCGCTTCTTACCTCTCTGGTAGGAAATTCATGGCCAAAATAAATTCTTCTCTGTCCTAATCGTATAATATAACCGCAGGGGTTCCAGAAGGTTCAATTCTTGGACCACTATGATACCTCTTCTATACTTCAGATATACCGCAGCCTCAATCACCCAATACCGTAATGTTGAATTACGCTGATGACACCACAGACTACTCCAGGAGCAAGTTTGTAAAGAGGCAAGAGGCCCCACATCCTCCCAAATCTATCATGGAATAAATAGAAAATTCGCCCAAATCCTGATAAAACCCAACTTAAAGTGTTAAGGACAAAAATGAGCACTGCACAAACAACCTCAGGCGCACCAACAACAAAATTAGAGTCAAATTAAATAACACCCAGATAAAACCTTCCAAAACTTTAAAATATCTGGGAATAACCTTTGTTATGGAACTCGACTCCGTACCGTCACCCAACATCCACTAATATTCAAGAATTTCCTCTCGCTGCCTGTAAAATATCAATATCGTCAAGTAGCTAATTGATGCAAATTTTACTTGGTAAGAAAAATAAAAATTAAGGGCGTTGGCGCCCAATATATAATTAAACGTCAACGGCAAAATAATAAAAAAAAAAAATAATCATCGAAAAATGTTCCAAGCGATAAGACCTTGTGGGGTACGTTTAGTCCGGGCGCCGCCATGGGCGCTGAGTTCTCTAAACTTCCACAATTCCACAACTGACGTTCACTGAGAATTGTTCGCAACCGAGGCCGAACCCCAAGCCAAGAGAAAAATAAATTTTAAATTTTATTACATAATATTCGATACAAGTTGGCAGAGGCGTACACTGCAATGAATTTGATAGTCCAGCTTTATTGTATAAACATATAATATCAAATACGGAGCTTTAGGCTCCGTGAAATGGTCGGGAGAAATCCCTGGCCATCTTTCGGAGCTTGGCTGATGGACCGGTTCGAGAAAAGGTTGGTTAGGTGGTAGTCGGTCCCAAGGTGAGATACCACCCCGTCACGAGAGAAATCTTCGACGGTGTTTCGAATGTGTGGCTGATGGCCCGGACTGACACGGGGATAAGTCATGATGGTGTCTTCTGATATAAAGAATTCCGGAGGTAAACTAGTCTCCCATTCGGATCTCCGGGGGGGACTATGTCAGGGGAAACATCATGCAGATATCATGATAAATAATGGAACTTTGAGAGGTTCGTCATCGCATAACCGGGCTAGCTCTCGAGGCTCGGCCCACGCTCGACTGGTGACGGCATTTTGTAACATCGGGGGCATCGGTTTCACCAATACTAATGTAAACGCCGTCCACCAATATTTGCAAACAACGAAACCTGATATCCTTGCCCTAACTGAGACCCAGGTCGATTCGTCAACTGATTCGACATATCTTCGTTGCTCAGGATACGACTTACATTCGGGATTCCGTTTTAAGGGCGGTGTCTGCGTCTTCGCACGGTCCGATCTGGCTTGCCAGAGGATGGAGGCGTTGGAACCCAATAATATGGACATCATATGGTTTAGGGTCGTACTGAGGAATTCCATTAAATTTCTTTGTTGTCTTTACCGCTCCCCGAATGACGATCGACCGGCGACATTTTTCGAACATCTTTCATATACCGTCGACTGGATACAGATCAACCACCCAGCTCCTGAAATTATTGTCCTTGGCGATTTTAATGTGCAAAATTCCGACTGGTTGTTACATTCTAACAGAACCGACGAGGCTGGGAGGCTGGCGGAGATGTTTGCTGTAAGCCACAACTTGACTCAACTCGTGGGGGAGCCAACGCGAGTGCCGGATGCCCGAGGCGATTATGCGAACACCCTGGATCTGTTTTTGACATCCGAACCGAGTATTTATACCGTAGAGGTTTCTGCGCCACTGGGAAACTCAGATCACTGCTTGGTATCTGTCGCGCAAGCACTTGCATACCAAGCGAATAACCGACCTAGGCAGCTTCGCCATGTATGGAAGTATGGGGCCGCTAACTGGGACGATATGCGAGATTTCTTCGCATACTTTCCATGGTCCGAGATGTGCTTCGGAAACTCCGATGTTAACGCTTGCGCGGAGTCGGTGTCAGAGATTATTCTTCTGGGGATGGAGATGTATATTCCACATTCCATCAAACGAAGTTCGTCTGATAAACCTTGGTTTGACAAAAAATGCGAGCTGATTACAGCGGCAAAAAATAGAGCTTTTAAGCAATGGCGCTCCAATCCCACCGATGTTAACAGAACGAATTTTGTTAGAATGAGAAACGTGTGCAACCAGGCGATTGATACCCCGAAGAAGGCTCACAACGACAGGGTGATCAATAAGCTCCTTCGCTGCCCAACTGGTTCGCGCTCCTTCTGGTCAATGGCAAAGGCTGTCAGCAGTAACTTTGCTCCCTCCTCTTTCCCTCCGTTGATGACAGACAGCGGGACGTTAGTCACGAATCCAAAGGATAAAGCTAATGTGTTCGCGAATTTATTTTCCGCGAATTCAAATCTCGATCCCGGCCTTTTGCAGCCACCCGTGATCTCGCCGGTACAGTCTTCAATGCGGGATGTGAGATTTCGTCCGCGCACTATTCAGCGCATTCTACGTGAACTGGATTGTAGGAAGGCAACCGGCCCGGACGGAATACCAGCAATAGTCCTTAAGAACTGTGCTCCAGAACTATCGCCGGTTCTTGGCAGACTCTTCCGCTTATCTTATGCACGGAGGACCTTTCCTGCCTGCTGGAAAATCGCTCGAGTTCAGCCAATCCCAAAGACGGGAAAAAAGTGTCTCCCACAAAATTACCGTCCGATAGCATTACTGTCTATTTTGTCTAAGGTAATGGAAAAAGTCATCAATACAGAGTTGGTTAAGTATTTGGAGTGCAACGGACTTCTGAATGATCGTCAATACGGATTCCGTGGCAGACGGTCCACGGGAGACCTTTTGACACTTATAACCGTTATATGGACATCTGCGATTGAGCGGCATGATGAGTCAAGGTCGGTCGCATTGGATATCTCCAAGGCTTTTGACCGCGTCTGGCACGGGGCATTGCTGAGCAAACTTCGTTCATATGGACTTTCCCAACAGCTTTGCGACTGGACAAGGAGCTTCCTCGAGAATCGATCGATCCGGGTTGTTGTGGACCGCGAGTGTTCGGATCTGTATCCTGTTAATTCGGGGGTGCCCCAGGGTTCTATTTTGGCTCCAACCTTGTTCTTGCTTCACATAAATGATTTGTTGGAGACAACGGATAACAAAGTGTTCAGTTTTGCGGATGATAGTACGCTTGTTTCCTCCTTTTCGAGTGATCGGCCGATTGGTGCATCAACGTCGCACCAGCTGAGATGTAGACAGATTGACTCTCTGAACCAGGATTTAGATAAACGCACTTTGTTAAAAAAAAAAAATTGGAGATTTCATTCTTGAGTTTGTATCCCCGTGAAAGTTGCAAGTGTATGTACGCGGAAGTGTTTTTCGGATTCAAATAGGAATAGCAAAAGCCTCGCATTAACTACGGCCGGTCGTCGTAAGTAGTTTTCGACATATCGTACGATTAATTGTCGAGGTCAATAACCGAAGAGAGAAGTTATTATCGCGACAGCGAATTTATTGCGCCACCGGCATTCACCATCGACGTTCTCTGCAAATCCTGCGAGTTCTCCAATCTGTCACTCTTTCTGAGATGCAGGTAAGCGATTTACTTTTAACAAATACGATTTCCAATGCAGCAAGTTCCTGTGACCTATTCTGTCCACAAAAATGGAATTTTGGGAAAAGCCTGATTCGTGCTAGTCCTTTAAGGGGGTATTCTGGTCTAGACGCACGAATGTAACGCAATTTTTGAAGTGCTGTAGGAAAAAGCAATCAATATTTTTACTATTCATCTTTTTATAAGATGTTTATTAATATTTCGAGAATACAGTAAAAAAAATTGAAAGTAAAAAATTCAAAATTCAAAAAGTTAGCAACTGATGATTTGTTGGAGACAACGGATAACAAAGTGTTCAGTTTTGCGGATGATAGTACGCTTGTTTCCTCCTTTTCGAGTGATCGGCCGATTGGTGCATCTACGTCGCACCAGTTGAGATGTAGACAGATTGACTCTCTGAATCAGGATCTAGATAAAGTCCTGCAGTGGGGGAAGGCCAATCTTGTCGACTTCAACGCAACGAAGACCCAGTATACAACATTCACAAAGAAAACCGGATCATCGGTTCCACAGCTGATGATGAATGGCCGGGCCCTCGAGGCTGGGGAAAGTTTGAGATTGCTCGGCGTCACGGTCTGTGGGAATGTATCATGGCATAAACACGTATCGGGTATCGCCAGATCAGCCTCAGGAAAACTGAGTTATCTTTTTAGAGCCAAGAAATATTTTACTCCGGCCCAACTTCTTCTCCTATATAAATCTCAAATTAGACCCGCGCTCGAATATTGCTCTCATGTTTGGAGCTCGGCTCCTAAACATACCCTCGACCTACTTGAGAGCGTACAAAGACGAGCGATCCGCCTGATCGGGGACTCGGCGCTGACGTCGGGACTACAGTCGCTATCACATCGAAGGCGTGTGGCCGACCTCTGTCTGTTCTACAGATATTATCACGGGTGCTGTTCTTCGGAGATTCTTGGCATTGTTCCACGCAATTCGGCCTATATGCGCTCCACAAGACAATCCGACGGATCGCACCCGTTTGTGGTTCATCTCCCGACAGCGCGAACATCCCTATATCAGAACTCGTTCCGTTACAGAGCGGGGAAGCTGTGGAACTCCTTTCCCACGCGAGTGTTCCCGGAGCGCTACAACCTGCAACTGTTCAAAAAGAACTGCAACAGTTATTTGATGGCATCTCGGGGCGCCCACTCGGTGCTATAGGTTCGCCTCTCCCGAGAGAAGTCTAATAAAAAAAAAAAAAAAAAACGACTTAACGTATGTGCACATTGAATCGTATTTGTTAGGCCAGATTGATTGTTTAAACATATAACATTAAATACGGCTTAACGTACGTGCGCACTGAATTGTATTTGTTAATCCAGATTTATTGTGTAAACATATAATAGTAATGCGATTTAACATACGTGCATCCTCACTACTTCGACACGCGGCGTTTAAAGGAAGCGCCTCGCGACCCTTGTTGTGTGCGCGCGACTAGGGGTGAAAGCTGACTCTACTATTTTACGACAGTGAAAAGGGGACTCAATGGCACAACCGTAGGACTCGACTCCTCCGGGGGTGAAAACGGCTCTCGTCGCGTAGGCTGATGAAACTCGACTGACTAGGGGCAAGAATCTATTCATTGTGTCGTAGCAGTGGAGTCATCGCTAAGTAGACTCACTGCCACTTACTAGGAATGTGAAGGAGAGTTGCTACGCGTGCATAGGGAATTTGTTTCGGGGAATTCCTGCTATACAGGCTGAGCTAGATTCCTCGGTTGCTGTGTATACTGAGAAATCGGTTTCGGGGGCATGACCAAGTATAGGCATGAGTTGTCGGTTATACAACGGAGCGTGGGTCTTGGTCGTTGTGATGGTTGTTTCGCGGAAATGCAACGCATCGTTGGTGACTAATCAGTAAGGAGAATTGGTATTATTTCAGATGGTTTAGGTGGGATGGGAGCCGAAATGGTTTTCGGGGAAACTAAATGTTGCTTGGTTACAAGCGAAGGAAATGGTTTAAGCAGAAAATTAACCGAAGTGGTTTTTGGGAAAAATGTATGCGGTTTGATGTAGGTGAGGGAGATGATTTATATTCTGTTGTATGCTTTGAAAATGCATTTTATTACAGATTGGGGAATGGATTCTTTTGTAAGTTTGGTCGAAGTTGGTTGGAATTGTGGGTTAGTCCTCCGTGTGGTAGAGAGAACCCCACAACCTAATTATAAAAACGAACTTTACGAAAAATATATAACGAGTCATCGACATAACCGCTGCGAGTGAACATTTACACTACCGGTAATACAAAGACACACCCGAAACAAACAATCCATCAGCGAATAGGGACAAAAAATCCATCAGTGAACAGGCGGAGTTAAGAACTCAACACCCCCTGCAACCGGAATACCAGTACCAACGACCGACGAAGAGGTCCACTTGAGAACGTCAAGTAAGTCGTATACCTATTTCACATTTCAATTTTATCATTAATTTAAATTGTTAAATATCGTACAACAATTTTAAATCGTATACCTATTTCACATCCCAATATTATCATTTAGTTTAAATTGTTAAATATCATGCAATTCCTTTTCCAATGACCTTTCATTCTCCACCCACAAAAAAAAATACTTTACGTAAAGACACAATACAACTGAATCTCTGTAGAAGAGTGATGTGTAAACCTAACGGTCTCTCCCACAAAGTCAAGCTGCTCATATATAAACAAATAATCAGACCCACACTCACATATGCGTGTCCACTGTGGGATCATATAACACCGGCCAAATGGAGAAGCCACGTACTTTCGAAAGGAAATGCTTCAGGCTGGTGACTGGCCTCAAACGACAACCCTACTCTTACAAATATTACAATAACAGTTTGCTATACAATGCTGCTGATATTAGCGGTCTCGATAGACATTTCCTAGAGCTGTCTATCAAATTTATTGAAAACCTCCCAAATATTCCCAATCGCATAATAACTTCACTACTACCAACTCATCTATATAACAGGGCTTACTACTTGAATTTGCTCCAGACCAAAACTCTCTTCACCTCTGGAATATTGGTTAATGGCTCTAACGAGGTAGTGTACCATAACACCGAGCTTGCACCCAATCAGTTCAAATACTGTAACATACAACCATTCTCCAACATTCTGCGTTTTAACGAACAACCGGAAAGAGTTATCCCACCCGAAACCACTAACTGACCATATCCCAGGCCAACCTACCCCCTTAACCATCAATCCCTATATTCTCCAATTCACATTACATATTGAACTTATTATAATATTAATTAGATTAATCTAGATTAAGTTAGAATTAAGTTAAGTATTAGATAAGATTAAATTCAAAAATAAAAATCCTGGTTTTCTGACCTTTTCCAGGAAAACTGTCAATATTAAAACCTGTAATGCTCAAATAGTTATTCACACATTCTTTCGACATGTTAAGTGAAGCACACTCTCGGTCACCCTCAGACACAAAGGAGAGTAACGGCTGAATTGGCGTGGAGTCGACGTGGCACTACGTAGGTCTCGCTCACACGTAGAACGAGTACCGACGCCGGATCTTTCACTCCAATTTCGTTTGACACACACCTCATGTGTGGCCAATTGGCGGGAATACTCTTCCACTTGGATATCGCGTAAGACTAATGAATGACCTTGCCCGGAAAAAACAAATCGTTATGGAAAAATTTAACAAGCCTCAGGACTTGCTAAATAAGGCCAAGACCGGTTCCCAGTTGTAGTGCCGATGATCATGATGATGGATATCGCTCGCCACCTAGACCGGACGTCTCAAGAAGAAAGGAACATCAGGCACCGCCAGGGCTTCCAACGACAGCTGCCTCATCGACGCCAGCTGCAATCGCCTCTACGACGATATCGATTTACTATTACTACTATTTATTGGCATGTAGGAACCCGGAAGTTCATGACTGTGCACTCTTCTTCCACGCTTGACCATCCGATCCGATCTCCTCAAGGTCAAATCTAACATTGTCCTCCCATCTCCGTCGCGGCCGTCCTACCGGTCTCTTTCCCGTTGGTCTACCGTCAAGAATTATACGCCCTATCGTTGCCCATTCGCGCCACATGTCCGGCCCATCTTAATCTTCGCGACTTAATTACTCTCACTATTGTAGGTTTCGATCACTTTATTGTTTTTCAAAATATTCCCCATGAAGATCTATACACTTTTGCATGCGTTTGAACCAATTGTCGAAGCACTTTTGCCACTCTGATTGAGGTATCTCCAATACATGCATTCTGAATGCAGCAACCGCTTCTTCAGGTGTCGAAAAACGTTGACCTCTCAGTTTGTTTTTTACGTACGGGAATAAAAAGAAGTCATTCGGTGCCAAGTCAGGACTATACGGCGGATGACCCATCAAATGCAGTTGTCGCAGCCGATGTGTGAGAGCTCGCATTGTCGTGGTGAAGAGTGATCCGTCTTCGGCGGTTGGTTTTCCTGATTTCTTGGAAGACAACAGGCAAACAAATGGTTGTGTACCACTCAGAATTGACTGTTCTGCGTTGTTCTAGTGGTACGGTTGCGACATGTCCAGTTTTTCCGAAAAAACAGGCGACCATTTGCTTGGAAGTGCTTCGTGCGCGAACAACTTTTGTTGGATTTGGCTCATCTTGAAACACTCAGACAGTCGACTGCTGTTTACTTTCGGGCTCATACGCGTAAATCCACGATTCATCACCTGTCACGATGTCATAGACGTGTTTCGAAGCACCGCGACCGTATTTTTTGAACATTTCTTTCGACCAATTGACACGAGCCTTTTTTTGGGCGATTGACAAATTGTGTGGGATCCAACGCGAACACATTTTTTTGACAGTCAAATGTTTATGCAATATTGAATGTATGCTGGTCCCACTAACGCCTAAGGTTGTCTCAATCTCACGATATGTCACATGACGATCTTGCAATATCAGTTCACGCACAGCATCAATGGTTTTCGGAACAACAACTGATTTTGGACGACCTTCACGAAATTCATCTTGGAGTGAACTACGACCACGATTGAATTCACCATACCATCGATAAACACTGGTCCTTGATGGAGCTTCATCGCCAGAAATTGAATTAAGCTCATCCATGCACTGTTGCTGAGCTAATCCACGCTGAAAGTTGTAAAAAATAATCGCACGAAAATGTTGACGATTTAATTCCATTTTTGGGCCGAGATGAATCTTTTAAGTTACTGTAAACAACACAAATAGCGCTCGTATGTCGAAACGTTCTGAGTGCGTATAACCTCAAAAATGTCCAACTTTACGACAGAGCTGTCAATTGCCGGATTGCAACACTAGGGTTGCAAATCCCGAAACATAAGAGGCAACCCTCGTATAACTCGCCCTTGTACTCGAGCACAAGGTTAAAAAGACACGGTGAGAGGCCACCCCCTATTTTAGTCCGTCGCGGATTTCAAATGGTTCTGAGAGGCGGTTTTCTATTCTAACTCGCCCATTGATTTCATTTATGCAGATTTGAATGAGGGCGGCATATTTTATCGGGATTTCCAGCTCAACTCCAATATGGCAGTCTTTGCTTTGCGACTTTTTTGAAGTCAACGAACAGTTGATGGGCCGTCTCTCCGTATTCCCACTTCTTTCCCCGCAGTTGTCTTAATGTGAACATTTGGTCGCTTGTTGACCGGTTCCTACGGAATCCGCATTGGTAGTCTTCCAGTATTTCTTTTGCGTACGGTGTGATTCTCGCCAGTATAACATTTGTTAGTATTTTGTATGTGATTGGGAGCAATGATATTCCTCTGTAGTTTTCGCAGTCAAGCTTCTCCTCCATGCTTCACAAGCTCTGTCGGTATACAGTCGACTCCGGGAGCCTTGTTGTTTTTCAATCGATTTATTGCGTCTACAACTTCGTTGAAAAAGGGCTCTATGATCTGGGACTCGGATGTATTGTTACAGACCGACCTCGCGTCCAGGTCCCCCCTAACATCCACACTTTGCATAAACTACTTTGTGCAAATTCTACATGGTAGAGAAAATAATAAAAAACGGCGTTGGCGCCGGATACAAATTAAACGTCAACCGCAAATAAAAATGTATTTGACATTCGACGTAAAGCTTCGCAACATTACGCACGAGCAGTCATAAATTAAAATTCAAGAAGGACACAGTATCAAAATAAGTCATACAGGAAGAATTATATGAAGAAATAATAACTAACTGGACTGAAGCTGAACAGGGGAGCACGACGCTCAACGCCCCCTGCACCCAGTCGCCGAAACCACCAGCAGTTGACAAGCAGATACTGCCGCGACCGATCAACGGTCAATCAAGAATTACGAAGTAAGCACTTTCCTTTAACTTACCATTCAAATATATTAAATATATTAAATATTAAATTGTTAAATAAATAACCATAACATTATTTGTGGTTGATGGGTACGTACATTGAGCAGGTTTTCAAAGTACTGCTTCCATCTTGTCACGATATTGTTTGTTTCTGTCACCAGACAGCCGTTTGTGTCTCGAATTATTCTGGCCCTCCCTCGGTATCCATTTCTAATTGAATTTATGCCGGCATACATACCTCTGATGTTCTTTGCTCTGGCATTTTCTAGAATTTTCTCGATTCGATTATTCGCCCATTCTTGATTTTTCCATTTGAAAAACCCGTTGTGTCTTTCCGAATTGTCGCGTATCTTCCTGCGTTGACTTCATCATGTCTTTGTAAGTGGAATATTCTGAGGCGTTTACGTTCTTCGCCCTGCACCCATCGTCAAACCAAGGTTTGGATTTAATTATTTTCTTAAATCCTAATACCTCTTGGGTTGTTTGTTTGACTGTGTCTGTGATCGATGCCCATTTAGTGCCCGGATTATTGGTTTCCTCTTCCCCACTACTCCCATCATCTAGGATGGTAAATCTATTCGTTAGTTCTTCTTGATATTCAGCTCTTTTGCGCAGGTCTTTTAGTTTATCAATGTCGAACTTTTTGCTCGTCTCCCGTGACTGCCCATGTGGATTTGCTGCGAGACGACTTCTAATTTTGTCCATCACTAGAAGGTGATCGGAGTCGCAATTTTCTCCTCTATATGATCTTACGTCGAGGATATTGGAGTGGTGTCTTTTGACTATGAGGAAGTGGTCTATTTGGTTACGCGTTACGCCGTCGGGTGATATCCATGTGGCTTTATGGATTTGCTTGTGCTTGAAGATCGTGCTTTTCACTACCAGTTTTTTTGACGCTGCGAACGTGATAATTCGAATGCCATTATCATTTGAAACGTCGTGTAGGCTTTCTTCACCTAAAGTTGGTTGGAAGATGTCTTCCTTTCCACTTTTCGCATTGAGGTTATGGGGTAGGTAGTATGTGTGCCGTCGTTGGCACTGGTTCTACGCCTATCCCACGCTGTTACCCCGTAGATTGTCACCAATGTGGAGTAAAAATTTCGGCTTAGGCTTTGCTGGGGGATATTTGCTGGCTCACTAGCCACTGTTCACAAGCGCAGAAAATAAACGCGGTAGGTGGCCTGTTTGGTAGTGCCCCTGGTCTTTTTATTATCCTCACGGTTAACCAAATTAAAACAAACAGCTCATTGAACATTACCACGAATGAGTTTAATTGTTATTTAAAGTAAATCAAAGTAAACAGCACATTGAATATTACAAAGAATGAGTTTAGGTTGCTATCCACACTACGCAGCGCAACACTCGAGGATCGCGTCTGCACCACGCAACCGTTGAAAATCGACCCGACGTTTAACGCGGAGGCACGACTTACCTCCACGGAATATGATATTAGACTAATTATTGCCACCGAAGCGACAGAATACCAAATTCTATCCACCGCTTCGATGACCAATAAGGGATGATCTTTACATACATTGGTCCCAGCAAAAGGGCGCGAAACGCATACACGATGATCGCTTCTGTTGCTCATGGGGTGTGTCCACAAGTATGCGGACCATGGATAAGCCAAATCGACAGGGGGAACACCATGAGTAATGATCTGCAGTTGGGCAAGCATCATGAACGCGATGCTTGGGTGTTTACACGATCAGCAACGGCGTACAGCATTTTCACTGATTGTGCACATATCGCTGGCGTCTGCTGATATGACTTGCCCTGCACGTGTGTGGGGGAAAATACTTTCTTCTAGTATGCATGGCAAAGTTCGAGGATTTATGTCGGTTACGTAATGTCGTAACCGAATTGGATTTTAGGAATATGCTGCGTTGTATGTAGGCATGCCCCTAGGGGAAATGCTTATAGGATGCTAATGTTTGTCGATCGGTTTACCAACCTATGTGCTTGTAGGAAAAAGGAAAAGAAGAAATATTTCCTGCATGTTTGCGGCGGAATTCGTTCGGGGATATGTGCACCGAAATGGTTCGAGTCATGTTGGTTGCTGGTGGTGCAACCAAATTGCTTTTAAGGAACATGATGCGTTTCAAGTGACCATGCCCTTGTGGAAAATACTTTTGTTGCTGATGGATTTTGCATCAGCGAAAATTATAGTTTTACAGCATTTCAGGTGATAGTTTGCGCAAACGATGGAAAGGTAAGTAGATGCTTTCCAGATTTTTGGTGCTCTAGGGAGCAGTTTATTGAATAATTGGTGGGAAGGTAAGTGGTGGCGTTCAAAGAAACCGCCACAAGGACCCCGAGCAGGATTTTAACATCGAATGATGAGATCCCATCAAATACTTCCTCTAGGGTCTCGTAGAACGTGTCCTTCGTTTCTTCGTCCTTAGATTCTGTTGGGCGTATACGTTTATAAATACATAATTGTATCATGGTCGCTGTATTTTTAGCACAGACATTCGGTCATTAATAAATTGCACATCTTTTATATGGGGCGTAATCTTCTTGCTTATGATGAAGCCGGTCCCGAGGTTATGTGTATCGGTACCTCCACACGCCAGTGTAAATCCGTTGGTTTCGATTACTTGATGTGGGAGTCGGACTTCCTGAAGCGCGACGATGTCCATTTTATATTGTTTCGCGTTTTCTACGACCGTCTGTATCGCGCCTGGTTTATATAACGTTCGAACATTCCACGTCCCAATGCGTATATCCTGCTTTTTCAGTTTTTCCCTACGTCTTCTTTTTGCCGAGTCGGTGTTTTCTTGATGATTTGCTTCCTTATGGTAGTGTCGGCTCATCACACATACGCCTACCGGGTTGTTCGTGAGATGGCTTTTTGTATATTGATTATTCATTTTTATTCCCACGAGTCTTGGGGTTTCAAATAGTCCGCTATATCAGAGCTTCTCTTTGATATGGTAAGGTCTGCTTACTGCTCTGATTCGACCCGGTGTCAGAGAGGCGCCGTTATAATACAACCGGTAAACCCCTTGCTGCAAATCACCCAATGGGCACGATGACGCATAACACCTCGGATTAGGGGTGGTAGTTCTTTGTGTGTTACTCCTCGCTAACCCGTCTGACATGGGTGGCCCTACTGGAAGCGTATGCTCCCGTCAACATAGCCTGAGCGATTCATTGTAGTTTAAGCCCCCGCACCACGTCAAGGTTTCTGCCAAACGGGGGGCGACGACATCGATTTGGCGACCAGAACCCCAAATATATATGTAAACAATTGTATCACTAGAATTATAAGTTAGCTGTAGTACATAATGTAAACGTTGATTACTGGTTAAATAAACGCACTTTGTTCAAAAAAAAATTGGAGATTTCATTCTTGAATTTGTATCCCCGTGAAAGTTGCAAGTGTATGTACGCGGAAGTGTTTTTCGGATTCAAATAGGAATAGCAAAAGTCTCGCGTTATCTACGGCCGGTCGTCGTAAGTAGTTTTCGACATATCGTACGGTTAATTGTCGAGGTCAATAACCGAAGAGAGAAGTTATTATCGCGACAGCGAATTTATTGCGCCACCGGCATTCACCATCGACGTTCTCTGCAAATCCTGCGAGTTCTCCAATCTGTCACTCTTTCTGAGATGCAGGTAAGCGATTTACTTTTAACAAATACGATTTCCAATGCAGCAAGTTCCTGTGACCTATTCTGTCCACAAAAATGGAATTTTGGGAAAAGCCTGATTCGTGCTAGTCCTTTAAGGGGGTATTCTGGTCTAGACGCACGAATGTAACGCAATTTTTGAAGTGCTGTAGGAAAAAGCAATCAATATTTTTACTATTCATCTTTTTATAAGATGTTTATTAATATTTCGAGAATACAGTAAAAAAAATTGAAAGTAAAAAATTCAAAATTCAAAAAGTTAGCAACTGATGATTTGTTGGAGACAACGGATAACAAAGTGTTCAGTTTTGCGGATGATAGTACGCTTGTTTCCTCCTTTTCGAGTGATCGGCCGATTGGTGCATCTACGTCGCACCAGTTGAGATGTAGACAGATTGACTCTCTGAATCAGGATCTAGATAAAGTCCTGCAGCGGGGGAAAGCCAATCTTGTCGACTTCAACGCAACGAAGACCCAGTATACAACATTCACAAAGAAAACTGGATCATCGGTTCCACAGCTGATGATGAGTGGCCGGGCCCTCGAGGCTGGGGAAAGTTTGAAATTGCTCGGCGTCACGGTCTGTGGGAATGTATCATGGCATAAACACGTATCGGGTATCGCCAGATCAGCCTCAGGAAAACTGAGCTATCTTTTTAGAGCCAAGAAATACTTTACTCCGGCCCAACTTCTTCTCCTATATAAATCTCAAATTAGACCCGCGCTCGAATATTGCTCTCATGTTTGGAGCTCGGCTCCTAAACATACCCTCGACCTACTTGAGAGCGTACAAAGACGAGCGATCCGCCTGATCGGGGACTCGGTGCTGACGTCGGGACTACAGTCGCTATCACATCGAAGGCGCGTGGCCGACCTCTGTCTATTTTACAGATATTATCACGGGTGCTGTTCTTCGGAGATTCTTGGCATTGTTCCACGCAATTCGGTTTATATGCGCTCCACAAGACAATCCGACGGATCGCACCCGTTTGTGGTTCATCTCCCGACGGCGCGAACATCCCTGTATCAGAACTCGTTCCGTTACAGAGCAGGGAAGCTGTGGAACTCCCTTCCCACGCGAGTGTTCCCGGAGCGTTACAACCTGCAACTGTTCAAAAAGAACTGCAACAGTTATTTGGTGGCATCTCGGGGCGCCCACTCGACGCTATAGGTTCGCCTTTCCCGAGAGAAGTCTAATAAAAAAAAAAAAAAAAAAACTGATGAAGTGGGGGATCTCAAAAAGTTAGTACGCGACCATACCCACGATTCAACCCTCCTAGCAATCTGAAAAAAAAGATTATTAATTTACAGAAATGCCTCTATCGTTGGAACTAAAAAAAGTTGAAAACATTTTTTTTAACAAAATGGCGCCTGCTTGAAAAAAAAAAATTATTTTTGTACCACTTTTTTTTAGTTTATCGAATTTTTTAAAAATAGTTAACATTGAAATTTGGGGATGAGGGTAGTTCATGCAATAGAAAAGCCTATAAAGAAGACATAGATTAAATTTGAAGTAAATCGGTTCAGTATAACTTGAAAAATCGTGGGTATTGTTTTAAAAGAGACAGTTTCGAGAAAAACGCGTTTAAAGTTTCACGTAAAGTTTTTCGCGGTCTAAGTCATGAAATGATATTTTAGGCTTACGTTTATTCAATCTGCCTTTCCTGTTGCGTACATTGGATCTTCCTCGACTTCGAAATAAGCATCTTTCGCGCTTCTCTCTTCCAACCGCGCAGTTCTGGCCTCCTTTGGTGCGTTAGACGCTCGTATCTAATGTCTTTTGTTCGATTCGTTCCGGCCGAGCCGGTTTAGGCGGCGCGTCAGCAAAACAGCCATACCTCCGAAAATAATTTAAATTTTCTAAAATCCTCTTAAAGATATATTCTTAGAGGGTTAAGTTTTGAAAATATGAAAAAAAATGATTTTTTTTCAAATTTCTAGACCGGAATACCCCCTTAACAATATGACGTCACTTTGTGATCAAATTTCGCATTTTCTATAATTCCTTTAATTGCATTTGTTAAAAAAAAACTATATTACCAGATGTAAAATATTTTCCAACCATATACGACTAAAATTTCACATACCGAGAACAAATTGAAATAATTTTCCAACCCATCACTAGAGAATCGATCGCAGATTGTATCCATTTTTCAGCACCTTCAAACCACATCCACTGGGAGAGGATATTTAAGAACAGTCCGTACAAAATTTACATAAACAAACTCTTGTGTTTGTAATTTTCTAAAAATTATTTGAAAGTTTACTAAATTGCATTAAGTATCTTCAATTATAAGTGATTTAAACACCTCTCATAATTTTCAAACAAATAATAAATCTCAAGCTGTTTTCGAAGGCAAACAGCAGTGTAATTGTTGTTTTTCTCATCGGTTTTTGGTTTTTTGGTTCTTTTTGTACATTCTTTTCGTGTTCGTGCCTGGCAAGAACAAAAATAAAAAAGTCTATAAATTACAATATGAATATTAAAGCTACGAGATTCTACAAGCGTTGTTTTATAAGAATGTTTTTTTTACAAACTTCATTCCACGAGGTAACGCATTTTGGTATGACTTTGTTTTTATTTCTATTTAAAAACTAAACATTAACAGAGGAGATTTCAAAATTGCATTGTATATCAGTGATACAGTGTGTTCAAAAGTCGTGCGTAAATAAGAATTTAAGAAATGTGTTACAAACTGGTCGACACAATAAATCGATTGAATTTCGAATATGAATAATTGAATACATAAAATTGATAAATATTGTACTCCGATTATCATAAGTTAAAATTGACGAATCTACAATCTGGAATTTTTAATAATTCAAACATTCTAAAATTTAAAAGCTATTTGAATAAACGTTCTCCTCAAAGTGTGGCCTTTAGCAGCGTGTGAATGTACTTGCAATGGGATCGCATTAGGATTTATTTAACTTTACGTTGGGCTAGTTTCAGCTCTTTTGCCCAGACAATTTTGTTGAGTGTCTCGCCGACAAGATACAGAAATATTGTTAGTAATAAAATAACACCAAAGAAGGCGATTCGTTGTGGGAACTCCAAGACGTCCAAAACAGGATACACCCATGCACCAGAGTAATGCTTAATGATGTGGACCCAGATTAAGTAGGTAAGCATGAATATAATAAGGCCGGCTAATCCTTTGCTACGTTTTGGATAGGTCCGGAATGATGTGAACATCTCTAACACGATGAACACCACGATGTTTGTGTGCATAATGTGATTCAGCCATCTGAAATTTAGAAAGATAGTGACGTGAAAATATTTCAAGCTCAACCTGTCTTTAGAATAATGATGTAATGAATTAACTTATATGGAGAAACATGAACTTTGGCAGTTAGAGGTAAACGCCTAGCTTGCGCAATGAATAAGCACAATTCATACTTACGGAGGAAAGACGGCGTCTAGCACTTTAGGAAATACAAGCTCTCTATCGATGGCGTACAAAGTCCAAAAAGATATTCCTACATTGAGTGCAACAGGAAAAGCTAAAGCGGCCAATAAGTAATCTTTAACTTTTCTTATTACTGGCAGTTTCTTTGGAGCAACTTCGTTAGTTCCAATAAAGTCATTACCCAAACTGATAACGAAGTAAATAGTTTGAATTAGCTGCAAGTAGAAAATGCGTAATCAGAGTAATTATTGAGTATAACAGTTAACCATTATATGTAGATATGATTCTTATTTTAATTTTCAAAAGTAAATTGCTCATACCGCGTCAATGAATGTTAGATACTTGAATTTACCGCCGAAATTGTTTGCTCGTGGTCTGCCAGGACTTTTTGGGAAATGCACAAATACCAAATCGTAATAAATTGCATATGAAAATTGGACTACTGCTATGACATGTATAAGGGTACGTATATTCCTACGTATTCCTTGATTCCATGCGTACGTTGCGGACACATTTGAGGATTTATTCTTTGCCATTACACCTAAATACTGGCTAACAATTCACAGTCTAATTGGATTTACACGTCCTTTTATTAGCAATAATTTTAAAGTGTCATAAGCGAGCAAAGCGCCCCAATCAACTATTTGAATTACAATACCGTAATTGTGTTTTGTTGATAGCTTATCGTTGAGTGACATTTAAATGTTGCGAAAAATACATTAGTGTGAGTAAAACTTGTTTGAACGAACAATGTTGCTGGCATGTTGCTGAAACCAGACACGACATAGAGGGCTTCAGAAGAGTTATTAAAAAAAAGCAATTTAAAATGCATGTAATCAAATTTATGTTAGTACACTGTAGTTAAACCCTTGGTTTAAGTAAATCAAATCGCAAAGAATTGGTTTTTAGCCGATACTCCTTTTTTTGAGACTCTTTTGCATTTTAGTTGTTCTCCGTCTAAGTTTTTGGTGCAATGTACATGTGAATAGATGTATGCGGTAGACTGCTCAAATCAGAAACGGCATTCAGGACTTCTGAAGAAAGAGTTGTTCTAAACAGTAAATATTAAATTCACATGGTACACAATTATATCATACTGTGACGCATGTGACAATCAGTACTAGAATATTCTAGAAAGTCCGAAACAAAGTACTAGAATATTCAATAAAGTACTGGAATACTGGAGACTGTGAGCAATAGAAAATTCGAGGCTATGGAACGGACGGAAACGAAACACCGAATCAGAATGAGGAAAAACGGTATAAATACCTCGCACGCAGATCGAGAAGTAAGTTAGAAGTAAGCAGTCAAAGACGCGATAAGTATGGAAGCGATAAGTCAAGATATCGTTAAGTGTACGGTAAAAGTAACGGTCGTTATTAACGGACTAATAAAGTGTTACATTAATTCAAAATCGATTTAACGGATCTTATTTATTAAAAATAATTAATCAAGCGAAACTTAAGTTCGCTACAATTGGTGTCAGAAGTGGGATTAATTATTGGTGAAGTAAATAAGTCTGTGAAAGTGTGTTGTGACGATGTCAGATCGACATTTGGAGGATCTTCGCGTTCCTGAGCTAAAGAAGGAACTCCAGGACCGGAATCTGAATAGCAGGGGACAGAAGCAAATTCTTCGACAGCGTTTTGTTTGTTTTATATCCACATATATTTAACAAATTAATTACATATTTTACTTAAGACTAGATGTTAATTTCTATTTTACAAATATCACTCTTACATTAACTTACTGGCTCTTCGCAAGCACTCTAAATTATATATTATTATTTTTCTTATGCCTTTCGGCGTACAATAACTGTTTTTATAACATATCACAGTAATTGATATGTTTTCTTTTTTAAATGTATTCTATTTTTTTTCTACACCATGTGCTATTTAATTTTTTTTTTTTTTTTTTTTTAATTGCATATATAGGGAGTTGACACGCAAAAAATAAAAAATAAAATAATGAAACAAAACGGACAAACGTAAACAAGGAATACAAATAAAAATAAAAAAATAAAAAATTAAAATCAAATTAAAAACGAAAATAAAAAAAAAATAAAAATAATTGGGAATTGGGGATAGGGGGAAGGAAAGCGGTGCGCCTAAGACGCATACTATGTTTGTGGACGTGTAGTCCTTTCTTCATCACTGATCCACCACCAGTTGGGATGGGATCGATCTTTTATTGATTTATCTCTTTCACCGACCACCATACTAAAATGCAGGCGCTCTGGAAAATTAGAGATATCGTTATCGTGGAGAATTCGTTTATCCCTGGCACCACGGAAAGCGTGGTAAATAATAGGGACTCCGCGTTTGTCTTGGATAAGTCCATTTTTATCCAAGAAAGGGAACGCTTCTGGGGGAATGAACCCATTCTGGAGAGTACTCTCTATATACATATCATTGGGATAGAATGCTCCCGCTATAAGATCATTTTCACTGCACATTGCCCTTGTTGTGTGACCACGAATAATCTTAATAATGAAGTTATCTATTCAGTTTAGTCCTGATTTGTCATACAGGACTTTATTGGGATCGTTTTTCTTATACTGCGACTCTGGGGTTCTGTACATTCCAAGGCAGGAACGCAAACACTGTCCCTCGAACACCCGAAACTTCTCCATGTAAAATGAGGATATGTTGTACCATACCGGGCAGCCATACACCAATATTGGTCGGATGAATGCTGAGTATGAAATTATTTTCACCTTGGGGTCCAGCAGACTACTGCGGAAGAGTCTTCGTGTCATTGCATATGCGTTTTTAGCTGCTGTAAGAGCAGCTGCTGTATGCTTATCAAAGTAAAGATACTGATCAAGCCAGATTCCAAGGTATCTGACTACAGTTTTTACTTGTAGTGGAAGATTATTACTTCCCGCAATGGAAAATGTTTTCCAATTCCGTTTTGTATCCCTTGATGCACTGGACAGTGGCGTCCTGAAAAGGATAGTCTCTGTTTTCTGGAAATTTATTTTTAATTTCCAGTCGTCGCAAAAACGTTTGATTTTGTTGAAATCATCTTGCAGAAGTCTGTTGACGACATCAATCTTTTCTCCAGATCTATACACCACAATGTCGTCGGCATACGCAATTGCATGGTTGAGAGAACCCTACTAGATCACTAGTGTAAATGTTAAATAAAATGGGAGAATTCACTGCTCCCTGTTGTAGACCGTTTTTGATGTGGAAAGTCTTGTTAGAGATTATATTTCCACATTTCACTACAAATTGTTTACCCATTATCATATCGTAGATAATGTATAATAAATATTCGGGCATACCTAGATTTGATAACTTATATACCAGACTTTCTAGCCATACGGTATGGAAAGCCTTTTCAAAGTCAATCAAACAGGCCCCTGTGCATTGTCGCTTCGCCTTGTTCCATTGTATGTCGGAAACAAGTTTTGTCGCAGCATGAACTGTGTCATGTTGCGAAGGGAAACCAAACTGACTGTTTGGAATAATACCATTTTCCTCACACCAGTTAATCAATGCTTTATTTATAATTTTCTCGAATATCTTGCTGATGTTCGGAAGCAGACTAATCGATCGAAGATTGGCTGGATTGCTCCTGTCCTTGCCCTTTTTGGGGATGGGATGGACTACTGCAGATTTCCATTGGGTTGGATAATATGCATTATTTAGAGCGTTATTGAACAAAATAGTGTAAACCTTCACTACTTCAAGAGGTAAATGCTTTAGAACAATGTTTGGAATACTATCTATTCCAGACGATTTTTTGTTCTTAATCGATCTAAGAATGTCCGTCAGTTCATCTTTGTGTACAAATATGCTAGTGTTTAGATCTCTAAGCGGGGAATCCGCTCTATTATTTTCACTAAAGATAGGAAACTTCGACTTAAGAGACGCCAATTGTTAAGTTCATTTCGTAGCGAAATATGTTTTTGGAGAGCCCTATTTTCCAGGTCAACGTTAGAATGAGCCGATTCGTTCAATCTACACACTGCTTCGAAACAAGCGCCAATTGAGTTCGCCTTTTTTTGCGGATCCTCGACTATTATGAAATCTTCGTTAGAGTTGATGTGTTCCAGGGTAAGTCCTGCGTTCAGCAGAGTTTGACAATTCTCGGGAGTCCGCGGAACTCGCAGACATGGGATGTCATTATAATCTTTCCTTCGAAAGACTTTATTTATTTGTGGGTACATATTCGGTCCACTAGCTTTAATGGCTTGTTTTCTCTTGTTCCAGTCTTCATTAATTACTGATCTATAGTTGTCACGGATCAGTTTTTGAAGATTTTTAATAAATGACATAATTGTTTTTACTTCCGGGCTATTTGGATTGCTGAATTATCTGTAGAGCAGTTTTAACTTAGAGAGCAGAATACTCTTTTGCCTATACAGCTCGTCGATCGTTGCGTTTCTGTACCGGTTTGTATGGCTCTCCATGTGAGACACTTTTGGGATAGAACGATTCATTATATTAGTAACAATGTTGTTCATCGTCGAAAGATAATGATCAATTTCGTCATTATGAAGATTTCTGTTAGTTGGTGGATCTATGCCATTGGAGCGTAATTCTTTTTTTATTATTCGATCAAAGCGCGACCAGTGTGCTTTCCCGAAATTAAAAGAATGTATCTGTTTGTACTGCTCAAGTAGTGAATGTTCGTTTGGGGCATGTATTACAGCACCAAGTCCGTAATGATCGCTATCCTACTCGATTGTACGAAGACAATTTCGAGTAGTTAGATCCATATCTAATAATTGTATTCGCTCGTCGAGCAACAGTAAATCCAAGAAGGAATTTCCTCTTGGATATGACGACGTACTTGTAGCGTACAATTCTAGTTTATGTTCGATAGCGTTTGTTTGCCACCAGTCGAACAACACATTACCTCTTGTGTTTGTGATAAGGTTACCCCAAGTACTGTGCTTGGAATTGAGATCTCACGCCATAAAGAAATAATTATTTTCCGAGTCTAAATTGAGACTGCTGAGATGTTTCCTGGCGAGATGTGTCCAGCTGTTGATGTGGTTTCTGCTGTTGAATTTCCTTATCTTGTGTTTTCTTTGCCTTCGTGGGTTGCTGTTGTTGTTCTACCATTTTCGGTTTTCGCTCGTTCTGGGACAGGTTGTTTTTTAGTTTAACAACTTCCTCCATTTGTCAATCCAGTTCTCCTTTTTTACAACTAATCTCATGGATGAGCCTGTTGAGGACCTCGATTTGATTGCTAGCGTCTGCATTTGCTTCGCTGACACCTAGTTCTTTGAATTGGTTTCCATTCTTCGACAGCGTCTGCAAGCAGCAATCGAGGAAGAGGGTATTGATGTCGACACATATGTTTATACGATTGGGCCAGACTGCCCGGTTGGAGAAGAAACAGCGAGTCAAAATGGTGCCAATGTAACGGAGAAGAGTTCGCCACAGTTGGACATTTCGGAGATGCTCAGGATGATGATGACAAAATTGGACGCGCAAGCTGCAGATGTTAATGCAAAGTTGAATGCCCAAAATTAAAAATTCGACGCGCAAGCTGCAGATGTTAATGCAAAGTTGAATGCCCAAAATTAAAAATTCGACGCACAAGCTGCAGATCTGAATGCAACATTGGATACCCAAACGCAATGGATGAAATGTAATTTTCAACGCTTTAAGGAAGAAATTCACTCAAAAATCCGAAATGAAGTAGAAAATCCGGATCTAAAAAACGAAGCTGAATTTAAGAAAGTCACCGATGAAATAACGCGAATCGAAAAGAGACTTGAGTGTGTTGAGAGAATTAAGACATCGCCTAGCAATCAACATGACTACAAAGATACAAGGGTGCAACCGCCAGCCTTCGATGGAATGGGACCCTTCTTCGTATTTATACGTCAGTTTTATGCCGCGGCCAATTATAATAAGTGCTCGGATGAGCAAAAGTCAACATCACTAATCGTGTCACTCCGTGGGGCGGCTGCAGAATTGCCACAAACCATACCAGCAGAGAAACAAACAGATCTCCAAGCGGTAAGAGACGGCCTTGAAGCTAGGTATGGAGACAACTACATGCAGCAGGTCTACCGCATGGAACTGCGGAGCAGAAGGCAGAAACATGGACAAAATCTTCAACAGTTGCAGGCAGACATTGAGCGATTGGCAAACTTGTCTTATTCAAATATGACTAAGGAATTTCTGAAGGAGGTAGCAATGGATGCATTCATAAATGCACTCCAAGATCGGGACTTGCAACAAGCCGTTCGTTAGGCAGGAAAGAAGACGACTAGTGAAATACTGAATCTGCTAAACTGGCTACCAAGAGTACATATAGAGTCCGAGGAATGTCCGTCCAGGAATGTTCCTGACAGAGAAGCGGGCATGTACAATGAAGAACCCCGAGACCTGATATGAAGTGTTGGATATGTGGCGAAATCGGCCACATCTCTGTTGACTGTAGGAAATGTCGACGAATGAATGAAACATCAAGTGAGAATTGTTGTTCATGCGCTAATCACCAGAGAAGCCTTCAGCGTGATTCAGACTTGGACAGCTCCACGACCGAATGTAAATCCTTGCATCAACAGATAATTGCTCTTAAGACCAGCCGAGAAAAGGTCATTGAGGAGAACACTCGCTTATCAACTCATCTAGCAGAGAGGCAAGCTGAAATTTTGACCCTAAAGCGTCGCCTTCAGGATTCGGAAGTAGAAATTGATCGTTTAAAACAAGAGGCGTACGACCTCCGAAATGTACAAGTAGAAGTGCTAGGTGGGTGGACGAGTGATGCTATACGCGCAGCTCAACTTCAGTATGAAGATATGTCACTAATCCTGGAACACAAAGAAAAGAACGTGCGGCCAACTTGGAACAATATTTCCGACAAGAGTGGAACATTTAAAGCATATTGGGCACAATGGAATTCCTTGCTGGTGGAAGATGGAATTCTAAAGCATAAATGGGAAGCCGCGGGCGGAAAATCCCATCGAATGCAGATTCTAGCCCCGCCATCAAAAGTGAAGGATGTACTAACAGAGATGCACCACGGGGCCTCCGATGGACATCTGGGACTTAAAAAGACACTCAAAACTACGATCTCGATTCTACTGGCTTCACATGGGAGATGACGTCGAGTCTTGGTGTAGGAAGTGCACGACTTGCACTGCGACCAAAGGACCAACAGCAAAACCAAGGAGCGCTATGAAGCAGTACAACGTGGGTGCCCCTTTCGAGGGAATTGCGATTGATATCTCAGGATCATTTCCAAAAACAAACGACAACAACAAATACATGTTGGTTATCATGGATTACTTCAGTAAATGGGTGGAAGTCCTTCCAATTCCAAACCAAGAAGCAACAATCATCATTGAGCAGCCTATCAATAATTTGATCAGCAGATATGGAGTTTCCTGGGAGCTGCATTCCGATCAAGGCCGTAACTTCGAATCACAGATATTTCAAGGCATGTGTGGCACTGGCCGTAAGGAAAACCAGGACCCGCA
Source organism: Microdon myrmicae (assembly GCA_963931805.1). Lineage (NCBI taxonomy): Eukaryota > Metazoa > Arthropoda > Insecta > Diptera > Syrphidae > Microdon > Microdon myrmicae. The sequence continues at coordinate 205,922,384 of OZ007497.1, forward strand.
CTCGAATATTGCTCTCATGTTTGGAGCTCGGCTCCTAAACATACCCGCGACCTACTTGAGAGCATACAGAGACGAGCGATCCGCCTGATCGGGGACTCGGCGCTGACGTCGGGACTACAGTCGCTATCACATCGAAGGCGCGTAGCCGACCTCTGTCTGTTTTATAGATATTATCACGGGTGCTGTTCTTCGGAGATTCGTGGTATTGTTCCGCGCAATTCGGCTTATATGCGCTCCACAAGACAATCCTATGGATCACACCCGTTTGTGGTTCATCTCCCGACGGCGCGAACATCCCTACATCAGAACTCGTTCCGCTACAGAGCGGGGAAGCTGTGGAACTCCCTTCCCACGCGAGTGTTCCCGGAACGTTACAACCTGCAACTGTTCAAAAAGAACTGCAACAGTTATTTGATGGCATCTCGGGGCGCCCACTCGGTGCTATAGGTTCGCCTCTCCCGAGAGAAGTCTAATAAAAAAAAAAAAAAAAAAGGACCACACCCTTACATTCGCAGTCAGACGGAATGGTCGAACCGAAAAATAAAAAACCATCGAAGGTCGTCAGTGATCACCAACGAGATTAGGACAAATATGTACAAAGCTTTCTCATGAGTTATAGATCGGCTACTCACGATACGACTGTCCATTCTCCAGCAAGAATAATATTTGGACAAGAGATACGATTACCAGCCGATCTGCGATTCGGAATACCCCCAGACGCCATAGATAAGACCGAAGACTACGTAGCCGAATGGAGAAATCGCCTCGATGAGATTCGTTCGAGCCAACGCATCCGGATTTAATGCAGGCGATAACGTGTGGCTTTATAACCCTCATCGACAAAAAGGAAGGTCTCCAAAGTTGGAGCAACATTGGGAAGGACTGTATAAGATTCTCACAAGAATTACCGACGTTGTCTATAGAATTCAGCGAAGACCGAACGCCAAGATGAAAGTGGTACATCGTGACCGACTGTCGACTTTTTGTTAACCCAGAAGAGCAGTGAACTTAGTTCGGGACGAACTAATCTAGACGGAGGCTGGTGTGACGCATATGACAATCAGTACTAGAATATTCTAAAAGTCCGAAACAAAGTAGTAACATATTATAGAAAGTACTGGAAAACTGGAGACTGTGAGCAATAGAAAATTCGAGGCTCTAGAACGGGCGGAAACGAAACACCGAATCAGAATGCGGAAAACCGGTACAAATACATCGCACGCAGATCGGGAAGTAAGTAAAAAGTAAGCAGTCAAAGGCGCGATAAGTACGGAAGCGATAAGTCAAGAAATCGTTAAGTGTACGGTAAAAGTAAAGATTGTTATTAACGGACTAATAAAGTGTTACATTAATTCAAAATCAATTTAACGGCAATATTTATTACAAATAATTAATCCAGCGAACCCTAAGCTCGCTACAATACGTTGGCTTAAGTGAGTCATATTTTTGAATTCCCATAATTCGCAAGGAATTGGCTTTTACCTTTTCCCTTGAGCCTTTTTCCCTTGTTAACTCTTTCTTAACCAAATGTTCATAATAAGTCAACTGCTGGAAAAGAAGTGGGAATACGGAGAGACGGTTCGTTGACTTCAAAAAATCTCACGGCTCAGTCGCAAGGCAAAGATTCTACCATATTGTCGTTTTTTTTTTTTTATACTAACGCGCGCACAAAAGGCGATTTTGAAGTACCCTTAAATGTCAGAGGTTGGAGAGGAAGTGGATAAGGAAAGAAGGTGTCGATGTATATTGGTCTTGAATGTCTGGACATCACAACGGCCAGGAAACACATGATCAGGCGGAACATTCCACATTCATGTAGTTCGGCTAAAGAATGACTCTCTATGTTTATTTGTGCGCCTGAAGTCCACTTTCAACGTGAACTGATGCGGATTCACAGATTGACGGGTATCGCGGGAAAATGTCTGACGGGGCGGAAGTTGAGCTGGGAATCCCGAAAAAATATGCCACCCTCATTCAAATTTGCATGGACGAAAACAAAGGGCGAGTTAGAATAGAAAACCACCTCTCAGAACCATTTGAAATCCGGAACGGACTAAAATAGGGGGATGGCCGCTCACCATGCCTTTTCAACCTTGTGCTCGAGTATGTCTTCAGAAAGGTTCAAGACGACAACATGCCCGGATCATCTCTGAACGGGGTCGTACAACTGCTCTCATATGCGGATAACATCGCCGTTCTGGGTGATAATCTAGAGACTGTAAATAAAAACTGAAACCATCATGCAAGAGGCAAAGGAGGTGGGCCTAGAAATAAATGAAGGCAAAACAAAATATATGATTACGGCGAGAGCAAGTGGACCTCAGGGAACATATATAAACGTCAGAGACAAGATATTTGAACAAGTTAAAGAATTTAAATATCTGGGAACCTTACTGACGGCCAGTAACGAAATGTCGGAGGAAATTAACAAAACGCTACACTCCGCTAACGCTAGTTGGCATGCAGTCAGTAAACTGGTGAAATCCAAACTGCTATCGTGTAACATAAAGCTCCGTGTCTATAGAACCATAAACATCCCGATTGCTCTATATGGATGCGAAACATGGGCTCTCACAAAACGGGAAGAAAACAAATTCCGTGTATTCGAGAAAAAAGCTTTAAGGGGTATCTTTGGAGGTAAATATGACGAGGAGGCAGGAAAATGGAGGAAATTCCACAATCACGGATTGGAAGAGCTATACCGCAAACCTACAATAGTGAGAGTAACCAGGACGTGAAGATTAAGATGGGCCGGACATGTGGCGCGAATGGGCAATGATAGGGTCGTGCGTAGAATACTTGACGGTAGACCAACGGGAAAGAGACCGACAGGACGGCCGCGACGGAGGTTGGAGGACAATGCTAGGTGTGACCTTGAGGAGATCGGATCGGCTGGTCAAGCGTGGAAGGAGAGTGTACGGGACAGGGAACGATGAATGCGTCGAGTCGATGAGGTCATGATCTTCCGGGTTCCTACAGGCCAATAAATATATATAGAATAGAACTCTTTCTTAATTATCTTTTACTATGATGTACGTGTGAACTGAAATAACTCTAGCGGAAAGAGTTAGTGACTAGTGTAGTTAGATTTATGGGGACAAAGCACCTACAAATTTTCAAAAAATCGAATTTTTGTTGTGGATAGAATATGTTAGAATGAATCTTTAAAAAATGATTTCAATAATATAAAACCGAAATTCTCAACAACAAAATTTGGTGAGCATATAGAGCGAAGCGCGCCACGGTCATTTTTCGATGATTTTCGTTCACTTCGCTATAGCGCTACATCGACTTTCTCTTAGTTACATCTGCTCAATAAATACATATACATATTAGAGGAAGGAATATTGTATGGCCCAGGCATCACAGATTAAGTCTTGGTAATCTTTTTTTTTAAAAAATTTATGTTTTAACATTAAGCGCGAATTTCGCATAACAACGTTTTTCAAGTTGGCATGCATGATTGAAAGAAAAGTATTTATCTGATCGTTCTAAAATTTTAGCACGTTAATCTACACACGTTAATGCTCAGAATGGCCGGGCGGATGAAAAAATCGGCACTCAATTTTTTTGAGTTACAACCGTTTTTTGAGGGTAAAAAAGTAAATTTTCGAAAAAAACGCTACAATTTTATTTTTTAACCATTTTTTTTTTCTTTTTAGGTCATTCTATGGCCGCTTTGATAGGGGGATGGGAACGAACATACAGTGCAGAGTCTCTGCTTTCAACCCGGCGAAGGCCAGGACGATCCTTGTCCCTATTAAATCCAAGTTGACATGCAGTCTCCACGTGACGTCCCCGGATAGCTACTTTGGCACCCGCCAAGTAGTGAGCCAATGCATGCAGCGACATCCTGAGAAAGGTTGGCGCAAGGCTAATAACCTTGCCCGGAAAAACAAATTATTATAGAAAAATTTAACAAGTCTCTAACAAGGATCGGATACCAGTGGAGAGACTTGCTGAATAAGGCCACGAACGGATCCCGGTTGTAGTGCCAATGATAATGATGATGGCCGCTATGGTGCTGATTGACCCGTTTTTTTTCAGATTTTTCTGAGGGTAGTAATCCTGCACGCCGTGAAATTTTGGGTTTTTTTTTTTGATGGTAGCAGACGACGTGGGACCAAAAAAGATTAAAAAAATATTTTTGTATACTATCAGACCAATAAAACATATGTTCAAAGTTTCATTAATATATGTCTTCATATTGAATAAAAAATTGACATTCGAAAAAATTTTTTTTTTAATTTGTAGGTGCTATGTCCCCTTAAGTAATCGGGCAATTTATTTACATTTCAGTTAATAACAAATAAATCAATAAAAAATAAAATATTGTAATACTGTGGCGTGTCTACCAACGCCACTGCTACCTTTTCAATCTACCTCAAAATCTTCCCTCCTAAAGCTCCATTAATTTCATAATTTTACCATGCAAGCGCAATAACTTCCCCAAGCATTCTCCTACCGATTGCATTACCTTTCGGTTATGCAAATAGCATCCAACATCAAGCATCTGCCCATCAAGGACATTCACGCAATTAACGCGTTATATAAATTTCCCTAGAAGAAATTCGGTACGCCAGTACCGCATACATCAATGCATCTCAGCATTGTTCTAAAAGGAAAACATTTCGGTTGCCATACTAGTTAACCGAAGTGGATTATAAAAACAATCAGCAGAACCCCTGTCTGCCTGCATTTACTGTCCCACACGTGCGCAACAGATTTTCATGTTGCACCAGTACTCACGGCGGCTTTTATGCAATCTTCAAAGCACCGGCGCAATTCGCGCCTAGCTGCCAAGAGCCGAATTCAATGCCAGTGTAAATACTCACACTGGAATTCGACCCATGACTCCCTAGGATTGCAATACACAATTAACATGGTTGTAAACACAACCATCATTGTGTAATTATCCCAAATGTATCCTAATCCCTAACGTAGTATTTGGACAACTGCAAATACTTATCCCGAAGATGCTTTTTCAGGAATTTTCATTCCCACGGTTCGACCACCCATGAGCTCGCATCACGAGCCAACAAGGTGATCCGCGCGCAAAGTAGTTCAGTCGATGAAAGTGTTGTAAAGGAGTCGAGTCTCCTGGAGTCCATTATTACCGTGAACAACAAACTAGGCTGCGGCATTCTTTGCACAAGTCTCCTAACTCCAAAATTATATTTCATTAGTGATAAGAAAGTCTACAACTGTGTTCATGATCGAAACAATTTATTTTCTGTAATAGTGCAGTTCCTAATTTACATAAAACAAATTAAGGACCGGTAATAAAGTTAATCTCAGAGAGAGCTTGTGTGTTTTACTTCTTGTGGACGGTCCGTCGCGGAGTTTTGTTTCCTTGGAGGACAGTGTTCGGCGGAACTATCGTTAGGAAATCTTGGTGAACCTTGCCAAGGCCGGCATATAACCAAGAGAAATACCCACAATTGGTGACCATTCGACGCGAGTAAACACAATTTTCTGATTCGGAGTCGGATCAAAATCGTGTCCTAAAAAAATGTTTAAAGAACAGTGACTATTCGGTGCCGCGACTGTGACAGTGACAATCTTCCCGAACCGAGTGCTTCCGGAAACGCAGTGGCAGTAAGCAATTGTGGCGGCAATTGCCGAAGATCAATATAACATTCACCGGAAACAGGAACAACAGGAGCAACTACCCAACACTACACCAGCACCAGGAGCATCCGATCAATAACACCAGGGATTTAAGCAGGTATCCTTTCTTTCTGTTTTTAAATTATTCCCTTGGTAAAACAACTGTATTTTAACGTACATTTCCTTTTTGTCAAAGTTTTATTATGTGTTTAACTGATTGTTTTGGAGATATTAAATAAAGTTTATAATAATTCTAAATTAAGTGAGACAAAAAAAGAAGAAAAAAATCAATAACATTGTAGCTGTAAAACGTTTGTTTCCTTTTTACTTTCGTGGCTGATTGGCAAAGATACTTATATGTGTAATTAGATTAAACGATGCCTGGCAAGGATTTCAAATTTTAATACAGATATCTTGGGTAGGAAAATGTATTATTAGCCTGGAGTTGACGAAATGTTGTCTGCAGTTATTTAAATAAATAAGCAACAAAACATCAGCCTATACAAATAAAATTAAGACAATTTGTGCCTTTTTTATTATTAACAACACGAATAAAATAACTCAAAACGAAATAATAGAGTATCTGAAATAAATGCTAAGTGAAAAACAAAACAACAAAGTAAACACGAAATTATTTACCAACATCTTCATTAATTGTACTTCCGATTTAATATTTTCCTTTTTTCGACCAGTTGCTAATTGAGAACAATTCATAAAAATCATTCTTCCATTTGATCGCCTTATTATGATTATTTTTACTTGAACGCAACTGCCTACTTTGACTCCATTAGCATTACTTAGAAGCATTTAATAATATTCCATGTCAGTTTTTGTTTTTTGTTATAACTTTATATTTTAAACATAATTTTTTTGTCATCATTTTATTGTATCCTTAAAATTTTTGCAAACAAGTATATGTATCTAATTTCTTCACATGATATTGACAACAAAATTAAATTTGTTTAAATAAAAGCCTGTGTTACAAATTAGAAAAGAAGAAATATATTTATATCCTTAAACAGCACGAGATAAAGGCAAAATAAAATAAATTTTGTAAGCCCCTTCAGGGTATTAAGTAGCGCACAACCTTTCTCAGCACGCACACGACTCAGCTCAACTTCTCGCAACTTCTTTTCGACACTTTTCAACCCCTTCGACTTATTTTTAGCCTCATCCGCCTCTTTTCAACACCACTCGACTGCAACCGACTCCACCAACTCTTTCAAGCTCGACTCCATTCAGCCGTCCGGACCATTTCACTTCGTGGTTTCTTTTCAGTCAGGCCGGATTGGACTAGCGCGAATACTCCGCCGTCCCAGTTTAGCTTCCAATTGGCCCCGAAAACTGTACTGCACCACCCCGGACGTTAGTCTAAATTGTTCCTAGTATCACAGCCTTTGTTTCAGTTTAGGCAAGGTAGTAAATCCTTTACTTACCCAACTCCATCGACTCCCGTGACATCATTGTTCACGCACGCGCACCCTACCTTCAGTTTCCTGACGTCGTTGTCTACGACGATTTACTCTGCCCGCTCCCCACCAAGCAATTAAATTCCTTCGCTTCTCTTCCTCTTATTCCGTTGCTAAACACCCACTCTTTCCAAATAGAAAAAATGGCCCACTCTACTAGGTCTAAGGCAGCTCAGCAAGAGCAGACCCAGCCGTGCTCGGATGATCAAGCGTTCGTAGACGCTTCCAGCATCGAGCACACCTCGCATTCCCATAGCATACACTTGCCTCCTTTCGACGAGAAGGACCCAGAGCTATGGTTCGCCGTAGCCGAACGCTTCTTCAGGGTTGCCGACATGCACGATGAGGAAGTCCGCGCAGTAGAATTGTTGCGAGTGCTAAACCACACGCAACGGACGCATGTTGCTCACATAATTGGGTCAACAGAACCAAATCCCTACAGCAACATGCAAGAGACGCTCATAAATGCCCTGGACGAGCCCAGGAGCATCAGACAGCAGCGTTTGGCGAGCGAAACAAATGTTACTGGAATGAGACCGTCCAATTTTCTGACACATTTACGCTCAATAGCTGGAACCAAGATTTCGGACGACATAATTAGGCCTCATTTCCTGAGGTGCCTCCCGCAATATGCTCGCGCGGCATTAATAGTACAACCCAACCAGAGTTTGGGTCATTTGGCGAAACTAGCCGACACAATTATGGAAAGCTCAGACCCACAGTCTGAACCCCCAGCATACCAGGTCACGGCGATTAACCGACACGCCGTTTCACCTACACGGCATCAATCCTTATCACTAACAGCACCCCGGACTTCTCTAGTAACGCCTTTTACACAAGCCGCACCAAGAGAGGTAACACAAGCTACGATTTCCTCCCGTGAGGAATTTCAGCCGCGCACCCAGCAAACAAGGCTCTCGAGATTCGAGCGAGACCTGAACCAACTGCGGGCCCAAATGCGAAATGTCGAGCGCGCAATCCAAAACCGTTCTAATAACCAACGGCCACAAACGAGGAACCCCCAATGGCAGTTTAACACGCCCAGAGGAGCACCAATCACAAACGAAAACGCACCAGACAACAGGCAAAACACGCCTAGTGGCGCTCTGACACAGGCCCGGTGCATATACCACAGACGTTTCGGTGCAAACGCCAGAAATTGTAGGCAACCTTGCAGCTGGACGCGGCCAGCCCCCGCGCAGAACCTCGTTCGAGTGCGAACGGCCGGCACCCCTATTATAAGTCGCTTAACAATCAGGGACTCTAGATCGAATATTAATTTCACCGTCGACACTGGCGCCGACATTTCCGTCATCCCTAGATCTTTCGCCCCGCGCAACCGAGTGCCGGGCCACCTACAGTTGTTCGCTGCGAACAACTCCCCCATAGCCACTTACGGACGGAAAAATTTTAAACTGGATCTGGGTCTCCCACGCCCTATCTCCTGGCACTTCGTGATAGCCGATGTCAGCGAGCCCCTAATAGGATCTGACCTATTAGGAAGACACAACCTGTTGGTAGACACTGCCAACAAGAGGTTAGTTAGTCACAACGTCTCAACCCGTTTCCCCCCGCAAGCAGCTAAAGGGGCGAACGACCCACCCGAGGACTCTACAGACCCAATCCCCGCGCTGTTGGAAGAATTTCGCAATTCAACAGTTCCCCTCTCCAACCAGCAACAACACAGATCCGGCGTGTTTCACCACATAGAAACACGCGGCCCACCGGTGAGCCAGCGCCCACGTCGCCTGGCCCCCGAAAAATTGCGAGCAGCCCGCGCCGAATTCGAATATATGCTCGAGCGAGGCATCTGTCAACCCTCGGTCAGCCCATGGGCAAGTCCACTTCACCTCGTCAAAAAACGCAACGGTGAATGGCGACCATGCGGTGATTATAGACAGCTGAACGCAGTAACAGTTCCCGACAGGTACCCAATAGCCCATCTTTACGACTATTCGTACAAGTTGCGCGGTTGTACAGTTTTCTCAACTCTTGACCTCACCAGGGCATACCACCAGATTCCGGTGGCACCTGAAGACATACCCAAAACCGCCGTTATTACCCCCTTCGGCCTCTTCGAATTCAAGGTGATGACGTTTGGCCTTAGGAATGCAGCTCAGACATTCCAGAGGTATATCGATTCGGCACTACGCGGCCTGGATTGCTGTTACGCGTATATTGACGATATACTAATAGCATCGCGGAACCTTGCGGAGCATCACCAACACCTCAGACAGGTCCTTGAACGCCTCAGACAATTTGGCCTCGTAATAAACCCAGAAAAATGCCAATTCGCCAAAGAGCAAGTTACCTACCTGGGTTACCATATCAACAGCCAAGGTATCCGCCCGCTTCCAGACAGAGTGGAAGCACTAACCCAATTTCCCCGTCCCTCCAACGTTCGCGAGCTGCGCCGTTTCCTGGGTATGCTAAACTTTTACCGACCCACACTACGAAACGCCGCACACATTCAGGCCCCTTTAAATGAGTACTTAAAGGGGGCAAAGAAGAACGACAAGCGCCCAATCGCCTGGACGGAAGCTGCAGACAACGCATTCCGTCAATCCAAGGCACAGCTGGCAAATGCTACCCTACTCCGTTACCCCGCAGAGGGCGCACCATTGGCCATCCAATGCGACGCATCAGACACGGCCATGGGAGCAGTATTGGAGCAAGAATGCAACGGAAACTGGGAACCGCTCGGTTTCTTCTCAAGGAAACTTAATACGGCCGAGCGGAAATATAGCACGTACGACCGGGAGTTACTCGCTATGTACAGCGCCGTAAAGTATTTCCGACACATGGTAGAAGGTCGCCCCCTAGTAATCAGAACGGATCACAAGCCACTGATCTACGCATTCCGGAAGAGGTCCGGGAATGCATCCCCACGCCAGGAACGGCAGCTCGACCTGATAGGTCAATACACCACTGAGATCAAACACATCTCAGGGGAACAGAATGTTATCGCGGACGCCTTATCCCGCATCGATACCATTCAGCTACGCGCCGCCATCGCCGACGCCGACCTAGCTCAAGCACAGCAGAATGACAACCAGCTCGAGTCTCTTCTCAAAGCAGAGACAGCACTTCAGCTGCGCAAGTTCCCACTCGAGCAATCCGCAGACGAGATATGGTGTGATATCTCCACGGGAACAGTCAGGCCCTATATTCCCGGAGAGCTGCGAAGGAGCGTATTCGAGACCTTTCACGGTCCTGCTCACCCCAGCGGACGTGCAACCGCTGCAGCCATTCGACGTAAGTTCGTATGGCCTCGTATGAATAAAGACCTCACGAGTTGGGCTCGTGCCTGCCTTAAATGCCAGCGCTGCAAAATTAGCCGACACAACGTGTTGGAGCCAGCGCAATTCAAACTCCCCGAGGCTCGATTTACACACGTCCACATAGATATTGTGGGCCCCTTAACCCCCTCGAGAGGATTCTCCTACATCCTCACCATGATTGACCGTTTTACTCGGTGGCCAGAAGCAACGCCACTACGGGTAGTCACCGCCGAGAGTGTCGCCAGAGCGTTTTACTCGACTTGGGTTACACGTTTTGGCGTACCAGCAACGTTAACATCAGACCGAGGTCCACAGTTCGAGGCCACGATCTTCAAGCAGCTTACTGACTTATTGGGCTGTCAAAGAAGTCGTACGACCGCATACCACCCTTCATCCAACGGGATGATAGAGCGTTGGCACAGGTCGCTAAAAGCCTCCCTAATGTGTCATAACGACACGCAATGGTTCGACGCCCTCCCCACTGTCCTTCTAGGATTGAGGACAAGTATCAAGGAGGATCTGGGCGCATCCGCTGCAGAACTGACCTACGGCACCAACCTAGTGTTGCCAGGCGAACTATTTGTGGACAATGAAGCTCCACACGACCAACTACAAAGCGTAGGCTACCTCCGCGACCTGATGCGGAAGATCAGGGCAAAACCCGTAGCCCGACATGGCACCAAAAGAGTGTTTATCCACCCTGAGTTGCATAGCTGCACGCACGTCTTCGTCAGGGTGGACAAAGTTAAGAAACCACTCGATCCCCCCTACGAAGGGCCATATAAGATTCTAAAACGAATCAGCGATCGAGTGTACGAAGTGGAGATCCAAGGCAGATCAACCACAGTCAGCGTAGAAAGATTGAAACCGTGTTTCTCGGAGGCCAACCTCCCAAAGGCCACCACAAACCCCGATGCTACAGAGGAGCTACCCTCAACTTCTACGGCAGGAATACCAAACGGCAATAGCGGTCCCCTCACGCGAAGCCGCACCCGAGCGCCACCACAAGGCGCATGTACGGCCAACCTCACTTAACTACAGCCTTCTGAGTACTACTTCGCCCTACCAACAATATCGTGACTATGTCACTGGGGGGGGAGTACTGTGGCGTGTCTACCAACGCCACTGCTACCTTTTCAATCTACCTCAAAATCTTCCCTCCTAAAGCTCCATTAATTTCATAATTTTACCATGCAAGCGCAATAACTTCCCCAAGCATTCTCCTACCGATTGCATTACCTTTCGGTTATGCAAATAGCATCCAACATCAAGCATCTGCCCATCAAGGACATTCACGCAATTAACGCGTTATATAAATTTCCCTAGAAGAAATTCGGTACGCCAGTACCGCATACATCAATGCATCTCAGCATTGTTCTAAAAGGAAAACATTTCGGTTGCCATACTAGTTAACCGAAGTGGATTATAAAAACAATCAGCAGAACCCCTGTCTGCCTGCATTTACTGTCCCACACGTGCGCAACAGATTTTCATGTTGCACCAGTACTCACGGCGGCTTTTATGCAATCTTCAAAGCACCGGCGCAATTCGCGCCTAGCTGCCAAGAGCCGAATTCAATGCCAGTGTAAATACTCACACTGGAATTCGACCCATGACTCCCTAGGATTGCAATACACAATTAACATGGTTGTAAACACAACCATCATTGTGTAATTATCCCAAATGTATCCTAATCCCTAACGTAGTATTTGGACAACTGCAAATACTTATCCCGAAGATGCTTTTTCAGGAATTTTCATTCCCACGGTTCGACCACCCATGAGCTCGCATCACGAGCCAACAAGGTGATCCGCGCGCAAAGTAGTTCAGTCGATGAAAGTGTTGTAAAGGAGTCGAGTCTCCTGGAGTCCATTATTACCGTGAACAACAAACTAGGCTGCGGCATTCTTTGCACAAGTCTCCTAACTCCAAAATTATATTTCATTAGTGATAAGAAAGTCTACAACTGTGATCATGATCGAAACAATTTATTTTCTGTAATAGTGCAGTTCCTAATTTACATAAAACAAATTAAGGACCGGTAATAAAGTTAATCTCAGAGAGAGCTTGTGTGTTTTACTTCTTGTGGACGGTCCGTCGCGGAGTTTTGTTTCCTTGGAGGACAGTGTTCGGCGGAACTATCGTTAGGAAATCTTGGTGAACCTTGCCAAGGCCGGCATATAACCAAGAGAAATACCCACAATACACCTTTCCGTGGCGGTAATTTTAGATGGTGAAGAATAACTCTGTTCAGTGTAACTCTGGGGCGGCAGATGTCAACTCGTGTTCTTCACCAAGGCAAACATGCTGTCCTTATTATTTAACACTGTTAATGTAATAGTGGCGGGCGATAATGTGGTGGCGTCCAGAGGAGAAACGCGTTCCAAGAGTGAAGTCAAACGATGGAATAAGCGTCCAAAAGGATGAACTTGAACGGTGGAATTAGCACATAAGAAGATGAAGTCAAACGATGGAATCAAGGCCCAAGAGGATGAAGTGAAACGATGGAATCACTGCCCGAAAAGATGAAGTCCTTTTTCCTTGATATTGACTTTTATTAATTAATGTATGTTGTTGATTGGCCGAGAGCCGATGGTGTTTACTTGATGAATGTTGATTGTAGACTCACGAATTGGCATAACTGCCAATTCAAAAGGCGACGCTATGACACCATCGTGGTGACAATGATGGCCAGTTGGTGCCAGCACATTCCAGCACATTTAATTGCCAATCCGCAACAACCACCCTTCCCATGGTGCTAGGGATAAACATATTCTCCATGTTGTGAAATTTCTAACGTCCCAGATCGCCTACGTTTCAGTATGGTGATCAATGAAAGAGATAAATCCATAAAAGATAGAACCCAACCCAATTGGTGGTGGCTCGATAATGAAGAAGGGACAGAATGTCCTCCAATATAGAACGCATATAATATGCAACGACTCCCTTTCCCATTGCCCTTTTGTTTATTCTTATCCTTCGCTTTTGATCTTAATTCCGTTGTTGTTTTATTCGTTTTTCGTTTGGTTTTAATTCGTTTGCTTGTTAACTTCCCTATATTAAAAAAAAAAAAAAACTTTTTCTTTTACGTAATCGATATATAGGGTGGCACAAAATTCATCATCCAATTTTGTTTTTGAATTACATTTTTACTAAAAAAAAAAAAATGATTTTGAGTGATTTGTACCTGTTTTAACGCATTTTCCATGACTTTCCGCAAGATTTCCGGTGATAACTGTTCGCATTCTTGTCGAATATTCTCCTTAACGGCTACGATTGTCTGAGGCTTGTTGGCATAAACCCGTGACTTCAAGTAGCCTCTAAGAAAGAAGTCTGGGATGTTTAAATCGGGCGATCTAGCTGGCCATGCCAAATCGTCAAAACGGGAGATTACGCGATCGCAATATCCACTGTGGCTCGTGCTGTGTGTGCGGTTGCACCCTTTTGTTGAAACCACATGTTCGCCAAGCCACGGTCATTCAATTCCGGGAGTAAGAAGTCGTTTATCATGGCCCTGTAGCGTTCGCCAGTAGCAGTGACCTTATTGCCGAAGGCGTCCTCAAAAAAGTACGGTCTAATCACTCCTCCAGCGTGGACGCAACACCACATGCTGGCTTTGAGTGGATGTAATGGCGTGCATCACCTGCGGATTTTCAGTGCCCCAGAAACGAAAATTTTGCTTATTGACGTAACCGCTTAAGTGGAAATGCGCCACACAAAATCGTCCTCTTCGTTTTTGAGAGTAAGTTTGGCTTGACAGTAATTCACACGTCCTCCATTGCTTGTCTGTTTATATTCTGCAGCTGTCTAGTTCACATATGTCAAATATGATTGGCGTACGACGCTGTTGTGGATTCACACTGGACACAACCAGTGTTAAGTGTGTCAGTGACATCATAGACAAAGATGATGTGCAGGAGGCCATTGATGCACTCAAATCAAAAAACGCTATGCAATTCTAAACTCGAATAACCCCCAGAACGACAATGCAATGAATTGCATATTTCAGAGCAATTGACAAATCGCATAAAAACAATTAATTGCATATTCCGGAACGATTAAAAAATCACGGAAAATCAATTAATTGCATATTTCGGCCCGATTAATAAATCGCAAAAAAAGTAATTGCACAAAATTAATTGGGTCAGTTCGCAATTGCGGATATTGAACTATGGCGCAAATCGATGAAGAAATATCGGCTGAAGCCGCAGTACAAAGCAATTGCGAATTGAAGTTAAATTGCGGAAATTAGGTCACTGCGAAATGTAATTGCATTATCGTCATCGGGAGGTGTTGACCCTGAGGTGACGAGAAGTGGTAGGAAGAAGTTAGGAGGCAGTCGGAGGTTGGTCGTGAAGATAGTTGAGACTGGTGTTGTTAATAGAAGGCTGGCGGTGAGGTTTTGATATAGTAACGGACCGAGAGAATCCGGGTTTAGTATGGTTCAGTTTTTGGTTACCGAGAAGTGAAAACTAACGAAACAACAAAAGATAGAATAAAGTTAAGTAAAGTAAATAATGGTGGAACTTTGTAAAAGAAAAACTAAAATGAATTGTGACTGAAGTGAAAAACTGGCGAAAGAACAATAGATAGCCTAATGTGAAGTAAAGTAAATAATGGCGGAACTCTGTAGAAGAAAAACTAAAATGAATTATGACTGAAGTGAAAACTAACGAAAGCATAATGGATAGCCTAAGGTTAAGTAAAGTAAATAATATTGGTACCTTGTAAAGGAAAACTGAAATGAAGTGTAACTGAAATGAATACTATCGAAAGAACAATAGATAGCCTAAAGTTAAGTAAATCAAGCAATAGTGGAACTGTGTAAGAGATTGTAAAGCGGAACGTCCATTTAATGTCAATAAAGAGAAACAGTGAAGAAAGAAAAAGAAATAAAACAAAGAAAAAGACTCTGTGTTTAAAATTTATGATTGTTATCAAAGAGGTTTTGGTCTTCGTTTCCTCGGTGATATGAACTTTGGTTTTCGACGGTTACCTAGAAACCATAACTCCTGCGAATTCGCAACTGAATGCTACCCGTGGCAACCAAATAACAAATGTCAGCAACTAGCTGACATAATCGTATATTCTGGTTGTCAAGCAACAATAACCAAATTCTTCTGACAATTGCTTCTTCTCCGTTAACCATTCGTGTGAGATAGTCGACAACTAATTATAATCTATAGAAATCTATGTTATCGTGGGAAATAAAAGTAAAACCTAAAATCAAGAAAGCGATCATCGAGGCATTATTCCGAGTTGGTAGATTCTTTCTGTGATTGCGGCAGTCAATTGAAGGTATTCTTTTTCCCATTTCACACATTTGGTCTTTAGCATATTGTAGAACAAATATCGTGTGCTGGTGGACAAGCACATTTTGGAACATACGATCGGTTAACAAACCAGGATCCCTCTGTGGATCATTTCCCGCTGCCCAGTTAGCAGCCCCAAGATCCAGACGTATGGATCAACCGCCGCCAGGTTCACAGCATAACCACCAACATCACTGCACGCCAGGAGACAGCACTGTTTCTGACGTCCTCAACCCGTTCAACGCTTGTTGAGCACACATTTTGGTCCTGCTGCACCTCAGCTCACAGGTAATCATTTGTCCATCTTCAACGCAAATATTAGCAGTTGATTCCAGCACACGGAAACCACGTAGCGCACGCCAGGAGACCACATTGTTTCAGCCGACATTCCTCGCGACCACATTGTGAATAGTGCGCGATATTCCCCGACGACATTCCTTGGTCGGCGGAACGTAGAAAGATCTTTCCCGACGACGTTCGTCGGTCGGCGGAAATCCAAATACATGTTGGCCTCTCGATTGCCAACACAAACATTTTGAGTTGCGTTCAACGCTTATTGCTCACACAGACGCCATTTGCAAAAATAATAACATCTTCCGAAAGGGTGATTAATTTTGCGCCGTCTTTTACTTATAAGTAAAAAAAATTGTTGTCTGGGCGCAAGGCGCTGGGACATTATATTCGTGACAACGTATCCTAAATATGTAACATTGGATATACAAGTTATTAAATCAAAATTAAAGTGTTTTTTTCCGAATGCCTCCAAGTGTAGGCATTAATTTTGGTTTGCTTAACGAAATTTTACAAGTATTGCAAACTACTGTGTATTCGTCAGGACACAGCTGTCGATTTTCTTTTGTGTGCCAGTCCGAAATTACGTTCATCTGTTGCACTGTGATCGGTTTTAAATCGCGTTCAAACCAAAGTCTATCGCAAACAGAGCAAGCATACCCAAAGTCATTGTCAGAAACATCAATTTAAATCTTGATATCGATTTGTTCCATTTCATGTCCCATACCTCTTGCGCCGATATAACTGGTTGTATTGTAAAATACACGGGTTCTGCTGCTGAAGGCTGTTGTAGGTTTACAACCTGTAGTTCTTGAACGTTGTTTGAACTTGCCGCTGCGAAACCACTATGAACAGACAATTTTCTCTTAGCTATATCCGATTTATTTAATGCTGCAAGGCGCTGCCTGTATTCGCGTTGTCTCTGTGTATTTTTTGTCTTTACACTTTCAACCTGTACAGCTGTTCTTGACAGTGCAAGGCGCTGTCTGTATTCCCGTTGTCTCTCTGCATTTGACTTAGGAGCAATTAAGAGAGTCGCGCTCCCGCTCACAGCGGCTCGTGCGTTATCGGTTATCGTTATCGTAACGCTACAAACTTTTTTCCGAATGCCTCCCAAGGTATACCGATTTATAAGACGTTGTCACGTCAAAATGTAAGAGTACCTTCTCTTATACACAGCTATGTTATATAATTTAAGTTAATTATAAACATAATCACAAACAAACAAATAAAAAAAAAAAGGCGAAAGGCAAACACTTTAAGGCAAAAATATTGTATAACTAAGCTAATTAAAAATAAGTAATTTTATAAATAGGATTTGGCATTTAATCCTAAATAATAAGACACAATGTTTTTTTTTTTTTTATTAGACTTCTCTCGGGAGAGGCTAACCTATAGCGTCGAGTGGGCGCCCCGAGATGCCATCAAATAACTGTTGCAGTTCTTTTTGAACAGTTGCAGGTTGTAACGCTCCGGGAACACTCGCGTGGGAAGGGAGTTCCACAGCTTCCCCGCTCTGTAACGGAACGAGTTCTGATACAGGGATGTTCGCGCCGTCGGGAGATGAACCACAAACGGGTGCGATCCGTCGGATTGTCTTGTGGAGCGCATATAGACCGAATTGCGTGGAACAATGCCAAGAATCACCGAAGAACAGCACCCGTGATAATATCTGTAAAACAGACAGAGGTCGGCCACGCGCCTTCGATGTGATAGCGACTGTAGTCCCGACGTCAGCGCCGAGTCCCCGACCAGGCGGATCGCTCGTCTTTGTACGCTCTCAAGTAGGTCGAGAGTATGTTTAGGAGCCGAGCTCCAAACATGAGAGCAATATTCGAGCGCGGGTCTAATTTGAGATTTATATAGGAGAAGAAGTTGGGCCGGAGTAAAATATTTCTTGGCTCTAAAAAGATAACTCAGTTTACCTGAGGCTGATCTGGCGATACCCGATACGTGTTTATGCCATGATACATTCCCACAGACCGTGACGCCGAGCAATCTCAAACTTTCCCCAGCCTCGAGGGCCCGGCCATTCATCATCAGCTGTGGAACCGATGATCCGGTTTTCTTTGTGAATGTTGTATACTGGGTCTTCGTTGCGTTGAAGTCGACAAGATTGGCCTTTCCCCACTGCAGGACTTTATCTAGATCCTGGTTCAGAGAGTCAATCTGTCTACATCTCAGCTGGTGCGACGTTGATGCACCAATCGGCCGATCACTCGAAAAGGAGGAAACAAGCGTACTATCATCCGCAAAACTGAACACTTTGTTATCCGTTGCTTCCAACAAATCATTTATGTGAAGCAAGAACAAGGTTGGAGCCAAAATAGAACCCTGGGGCACCCCCGAATTAACAGGATACAGATCCGAACACTCGCCGTCCACAACAACCCGGATCGATCGATTCTCGAGGAAGCTCCTCGTCCAGTCGCAAAGCTGTTGGGAAAGTCCATATGAACGAAGTTTGCTCAGCAATGCCCCGTGCCAGACGCGGTCAAAAGCCTTGGAGATATCTAATGCGACCGCCCTTGACTCACCATGCCGTTCAATCGCAGATGTCCATATATCGGTTATAAGTGTCAAAAGGTCTCCTGTGGACCGCCTGCCACGGAATCCGTATTGACGGCCATTCAGAAGACCGTTGCACTCCAAATACTTAACCAACTCTGTATTGATGACTTTTTCCATTACCTTAGATAAAATAGACAGTAATGCTATCGGACGGTAATTTTGTGGGAGACACTTTTTTCCCGTCTTTGGGATTGGCTGAACTCGAGCGATTTTCCAGCAGGCAGGAAAGGTCCTCCGTGCATAAGATAAGCGGAAGAGTCGGCCAAGAACCGGCGATAGTTCTGGAGCACAGTTCTTAAGGACTATTGCTGGTATTCCGTCCGGGCCGGTTGCCTTCCTACAATCCAGTTCACGTAGAATGCGCTGAATAGTGCGCGGACGAAATCTCACATCCCGCATGGAAGACTGTACCGGCGAGATCACGGGCGGCTGCAAAAGGCCGGGATCGAGGTTTGAATTCGCGGAAAATAAATTCGCGAACACATTAGCTTTATCCTTTGGATTCGTGACTAACGTCCCGCTGTCTGTCACCAACGGAGGGAAAGAGGAGGAAGCAAAGTTACTGCTGACAGCCTTTGCCATTGACCAGAAGGAGCGCGCCCCAGTTGGGCACCGAAGGAGCTTATTGATCACACTGTCGTTGTGAGCCTTCTTCGCGGTATCAATCGCCTGGTTGCACGCGTTTCTGATTCTAACAAAATTCGTTCTGCTCGTTCGGTGGGATTGGAGCGCCATTGCTTAAAAGCTCTATTTTTTGCCGCTGTAATCAGCTCGCATTTTTTGTCAAACCAAGGTTTATCAGACGAACTTCGTTTGATGGAATGTGGAATATACATCTCCATCCCCAGAAGAATAATCTCTGACACCGACTCCGCGCAAGCGTTAACATCGGAGTTGCCGAAGCACATGTCGGACCATGGAAAGGATGCGAAGAAATCTCGCATATCGTCCCAGTTAGCGGCCCCATACTTCCATACATGGCGAAGCTGCCTAGGCCGGTTATTCGCTTGGTATGCAAGTGCTTGCGCGACAGATACCAAGCAGTGATCTGAGTTTCCCAGTGGCGCAGAAACCACTACGGTATAAATACTCGGTTCGGATGTCAAAAACAGATCCAGGGTGTTCGCATAATCGCCTCGGGCATCCGGTATTCGCGTTGGCTCCCCCACGAGTTGAGTCAAGTTGTGGCTTACAGCAAACATCTCCGCCAGCCTCCCAGCCTCGTCGGTTCTGTTAGAATGTAACAACCAGTCGGAATTGTGCACATTAAAATCGCCAAGGACAATAATTTCAGAAGCTGGGTGGTTGATCTGTATCCAGTCGACAGTATATGAAAGATGTTCGAAAAATGTCGCCGGTCGATCGTCATTCGGGGAGCGGTAAAGACAACAAAGAAATTTAACGGAATTCCTCAGTACGACCCTCAACCATATGATGTCCATATTATTGGGTTCCAACGCCTCCATCCTCTGGCAAGCCAGATCGGACCGTGCGAAGACGCAGACACCGCCCTTAAAGAATCTTGTAATCCAAACAAAGAAATAAATGCGTTTTTAAAGTAAAAGTAAAAGCAGAAAATATCCAACCAACTCACAAAAGAGGTGATCCTCCAGGAGGTCAATATAACACAGTCCTAACTCCTATTACCGAATGACACCTGCTCGATATCGTGACTGGTTCTTGATTAATTACGTACAATACGTACGTGTTAGTTCAATAAGTCTTAAATGTCGATATCTAATTAACCCACTCAACTCTAATCAAATCCTATTTGAAAATAACACAAGGTTACGAAACGCATTTAGTTCATTGCACTTCATCGGCGGGAAGCCAACAGCTCAGAGCATCTATATTAAACCACTTTTTATTGATTTTATTCACCCTCGATAATTCTTATAACAGCCCGACAAAATTAACAACAGCATTTATATTGCTACACGAACGACAAGAATATTTTAGTCATGAAGTTGACCTCCATTCCTCTTAAGTCGTCATTGAACGAAACAACCTTCTTTGTGTAACCGCATTTATATATTTATTTCACATGACGTCAGTATTTTTATGAGCTGATGAAAAAGGGGTGATTATCCATTGAATAAATTGTATTCCAAAGTGTAGCATAAAAACACCTTAATGTCCAGTCATTTCTTCAGATGTTTTATTGGGAGCTTTTTCAAAGTATACAATTTCAAAGAACACACATTTTTCAAGGACAATTTCAAATGTTTTCTTCAGTTGTAGTGTCCAAATCGATCTCCGCCATGTCCTCTTCTTGGAAAACGACATCATCATCATCTGAGGGTTTGGTGGCAGGAGCTTGATGTTCCTCAAACATTGGATTATCAAAACACGTATTAAGTTGGCCTTCATTTTCAGGGCTTTCTACTGACTCATGATATTGTTGAATATTAATGACCAAATTTTCATTGGGATTGCCTTCTTGCGCAGGTGTGTTTTCGAATCGTGCAAACACGAACGGTGATTCAAATAAGTCACTCCACCACATCTGAATGCGACTTGGCAGACGAACAGGTGCTCTATCGGATGAGAAACTCAGGAAAGTCATCGTAAAGAATAGGCATACTACAACAAATGTTCCAAGTATGAAGTAGAAAGCCGATAGGAATGCATTCGGGTTATATGGGCGCCCTGCTGTGAACACTTCTACATTTTTGTTTTTAAATGAGTTCCAATCTGCAGTTTGGTTAAAGTGGTGAATGAAAAGGACACTCCTCTCCTCATAGGCGCTTTTTTCAATCGCGACCACTTGTAGATACATAGCAACACCGGCGTCTACAAAACTGATATGGAAGACAATTTGATCTTGTAACTCCTGTTTTTTCAGTGACTCCTCTAACATAAACTTTAGTTTTTGCAAGTAGGATGAGTCACATTTGTCCACGATCACCTTCAGCATAGCACCACAAATGGCACAACAATGTCCAGATGGAATAATAGGGGTAAAACAGTTTGGTTTCTCGCATATCCCTTCAACATGCTGACATACGTTCCATTCGTACTCCCAGAATAGATCTGATCGGTGGCAACCACAGGTCGGTTCGTCATTGTATTCAACTTTTGTTAGGGTGGCGTGTTTAAACATTATCTCCCCCAATTCTGTTGAAAATGTCTGCTCCAGAAATGTTGTGGACACATTTGCTCCGTCGAGATTGATCTGTTTCACTCGTAGCGTACGAATATCATTCATATCTATGGAGAGTGGCCCTACTGCAGGAATTTCAACCAGTTCACTGTCGCATGGGATCCTTTCAATGTGCGGCGTGGCACTGTTCGACTGCTTATCATCACTTTTATCAGTTAATATTTTATGCCAATTGCCAGGATCAAACCATTGTTTAGATGGCTGCTCCAATAATTTCGCCTGTTGATTGGAATTTTTGCATTTACGTCCGTTGTTCAATGTACTTGAAAAGATGATCGAAGAATCGGGTGGAAGAAGTAGAGCTCCTTCTCTGGGAAGTGTAATACCTATTGTTTCTAAGGTCGTTGATAACATGATAGCCGAGGCGTATGATTCTGGGAACATGATTTCATCCAGAGAACAGGGTAGATATCCGGATTCCCAATTATTGGCATCATCGAAACCTGGATATCCCATCCAGTGTGTTGTACACATAGCACTTTGAATAAACAGACTAATATAAAAACTCAGGGAGGAGAATGAAACGGTTCTCTTCATCTTAATACCACACAACTAATAGTACTAATAGACGATTGAATTATACAAATTGAGAGTTAAATATCGTTCGCAGAGGGGCGTCAACGCTGATTGATAAGATGCATATTATCTCATGTTGTAAGGAAGGTAGTTATTGCTAGAAAACTGTATATGCATTGGAAAATTATATCTACCAACGTATTTCGCTCTTTGTTTTGTGTTCAAAACTGGCGACAGATATTAATAATCTTTGTGTGCTAAAATTCATGTACAAAGGGGATTTTTAAGTACGTTTTTTAAGTACTCTTAAATGTCAGAGCTTAGTGCGAGTGGAAGGCAAGGAACTGCATAAGGAAAAAAGGTTATTATTGTTATTGTTATAGTTATTGCTTTTTTGTTGCTTGTCTTTTTGATATCTATCGGGTTTTTCAATACGGACTTGACAACTTTGAATTTAATTTATGAACGCACCCTTTCATTAATCATCGAACTGTCACTGCCAATGTATTCAGTATACTCAAATTTAACTTTCATCATGGTTAAATACACGAACGAACAACGTCTGCAAATTATAAAAATTTACTACCGAACAAAAGTTGTCAAGTTCCTATTGGCTAACCCTATATATTTATATAGGATTATACAATAGGGACTTGACAACTTTGAATTTAATTTGTGAACGCACCCTTTCACTAATCATCAAAGTGTTACTGTCAATTTATTCACTGAACTTAACATTTTCATCATAGTGTAAAAACACGAACAAGCCACTTCTGCAAATTCTAAAAATTACTACCGAAAAAAAGTTGTCAAGTCCATACAGGAAGACCCATTACTTAATTCTTTAACTAAAGCTTCTCGTTTTCTTATTTCATTTTCCATTATTTTTTATTGTCTTATATACTAAATTATAGGCTAGACAAAATGTGCTTAAATTCTAGGTTTGTTACTTTACATTATAACTTACTGGCGCTGCGCGCACGCCCTAAGCTAAACATAACATGCCTATCGTCGTATATTTTGTCTTTCTGCGACAGAACTTTGTGTCTTTTTGATTATATTTATTTGAATAACGAAGAAAAACTAAAAACACTTTGTTCCAATTTTTTTTTTTTTTTTACTTAAATTTAACTTACATCTAATTTTTTTTATTGTTCAGAAACCTTAACTTAACATAAATGCTATTCTATCCTAATACTAGAAAAGCTAAATCTGTGCAGCTGGCCGTTTTTGGAGTTACTTTACTGATTTTGGTACACAGGTTTTTATTTGACATTCAATCACCAAAACTGTAATATTGTCGGTCTCTATGGGAAATAGATCTATTGAACCGCAATAGCTCTTCTTCGATGCGCGTGACTTCCCGTTCGTAACACAATCGCCCGCATACGGAAGATCTACCTACATGATAAATCAGCGGAACTCCTGATTCATCCTATATAACACCGTTCATATCAAATTCAATGGTGGAACAAAGCCGTTGCTGCGCACCCTCTCAAAATACAAAATATTTATGTAATAAGTCCTGAAGATTAGGTTCTTGGATGTAATTATTCCTCTCGCAATATCATCGTCATCATCGGCAGTACAATCGGAATCCGGCCCTGGCCTTATTTAGCAAGTCACTCCATCGGTTCCGATTTCGAGCTGACATCATCCAGTTTGCCACTCCCAGCTTCTGGGCATCCTGGTCTACGCCATCCCTCCATCGCAGACAAGGTCTGCCCCGCTGTGTCCTTCCATACATTCTGCCACAAGGGACTTTCCGGGCAGGGTCCTCTTCGCTCATTCGAGCTAGGTGTTCTGCCCACCGGAGTCTGTGGCGATTCCGCCAAACTCCACGGTACATTTACCTAAAAAAACCCCCATAACTACCATTCAATCTCTTAACTTCGCTAATGCAATTGCATTAGCACTTGTAAATGCTGCACGCATCAAGCTTACCGAATTTATTTATTGCAAAGCTTCTGTAAAAAAAAACTTACCATCATGCATCTCTTCGCATACAATTCTCTGTAAGAATTCTTCATTACCTTTTTAGGAATTCCACAACTCCCATTGTTTCCCGCCAATGCATTTGCATTGGCATCTGAAAACATTTCCTTCTCCAAGGACATTTCATGCATACAACGTATTATCTGAAATTCCTAAAAACTATTCTTTAACGTGCATATGCACCATAGATTCCCGACCATTAGGCACCCTTGTTCCACCAATGCAATTCCGTCGTACATGTGCATACCACATGTCCCTGGCATTTCCACGGCCGCAGCAGCTCTTTGACCATCGGACAAAAGCGAATACTCTCATCTTACCCTAGAGTCATAAAACGAATTCCTTCGCATGCAATCATGTATACAATTCGATCCCATTAGCATCACCAGCGATACACATTTCCCATTGTGTAAATAGAAAAACCATTAGCACTTCTTCCTAATGGCGATACATTTACTTACGCATCCGCACCACTCATCCATGTCTGTATGATGCCCTTATTTGCTTTTACCACATTTCTCCGATGAACTGTTGTCTATGATAGCTGCAATGCACAGCATAGACACGGATCATAAATCTCCTTTGTCTTTGCCGCTTGCCTGTTTCGTTGTTCCACTGCTTTCCAGCACGTGTAAATAACATCGATCTGTATGGCCACACACGCATATCATTGCACTGAAAGAGTGCATTTCCTTGGCGGCCGCACCCTTAAGAGAATAGTTTTTCTCTCTCTTCTTTTGTTCTTAACCCTAACCTAGGATGGAATTCATGTCAGAGTTCTATCCTCGGCGAATCCATTTCCATCCGCCGGCCGCCATTGTCGTTGCCACTCCCGCTCTCCGCCGGCTGCGGCGACGCGATAATACCCGTAGCCGTGAGAGGTATTTCGAACTTGTCGGTTTCCAATTGTTTGTCGAGTCTCTGCCGCAATTCGTTTGTAATAGTTAAAGTGAGAACAGTAACCTTATTTGAAAACAATAAAAACCAATTGCAATAAATAAAAACAGTGTTTCATTTTACTTCCCTTTATTGGTGCGTGTCTTGTGGCGGAGTTTTACTCCTTGTGTCGATGAACGCCGTTTACTTTTCAGCGGAACATTGATTAATTTATGATAGCGGAAGGAGTGAACCGTGTGTCCGTGTTTGACACAAAAACTCCTACCCCACAAGTCTACCGAGCTTGATTTTTCTTACAACATTAGCTTCAAGCTAGATCGCGTATAACTCATGGTTGCAGCGTGTCCAGAATCGTTCTCCCTCACATACGAGGCCATCAATTCTCCTTAAGACCCTCCTCTCGAACGCGGCTAAAAGTTCAGAGTGCCTTTTATCGAGTACCCTGGTCTCGGACCCATACATGAGTACTGGTAAGACCATGGTCTTGTACAGTAGTAGCTTCGATGTTCTGGATAAATTTCGGGATTTAAAAGCCTTGACAGACCATAGTAGGCTTTGTTGAATTTGATCAGCCGTTCGCGTATTTCTTCTTCCATATTATTATCGGCTGAGGCTATTGACCGGGATGGGGATGGGAGCAAAAATACAGAGTAAAGTCTCTGCTTTCAACCCGGCGCAGGCCAGGACGATCCTTGATCCTGTTCAATCCAAGCTGATATGCAGTCTCCATGTGACACCCGTGGATAGCTACTTTGGCACCCGCCAAGTAGTGAACCAATGCATGCAGCGACATCCTGAGAAAGGTTGGCGCAAGGCTAATAACCTTGCCCGGTAAAACAAATTATGATGGATAATTTAACAAGTATCGGATAAGGACCGGATACCGGTGGAGAGACTTGCTAAATAAAGCCAAGACCGGATCCCGGTTGTAGTGCCGATGATGATGGTGATGGTGATGACTATTGACCCAAGGTAGTTAAAGGATTGCATTACTTCAAATTCGTGCTCCACTACCCTAATAGTTTGACCAACGTTAGGTCTTCTCTTTGCAGAAGTTGCCACCATGTACTTAGTTTTTCCCTCATTAATGTGCAGTCCCAGTTTTTGTGCCACCTGTTCGACCTGGGTGAATGAGTGCTTTACAGCCGAATCGGGTCTACCGATGATGTCCATGTCATCTGCGTAGGCAAGTATCTAGCTAAACTTGGTGACAATAGTTCCTCTAGTTGTAACGCCGGAGTCACGGATTGCTTTCGCCAACGCCAGGTTGAAGAGGAGGCAGGTCAGACCTCCCCCTTGTCGGGGTCCATTGAAGATGTTTATTGGTTTGGACAGCAATCCCGCTAAATGGTCCTACACAGAAAACCAATATCGCCTCGGGAAAGGATGCAAGTCCGGACCAGCAATAGGTAAGCGAAAGCAACAGCTACAGGTGGTATGCCCTTGTAGTAGGTGCCCCACTAGATCCGTGCCGAAATCCAGGTCACATCCCTTCCATTACGACCATTATGCCACTTAGACACAAAAAACTCAGCAAAGATTATGTATCAATCGAGAGTATCGGTGCCCAAGGGACGCAAACAGAGGTGCGAAAAAAAGGGAAACGGACAGAAGGGATGGAATGAGTAGAGGGTTTTCCCGCACTGCGCATCACTCGCATATACTCGCACTTTTCACAGCACTAAGACGTGTGTGTGGAGATCCGTTTATTTGCCTAGGGTCGCACAGATAACTATGGACTGCACTCGGACGCGTGTTTGAAGACCCGTTTGTTTGTTTAGGATCCCATAGTAAGACTTCTCGCGCGAACCGATAGTGCAATTGGGTATCTTGTGTATATTTAAGATTCCCATGATGGATTGAACAATTGGTCTGATGGTACGGATCACGAGGCAGACGCGAACGTGCTGTCTCGTTGGCGGTCTTAAATCGACGATCTCCGTGTCAGTGCGGGCCGTCAACTATACATCCGAAACATAGTCGAAAATTTCTCCGGACGATATCGCGGAAAGTACAGCATGACGGGGTTGTATCTGGCCTTGGGACCGACTTACCACCTAAACCAAATTTTTCTCGAATCAGTCCATTAGCCAATCTCTGAAAGATGACCGGGGATTATTCCCGATCATTTCATGGGGCTTATAGCTTGACAGGGTGGTATTTCATCGGGCGACATGGCGTTGGTACCCCACCTACCACTCGGCCGTTAGTCGCCTCTTACGAAAAGGCGGCCTAGCTGTGAGTATATTCGAACGCCCTACTCCCAAGGCCAATATTATGAAACAAAATTCCAAATTGCACGTTTCCTTGTGTTTTTAAAACAGAATAACCGGATACACGCTCTATAAATAATCATTAAGCTTCAAATCATAACACCGATAAATCTTCCTACACTAACCAGAAACTTTACGTCTACTCACGATGTTTTTGCGAAAAAGAAAACATTGAAACATTTCCACCAAGCTGCTAATCTGTTAACTTCGTTTGCACAAAACTGGTTCTAAATATATAGTTCTGGTCAAGAAATTTTATTTTTAATGGATTCTAAAAAGAAACATTAAACAAATGCCTTTTAATCTGATCTCACGCCCTGATTCCAATGTTGTTTTGTTTAAACATTAAAGATAAACCATTAGGGGGAACGGAGAACTTCTAGTTCTAGTTCTAGTTCTAGTTCTTGTTCTTCAGATTTTTCTCTTCTGTGTTTAATTAAAAGATTAAATGTAATTATAATCTCTGTTTTTCAAATTAACATCAAAAGACATGACACATCAATGAAATAGTCGGCGTCGATTTATCACCACGACGCCTATAGTCGTGCTGTTTAATTTAAATTTAATTGAAATGCGTTTAATTTGCAATGTAGTTGGATTGGATTAAAAGTCTATTGTTACGAATCCAACAAAAATACGGCAAGATGTTTATTTGATCGTTATTAATAGATGATTTATAAACAAAATGGTAAAATGAGAGAGAATGCGGATGGGTGCATTGTTGTGTTATTTGTTTTGTTAGCTGCTGATGATCTTGGGAAAGCTATTTTCTAATGTATTCCCATTTTTATAACACAAAATCATTTTCCAAATTATGTCTTCACTGATTAAACCATTTTTGAGCAGTAATAAAAATGAAATTGAGTGTAACATAAATCTTCCTTTTAGGAGAGCCCACCATTTAGCTTTGAGACGCTGATTACTTAAATCCCTCTATTTGCCGAGCGCTTTATAAAGTAACATTAATTTTTAATGTCACACATTAAAAATTATTAAAACAATTTAATGCACGATCATGATCGTGATCTGCTCTAATCTTACTGATAGTAGGTATTAAAATTGAGTTGAATGAAAACTGTTAATTATAAAGATTAATGTACACGTCTTAGGCGCTAATTTCATTAATCGCTTATGGTTCGCAATTGGCTCCTACTCGCCACTTCATCATCCGACCTGATCTCATAAGAACTATACATCGGTTATTATAGTAATCGCACGTCTATATTTTACGGGATTACTACTAGCAACACGATGTTACTTGGACAAAAATATGATTTACAATGTCATGATCGGAACGACTCGACGATTTTTTTGAAAACTTTGTGTCGAAATTTGTTTGTTGTTTTTTTTCTTAAAATTTAACCTACTTTTTTTTTTTTTTTTTTTTAAATATAATTTTATTTAAAAAACAACATAACTTAACTTAAATCTTATACTACCTTAATTCTAGAAAAGCTAAGTCTATGTAAGCTGGCTGATAATACTGTTATTCTTTACCGACTTTGGTATCCAGGTATTTATATGCCATTCAACCACCAGAACTGTTGACGCTGTCTAATACGATCGTCCCGGTCTCTGTGGGAGATAGCCCTACTGAAGCGCAGGAGCTCTTCCTCGGTGCGCCTTACTTCCCGGTCGTAGCACAATCGCCCGTCTACGGCTGATCTACTTACATGATAGATCAGCGGAATTTCGGATCTATCCTGTATAAGCCCTTTCATATCCAGGTCAAGGAACGCCTCTGGTGGAACAAAGCCGTTGCGACGCATGCTCTCATAGTACAGAGTGTTTGGATAATAGGCCCCGAAAATTAGGTCATTGGACGAGCTTATTGCTCTCGCAATATGTCCTCTGATTAATTCAATCATAAAATTATCCACCCTATTTATGTACGCTTCATTATATAAAGTCTCATTTGAATAATACTTTTTATAGTCCGATTCCGGTGTCCGATATAATCTGAGACCACTTCTGAGACACTTCCTTTCGAACACCCGAATCTTTTCCATCAAATTTGGACCTATGTTAAACCATACTGGACAACCATATATGATTATTGGCCTGATTAGCGTCATGTAGCATATGACTTTTACCCTGCTGTCAAGTTGACTACTGTGAAATAGCAAACGTTTTTCTAGCCTTGACCAAAGCCGCCTCTACATGTCTGTTGAAATACAGATATTGGTCTAGCCAGATGCCAAGGTATTTAACTTAACTCTTGGTTTCCAGTTTATCTCCATGCGGTCCCACGATAACTAGCTTTCGCCAGGTTTTCCTTGTGTCATTCGTGGCTTTATATAATGGAGTTCTAAATAGGATGGGTTCACATTTCTGGAAGTTGATCTTAAGTTTCCAGTTGTCGCAATAGCGCTGCACTTTGTTGAAGTCTCGCTGTATTAAACTATTTATAATCTCAATTTTCGGAGCTGTTCTGTAAATTATGAGATCGTCTGCGTACGCAATAGCCTGCGGAAGTGCATCTAATAAGTCGCTAATGTAAATATTAAAAAAAACCGGAGAGAGTACCGCGCCCTGTTGCAAGCCATTCATTATACGTATTATTAGAGGTCACATTACCACTTTTGACCACGAACCTCCTGTCCTTTAACATATCGTAAAGTACATATAGTAAAGGCTTATGTATGCCATGTCTGACCAGTTTGTAATACACCCCTTCGATCCAGACGGTATCAAAGGCTTTCTCCAAGTCGATCAGACAGGTACCTGTGCTAGGTTCCTACATTTATTCCATTGTACGTCGGAGACCAGTTTAGCTGCAGCATGTGTGGTTTCATGAATTTATTTGGAATAATGCTGTTGTCGTCTACCCATTTTACCAGAGCTTTGTTAATGATTTTTTCAAATACATTACTGATGCTTGGGAGTAAACTTATCGAACGCATGTTCATTGGGTTTGTACAGTCTTTGCCCTTTTTTGTGATGGGCTGAATGATAGCCGTTCTCCAACGCGCGGGATAATATGCATTATTCAACGCGTTGTTAAACAGGACCGTGTATATATCTATTGCCATTGGGGGCAGGTTCTTGAGTACGATGTTAGGTACTCCATATATTCCCACTGACTTTTTGCTTCTTAATGAGTCGAAGATACTCTGGATTCCTTCCCTTGTGATTAAAAGGCTATTAGCCTCACCATTGGCATTAATGTCAATTGACAGATTATCGTCACTGAATTCGGTAGGACCCGGATTCTCCGATTGCCAAAGTGAAATTTCATTTCGGAGGTGCAGGTGATTCAGTAGAATTCTGTCCTCCAAGTCGTGATTTCGGTGAATGCTTTCATTCACCTTGTACATTTCCTGAAAGACAGCTCCCACAGCGTTCACCTTTTCCAAAGGGTCTTCGATCACGAAGAGCTCACTATTGAGAATAGCGTTCTCTGTATCTATACGACTCGACGAATTTTCTTAACGATGGTTAATTCTCGACTTTTTAGTCTCAATTTACTAAGTTTAAAACATTATTCTTTTTTTTTTTTTTTGTTTTATTGTATTGTTGTATTCCAGAATAGTACAGTGGTTAGTATACCCGCCTGCCACGCGGGGGACCGGGGTTCGATTCCCCGTCGGGGAGCCTCTGGCGCAAGACTAATGACCTTGCCCGGAAAAAAACAAATCATTATGAAAAATTTAACAAGCCTCAGGACTTGCTAAATAAGGCCAAGACCGATCCCCGGTTGTAGTGCCGATGATGATGATGTATTCCAGAATACTACCCTTATTAGATTTTTAACACTGAATCTCATTACTTTTCTAACACTACTACTACTACTAAAACTACCTCTGTTCATATCTAATTCTCACTTAATACATAACATTAATAAACTTTCACAATATTCTATATCCAGCCTGTTACAGCACATTTCATAACATGCCCCTTTTCATAACATGCACCTTTTTTCATTCAAAACATAGCACTTTGATTTTCGTTCAAAGTTTATTCAAAATTAAAAGTCATAGAGACAAAAGGAATACTTTGAGAAAATTTGTTTTGTTCACATTATAATTTCCAACCAATTAGAACAGTAAGTAGCATAAGAAGAGAGAAATTTTAATAGTAAAATCAGTTTGAGTTGTGAGTTCATAAAAGCGAGTAGTAGTTTGAGTTAGCAGTATTGAGTTAGAGTTGTAGTTTTGAGTTTTGGAGTAGAAGTTTGAATTATAAGGGTTTGAGAGTTTAAAATAAATATATCGAAGAGACAAGGAAAGATCTTTCTTTGATAATGGATTATCAATGGCAATAAATTTCCGCTCAAACAATCGGAGCGAATAAACATTGCAACGCGAATTGATGAAGGAATATTAAATAAAGAAATAATAAAAGGTCCCCGGACACGCAACAGTAGATTTAGGTGGTATACAATTACATTCCTTTAAACGAGAAAAAGAAAACATACGAAGTTCCTGAATTTTTCTGCACACGACCGATAGCTACATGCCAATCGAACAACAACAAAACCCCATGCCGTGGAGAGTTTAAATGGTTGGTGTGGTATTGTTGCTGTTTTCTCTTACTTTCGTAGTTTATGTATGAACGTTTATAAACTGTCGCGTGGCTCGGTTCAAAAAGTGAATTACATAATTGGGGTGAAGTTATTGTATAACACTTTGAATGTAATAGGCGACGTAAGTTAGAGGCGTCGCAGTACCCAAGGGTGTAGGCTGTTTGTGGTGGTTCTGTGGGGTAGAAGTATGATGTGCCAAACAAGGGCACGCGGTTCACTCATATTACGCGAACACTGTTCTTGGCGATGCACTCAGTTGTCCTGCGGCTTGATGCAACTGTTCCCAGGCAAAGATAATAAAACACTTGATCACGGCGATTAGACTTTTATTTTTGTATTTGTTTTAATTTTTTCTAACACTGTTTGGTGAGGATACAAAAATGTACAACTTGTAATACATTTTGTGTAACGTTTATGTATGGATTAAATCTTTTTAATTTAATGTAGTTTAGCCGAATCAATTTGAAAGGGTACAATTTAAAGCTCACGTACGCACTCCACGGGGGAATAAAATCTGATTTGAGCTGCGGTAGTTGAATAACGACTGAATGGAATTAGGGATGAAGATTGGGATATTTGATGTGCACAACGATCGACCAATGGCAATCGTGCTTCTCCTATGCATGCTTCAATTATCTACGCTCATCGAGGTGGATAAAAATACTTTCTTGGTGTGCGTGTATTAATGCACCCTCCGAGGGTGTTCCACTGACCTAGTGCGGTGACTGTGGTTATCTCGGAGTGCATTGAACTATGGAAAGACAGAATTACGAAGGAGAGGAAAATGTAGTTGGTTTGTGGCGATTGCGCCAAACCCCACGGTACGCTTTCCTTAAAAACCCCCATAACACCCACCTTCCCATATAATTTCACCAATGCAATCGCATTCGGCACACAAAAACGCTGCACGCATTTAAGAGATCAAACCCAAGATCTTAAATTCCCTGTTAAGAAAACTTACCTTCATGTATCTCTTCGCATACAATTTTCTGTAAGAATTCTTCATGACCTTTTTAGGAATTCCATAACTCCCATTGCTACCCGCCAATGCATTTGCATTTGCCCCAGAAAACATTTCCTTTTCCAAGGACATGTAATGCTTTCAAGCATTATCTGAAATTCCTAAAATTGTTCCTTAATGTGCATATGCACCATAAATACCAAACATTCGGCACCCTTTGTCTGAGTTAAAATACTATGTCGGTCAGCTTGTTTTCACAGCTGCAACACTAGCGATTCAATAGACAAACAATCAAGCATGTCTTTCGTCGACACCACGAATTGCTTGGCATACCGAAATGCAAGCAAGGGACACGTTTCGGCAATTAACCCAAGATGCGATATACAATTTCCATTGTATAAAGTATCGTATCCCATTAACACCTTTTTACCAAATTCCGTCATAGCGACGTTGCATAAAAATGACCCTCATTACGGAGCGAATCATTTGGTCGCATTTTCCTTTGTTCTCGCCGACTGCCTTTCTCGTTGTTTCACTGCTTTCGAACACGTGCAACAACATCGGATCTGAACGTCCACACACACACAACCATGATCTCAACTACGAGATCCGGTTTTCTTGTTCCCACAAGATAGACTCTACGTTACAGTCGTGGTAGATAAAACATATCCTTGGCAAGAATATATTCACACCCTTAAGAGAAAAGTTTTTCTCTCTCTTCCTTTTTCCTTAAATTTCCCTTTTTAGCGAAATCATCTCCGCATGAGATGACGATCGTCGAGTTCTTTTACATCCGCGGACCAGAATGGTCACGCTTCAGTCCCACTCTACGCCGGCAGCGGAGACGCGTAAACAATTACATGCGTAAATACCCGGAGACGTTGTCGTAGTGTTGTGTCAGACTAAGCAGATAATCAATATATTTAATTAAAGAAATTTTTCTTGTGTCCAAAATAACTTTCAATACAAATAAAATAAAGAACATTCGAACAGTGAAACGGGCGTTTCTTTAACTTTCGCTTCGGCGCCAACAGTGTGTTTCTTTTCTGTGCTGCTTATCCTAGTGGTCCATTTTCGTTTTTTCCGGGTGAACAGTTTTCCTCTAGTGCTTGGCGGGACAGTTGATATCCAAATTGCAGGATATCCTTCGGCCTGCGCGCCAGATGTTTTATGCAAATAAAGGCGGCACAAAATCGACAGCCGTCGAACCAAATTTTAATCACCACCTGCGCGACAACGAGTCTACCTTTGGCCATTAACGAGACGACGAGTCTATCTCGATTAATCCAATCAGGTAGTCGATTTGTGAGACAAGCGACTTTACGCTCAAAGGTTTTTTGAGTCCGATCCATAAAGAACATTACCAGCCGATAGTACTGTCGCGAAATAATTCGATTTTGTATCACGAGGTAATCCTAGCCAGGACTTCTAGAATTTGTGGCGTCGTATCGCGTTGTGTCCTGCGCGAATCTTAATTAAGAAAAAGAACAATATAGTCAGTGTCGAGTGTCCTTCCACCGACCTTTGTTAGACGAATTGTATAGAAGTAGTGGATAACCAAAATAAAGCAATTAGAACAATAAAATTAATGAAACTAATTCTTCGTGTTTTTGTGTTTAAATTGTCACTGCATCCGCTTCGGCTCCTGTGTGCTTCTCGTTTTCCAGGGATCAGTGTTAGGCGGAACACCATTAACAGCCGACCCAAAGACAATACGCCGATTAAGACAACATCCGCCAAACGTCCATTTGGAAAATATGATATTTCAGGTGAATAGCTTGAACGGTGGGATAGGGGTTGATGCGACGCGCTGTTAGCGGTCGAAATTAGGTTAGGATTGTGGGTTGGTTCTCCATGTGATATAGAGAACCCCCACAGTTCTACTACACAAAAAGCACCCAAAATGCTTTATACCTCTTTGTCCAGCAAAAGGAGGCCATACAGTTTTGTGTCCCACGCTTCACGTTATTCTCAATTACGTGGGCTGCGTTTCTATAATAAGGTGCCATGACTGTAAGGCTTTCTAGTTTTATTACTTTAATTTTTTTACTGTGCAATCCTTATTGTACATTTTTTACACCCCACATCAGACAGCTGGACGTCTACTCGTGTCCTTGCTGAACGGCCGAACCTACTTTTTTGTGCCGCCAATCAGAATTTAGCCTACGCTGCCATAATTTCTCGGAGACTCTAAACGGTTGGCATTGCTGTACTGCTACTTTCCCGTTCGCGTTAGCTTTGTTCGGGAAGTGCGTTCCACAATATTAAGGTGGTTAAAATTGGAGTATAAGACTATGTGTTTTTGAAGGTGGCTTGTGATGTAAAGTCACCACAGCACTCTCTCCCCAAAGACGTAGTCATGAAAATGGTAAGCTACGCGACTTGAAAGGAGACTTTGATCGAATGGGTCGCATGTTTCGGAATAGACTTATGGCCGAAGGAAGAAGTGGGGAGGGTCCGGAACAACCCGTTGGAACTTTCGACTTGT
The DNA here is from genome assembly GCA_963931805.1 of Microdon myrmicae. NCBI lineage: Eukaryota > Metazoa > Arthropoda > Insecta > Diptera > Syrphidae > Microdon > Microdon myrmicae. The sequence goes on from OZ007497.1 coordinate 205,957,736, forward strand.
TGTCCTATACTTGATTGGTGCAGAATCTTCCTGTAAAGGGAACGTTAGCCTTACTTATGTTTGGGTGTTAGCTTATCAATAGAATCAGATCACGTGTGGTCAGTTTGTGGCGGTTATTTATTTCCTTTTTTCTTAGTTACCTTGGCCCAGTCACAGGTCATTTCTACACCTAGTTGGGGTGTTAAGAGAGCCTTCGGGAAATGCCTTGCTTTAAGCCTTGTCGGCGTACGTGACACGAAAACAAAATCTTAATGATTCTGGGGACGGTTTCCGGCCGTCCCGACCTTGTCGGTAGCCGTGGATGTGGAAGTTTGTTGATTCGGCTCAATGGCGAAAAGTGTGACTTTTTGACCCCGCCTTAATATATATATATCGTGCACGTCATATAGTCCAAGTCGAGAAGACGCTGACGAGACAGTATGCGCAGGTTAATCGCCACATTCCATCGTTCAGTCGTGATGTCAAAGAAGAATAAAGGCTGTTGAAATGGGAATGACGGTAATACTTCAATCGTTTTTAGTTGATGGCGTTTACCCCTGATTTTCGGTTAACAGAGGGTTGGGATTTATGGTCCAGGCGTCATGCGATGGCGTCGCGGCATGGAAGGTATTGGCCCAAACTGCCGCTCAGACGAGGGGCACGTATCAGTATGCCCCATTTGCTGGCCAAACTGTTAGATGGTGATGATCTTGATCCCGTGGAGGTGATTCGTCCCCCTGGCTGATTGACCTGGCGATTGTGACATGCGCAATTCTTAAGTTTGATTCCAACATATGCAACCGTGCCAAAAGGTAAATCGAAAACAAATCATCAGAGCCGTATACTAGAGCACTAACATCGCAATCCACAACTTATGCTCGAAGGACCGGTCTTCCGCGAGGAGACGCTGGAGCTCCGTTGGGGTCATTCGTTTTGGGAAGTTGGTGATGGCATCCATCTTCGCCAGTAGTGGTTGGAAACCTTCCCTTGAGATCCCGTAGCCCAAGGAAGTTACCTGGAGTTTTTTTGGCGTTAATGCAAAGCCCAGTTCCTCGGAGGATGGTAAGTAATTGGGGCAGATATTCCAGGCGTTGGTCGTGTCCGTCTGCCAAGACGAGAAGGCCGTTAATGTATCTTCTCACGGACGGCACTTTGTGGAGTACCTTCGTTCTCAGCCATTATTAAATATGTTAGTGTTTTGATACTTCACTTAAACTTATTATGACATTAACTTGATTTTTATTAATTTTAAACAAGGCGAAACACTCCTTACCCGACACGAACTACGCTTCTCCACCGCGCGACGGAGAGCGGGAGCGGCAACGGCCGTGGCGGTCGGCGGATGTAATTTGACTCAGTGATACAACCCTCGTCTGGGGTGGGTTTGTGGTGTGGTGGTAGATATCCTCTCCACTAAGGATATGTATTTACTTACCACCATAGAAACGTAAAGTCTCTCTTGGTGGAATAGAAAACCAGATCTCGTAATGGAGGTCATGGTGGTATGTGTGTGATCGTACCCATCACCGTGTTTATCGATGCATTTAGCAAAGGATAAACGAAACCTGAAACGAGGAAAAAAAGAACAAAGGGAGAAGCGACCTAAGGCATCGGCCTGTAATGAGGGTCGGCTAAATAAATAAGCTGCAACTCATTAAATGGGAAATGGATTTGGGATACCTCAAACAATTTAAATTGTTTATCGTATCGCCAGAATGCCTGCGGTAGAACAGAATTCTTTTGTTTGCACATGACGTGTGCTAAGGAATTTGGTTTTAGTAGATATTGCGCTAATTGTATGCAACTGTTTCAATAGGCTGCTAGGAGTTGCTTTGTCGTTGGACAAAAGAGTCGCCAGCCAATGTGTATGTGGGGAACATTGTTGTACACATGGTGAGGCTGGGAATAGCCGACTCAATGATCATTATCCCTGACTATGATGGTTACTTGGTACTGTAACCGAGATGTTTTCTATCAGGGATATGAGGTTTGTTCTTTAAGGAAGTCTTCTAGGAAAGCAAATATGATGCATTGAATTCTAAATGCCTGAGAATCCTTTTAGGAAATTTCCTGCCGATGCGTTGATGCATGGAGAATGCCCTTGTAGGAAAAATTCTTTGCAGGCATTTCCAGGTAATGCATTGAAAGCATTAATTATCCTTGGGAAGGAAATGCTTTTGCTGTGGGGAGATTGCGGTGCAGGTGTGGCAAGGTTGGAATTTGCCTGGCAACCGAAGGTACCGAATAGGTTTTGGTTTTATGCGCCTGTATAATGGAAAGAATTCTTGTAGGGAATTTGTATGCGACAAGATGCATGAAAAGGTAGGAATTCTTTAACAGGGATTATAGGTTTGATAATCTAGATGCGTAAAGCACTTAAGGTGCTAATGCGATTGTATTAGCGAAAACTTATGCCGATTTGGATGTAGTTATGGGGGTTTTTCAGGTATGTGGGCCGTGGGGTTTGGCGGAACCGCCACACCACCAACGAGACACTGAAAGCAAATATACAACAAATACTAAAGGAAGATGATAATGTGAAAACATTGTCACAGGAAAACACGGTTGAGTGTCGTGATTTAGATGAGTTTACCACTGTGGAGGAAATCTTGACAGCGATCGCTATAGAGTTCCCTGCACTGAACGCGATCGCAAAGGAAGCGCTAAAGAGTTTAAGATGGAAACCAGATGGCACACAGGCTGCCGTGATCTGCTTACCAAGAGAAAAGGCTAGCATGTTGCTGGTTACAGATTTCCTTCGGGTTGGGTGGGTGAGATGCAGACTTCGAGAACACATCGCACCCACACGGTGTTTTAGATGATGGCAATACGGTCATGTGGCGAAATCCTGCAAATCCGAAGAAGATCGTTTGGAAAACTGTTTGAAATGCGGTGAAAAAGGCCTCAAAGCAATGGGTTGTAACGATCGAGCTTTGCAAGTAAGATAAAATCGTGGGCGTTCTAGTATTTTCTCGTCTACTATTTCGACAACCGGTTCTTAAATACACATAAACAATTCGTAGATGAGATAAGATTTATTTTATTGTATAATGCCGCTTATCGTTAAAATTTATTGCGGTTCGGATTCTCAATTGCAAAGAACTCTCTTAACCAAATTTGCATTTTTTATCTTCGTTTTAGTCTTAAGCTTAACAATCATGTTTGTCTGTATTGCATTCTGTTAAGCGTCGTTATCGTAGTCTACCAAAACAAAGTCATATGGTAAAACGCTCATTTCATTCTGATGACTGAACCATGTTTTAAGTGCTCTATCTTGGTCATTTTTTGTGTATAATTAACCCACACACGGTCGGGGGAACAATAGTTCAGTTGAGTTTATTAACTCCCCGTGGGTTAAAACTTCTCTTGCGTTTTAGATAGCCTTTTATCTCTGCGTACGCTACTGGATTTTATTAAGCCTCTAATTGTCTTTCTATATAAAAGTATATAATGATCAGCAACAAATTTAAAGAAGTTTTGTCTTATTTTCTTGCTTATCGTGCGAAAGTGTGAGAAGAATATTATTTTTGCGACCCCATAACCTCTAAGCTTTGAAAGTTATAAAAATACATTTTGAGTTGCTCTTAATTATATCCTCGTATTGTTTGACGAAAAACAAAAAATAGTGCCTGTGTTAGGGTAAAAATATGTTTCATATTTAATTGGTTTATTTATTGTTTTTTTTTCACCATTTATGTACACATCACTTTTATAAATAGAACTTGTTGTACAATACATTGCGTTGTGCTACAGAATATTCATCAGTGTGTTTTTCTTCACCTTTTACGAAGTATTCAATTCAATTTTTATTTGGTAGATAATTACATTTATGGTATATTTTACAACTAGTACTTAAGAGATTTAGGATAGCAATTCCTTTACAACTATAATCTTAAATCTATATAACGACAATAGCACAATTTTAATGAATAACAAATATTAAATTAAGGGAAAACTACAAGAAAAAACCCTTATTTGAATCTTAAGACTAATATTGCACGAGCTTCCAGTTATTTTATATAGTAATGACCTCGATATAATTTTCATAGACAGAGTACATATGTAGTGATTTAGGATAACGCAAGACGGGAAATAAGAACATTGTCAGAAAAAGAACAATTGGCGAAGAAGTTTCGATTAATTTTGTCAATAAGGAACTCTACCGGTTTAACGTTAGCGTTTTCATGTAGTTCATGTGTCGAATAATGCCATGGCAAATTCAGCAACATTTTCAATATTTTATTTTGACACCTTTGCAATTTTATTTTGTGTGTACGAGCACAATTACACCATACAGGGGCCCCGTACAAGAGTATAGCTTGAAAAATGGTTTTAAATATTATAATTTTATTTTCGATGCTAAGGTTTGATTTTCTACACACTAATGGATACATAACTCTTACGACTTTGTTTATTTTGTCAATTGTGGTAGTGATGTGTTTTTGAAAGATAAGTTTTTTATCTAGAATAATACCTAGATATCTTCAGTCTTCGGACCAATCAATATCAACTGCACACATACTGAGTTTAGTGCCATTTGGTAGCTAGCAGTGTTTCCTACATCTCGAAAACCAGACAGCTTGTGTTTTATTACCATTTATTTTTATTTTCCATTTCCTGTAATATACTGCTAGTTTGTCAAGAGCTGCTTGCAAAGAGTTGTAGACATTAGTGAATAAGGCACCCGAAGAGAAAATGGCCGTATCATCGGCAAACATAGCTACCTGAATGTTTTCACCTAGACATGGTAAATCTGCGACAAACAATGTGAATAATATGGGACCAAGGACCGAGCCTTGGGGTACACCATAGTGGATTTGGTGAGTAGAGGATATGTCGGTTCCTATACTCACAACATATTTTCTCGAACGAAGAAAGCTCTGGATAATTTTGATAAGCGGCATTGGCAGCTTAAGCTTCAGTAGCTTATAAATCAAGGCATCGTGCCATACCGTATCAAAGGCTTTTTCGATGTCTAGAAGAACCAGTCCCGTTGACTCCTTGTCGATAAATTTACCAGCTATGTGGTTTTTAATGCGCAAGACTTGGTGGATTGTGCTGTGACCACTACGGAAACCGAACTGAAAGTTTGGTAAGATGTTATTGTCTTCCACAAAACGATCAATCCTTTCCTTAATGATTTTTTCTAAGAGCTTACTTAGACAGCTAAGTAGACTAATAGGTCTGTAGCTTTCGGGGCTGTTCTTCGGTTTACCGGGTTTCGGGATAGGTATTACTTTTGCTGTTTTCCAACAGTCCGGAAAATAACAATTCTTAAGACAAGCGTTGAAAATGAAAATGAACGTTAAATAGTTACTTGCAGCAGGTGGAAGTGCTTTGATTACTTTGTTGTTAATATTATCGAGACCCGCAGCCTTTTTAGATTTCGACTTTTTTATCAATTCTTTAACTTTGCTGATATTAGTTGCGTAAGTACTTTCAGCTGGTGTTTGAGAAAGTACATGGATAGTGTTAGCAACTTCAGCTTCAGTATACGCGTCGCTTAGATGCATAGACATGGAGTGGTTCTTACTAAACGTGTTAGCAAGTAGGTTCGATTTCTCCACTGAAGAAATAAACAACTTGTCGTGAACTTTACACGGAGGAATACTTGACCCTCTCTTTTTCATAATTTTTGATATTTTCCAGAACGGTTTGCTTGCTTTGTCAAGAGAGGAAAGGTGTTTATTCCAACACTTGTTCCTATATGTTGAGATTTCGTTTTTAATGATATTATTTAAGACTTTAACATTAACTAGAAAACAATCGATTCTATAACGCAGCCATTTTCTTCTTTCAGAGTTTCGTAGCCTAATCAGATGTAAGATATTTTCAGGAAGCGGTGCCTTATCAACTGGAGCAGTGGAATATTTACGTATCGCAAGATCGGTCGCTCTATTGATAACAGAAACAAAATTGTTGCATAGGATATCAATGTGTTCGCTGCAGGTTATAGAATTTAGGGTGGTATCACCTAGAACCAAGTTCGTGTTTATATATGATTTATAACAATTCCAGTTGGAGGCGGAATAGTTGTGGTATAAACTGGTACGATTTACAACTACTGTATGATTCACTGTGAGACTGATCGGAAGGTGGGCTGAACGTAAAGCTGGCAATTGTGACATTGTGTGACCTTACCTGGATTATGTTTTTTAAAGTCCCAGCGAACGATGGTTTTGAACAAGGTTGAGTAGTTCCGTTTTAGTTCGTTTAATTTAACAGTACCGCGTTGAATATAGACGATGTACAAGTACTGTTTGTACAGGGCTTTTGTTGACGGATTTAATGTGATGGTTTTAACATCTAGGCACTTTATCCCGAGTGCAATTAGTTCATTTTTCACTAAATCGTTGCTAATTAAGTCTAGTCCGGATAACGCTACCTTTAATGGACGATTTTCCTTACGCGAGTGGGTGAAGAACTCACATTTTAACCGTAAGAGTTCGGTTCTGATTTTGTTGTATATGTCCATTGTTGGGGCACATATTTTTTGCCCAAGCGAAATGTTTTTGATTAAGTATTTGTCTATCTTAATATTGCTCAAAATATCACGCACTTTAGCACTAGTTGTTTTTAATACCACAATTGGCGGAACGGTTTCTTTAGGAGGTTCTGCGCACTGTTCGTCATTGGTCGGATCCATTTCAGGAGAATCTTCCATCAGACTTTGAAGTGGTTGAAAAAAGTTAGTGTTTGAACACATTTTAGATTTTTCTAGAACTTTATTGTTCACTTTTGAAAATTTATCGGGAAGAGTTTGGCCTCCAATAACGGGGTCGTAACGCAACCGTTTGCGCTTAATTTTATTTAACACACGTGGCCCAGGGGCCATAACTTAACGGTTATAACACTTGTTCAAATTTTTGTATGCGGAAAACGAGGCAAAGAAAACAAGATAATGATAATTAAATTGTGAAAATTATTGTGAAAATAACGGTTGATTAAGATAAATAGCACGAGCAAAACTGTGAGACAAATTGTCTGTTTGAAAGTCAGCCAGGTACTGTTTTTTACGAAGTATTGTACCTTTATATATATATCGTACAACATTTCAATTATACTGAAGCAATATTTTTGACGAGACCTTATTCAGATAAAACATCATTTTAACACGGAAAGCCTGTAATTCCATTTCTTTATTAAAAAGCCTAGTAGTCAAAATCTAATTTATCCTAGCATGGGTGTACATCCGTGTCGTGGTAAAATGATGTTTAGCTAAACATTTTGTGAAACAAGTATCCGGAAATTACCTTGTAGTTCACAGGGGGCCCATAATTGAACGATCTGGAAATATAAAATCCGACTACAAAGGATTACTAATTATTCCGCGACTGGGGCAACCTTAATATAGTAGTAGTTTCATCCAATTGCTGCCTGGGTACAATTAGTACAATTAACCTTCTTTTTTACACTAACGCGCGCTCAAAATGGGATTTGGAAGTGACCTTAAATGTCAGAGCACAGTGCGAGCGGATGGTGAGGACGCGGATAAGGAAAGGGGGTATCGATGTATATTGGTTTTGAATGCCTGGACTTTACATCGACGAGTTAACATATGATCAGGTAGAGCATTCCACATTCGTGTGGTTCGGCTAACGACTCTCTATGTTTCTTTATGCGCCTGAAGTTAACTTTCAACGTGAACTGATGCCCATTCACGGATTGACGGGTATAGCGGAATAATGTCTGAAGGGGTGGAACACATTCACCATGTTCAGCTGAGTGTGGAGGCTATATTTTTAAGTTAAGTGTTTTCTTTCTGACTTACCTCCTTTGGGGTTGTTGGGTCAGCCCCCTTGGGGTGATCTCGTGGGGGCCGTTTATCGCTGAAGTGGACGGCGTGAAAAGTGCGCCCTCGCAACTTCCTCCGGTGGGCGTGGGGGCTTCTGGATGGGACACTCGGTTGTCGTAAGCTCCTTGGCAGCGAAGGCGGTCCTTCGGAGTTACCCTTGAAGGCATCTTTGGTTACTCCGAGACAGAGCACATTATCTTCACTTGGTCACCGAGTGGATTAATCCGCCAATGGCATCGATTTAGGGACCGCAATAAAGTGTCAATAAATACTTCTCTTCATACAAAAACGTTCTGAATAAATAAATCCACGCACGGAGAACACAAGCTTCCCATCGACTAAATACACCGCGAAAATGATTAGTCCAACTTTTTGTTTGAAATGGCACTATTTTCTTTATTTCAGTTTTATTGGTTAATTCTTTTTTGAATTTTCCATACTACGTTTGGCGTGGCTTCGGCCTCCTAGATCTCGACTGATCGTCTGACCGTAGGTTCGGCCTACTGGAACCTTACTGATCGCGAAATAGAAATGTGCCGCTTTTTTATACTTTTCGTCATTGGGATTTGTTAAGATGTTTATTGTTGAAAATTCCAAGAAGCACACACAAGGTTTCGTGTGTATATTGGAATAGGGTTCTGGGAAGTGGCTAGGAATTTATTTGAATAAATTCCCGGAAGGGGAAATCATGAAATGCATTTAGAGTTAAGCATTTCGTGATGTCGGGGTTATTAGGAATTGAATCAATGTACGACAAACGGACTTTTGGTTAATTTTGTTGTGCATATGATTCTGTTGGGGAAACATGATTTGGATTATAGGTAAGGCTGAGATAATTAGGAATTGGATCAATGTGCGACAAATTAACTTTTGGTTTAATTCGTCGGTCAATGGTTCATTTTGGGATACGTTTAAGGTTATAGGGAATAATGGGGTTTGGAAGGGAATAGTGATTTAGGGTCACTACATGAGTAACGACGGTGGAAATACCTATACAACAGAGATAGGCATGATATGTTGCGTCTATGTTCTAACGACGGAATTAAACGACTTACAGCTGGGCCGCCAATAAGTTTCATTGCTCGTTTTTGGATAGTATGGAGCACGTGTAGCACAGTTTTGGATGCGCCTGACCAAATATTGGAGTTGAATTCCATTTAGGCTTTGTAAATAGTGGCCAGGTTGGATGGAGTGAAGTACCTTTTGCATCTCTTAAGGACCCATACATTTGGCCGCACTTTTCGCAGTTTCAAATATGTGGTCATTCCAATTAAGAGTCGAATTAATTCGACTGCCGACGATTAATATTTCCTTGGTTTTATCGACTTGTGAATGTTTAGATATTTTACTATATGAACCACCGAAACAGGTTACAAATGAAAAAGAAGAGCACAGAGTAATTGAGGAACATCATAACTCTAGAGTGGGAGGACATTGTGGCATCCGAAAATGCATCAGTAAACTAAAACAGAAGTTTTTTGGAAGAACATAAACAAAATGGTAAAAACATTTGTAAATAACTGCGAAATTTGTAATAATAACAAAATACACAAAATACACCACAGACAATTTTGTAATAACAGATACGCCAAGCACCGCATTTGAAAGAATATCAGCAGATTCCCTAAGGCCAATGAGACCTTCAAACAGATTTATATATCATACAACGATACACAGTGACCGAGTGCGGACGTGTTTTCAATTCGGCGATCGAGTTAAATGAAAAAAGTTGCTTTTATGAGTCGTGAGTGGTTGAAATATAAAGACTATTTATAAATAAATAAATTCCAGTGACAGTCAAAACAAAGTTAATATGTTGTGACTGTCAAAACAGAGAACACGGTTTAATACAAAAAGTGTGTGAGTAACACTTTATGTGTGAACTGTGTTTACGTATGAGCGCAAGTTATGTTTCCGAGAATATTCCTTCTTCTCCCGCACTGGATCACTCCCAATAATAAAGGAAGCAAGTCTATAATGGTTACTTTCTTTATTTATTTCACTAATTTTTCTATAACCTTTTTTTTTGTTTTCATTTATTGACTCTATTTTTATTACTTATTTTTTTTATTTAGTCTTACACATTATCTTAAATCGTTATTGTAATTTGGGCACTTCCTTTCGATCGCATCTCAGTAACAATTGTAGCTCATCGAGTCTTTTTTTTGACAATTACATGTGTTTATGGTTTGCCTTCCTTTCAAATCTTGTAAACCTTTGATTATCACTTTACAATTATCTGGACACTTCTTTTCAATCGCTTATTGACATTAAATATAGCTCATTCAAGGTTCTTGGTAATTACATATATTTATTATCTGTCTTATTTTTAACACTTATCCACTCTTGATGATTGCCTTTACAATAACTTAGATTCTTTTTTCTCAATCGCTTACCAATAACAATTACCGCTCATTGAGTTTCATGACAATTTCATATCTTTATTGTTCGTCTTACATTTAATACATTGTCCACTTCTGTTTATCACTTTATAATTATCTAGGCACTTCTTTCTAATCGTTTATTGATATTAATTATGATTCATCAAGATTCGTAGCAATTGCGTACATTTGTGGTTTGTTTTACATTAATACATTGTCCACTTCTGATTGCTACCTTTTTCAATTATCTATATACTTCTTTTTAATCGCTTATCAAAAACCGTTACTTCAAAATAAACTCTTCTAACAGCTTCTCACATTAACGACCGTTTTTTCCGATCGTACACTTAACACTTCCTCATCGGCTTTTCCCAATCTTCGCTCTATAAACTTGCAACCAGATTCCGCCTTTACAACCAAAATCAGACTCCCTCCTATCTTCTTCGTACTTCTTTACGTTACCTCGGGGTCAACACCTTCCGACGACGATAATGCAATTATCTTATATTTTGCAATGACCTAATTTCCAATTTCGATTCCAATTTGCAATTGCGTTGAATTGCGCTGTCAGCCGATATGCCTTCATCGCTTTGCGCCACAGTTCAACATTCGCAATTGCGAACTGACCTAGTTAATTCCTATGCAATTACCGTGGTTTATTGATTGTACCGAAATGTGCATTTAATTACTTTTTTTTTTTGGTTTATTGGTCATGCCGAAATGTGCAATTAACTGCATTACCGTTCTGGAGGTCATCCGAGTTCAGAATCGGATGGCGTTTTTTGGTTTGAGTGCGTCAATGACCTTATGTACATCATCTTTGTCTATGACGTTACTGATGCACTTAACACGCGCGAACATCATGAGTGTGTGCTATTACGTACAGTGCAGTTGTGGGTCCTTTTTGCTAGGGGCATCGGCACAGACGCAGGGGGAGCTAAACACCACTGAGAATTATTACGAAGCACACTGTTCTTCACGAAAGTTCACCCAAATCGTATATCACGGTAGTAAAATAAAACGCAGGAGCTTGTTGTTCCGTTTAATTTTTATTATCTATTGTTCCCTTATCGATAACTATCGGAAACTTAACCTTCACAAGAAAGCTTTATTAAATTTTTAACTCTTCAGGAACACTTAATTAAAATTTGTATATCAATAGAACTCGCGGGAGACAACTATCTGGCGCGTCAAAGAAAACTCCACTCGTATTGTGCGTGTGTCCGCTTAAAGGAACAAAATCTGACTCCCCGATGCAATCCACACCCGTCAGATTCAACGGTGGTGAATCACATCGGTGTAGGAGGAGCGAACCGGATCAACTTGGCGACGGCCAATGGCGATCGAAAAAGGGGTTAAATGGGAGAATTTCCCATATGCCGTATAGGACAAGTACGATGCCCCTTCGCCTGCAATATAGACAACGATCGGTCTTGCACCTGTTCAAACAAATGGACGAGCAAAGGGGCTGCAGGCATTGTGGTCATAAATCGTCGATGGTGCATGCCTGAGAACGAAATATGTTTCTGCGTCCCAAGTAAACAGAAACGCTATTTCAAGGGTCGTACAATGAGATGCATATCGTTCGTGGTTTTGCCGATGTTACATTGGATCCTTATCGTGTTTACTGAGGCGTTCACGGTCATGCCGTTGTAGGCGATACATTCTTCGGTGACGATAGGTCAACCGAAGATTTGGGGTTTGTTTACATGACAGTGCTAGTACATGAGTACAATGGCGAGGAATTAGCCTTGCAAATGTGCAAGCGTACGGCCCAGGGTGGCCATGGACCAGTGGTTGGTAAATAGCATAAAGACTGTGAGGCTACTGTGTGTTTGTTTGGTTTACAGGCAGGAGCATAATAAGGCATGATCATGGGTATGATTGTCTAAACGTCAATCATATTCATGCCCAAATCCCATGATCGGTAGATAGCCGATAATACGAAATTGGTCGCAACTGTTGAGAACCTAAGGGTATAGGAGCAAGTTTTAATTATGAACCATAGGAAGAATATCGGCTGCAGCCGTGTTCACAATACGCTGGCCAGCGTGTGTTTATCGATTATTGGTGACGAGCTGAGCCGATAGGGGATATGAAATGGTTCATGTATTATAAATCAGAAAAATTCGGTGATATGAATGCCAGGTTTGCTTTCAGGTGGAAGATGCTGCAGGGTAGCATACCCGCCTGGTAAGTGGGAGACAGGTAATAGGGAATAGGTGGTTCTTTGGAAATGGGTTAAAGAACCCCCACACAATAACACGAATTGAGTCTTTTTCACTAATGATCCGGCTCGAAGGACCAATGTTTTTATCGCACGATTAGTTTACCGAGCTGCGTTAGTTACGAGTAATAGTATTCAACGTTACGCCAGCAAAAGGCAACGGGTTAAACAATTTATATATTTATTTTTGGCGCAGGACTAATGACCTTGCCCGGAAAAAACAAATCATTATGGAAAATTCAACAAGCCTCAGGACTTGCTAAATAAGGCCAAGGCCGGTTCCTGGTTGTAGTGCCGATGAGGATGATGATATTTATTTTTATCACGAACAAGGCTCGATCACAGCGAAAACTAGACTGATCTCAAAAACAAACGAAAATTTACATTACACCTTCCAAAAGATGGTGCATACATTTAGTTAGACAAAACAAAATGTACGATTCCAAGAATTTTACAGTTAATAGGTACAAGGACAAAGATTGAAGACACATTTGAGTAAATTGGTTAATAGCGATAATGTTCTTGGAAGGACTACGTCATTAAAAGGTAATTAAGGATGAACATATTTGTTCATACATTAAAATTCTGGGAGGAGCGAGTGTACGAGCAACTAAAAAAAGAACAAATGCGTTGAGCACAATGCAACAATTTCCAATTTGATAACGCACCCCTATTTAAAGGAATAAAGACAGAATTTCTACTAAAACAAAGAGGAACAACTCACGTATACGCACCGGTAGCACACTCAACAACAAACGCAAACATAGAACGAGCCCATTCTACACTCTTAGAAATCGGTAGAAGTTTAGCAGTCGAGAGAACAAGTACGATCTCGGAAGAAATATTCGACGCGGTAAAACAATATAACCGTACAGTACATCCGGCAGCGGGTCAGAAGCCCGTCGACTTTGTGGGGGTACGAAGTCTTGGTGCCGGCGTACGACACGGGGTTCTACTTCGTCCCACAAGTTCTACAAGGTCCGCCGTAAAATAAACTGTTCCCCAAGGAAAAGGAAATACACACCGAGGACACCGAATCGAAAGTACATGAAAAGCACTAGATAGTCTATTGTAAAAGGATCTTTTTATTTTTAGACTTTAAGTATTAACAAACACAAAGATGGCACTTGATTTGTTGATTGTTTTTATCGTTCGTTATTATTCACAACGGGTCATTTGGCATTTAGTTGAATTACAAAAACAGATTTGAATTACTTTTAAGTGATTATTATTACAACTACTTTAGACTCGGGGTACGTACGCGTCTTCGCAGCGCTACGGAGAGCGGGAGGTGAACCGACCGTCGCGATCGGTGGTTGGATTTCGACTCAGCGATATCTACGTCCCCGTGTGCGAAACGGGGAGCGGAAGACGGACCGACCGGCTCGGTCGGGTGATGGTAAACGACTCAGCGATGTGAATTCGCTGGCAAAGGAATTTCGGCAAGTGGTACTGGATCTCTTAGTTAAGGGTGCATTTCCTATTCCAAGAGAAACGTGAAGTCTCTCTTTGGGGGTAGGTAACCGGATCTCAAAGTGAAGATTATAGTGGTACGCATGTCTTTGTGAACATTGGTTCTTTCATGGGACAAAGCCATGAGAACAAATCGGAAAAATCGACAGGGATAATGGGTATCAATGAGATGTGAGTTCGGCTAAGTAAATAAGCGGGATCTCATTGCGCGCTAATTGAATTTCTGTTTGCCCATGCCGCGAGCCCATGAGACGGATCCGGCAAATTAAAAGTCCTAAAGGAATTTATGAGCTGAGAGTTCAACTGAGTAAACAAGTTGCAACTCATTAGCGGCTAGATGCATTTGGGATACTTGAAACAATTTGAATTGTTTGTCGTATCGCCGGAATGCCTGCTGAAGAACAGCGTTCTTTTGTTTGCACATGATGCATGCTAAGGAAAATGGTTTTAGCGTCTATTACGCTAATTGTATGCAGCTGCGTTGGATTGTTTATCATTGGGTGAAAAGGTCGCCGCCAATGTGTATGTAAGGGAATTTATTGTACACATGGTGAGGCTGGGAATAGGCGACGCAATGTTTTTTCTCCCTAGTTATGATGGTTACATTATGTGTGAACCGAATTGTTTCTTTACAGGAATTCATCTAGGGAAAATACATATGGTAAGATTGGAATTTTCCTGGCAACCGAAGGTGCCGAATTGGGTTTGGGATTTATGATCCTATAAGCTGGACAGAATTCTTGTAGGGAATTTTGAACGCGAATTAATGCATGAAGGTAAGAATTCTCTTCCAGGAGCTTTTAGATTATACGTTAGAAAAACTTGATGCGTAAAGCATTTACAGGTGCTAATGCAATTGCATTAGCGGGAAATGATGGGGGTTGGGTTGTAGTTATGGGGGGTTCTTCGCGTAAGTAGACAGCGGCGTTTGGCAGAATCGCCACAACTTATTTTTCGACATTATTCAAAAAAACGTCCAGGCAGAATTGAAAAAAGGGCAAGATAAACAAAATCCATGTCAAAATAAAAATCGAAAAGACAAAACTTATACTCCGGGAGAAGTTATTTACGTAAAAAAGAACCGTCGCGGCAAAGAAAATACTCGTTTCACGAAACAAATAGTAAAAGAAGATCAAGACATACTAGTTTTCACAAATGGAGGCGACGAAATTCATAAACACCATATACGTTCTAAAACTAATTAAGTTAGCCATAGGAGGAATGTAGATAACATCCTTCACAGGGGAGAAATTCATATCAACAAGGATTGCGGACGCATATATTTACGAAAACATAGGAATTTTGATACACCTGTGGGGAGGAAGTATTATGCCGAACACGGGCACACGGTTCACTTCCTCCTCCATCCAATTGTCACTTCACTAAAAGGAGGAGAAACTGTTCACCACATCCAGCACTTTGAATAAAACACACGAATTTAATGTTCGAACGATCCTTTATCTTTATATTTAACAAATTTGCAAAAAGCAACCGGAGGAGGCAATTATTATTTAATTGTTCTGTATGGGACACTACACTAACCGAATACATTTTTGTGGCACGCGACTCTCGACTCGACAGCGTAAAAAGTATGAACACGACTCCGGGGCGTGTGCTTTCCGATGCACACGCTAAAGGAGGTAGACGACGACCGGTCCGGTTAGTGGTTTGAATAAGACTCAAACGATATCCTCTGCAATAAGGATATCGTTTTTTAACTACCAGCAGGGAAACGTAAAGTCTCTCTTGATGGTATAGGAAACCAGATCTTGTAATAAAGGTCGTGGTGGTATGTGTGGGATCGTTGAGATCAATGCTATTCACACGTGCAGTGGAACAGCGAAACAGGCAGGCGGCAAGGACAAAAGAAAAGGCGACCAAATAGTTCGCTCTTTAATGAGGGTCATGTTTATACGATGCCTCGTCGCTATTTTCGACGTTAGGAGAAAAAGGTGCTAAACGCAAATTGGATGTTTATGGCATCTCTGGCTGCAATAGAAACCGGGTTCATATTTGCATTAGGAAATGCTGGAGAATTTGGTTTCAGCGTCTATTGCGCTAATTATATGCAGCTGCTTGGGTTGTTTGTTGGTAAGGCAAACAAAAAAAAAGGTTGCCAGGCAATGTGTATGAAAAGGTATATGACGCGGCTGGGAAAATAGACGGCGCGATATTTATGGTCCCTGTCATGACGGTTACATTGATTGCAATCCGAATTATGTTGTTTACAGGAATTTGTCTGGTACCGAATTGGTTCAGAATACCAAATAAGAAAACAAAGAAATCTTATGAAAAATTGTATGCGAAGGGATGCATGAAGGTAAGTTTTCTTTATAGGGATTTTATGATTGCAGATGGTGATCTATATAATGCGTGAAGCATTTACAGGTTCTAATACCGTTGCATTAGCAAACTTAAGGACGTTGGGTAGTAATTATGGGGGTTTTTAGGTAAGTGGACCGTAGGGTTTGGCGGAAACGCTACACACCCATTTAATATTACCAGAATCATGAAGCCGTTCAGAGAAGTGATTAAAAAGAAAAACCAAAACATAACAGGACAAGAAAAAATTATAACACACCAGATAGAAAATCTATACGCCCAATTAGAAGACCAACATTTCCATAAAGACAGAAGATCATTAGACTTTATGGGCTCCGCGTTAAAATGGATGATTGGAACACCCGATCATGAAGATTTAGTTCAGATACAAACAGCAATAAAGAAATTAGTTAATAATAACAACAAGCAAGTGCTAACTAATAAAAAATTATTAAAGTTACTCGAGGAAGCATCGTTACCAAAAACCATATAGAATTTTTGGTCACAAACACGCCATATTTTAGAAATTTTACTCGATACACTAGCAGCGGCAAAGACCGGAACATACTTTGCAGGTGCCTTAGATATACCCGAGCTGGAGGAACTAATAAGTCATGTAACAACAGATATCCCCTTGATTTATGTCTTAGCTTATCCAGACGTATTTGTTTACAAGAAGAACGATGTAATTGTTTTAATCTATAAATATCCCAAAATAATAAATAAATGTGCTCGATATAAGAACTTGGCTTTGGACACTTTTCATGGTTTGGCACAAATTATGACGGAAACTATCATTTGTAATAACCACTTGTATGGAACGGATAATTGTAATAATAAATTAACACACCCTATTTGTAAAAAAATAAATATCGATAACTGTACAAAACATTTATTAACTAATAGTTTTACGAAATGTAATATGACATACGAAAGAAACGATCAAGTTGTTAAATTCGCCGACGATACGATTGTAGTAACTGGAAAACATAAAATTAACTTTAAAATACACGAAGGAATTTATTTAGTCAAATTTTTAGATAACGTAACTATCGATGATACAGCATATATAAATCTACAAAAAAGAATACATGAATATGTAATCAAGGACAATAAAGTCGAAATCTAAATTGACGGTATACTATACTCTAACTCTGACAAAGCATTTTCAAACATTGAAACATTAAAGAAAATATTAATTCTAATAGAAAGAAAACCAGTTTTAAGTACATTTATAATTATAGCTATACTATTATCATTATTCGCTCCTCGATAGTATAATGGTTAGTATATACGCCTGTCACGCGGGAGACCGGGGTTCGATTCCCCGGCGGAGAGCCTCTGGCGCAAGACTAATGACCTTGTCCGGAATAAAAATAAATCATTATGGAAAATTTAACAAGGCTCAGGACTTGCTAAATAAGGCCAAGACCAGTTCCCGGTTGTAGTGCCGATGATGATGATGATTACCATTATTGGCACTCGTTCTGCCAACACGTAAATTCCTGTGTACTGCAATTTGCGTTTGCTAAAAACACGTACACAACTCACTAGATTGGCATGCGGTTCATTAATTGGGCACGCAGCGCTCTGTTCGGCGGCCTGCTAATACTTCACTGGGAGTGTGTGCGGTTCCTTAACCGCTTGTTTGGTGGCGACTTCTTGCAGCTGCACTGAGGGCAACTGGCTAATGTCGAGTTGGTCGGCGTAGCCCACAGTAGTTGGGGAGACTGGGTCGAGCGCAAACTGGGCCTCGAGCAGCCTCGGTAGTCTTTTATTGCCTTGATCGGCGGTTTTCTTCTTACGTTCTTATGGTGGTGGCCAAACGTCCTTCAATTCTTCTTCTTCAGTCGAAATGGGCAAAAACTCTTCTTCAGGTTCACCAGGTTTACAATTTGCCAAGTCAGCCTTCTTCATATGGGCAGCAGACACTAAATGAGTATCGTAATCTACCTGGGTAGAAATTTCCTTATCACATACAGAACATCTCAGATGCAAGAACTTCTTCAATTGCGTGTGGCCTTCAGGCTTGCGATGACCCATCACGTTACCGTGGAAATTATGGACACACAGGTGGCATATGCAGGTCAGGGGGGGAGGAGTTTCCAGACACCAAGGTGGTTGCGCCATCAATGGCGGCAAACGACTGTTGGGTTGATACACGGTGTTCGGCGCATTCTTGTAAGCGGTCGGACGGTCGGCGATCATCGCGTGCCTTACCTCAGCAAGCTCCGTGGCCTCGTCAAGGTATGTTTCCTCGGCCTGGTCGACGAATCGCTCTTCAAAATACCGTTGGATGATGGCCGTCCATGGAGTGATCAGGCCTATGAGCAGTTCATGCCGATTTAGCATCTCATCCCAATTCAGCTGGAGGTCGCGCCCTTGCGCCTCCACTGTGGCCAGCGTCGGTGGCCCTCTCTTGTTGAACTTATTGAAAGTTCCCATCAGCTTTTCATGTGCGGCGAACTGGGGCGCCATGAGGTTTTCGGCCAATGCAGCCGTTGTCATCGTCGACTTCGCTGTCATTGCTGCCTTCTGGGCGCTGACACAATCACGTGTCACGAACTTACCAACGGTGGGTCTTTACGTCTGGACTCTGGTATCTCCCGCGACCTTTTATATGCTGCGAGATGGCAGCAGTGGATTGGATCCACAGACTGGATCCGGCTCGAAGGACCAAAATGTATTGGCACTCGTTCGGCCGACACGTAAATTCCTGCGTACTGCAATTTGCGTTTGCTAAAAACACGTACGCAACTTCCACCAACAACTGCGTCTTGTGATTGGCCGTGGGGTTGATCAGAAACAATGGTGTCTCCTGGCGTACAATGATGTTGGTGGTCGTTCTGAAATACTCTGGAAAGTAATACAATGAAAAGTGGAACAGAATATCTAAATGGTCGTGCAGCAATCCTGGAAATAATCCTCTTCCAAAGTATATCAATAATGCGGGTTGCTTTCAAGTTATAAAAATTGACTTTATTTAATTGATTAGTTAGATTTCACTGGATTCTAATTTGATGCGAACTGTGTCGCCCGAATGTTTAACGAAGAAGATATTGTTTTTCTTTCTTGACAACCAACATTTCTTTATGTCAGCTGATGGCTGACATTTGTTATTCTGTTGCCATGGGTAGCATTCAGTTGCGAATTCGCTGGTTGTGTCCAGTGCGAATCCGCAACAATCATGCATAACTATCATAATTTTAATCAATAAGCTTTGTAAAAGATATAACGAATATGTGGGGGTTCTTTAAAGCTCACCTGAAGAACCACCCATAACTTCAGTCTTACTCCCCATTCCCAAACCGGCAAATATCCCTCCCCAAGCCCATCTTCATTTCCCTGCATCAAGCAACATCACCATTTCCTCAAAAGCCATTTCGGTTCACATGCTACATGAACTACTTAGAATCTTATTGATTCTCCTTGTCGGCAATCTCTGTCCCACATGTACACAGTAATTGTCCAACCAATTTTTTGCCAAACGACAAAAGCCATGGCAAGTAGCTTGCTTACACAGCTGCAAGACTAATTACATGATTCGTTTGTCCAACCGACAAACAATCATCGCAATAGACCCGTCCCGTGATCTGTTTGTCTAACTGACAAACAATCACCATTCTCGCATTCGTCGCCGAAAATCGAATTCTTCTGCATACACAACATGCAAACAAAAGAATCCAATTCGGTCCGCCGGCAGAGATCCTATAAACAAATTTCTACTGTAAGCATTTGGAATTCGTAATGAGTAGCAGTGTGTTTGCTCAGCCGCGCTTTCATTGCTATGATGCCCTTGTTAGATTTTTCCTTTGTGCCTTATCCCGGATGCAAGTTCGTTTATCCCTCGTTCCAGTGCATGGATAAACAACGCGATCTATACGATCAACAACCAGAACCTTTCCAGCGAGATCCCTCCCTATCCCACCGATGTTAACAGAACGAATTTTGTTAGAATCAGAAACGTGTGGAACCAGGCGATTGATACCGCGAAGAAGGCTCACAACGACAGGGTGGTCAACAAGCTCCTTCGGTGCCCAAGTGGTTCGCGCTCCTTCTGGTCAATGGCAAAGGCTGTCAGCAGTAACTCTTTCCCTCCGTTGGTGACAGACGACGGGACGTTGGTCACGAATCCAAAGGATTAAGCTAATGTGTTCGCGAATTTATTTTCCGCGAATTCAAATCTCGATCCCGGCCTTTTGCAACCACCCGTGATCTCGCCGGTACAGTCTTCCATGCGGGATGTGAGATTTCGTCCGCGCACTATTCAGCGCATTCTACGTGAACTGGATTGTAGGAAGGCAACCGGACCGGACGGAATACCAGCAATAGTCCTTAAGAACTGTGCTCCAGAACTATAGCCGGTTCTTGGCAGACTCTTCCGCTTATCTTATGCACGGAGGACCTTTCCTGCCTGCTGGAAAATCGCTCGAGTTCAGCCAATCCCAAAGACGGGAAAAAAGTGTCTCCCACAAAATTACCGTCCGATAGCATTACTGTCTATTTTATCTAAGGTAATGGAAAAAGTCATCAATACAGAGTTGGTTAAGTATTTGGAGTGCAACGGTCTTCTGAATGATCGTCAATACGGATTCCGTGGCAGGCGGTCCACAGGAGACCTTTTGACACTTATAACCGATATATGGACATCTGCGATTGAACGGCATGGTGAGTCAAGGGCGGTCGCATTAGATATCTCCAAGGCTTTTGACCGCGTCTGGCACGGGGCATTGCTGAGCAAACTTCGTTCATATGGACTTTCCCAACAGCTTTGCGACTGGACGAGGAGCTTCCTCGAGAATCGATCGATCCGGGTTGTTGTGGACGGCGAGTGTTCGGATCTGTATCCTGTTAATTCGGGGGTGCCCCAGGGTTCTATTTTGGCTCCAACCTTGTTCTTGCTTCACAGAAATGATTTGTTTGAGACAACGGATAACAAAGTGTTCAGTTTTGCGGATGATAGTACGCTTGTTTCCTCCTTTTCCAGTGATCGGCTGATTGGTGCATCAACGTCGCACCAGCTGAGATGTAGACAGATTGACTCTCTGAACCAGGATCTAGATAAAGTCCTGCAGTGGGGAAATGCCAATCTTGTCGACTTCAATGCAACGAAGACCCAGTATACAACATTCACAAAGAAAACCGGATCATCGGTTCCACAGCTGATGATGAATGGCCGGGCCCTCGAGGCTGGGGAAAGTTTGAGATTGCTCGGCGTCACGATCTGTGGGAATGTATCATGGCATAAACACGTATCGGGTATCGCCAGATCAGCCTCAGGAAAACTGAGTTATCTTTTTAGAGCCAAGAAATATTTTACTCCGGCCCAACTTCTTCTCCTATATAAATCTCAAATTAGACCCGCGCTCGAATATTGCTCTCATGTTTGGAGCTCGGCTCCTAAACATACCCTCGACCTACTTGAGAGCGTACAAAGACGAGCGATCCGCCTGATCGGGGACTCGGTGCTGACGTCGGGACTACAGTCGCTATCACATCGAAGGCGCGTGGCCGACCTCTGTCTGTTCTACAGATATTATCACGGGTGCTGTTCTTCGGAGATTCTTGGCATTGTTCCAAGACAATCCGACGGATCGCACCCGTTTGTGGTTCATCTCCCGACAGCGCGAACATCCCTGTATCAGAACTCGTTCCGTTACAGAGCGTTAAGGGTTAACGCCCCATCTCTCCATGAGTCACGTTTCCATAGGAATAGACATATCGCAAACATAGACACATAGATGATAAAGAAATATTCGAATCTCACTGATGGATGAGTCAGAAATTATAAGATAAATGCATGCTTAACCTTATCAACCAAGGCCAATATAAATAGATAAAGATTTTGTAAATGAAACTAGTTCGTAAGTGAAACTCAACCCGAAAATAAAGACATAGTCTTGAAAGAGGTTTTTTATTTTTTCCTCACCACGGGCCAAGGAAAATAACTTGCGCTTTAAATACCTACAACTTTGGATCTAATGCTTAAATTCTTATAAAATTTGGTGAGAGTATTCTTGAGATAACGCATTCAAATAATATGCAATAAAAAATCGATTTTTCTGACCAAAACACAACTAGTACTCCCCCATTAAAAAAGGTTATACTGTCAGTGTGATATGAATGAAAGGGTGTGGTCCTTATTAAGGAACCGCACAATTAATCCTGATGAGTCGGCAATTAGACAGTTTTATCGAATTGTCATCCCGAAACGTTACGAGCTCGTCAATCTTGAAGGAGTTGTGTTCCATCACGAAAACGCGAAACCGCACACATCTATGGCGACCCCTCAATAATTATTAGAGTTTGGATGGGCTGTACTGCCCCACCCAACATCTACTTGTTTCGCTCTCTTAAAAATTATTTGCGTGGAATAACATTACATTCAGATGAGACGGTAAATTGGTACCTTCTTCAGGTTTTCGTCATCAAAAATAGGACTTTCTACGTACGGGATATTATGAAGCTCACCGAAAGATGGCAACAGGTCATCTAACAAAACGGAAAATATATCCTTGATTGATCTCTACCCTTTATATAAAAAATAATTTTGAAAATTACCCAATGACTTTTTACTCAAACCAATATGAGGGCGGAGCCAGTAGAGAAGCAACTTAAGGCGACATTCACTTTTAAATTTCCAAAAAAAAAACCAATTTTTGAATTTTTTTTGTATCTATGCTATTTATTGAAAAACTTTCTTTTGAATATTATAATATATATATTGAAGAACATACAACATTTTTCTTTTCTTATGACTTTTGTTTTTTCATGTCGACCGTAGAGTGCGGATCCCAAAAATCACTTTTTAAACGATCAGACACTTTTTGATCTTCCTAAAAAAATCAAGTCAAAATTCAAAATGGGTTCTTCCCTTTTCGCTTTTTTTTTTGTTTTTACACTAACGCGCGCACAAAAGGGTATTTTGAAGTACCCTTAAATGTCAGAGCACAGTGCGAGCGGATAGAGAGGAAGTGGATAAGGAAAGGAGGTGTCGATGTATATTGGTCTTGAATGTCTGGACATCACAACGGCCAGGAAACACATGATCAGGCAGAACATTCCACATTCGTGTGGTTCGGCTAAAGAATGGTTCTCTATGTTTATTTGTGCTCCTAAAGTCCACTTTCAACGTGAACTGATGCGCATTCACAGATTGACGGGTATCGCGGGAAAATGTCTGAAAGGAGCACATTCAGCAAGTTCAGTTGAGCAACGACCATGGTAATACCTATAGAAAAGAGATAGGCATGATACGCTGCGCCTGTGTTCCAACGACGGAATTGATCGACTCACGGCTGGGTCCCCAATAAGTTTCACTGCTCGTTTTTGCATCCTGTCGAGCGCGTGTAGTGCAGTTTTGGATGCGCCTGACCAAATATGGGAGTTGAACTCCATTTTTGGACGAATATACGCCATGTAAATAGTGGTCAGGATGAATGGAGTGAAGTATCTTTGGCATCTCTTACGAAATCCCATACATTTGGCCGCACTTTTCGCAACTTCAAATATGTGATCATTCCAGTTAAGAGTCGAATTAATTCGAGTCCCGAGGATTGATAGTTCCTTAGCTTCGTCGATGCAAGTGCCGTTCATAGACAGTATATTTACTTTGGGGTTCACCTTTGACGACAAGAGGCAGCACTGAGTTTTTGAGGCATTGAATCCACACTGATATATCTTGTTGAGGTCCACTGATATATCTTGTTGAGGTCCGAATTCAATGTATCAAGCATAAGTTGCTAGTTGGTAATGACGTTCGAAGAGTTTTGACGGGAGTGTTCGTATGAGTATGACAAACTCAAAGTGCTATCATCAGCAAACGAGTGAATTGGGTTTTGAGTAATTGACAAAAGATCATTTATAAAGCTGAGGAAAAGAGTGGGTAGAAGTACCAAAGCCTGGGGAACACCTGCATTAATTTGATGGGAGACAGATTCGACACCATCAAGAACCACTTGGATTGAACGGCCAGAGAGATAGTCTCTTAACCATTGGATCAGGGAATTGTTCACTCCATATGAATGCAATTTTGACAAAAGGGCTGGATGCCAAACTCTGTCGAAGGCTTTTGAAATATCCAATGCGACTACCTTGCTTTCACCGAGGTAGTGGATGGAATGGCTCCACTTTTCGGTAAGGTACGCCATCAGATCTCCTGTGGACCTGTTGTTACGAAAGCCGTATTGGCGGTCATTGAGGGGGTCATTTGATTCCAGATATTTTGAAAGTTGACGGTTGATAAGAGATTCCATTACCTTGGAGAGAATAGAAGTCAGTGCTATGGGTCGATAAGAAGAAAGGGATGATTTGTCACCCTTTTTTGGAATTGGCTGAATGTTTGCTGACTTCCATCTATTTGGGAAACGGCCAGCAGAATAAGACAAATGGAAGAGTTTCCGCTGTGGTTTAGCGAGTGAAGAGGAACACCTCTTCAAGAGGATTGGGGGAATGCCATCCGGACTAGCGGATTTGTGTGCGTTTAGCTCTTTGAGTGCGCGGGCAACAGTACGCGTTCGGAAGCGAATCTGGATCATGGTGTGCTGCTTATGCTCAAGTTCAGGTGGAACTGATGTGGTATCAGGCAGCGTTGAGTTGGCTGCAAAATGTGCAGCAAGTAGATTCGCCGTCTCTATTGCAGTAGTGACTGGTTTGTCATCGGCTATGAGCGATGGAATGGATGAAGGACTGAGTTTTAAATGTTTTTCACGAATGCCCAGAAGTTTCTACTACCTGTGGGAGAGTGTAGTATTTTTTTTTCTCACTCTCTGGCCATGCAAGAACTTGGCGCTTTGAATATACGCATTGCAGTCATTCCTAGCTCTCTTACATCTTTTCCGGTTTTCCTCAGTATTGTTTGGTTTATACAACCGGAAGCTCAACTCTTTGGCCTTAATGGCTTTTCTGCACCCAGAATCGAACCACATATTTCTCTTTACTCTGTGTGGAATAAAGGTCCGCATGACAAGTAGAATCGTGTCTGTCAATGTGTCCGCTATAGAGTCAACATCGTTATGGAGGAAAAATAACGACCAATTTAACCTCCCAAAAAAGTCGTTCAGACCTGTAGTTAGTTTTTACGATGGCATCAGCAACGATGCGGGTTACATAAAAACACCACCAATGTCTGCTGCCAAAATTGTCCCACAAGAAAAATCAAACGAATAAAACGCACCGGTTTAGATTGTCACTTAAATGTTCTTTTTTATTTCGACGAAAATTCTTACAATTAAAACAATATTGTGCCTTTATTTGTTCTGTAGGCTCGATTTTAATTTTCACTGTGCACTTGTTATTTACGGTGTGGTACACGACTTTATGAAACAACGTCACATCCTTATTCGGCAATCATTATTTAAGTAAGTTTATTACTATAGGATATTAAATTCACTCCCACAGAACTTATGTTTACCGACCAGAACGCGACACGAAAATCTGACTTCCGTTATTTAGAATTTACGACAGACTGGTGAGACTCGATGTCTCTACTCGACGGATGAAATTTGACTCACCGTGGTTTGTTGCCGTCAACATCCACTAGCAGCGATGAATATGGATTTCCATCGGTGGGAAGTAGCCAATTCGATCTTTTCCCTGGTGATAACCAAATGGAATCTCCAACCGACGCATTTCCCCTCTGGCCGTAGAGGCCACGACCACACAGCAGCGAAGGGTGCGCAAAAGGAAGTTCAGATACTTCGGCTGATCAAATAAAAGATCGAATACCGAGGCTGGCTGACTATGCCATCATAAACCATAGGGAATAGGGTTTCCTTTTCTGTTGATAACATGTAACCAAACTTCGCTGCAATGATCGAGGCTACGATGCTTGGGTGCATATTTATTTAAGTGTTCATTAACACAAGAGAATGCTGCCGTGCAGGCGAAGATAATTTCTTCTGTTTACGTTGAGAAAACAGAAGTGTAGCGTTCTACGAATGCACAATTCTGCGCAGGTAAGGTTCCTACCTTCAAAGAACTTACTTACCTGAGAGCGTTGCACGCGCCCACAGACGCGTGCCCCAAGTCCCACGATAGGGCCTGCAACTCGCAGCCAACGTTGAGACCGACACCAAAAAGCAAGGAACTGAACGTCCCCAAAGCTTTTTAGGTCAAGCTCAACAATTATAACTCTTCATGCCTGAAACAAAGGTATAAACATCCATGCGTTCTATTCCTAAAAAAAAAAAACAATTCCCAAAATGCCATACATGCTGCCTGCGCCCAGGAACATCTCATCGAACCGGCAATTCCGAAATTCAATACAAAAGAATTGCTATCATCAAAGAATGGGCCGATCAACGGATGCACGTGCGGGTAATCTAATGCAAGGACCACCCAAATCCGTTGAACAACAGAAGGCAGCCACGACCTATCGCAATCAAAAATATCTCAACGAGATATGCGATGATTTATGAGGAGTTAAGCCAACAAAGGCAATACTTCGGTCCCACGGCCACGCTAGAATTTCACACCATTATAAAGATCTAATGGATTTCGATTCCGGGTACCAAGTTCAAGTAAGACCCACGGACTGTACGTCAAAACAATCGCCGAATATCTCTGGTCTGGGCGCCAGATGTTCTGTGCAAACAGAAGGCCGTGGAAATGAAATTCTATCACCAATGATAATGATGTATGCAAGGAATGACTTTCCCCTTTCAGGAAAATAGGAAATTACCCCTGGGATGAAATAGCATGTTGTTAACAGAGATTTCCGGAATTCTGTTAGCAGATCGAATAGAAAAATTTTTCCGTACAGATACAGATACCAGTTTGCAATCTGGATATCTGTGTGAGAGACAGGAGTCTACCCCGAACGCTCGAGACATCAGGTTTATTAGGTAGTTCACAAGCGGTCGTCAAGGAGACAAGGAGTTGGGATGTTGAGGTCGAAACGGCATCGTTAGAAAACCTCCAGTTAAGG
Source organism: Microdon myrmicae (assembly GCA_963931805.1). Classification (NCBI taxonomy): domain Eukaryota; kingdom Metazoa; phylum Arthropoda; class Insecta; order Diptera; family Syrphidae; genus Microdon; species Microdon myrmicae. Next base: position 205,984,840 of record OZ007497.1, read on the forward strand.
AAAAGGAGTCGAAGTAGAGTTGTTTGTGAGAAGTACCCAAAAGGGTTTATTTTGTAATGGAGTCCAAACCACGATCGTTTTGAGTTACCGATCGTGCCGTCGTGAAAATGTGTGTTGTCGCCTCGCGTGTGTCGCTCGTTCACGTACGTTAAGTCATTGTAGTGTAATGAAAAATTGTGATCCTTCGGAATTACCACCGAACTCAGTTATTAAGACAAATAAAGTAAATTAAACTGGATCTATAATCATGGGCTCCTCGATAGTATAGTGGTTAGTATACCCGCCTGTCACCCGGGAGACCGGGGTTCGATTCCCCGTCGGGGAGCCTCTGGCGCAAGACTAATGACCTTGCCCAGAAAAAATAAATCATTATGGAAAATTTAACAAGCCTTAGGACTTGCTAAATAAGGCCAAGACCGGTTCCCGGTTGTAGTGCCGATGATGATGATGATGATAACCATCAGTGTTTGTTTTTGGCAATTGTTTTCGCTCCATTTGTGCTCCGGTGTGGATATCGCTTTCGTAGACAGTGTTTAGCGGGACACTTACAACATACACCAAAACACACCGCCAAAGTTAATCAACATCGAACCGCTAAAGAAGCATTTCGATTCGATAGCCAGTGTGAGAATCGTGGCTACTCGTTGTTTGGACAACATATCCTTAGTCATGACCGATGCTGGTGATCGTTCCTCGATACGGCAACGGATCGTATAATCGGTCATGCTGGTATGTAAACAAATATGCGTACATGTGTTGTATCGTAGTAGATGTTACTACTGGCCTCGCTCCCAGGTAGCGTGTCTTCTTATCTTGAAAAGGACGTAAGATCTCTTAAAGACCGCTCCCGAGGGGACACGTTGCGGTTGCCGCCGTGCTTCCTCGAACCTCGAGGGAAGAGCAGCTTCCGATCGTTCTAGGGACGTCGCTTTGGAATTGCGTCCCTGTGCCGTGGAACCAGGTGCCTTTGGATGATGTCCGAAATCGTGGACGCTGCAAGGGTTTAGTTTGTGGGCTTGCCACCACTTTACTCACCGGTTCTTTTTGCTGGTTGGAAGTCGCCTCCTGTCCTAAAGCCGCCAACGTTCCTCAGTGAATGCACCAAACCAAATAAATCAAAATACTTTTGGTTTCGTTTATAATATTATAGATTCATTTATTATTAAAATATTTTTGGTCCGGAAATCTATGTACAGAATGAGAATGCCTCCTCCGCCGGTGACTATGAACAGAATGAGATAGAAGCCTCGAGATCTTTTTTTTTTTTTTTTTTTTTTTTTTTTTTTAATATACTGCATTTATTTGACCAAAAATTAATAGTTACAATAAGTAATACAGCTAACTTATAATAGATTGGGTACATAATAAGTGTTTACATGCTATTTGTTAACATTTTTCAAACAATTCTTTTTAGATGTGCTTAAGATTTAATGTGATTATATATATTGTTATTTTGTTTTTCCTGGAAAAGGTCAGAAGAAAAACCAGGAACTCTGTTTATTTTAACTTAGCCTACTTAAAATTACTTAACATAACTTAATCTAACTTGGTCTAATCTTATATACAATTTACAATATTTGATATTGCAATGATAGTGACAATTCGAATTTGACTTAAAAATAATATTTACAATTTTTAGTTATGGATGTGGGATTTCTCGTTGGGATTCAGGATACTAAGGGATAGGATCCGGTAAGTTCTTGAAGGAGGGGAGAGCCATTCGGTTCTGTGTTAAAGGTAAGGATCTTGGAGAATGGTTGGATGTTGGTGTATTTGAAATGATTGGGTGCCAGTTCGGTGTTGTGGTACACGATCTCGTTTAGATCGTTAACCAGTCTGCCTGCGGCAAAGAGGGTCCTGATTTGGAGACAATTACGGTAGTGAGCTCCCGTATTGGAGGAGGGTGATGATAGGTCCGTTATTATCGGGTTGGGATTGTTAGGAAGGTTTTCTATGAAATTTATCGACAGTTCTAGGATCCGTCTATCCAGTCGTTCGATGCCTGCGATGTTGTAAGGGTCGTTGTTACAATGGTATCTATATGAGTTGGTTTTGCGGTGTAAGCCAGTGATAAACCGGAAACATTTTCGTTCAAACACTCGTAATTTCTCCATTTGGGAGGGTGAGATGTGGCACCATAATGGGCAGGCGTAGGTAAGAGTAGGTCTGATTATCTGTTTGCAGATGAGCTGTTTGACCTTAAGAGAGAGGCCTTTAGGCTTCCATAACACTCGTCTGCACAGGTTAAGCTGTATTAAGGCTTTTTGAAGAGAATTTTTGATGTGGGTTGAGAATGACCAGTTGTTGGAAAGGGTTACTCCCAAATATTTTAGAGTTTTGGAAGGTTTTATGAGGGTGTTATTAAGATTTAGTTTAATTTTGTTGTGGCAACGTTTAGTGTTGTTTGTGCAGTGAGCGTTTTTGCCCTTAAACACTGTTAGCTGGGTTTTGGTTGGGTTGAGGCGAATTTTCCATTTGTTAAAGTATGCTGAGATGAGCGGGAGGAAGTTGTTAACGCGGTTTCTTGCCGCTTTGACAAATCTACTGCTAGAGTAGATTAAAGTATCGTCAGCATAATTTAGCATTACAACACTAGGTGAAGGTTGGGGGATATCGGATGTGTATAGAAGATATAAAAGTGGTCCAAGAATGGATCCTTGGGGAACTCCTGCGGTTATGTTGTGAGTTTGTGAGAGGGAAGAATTTATTCTGACCATAAATTTCCTCCCAGAAAGATAAGATGCTAAGAGCTTTGTGATATTGGAATTCAGACCAAATAAGCAGTGCAGCTTATAAAGAAGTCCTGAGATCCAGACACAATCAAATGCTTTGGAAATATCGAGAGATATGCATACGGTAGGGCATTGGTTTTCTAGACCAGTTGTGACATCGTGTGTAAGTTTTAGTAGCGCATGGCAAGTAGAGTGTCGCTCACGAAAGCCAAACTGAGAATTAGGGATGAGAGCGTTATCACTGGCAAACGAGAGAAGGTTTTGGTAGATCTTACATTCCAATATTTTGCTTAGGGTGTTCAATAAAGATATCGGACGATAGTTGGAGGTGTTATTGGAACTGCCGGACTTTTTAACGGGAATTACTACCGCAATTTTCCAGTTCTCTGGGAAATGTGAAGCATTTATGATATGGTTAAGAAGGGTGAAGTCTTTTAAATAGAAGGTGTGGTATTCCATCTATACCGGTAGATTTTTTGTTGCCTCGAGATCGCGATACATCACCTTTTAAACGAAATCAAATCGAGATTTCTATCTCAAAAAATGTACATTTTCATACAATAATCTCGATTTTCGATACATTTCGTGCGATGCTCAATGTTTGTTTTAGATAAGATTCAGTTTTCTGAATCTTTATCAATCTATTTGCATATGAGAATTGGAAATGGATTTTTGGGTATTGTTTGGTTGTGGCAAATTCGAACATCTGGTGAGATTTGCCATGGATTTGGTTTGTTTAATTTTCTAGGGAAATTACCAGATTGAAATGTATTTCTGGATTTTGAATTGAGATTATGCCGTGGGGCAAATGCAAAGCTATAAACGAATATTTAATTCGTTTATTGCGAATTTTGATTTTAGTTTAGGTTTTTTGATTAAATTATGCCGTGGGGGCAAATGCAAAGCGATAAACGAATATTTTGATTCGTTTATTGCGAATTTTGGATTTAGTTTTGGTTTTTCAGGATTTTGATAGGATTTAATGTTTTGGTGTAGGGTTTCTGGGATTAGGATGTATGGATGGGGAAAAGGTAGTAGGGCTTTTTAGAGCACTACACATGGAGGCTAAAGCCATAATGTCCAGAGTTGTAGGAAATATTGCAGGCGACGGAAATGGGTTCCTCTGTGGTGTTAGTTCAGCAAGGGATTGCTCGCCATGGCCAGGGCTAGGATAATGGTTTATTTGTTCTTTTTTCCTTTTCGAAAAATAGATCGTAGGGCATGCACATTAAAAATCTGGTTTGCAGATGTGCAAGCCAGCAAGTACCCCGGCATGTCTTCTTGGACAACGGATTGGTAAAACGATAACACGCAGAAAGGTTGACGTGTGTTTGGTGAACATGTACCGTCCATAGTTCGGTCGATTCATGACGGATGCACCGAGGTAGCTCGGTTTATGCTATAGGTTTGATGCCATGGCAAGATGGTAATCTTGTCATGAATTTATGTTTCAGGAATGTCCGTTCGAAGGAGGGCTTGAAACAGCTCATATTCAGGTAAGCTGCTTAAAATAGGTGCAGGTTAATTATGGTAATGGGGGTTCTTTGGAAGTGGGTTAAAAAACCCCACAGACCTTCCCAGTTGGCTTTCTCGTAGAACCATACTGTTCTTTTGGAACCTTTCGTTACTGTTGGTTAGAGGAAATTTAGCTGACACGACACAGAGGTCTGAAGTGCCCAAGGGCGAAGAAACTTCAATTGTGTATTTGTTTGGATGGGAGGTGAGAAACAGGTCCAGTGTGTCGGCGAAATGACCATATATATCTGGTACCCGTGTTGGCTCATTGACAAGTTGAGTTAAGCTATTTGAATCAGCAAAAAGCTGGACATATTGACCTTCGGATGTTGTTGTTCCCGAGTGACGATGCCACTGAGAGTTATGCACATTAAAATCAACCGCAATAACGATTTCAGTGTACGGATATATGGTCAAGATCCTATCGATAGAATCAGACCGAGCATCAAATTCGTTATAGGAGATATTCCTATCCAAGTTTGGGCTTCTGTAAAGAAAGCAGTAATGTATGATATGCCTATGAACGTGAAGTTTTAGCCAAGAGAAATTAAATTCTGGGTTGGAACAGAGCCCATATTGTGGCAGAAGCTGATATGCAATATCATTTCGTATGTATGTGGCTATACCACGATGTGGAAAGAACAGTTGCACTAAGTTATATCGAGGTAGATTAAAATCGGAAATATCTTTATTAGTAATTACCTGGGTTTCGCTAAGTGCAAGGATTGCTGGTTTCTGGGTAGCAATATGGGCAGACACAGAAGAGAAATTGCATCTCAAGCCGCGAATGTTACACAAATCAACGCGAAATTTCCGCTCCATTCAAATGGCCCTACACAGAAAACCAATGCCACCTCGAGAAGGGATGCAAGTCGGGACTAGCAATAGATAAGCGAAAGCAACCACTACAGGTGTTATGCTCTTGTAGAGTTTGGACGCCCCACTAGATCCGTACCGAAATCCAGGTCACATCCCCTCCATGATGAACATTATGCCACTCAGACACAAAAAACTCTCCAAAGATTATTAATCAATCGAGAGTATCGATGCCTGAGGGACGCAGACAGAGGTACGAAAAAAAGGAAAACAGACACAAGGGATGGAAAGGGTAAAGAGTTTTCCCGCACTGCACTTCACTCGCGTTTATATTCTCGCACTTTTCACAGCACTAAGACGCGTGTGCGGAGATCCGTTTGTTTGCATAGGATCGCACAGATAACTTTGGACTGCACTCGGACGCGTGTGTGAAGATCCGTTTGTTTGTTTAGGATCTCACAATAAGACTTTGCGCCCGAACCGATAGTGCAATTGAGTATCTTATGTGTATCTACGAATCCCGAAATGGATTGCACAATTGATCCGATGGTACGCATCACGAGGTAGAAGCGCACGTGCTGCCTCGTTGGCGGTTTTCACGCGACTCGCTAGGGGATATACATAAATAATTATTAAACATTTTTTATTTCATTACTTTATTCAAAATTTTCTAAACATTTTGGAAAACCCACATTATTTTGGGGTGAACTACCCCTGTAAAAAGGATTGACTTATATGTATATATATAAATATATATATATATATATATATATATATATATATATATATATATATATATATATATATACGTTTTTAGATGTATACTCCCTAATATTTTATAAAAGAAATCAAATGCTTTTTGTTTTTTTTAAATCGGGTGATTAGCGCCTGAGAAATGTATCTGAGGAGTGCAAAAACTGTTGTTTCGAGAAAAACGCGTTTAATTTCCATTCACACTACAAATGAGTATACATTTTTTTCTATATCGAATTTTTTAAAATGGTTTTAAGAGGGTATTTCTGTGTTGTTTTAGAACACGTGTATGCAAAAAAATAAACCTATTATTTTGAAAGCGAATGCCCTCTTAACTCCCCGATGTTGTACTGGTGGACCCGAATATGGTACGAGGGTTGCCTCTTATGTTTCGGGATTTGGCAAAGTGTTGCAATCCGGCAATTGACAGCTCTGTCGTAAAGTTGGACATTTTTGAGGTTATACGCACTCAGAACGTTTTGACATACGAGCGCTATTTGTGTTGTTTACAGTAACTTAAAAGATTCATCTCGGCCCAAAAATGGAATTAAATCGTCAACATTTTCGTGCGATTATTTTTTACAACTTTCGGCGTGGATTAACTCAGCAACAGTGCATGGATGAACTTAATTCAATTTTTGGCGATGAAGCTCCATCAAGGACCAGTGTTTATCGATGGTATGGTGAATTCAATCGTGGTCGTAGTTCACTCCAAGATGAATTTCGTGAAGGTCGTCCAAAATCAGTTGTTGTTCCGAAAACCATTGATGCTGTTTGTTTTGTTTGTTTGTTTGCAGACGCATTTATTCACAAAGTCTTTTTTATATTTTACAATTTTAGTCTAAATGCTAAACCTATCTTAATAATTTTACTACATAATGTAATTTACTGGCTCTTCACAAGCACTCTAAATTATACAATATTATATGCTTAATTTATGCCTTTCAGCTTACATTTTCTTTTATTTATTCTTAATATAATACACATACATTATAAAAAAAATAAACTGTTATCTTAGAGGTCTACCTCTTCTTCTTTTCGAAGCATTATGACAAAAAAAATAAAGATTTTTTTTTTTTTTTTTTTTTTTTTTTTTTTTGAGGATGCAAAAATTTTAAAAACAAAACAATAAGTGCTTAATGAAAACAAAAAAGATAAAATAACAGAAGTTAACGGGAAGGAGGGCAAAGGAAAAGGAAGGGAGGAAGCTGCGCCAGAGCTGAATATTATATCTGAGGACGTGAAGTCCTTTCTTCGTTTTGGAGCCACCACCAGTTGGGGTTGGTTCGGTCTTTTATTGCTTTATCTCTTTCACTGATCACCATACTGAATCGAAGTCGGTCTGGCCTATTAGAGATATCGCTATTGTGGACAATTCGTTTATCCCTAGCACCACGGAAAGCGTGGTATATAATAGGTATTCCACCCTCATCTTGGATTAGACCTTTTCCGTCCAAGAAGAGGAACGCCTCTGGGGGAATGAACCCGTTCTGGAGGGTACTCTCCAGATACATATCGTTCGGATAATATGCTCCCGCGATAAGATTATTTACACTGCACATTGCCCTTGCAATGTGGCCACGAATAATTTTTATAATGAAGTTGTCTATCCTAGTTAATCCTGATTTATCATACAGGGTTTTATTAGGGTAAAATTTCTGGTATCGTGACTCTGGTGTTCTATTAAGCCCGAGGCAGGAACGCAAACACTGTCTCTCGAACACGCGAATCTTTTCCATGTAGAATGGGGATATATTGTACCATATTGGACAGCCATAGACCAACACTGGTCGGATGAATGCCGAATATGAAATTATTTTAAGTGTTGGATTGAGAATGCTGCTTCGGAATAGACTTTTTGTGGCAACAAATGCGTTTCTTGCTGCAGAGAGAGTGACTGCTATATGCTTGTCAAAGTATAAATACTGATCAAGCCAAATACCGAGATATCTGACTACAGTTTTCACTTGTAGTGGGAGATTATTATTCCCTACGATAGAGAAGTTTTTCCAATTGTACTTTGTATCCTGGGAGGCCCTGGAGAGAGGTGTTCTGAAAAGGATAGTCTCGGTTTTGTGGAAATTAATTTTTAGTTTCCAGTCATTACAAAAACGTTTTATTTTATTGAAGTCGTCCTGGAGAAGTCTATTGATGACATCTATTTTCTCTCCTGTTCTGTATACCACAATGTCGTCTGCGTATGCAATGGCATTGTTAAGCGTACCCACTAGATCACTGGTGTAAATATTAAACAGAATGGGAGAATTCACCGCCCCTTGTTGTAAACCGTTTGTAATTTTGAAGGTCTTGCTTGAGAATATATCTCCGCATTTTACCACAAATTGCTTGTCCGTTATCATTTCGTAAATGTTGTACAATAGATAATGAGGCATTCTCAGGTTTTCTAACTTATGAAGAAGTCCTTCTAACCACACGGTGTCGAAAGCCTTTTCAAAGTCAACTAAGCAGGCACCTGTGCATTGGCGCTTTGTCTTGTTCCATTGTATGTCGGAAACAAGCTTTGACGCGGCATGCACCGTAACCATTGATGCTGTGCGCGAACTGATATTGGAAGATCGTCATGTGACCTATCGTGAGATTGAGACAACCTTAGGCGTTAGTGGGACCAGCATACATTCAATATTGCATAAACATTTGACTGTCAAAAAAATTTGTTCGCGTTGGATCCCACACAATTTGTCAATCGCCCAAAAAAAGGCTCGTGTCAATTGGTCGAAAGAAATGCTCAAAAAATACGGTCGCGGTGCTTCGAACCACGTCTATGACATCGTGACAGGTGATGAATCGTGGATTTACGCGTATGAGCCCGAAAGTAAACAGCAGTCGACTATCTGGGTGTTTCAAGATAAGCCAAATCCAACAAAAGTTGTTCGCGCCCGAAGCACTTCCAAGCAAATGGTCGCCTGTTTTTTCGGAAAAACTGGACATGTCGCAACCGTACCACTAGAACAACGCAGAACAGTCAATTCTGAGTGGTACACAGCCATTTGTTTGCCAGTTGTCTTCCAAGAAATCAGGAAAACCAACCGCCGCAGACGGATCACTCTTCACCACGACAATGCGAGCTCTCACACATCGGCTGCGACAACTGCATTTTTGAGCACCCAAAACATCGATTTGATGGGTCATCCGCCGTATAGTCCTGACTTGGCACCGAATGACTTCTTTTTATTCCCGTACGTAAAAACCAAACTGAGAGGTCAACGTTTTTCGACAACTGAAGAAGCGGTTGCTGCATTCAGAATGCATGTGTTGGAGATACCTCAATCAGAGTGGCAAAAGTGCTTCGACAATTGGTTCAAACGCATGCAAAAGTGTATAGATCTTCATGGGGAATATTTTGAAAAACAATAAAGTGATTTTCGATGATCAATATTTGTTTTTGTTCTCTAATCCCGAAATATAAAAGGCAACCCTCGTATTATGTCAAAGTTAAACATTGTGAAAAATATTTAAATAATTATATCTAATAATTATATGATCCCATTACTAATTAACGAAGAAACAAAATGTAAAATCGTATATTTTTTATAATCATAAATAATAAATAATATTGTGTGTAATCATAACAAAAAGAAGGTCGGAAGTACACAGACAATGGTACTTCAAACAAAACTCTATTGAATGCCACTGAAATACTTAGTGCGACATCTTTGTTTCCATTGAAACGATTTAGAACCAAAAAAACTCCGAAGCCAAGAAACAAAAACTAAAATACTAATATATAAATAAATAAATAAATAAAAACTAAGAGCAAATGTGAGGAAAAAAATTAAAAACGTAAACTTAAAAAAAAACAAGTAATATTAAATATTTTAAAAACCAATTGCAAACCAAGAATTAGTATTTGTAGTGGAAGGTAGTTTCTGTTTTATTATATAATGAATATGTACGATCACGTATTGTTCGCCAAAAGGATTAGGGTATAAAGTATTTTAATCAGGGATTTATTATACGAAATCCCTATTCTTCCTGTTTATTTGTTTATATTTATATATATATATAAACGAATATATATATATATATATATATATATATATATATAAACAAACTAATATATATATATATATATATATATATATATATATATATATATATATATATATATATATATATATATATATGTATATGTATATATATAGTTTCTTTCTTTCCCTAGTTTTCAAGTAATATTTTCTAGAAATATGAAATAAAAAATTCATCAGTGTTTCCTGATCTTTCTTAATTGTCATAAAGAAATCCCAATTGAAAAGTCTTCATTTTTCAATCACCCCAATAAAAATTAACATTATGGAAAAGGCGTGAGAACATTTATTTTTAGATTTATATCTGTCAGATCATAATTCACTAAAGCGCAATTATAATTGACGTGTGGCATTTTTGTTGTTTTGATAATATTAGAACGCGCTAGGCAAATAAACAGGCGGTAAGTTAACAGGCAAATACAAGACGCCAAACATATACTGATCAAAATGAGTAAAGCAACGAGCGCAATTGCTAGTCGTTCTGGAATTTCAATTTTTTCTGTTTCTTTTTACAATTCAGATAGATTTATGCATGTGGAATTCCAGACAGCATATAAATATATCAACGACCTTTAGATGTTGGCATATGGTAATGCCGTATAAAACACTTTCAGATACGTGGTATCTTTTTTCCCGAAACCAATCTGAGGTTGAACAATAGGAAAAAAAATTGTATACACTATGGAATAGGAATAAACAACACCTTAAAATGTGTTTTTGAGTGCAGAATGTTTGTTTTGTGCATATATAAGTTCTTGGCAGGTAATCGACCAAAATATTGTTTGATGTATATGTGTAATGTTTAAAATTCTGAATCTGAGAAACAAAATCATCTATTCTTTTTATCTTGGGTAAGTTACTCTGTCAATCACTTTTTAGAATTTGACGATTTACCTTTATAGAAAATTTGGAACATGTTAAAATACACACACCGTTCATATCTACATGCATCAGTTTAAGTTAAAAAATGTGTTATATGTATTTAAAAGAAATTATTGTTATATACGAGGAGTGTTCACTAAAGAACACTATGAAAACGACGACCTTTGAGCTCCCTTCTACTTTCTAACGAAAGAAAAATAATCTCGTTGTGCTGCATCCACGTTATATTTCAGATCTAGCTCCGATTGATTCTTTTATACCCCTAGGCCAAAATATCTCATTTTCCTATTGCATAGGCGGTACTAAACGCTTTACAAGCGAAATTTTACACCTGTATTATATTACACAGTGCACACGGGACTGTTCCTGCTATCGTCGCAAAACTTGATACAATTACAGCAAATTCTTCTTTTTTTCTGGTGCCCATCACAAGATAGCCCTAATGGTAAATATTCGCCTACAGAAACAAAAGTATCAGTCTATGTTGAACGCCTCTCATATATGTTATATGCATTCAACGATATTCAGTGTTATGATTGAGACCATACTCCGATCGTGCTTATTTTACATCTTCCTGATAATCACGGGGATCTAGTGTTTTTCAGCCGGACTAGACCTTCTAAATTTATAAGTGCGAAAATTAATCTCTAAAAAATAGCATTAGCGTGGCGAATAACTCACAAGGGGAACGAACAACGCACGGTTCATATGACTGAATCAACTCTGACTGCAATGAGACAGATCTTAGATGAAATACTCTCTGAGATGGCGTAGTTATGGATTTTTATTTTGATGATGAAACCACAGTTTCTCTCACTCGTTCAGATATATTCGAGTATAGTTTCGGACTCCAAAATGAAAGCCCAGAATACTGATCGTACAAAATGTACTAGGAGAGATCTAATCTTCAACCCTCTTTTGTTTTTCTGTTTTTGTTTTTATTCAATTTCCCAAACATTATTGAATGGGTTTTTATCATTATTTGGGTTTCTGGTGCGACAGTGGCGTAAATTCATTTCGAACATGTTGTAATAAAACTTCCTGGAGAGAATCAATACTGCTATAAGGACATACGAGGATTGCCTTTTATATTTCGGGATTAGAGAACAAAAACAAATATTGATCATCGAAAATCACTTTATTGTTTTTCAAAATATTCCCCATGAAGATCTATACACTTTTGCATGCGTTTGAACCAATTGTAGAAGCACTTTTGCCACTCTGATTGGGGTATCTCCAACACATGCATTCTGAATGCAGCAACCGCTTCTTCAGGTGTCGAAAAACGTTGACCTCTCAGTTTGTTTTTTACGTACGGGAATAAAAAGAAGTCATTCGGTGCCAAGTCAGGACTATACGGCGGATGACCCATCAAATCGATGTTTTGGGTGCTCAAAAATGCAGTTGTCGCAGCCGATGTGTGAGAGCTCGCATTGTCGTGGTGAAGAGTGATCCGTCTGCGGCGGTTGGTTTTCCTGATTTCTTGGAAGACAACTGGCAAACAAATGGCTGTGTACCACTCAGAATTGACTGTTCTGCGATGTTCTAGTGGTACGGTTGCGACATGTCCAGTTTTTCCGAAAAAACAGGCGACCATTTGCTTGGAAGTGCTTCGGGCGCGAACAACTTTTGTTGGATTTGGCTTATCTTGAAACACCCAGATAGTCGACTGCTGTTTACTTTCGGGCTCATACGCGTAAATCCACGATTCATCACCTGTCACGATGTCATAGACGTGGTTCGAAGCACCGCGACCGTATTTTTTGAGCATCTCTTTCGACCAATTGACACGAGCCTTTTTCTGGGCGATTGACAAATTGTGTGGGATCCAACGCAAACAAATTTTTTTGACGGTCAAATGTTTATGCAATATTGAATGTATGCTGGTCCCACTAACGCCTAAGGTTCTCTCAATCTCACGATAGGTCACATGACGATCTTCCAATATCAGTTCGCGCACAGCATCAATGGTTTTCGGAACAACAACTGATTTTGGACGACCTTCACGAAATTCATCTTGGAGTGAACTACGACCACGATTGAATTCACCATACCATCGATAAACACTGGTCCTTGATGGAGCTTCATCGCCAAAAATTGAATTAAGTTCATCCATGCACTGTTGCTGAGTTAATCCACGCCGAAAGTTGTAAAAAATAATCGCACGAAAATGTTGACGATTTAATTCCATTTTTGGGCCGAGATGAATCTTTTAAGTTACTGTAAACAACACAAATAGCGCTCGTATGTCAAAACGTTCTGAGTGCGTATAACCTCAAAAATGTCCAACTTTACGACAGAGCTGTCAATTGCCGGATTGCAACACTAGGGTTGCCAAATCCCGAAACATAAGAGGCAACCCTCGTATTCTCTACACAGACCTATTTTATATTCTGTTACAATGTTTCCATGCTTGCAACTTATGGAACATTTTACATCTTTCGGTGATTACTGAATATTTGTATATGTCAATGAAAATATCTCCTAGCCTAGCTATAGTGATGTTGAAGTATTCGAGTGTGTTAATCAAGGTTACCTGCATATTTTCTGTTTTAATTAACTGGTTAACGTCATTCATATCTAGTGTTTCTGAGAGGTATTCGTTCACTTTTGCTGCGTTAATGATTCTAGTAGTGGGTCTTAACTCATGGCATATTTGTTCTAAAATAAATTGTCTTCGTGAGTTTCTAAGATCGGAGTTTTCTATTGGGTTATTAAACTGGGAATTTATTTTCTATTGTCTTTCGCTGTTATCTTTCAGTCGATTCATTTTTGTTTGTACGGTAATTAGGTTATCGTGGTCTGGAACTCCTGTAATCCATTTGAGTGCTGAGCCTATGAAGTCCTGTGCCCTCTTTGTTCTATATTGATTTATTTGTTCAGCCAGCGTATCGATTTTCCTCGTGAGTATCGTTTCTTCCTTTGTTATGCCGTTGCTGCTTTTTATAGATAGCTTTTTACCACGCCGCAGTCGATCCTCCAAACCCATTATCACGCCCCACTCCCCCTAAATCTACCAACCGGCCAAAGCTTACCGCCAATCCCGATTGCACTCATCGTACTGTCCGCCCCATACCCACACTTTACCCTTTCCAACCTAATAAGGATAACTTTGATTCCCACAATAAACGAAAAAAAGAGGTTTTCTTTCAAACTTCCTCCTAATAGAGTCTCTCTTAACCCTAACCCCACCTTTCTCAACGCCCCAAAACTCCTAAACCATACTCTTCCTGGTCATCCCACCCCACCCCCACCACAATAACATCAAACAAATATCCCAATTTCATCAAAACCCATTCTATTAACCCATCACACTAGCCATTTTCCAAGTCCTTTCACCCTCCCAGCTCTACCCAACTATCCCCATCATTCTAGCCACTCATCGCGTTCTCCCTCCTTGGAACCACCCCACCCCCGTCACCCCAGTCCTCGTTCTCAAGCCATTTTTGACCCCGTCCTCCCTCCCGTAGTAGACATTACACAGCTTACCTCTCAAACATCCGATAGCCGCTATGCGCTGTCCAAATTTAGAGACAGAAAGACATATGAAATTATTCGTCTCTTTCTAGCGTATCTCCACGACAAATCTGATTCTGTCTACTATGAGGGCAACACCAAACTAGTGTCAAACTCTCTATTCGACAGGAAGGTTTACTCACTGACCTTCCCAGTCTCCACAAACTATTCGTAAAATTATACGTAATTTTCAATTTATCCCCTTATGAAGCGTCAAATGACCATAAGGCTTTCGGCCATTTCGTACACTCCAGAACGTTATCATATCCTCAACGTAGTAAGGCCGACCTCATCAAGTTTTTCTATTCCTAAGCTCCTACCTGTCCTACTCTCTCCCAAAACCGACAGTATAACTCCCCTTACCCTCTATTATCAGAACGTAAGAGATTTTCGCTCAAAGAGTCAATCCATTCTGAAAAACTCCCATGTCCTAGCTGTTGACATTTTTGCTTTAAGCGAAAAAAACTTAATCCCCACCATTCATAATATGGGTCTATTTCCCCCCACGTTCACAGTCTTCTGGGATGACCTCCTCAATCATATTACTGACTTTTCCCCCAGCCGGGAAGTGCTCGTCGCTGTCCATAACAGCCTCGAGTCGTCACTTATCGCTCTCCATACCTCCTCCAAGCTGGACTTTGTGAATGTCAAAATCACTCTTCCTCGGAAATCAATCCTTGTCACGTGCTTCTATATCTTGCCATCCCGGCCTATTGAAGTTTACCAACTAGCTCTTAATGCTATCGACCATAGAATCGAGTTGACTAATTCCGAGGACGAAATCATCGTCCTCGGAGATTTTACTTTTCCACAACTCAATTGGGTTTTATCTGACGATCAATCATACTTCACCTCTCACCCCACCTCTGCCAAGGAATGTCTCTTCATTGATCGACTAGATGATTTTTGCCTCTGTTAGGTCAGCAACATTAGAAACCTCTTGGGTAGGCAGCTAGACCTCATTTTTACAACACCCCGTTTCAATATATCTGTCGCACCCAGCCCCTTCGCCCTTAGATATATCACCCCCCTCTTCCCGTAACCTTCTACCGAGTCCACTCGCCACCGTCCGTCCTCCCTTCCAATCAGTAGGCTTACCAGTTCCATTCGCCTCATCGATGACTGTCTAGGCCGCCTGATGTTCAACTACGATCACCTATCCATTGTAGCTGCTATCACCCACTTACATACCGAAATCCTTTACTCTATTTCCCTGTTCGTTCCTGCTGTTACCTCCAATTCACGGAACTTTTCAACACCCTTTATCACAACTATCTTACCAAAACTCAGACCAATCTCAAAAATGACCTCAAAACCGTCTTCCAGTTCGTCAATCATAAACGTAGGTCCGATGGTTACCCCATATCGCTTACCTTAAACTCTCATACCTCATCTGACATTGTTACTATTGCTAACTTCTTCGCCACTCACTTCAATCAGTCATTCACTAATGACTTATTTATCTCTGACCCGTCAAACTTCAACTACCTACCTAACTTTCCCCTCTATACGAATCTCTTAGCTTTCATTGCAAATCTTTTATTTCAACAAGGCAACCTGATTTTCTCAATGGCCGATCAACTACAACCAATCTTGTAGAGTTCACTTCCTTTGCACGTTCAGCACTTAAGCACGGTAACGAGGTCGACATGGTCTCAACTGACCTCAGTAAAGCATTCGACAAAATCTCCCACAATATAATCCTTTTCAAATTATCCACCCTCGGCTTTGGCTCTGGGTTGTTGAAATGGATTTCTTCCTATGTAAAGGATAGATTTTACTCGGTGCGGTTCAGGTCTATGATACATATCCGTAGAATCGAAAGTATTCAACGTCACTTCTTTCGGTTGGCTCTTCGAGAGCTAGGAGCCCCTTAATCCTGCCCCTATACATTAACCGTCTCAAATGAATCAACCTCAGAACCCTTGAGGAGCGCAGGTTTCTGACTGACATAGTGTTCATTCATCGGGTCCTCTCCTGCTCGGTCGACTGGGCCTACCTCTTTAACCTAATTCCAAACGCGTAATACGCGTAATTCCCGGCTTCTCTACATCCCCCCTCACCGCCATTCTCTTGAAGAAATGTTCCTCTTCACTCGCTAAATCACTGCGAAAACTCTTCCATTACTCTTATTCTACTGGCCGTTTCCCAAATAGATGGAAGTCAGAGAACATTCAGCCGATTCCCAAAAAGATGGCAAATCGCCCCTCTCTCCTTATCGACTTGTGGCGGTCCTGCGAACCGCATAAACCACTGTGGGGTAAATACCTTTCGCCTAGCCAAAGGGGACATATTAAACCGTGTCCTCAACCCCACTTGCCCACAGACACGTGGGCCCAATTTACCTTTCCGCCCAGCTAAAGGGGACATGCATACGGGCGTACTCGACCCCACGTATCCACAGACACGTGGGCCTAATTTGTCAACCGACTCTTCATGCCTAAGCGGCTATCGAAGGACACGACCCAGAAAAGGAATTGTTTGACGACACATTAGCTGGGCAAACGCAAAACAACCCCCACAGATGGTGCGCATCCACTGGGGAAATTGTAGTTTAGTCGAATATCAACTGGTGATCGGTGCGCAGCCAAGGGCTTTTTATTGTACAGTAAAAACTACAAATCCATTCCGTATTTCGTTTATATTCAAGTGCTATTTATTGTAAATTAAAAACTTCAAACCATTCTGTATTTCGTTTAAATACAAGTGCTTTTTATTGTAAATTTTTCTTTGGACAAGTAATAAATGAGAAAGATTAATTGAACTGCGGAGTTTTAATTACTGGAGTTCGGAACAGAGACGAGTTGGGTAATCATAGTGAACCTGTGCCCCTGTGGCACCTTACTACTGGAACAAGTACATATAAATACAACGTATAATAACCCACACCACCAATCTTAAACGGCGCTTCTACGCTTTTATATAACCTGCCTCCACCCCCCGTCACTACTCCTACCTTCTCAATAAGCTTAGTTAAGTTAGTTTTACGTTTTTTAGTTTGTAAGTTATATATACTTTTGTCATAGGTACTTATGTTCCTTGAATTAAGCCATTAAATGGGGCAGTAACCCCACTAAACTTAGACATTATGTTTATTGACTCACGGCTGAAACTTACAAATACTATCAGACGAAATAGAAACTGCTTACGAACGATTGACTACGATAGCGATCATTGTGCAATCGCTGTGGCGATAAAGCCTCCGAGCGGTCCGTTGGAACTGAATGTGTGGTCCCACAACCGTTCAAATACCATGGAATGCGATGGCCGCGCTTCACCAAGGCTCTAACAAAATATCTGCTCTCGAATGCTGATAATCCACCCGCGAATAGAAATCTGGGCAATGACGAAATCGACGAGTATATACAAAAAATGGATGAAACCATGAAACGAACAATAGACAAAACAATACCAAAAATAACACCTACCGAAAACGTAAACATGTACCGAAACAGAACTATCAACGCACTGTAAAAGAAAAAAAAAAAGACTGCTGTCTAAACTAAAACTGCTATAGAGACGGTTCACTGGCAGACACGATCAAGAGATACTATCACTGAAGTCTAGACTGAAAAACGTCCAACACCTAATAAAATCTAACTATAGGATAACTACAAACATGTACTGGAACAATAGAATGGTGGTGTTAGCCTATCACGCTTACCCATCCCAGTGATACGTAATTTTTCACAGCTCTATGTTTAAAACCACATCCGGTGATTCGTGTTAAGGTAACAATGTAGTATAATTATAAGTCTCTTTTTGTTTCATGTTAAGATAACGATGTAGTATAATAATAAATCTCTCTTTGGTTGATAACAACGTAGTATAAATGACATGTAAATCTAGCCTAACCACTTTCTTTTGTACCGAAAAATGAGCGAATAAAGTATCGAACTCCGGCCGTAGGTCAGGAAAGGATAATTTAGGAAGTCAAATTTAACTCGGGCTATAAAATCCAACAACCCCAGCATTTCCCTTAAATAAATAAAATTTCGGAGGAATAATCATAAAGAGATTAAGTGCCTGCAAATACCACGAGCCTAAGACAACAGACAAATGCTAAGGAAAATAGGTATGGATTCGAAGAACGCCACCCTAAACGAAGAGCTTTTCGTGATTGAGGATCCCCAGGGAAAAGGTGAATGCGATGGGGGCTGTCTCTCAGGAAGTGTACAGGGTGAATGATATCGTCCACCATGATAGCGACCTGGAGGACAGAGCTTTACTAAATTACCGATGGAGTTCCCAACATCGTATTCAAACACATTCCACCAATGGCAAGGGAATATATACACAGTCCTGTTTAACAACGCCTTGAATAATGCACACTATCGAACGCGCTGGAAAACAGTCGTCGGACAACCTATCCCAAAAAAGGCAAAGGATAGCTCAAACCCATTGAACATGCGATCGATAAGCTTATTACCGAGTATTAGTCAAGTATTCGAGAAGGTTCTAAATAAAGCTCTGATACATTGGGTTGATGGCAATAGCATTATCCCAAATAATCAGTTTGGTTTTAAGGTAGGACACAAAACCTCTGTAGTGATCTTAAATCACTACTCTCACCCAATTACCTATAATCCCATCCTAATTCCCATAGTGAATCATATGAGCGACAAGTTAAACCAAAAGTTAATTTGTCGCACATTGATTCAATTTCCAATTACCTTACATCCCAATCCAATTGAATCATATGCACGATAAATTTAAACCAAAGTCCAGAAGTCGTGCATTGATTCAATTCCCTATAACCATTGAAATTAGGAAATGCCTAATTCTAAATGCATTTCATAATTTATCCTTTCGGGAATTTATTCAAGTAAATTCCTATACACTTCCCAGAACCTTATTCCAATTGAAGCACACAAAATCTTATTTGTGCTTCTTGGAATTTTTAAATAAAATTTTATCCAATCTCTGTCATCACAGAGTATAAAAGGGCGGCACATTTTGGATTCGTGATCAGTCAGTGAATGAGTGACATCAGTCAAGCTGAGTCGCAATCACTCGATTGTTCGAAACATTGGTGCGTACGTAAGCTAAATTAATAACTTCATTGAAACTGAACAAATATGAAAATAATACACCAAACCGTGTGCTCATCAGTGTTCTTACGTGATTTTTAACGAAAACAGCAGTGCGTTGTGCGAAAAGGAAGTTGTCAGCAGTCACCACCAGCAAACTCAAAAAAAAAAAATAAAACAAAGACAGGATTGAGCTCCTTCATACACAGGAAGTATCTAATTTTATTTTATTTATTATTTATTTATTATAATTCAAATTTAAAGTATTTTACTTATTATAATTATAATTTAAATTGAATTCAATTTCTCTTTTCCTTTTATTTAAACTTCATCCTATTCGCAATTTCAATCTCATTAAATTTTCTCCCCTCTCCCTTAAATTTCCAAGATCGCATTAAGAGTTTTAAAAACCATAAAATCGATTTTAATTTTTCACACTTTCTCAAACATTTCTACTTTCATTTACATAGCACATTTCTATATTCCTGGTTTATGCTGAAATTTTGGCTTTCTTTTAGTTTTCATTGGGCTTATCTTTTATATCCGTATTTCTTGTTCCTATCCACTTTTCTCTGTTTCCTGCACTCCTACTTGTTTCTATTTACCTGCTTCTTCTCTGCCTGTTTCTCGCTCTTTGTGATTTCCCGCGTCCATCATTTTTCTTCATTTATCCCTCGCAAAAATGGACCTCTCTTCTCTTCAGAGCTTGGGGCATCAACCCCATCAGGATTTGAGGAGGATTGCTGTTCTCGAGAAAGAGAATGCAGCATTAAGAGCTACATCACCGCCGACCCCGTCCACTAACAACTTTCTCTGCCGACGAGAGCTGCTCCCGTGTCCCCGCCCCGAATTCTTCTCGCCCCACGTCTACTTCTGTTCCTGGGGAAAAACGGAAAACACCTCGGGCAATAGTAAACTGCGAGGGCGGAGTAAACGTGTTGCCGCCGGCTGTACGCCAACAATATCCCCGGCTTCGGCTAATAAAACTGTGCCAAACCTCTCGGTACACCCCATTGCACAAAAAGTCCCCCCTTTGGAAAAATCGGGCACACCAAAGGCAACATCATCCACAACCCCAAAACCAAAGACCGCCTCAATCCAAAGGCCACACAAACAGCGGTCACGGCCGACCCACCTGCTTTAAAAAAGAAGCAGCAACCTGGGGTCCTTGCACGAAACCTCAACCTAAAGGAGTTCGTCGGTGATATGAACCGACAAGGAATCTCGAACTTTAAAGCAAAAACCTTGAGTCCAAGCCTAAATTAAATCGTAACCTACGATCGACAGACGTTCTGTATGGTTAACGACACCCTGAAGGCCAAGGAGGTGAATTATTACACATTCACCCCGGCCGACGAAAAGTCTAAGACCATCCTCTTAAAACGAGTCGCTGCCTGCCGAGAAAAGGACGACATCATAACTGCTCTTGAAGCAACATTCCCCCACGTCAAATTCACCGACGTTAAAAAATTCTCTCCCCCGCAACGGTTTCTGAACATCAGACCGCAAAAATACAGCATGGTGGACATATGGGAGCTTCACCTTGCCCCAGGAACCGACATAGACTCCATAATACGGACAAAGTCTCTTCCAATCTTGCATCAGCAAGTTGTCTTCGAGGTATTTCATAACAATGAAATACCTCAATGCCGACGTTGCCAACGTTTCGGGCATGTCTCCTGGAACTGCAACATGGATCGCCGTCGCGTCCGTTGTGGAAAATCCCACGACATTGGCAAGTGCACACTCCCGCCAGCAAAATACAATCCCACAACAAATGTGCAGGATGAAATGTGCTGCAACTGCGGTAAGAAAGGACATCCGGCCAGCTACAGGAACTGCCCCAAATATAAAGAGATAGTCCACAGAACCAAAGAGACTCGAGCTAAACAAGTAGCCAAGTCAAACTTCGGAAAACAGGCCACACAAAATTTCATCCAAAATGGATTTACATTCGCCGATAAAGTTAAAGGGAACCAAACAAAGAATACGAAAACCCCACAACCTCTCCCCCAAAAACATATTCCAGTTCCTAAGCGAACCGCTATACAGGCCAACACAATGCCACAAATCCAAGCGGCGGCACAAAAGCCTCCAAAGGGGCAGCCCTCAATGTTCGAGAAGCTACTTAGTCTCTCTCGCGTGATTGAGGATATTCGACCCCGATATGAAAAACTAACAACTGAGGCTGAGAGAGATGCACTCCTTTTCACGGCATATGTAAGACATACGCTTCAAGATGAATCTCAAAATTAAAGTTATCCTTATAAATGTCAACACCCTTGTTTCGTTATCAAAGCGTGCGATAGTCTCTGACTTCATAAAGGATAACCAGGCGGTGGTCCTTGTAACCGAAACTAGGTTGCATCCA
The DNA here is from genome assembly GCA_963931805.1 of Microdon myrmicae. Lineage (NCBI taxonomy): Eukaryota > Metazoa > Arthropoda > Insecta > Diptera > Syrphidae > Microdon > Microdon myrmicae. The sequence continues at coordinate 206,006,501 of OZ007497.1, forward strand.
TGTCACCGTCCCACTTTTCCAAACTTTTCAATGATTCGAAAAGATCAAACCCTCACTGGCGGCCCCACCATCAACGGAGGTGGCACCTGTATTCTAGTGAATAGTGAACTTCGCCATGAAGCTATTGACCTCCCACATTTCGAGTCCATAGAGGTCTCCGGGGTTGAACTGCATCTAGCTAATAATGGTAGAGTGAACATAGACTCCGTATACCACTCGCATAAAACCAATAATGGCTCCATTAATCCCGAAGATATCGGCCAGGTAATAAGGTCCTCGGGGCATACATCCTTCATCATAAGCGGCGATTTCAACTCCAGGCATCCCCACTGGAACAACTCCGTCTCTTGCCCAAATTGCACAAAGTTGTTCCAATGGTACACCAAAAACTGTCATGCACTCAACTTCGAAATAGTCGCACCTACGGTTGGTATCCGAAGCAACTCCATCCTGGACATCTTTATTGTGTCCAAAGACTTACTTCCCCAAATCTCTCCTCCCCGAGTATCGGCGGGTGTATCTGACCACAACGTTGTGACCACGTTCATTCGCAGCTATTGAGCATCCCGGGCTCATATCAGATACATACCCGATTATGGGCGCACAATTTGGGACAACTTCAATGTCACATTGAACGAAAAACCGCACCAACTCTCTCTTCCCACTGACAGGAACCTAACAACGGTTGAGATAAATAACGCTGCAACTCGACTTCACGAGATTCTACGATTTCTTTCCCACCATCCCCCCATCCAAGTAATTAGAGAACAATTGAACTAACCCTGTCCACACTATCCTTAGATACCTCCTTCCCCTTTCTTTTCAGATATCTTGAGACTGAGTCCAACATCTTCACGGATGTGGGTGATTCTGATTATCGCAAGATGACCAGAAGCCAGAGACAAGATGAAGGACACATTAGTCCTTGTCTCTCTAAAATCGGCCGCTCGCCGCCCCCTTTTTTTTTTTTTTTTTTTGATTCCTGATCAGTCGGAATCCAAAGGCCAAGGCAGCGGCCGAATATTGTGAACCAATTAAAAATAATTAAATAAAAACTTAAAACGCCTTTGATCTTGGACACGAGCCAAAAGACCCGGAAGCTCCGCACCCGGTAGGATCAGGGAAGCCAAAGTTAAACAATTGTAAGTGCTTGAAAACCCTTGATCACTACAATAACATAATTCCAATCGTACTTGGCAAGACACCTTTACCCTGCCTCCGGAGCTGAGTCTGGCTTCGGAGGTACGATATGGTAAATTCATCATCATCATCGGCACTACAACCGGGAACCGGTCTTGGCCTTATTTAGCAAGTCCTGAGGCTTGTTAAATTTTCCATAATGATTTATTTTGTCTGGGCAAGGTCATTAGTCTTGCGCCAGGGGCTCCCCGACGGGGAATCGAACCCCGGTCTCCCGGGTGACAGGCGGGTATACTAACCACTACACTATCGAGGAGTAGATAAAATCAAAAAATTAAATTAATTGGTAAATTAAAAATCAAAAAATAAAGTTAATAAAAATAATAAGAACAAAAATTAATACAAGCGTATCTGGGGCCACCGAGGGAAGGCCAAAACATCGGTGATGTCCAAGCATTTAAGACCAACACCCATCGACACCTCTTTTCCTCATCCCCCTCCTCTCTATCTGCTCCCACCGTGCTCTGACATTTAAGGGTACTTCAAAATAACCCGTTTGTGGGCGCTTTAGTGTCAAAAAAAAAAAGGAATCGCCTTTTGCAGATGGAAACATTTACGCTACGTGTTGGTGATTTATTTATATAGTGTAAATCTTCGTTAACAATCTTTCAAAATTTGATGAAATTTTGTTTAGTGAAAACCGAAATACAACGCGTTAAGTTAAACGCACGTCCAATCAAGCGGCACACAGGTCGTATTCTCGAAAATCCTACCCCCGACAACATAGGAAATATAGATAAGTTTATAAAAATTTTAAAAATCAAATTATAATTTAAAAGTACAGAGCCAATAGTCTCAGCTGCTAGGCTCATTATGTTAATTTATTGATATGTAATTTTGAATTACTTGTTAATAATAAATATATAAATAAATAAACAACGCATTAAGTGACAGTCGTTTTTATGCATCGGTCAAAAATGTATTAACGCCAAACAGTTAATATTAATTTTTTAAATTGGTAAAAATGCTACCAAAATGTTTGAATTGCTGAAAAGAAACCTATGTTATGATGATAATTTCTTGTCTAAAACACAAGAGCTTGTATGGTTTCAAGGAAGGCAGGAAAGATGTGTTTGAGGATAAACGGACAGCGTATCTGTAGCGGTTCTACGAACCATACAACTCTCTACAGGTGAGGTACCCTTTCCGCCAAGGAACTTTACTCACCTTTTTCAGCACCCGTGCCCACAGACACGTGTCCCAATAGTCATTACCACTACTGTAATAAAGGTTATATGACATTGCAGCGACGTTTAACCCGATACCAGAAAGCAAGGAGCTTAACGTGCAAAAGCTTCCAATATCGAGTTCAACGCATCCATGCATCGTATGCAAGAACAATTTCAAAAGGGCAGCAAAGTATCGCATCTAAGCAGTGCGCTAAAGCATCGCATACAGGTCACCAATCTCCCATCCTAAACATCAACGCGATGTTTCCCAAGAAATACCATTGTCAGTAAATAAACCGAACAACGGATGCCTATCCTGCTGGCTAATGAAAATTAACACCTAAACCCCTGGCATGACTCTAATGCTAAGGCACACTTGCGCAAACAAAACGAATCGTTGCGCCGCCGATTACTAGTCGAGCGACCATAAACTCTTAAAACTATCCAAGATAGATGTTTATGAGTAGAAAGGCAAACAAAGCATTACATTCCATAGTTCCGTGTACCCATCCGAATTGAATGCGATGCTTTGTCCGCATGCCAGATGTGTAGTACAAATAAACCAAAGAATGATCGGAGAATAAGCGGCGGCATCCGATCAACAGACAAAAAGGACAAGATTCCGATCACCAGCAACTAATGGTGATGATGATGATAATGATCATGAGGAAAGATTTCTCCTTTTACAGAGAGATGGGTAATGCAGCTAACAGATACTTTGGGAAATTCTGTTAGCAGACAGGATGGGAAATTATGTGCAGAGATGCGCTGGGAAGATTTCCCTTGCCGATGGGGAATTGGAATCCAATCGAGAGGATATAGTCGCACCGGAAAGTCTACTTCGAGCCTCAGTCGAGAATAACAGTGAGAGGATAAAAAGTGGAGATAGTCAGTCGAACTGGGCGGAAGTCATCTCCAGGAAGAAGTTCAGAAATTAATTGAGTAACTTGTGTTTCGTACGTGTGTCTTAACTTAACTTAACTAACATTAACCGAGTAACTTGTGTTTCGTTCGTGTGTCTTAACTGTGTTTTCTTAAAACATTGTTGATGTTATTTCCTTAAAGAACAAGTATATTTAAATCTATGAGCTGTTTATTGCTAAGAGACTAACGAATTATTTTTGTGACATTCACCTTATCACGGAATCATCCTATTGTGAAACATCCAAACAATTTGTGTTATTAAACCCAAAAGATAAAACCCAAAACGATCTCTGTGTTTGATTAGTGACGGCATTCGCTCCGGTGTCTTTTGTTGTTTTCGTGGACAGTGCTGGCAGAGTACAGCATTCGCTCTGGGTAGTTGTGTTCTCTGTGTTAACAGTGCTTGGCGGAACACTGCACCATCAAACATTAAAAACGACATTCGAAATCGCCAAATATCCATCTGATATGATTACCGAAGAAAACACCGATAAAGTACGTGATTTCGTGAAAGTTGCTTAGAAATCTTCAACTGGATTCATGGAAATGTAACTTAACATACGAAAACAATAGAGAGAGAGAGAGAGATCTTTTATTTCGTAATAATATTTTCAAAAAAAAGTCTGTGACCGCACATTTTACAATTCAGAGATTTGATAAGTTATATCTTACAACTGAAACATTATCTTGGATAACGAAAAGAAAAATATGTATAATTAATAATTAAAAGAATAAATCGAAGGAAAATACGAAAAGGAAAAACCTTCATTTAAAAAAAAAAAAAAAAAAAAAATCCGATAATAAATAATATAAAATGTAAATATTTACATGAAATTATGACAAATTAAGCAAGAAGCTGGGTTATGAGAGGATTTTCAGAACTTTCACAGCTGATGTTAAAGTTATATACTAGTTTAAGAATTCTTTCAGAAATCAATTCAACATCCGCCATTCCGTGGAGACTTAAGGTTGAATAGTGCCAAGGGAGGTCTAGCATCATTTTCAAAACTTTGTTTTGTGATACCTGTAACTTCTTTAAATGGCACCTTGCAGCGTTACCCCATACTGGACACCCATATAACAGTATAGCTTGGAAAATAACTTTATGAATAATAATCTTATTTTCATTTGTGAGTAAAGACTTGCGATTAATAAAAGGGTAAAGCATCTTAATAGCAATACTCATTTTATTAAGAGTACTTTGAATATGTTGTTTAAATGTGAGTTTTGTATCGAGATGAACTCCGAGATACTTTACGGATTGCTCCCATGCAATCGTAGTACCATTTATTTGCAGCTGACTGCTGGGAAGATAGCAAGCTTTTCTCTTTCGTGTAAAAAAGATGGCTTGTGTCTTCCCGACATTTAGCTTGATTTTCCATTTCATATAATATTTTTCAAGTATCTCGATCGCATGTTTTAGATTTGTCTCAACGTTGAGAGAAAATTCATGCGACGCAAATACTGCAGTGTCGTCAGCGAAGATAGCTGATTCACACTGCGGTAGATTTGGAAAATCCGAAGTGTAGATATTGTATAAAGCTGGACCAAGTACTGAGCCTTGGGGGACGCCACAATCAAAAAATATCAATCTAGAAACATCACAATTGACATGAACCTGAAAACATCTATTGGATAAGAAACTCTGGACGACCTTACACAAATACAAAGGAAAGTCGAACTGTATCATTTTATATATTATCCCATTGTGCCATACGGAATCAAAAGCTTTTTCAATGTCTAACAATATCATGCCCGTTGATTGACCACGTGAACGATGGTCTAGAACATGGCTGCAAATTCCTTTAACCTGGTGCGAGGTGCTGTGAAAGCGTCGAAATCCAAATTGGATATCGGGGAAAATATCTTTATCTGAAACAACTTTTAAAATATGTTGTTTCAGAATTTTTTCAAAAACTTTACTTATGTTGCTAAGTAAACTAATTGGCCTGTAACTTTCAGGTTTATCTGGGGCTTTTCCAGCCTTAAGGATAGGTACAACCATTGCTTTTTTCCAACATTGAGGAAAGTATTGACATTTAAGGCATGCATTGATTATAAATGTTAATGTATTTAATTCCAATATGAGGCAATTGTTTTAGATAGGCATTCTTAACTTTGTCTAGTCCTCCTATTTTTCGTGTTTGCTAGCACTTGATTACATTTCTTACGTTTTCTTCTTCTACAAATGCATTTAGAGGAGTTAATTCGTTTGTGGTGTCGAATCTTTCGATTCTGTTACCGACAAGTTCATTAGTTTCAAATTCACCCAAATGCTGAGAGACCAAGTGATGTTTTGAAAAACTTGTTCCAAATAGGTTTGCTTGTTCAAAACCTGTAAAAAAAGTAGTAGAAGAATCCTTCAGAAATGGTATTTTATGGTTTTTATTCTTGATTAACTTCACTATATTCCAGAACGGTTTAGCATTTTTATCCATAACGCTCAGTTTTTTGTTCCATTCTCTATTACGATGGATTTGTATCTGGTCAGTAATGCGCTCATTAAAATGGGAAACCATTGATCGAGAAAAGGGCTGACGGTAATTCTGCCAGTTTCTTCGATGAATGTTTCTCACTTTAATAAGCTCTAAGATATGGATTGGAAGTTTTTTAAAAATATCTTTTTTTACTCTTTTGGGAATACTTTCATCAACCGAAGAAATTATAGATTGTGTAAAGTTTTGTACAATAAGGTCAACATCATCTTTACAAGACACTCTTTCAAGATTTGTAGTACTATTTTGAAGGCTCATTTTAATCTTTGATTTGAATGAATTCCAATTAGCATTCTGCATGTCCAGGAAATATTGAATCTTTCTTTCACCCAACCAAGAAAGGTTACAAAAAACAGGATTATGATCTGAACTGAGAGCACTTAACGAAACGGGTTCTGTTATAAGACCAGGGACATTTGACACAAACAAGTCAAGGACAGAGGGGATGCCACGAGAACCTGCGGGAAAATAAGTTGGACAAGGTGGATAAAAAATATTAATTGGTAGTGCCAATGGAAGGGCAGCCAATACATTGCCCCAAGATACGAAAAACAATAACTCATCGCATTTTAACTAAAAAACTTCGCCTAAGAAAATTGAGTTGAAAGTTTATTCCATATCGACGGAAAGATGACCAAAAATTCCACCAAGCTGAACTTGCAAAAACATCACTCGTTAATGAAAATTTCTAAAATATTATTGCAACTGGTGATAAAACAGTTTGTTTTAATGTGAATCAGAAATAAAGTGTCAGAGCGCTGATGAAAGATGAAGGAAATCCAAAAAAAAAAAAAACATCAATTAAAGACTTTCACCGAGAGATGACCGCCTCCACAACATCCCAATGACACACAGAAATTATTGATGGACTTGCCGAACCAACAAATTATTGTATTTCAGTTCAGAATGATTATTCCGAAAATGTTGTCAAATGTAAAAATTAGTCAACTATGGGTGTTTTAAATCCATTCCGGTTTATTTTGGGGCAGGGGGTATATACTATATATCACATAAATTACATCAGTATTTCTATTCCGATGAGGGTGCCACCAAGACTTATTCCCACTGATGGAGTCTTGTACCTGCTTGAATTTTCAAAAGCACCCGTTCTTCCTTACGGGCAATTTCAGCACACCCCCTAATTGTAATCATATTATATATTGTATTTATAAGCACATTAATCATACTTATTTTGGTTAGCATTCAAGTTCTTGGATTAAAACCCACAGTCACTCACAACTGCCAGCTAAGCGGTTAGGGAAATTCGATATTGTCGCTACCATATTGATTTTTATCACAAGTAGGACGCTGCGATAAGGAAACAAATTCTGAATTCTCACATATTGAGGTAAACGGCTTAAGTTGCCTTATGTATTCAAACAGCAGAATAAAAACAGAAACAAGGCAAAGCAAAAGAAAAGTAAAAAGGAAAAGTGATTATTTCGAATCATAAGTCAAATTAAATCTGGTTTCTTTTATCAAGGTCAAACTCGGAGTAATGAAAGGGACAAGTTGACCTTTTTAAATGTGATGCTCAGGAAACGCTGTTGCATTTAAAACTCATTTTTCTGATACACCGAAGAATCTAATCGATGATTACCGCACCCCCTGGTACCAGCTTATTTATTTTCGTTCCCTTCTTAACTCATAGTTATTAGTTGTTGATTCTCTCGTGGCACATAATACATTAGTATATTGAATTTATTGTGATAGAAGTAAAAACAAATAACTTGATACTTACCAGTCCCCAATATGTGAGGTATTTGAACTTATTGACAAACCCCTTTGGGACACCAGGGACATTTTGCGCCTTCACTGGGAATTTATCGAAATACAGGCCGTAGGTGAATTGACCAAGCGCCACAAGATGGATGACGGTGACGAATACTCTTGATTTGTATAATTCCACTTTGGTCATGATAGCGATGTGATGTCACACGTCTGATTGTAGTCTCTAAAAAGGGCAAACGTTTCCGATTCTAATTGATGGCGTTTAAACAAGTTTCGCGGTAATATCGTGCGTTTCAGCCGCCCGGTATCGATTGTATTGATCTAGTATGTTTTCTATTCAAAGTTCTCACTCACTCTTAAGATTTGCTGACTCTAGATTCGAGCTGCGACGGGCTTATCACTTGATTGTCTGCTGTTTGAACCTGCTTATCTAAAATATTAAGTGAATTTCAACTGAGAAGATGCGCAACATTCGCTTACGGCCACACAACCACTAGCACACTGCAAATGATTTGTATCTGCTTTACTTCTTTAACTGAAAAATCCACCTTCGCGAAAGATTTCGTTGTGAATATCTTTTCACGAAGCCTCCGAGATATTGTAAGACAATTATTTAAAACTGCACCTTTGTAAATGTAATCCGATAAATTAATTCATCACAGTAATTGAGAATCATCCAAGCGGCACGACTTGTGTTCTGATAACTCCTGCTTCGTATTATTGGAGTTTATTGTGAGCACCCGTTTTTCGTTGTTATATATTTGAAATGAACACGAATATTGGAAGCGTTGAATCAAAAAGGTCAAAAACAAAACTAATAAAATCGATCTTGGATATTAACAAGGAAGATTTGCTGTAGGTGAATTTCATGTATTCTCTTGGCGATCTATAAAATATAACTAACATTCCACTATGGGGAGAATGTTTCGAAAGAAACTCTGCGCTCTCGTGTGAAGGAATTGAAGAGAGGGGCTGACGGGGGTTGTGGATTTTAATCATTCAACATAGATACGTTTTCTTGCTCTTTTTCCAATGCGGCTGATTGCTTTTGGAGCCGCGCTGTGCGCAAGTCAACATTTTCTGCAGCAATATCAAACAAGTGATTAGAGTACTCGGCGAGTATTTGGGGTACTTAAGTTTCTAAATTGACGAATCAGTGCAGAGGTTGGAGTTTATACGAATTTAAATTATTTCATTTAACGTGTGACATTTTTCTTTTTTCAATTCATAATTTTGTTAATTTTTAATTTTTATTTGCTCGTTAATAGTTCATTATACAAAAATGCGAGTTTTGCAATGAAGTTAAGATTTATGGTCTAATAACTAATTTGAATTAGTATCCTGATGAAGATTTGCGTTCATAATTTATATTTCTCTCAGGAGAGACGAACCTACAACACAGAATGATTTTTAACAACGAAAAAGAAATTTATTTTGGATATGATATCACTTACCTAATATTAAACCACATTGCCATCAATCTGTTATGTTTTTGGTTTATGGAATTATTCGGTGTAGCAAACCTGAGCTGGCTAGCTTCCAATTAAATAAGGCTATGGAAGGCCATGACCAGTCTTGAAGTAATACGGTGACGGCCACAAGGAACCAAACAAACAAGAAAAGGGTAAACCAATAAAATCAAAAGCGATAGCCTCCTTTAATGAATAATTTGGGGATCCGTAACTTCCTTTTTTGTATGTACAAGTGGGGACACCGGATCGATGTAGTGTGGGGCCGGGCTTTCTGGTTAGCCTCTTAAATCATTCCCTGTTCCTTCACTCGAAAAGGAGTCGCTTTACTCCCAGCTGATTATTTATTAAGGGCTCCTCGATAGTATAGTGGTTAGTACACCTGCCTGTCACCCGGGAGACCGGGGTTCGATTCCCCGTCGGGGAGCCCCTGGCGCAAGACCAATGACCTTGCCCAGACAAAATAAATCATTATGGAAAAATTTAACAAGCCTCAGGACTTGCTAAATAAGGCCAAGACCGGTTCCCGGTTGTAGTGCCGATTATGATGATGATTATTTATTAAAAAGAAATTTAGGTCCTCCTCTAATGAGGGGCGACCAAGCTTTTATTTAAGGGGGTATTCTGGTCTAGACGCACGAATTTAACGCAATTTTTGAAGTGCTGTAAAAAAAAAGCAATCAATATTTTTACTATTCATTTTTTTATAGGATGTTTATTAATATTTCAAGAATACAGTAAAAAAAATTGAAAGTAAAAAATTCAAAATTCAAAAAGGTCAACGTTTTTCTCGAAACTGTCTTTTTTAAAACAATACCCACGATTTTTCAAGTATTACTGAATCGATTTACTTCAAATTTAGTATAGGCTTTTCTATTGCATGAACTATCCTCATCCCCAAATTTCAATGTTAACTATTTTTATATGTTAAATTTTTTTTTCAAGCAGACGCCATTTTGTTTAAAAAAAATTTTTTTCAACTTTTTTTAGTTCCAACGATAGGGGCATTTCTCTAAATTAATAATCTTTTTTTTTCAGATTACTAGGAGGGTTGAATAGTGGGTATGGTCGCGTATCAACTTTTTGAGATCCCCCACTTCATCAGCTGCTAATTTTTTCAATTGGAATTTTTTACTTTAAATTTTTTTTACTGTATTCTTGAAATAATAATAAACATCCTATAAAAAAATCAATACTGAAAATATTGATTGCTTTTTTTTACAGCACTTCAAAAATTGATTGCTTTTTTTTTACAGCACTTCAAAAATTGCGTTAAATTCGTGCGTCTAGACCAGAATACGAGTACCCCCTTAATGTGTTGAGGTTGATGTGCAGTCATTGTAATTGTAGGATCGTAGATTTATAAGACACATTTTTTACGAAACATTAAAGTGTTTATTAAATTTTGAAACCGAATTAGGATTAAAATAGATAAAAACCATTCGCACTACATCGCAATAGCGAATTCAATTAACTTTTATTTTATTAATTACTTAATATTTTTTTAAAGCGATTAATTAAAATATTCCTTCTGTATAAATCGAAATTTAAACGTATTCATCAAAATTTATGTTGTCATCTTCAAAATAAACCCCATTTTTTACGTTAATAGCACCCACATTCTTCCATGGCCGCCTCAATGGCTGAGTTGGTAAGGAGGTTGTGTCTTGCGTTTGATTGTGCAAACCTAGGTTCAACTGACGCCTCCTGCTATTGTGGAGTTCGGCAGTATTATTGAGTGGTAGGTGTATGTGGTTTATATTGATAACGTGTCTTTATTTAATTTTAATTTACGACTGCTCACATACACATTAGAGTCATCAATCTCGACTTGCGTGTCATTTCGTCGTTTAACGTCGAATGTCAATTTTATTTTGATATGCCGTTGACGTTATTTACCCGGCGCCAACGCCGTTTTATTATTATTTTTCTACCAAGTAGAATTTGCAAAAAGTAGGGGAAACTTACGATAGGTGATTAGTGGATGTTGGGGGGGGGGGGGGGGGGGGGGTTATACCATTAAGCTATAGGTTTCGTGAAATGATTGGAAGAAATCCTTGAGCATCTTTCGGAGGTTGGCTGATGGACCCAGTCGAGAAAAAAAAAGCTTCTCAGGGCGCTGACTCAGCGCTATATTACGACTTTCCTGGGAGAACTAAAATAAAAACAAACAAAAAAACAAAGATGTACCTCTCATAGATTTTTTTTTTATATCCACATTTATTTAGCACCTCTCATAGGTCAGAAATGCGATATAGCGTTTGAAGTTTTGCCTAGTTGTTGGAGTTGCCCAACAGTTTTCCGCAGCCCCTTCCCCTGTGCGGGTAGGATCTTCGGATGGTTTTTGACCGCGGTCTCGAACTTCTCAGTTCCCCTTGTTACGGTTTCCCTTATGCCAAGCTTTCCTGTGCTTTGCAAAGTCAATGGAACTCAACCCTCCTGGACGGACCGCAGCTACTCTAGCTAGCTCTACTAGTACGGATTCTGCGGAGACTCCAAAGCAGAGCGATCGACCAAAGAAGAGTGAAAAACTGTGGGAATTTTGTGGACGACACAACCACACGGCGACAGTGTGTCGACAAAAGGCAAAGTGGGAGGAGGGGTTGGAAAACACCCAGAGGTTGGGTCGGAAGACCCCAACCCGGCCGAACTAAACTCGCACAATATTAAAACCGGCTCTCAGTTTCCGCTAACGACAGTCCCAGTTGTCCAACTCCCTTTAGACATTGGCCGTAGAAACACTATACGCCTAATTGCAGATACCGGCGCTGAAATCAGTCTTCTTTAGCTGAAGGCACTCCACCCGACACATGTTCTGGATGACCAAAAATCCACGACCCCCCCAGACGCTTTTGGCAAAGGCAAGTCGAGTGGATGCTATCATGGGAATTTCAAGTCCCAGTAGTCATATTATCTCTTACGGGCTGTTATCCGGTGCTTTATCCTTTTGTTTTACAGGTTATCTCCACCACGAATATAATATATATAGTGGATGTCCCGAAAGCAGGAATTTTTCCAAACAAGCATAAATCCAGTAAGTTTTTCCATTAAATTTACAAATGATAGGAAGTGGATGTCAAGGTATAAGGCAGCCGAACGGGGTCCCCCACCAAGCATATCTGAGAAGATCCAGACCGCGGTCGGTAGTCACCCGAAAAACCTACCCATAGAGTAGAACGGCTGCGAAAGCTTGTTCAGTCCCAGTTACCCCAACATCAAGCCAACATCCCAAAAGCCGAAAGACGACAAGCAGGGGGAAGCATTAGTGCGCCTACCACAAACCCCTCGGAGGTAGACATTTTTCTGAACAGACCGGTTATACTACCGGGACGTTTACGAAAGATTCGACTTCCCATAGTAATCCATCATCATCATCGGCACTACAACCGGAATCCGGCATTGGACTTATTAAGCAAGTCTCTCCACTGGTCCCGATTTCGAGTCGATATCATCCAGTTTGGCACTCCCAGGCTCTGTGCGTCCTGCTCTACGCCATCCCTCCATCCCAGACAAGATCTGCCGGGCTGTCTCCTTGCATACATCCTGCCACAAAGGACTTTTCGAGTAGGCTCCTCTTCGCTCGTTCGAGCTAGGTGCCTCGCCCACCGGAGTCTACCGAGCTTGATTTTTCTTACAACATTAGCTTCAAGGTAGATCGCGTACAACTCATGGTTCTAGCGTGTCCGCAATCGTCCTCCCTGATATCCGGGGCCAACAATTCTCCTTAAGACTTTCCTCTCGAACGCGGCTAAGAGTTCAGAGTGCCTTTTATTGAGCACCCAGGTCTCGGATCTATACATGAGTACTGGTAAGACCATGGTCTTGTATAGTAGTAGCTTGGATGTTCTGGATACATTTCGGGATTTAAAGAGCCTTGATAGACCCTAGTAGGCTTTGTTGGATTTGATCAGCCGTTCTTGTATTTCTTCTTCCATATTGTTATCAGCTGATACTATTGGCCCAGGGTAGGTAAAAGATTGTACTACTTTCTGCTCCACTACCCTGATAGTTTGACCGATGTTAGGTCTTCTCTTCGCAGAAGTTGCCACCATATACTTCGTTTTCCCCTCGTTAATGTGCAGTCCCAGTTTTTGTGCCACCTGCTCGATCTGGTTGAAGGAGTCCTGTACAGCTGAATCAGATCTACCGATGATATCGAAGTCATATGCGTAGGCAAGTATCTGGCTGGACTTGGTGACAAAAGTCCCTCTAGTTGTAACGCCAGACTCATGGATTGCTTTCTCCAGCGCTAGGTTGAAGAGGAGGCAGGCCAGACCGACCCATTGTCGGAGTCCATTAAAGATGTTTATTGGTTTGGACAGCAATCCCGCTATTTTTACTTGACTAGTTACGTTGGCCTAAAAAGTCGTATCAATTTGTTTGGAATGCCGAACTCTCTTATGGCATTATGTAGTTCTACCTTGGCTATGCTATCGAAGGCGGCCTTAAAGTCTATATAGGGATGATGTAATGGAATCTTAAATTCAAGACATTTTTCCATCGCCTGCCTAACGGTTGTTATACTCCGCGCCGTGCTTTCCCATAAGTTGGGAGAAGAGTGCGAAGTGTCGAGGGTAAAAGTAGAAGGCGAAGGATTTAGTTAAAATGACAATAGTTTACTTTATTTATGTTGGTGTGACGTGCAAAAAGTAAAATAACGTGAAAGTGGTAAGGAATGATCGATGCGATCTTTATAAAGGTATAATTGACACTGACTGCATGATCGTGAGCGATCTTTAATAAAAGGGAAAACGAGCAAAAAAGGTAAGAGTAAAAAGGTGACCTGAAAACATGTTCGTTCTCTCTCTTTGTACCTGGACTCTGAAGCACATGAAAGTTGGTTTGGCCAGTCATGTTCGAGCATGATGTCACTGTTTGCTCGAATGGATTTTGTTGATTTGTTGAATCTGCTGCCAGGGTTTTCGGCTTGTGGAATGAAATAGTGATTCGGAGAATCCTTTGGGTTACTTTAGCAGCTGTGGTTCCTCGTTAATGATTCGGAGAATCGTTTAGATTTTTGGATGTTATATCGAGAAGCTGCTATAGTTGCTCGATATGGAATTTAGAAACTTTTGGGTTATTGATGAATTTAGTATTAATTATTGGATATGTATTTAGAGGGGGGAGGATATTAATGGTAGGGCTTTCTGGAGCACTACACGGTGAATATCCGATCAATCACTGACTTGGCTGGGATGAAACCACACCACTGATGACTTTAGCGTATATAAATATATATAAGATCGTATCCGATCTTGTAGGATAGAAAAGAATATCTTATAGGCGGTGCTCAGCAATATTATACCCCTATAGTTGCTGCACAGCGTGATATCACCCTTCTTATGTATGTGGCAAATGATTCCGCGACGCCAACCTTCCGACAACTCCTCTTGCTCTCATACGTGCACCACGGTCTCATGAATTGCGTGATGTAACGCTGTACCTCCTAGTTTGATCAGCTCAGCTGGGCTTTATTTGATTTGAGCTGTCTTGTGGCTTTTATTGTATCCTCAGTGCTTGGTGACGGCTGCTTTTGGTCTTGATCTTGCATTGGTGGAGCCTCCAATTCTTCTGTGAGCTGACCATTTAGCAATTCATTGAAGTGCACTTTCCATCGGTCCAGAATACCATCGGGATCGGTGATCAGATTACCCTCTTATACTGCTGATAATTTGGTAGAAATTTCGCGCATGGTGCAGACAAGGTGTTTTTCCCAGGCACTTTTCTTTTGTCTGTGGTCTTTTTTCGGATCTTCTGAGCTCTTTGTTGTTCTCCTCGCGTGCCCGCGTCTTATGGGACTGCTTCATTGTCCGGTATGCAGCATTCTTACGTTCAGTCTCTAGTTTGCACTCATCATCAAACCAGTCGCTCCCATCTCTACGACTGTTCCCTAAGATGGGGTTGGAAGTACTGATGACAGTATTCTTAAGGCGTGTCCATTTCTCTTCTACGCCCGGCATTCTGGCCCCAGGACTTACTCTCTCTCCGTCGAGCTCTTCGACGGCGAGTCCCAGCGCATGACCAAATATGTTACTGGTATTCTCATTGCGTAAGGCAGCCATGTTGGTTCGAATCTGATCCGCGGATGCAGTACGTCTCCGTAAAGCAATCCGCGCTCGGAAAACGATACCAAGAAGATAGTGATCCGAGTCGACGTTGGCACCTCGATACGTTCGTATCGTCATCAGGCTCGAGGAGTTGTGGCGGTCTATCAACACGTGGTCAATTTGGTTGCGATTGGTTCCATTGGGTGATACCCAGGTAGCTTTGTGGATATCTTTACGCGAAAATTTAGTACTCGCAACGACCAAGTTCCTTGATGCTGCCAGTTCGATGACTCGTAGTCCATTGTTATTAGTGTTCTCATGCAAACTATGGGAACCTGCATAGTACCCGAAAACCGGCTCCCGACCTATTTTCGCATACAAATCACCAAGAACGATTTTCACATCGTATCTTGTGTAGGCATTGAGGGCCCGTTCGACGTTCTCGTAGTATTCTTCCTATTCCTTGTCAGGAGTCTCCTCTGTAGGTCCATGAACGTTTATGAGGCTTATGTTCTTAAACTTGGCTCGCACGCGAAGAGTGCATAGCCTTTCGTTTATTGCATTAAAATCGATAATGGCAAACTTCAGTATTTGGCTGACTAGAAAGCCTACTCCGAGCATATGGTGTTTTGCATGACAGCTGTAATAAATGTCATACTCGTTTCTTTGAATAACACCACTCCCCGTCCCCCATAGTAATCCGGGAAGCGGTCATTCTGGTGCTCTAACAAAGTACAATCAGGGATCTCTCTATCTAATTGTATTTTGGGGAAGGCGAAGGATGCCCAAATAGAGGCAGTCAATATCATAAATTATCCTCAAACCATCGACCGGATCAAGGTGGAGTTACTTTCAACAAAAGAATTTTCGTTCTCTCCGAAGTAGTAAGTACGCTCTACGAGTGAGTATGTACGTCAACCGAAATAATTCTAGTAAAGAACTTTCGGAGGGAGAACACCTCCAATACATTTGACACCTATTCCCGGAGGATACGTCACATCCTGAATCACCAAAAGATTCAAGGTTGACACAATTCCATGAGGAACTCCACTTAGGAGAAAACCTAATTCCTCAAGAGAGTCAATCCACAGTGGAAATATGTGAGGAATTCACCTCAAAGGTGACCTCTTGACGCATCATCATCATCATCATTATCATTATCGGCACTACAACCGGGATCCGGTCTTGGCCTTATTTAACAAATCTCTCCACTGGTACCGATTTCGAGCCGATATCATCCAGTTTGGCTCTCCTAGGCTCTGGGCGTCCTGGTCTACGCCATCCCTCCATCGCAGACAGGGTCTGCCGCGCTGTCTCCTTCCATACATCCTGCCACAAAGGACTTTCCGGGCAGGCTCCCCTTCGCTCTTTCGAGCTAGGTGTTCTGCCCACCGAAGTCTACCGAGGTTGATTTTGCTTACAACATTAGCTTCAAGGTCACATTCGCCATATTGCTCACCAATATGGATAGTACCAAAAAAAGGTCTAAACGCGGATGGAACACCCAAGAAACGTCTCGTAAATGACTATAGGAAATTAAACGAAACCACAAGAAACGATAGATACCCAATGCCCAACTTCATCCATACAATTCAGAACTTAGGCAAAGCAAAAATATTCTCGACAATAGATTTAGAATCCGGGTACCACCAAATTTTAATTGACGAAAGAGACAAAGAAAATACGGCATTCACGGTCAACGGAGCTTTGTACGAATACAACAGATTAGCCTTCGGACTTAAAAACGCTCCAGCAATTTTTCAACGCTGCGTTGACGATATCCTAAGACCCTTTATCACAAAGTTTTGTTACGTCTACATTGATGACATAATAGTTTTTTCCAAATCCAAAGAAGAACACATGAGTCACCTAAGACAAATATTTGATGCCCTATATAAGGCAAACCTAACAATTTCAGAAGAAAAATCCCATTTCTTCAAAAACTACGTCAATTTTCTAGGCTACGTGATAAGCCATAAAACAATACGAACAGATCCTGATAAAATCGAAACCATTCGAAAATACCCACAGCCTACGAATTTGAAAGAGTTACGAGCTTTCCTCGGTTTGGCTGGATTCTACCGTAAGTTCGCCAAAAACTACGCCACAGTTGCGAAGCCCCTAACGAACTTGCTTAAGACTGATCAAATGGTTTCCCAAAAACAGAGTTCGAATTGTATAATAAAACTAAACGACGAAGAAAAACAAAGTTTCTCGGATCTCAAAAGACACCTCGAAGAACGTCTTGAACTATCCCAACCCGATTATTCGAAACCATTCGAACTAACGACTGACTCCTCAAATTTTGCAATAGGAGCAGTCCTATCACAGGGAAAAACACCCATTACATTCGTATCCAAAATTCTAAGTGAAACAGAAAAAAACTACGCCACCAACGAAAAGGAATTGTACGCCATAGTTTTTGCTTTAAAAAAAACTAAGATTATACATACAAGGTATATCAGATTTAACAATATACACCGATCATCAATCCCTAACCTATGCAATATCAGATAAGAACACAAATACAAAGATCAAACGATGGAAAAACTTCATAGAGGAATTTGGTGCCTAGGTAGTTTACAAACCAGGCAAAGAGAACGCAGTAGCCGACGCCCTAAGTCACCAACAAATAAATAACTCTGGTACATCTTCCATACACTCAGAAGATAGTTCACGTGTTTATAAAATAAAATCAATACAAAAACCAGTCAATCAATTCAAAAGACAAATTTACATAGAATTTGCCGAGACAACGAATTAGACAATAAAACTATATTCGAAGGATACAAAAGGTTCCATCTAAAGCTAAAAGACTTATCAGAAGTAGTAACAAGATTAAAAACAATCATAGACCCAAATAATACAAACGCTATACACTGCGATGAGATAACACTTTTCGAAATTAGACAAATAATAGAGGAAAATTTCGAGAACATAAAAATAGTACATGCACCTAATTCAGTAAAAGATATAACGAACGAAGATGAACAAATGAGAATAACCCAAGAAACACACACACGTGCACACAGGAACCACAAAAACAACAATAAAGAAATAGCTGAGAACTTCTTTTGGCCAACATACAAACAACTATGTAAAAAAATAGCCCAAAACTGCGAAACCTGCCTCACGTGTAAGTGCGACAGACATCCGGTAAAGCAAATAATAAAGAACACACCAGTGCCGACAGACGTAGGAAAGAACTTACACTTAGATACATTTTACGTAGAAAAAAAAATATACATAACAGTCATAGACACATATAGCAAATATCTATATATACGGAATATTCCAAACGAATTAGGCCAGGTCAACAATCGACTTCTTCCTCAAGTCCGACGATATTTATTCAGCGGGTCCACCTACAGTCTCCTTTATATTTCCTTCTAATCATGGTTCCGTTCACACCACGATCCAAATCCCCTCGCTCGATCCACTATACTCGTCAAACTCTGTCCCAAACTACACCAAAACAAATTGGAGAAAAGTCAATAGGGACATAGCGATAAGTTTCTCTGACTTGTATATCCCTGAAGCATCTAACTTACTCCCTACTGAAATCGATCAAGCATCTTTAAGAATAGAGCAAATTCTTAAGGAGGCTCTCAGCAACAACACCCCGACAACCATTCCTCATAACTATTTAGGAAAGCCTTTGCCCAGCATCCTAACCAAATTATTGCGCCTTAAAAAGCAGCTCCGCCGTAAACTTCATACAAGATACTGCCCCTTTATTAAAAGCCAAATCCAACTCCTATCCACTCCGATAAATGAGCAGTTGAAAAAATTCGCAGATGAAAACTACATCTCCACACTTAAAAATATTAAACCAAATCGGGATCTTTTCAAAAACATCAATCAATTAACTGGTCGTAAATATAAACCCCGAATTGACCATCTCATTAACCCGATCAGCAATAATATTGCCCAGTCCGATTCGGACATAGCAAATTGCCTCGCAGAACACTTTGCAAAGATTCATGAGCAAAATAATTCTCTCTCAACTCCTGGCTTCGAGAACACAGTAAACGAATACATCTCAAACAGATTATTCCCATCTTTTACTCCTTTCATCAGTGAATTTAACAACACAAACATAGCTTCACAACCCTTAGACACTACAAATTTTCTAACTTCAGACGAATTATCCGAGATCGTAAGATCAGGAAATAACAAAAAGTCGACTGAATTAGATGGAATCCCACGCCTTCTATTTAAAAGGCTACGCCCACCGAATCTACTTCCCATCCTCATTCTTCTTAATCATATAATTAATGCATCGCACTTCCCAGAGAACTGGAAAACTGCGGTAGTAATTCCTATTAAGAAGCCCGGTAGTAGTAATAGCCCTTGCAATTATCGTCCAATATCCCTATTAAGTACACTAAGTAAGATACTGGAACGCAAGATCTACCAAAATCTTCTCTCATTTGCCAATGAGAATGCCCTCATCCCTAACTGTCAGTTCGGATTTCGTAAGCGACAATCCACATGTCATGCTCTACTAAAACTTACACACGATGTTACAACTGGTCTCCAAAACCAAAGCCCTACTGTGTGTATATCTCTCGATATTTCTAAGGCGTTTGATTGCGTCTGGCTCTCAGGGCTTCTGTACACTGCACTCCATATTTAATCTAAACTCTCACACAACAAAGCTCTTAGCCTCATATCTTTCTGCCAGAAAATTCGTTGTGAGAATAAATTCTTCTGTCTCAGGAACCCACACCATAACCGCGGGTGTTCCCCAAGGCTCCATTTTAGGGCCAATTTTATATCTGTTATATACCTCAGATATTCCTCAACCCGGATCTTCTAATGTTGTGATGCTGAATTATGCTGATGATACATTAATTTACTCTAGCAGCAAATTTGTTAAGGCTGCAAGAAACCGCATTAACAACTTCCTCCCTAACCTATCAACATACTTTAATAAGTGGAAAATCCACCTTAATCCAAATAAAACGCAGCTCATAGTGTTCAAGGGCAAAAACGAGCACTGTACAAACAACACTAGACGCTGCCACAACAAAATTAAGATTCAACTGAACAGCACTCTGATAAAACCCTCCAAAACCCTAAAATATCTGGGAATCACTTTTTCTAATAACTGGTCTTTTTCCTCCCACATTAAAAATTCCCTTCAAAAAGCCACAATTCAGCTTAATCTCTGTAGAAGAGTAATGTGGAAACCTAATAGTCTCTCTCACAAAGTCAAACTGCTCATTTACAAACAAATTATCAGGCCCACACTCACGTACGCGTGCCCATTGTGGTACCATATCATCATCATCATCGGCACTACAACCGGGAACCGGTCTTGGCCTTATTTAGCAAGTCCTGAGGTTTGTTAAATTTTCCATAATGATTTGTTTTTTTTCGGGCAAGGTCATTAGTCTTGCGCCAGAGGCTCCCCGACGGGGAATCGAACCCCGGTCTCCCACGTGACAGGTGGGTATACTGTTACCATATCACTCCCTCCCAAATGGAGAAATTACGAGTATTCGAAAGAAAATGCTTTAGGTATGTCTCTGGGTTACATCGTCGTCCTAACTCCTATAAGTACTATAGTAACGTCGAACTCTACAATACCGCTGGTATCGAGCGCCTCGATAGACGATTCCTCGAACTGTCTATCAAATTTATCGAAAACTTACAAAAGAATCCCAATCCCATAATAACCTCGCTCTTAGAGAACCCTCTAGATATCCGAACCAACTACCCCAACTGTCTCCACACCAGAGCTATCTTCGCCTCAGGCAGACTGGTAAATGATTCAAATGAGATCATATACCACAACACCGAAGTTACCCCTAACCAGTTTAAATACTGTAACGTTCAACCATTTTCCAACATCCTACGCTTTTCCAACGAACAACCGGAGAGAAATACTCTACCTCTAACCCATAACTGACCTCATTCCACATCCTTTAATTCATAACATATATCCCATTAATTATAAAACTTTGTTTATGGCTTTATAAAAATCATACTGTAATCAGGCTAAATTAGGTTAAGTTATTTATATAATTAGGATTAAGTTTAGATTAAGTAAAGTTGAAAAAACAAATTCCTGGTTTTCTGACCTTTTCCAGGAAGATAATACCACTAAATTTATAAACACGCATCTATCTTAGATCTTATAAAATATTGTTTTATATACATTTTATATTATTATAATAATTACATGTAAGCAATTGTTACAAAATTAATTTTAAGTCACTGTATTACTTAAATGTACGAATTCTAATTATGGTTATTAAATACAGTTTTGAAAAAAAAAAAAAAAAAAAACGAATTAGGCATAGGCGAAGTGATAGACGAGATACTATCACAAGTACGAGGGTTGCCTTTTATATTTCGGGATTAGAGAACAAAAACAAATATTGATCATCGAAAATCACTTTATTGTTTTTCAAAATATTCCCCATGAAGATCTATACACTTTTGCATACGTTTGAACCAATTGTCGAAGCACTTTTGCCACTCTGATTGAGGTATCTCCAACACATGCATTCTGAATGCAGCAACCGCTTCTTCAGGTGTCGAAAAACGTTGACCTCTCAGTTTGTTTTTTACGTACGGGAATAAAAAGAAGTCATTCGGTGCCAAGTCAGGACTATACGGCGGATGACCCATCAAATCGATGTTTTGGGTGCTCAAAAATGCAGTTGTCGCAGCCGATGTGTGAGAGCTGGCATTGTCGTGGTGAAGAGTGATCCGTCTTCGGCGGTTGGTTTTCCTGATTTCTTGGAAGACAACTGGCAAACAAATGGTTGTGTACCACTCAGAATTTACTGTTCTGCGTTGTTCTAGTGGTACGGTTGCGACATGTACAGTTTTTCCGAAAAAACAGGCGACCATTTGCTTGGTAGTGCTTCGTGCGCGAACAACTTTTGTTGGATTTGGCTCATCTTGAAACACCCAGACAGTCGACTGCTGTTTACTTTCGGGCTCATACGCGTAAATCCACGATTCATCACCTGTCACGATGTCATAGGCGTGTTTCGAAGCACCGCGACCGTATTTTTTGAGCATTTCTTTCGACCAATTGACACGAGCCGTTTTTTGGGCGATTGACAAATTGTGTGGGATCCAACGCGAACAAATTTTTTTGACAGTCAAATGTTTATGCAATATTAAATGTATGCTGGTCCCACTAACGCCTAAGGTTGTCTCAATCTCACGATAGGTCACATGACGATCTTCCAATATCAGTTCGCGCACAGCATCAATGGTTTTCGGAACAACAACTGATTTTGGACGACCTTCACGAAATTCATCTTGGAGTGAACTACGACCACGATTAAATTCACCATACCATCGATAAACACTGGTCCTTGATGGAGCTTCATCGCCAAAAATTGAATTAAGTTCATCCACGCACTGTTCCTGAGTTAATCCACGCCGAAAGTTGTAAAAAATAATCGCACGAAAATGTTGACGATTTCATTCCAATTTTGGGCCAGATGAATCTTTTAAGTTACTGTAAACAACACAAATAGCGCTCGTATGTCAAAACGTTCTGAGTGCGCATAACCTCAAAAATGTCCAACTTTACGACAGAGCTGTCAATTGCCGGATTGCAAGGCTAGGGTTGCCAAATCCCGAAACATAAGAGGCAACCCTCTTATTTCCATTAACAGAAACTCTCATGACAGATAACGCACCAGCACTGAAAGGAGCAAAAGTACAATTTTTGCTAAACCAAAGGAAAGTAACGCATATTTTTACACCAGCACAACACTCGATTACAAACGCAAATATAGAACGAGCCCACTCCACACTCTTAGAGATTAGTCGAAGTCTAGCATTCGATCGTAGCAGCACAATCTCAGACGTTATATTCGACGCGGTTAGGCTATATAATAGAACAATACACTCAGGCACGGGACAAAAACCCATAGAAATATTTTTTTAAATAACAGAAACAGACGTACACAAAATTTAGAGAACGCACAAAAGAAACAAAATAAAAAACGTAAAGACAAACAGTTCAAACCAGGTGAAATAATATACGTGAAAAAAAATCGACGCGGTAAAGAAACAAAACGGTACACAAAACACATAGTGGCTGAAAACAAAGGAACAACAGTGACAAGTAACAATGTGTGATATTGTTCTTTGTGAAATTTGTGATGTTATTCTTTGTATTATTATCTTTGGTATTATTGTGTAACGTATGATATTATTTGTGTCGTAGAAAATATTGTAATGTAAGATATATTGTAAGATAAGAGGTATTGCTATTGTTCTGCTCCGACGGAATCTTCGTTGGTTGCAATAAATGTTATACGGCTGCGCAATTTGCGGTTTTACGAATTGTGATGTTATTATGTACCACTATGTATACGAAGTAGCTGTTGGAAATGGATGTGGGGTGATGGATAATAATTATAGCTGGTGATCAGCACTTGTAAACTCCTTCAAGCGAAAACGGTGGCATTAATCATCTTAGGAGATTAGATTAGGCGACTTCAACCTGTTGCCACTCAGCCGTAAGGTTGCTGTGCGAAACCGTTGCAGCGTCGAATCGACATTCACACTTAACGGTCACTGGCCTGTTTGCCTGTGAAGGGAAAGTTAGATTGTTACCGTTTTCCTGGGTTTACTCCCATCTCAGGATGCACTGCTACACCACCAGGTAAAATGCTGCCGAGCCAAGATACACCGGCTCCCGGCTCCAATCCTCCCGATAGTTGTAGCACAGAACAATGAATTTAAAAGACACTCCCGACTTTCACGAATATTTATTTAAATTAACAAGAATAGTTCACATGCAACGATTCTGACATGAACAAAAGGCTAACTTATTGGTACTTTTACACGAAAACATTTATTTTGCGCTCTTCTTATTATTTCTTAATTTTTACTCTCCTTTCTATTTTTACTTTTCTGGCAAAAACTTTCCCGTACCGCTCTTTTCTTGTTTTAAAATTTATTCTGCCTTTCTTTCACCTAACGCGCAACAGGTCGTCGACATTACTTCTCGACACGCTGGACAAGACTCTACTCTTCCTTTCACTCCCTCAAAGTCTTCTCTCCTCTACATCAATTTAATTTCGACGACGGTCGACTTCGAAACTAGCGAAGATCACCATCGCCGAAAAGAAACTGGGTTTACACTCTATTCCAACTCTATTCCAACCCAGCCGCATCAAATCAGTCTTTAATTTAATTAGTATATTATATCATATAATATTTCATTTTGCTCCTCGATAGTATACTGGTTAGTATACCCGCCAGTCACGCGGGAGACCGGGGTTCGATTCCCCGTCGGGGAGCCTCTGGCGCGAGACTAATGACCTTGCCCGAAAAAAAAACAAATCATTATGGAAAATTAAACAAGCCTCAGGACTTGCTAAATAAGGCCAAGACCGGTTCCCGGTTGTAGTGCCGATGATGATGATGAATATTTCATTTTAATTATTATTTATACTTTAATTTTAATGCAGCTGAGTTGGCCGAAAAAAATACGACACAAAGATCACTCACGCAACAAATAGAACAATTATTCACAAATACCGTATACGGCTTAACATTAATCCAGATAGCTGTAACAATGACTAACCTAACTATAATACCATTACAAAACAAAAAGTTTGTATCAACAAGACTACAAGACGCCTACGTTTACAAAGACACAGCCATACTCATTCACCCGTTTAACCTAACAAGGATATTAGACCCACTCACAAACAACAAATAGAAAACCTATTAAACACCCTAGAAACAGCCAAGGTAGGAACATGCTTTACAGGATCCTTAGACATGGACGAACTAAAAGATGTCATGACGAAAAAACGAATACAAATACCTTTAATTAATATTCTGATTTACGCTGACATTTGTATAAAGAAAACATGAAATTATTTTTGTAAATTATAAATATCCAAAGAACATTAACAAATGTGAAAGATACATAAATTTGGCACTAGACACATTCCATGGGTTACGGAAATTTTGTCAAACACAGTAGTATGTAACAAAGAAATATTTGGCACACAAAATTGTAACAATAAATTAACACACCATATTTGTAAAAAAAAAAAAACTAAAGCCAACGAATGTACAATAAATATATTAAGCGGGAAGTCAGCTAAATGTAATGTAATCTATGAAAAAAATAAAGAAGTAATTAGATTGTCACAAGACAGAATTGTAATATCAGGTAAACACAACGTTTATAAGGAAATATATACCGGAATATACCTAATCAAGTTTTTATACGAAGTAGAAATAGATAATATTAAATAGGTTAACTTAGATGAACAAATAAACGAATTTGTAGTACATATTAACGACATCGACAAAAAAATAAGTAAAATATTAGATTCTAAGTCAGAAAATGCTTTTTCGAATATTGAAAAAATTAAGAAATTCCTAATGCCATTTGAGGAAAACATAGCTCTAAGCATAACTGTGGCGGTTCTTTAATACCTTCCCAAAGAACCGCCCATCCTCTTAAATTAACCACTTCCAAAGCCTCAGTACTTACCTGCAATTAGGGGCAGCGTAAGCTCCCCTGCAGCATCATACCTGAAAAGAAAACCTACGCGACGGCATCCACACATTCAGAATTTCCCTGGTTCATATTCCATGAACCAGTTCATCTCCTATCGGCTCAGCCTGTCTTCAATTACGATAAACAAACGCTGGCCAACGTATTGTTGACATAGCTGTAGCCGATATTCCTTCCATAGTCACAATTGTATATCGAGCCTATACCCTTAGGTTCGCAACACTTGCGACAATTCCCTTTCATCGGTTATCAACCGATCATGGAATTTGAGCATGGAAATGATCATAGTTTAGACAATTTTACCCATGTTCCATTATATTAGCTTAAACAATAGCTACCCTAGCCGCTGCCATCGTAAACATACCCCAAAGGCTCTGTTGACCTACCGGCACCGAAGAAAGTATAGCCAACAACGGCATGATCGTGAACGCCTAAGTAAACACGATAATGTTCCTACGTAGCATGGGCCAAACCATGAACAAGTGCAGGATCGTTCGTTATCGGGTTTTCAGAAAAATTGGCACCGTTCATTAACCTGTACGGGCATATGAAAAATCCATCTTTATGGCGGCTGGTGGAAGTTGATCACAACGATCACCACGAGTCAGATTTCATTATTCGTGGTGTGCGCACGTGTCATAGGAAAGACGAGGCCGTTGCTCTATCAGAGTCGGGAGA